>OY292481.1:6013627-7479596 GCA_958496325.1 Nomophila noctuella | reverse complement strand
GATATACGTATAGATAACAACGAAATTGGCCCACCCTCGAAAATATCCGTGATACCCCCAAAGAAATTCACACCTTTACTAATTAGGGTGGAATTAGGGAAGAATAAATATTGAAAGGGAACCGCCGCTATTCTAATTCACCGCAAGACGAAATGTAAAGATAAATACGTAATAATGGTGTATAATGCTTATAATTATCATAAAACTACATCTGTCAGATCGGTTTACGATCACTTGCTGTAAAGGGGTTCGATAAATGACTGATTATTATATCTACAAATTGAATACGTTACGAAAAAGTAATATAAATTGACCTTCAATAAAAACCTAAGTAGTCTTAGTATTATCGTCAAAAGTATTAATTTTTGGGTAGTAGACCTTTCAATTGTTAAGGAATTTTATGTCATGCAGTTACACTCATAATATGATATCAGGAAAGTGCTAGGACACCTTAAGATCTACGAGTGTATTATTATTGTAGCATTCATAATCACAGATTTGAATGCTAATCAGGAAACACGAGTTCACTTAGTGCTAAAGACGTCATAGATTTTTATTCATAGTTTATTAACTTTTATTGCTTTCTAGGCTCGTACAAGACATGTATAGGAATAATTACGTTAGTACTTTATTTTTAAGCCCAATTTTCTTTGGCAATTGGCACTCCTAAAGTCATTGTCTACGTAATAAAAGAAAAAAATATGCATGACCGATAAATCATCGATTAATGATGCTTATTACAACCGTCGCAGCACATTGATTAATTTAAAAGGAGTGACCGAGCAATATTTAAAACAGGAGCATATTAAAGTATGAAACCGGTATAAAGAAATGAATCAATGCTGAACTCGCAGTTAAATCTCAACGCTGCTATGTAAGTCGATCCGTAATATTATTAAGTGTTTTGCATGGAGGTGAAATCTTTAATGTCAGCCGAGTACCCATTTTTAAAGACCGATCCGGACACGTACACGTCTCAACAGAGCGCTTTCCGCATCGGTTCGCAGACTTCGCCATATTATTATTGTGTTTCATTCAAACAACTCATTCATAAAATTGCAACTCTTTCGCGAGCAACTGGAGAGCCCGCCGATACACTCCATCGCACCCATAAATGTGACCAACGGAAATGTTCACTCGTCCATTTTTAAATCGATATTCGATTTTATTATTCACAAGATTTACCAACACTTAAATTTTGTTCGGAGTTTCCAACCGCTATAAAATGTAATTTTGATTTCGCTAATGAAGTCATGGCAAATTGTTCGACGAGATTTATAACGTGTGTTACGGAATAAACATGTGCTAGTACTTTGAGTACTTGCCTAATTATAACCGAGCTATTATTCTGCTTAATACCCCTGTGACGCGGTCGCAAACATTCCTACATCCACTAATGCCGAAATTAGATTGATGCAAACAATGCTTCCTCCGGGTGTATTGGTAAACACTAAATGCGCTATAAGATGGGATTACTTTTCGAAGCACCTATTCATTTCGTGCACTCAAATCGTTAAATTCTTTGAGGTCGATGTTTCAATTGACATATCAATTGAACGATCCAATACAATTATGAGACAACGGATTATAAAATACAACGCATCACTGCCCATCCGAAAATAAATGAAGAATAATTGAAGGGACGTTAATACTTTTTGGACGATTCTAAATCCAAATCAAAAAATGGCGCAATCAATTTTATTATTTTTAGGCTTCTACATTACTTTTGTAGCTATAAAGTAACTAAATGATGTTGCTGCCTTACCATTAATTGGAGCGCACTCCGGTTAAATTAGTTCATCTATCGCTCTTCGGTAATTGTAAACTTTGTATTTGACGACTCCCACCTCACTCGTCGATCGTCCTCCAAATCTTTCGTCTCTCAAATGAATCTCACGTTGGTGTCATCGTCGTCCTCTCTGATGCGTTTCATTGTATCATCAATTCGTAAAACCGTTGATTTATCTAGTCGCGCGCCGTGTTGTGTTTAGGGTGGTTCGGTGCGGTATCAAAATTTGAATTATTGGTTAATACAGAGGCAGTTAAAGCGGTGGCGATTCAAAACATCCCGTGCTGCGGAGCGGTTCAACCTTTATTACCTACTCCCTGTCGTTACCCACTAATCGACGCCGACGTTACCAAAATAACTCTGTATTATAGTCTGAATTCGTATGCCACTGGAATTGTGGATTCTGATCCGATTTGATTATTTGCGGTCAGTGTGCGCTCGGTAATGGGATTGTGATACGTTCCGATGATTTCAACAAAATGTGTCGGTGAGATACTGGTTACCACTATTGATTTGTTTGGACAAATATTATTGTAAGTTATCTTTAGTGACGTCATGCCTTCTTTCCAACGACCGCATATCTGCAGTTTTTCTTCATGATTAATTTGGATTGTAAAGAGATTTTAAAAACACACCATGTTTGGAGACTTTTAACTTAATCAAGACAATTGTATTGAATCGTACTAGTCTAAAATCGCAAAAACAAGAATATACAACACACCCACTTTATGAAACTATTTTCTCTTAAAACTTGAAACTCTACCTTAGTTACCAAGATATTACCTTAGTTACGAAGGGAAATTTTAAATTAGTTATCATAAGCTAAAGATAGATAATGTATAGTGACGACCATGACAAGTACATATCAGCGTCAAGTACTAATATGAGTCACCTAAAGTAAGTGCCTCTATGTAAGTATGAACAATACCAAATATAAATTCATACAGCGCATCAGGCCAGGACGCGCGTGACACATTGCTTGCCACTCTGACGAGCTTTTTGCACTTCCTAATCAAACAGGCTAAAAATACACCTTAAAATGAGATAAGTGGCTATGGTTGATGGTGTCTTTAGTAAAAATATGGGCAAGCCCAAGTTGTAAACTGCCCTAGTACACCCTACGCCTCTTTGCTAGAAATTATGCCTATGTATCTTCGCTAAAAAGCATTTACGTGATAAGTGCTATAGTTGATGGTGTCTTTAGTAAAAATATGGGCAAGCCCAAGTTGTGAATTGACCTAGGACACCCCTAAGACTGTCTGCTAGAAAGTATGCTTATGTATGTATATTCTCCAAAAAGCACTTTTTGACTAGGCTTAAGTGTAAAAATGTGGCTTAAAATGTGATAAGTGCTATAGTTGATGGTGCCCTTAGTAAAAATATGGTCAAGCAAAAGTTGTATATTGCCCTAAGCCTCTCTGCTTGAAAATATGCCTATGTATATTCGCTAAAAAGCACTAGGCTACTACAGTATAAAATGTGTCTTAAAATGTGATAAGTGCTGTAGTTGATAGTGTCTTTAGTTAGGTAGTAGAACATATTGGCTGGTTGTATATTTCCCGAGCCCCCTAAGCCTCTGCTTGTAAGTATGTCTATGTAGACTCCATAAATATCACAAGGCAAAAGTGAAATAATAAAGGATATAACCTCAATGCTGTGGAATAAAAATACACAATATATTGATGGTTTTTAAAGACTGTGTTTAAAAAGTATTACTGATACATTTCTTAATGCTTTACATTCATTAATTGTTATTGGTTGAGTTTAATATCGCATTAACGATTATGCTAAGTTTTTTTTGTTTAGGCTATCTGGTCTACATAGAAAGACTTTACAACTTCTTAAATAAAATGACTCAAATCATTAAAAGCTTTTCTTTGCTGACTGTACACAAAAGCCATGGAATATTGATAAAAGTGTCGTTTAAGAGAATTTCGATGTTAATTAAATTGCTTAGTAAATATTTGAAATTTTCTAATCTTGCGAGTATTTATAGCATTCGCTCTACTACGAAACCATCGTAATGAAATCCGGTATTTTTCTTTAACATAAGCTAACTTTATAGTTGCGTATCCATATAAAGTGGTGTATGCGAGTCCTTAAGAAAAACTTGTTTCACAATTCTTTGATTACAATCTGATTATTAGCAGGTATAACTTGATACAAAAATAAGGCCAAGAAAAATTTACACTTGTACACCGTATAATTTTTAATGATAATCAACTCTAGATATAATCAAATGGATCCATCACTAGATCACTGGAAACTAATTTATAAATACAACATTGTTTTAACGTTTTCGAAGTAAATGTTGAGTTGATTTTTGCAGCCTTGGGAACTCATCGCAAAGTTTATTGCTTCTTTATAAAATGGTAACTCCTTCTTTGAAATGCTTTCATATTTTTAATATCGTCTTTATTTGCACAATTGTTGAGAAATTCTTATAAGATATTGTATAAAGGGCATAAGCTACTTATTTTTATTAAAAACTCAATATTTAGATGTTCACACAGAAGTCAATAAACGCTCATTAATATTTAAGGTATTCGAACTCGATACGCGACTCAAGATTTACATATTTTTTTATGGTTTGAGTTTGGCAAGAAATCAAATTTAATAAAATTAAAAGACCGTTAAAAATATAGAAAAGAAGAAATTATTCTGTTATGTTTAAACTTTTATCAATCGTATCCTCAGAATACAGAACAAACCTGTATTCTGAGATGTTATCGTACTTTTTTAATGATTTCTAAAAAAGGATATGTCATTTTGAAGGAAGTGTCAATTTTCGTTTTAGTTTTTCAGGATTGCCTTTGCTTATTCATAACGAATTTGTAATAGATGTGAAACGACGTAGCCGGGCTGTGCTAACGCCAAGTCCGTGTGTCACAATTAAGCGAGACGAATATTTCCTCGGCCGCGGACGATTTTAGGCGGCAAGGTGTGAACTAATGATATGTGAGCACCTCATCCGTCGACCGTGGGCGTTACACTGTCCGTAATTGTTATACATGTGTATTTTAAGTTCACAATGCAATAAACTTCCCCGACTCTATGGCGCGTCTGATTAGGACTTCATGAAAGATGTGTGACCGACCAGAATGGATGTTTATTCGTGCACTACAGCCGCCCGCGATGATTTTCTTAATATGCACTCTCGAATCCCTTCAAACTTATAAATGTGTCTCTTGCCATTTTATTTATTTATCAAAGAAAGTTTTATAATCTTTTTTACTCGTTGACGTGACATGTCTGAAGAGACAATCCATTCTGACGAAATATTTTTTCTTTTCTCTTTCTCATTGCATTTATTGCGAGGTTCTGGGTTGGTTCTTTATAATTTTGAACTGATATTTCTTTCGTTTGGAATTGAAAGTTGTTGATTTATTTTTAATTTTTACCAATTCGTTTGTTACTAACATTTCTTTTCATTTAAACTGCTGTTGTAGTTATGTTTGAAAATTAGCAACCTTTTTAACTTATTTTTTTTGTGTAAAAATTTGTTTTTCTTGATGCACGTTTTGTAACATTTCCAAAAAAAGTTATTTTTGGAGAGAAAACTAAGGCGTAGTGGTTAAATACGTTTATTCCGAAAGGTGACAACTATGAGACAGTAAAACAATGTATATAGACACACGTCAGTATAAAAAACATATGTGTTCTTATTGCTAAGAAAACAAGGAGTTTTAACACCCCCCCGCAATATGAACACCCTATATACAAACAAATATACACAAGGTATAATGACATATCAAAGGAAACTGTACATTAAACACTAAACAATAAAATTACACAGCCTGTATAAAAAACACTGAACAACAAAATTAGACACCCTGTATATACACCGACTTATTCACTATCTATACACAACTACTACACCTACAGACTAGATCGACATAAACTTAGACTAAACCTAACAACTGAACACATTTACAGTGCTTCAGTCTCGGCAAAGGTTTGGTCAAAATATCGGCTGTCATGTCTGTTGTGGGTATGTAATGCAGTGCAATGCAATGTTGTGAAAGTGCGTCTCGAATGAAGTGGTGTTTGATGTCTATGTGTTTGGTTCGTGCGTGATATGTATTGTTGTGTGCCAGTTTCAATGAACTTTGATTGTCTGTATGTATGGTGATGGGATGCAATGTGGCGAAAACTTCATGAATGAGAGTTTTGAGGTAAATCGCCTCTTTGCAAGCTTCTGCTAAGGCCATGTACTCAGCCTCTGTTGTAGAAAGCGCGACTGTCCGCTGCTTGCGTGCTTCCCATGATATTGGTGCACCACACATAATGAAAGTAAAACCAGTGAATGATCGTCGATCTACGAGGTTATTACCGAAATCGGCATCGACGTAGCCAGTTGGGTATGGCTGACCTTTAGACGTAAACTGAAGCTTTAGGTCTTTAGTACCCTTTAAGTACCTTAGGACTCTCTTAGCGGCCCTCCAGTGTACCCCCCCGTAATGTACATTGAACTGCGAAAGGTAAGACACTGCATGCGAGATGTCGGGTCTTGTACATATCGCAATGTACATTAGAGAGCCGATAAGTTCCTGATAAGGGACTTCAGCTTCTTCGTCCTTTGTTGGTAGAGTTAGTTTCAGGCCCGGTTCTAATGGGGTTGACACATGTATTGCGTCTTTCATCCCAAACTTGGTAATAAGTTTCTCGATGTACTTGGTCTGATCGAGAGTAGTACAACCTTCGCTCTGTGTGACACGCATACCAAGGCAATCTCGAAGGGGACCAAAATCTTTGATTTTGAACATCTTTTTGAGATCATTTTTAAAGGTTTCTCTCATGAGATCGCTGCTACTTAATACAAAGAAGTCATCAACGAACACGGCAACAACCAAAATGTCATTACCATCTCTTTTGATATAGAGGCAGTGTTCAGTTGGAACTTGAGTAAGCGATAAGGTGGCTAGTGCTTCGCACACCTTTTTGTTCCATTGTCGAGGAGCTTGCTTCAAGCCATACAATGCCTTTTTCAGTAAGCAGACTTTCTTTGGATCTTCAGTAAACCCTTCCGGTTGTTCCATGTATATTTCTTCGTCAAGATCTCCATTTAGAAATGCAGTTTCTACATCAAGATGATGTAATTGTAGATTATTATGAACTGCGTATGCCAATAGAAGTCTCACTGATGACAGACGAGCCACTGGTGAAAAAGTTTTACCATAGTCCACTCCTGCGACTTGAGTAAAACCTTTGGCTACTAATCTGGCTTTGTATTTTGTAGTTTGCCCACTAGTGTCTTTTTTGATTTTATAGACCCATTTGCATTTGGTAGTCTTCCGATCTGACGGCCGATCGACTAGAATCCATGTTCCGTGATTCATAAGAGATGTGTATTCAGCATTCATTGCTTCTAACCATTTGTCCTTCTGTGGATGCTGTATAACTTCTCTATACGTCTCGGGTTCCATATCAGAAGTTAGGTAGAGATGACAACCAGCTTGGAGTCTATCAGGTTGACGTCTGTCGCGTTGAGGGTATCTGCGCTCTGTTTGTTCCCTTGCCATAGCTTCGTTTGTAGGGGAGCTAGAAGAGGTTGTAGGTTCATCCACAGCAGGCTCCAATTCTTCCAATGAAGGTATAACCTCGGACTGTACGTCTCGTTGCTGCTGAAACACGGGCTGATGAACAGGTTCTTCTTCGTTTACTGCAGGGTCGAGGGGTACAAAGACTTCTATTTGATTTGGATGATCATTTGATTCATCTGGTTCCGGAGTTTTAACGTTGGGTTTTGTTTTGTCCTCTATGAAGACAACATCTCTTGCGATTATGATCGCACGAGGATTATCAGGGTTGATAAGGCGATAGCCTTTGCTTTCAGTTGTATAGCCAACGAATATACAACTTTCCGTTTTGGAATCCAATTTCTTCCGTTTTTCTTTTGGGATAAGGACATGAGCTTCACATCCGAAGACTCGCAGGTAAGAGAGGTCGACTCTCTTCCCGGTCCATAATTCCTCTGGAATTTTATTATTAAGGGCTTGGGTGGGTACACGGTTCTTGATATAGATTGCCGTATTTACCGCTTCACCCCAATATGCTAAAGGTAAATTTGAGTCTTTGAGCATGCATCTGGCTTTTTCGATTATAGTCCGGTTGGCACGTTCACTAACACCGTTTTGCTGCGGTGTGTATGGTACAGTAGTCTGATGGATGATACCATTTTCTTTGAGAACATTAATCAAATCCCTATTTACATACTCGCGACCATTATCCGAACGTAGAATCTTAATTTTTTCACCAGTTTGGTTTTCAACCAAGTATTTATACTCCACAAATTTTGAAAAAACCTCGGCTTTTGATTTCAAAAGATATCCATAAGTTTTACGACTGTAGTCGTCTGTAAATGTGAGGAGATATAATGCTCCGCCCCAAGAATGCGTACTCATCGGTCCGCATAAGTCCGAGTGGACTAATTCTAGGACTTTACTCGATTTACTTTGCGATTTAATAAACTTTCTCTTTGAAAGTTTGCCTTGTAGGCATGGGACACAAGTTTCTTTACAGTTACCGTTAAAATTCACGCCAATTCCTTTATTTTTAAGGATATGCATACTTCTTGCATTGAGGTGACCAAGGCGTCTATGCCATAACATAGAAGAATCTTTTGTGGTAGTACAAAAGGTTTGAGAACTTTTTACGTCAAGTTTGAACATGCCTTTATGGTATGAGCCCGAGGCAATGACATTACCTGTCACTTGACAACTGCCACTCAAAGATATTGTTGCGCCTTTAGATGTAAACAGAACATCATACCCCTTATTTACTAATTGGCTAACAGACAATAAGTTTGTTGCGAGATTTGGAATATAAAGAACTTCAGTGATTTTATTTACATTGTCAGAAATATTAATATTTACATTACCTCTACCTTTGCTATAGAGCTTGGCTTTGTTTGCCACCGTTACAGTGGTGATATGAGGTGACATTGTCTCGAACCACTCCCTATTATTGCTCATATGTGTGGTAGCACCAGAGTCTAGGATCCAATCCTGTGATCCTGAAAGAGGGATGTTAGAAAAACAAGATGAAAGTGTTAGATCGGACGTATAATTTGAAATTTTCTTTGCCGAAACTGAAGTCTTATTTTTCTTGTCCTTCATCTTCCTACACTGTGACACGATATGCCCGGACTTCTTGCAGTAAATGCAGAAGGGCTTCTTCTTCTTCTGCTCACTCGATTGCAATGCCGAAGTGCTAGGTTCAGGTCGAATAGGTACACCTTTTCTGGCGCTTTCCTTCATTAGAGCCGATATGACATTTTCTGACGTAAGATCTGTGTTCGTGTGTTCTAAAGCCATAACCAGTGGTCGGTATTCCTCTGGAAGACCTGCTAGTATAATTATAGCGAGAAACTCATCTTCGACTGCTTTTCCAATAGCTTGTAGCTCTTGCTGAATGCTTGTTGCAGCATTTGTGTATTGTTGGATGCTACCGTTATACTTGTTATTTAGTAAACCTTGCATTAGTGATAGCCGCCTCGATAATCCGCTGTCCGCGTATGCCTTTTTCAGCCGGTTCATTAGATCATAGGCTGACGTGGCCGGTCGTATAACTGGGTACACGCACTCGTCACAGAGTAGACATATCTTAGCTCGTGCCTTTTCATCCTTTCGTTTTTTTGAAGGGTCAACGAGGTTTTGCGGCTCTATGGTGATATCCCATAGGTCGAGGTCAGTAAGGTAACACTGTACAGCAAAGAGCCAGTTACTAAAGTTGTTACTCCCTTTCAGTTTGCTTATCAATTGTGCCGGGGCCGTCGACGTCGACATCGTCTTCGACATTTGATCTCCCGATGGATTTTCCATAGCACTTGATACTAGCAACGTATTTCACTGTTGTTTTAAACACCTGGGCCCATAACCAGTTATTTTTGGAGAGAAAACTAAGGCGTAGTGGTTAAATACGTTTATTCCGAAAGGTGACAACTATGAGACAGTAAAACAATGTATATAGACACACGTCAGTATAAAAAACATATGTGTTCTTATTGCTAAGAAAACAAGGAGTTTTAACAAAAAATACTCACGATATGTCAAATAAGCTAATTTGTCACCTGTCTTAGATTTTCGTCGCCCTGGGTTTGGCTAACTAATCCGTTCGCGTTACGTCGCCCTGTCCAGTTCTAATAAGGGTCGCTTGTCTCGTGTGCTCTTGAAACAAGATCTGCCTCTGCGGGCACGCACACAACCCCACCAATCCGGTTACGGCAACGTACTACACTATCACAATTCATCGCCATCCGTAAAGAGAGGCTACAAAATTTACTAACCGCGTGAACAACACTCCCTTCAATTCGGGGAAATTAATTATAGTTTCTGAGAAGTTAACGTTTCATTCACCTATCTCGTTCGGGAGAATCGAGTGGCTAAGCTTGGTGCTTTAGCCGAAAGTGGTTTGGGAGCGGACTCGATAAGGTGTCAGTTTTATGGCCCGGTTCTTATTAAACGTTTGTTAGGACGAAAACCGTTTTAGACGATACTGGAGATTAGTTACACTTATTAGTTTATACACGTTCATTCATTGGAAATACTGACTGGATACACGATAGAGAGATACATTACATTTTGGACACGGGATTTGGTTCGATCCTTTCTATTATTTTTTATAGGTATATTAGGTGCTTTAGTTTATTTTGTTACCGGATCATGGTTTATAGTGTAAGGATACGATCTGATTTTCTTATTGGAAAAGTTCGCATTAAAGGTCTTAGTGGACTTTAATATAATTTAGAACTTCTAATTGGAGATAATTACATAATGGACTTTGAATTTGTTGCTTGAAGCTTCTTTTGTTAGATTTGTATTTTTTTAGTTCTGAGTATTACAAGATTTTGGTAACCATAAAAAAAGTTCATAGAGATGTTATGATCAATGTATGTGATGATGTCGTCCAACCAAATAAACAGTAATTATTATTTAGTATTTAACCGACTTCATTTACTTCATCAATCGTTAAAAAATGTGATTTGTTTAACAAAGGACCTAACATTCGATTATAGACCTCATAATTATAAGAAAATACTTGTGAATAATCATCATTAAATAAAATACTCATAAAGTTGAAAGTTAGTCACGGTCGGGTATAATAGAGTCAAATGTTTTAGCTGCGACTGGTTAGCAGAACAAGTTCGAGTTTCAACGCGGTTTCACGTTACGTACAAGTTTCAAGCGGAGACTTAACATTTGACTCATTATCAAGAACAATAGCACACGAGACGTACGTTTACTTAATCACAGCTCTTTATTACGCTTTATTAAAGTCTAAAAAGAATAAAAGAATGCTCCAAACGTTAAATTGCGCGCGCAGAAAAGAGGTCCGAAAATCAACGTTCGAATGCGGAGTGCAAAAATGACGAATATTGTTCATGGCTCATTATGGGTTAAATGAATGGTGGTTTTGCCTTTCGGTTTGCTTTGCTCGTGCGTGTTCGTATACTGGAGGTACTTGCGTTTCAGACCAGCTCCAACAATTACGAGGCTGCCCGCTCCGTGACGTACTCTCGAAATATTAATCTGGAACTCGACACTCGGAACGCAGGACTGACGAGGCAGGCATGACCCAAATAAGAACAACTTTGTCGTCTTTTGTTCCAGCTTGTTTGTCAAATGTACTCGCGTTGATAATAATTCCCAACGCATGCTCCAACATCTATGTTTACTACTAAGTATGAACGGTTTTAAACGAAATCGTCTCACCCGATGTAATGGGACGAGGCATGTGTGTTTTACCTTGGTTTCACCCCTCAATTGTACGCTAAGGACAAACTCACAATTCGCTACCGGTGTTTACGAAGTCGCGCCAACCCTTCTTTCTGCATTATGTATAACGCCATCATGCATAGCCGTGTTTGATATAAAAATGGCTTCCTAACGCGATTCAATTTCGGCCCCCCTCTGGCCCAAATTCGTACATAAATTTTATAAACCATCTTTATTCAGTGAAAGAGAAAAAACCTTATAACGGGCAATCAAACTTTCAAGCAATAAAGAACTAAGTAACTTAATAAAAGATATTCGTCATTTACAAGTCACTTAAATTGACAGTTAAAATTAGGTGGTCTTCAATACCATGTTTCGTTTTCATAAACGTTTTAACTTTTGATACTTAAAGTTACCCACTCCAAATGAAGTATGTGTTTAAACATTTTATTTGTGAAAGTAAAATGATGCCACCCGAGGTTTAGTGAGTCTGAGCTCTTAAAACGTACGATACAACGCAGCATAAACGTTTACAGCCCATTCTTGTACTTAATTGCTATTTAAATAAAAACGTACCATGAAAGCAATGGGACCCGGTTGGACTGAAAAAAATACTCGCATTCCTATTAACTAAGTGTGTTTAAAGGCGAACTTTATAGCATTTTTATGTTATAGAATAAAAAATCTCAAAGACATTGGCATTTATTAAAGAGGGACACGGAATGAAGATATAGAAAGTTAATTAAAGGGCGATCGACCACTAGGCAGATGGAATCGGGGCTTAACACCCGGGAAGTCGAAACTGAGGGGTAATGAGGATAATCTCCTCTTGTTACGGAGAGAGTCCCTCTCCGCGAGGGACCTTATCGGCGAGATAGCAAAAGTGGATTGGCCGCCGCACGCACTCGATCGCTGACCAAATCACTTCATAATATTATCTTTATTAACATTGGTCTACTTACTCACGGGTTACGATTCACCATTTTAATTATGACTAACTAAGCTAACTAAATGGACAGATAAGTCTAACAATTCCAATATTAATTCGACAGCCGTGAAATTTAATAAGGCGATATCTGATAACAAATTAGAGTGTAGGCAAATATATTAATTTAATACGAAGCACGTTTGATAATACGCAGCTTTTCCCGGATAACTACTTTATTATTATTTGATAAATTTCCGATAGATGAATCGTATGAGGGATTATTTTATCGATTGCTTTCGTTGATAAGCTCGTAATATAATCTACATATACCCGTGTATGTACGAGCGGAAATAAATATTTCCAATAAAACTTTCGATATTTTGTTAACAGCCGAGTTTACACGGCCCGATGACACTTTACTAGCGAGCCTGCCAGTCAGTATTGCCATCGACTGGGCTAATTTAATTATAAAACAGCATAGTGAAAAGTTTTCATCTACAAATGTTACGTGTAAATATTTTTAACTGCGAGCGAAAATTTTATCTGTGCAATGTCATGTACGAGTATCATGTATAAAATATTCAAATACAATGACTAGCACGATTTTCGTATGTTATTTCTGTTTGTTTTGTTTTGGACGTATTTTACATACTTGTGTGCTGTTTTGCTATTACTAAGATGGTCTTTATTAAGTTACTAGCGGTCGCTCGCGCGCAACTTCCATCGCGTGGATTTCGGTTTCCGCACACATAGTGTTATACTATAGTTTAAAGCCTTCCTTGACAAATGGACTTTCCAAAACTAAAATCATTTTTAAATTCCAATCAGTCCTTAGATTTCTTAGTTACTTCTTTGCATATAAGTACGTACAGTCATTAATTGGTATTAACGCCCTTGCAAGGGGACTAAAACAATCAAACAACCAAATAAAATCTTAAGATAAAATTTATTACCATTAAATCAATTTTGAAAATAAAGACTTAACATGTCCATAAACGAAACATCAATATTTCCCAAATCTTCTTTTCCTCATAATAATGTTTCTCTTGAAATAATTTACTGGCATTATAACAAAAATAAAAAGAGGTGATGTAAAAATAACGAATAACGTACTGAAATTGTAATTGGTCTCGACTTTTTCAAACAATGGTTCTACCGGAATTCGAATTATCAGTTAAAATAGTTTTAAAGTTCCCTATTTCCTTTAGTCCCATATTGAACAATTTGTGAATAAGTTATTTATTCTTGCTTACTAATATAATAACGTAAAGAATTATATTTGTTAAGTTAAGATCTCTTTGGATTGGAACGAGACCTCGGAGTTCGAATCCTGGACGAACAAACTTGTTATGAATTTTGGGAACTTGAAACAAAATTTAGCAAACAATGATGATTATTTTATGTATGAATTTGATTTGATTGATTTCTTTCAATTATTATTAGTCGGATAAAAAATGTTGTTTATTTTTTGTAATCAAATAATTTAAGATTGATACTTCACCTAGGAGGTTTTTGGATAAAGTATTGATAAAATGGTAATACTGTTTATATTGCAAACGTCTAAAAAATCTTACAAGGGCTCAAAATAAACTAGGTCGTCAGCGTATTGTTTCAACATTGCAAATTCTTTTCTTACACTTTGTAGGCAAAATACGAGTGATAGAAATAATCCTAGTCTTAGGCTGAGCCTACACTCCACCAAAGCGGAGGCGTGCGATTGGAGCGGAGATGTGTCGTATCGTAAGCAGCCAATAGAGTTTTGGCACTTGTCTCATAAATGAAATCCTATTGGCTACTAGCGGCACATGACACATCTCCGCTCCGCTCCCAAATATCCACTTTGATTGATACCCTTACAATATGGAAGAATAAAGTTCTCTTGGCATATAGAATAAAAAAGTAACAATTGATTTAATATTTAGTTTAGGCAATTGAAACACGAATAACTTACAAAACGCAATAATTGTTTTTACACGAGGTTATAATTGAAGCAAAGTTAAACCCGTTTAAATTAATTTAATTCAATGACTTCAATATTTAAGGATGTGACTACAATTATCATGTACTATCTAGAGTTTAATTTCTGGTCTTCAGAAATATACAGGTTTTCAAAGACGAACTTTAAACTAAGCAATGACAATGTTACAATTTAAATAGCAGATTAAACAAACATTGACCTGATTCCTAAAATTAGTCGTCAAATATGAATGAGAAGCAAATCATTTTTCTTATTTCTTTTTCTTAGAATTTCGTGGCAGGTAATACTCCTTCAGACCAAACCATATTTTTATATTGTCTAAACGTTCATCATCACGTGGCTTTACGGTTCTAAGAAGGAAAGCCATTGATACTTTAATAAGTTTAAAAAAAAGATCAGCAATGGTTATCTCATACCGTTCCAATATCAATTATGCTCGACCCGGGAAGTGAACTTAGGACCCCGTTTCTATGACCAGCTACATATTTAACTACTAAACCAACAAGGCAATTTGGACCCAAACCCTTAAGTATATTAGTTTTGCAGTATCAATTAGTCTAAAATATTATTATGCATGCAATTATATACATATGGACATAACGGGTTTTGTTATAATTCTCTTTAGGACATATCAGACTGTCACTAGGGGTTTAGGTAGGTACACGTACATCATATTGTATTAAATATGTTCCTTGCTTTACGAAATTGAAAAGAACACAATCATCTAAAATTAAATTTAACTAGATATTTGGACATAGCAAAGAATTCCATTGCGTTTTTTCTTTAGTAGACCTAGAGGACGTAGGTGCTTTTATTATTCTGAAGGATATTACAGAGATTTGAATGAAGTCCTTCCATCACCTCCTTAACATTTATAACATTGTTGAAAAAACAATTTAAAAGTCGGTTAATATTATAATATACAAGAAACCTGGCTTTGGCTACTGTCAACCCATTACGATACTTCTCAGCCTAATTTTAGAATACCTCATTTGCGGATATGGTAAAATAAGTAAAATTGATTTATAAAATTAATTAATCTACAGAGGCAGTCTGTTTACGCTTTGGAGTAATTTCCACCGTACAATATGTGATAATAATAATTATTAATAATAATAAAATAGTTTATTATTTTAAAGAGAGAATCAAACATATAATGAGAACTACAAGTAACATAGAGTTCTATCTTAGAGCTTAAGAAATCCCGATACCAACCTATAAGAGTGTTCAATTGGAATTTTATTCAACATCCGTTTTTCTCTTATTCATTGTTTTATTTTATTTACTGTATTATTGCTCCTGGGATTTTATGAAATTATGTTTATTTTTAATTTAGTTTTCCATAGATATAAAATTTTGACAAAAATCATTGTCGCTCTTACACGTACAATTGCATGCGTATTTTATAAAAATCTACTTTAAAGTACGGCTCTTACAAATAGTTTTGCACTAAAAATGTACCGTTGATAAACTTTGATCAGCAGATAAGATAACTCTGATTTGAAATATTTTCGGTGTTACTAAGTGTACCTACATGTTATATTTCTGAATAGTATGTTACAAAAAATATCCTACATAAAGCTATGATCATTCGCTTGTTATTGTTGGTAAGGAAATATAGACTCTAAATGAATAAAAGACAGAATTGTGAGGTAGAAAAACACCCTCATATTTTTACAGAATTAAATTGAAAAGTAACAACCAGTTATGTGGATAAATTAATGAGACAAATAGGTCATGCTTCATTTGATACCACAACTTTCATCTGTCATCCTTAGATTTTAAATAAATTAATTGCTGGCTTAGAGTTTGTGTATTTTAATCATCAGAATAAAACTAGTAGTTATTTCAGCCTTAATAATATACGTACATATATATGTATTTGTAAAACTATTAATACTAATGTTAAACTAAATATTTATTTATGAAAACTATGTAGTTCAGATTATATTATTATGAAACGAATCAATTTGTAATGTAGAGTTGTACAATTTCTGTTTCTTGACACACGGCATTGTTTTATCAATATTATAATGCAAATGAAATCAAAGCGAGAGAGTGTGTGCTGATTTCTTATTTAAATTTACAATGCTCTTTATATTTTTTTGTGTTTGAAATTATAAAAATAATCTTAATGTTGTCAACATGACATGATCACTACCTACAGATCAAAGAACTTTACTTTTTGTAGCGAATACTCAAACAGCAATCACGTGAATTAAAAGATACCATTAAAATAATAAAGAATTGACATTAAAATATAAAATACAAATACAAAAGATTAAACATCGCACTGCAAAAAAATAAATTGATTATTACTTTTGTTATGTAGAGTCGTTAGTAAAGTTTAACAAAAGTTTGAAAGAGCAATAATCTTACCTGATTCGGTGGAGAGCCTCGGAAGGCGAACTGGGACGTCATTTTTCACAGTGAAACTTGTCAGTAAACTTGTAAATAAGCACGTCTCGGGTATGTCTGTGTCACTGTCCGCACACACTTCACAGTCGCATTGTCGCGGCGCGGCACTGTCTCGCGACGTCTCGGCAGCAGGGGCAGCAGCGGCGGAGGTGCATCCGCGGAGGCGCGTGGGGCACAGGGTGCACGCCGCGGTATCGATTGAGTGCAGGACTCGGCTGCCGGCGGAGCGTCACAGGAGCGGATCAGCGGAGCGGCCGCGTGGTGCAGCGGGCGCGTGGTCGCGCGCGCGGCGGCAGTGGGTAATGCGGTAGCTGCCCGCCAGGTGATAGTAATTGGCGCCGCCGTCCCGCTCTCGCGTCGCCCGTCCCTCTCGGCGCACACGCACGCGGCAGTAGTGTGCGTGGACCGAGCACACCGCTCCTTCTTTTCACGCTCGCGTCGCCGTTTGACCCCGCGCCGCCGTCGACGCTCTCGATTTTTGCGGTGCGGTGGGTGGCGCCCGCCGCAGGGCGGCCCCGCTCGGTGGGGGTGCCGGAGGTGGGGGTAGATGCACTCCTTTCTTTTTTAAAGCTTCTCTTTCTTTTCTCGTATTTTTTATGTTAGTATTGGTTCGGAGCGGTCTCTTTTATTTTATTTTATACATATATATTGTGATAATTAACAGTGACGATGCGCACGACGAGCGAGTTTGCCGAAGCGTCGACTTAATGATAGCTTTGCATTTGATTAAAGGTAACCACAACATTTGTAATTTTTATTTTCCTGCAATGTGAAACGTAGATAGGGAGAGTTACTCGTATAGCAGTCCGCCTGTGAAGTCTGCGGTTATGGCCTGTTGTGTACTCGATAGCTTATATTACTGGAGTCGTTTTAGCGGTGGAAACATGTTAGCGGTGACAATATTAAACGGTCTTTTGAATGTGTTGTGTTTCTCTACGCTGTATCTGTATTGTGTGGAGCGCAACGTAGAGATTATGCGAGTGTCTTGACTTCTGATGTTACACCTGGCTGATTTTGCTGGTTTTGTTACGAAATAGACAAGATTGTAATTTGCAAAATAGCAAACAGTGTAAATTACAAATCAGTGTAAATATATTCAAGACATCACAATTGTTTTTGGGTCAAATTTGATTCCATAAAAATAATGTAGAGTCGGATGTTTGTTAAATCTGTTTGAGTTAAGTAAACTATACTTCTCAGTGTCGACTTTGTCTTACTACTTGAGACTTTTCATTGCCTGTTTAAAACCCCATTATGAACCCCATTAAGGTACAGAAAGTCATTGTTAAGTTGGAACAATAAATTTTCCATGATACCTTGCGGGATTGGCAGAAGACGTTCAAAGATGGCCAAAGCGACGCACCTACAATTAAACTATGACAATAACACCACCAAGTATCGAAATAAAAAGCGCAACGTCCCCGATCGATCTATTCCCCTCTTCTTTCTTATCGCGCGAATATTTCACACTGAACGCATACCGACCGAAAAAACTCACACAGATATAAAATATTCAAACGGTATAACATAAAATAAATTATCTTAGGTGAGCGTGCGGGTGTGTGCGTTGCCCCCTCCCCTGGGCGGGTCGTGGAGAGCCGACCAATTGCGTGGATCGGCGCGCGACGCCGGCCCAGCGTCACTCGACGCTGCGATACGGCCGCGGCCGCACGCCCGCACGCCAAACCGCGGCTTGCTCCAAGCGGCCCGGCCATTACAATGCCCTGACCTTAATCCTTCATCTCATTATGCCTTTACACTTGAAAGAAACGCTCGCAGACGTTGAAGAAATGGCGCGGCGAATGATGGAACTAATTATTCGAAACGCTAGAACTCTACATTCACAACAAGCGAAATACTTATGTTTATAGCCACTTGTTCATTTTACTACAAGAAAATCACCACATTTTCATATACATATTTGTTGAAAATTCGTTGATAAAAAATAACAGCACAACTGCACAATCCATTGCATAGATTTCCAGTTTCGGCTTCCAATCTGGTTTAGTAAAGTTTGGGGTGTGAATCTTGGAACGGTAAAACTTTGTATTGTATATGAGGTATTATGATCCAAACAAGATAAGTATGTTGTGACCATAATAAAGCTATGTATCTTAGACATGTTACTCATTTTATTTCTGGTAATAAGTGTCATAACTGCTGTATTTGCCGGAATAAGAAGGAAAAAATCTGTTGGTTATAAAAAATAATATATTCAAAATTGTTATTTAAAAAAATGCTGAATGTTGAAATGCGCTTAACTTACGAGAAATATAATAAAATAAATGTTTGTAAGACCCATCAAAATAACGTTTAAAAGTTCTAATAAAAAATGCCAAAATAGGTTTTAGGCAAAAATACGTAAGTACCTATATAATAATCGTCGGAAAAATGTAAAATAATTAACAACTATAAATGTTGTAAAGTTAAAATAATTATAATCAAACTCTACCGTAATTCTAGAATCACATTGCAAAATGCTTATTGATTGTTTCAATGTTTGCGAAAAGCGTACTTAACTAGTAGGCTTAGAGTTACTTCTTCTCTGCATGATAGTATTGCTCGGAAAGTGATGTAGCCATTGAGGTAAAGGAAACTCGGTGTATTATTATTTTGAGATTATCTATATTTTAATAAGATTATTTTTTGAGTGTTTTTTTACACGTTTTTTTTATTATTTGTAACGATGTCGTGGTAAGCTTGGATTTCATTTTCTGTGACAAAACGTGTATGCCAACATAAATGAACTAGCTAGTGGAATAACACTATTTTTCAAGATTGTAAAAACACATGAATAAAAACGTAATTTGTATTTAAACAGCTGCATTCAAGATCTAGTCCAGTCCAGAATAAAAGTGGAATTTTCTTCCCCGACAAGAGTGCCGCTTTAGAGGAGAGGTAGATTCGAAATCACTTTCAAAATTAGAATTTGATTGAAAGATTACTCACCGATTCACAATACTATACTATTCAAAACATTGTTACTATTTTCAGTGCAATTTCAGTGCTATCACACATCCGGATACCAGTTAGCAATAGTGGTATTATCGTTTGTTATTTTTCCAGTAAATATGTAGAGCTGGTAATGATAATGAGAAAAAAATATCCATATTATTAATTAAAACTATGTTTTACATAATAATATTATTAAATATCTACATTAAAACAATGTTAAACATAGTGCATTATCAGATCAATTAATTGAATTATGAATTCCCCTTGCATCTAGCTGAGAATACTGAGGGGTGTATGACGCCTCGATGGCCCCAGGTGCATAGATACGACCGGCTGTGTATTTATTAAACGAGTTTTATTCTATTTTCAATTATTTCACTCATTATATTATATTGCACTCATACTATTATGCAATCCTCCATAATTATGTTAAAGTTCTAAACATCATTATCAATTCATTAACATTACTAGTATTACGTACTAAAAACACCATATTTAAATGAATAGAATGCATGGAGATCATCAAACCAATTTTGACCCTGTTCCATCTATCTCTACCAGCCTTGCCTTAATGGAAGACATCTTACTCACCAGCAAAAACTAAGCACAACAGTTACGAAGTGATGTGTTAAAATTATCTTCATAATCATCGTCGTCATCTTTTCTGGTAAGGTAAGTAATTCAAAAATATTAATTGTCATCATCATCCAAGCGCCTCTCCCGGTTGCATCCTCGGCCATTGCCTTGAAGCCCAGAGTACGCTGCGACTTTCATCCTGAATTCACATGCCTGGTTATTACAATGGAGCGACTGTCGTCTGACCTCCGTAACCATAAGGGAAACCAGACCAGTTGGATCATAGTCGGGACCAACGGCTTACCGTGCCTTCCGAAGCACGGAATCATCATTCGTATCGGACAAAAATGTGATTCAAGCCTGCAATGTCCTAACCAAACTAGGAAAACCCCCACGACCTCCGAGTTCGTAGTTTTTGAGCACAGCGCTCTAACCATTACACCACGGAGGCAGTTCAAAAACATAACTTGTATCACATGCTAAAAAACCAAGAGCGATTCTACTGGTAGGGATACTTGGTAAATTCAGAGAGGTAGAGCTTAGTGGAACTTCCACTCGCATGAACCGCTCGTCCCAAGTACCTCCACCTTACAGAACACCACACAGAAATAGCACTTCGTAACTGCTGTGCTGTTTCTGCTGGTGAGTAAGGTCACCAGAGCTCAGTTGGCGAGGGTATGGGGTCCTAATAGCAGGCAACGTATCTGCGACCATTGTGCGGTTGTTGATTTCTATGGGCAACGGTAGTAAATTACCATTAGGTGACGCGCTGGTTTGTTTGTTGCCTTCCTTCAATATTAAAAAAATAAACTCCCAGTTTCTCTACCATGAGGGTGAGCCTGGTAGAGATAGATAGAAAAGGGGCAAAATTGGTTTGATGGACCCCATACATTCTTCTTTATCTCGCGTTACTAAAAAATCGAGCTCAATCTTTCATGATATGTGGAAAAATCAGGATGATACCTGATCATCAAGCTGAGTAAGAGAAATAAATTGAAATGTGGTGTAAGTTTACGCTCCGACTTCGATACATTTGGAAGCAAAGGTGGAGAAATTCTCGATGACTTATCGAGGGCCCTCGGCCTCGTTTTAAAGCATAACTACAACGTTGTTTTGGGAGATTTCAAAGCTTAAGTAGGAGAACAGAGTTGCAGCTAGTCAGTGGGTATTTTTTTGTTAATGTTATAGGGAGGGAAAAGAACAAGAGAGTCATCTGATGTGGAACAATCACCGCTGCCCAAGGACATCAACAACCGCTCTAGCATCGCAAATGCGTTGCCTGCCTTTATTTTAAAGGCAGGCAAACCATCTGCGATCATCAAATGCAAATTTTCCCATACTCCCCGAAACTGAGCCTTGGCAACCTTACTCACCAGTAGAAACATAATGCAACAGTTACGAAGTGCTATTTCACTGTGATCTTCTGTAACGTGAAGGTACTTCCTTAACTGCGCCATCGAGCTCTTCTCTAAAATGGAGTTCTCGTTAAGAAAATTTCAGAAGATGCTGGCGATAATTACAAAAAGATTGAGATAATGTGTAATAAAAATTGTCTGTACACAAAAGTATTTGGATGGAGACCGACAAAGGGAATGTGAATAAAAGTTAGTGCTTCGGTGACTAACATAATTAATTTAGTTATAAAGTTTTATAATTAATTACCCTATAAGGCGTAATAGTGTAAATTACACGTCTAGGCATACATATTGTGAGAAATAACGCAATTTCATTTTAATTATCTCATTACGGTGCGTAGGAGCTAGATTATAAAATTGTAATCCTAATGCATTTTTATATTAGTGCTAGCTTCTCGTTTATGTTCTAAGTACCGAATTAAAACGTTCGCTGTAATTGGGAAGATGAAACGAGTTTCAGAAAGATATAGCTCTTATGGTTTGTTTGTTAATTTTAACTATTTGCTGAAAGTATGAGTACCTAACTAGCGGCCGACCGCGACTTTGTTCCCGTGGATTTCGGTTTTTGCACCTTTCCTCGACAAATGGACTATCCAAAACAAAAAAGGTTTTTTTTTATTCGATCAAGTAGTTTCTGAGATTCAAACAAACAGCCAAAAATTCACCTTTATTACTTTAGTACTAGCGGCCGCCCGCATCACATGGACTATCCTACACAAAAAAATATTTTTCGGTTATAACTAGGAGGAGTTCCTGTAATTAGCGCGTTCAAACAAACAAACAAACTCTTCAGCTTTATAACATTATAAAATAAATGCATCGTAGGCAAACAATGTTGAAACAACGGTTCAAAATGTATTCCTCCGAGGTTTTTAGTTGAACATGCTACTAATTGTGTACCTATTTTTGATTCACACCTAAACTTAGCTTAGTTAGCGTGCTTGTTATTTTCTGTAATTAGATTAAGATAATGTTGCCACGATTCGACAAACTGCAAACTAAGTTTAGAAACACAACTATCCGAAAAAACGCGACCGAAGTTCAGCGTGATTACTCTTGCAATGTTTTTCATAATGGAAAACGCCGAATTACGTCACGCATTTTTATTTAGAAAATGCATTGCCGCCGCACTTTGGTAGCGGTTTTTCGCCTATTGCGTTCCTATACAAGTGTAACGTTAATTTTATCATTTAAGCATTTCATTATTCGCAGAGTCTAAGTAATTTTCAAAGCTATGATTCAAATTTTACCAATTTTCCTTAAAATTGAAGATCATGTTGAAATATAAAGAATACATGATCTGTAATGCAAGTATGTTTGTTTTGTATGGCATTTTTTTAAATGAATAGTTTAGTTTCGAACTTCGACAAATTCTCATAACAACATCTCGTGAAGCTTATCACCTTGAAATAAAGTTTAATTTCGTATAAGAAGTACACTTATCACAGAACTCTTCTTATTTTAAAAAATACTATAATTTGTCAAGAGTAAGCAACATTTGTTTATTTATTTTAAGCATTTTACATGCTGAGTATTAAGATACCTTTATTTAAAAATTTTGAAAATAACAAACAATGAAAAATCATCTGATCTAATGTGGCTCAGGTGGGAATCGAACCGAATAACATGGAAAAATCGTCAGGTCCACTAACAATCTCGGTAGCTTAATGATCACATTGCTTGACCGGATTTCAAGAGGCGGTGGGATCAATTTTTCTGATAATTTTAACAAATTCTTAAAAATACGTTTACCATAGCGCAATATTTAACTACAAAAGGCTACATACTAGTTTTATCTGTAGCATGAATGGACCGGCTCGAATAAACGGATACCACGACGGCAGCAACCGGCGTGAATTGGTACTCAAGTAAAGCCACCACAGACCTTAATCCGTTGAAGGGCTGCTCAATATTGCCCCCAGTGTAGTAGGTATAGCTATGTATTGCTAATACTAAACACCAGTATACCCTTATCATACCCATGAGAACATAAGCCACTCAAAAGTAGTCGGTTATCATCTACTTTCTTCATATCCCAAGTTAGAAGTGCCAACACATACCTATATGACTATGAGGAGCTCGATGGCGCAGTTTTAAGCAACTATCGCACACGACAGTCATCGGATGGGTGACCGAATTTTTTTCATTTCGAGCTCCTCAGTGCTTCGGAGGGTACGTTCAGCCGTTGGCCCTGCACCTGATCCCTCTACGGTCGTATCAGATTGCTGTTCCACCGAATTATGAGAGTGAGGGAATAGGGAGTGCACCTGTGCTTGCGCAGCGCTCTCAATTTTTGCACTTTATTAAATAAATAAATAATAATAAATAGATGCCTTGGACTATTACACCAATCGCCTAGTCCCAAACTAATAAGAACGAAGCTTGTACTATGGATGCTAGGGAACGGATAGACATACTTAAATACTTTTATAAACATCCATGACTCCAGTGCAAATGTCGATGTTCATCACACAAACATTTGCCTCTAGCGGGATTCGAACCCGCGACCCTTGGTATTGTAGCCAGGGTCTCTGACCACTAGACCAACGGGCCTGTCAAATATATCCTGCGCACCTGGCTGATCTTAAGGTCGGCCGCCAACTACGGCCGAAGAAGTACCACTTTAACAATTGCTTTCCATCTCAATATTTTATGAGTAGGTACCAACATGGTACCAACACAAACTTATATCACTACGCTAAACTATATCCTAGTGTTTGTAGTGTGAGACATCTGCTCCCACAATATTTCGGTTAAGCTGTCGAGGGCCTTAATTTGTCGACGTTTTCATGTTCAAAAAAAAATATACCCCAGTGTACCTGTATAGAAAGTGATACAGATATACACCTAGATAGAAAGTGATTAACATATACCACATAATCAGCTGCCCTTTCCTAACCGGCTTCAAAAAAAGGAGTGTTCTCAATTCGAACGGGATATTTTTTTAAAATATGTTTTTAATTTTTATAGCATCTGTGATGTAATTAAAAGCTATCAACATCATGGTTAAACATTATCGATAAAGATGATGGGCTACTGCAATAAAAGTAAATACCTATTCTATTTTTTTACTTGTGTCGTAGCTTGGTGCATACTGCATGTATTAATTCATTATATATCTCATAAAAGCGAAATTCATTTTGTTCAACTACAATTACATGATCTTCAAAGAATCAATTTTTAGAATGGACTGCTACTGTTTTTCTTTCATGTTTAAAGTTCGTTTACAAGTATTGGGAAAAGTCTTGCCCACTTGTAGACGAAAGAACTCGTATTTGTTCCTTCAACTTTCTTAGTATGTCCCATTTAAACTGGAAAACCGTCAAAAATTAATCTTTTTAATAGTCCATCAGCTTACTGCATTCTAATTCAGAACACTTACATCCCTTCTAAATTATCATCAGTAGCTAAATTGTACCTTGGAAATACATAAAGTATATTCATTGAAATTAATCTCAAAAAATACTATTCTCGAACTCAAAAACAACAAAATCACCAAGGCATTTTTCTTGTTCATTGGATCCAAACCCACACAAAAGTAAATACGCTATTGAGCAAGTCAAGACCTAATATGAATAAAGGAGTAATAGATTTTTTCTTACGGTTGAGTGATCAAGAACGTCCGTTCATTAATCCCCACATTCACCCATTTTATATTCCCGACGACAGATGGAAATAAAATCGGAAGACGCATCGGCATCTTAAAAGGCGTGCGCGTAAGAAAATAAAAAGAAAGTGAGCGTTATTTGTTTAAGTCAAATGAGTTTCTTAGGTCGACCGTCTCATACATACCGAGTTCGTGGAAGACGTTCATTATTAGCGCCTATACCTACCGGCTCAAAGACACAACGCATTTAAATATCACACTAAAAGCGTCGATCTACATACATCCTACTGAGCAAATCCTAAAAGTGATTTATACTGAGACCCTATTCGATTGAAGTAGATTACAAATAATGAATAAAATTGCATACGAAATGAGTAGACCGTCCGTGGGTGTACGGTTGTTTGAGCGGGGTGCAGGGGGGTGGAAGGCGGGTTATTGCCGGTAAATACGAGCTCCTGGATGCTATAGAAGCCTCGCCTGTATCCCTCACGTGGATACGTCAAACTTGATTTCGCCCTTTGACTCATTCTTCATTTGGTTCAGCCACTCTCGTCTATTCCTATTCGTTATGTCTGGATTTTGGCCGAAATGGAATGAACGAAAAATCACCTTTGATCCTCTTTTGCTGTATACATAGTTACAGTTACTACAGGAAGCTATGTAGGCAAATACAAAAAAAAATTTGTTTATATTTATATCGTATAATTTAATTGTTACAGGTTCTTAAAGAGATTTTTTATAGATGTGATAAAGGGATCTTCAGAAGCAAGAAATAAACTTCCTCATCATTTTGACCTTACTACGTAAACTAATATTTACAAAGTATTACATACTTATGTTTTACTCATGACTAAATGAGTACGAGTCATACATTACAAAAAGTTTTCCAGTTGTCACTATTTCATACATAGGTACATTTCATACATACATACGTACAAACATTAATTAATTAGATGGTACGAGTAGAATGTAATTAGCAAAGCCAAATTGAATTTCCGGAAGCTTGTTATGATAAAACATTCTGTTACTACTCTCGTGTTAATTTTTATCCTATTGTTTGAAATCTTTTTATGTTTATTTATAGAAATAACGCGAAACTATGTTCAATTAAAAAGAGACGCGTACTAAAGCGTTGATTTCGTTAACTGTAAGATTCTTAATGAGGTTTAAGTTGTAAAAAAATGTTAAGCAAATAGGTCTTAGTGTAAAGTTGTTTTTGCATTTGAAAAAAAAACAAGTAGATAATAAATGAAACATAACAAATTGAGTCAGATAAATATTTAATCACGATAGTGCCCGAATTCTGTAAAATTAGCAATGTTTACATTTAATTGACATACGGCTAATTACTTCCACACGAAGCCAGAAAGAACTTACGACAAAAACAAAACCTCACCAGCAAGAGATTAAAGTTACAGTCGCATAGAAAGGAAATAACCAAGTAAACATTTTCTTGAAAGAGGGAGACGACAACTTGCAAAAACAGTTTAAGACAAAAGAGTAGCGAAAACCAGAAATGAATCCGGCGGGCGGGCGGAAGCACTCCGCCCGCCCGCTGAGGGCGCGACTACAAACAGACAGACCGATGAAGATATTAGAGGGGTCATGTGGGATATTTCTCAGGAGCGGCCGCCCGCGACTCCGTCCGCATGGACTTCAGTTTCCGTTCACATGGTGGAACACTATTCAGTACTCGTACTATTGCTTAATGTCTTCCTCTACAAACGAATTACCCAACACCATAATATTTTTTTCAATTCGATCCAATAGGTCTTGAGATTAGCGCGTTCAAACAAACAAGCACACTAACTCTTCAGCTTTATTATATTACTATCCGTCCGCGTGGATTTCGTTTTCCACACACATTGTGTGCAGAATTTAGTTTCTGCACACATACTTTTGCTTAAAGTCTTCCTCGACAAACAGACCATCCAACACATTTTTTTTTCAATTTGTGCCAGTATTCCTGAGACTAGCGCGTTCAAACAAACAAGCATACGAACTCTTCAGCTTTCAATGATTCCGTCCGCGTTGATTTCGGTTTCCATACACCTAGTGTTATACTATAGCTTAAAGCCTTCCACGACAAATGCACTATCTAACACAAAAATATTACAGCGTTCGAACAAGCAAACAAACTCTTCATCTTTATTTATTATATTTATTAGTATAGATTGAGCAAGAATAGAGTCAGCTAGTACTTCTTGCACAGTAGTTCATGTGACTTGAATAGTACTGCCAGTGGGTATCTTAAAACAGAGATGAAGGAATATTTCCGGTCCAATTTGGCCTATAGTTATGATAGAAAGATGTGTAGGCGCCCTGTCTACTAGATTCTGACCCACGTGTATTTGCCGCACTCACCGAGTATACTGTTTGTGGATACGGCGGCACGGGTTAACAGAGCAGAGGGATGGTCATTTAGTGGAAGGTAGCCCACCCCAGCCGTGTCTGCAGCACAGACTGATTAAACGATCCGCTGTCTGGCCCCGACTTGGTCGTTTTGCCTCGCGTCAAATGCTCTCGCGCGTACACGCGATTCCGTTTAACAAATTACACCGGTGATTTGGTTGCGTTTCTCTAGATGGTAATTTTGTGCGTGGAACGCAAACGCATTGAGAGTTTTGAAAAAGTTAGAACAATATTTTTTTAATGGTTTTAGATCCATCCCTTCATACTGATAGATATTGTCATTATTCGGTGTCAAAATGTCAATAAATATTGGGGAACTGAGTTCTTGATTAAAGTAAATAAATAATCTTAGGCTCCCTAGCCTAAAATTATTTATTTACCTAATATAACTAAGGCTCATATTAATAAATCGCTCTCAACAATAGTTTACGTCATATAAATTTATAAATTGAAACAAAAAATAATAAAAAAAAAATCTACTTTCAAAGTGAAAAATAAAAAACTAGACTAGTGTCGAGTCTTCTTTTTTTCATATTTCTATCCAATTAGTGCTCTTTTCAAACACATAATATTATCAACAAAAAGCTATTATCAAGCAAGTGCGTTTCTCATACCAATTAATATTTATGAACAAGGTTTACTTGGTTTAAAGGCGTGAAACATTATTTTTTTACACAACGGGTGACCTGGTTATAAGAAGGCAACAAAATGTTCATTGTTGATATAATATAAGGAATAAAAAAAATTGCTATTTAACGTAGGCTTACAGACTTACGAATGAATTTTATTATTATGACTATTTAATTACTTAATGATACAGAAAACAACATTCTTGAATTATTTGAAACATATAATATGTCTTCTGTGGCAAGCAAAATAAGTGAACTCTTGATATTATGAAAATCAGAACTGAACAATTAATTGGATTTCATAAATCCTTTCACTGTTGAAAAGTTAAGTTAGCAATAAAATAATATTTGTATTATATTTGATTTAGATTTTGTAATATGTCTTAAAAATACACAAAATGTTTTTTTTATGTTTAAATCCATAATTTGGATTCTGCCTACCATATTTCAGCGGAACACCACTGCTTTTAAACGCGGGCAAGACCGGGGCTGAGGGCTATAATTGAGAACTAAGAAAGTATTGGAAACTTAATCCGCACCGCAGTCCAAAGTTTGCGGTGTAATTATTTCGATGTACCTAATAATAGTTTTCCAATATTTCAATAGCTGTGTTGATTGAGATGAGAAACTTATATCGAATGGACATTCTCTTTGAGATAAAAAATGAGTAAAATGAGATTAAGAATTGATGTGTTAAATGTGGGGTAAAATTATACCTACACATCTTGGAAATGACACATAAAAAATATCACTTATTTAAAGATCTTAATACAATGCATAACATTATGCGCGTGACGAAGGATACCACATAATGTTATGCATTCGACTCGACAGTAAGTCCTATGATCATCTATACATAAATGAGTAATAAATAAAGATTTAATAGGTAATTAATGAACTCACTCTATAATTAATTCTAACTAGAGAGCTATGATGTTGATTACGACTTGACTAGTTTAAACAAAATTGAACTTACGTTCCCCTAGTTAGCATACTCGCTACTTATTTTAATTCACCGGTAAATTAGTGATGAAATTCGGTTAAATTGCCACTAAACATTTTTTTTACTTCTGTATAATAAGGTAAACAGTCTACCCACATACTTATGCTAATGACGATATGGTCAATAATTTTTGAGAAAGTACGATAAGCGAATATACTTCAAGTAGAAGTGAATAGCGTTTCCGAGCAATTTTGAATAATGCAAACACTCTTTTTCTCGGTCGAGTTGTCATTTTATGGCTGTTTCTGAAAATTTCTAGTATACTACATTTGCTTTAATTTTTAATAAGCACTCAGTTTGTAGTTAACTAGCAAATTAGAAGACAGTCTGCATTTTTATTGTTGAGGTGGATATGTAGTTACAAATAAATTATGAACGCAATATTTCTTTTTGCTAAATTTGGTTTTAACATGTTTGTAAGAAACAGGCTGTAACCACTAGCAGTTTCTTGTTTAAGATATAAGTACCTGGAGTTATTTTGTTTCAGTTATAAGGAAATTCCACTAGAATAGTTTTCTTTGCAAGAGGGCCAAGAGGGAATAATTAAAAGCGGTTTCCTCTGTACAACTACAAGACGATTTAAAAGTAATGCGTATTAGGGACTTCACAATGTTGACAATGTTTACAAGTGCCTTATTAAGTATTTCGATTTATTCGTACGATTTAACCTACAAATCTACATACCGGAATATTAATAAGTTACAAGTAGGTAAACAATCAAGAGAAAAGGGACAAAAATGTTTGCCGATATAGGTTCGGAACTTAAGCATGTCTTAACATTTTTTTATTTATTTAATCTTTATTGTACTACACAAAATATTGTACAAAAGGCGGACTTAATGCCTCATGGCATTCATTCATGGCATTTTGCTTCCTATGATTGCACTACATTTTATTACGAGAGTCAAATTCAATAATGAGTACAAAAAAAGCTGCAATTATTCAATGAATCCGAATGTCCTATGTCAGGTTAATCAGAATGCAAATATGTATAATCTCATAATTGGCAATTCAAATGAGAATATTGTTAGTTTTGGGTCACGTCAGCGACCTGATGTGAGCGAAACAACCTTTTATGTAAACGAGTAAACCGATTTTAACGCTGCCTAATGTTGAAAATACAAATTCAACGATTATTCATATGAAAAGGATATTTTGAAAGGTTTGAGTGGAAGTAGCACTAGTAATTTAAACCGGGTTAACTGCTATGATAATGGAATAATTTCCAAACAAAGTTTAGACATCATCTATATAATCGATCAACGTGGCATATTTCCAGTCCGTGTGACCCACACGGGTGAGAAGGAAACCGCAGGGTTTTAGTTGGTAGTGGGACGAAGTCCCGAGCCCAACACACGGCTGCAGGTCTAGCTAGCCTGCAGTTAAGGCACGTCAAAGCGTTTCCCTGCGAAAAAAATAAATAAAAAAAGGGGTATGTATTATTGACCATGTAAGAATAGGTGCCTTTTCGCTCATTCTAGGGGTTTGGGGGAGGCGAGTTAGCTTGGACTGTATTGGATCCTTCTGGTTGTAAGCCTTGACTATAGGTTGGGTTTTTTTTTCGGAATGATTTCGCAGGCGGTGGCTGAATGCTACCTCTACAGCTTAACCGGAAGATTGTGTCGCTCACACCACAAGTACTAAAGTTTGGATCTTCCAGGTTAGATATATCTAATAGTCAAGAAAAGTGGTATTCAACTAAGAAAATCTGCTGTCATATAAATTAACCTCTCTTTTCCGTATAACCATCAGTAGATATTATGCCTTACGAAAAGGTTTCCGATATTGTGACTATTAAATTAGCGCTGTTTCCTGGATAGGTGGATAATATGCAGTGACAGTTCCGCATCTACCCACGGAACTGATCCAAAACAAAAACAACAATCCGATGGGATCTCTCACATCCGTTCGAAGTTAAATTAATCAACCAGTGCCAGCGAAATATAAAAAAGGAATCAGACATATTGATCCACGCCTGACGAAGGGGTCAGGCGTGGACGTCGTCTAAAAGTCGGTCCCGAATGCGTCGGTCAGCAAATCCAGAAATCTAAATGGATTTCTTCAACAAAAATAACACGGTCACCGCGGATAACTTGATAATGTAGCCTCGCTGACAGCAGTGTCGGAACTGCTCGGCTTTGTTACCCGTTAACTATGCTACGCGAGATGACAATGCCTAATACTGTTTGCGACGTCCAGAGCCCGCTGCTGTGTTGCAAAGGCGAAGCTTTTGCGGGCGAATACTTCTGTTGAGGACGGTAAGGTTAGGTGAGTAAGTTCTCCCGAGTTTGAAGATAGGGTGGTTTTATAAGCACGGCAAAGGCGTTTTAGATTCTTGTATAGTTTTTGATTTATACCGAATATACATATTGAGTGTTTCCCTTTTAACTTAAAACAAATAATGTAGATTGAAAGAAAGGTAGGTACTCGTAGAAGCAATGGACTTGCTGCTGTCAGAAAAAAATCCGTTTAGGTATATAAGGAAAAACTTGTTTACGACATTTGAAACTAGTAATAAACAATTCTTCCATACTTTAGTAATACAATATTTTTCAGTAGGTTTTTGTTAATTACCTTTTGCCACTGCCTCCATATTTAAAACATGTTTATGCTTTTCCACTGACTGCCAGTTTTTTTTTATAACTCTTCCTCTTCTGCCTTGCACTCTAGATCTTTCCACGATTTTAGCTCAAGAGGCATCAATAGATCACAGGTTTTTACCGTGACCTGTCGCTCCTCATTCATGCTACTTAGTCTTGTATTTTATTTTTCACGTTACGACTTAAATGAGTAAACCCAGTAACTTAAGATCAGAGCATACTGATTGGCAGAAATACGCTATTTATGGTCATCTTACGTAAAACACCAAAGGTGCTGGAAAATCAATGGAAATTAAACTAAAACTCATAGATCTAAGTCCTTAGATATGAAAACCAAAAACTGCGGCATTATATTGTTTTTGTTTCAGCTTTTCACTATGCTGTCACTCGAATAAGAAGCGACTGTGACCTTATTTAGTGCAAATTTCAGGCAGGAAGAAGTATCTATCTATCTACCGAATAAAATGTATGGTCTTAGTATACTTTGTTATGATAAAAGATTGTCATTACATTGCACACCGTCAAAACACAGGATATGTTGAACTTTTGATTGATTTGGGATTGAAATATTTCTTAACAAACGCGTAATCTTTTCTAAAATGTAGCATTAAAAGTCTGCTTATCTTTACGTTGTCGAATGAAGAATCGTAAATTAAGGTTTAAATAAAAGACGTCTTGTAAACAGCAAACCTTTTGCTAAAAGCGGCTATAAATTGTCAGAATCTTTTTTTACCTGTTTTTTTTTTTGCTACATTTTATCACTTTTCTGCTTGCCTGTTTCCCATGCAAACTACTGATTTTAATCACAAAAAAAATGGAACATTTCTTTATCGTTTATAGGTGTCGTTAACTTAACATGTCAAAAACAGACTGTTATCATTTCCCGTTCAATTTTAAACCTTTTTGACGTGAATAGTCTTACTAAAAAAGTTGAAGACTATTGTTTTGCAGATCTAGTAGTTACCTATTAAAAGTATAGATACATATTACATTAGTTTGGTACAACAATATAAAATATGTAGGCCGATCCATTTTTTTAATAAATGCTTGGAATTATATATAAATCAAATAAAACATACCGATTGCCTAGCCCCAAACTAAGCTCGAAGCTTTACTATGGATGCTAGGGAACACTTTTATTGAATTACTTTTATTATTTTCATGGTATCTTAGTGTATACTATCATTAATATTGATTGATATGACATGCATGAATACCAACTGACGGTATTAATGTTAAAAGTTTTTTTATGCTACTTTTAAAATATTTGTAAAGGTGAACTGCCAGATGACTGATCGTAGACTCATAAAACAAAGAAAGGTACTCAATTATTATTGCTTAGTCTTCTTGTAAACAGTTTCTAACTAATACCACATCCAATTAAGATCTAAGTCACCTTGTGTTTGTGAATCTTTTATTTTAAATTGAATATGTATGCCGTCCCGGATATAAAAGAGGGTTGATAGGTTGTTTTATCAGTATACACCGACTCTGACATAATCAACGTGTAACAATGGACGTGATAATACCTCGGTTACATTTGTTAAACAACAATGACGTTGCTTTACAAAACTGTATAAAATTTATGTTAAACAATACTCTTGACGGCTTTAATTAGTTTTCGACGCACATTTCCAAAAATCTATACTAATATATAAAGCTGAAGAGTTTGTTTGTTTGTTTGTTTGTTTGTTTGTTTGAACGCGCTAATCTCAGGAACTACTGGTCCGATTTGAAAAATTCTTTTTGTGATGGATAGTGTATTTGGAAAGGAAGGTTATAGGCTATAGTATATATCTATTATTTTATCCCAAGGGGATGAAAAAGGGGATTAATTTTTGTATGAAACTTTGTCAATTTTAAACCGATTGGGCTAGGACATTGCATGCATAAAGCTACTATGTCATAAAGATCCCCTTAGAAAGGATTTTTATATATTCCACCCCAAGGGGATGAAAAAGGGGATTAATGTTTGTATGAAACTTTGTCAATTTTAAACCGATCGGGCTGGGACTTGGCATGCATAAAACTACTATGACATAAAGATCCCCTTAGAAAGGATTTTTATGTGTTCCACCCCAAGGGGATGAAAAAGGGGATTAATATTTGTATGAAACTTTGTCAATTTTAAACCGATCGGGCTGGGACTTGGCATGTATGAAGTCTACTAATATATAAAGCTGAAGAGTTTGTTTGTTTGTTTGTTTGTTTGTTTGTTTGTTTGAACACGCTAATCTCAGGAACTACTGGTCCGATTTGAAAAATTCTTTTTGTGATGGATAGTGTATTTGGAGAGGAAGGTTATAGGCTATAGTATATATCTATTATTTTATCCCGAGGGGATGAAAAAGGGGATTAATTTTTGTATGAAACTTTGTCAATTTTAAACCGATTGGGCTAGGACTTTGCATGCATAAAGCTACTATGTCATAAAGATCCCCTTAGAAAGGATTTTTATATATTCCACCCCAAGGGGATGAAAAAGGGGATTAATGTTTGTATGAAACTTTGTCAATTTTAAACCGATCGGGCTGGGACTTGGCATGCATAAAACTACTATGACATAAAGATCCCCTTAGAAAGGATTTTTATGTGTTCCACCCCAAGGGGATGAAAAAGGGGATTAATATTTGTATGAAACTTTGTCAATTTTAAACCGATCGGGCTGGGACTTGGCATGCATGAACCTACTATGACATAAAGATCCCTTTAAAAAGGATTTTTATATGTTCCACCCCAAGGGAATGAAAAAGGGGATTAATGTTTGTATGAAACTTTATCAATTTAAAACCGATAGGGCTGGGACTTGGCATGCATGAAGCTACTATGACATAAATATCCCCTTAGAAAGGATTTTTATATGTTCCACCCCAAGGGGATGAAAAAGGGGATTAATGTTTGTATGGAACTTTATAGGTATAGTATATACCTACGTTTGCGGAAACCGGAAACCACGCGGACGGAGTCGCGGGCGGCCGCTATTTATAATATATTTGTTATTATCATTATCATTATTCATACTTATACTTACTTACTTACTTAATATTATAAATGGGAAAGTGTATCTGTCTGTCTGTCTGTCTGTATGTTTGTCTTTCTTTCACGGCAAAGTGGAGCAACGAATTGACTTGATTTTTTAAGAGGAGATAGTTAAAGGGATGGTGAGTAACTTAGGCTACTTTTTAACCGACTTCAAAAAAAGGAGGAGGTTATCAAGTCGTTTGTATTTTTTTTAATGTTTGTTACCTCATAACTTTTGCCTGTGTGAACTGATTTGGATGTTTTTGGTTTCATTTGAAAACTGGTGCTTTGGTCCCATGGCAATTTTGTCCCATTCTGACAGTCGCATTCATGAAAAAACTAAATCTTCAAAAAAAGGAGGAGGTTTTCAAGTCGTTTGTATTTTTTTTAATGTTTGTTACCTCATAACTTTTGCCTGGGTGAACTGATTTGGATGTTTTTGGTTTCATTTGAAAACTGGTGCTTTGGTCCCATGGCAATTTTGTCCCATTCTGACAGTCGCATTCATGAAAAAACTAAATAAGACTGAAATTTACATTTAGTTTTAGCTCAAAAAATGCACAATAAATCGATTTCGATGGTTCTTTTTTATTTATTTATATTGGAAAGAATGTTATTTAATGACAGTTTGATAAAAGTTTGGTTAGGTTTTCATAATAGGATCTATGAAAAAGCGACGGAACTCTTCAAATCTTAGGAGCAAATTAACGATACTCGAAGGAATCTTTAATTGGCTAAGGGCCGTCCGTAAACGGCGCTGTCTCATATTAGTAGCACGCATTAGGTTACACATATTTAGGCAAATAAATCAATTATAAACTATATATATATATACAAGCGTAGAATAGTATAATAGCGTAGTATATATATATATATATATATATATATATACTAGCGGCCGCCCGCGACTCCGTCCGCGTGGTTTTCGGTTTCCGCACACATAGGTATATACTATATATATATATATATAGCCTAAAGCCTTCCCCGTCAAGTGAACATGTGTGTTTTATATGTACTAGCGGCCGCCTGCGTGATTTTACTAATAGTTCTACTAATATATTTTTATTACTGACTTCTGACCGACTGTATTTTTTTATATTTTGTTTCTTCATAACTTTGGTCCCATAGCAATCTGGTCCAGTTCTGACAGTGGCATCCGTGAAAAAACTGAAAGTCTGAAATTTACATTAAGTACGTGCTCAACAAATTGACCGTCTCATATGAGCAGCACAATATTAGGTCTACCCATATTTAGTAACCTTATTCAGATTAACAGAAAATCAGAAAAAAATAATTTTTTTTACAAAAAAACCGACTTCATAACAAAAACCTATTACAAAACAAACTTAAGTGCACTTCAAAGTAAAAAATATTTTTCGGTGCCTGCCTAAAAACAAAAGAAAAAAGCACCAACTTCACTTCGTTTAAGGCAAATGGCAAATTCTTAAAAGTAAAATATTTTTTAACTTTTAAGTGAATTTAAGTTTGTTTTTCAAAAACTTTTTTTTATCTAAATATATAAAAGGAGAAACTGACTGATTGTCATATCATCGCACAGCCTAAACGGCTTAACGTAGGCACTTGAAATAAGGAATGGACGTAGCTAAGGTACCGCAGAGGTGCACTAAGAAAGAAATTCCCGACTGGAGACTGGAGTTAGCAGGAAAAAACATTAGTATGAAAAGTCGAAACTGCTCAAGTTCGACGCTTGAAATTAGGCATGCAGATAGCTTAATAAATGTATAGCTTAGCTGCAATAGATTCCCACGGGAACGGGAGTAAGCGTATAACGTGTAAAATTCCGTTTCGAGTTCTCCTCTGTGTCCAGAAAAGGAACATTGTGCGACCCCGAATTTAACGCGGGCGAAGCCGCGGGCGGCCGCTAGTATATTCACAAAATCGAATGACAAGCTGATGAATATTAATTTGTATTGGAATCACTAATTTAACACGGTACAATGAGCCGTGGAGGTCAATGTATACAACCTCCCTTTCCTCCCTTACAAAATTAATAAGCGAATTCGTTAAATGTGGTCGCTTACTATGTGATTTTAATATGTACGTACATTACATTTTAATGTGCACAGTTGATCAAAATAAGTTTTAAATAAAGAGTAACATGTGAAAAAAATTAAATTATGAATTTATTATTCTTTTCTATGTACCTTACAGTCATGCATGACTTTTTTATTTATATTGCTACCAGCTATTTCAAACATGTTTATCAATTATTATTATTATTGGAAACAGGATGAAGAGAACATGGTTCACCTGATCACGAAAAACACATTATTTTCAATAGGAAGATTTTATTTTTAGTTATTGCACTAACATTTTCTATGCTCACTAATATTATTTAACGGGACTAAACGCGATATTAATTATGTAGTATGTATACTACTTACTGCTTGACGTTTCGGCTGCGTTACAACTGTTACAATACAACGCGAAAGTCTAAAATCTTATATTTTCTATGCTCATCGATCCAGGCAATTGGTTTATGATTTCCACTTTTAGTAGTATGCAAAACAATATTCATTTTGCACATTATTTATCTCAGAATTAGGTCATTATTATTTTTTTATACCAATTTTATAACTAAAATCATGGCACCTATTGCAGTATCTTCATCGACATAATGAGGTACCTAGTTAGCATTTCTTAGATATTTGCAGAAAAGAGAGTATATTATAAGTTTTTTTTTAATCTAAAACTAAGAAAATTTTATCTGATATCAGGTGCGGGATTGAACCCTAACACACAGCACCACATGCAATCCGCGCTTGCGTTTGAAAATTTTATCGATAAGGGTATTTAAGAACGTAAAAATGTATTTAATAGAAAATAAAAATCAAGAAAAATATTATTAGTTGGATAAGTTATCTGTCAGATAGCGTCAAATAATAGAGGTACGATATTCTGAAAGACCCTGGTGCTTTATAGGTACCTATCCTGAATGTCTGTCTACACATAATTACATTTGATAGCTCAACATCATTTAATTAACAACCAAAGTTATCGCTCTTTAATTATAATCGAATGCGATAACTTGATAAAAATAGATAGGAGATCATTAAAACTAAAATACCATAAGGCTCTTAATCAAATAATCACGTTATATTAGATGGTATTAAAAGTTTTACTTCTATTACTTGCAATTAAATGGTATAGACTTTTATTCCACACGGCTATTTAGGTCCCATACATCCCAACTAATATTATAAATGCGAAAGTAACTCTGTCTGTCTGTCTGTCTGTCTGTCTGTCTGTCTGTCTGTCTGTCTGTCTGTTACGCTTTCCCGCTTAAACCTCGCAACCGATTTTGATGAAATTTTGTACACACAATCTTTAGACCCTGAGACAGAACATAGGCTACTTTTTGACCCATTCCAACCCCCCACTTCCCCGAAATGAGGGGGTGGAAGTTTGTATGGAAAATCTAAACTACTTGAGTTAGACGCTTGAAATTTGGCATGCAGGTCCCTTAGTAAACTTGATGCTTAGTTGCAAAAGGATATTGCAAAATTCCCACGGGAACGGGAGTTAGCGGGAAAAAACATTCGTATAATGAAAACCGACATCCACGCGGACGAAGTCGCGGGCGGCCGCTAGTTACTCATAAATGTTACCGTCTGTATGAGTTTTAATACCATTAACAGTCATTAGAAGCGCTTAAAAGGGCGTACCTGCGTACCTATGTGTGTTTAGATTAATCCCAACTAATATTATAAATGCGAAAGTAACTCTGTCTGTCTGTCTGTCTGTCTGTCTGTTACGCTTTCCCGCTTAAACCTCGCAACCGATTTTGATGAAATTTGGTACAGACAATCTTTAGACCCTGAGACAGAACATAGGCTACTTTTTATTTCGAAAAAAAGAAATCCACGCGGACGGAGTCGCGGGCGGCCGCTAGTTTTTTATATTTATCTAAATATACATGATACATGGGTGAATTATTATTTCCTGAAAGGAACTATAGCCGCACAGTTTTATTAATAAAATAAACTTTATGGACTGTTGACCATACTAGAATGCTTTAATATTTTTCAACAAGATTTTGTTCAATTTATATTGAACATTAAAATTAATAATTAATAACTAAAGTTTTAGTCCGTGTTGTACTATTAGTCTAATCTTACATAAACAATACTTACTACAAATACTACGCAAATAATGGTACCTATTCTCTCAATACCTATCTCCTATCGAGGGAATAGGTGCCAAGAATTTACCTATTTTAAAGTGTCGCATAAGGCAATCCTTATGTGACACTTTAAAACAAATCTTTAAGGTGAGGTACCTACAAAACGGTATCGCACGCACATGTTATTAATTCCAAAATGAATCGGCCTACTATTAAACGTCATTCAGAGACACAATCTTATCTTGAGGAGCAGTCGGTTGTTCCCGACCTCCGGTTTATTGGTCGTCGTTTATTATCAAGATAACTTATCTGTGAGGAGCCAATTAAATTTGAAAACAAAGGTAACATAATAAGGCGCCAGAGTATAGCCGGCGGTGTGGCAGGGGCGGGGGGGAGGGGGGTCACCGGCTCTGGCCAGTTGCGTAGGCGCAGCTCCTTTGTCGCTCAAAGGATTCATGAGGTAACATCAGATGGAAACGGCTGTTTCGATTTTTGATACAACTAGGTACGTGACTTCGTCCGTGTAGATTTTAGATCACTTTTTTCGCAAAAAAGGTATCATATGTTCTTTCTCAGAGTCTAAAGATTGTGTGTGCCAAATTTCATCAAAATTGGTTGAGAGGTTTAAGCAGGAAAGCGTAAATGATATACAGGCAGGCAGACAGAGTTACTTTCGCATTTATAAAATTAGTAGGGATGTATCAATGGTGACTCGCGCAAGCTGAGATACACATACCTTAACCTATTTTATTGTAATAACCATTTTAGTTCAAAGTTTGCTCTTGACACATCTCGAATAGAGTTGAAATTTACTTAACACCAATGACGTCAGACGCCACGTTTGTTGAAATGAAAAATAAAAGCCGCCTCCACACTTTGTCTATATCCGCTCAGTACTTCAATCTTCCCACTTTATTGCCCTTATTTCTTCCAAAGGTAGACACAAAGAACTGTGTTTATAGCTAATGATACTTAGGTGTGTATTTTAACACAACGCCCCAGCCTCCAAAAGATACACGTAAAAAATACTCTACACGTTATAATAAGGATCCAACTGCTGTACATCGACTTGGGATTCTCTTAGGTGGCGCCTATTTTTTGTTGACATTTTTTGGCCGCATATAAATGGAGTTGGCAGTGTAATAAAATGGCAACAGTAAGAGAACAGCTATTTTCGGCAAAACACTTTGACATGATAATGGCTACTCGGCGAAAGGGAACCTTTAAAATTGAAATGCTTATGAACAGTTTTTATTCGGCTAATAAACATTTTTCAAAGACCGGATTGAAAATATTAAGCCGGAATCCCAAGACAGAAAATAAGTGTACTAAATATTCCAATAGTAAATAAAGTTTTATTGTCCCGCCATAGTTTCCGTAAAATCTAGCATGGCTATAAAATAAAATCCTTCGAAGCATTCCGAAGTCGAGTGCTAATATAAAATAAATCAAAAACGCAATTCACATAAAAACTAAAACAAAAAAATACAATGAAATTAGGGCAACAAGTCAAACTTTTGCTTTGACTTACTTTTTCATGTCACGCAACGCAAATGACATCGGAACATAATGTCACAGGAAAATAGGGTAGTTAAGAGCTCGAATGGAAATTATTATCATGAATACCTCCGCCTGCGGGAAAAAGAAAAATAAATACTGTACGGTATCTAAAAAGGTTTGGTTAACAAAGAAAAGTTATCGGCCGGGTGCCTTGTAAGTCAAATACAAGGAACATTTAGATATAATACCTATTATCTTTCCTCCAAGTATGCGCGTGCATCTAGCGACAAACGACAAAGCAGCGTTTTAAGATTAACTCCATCAATTTGAGATAATCTTGCTCCTACCGTTCTCTTGTGTGGCCGTCCGAAATAAAAGGAAACGGGATATCATAAGATAGAGTGGGCACACCACCACTTCCCATTTAATCAATTACGTATCGAACAATGTATGTTAATGGTCACTTTTTGTTTTTTATCAATAATGTTAACCGTTTTGGGTAACTTATAAGGTTCAAATTAATGATTCAACACTACAGGAAACGTGTGTGATAACAGTTTTATTTCAAAGAAATATATTTTTTGGTACCTATGTTTGGTATATTTGTTGGTCAGAACTAGATATAATGTGAGGCCCTGAACATACTTAACTGAAGCAAAACTAATCCTATGAGATTTCATGATGTGTTGAAGGTGTGCAAGGAAGAGGTAGATATAGACTAAAGAATAGATGGATTGATTGTATGAAGAATGGCATGAGTGAAAAAGGTATGAATGACTCAATGACGAATGGTATGGAAAAAGTCAACATATTGCGCCGACCTCAGATAGACTAGGAACAGGGCAGGCAAATGATAATTCCATGGTATGTTCAATTGTGAAAGTGCCAATACGCAATTAAGGAGCGAGTACTGCTTGGTCCAGCCCTGAATATTAGCAAACTTAAATGAAATTTTGCATTCGGAATACTAAGTCCCACCGACCCGTGCGACCCAAGGATGTGTTCAAATGAGATAGGTGAGTCCATATGACCAGGTTGACCAGTAAAAAGGCAGAAGCAAACCTAACGAACGATCTTGATTACACTTCACAATACAAACTTAGTGCCGACGGTCCATTAGTGAAAGAGTAGGTGTCACGACTCGGCTCGCACGGCTTTTATTATTTATTCCCACTTTCCAAACCGTGCCGCTTTGACTTGAACACAAACAAATGAACGTTTATACACAATGAATAAATAGTAAGCCGACGTTTCTGACGTAGATACACTACTGTAATGGGATCTTTAATGTTTCGTTAATGCCTCGGGCCGGAGTCAATACGTTTCTCTTAATTTGAACGGTGTGATGGTACACCGCTAATTAATCAATTGTTTGCGTTGCGTCGCTGTGACTCTAGTTTCATTAAGCGACATCAAAAAAGAGGAGGTACTCATTTCGACCGTATTTAAGCATTTTTTTGAATAAATTGCTGAACATGTTTGTACATAAAATATTTAAATCAATCACTAAACCTCAACCTCAAAAATGTTATGAATTTACTAAACTAGGTGCTGAATGCCTAAATGAAATGAATGATACCATAATTTATTTTATATACGGACCTAGTGTGTTTTGAGTATACTTAGACATTTTTCTATTGAGTGTCTTCTTATCAATGTCTAATCTCATGTTATAATAACGCAACCAAGTGTTCCTACCATTTAAATCCTTGGGAAATTGTAAATAAAACCAATAATATATACTACCAAGCTAGTAATTTCACAATAAGGGAAGGTTCGTTGTCATTTCCCATTCTGCAGAATGAGTTATGCAACTGAATAGAAAAACAACGAAGCAAAGGAATAATTCATTGACGACAGGTCCAGTAATTTGAAGTCTACAAGAAAAAACAAAGTTTCGTGATAATGCCTTTCATCATAATTCACAGCAAGCTCTAAGGTTATAAATATGGGTATGGTACATCGGTACCTGTGTTCACATTTTTACGAAATAGTTAACCGCGAATATGCTTAAACAAAAGGTAAATAAAAGAATTCAATCAGCATTAAATGAACTCTTTGTTAAAAGGACCATGGTGTATAAAGCAGTAAAAAAGAATATCGAGTCAACAAATAATTTAAAGTTTCAATAATTACTTTATGTGTATATCCGCAGCATTGGACGCACTGTGATTACAGGTAAGCTTGATGCAGTAATACAAGATTCTCATTAATATTTACTTAAATAATGTACAACCTTTACAATGCAAATGACCCAATTGTTTTTAATACAAACTTATTTTAAATCGCAAAAAAATGTCCTGCATCGTCATTTAGCAACGAACCTACTTTTTTACCCACCATAGTCACGTCACTCTAATTTAATGGTTCCTTCCAGTTTAATTCCAGATTAATTCCGCAGAAATAACAAGTCAGCGACTGAATTTCTCAATAATCTAAAGCAATCCTGAACCAATAAATCTAAAAGACAAAGACTATAATGAAAATTTTCCCCGTCGATTTTCTCTCGTTTGAAGACAATGCCGCTAAAACTGTTTAATTTACATCCGAAACAGAAACAAAAAGGTTAAAGTGGTGACATGTGCCGACACACCAAAAGCCTAGAGTGGGCCCAACGTCCGCCGCACGCCGACACAAAAAGGACGAATCATTAGGAGGCGCCACACGAGATCCCATTTAAAAGTATGAGAATATTTTCACAAAAAGCCTCACATTCAACTCCCAGCACATTCATTTTATGAGAACAATGAGTGATTTTTGTATTTTTCTTTAATTCTATGTCGATTTTATCCGCGGCAGCGTGGAGGCGAGTCTCTGGTTGTCGCCTCGTTCCATCTTCGACTTTTTGCCGTGAAGCGCGGGCGTCGGCGGCGGATGGTGGTTTTATTCCCGCGGAGGCGCTACCTTCCCTCCGCCGCCGCCGCGCCCGCCGCCTCCCTCCAACGTTCAGACCCGGCGCCACATTTCACGCTCCCGAAGCCGGCCACCCGCCAATTCGACTTGCATGCCCTTGATGCAACCCGCATTGTCAATCGTTTAACGAGCGCATTTAATACAAAGGCAAATGTTTCGATCCTACTTAATGCCGTCTCTCAATGTTAATACTATAACCCCCTCATAAGAAGTGTTCCGTTTAACGCCCGTCAAATATGACGTTATCAACTCCACGTTTTGATTGCGACGCCGAGAGGCCTAACTAATGAGTAGTAACACTCGAAAGTTTTGTTGTTTATTTAAAAAAGATCTATGACGGGCGCTCGTAACATGTAGATGTGACGGCATAATAGCGGAGACAATGGACTTCAAGACTTGTTTATTGAGTAGATGGAGTTGTTTTGAAGCAGAGTATGCGCTGGAGTGGAGGCGGCGACTGCCCGGGGAGAGCCAATGATAGCCGCTCGGCCGGTGGGAGGAACGAGTAATCATGCATTAAGACAACTGCGAGCAATGTCGAGGAGATTCAACCCGCGCACAGCCTTTTAAATTAAAATATTTTAAACGCAACTATGTTTATTTATTACATTCATAAGTGCCCTTAATTTTGTGACTGACAACCGGCGCATTTGGTTCTATAATTGAGACATTAATATTTTTTATTAGCTTTACTGACATTTCTTTAATAAGCACGAGTCATGTGCATATGTTTTATATGCACTAAAAATAAATCTATGGAACATTTCACTAATTTTGTAACTTTTTCAAGTTGTTCGTCAAAGTCAAACGCATTTGCCAAACTCAAATGACACCTAAATTCACTAAAAATCTCTGATAAGACCGACTGCAAAATGAAGTAATTATCATTAGCAACCTATTTAAATTTAATTGCTATTTTTTATTTCCATCATTCGTTTTCTATACGACTTTCTGCTTCTAGTTTGACTTGACATACATACATTACACAAAATAACTTAATAAAAAATATTGATATTATTTTAATTTTATAAGTAGAATATTGATGGTTGCAATTGAAACTTTTGTCATCTTTTAACGAAATGTCCCATAATATTTCACTTGAAAGATTTAAGTTTTTATTATTTTATTGAGTGCTTTTATACCTTCACAAAATATTTGAATCAGATCTGGGTTTATTACTGGCAAAAGTATTTTTGACAGATAATTTAATTAAAGTTACAACATTGCATTGATTATTATCATTCCCAGTCACAGTTATAGTACCTACCATCTACCAGAAAAAAAAACAATACTAGTTATTAATTGCGTACATGAAAATAAGTTATCCGACGCACTTAACAAGAACATCTCAACATTCTCAGCACAAAAAGTCATGTATAACTTACGAATGATTTCTACAGAAAATGTACTATAATTTATTCCTGGAAAACTATACATGTCTTGCAAACAAGCTTGACCTAAAAAAACGCCAAGTCCAAGAAACCGCGTAGCTATCAAAGTACACTCACGGTCGTTAAAAACTAGAACTAGCTAGCCGAGGCAGGTTAAGCCCATTTTAATTACTGCGTACAGTATTGTATGATTTACAGTGAACAGTGGATGCAATAAAAAATGTCGTCTGATATCGGTAACGCATAAATAAAAGTTGTCGGGTAGCGCTCGGGTACAACGGCGATCGCTGATTAGAACCTCGCGTGACAAACCCCTATTTGTTCGATCATTGTCTCGGGCTGCATCCTCGCACCATCAGAATAAACGGGAACACACACAAACTGCCAAACGTACAAGGTTTCGCATTTATACCATTAATAAGACGCTATTAATAAGGTGGCGGGTCAAACCTTAATTTGAGGTGTGAATAATTGGACAGTGTTTATTTTATGCTTATAAATATCAAATAATAAAAACATTACGTTCAACATAATATGTTTTGTATTTAGGTAAGGAGTAAATTTTAGATCAGCACAATAAATTAGGATTGTAAAATTGGAAGTGGACTTAATAGTTTTAATTCAAAAAGTAGAAGTAATTATAATAGTGAGTACCTAATTTATCATAGAATTAAACTTCAATGTGATCTTTCATGGATCTTCTTTTGTCGGTGGACAATTTTAGCAATGCTAAACTGTTCCCTTATTTATTTCAAACAACTATAACAATTCTTCCTAAATCCAGCGATGAAACAATTAACACTGCTTAGCGATTAAATCACTGTACCATAAAGCGTTTACATATATTTTGAAATAATTTTAATAAAAAAGCGTTTATCTACTTTCTTCTGTACCCGTTTTACATGTTATAAGTTGATAAAAATTAAAATTACGATAAAAATTAAAATTACACTGTATTAATAGGGAAGAGATAACGTATCTTTGAGATTTTTATTTTTAATTAAACTCAACTTCAACTCTGGGTTTTCATAGAAAATGTGTTGCTATGTAAGAGTACATTTTCACCTCGGTATCTCGAGTGGGTTCGCCGTTTGCACGAAATTAATGAGCCGCGATTGTGCTCAACAGTTTGTGTAATTTCTAATTTATTTAACACTGCATTTTTATTTAATTTATTCAGCGTGAGAGAATTGAAAGGGTTTCCGATGCTTGTTACGATACGATAATCTCGGCTTACAGGATGTTTGTGGCCATTTAATTGGCACTCGAAATGCTCCGACTTTTTTCTGCCTACCTTTTATTACCTACCGGCATCGATTTGACCTTTTCCAGTTCAGTTTTACAATTAATGCTATTTTTTCATGAATTATTTTTATCCATAAATTACTATTAGTCCAGTAATTTTAGCAATTTTGATCCACGATCTGCGGAATAATTCCTAGTGAGCTGAATTTTTGTATACACCTTTATTATGATATTGTAATGATGATGTGAAAAATCGACATTGATATCGTGCCGGCAAAAAAAGTTATTGGGGTCGAAACGTCACGAAAATCAGTTTTTCGCAAATATCTCGCGATCTATTGCTCAGAGGTCAATAATGGTTTCATAAAAGTTGTTCGTCGTAAAATTGTCTACAAAAAAGGTCTCTTGCATTTTTCTGTAGAATTAACCGTTTTTGAAATATAGACTAGAATGCACTCACATATGGTATTGTATACCGTACGCCTCATACCAAGGCATAAACCCTATTGTTTGTTTTTTCCCTTTTTTATTTGTGTGTTTTTTGTTAGAATGATGTTCTAGATATAGAAAAATAAAGCACTTGTAATACTAGTACAGTCAGGAAAATAGGAATATCAACTATAAAAAACTAAGTGGCCATTTTTTTTGTCACTTTATAACTCAAGAACGGGCTCACCGGTCCAAACCAAATTTTCAGGGTTTGTACAGACTATTTAGTAGATGTTTTATGTGAAGTTTGCACAAAATCGGTCGCTTCGCTTTATACGCAGCGAAGTACGTACCGGGACGCTAGTAATGATATAGATATGCTATGTCCAGTGACGTTTGGACCCCTATAACTTTTTTAGCCGGCACGATATCAATGTCGATTTTTCACATCTTCATCACAATATCATAATAAAGGCGTATACAAAAATTCAGCCCACTAGGATTTTTTTCGCAGATCGTGGATCAAGATTGCTAAAATTCACATTGCATATCTATATCATTACTAGCGGTCCGGTACGTGCTTCGCTACGTATAAAGTGAAGCGACCGATTTTGTGCAAACTTCACATAAAACATCTACTAAATAGTCTGTACAAACCCTGAAAATTTGGTTTGGACCGGTGAGCCCGTTCTTGAGTTATAAAGTGACAAAAAAAATGGCCACTTAGTTTTTTATAGTTGATATTCCTATTTTCCTGACTGTACTAGTATTACAAGTGCTTTATTTTTCTATATCTAGAACATCATTCTAACAAAAAACACACAAATAAAAAAGGGAAAAAACAAACAATAGGGTTTATGCCTTGGTATGAGGCGTACGGTATACAATACCATATGTGAGTGCATTCTAGTCTATATTTCAAAAACGGTTAATTCTACAGAAAAATGCAAGAGACCTTTTTTGTAGACAATTTTACGACGAACAACTTTTATGAAACCATTATTGACCTCTGAGCAATAGATCGCGAGATATTTGCGAAAAACTGATTTTCGTGACTTTTCGACCCCAATAACTTTTTTTGCCGGCACGATATCAATGTCGATTTTTCACATCATCATTACAATATCATAATAAAGGTGTATACAAAAATTCAGCTCACTAGGAATTATTCCGCAGATAAAATCTAAAACTCCTGGACTATATGTCCAATGCCAAATTCGCAACTTATTGAACGTTATTTAATTTGTGTGTTAACTCCTCTATACTTAAATCCTAAATGCAAACAAATGATTCGAGCTTTCCACATTCAGCTATGTACAGTACATACTTTCAGCTTCAATTTACTACACATTAAACCAAAAACAGGTGCATTGCCAATTCTCTTTATGTCTTGCTCTTTAAGTAACCTATGGTAGCCTACAGCAGTCTTGAACCTTGTAAGAAATAAATCAAAGGAGATGAAAATGCTTTTCGCAGTTGGCCACTGGGAAAGGGTGAAAAACAGCTAAACACTAACAACATTGAAAAAAACCGCCGATAAAAAAGAAGTGAAATTACAGATTTATTATTGGCATGACAAAATCTATAAAAAAAGGTAAACTATGCTTAGTCACATTATATTTAAATAAAATTAACAACGACCACTGGGATGCTGGGTCGAGAATCAATATTGTTCAATTTTAATTATGACCCAGACTAGGCCAGCCTGTCTAGATTCCAATTATTACAGGGCAAAGTAGGTCAGTATTAGATTTTAAAAAATATTTCTGATTTTGCTTCACTCTTTTTAGGGTTCCGTAGCCAAATGGCAAAAAACGGAACCCTTATAGTTTCGTCATGTCTGTCTGTCTGTCTGTCTGTCTGTCTGTCTGTCCTGGCTCGTTCTCCGCTGTTTCTGAACCGATTGCCACGAAAATTGGTGGAGAGATGCATAGTGATAATTCAAGAATTTGTTTTTAAAATAATCGAAAAATAATTATTTTTACCCCCCCTCCCATACAGCGAAAAGTGAATTCGAAAAAAAAAAATATCGACTTTTCCCATCGTGTGGGGTATCGTTAAAAAGGTATTTTTAAATACAATAAAACTTGCCTTGAAACCATGTGGATCAAACACCCCAGTCTCGAGATATATTAATACAAAGTTAAAATTAGAGCGTCCCCCCCCCCCTTTAACTTTTGAAATACTATTACAATAATTCTGAAAAAAATGTCCTGTATACATCCAAGTAAGTTCTTTCAACGAAAACTATAGCAAACTCTGTATCATACATAGTTATTTTTATACAACTCGACCAACTTATGAGGTGCAGTTGCCCTTACTAAATGGTGTCTTAAGCGGTCGGGCCATCTTTTAGCTACGGAACCCTTCCATGGGCGTGTCCGACACGCTCTTGGCCGGTTTTTTTGTTATTACTTTATCAGAGTTACGTTCCTAGTAAATATTAGAGAAACCATGCAACGGTTTTTCATGTGTTCTTTAAAAGATAGAATGATTCAAAAGGAAGATTTATAAAGTATAAAAAAACTAGTCATAGTGTCTGCAAGCTAAAATTGGTAAGCTATTTTTTAACAGACTGCAAAATCGGTTTGTTGACAAAAGTAAGTCGACAGTTCTTTATCACCCACTACAACAAAATGTGAAATGTGTGTTGTGCATATGAATAGGTAAATTTTCCTAATATCTCAAGGAATGCGTGGTTAAATGGTTATCGATATTACCTACATAACGTCTAATATTTCAAGTAACCATGATTGGTCAAATAAAAATATAGTCACAACTTTTACTACCATTAACAAAAAAAACCTTCTTTGCATGTTTATTGCCAGCTATAAAATGTTCTGTTCACGTATAAAACTAGAGAAGTAATTAAGGCACATACACAAACTGAAATAGAAAATTGTTGACATCGTTGACCATTGAGTCGATATTGGTAAATGATTAATCAAACATTAAAAGTAAGAGCAAAAATGCTTAATTTCGTACACTGATTAGATTTAATCAATTTATTAGGCATAAAGTAGTTATTTTATAAACTCAATTCTTTGTAGCCCGATCAACGATCAACCGCCGACTTAGTTCTCTTGTCATTGTCAAACAGGAACAACGTTACGTAATAAGCTAATTTTAAAATTAGAGGGTTAAGATTCTCCTCTTTATCTATATCCTCAGACACAATACAAGTATGATTACATTATTCATCGTTAGTCGCACGAACAGTTTAGCAGTTTAACAGTGTTGACGGAGAAACGGTCTGATGACAGAATAACAGTTTATGTGTGAGAATATCTTGATGGGCAACGCTTTTGTGATACGCCGAATATCCGAGTTATACCGCGAACACTTTATAATCCAAGTCATAATTTAATTTAAATACGCCTTTGATCTTCCGTAGTTTTTTACCTCGTTTTAAAAGTGTTGATCAGATATCATATTTAATGAAAATGATGCGATATTTTAAATTGTAAATGGTGAATAAATTGTACATATGCAATTCGAATTGGCAGTTATGAAGCTCGCGTTATTTAAGTCTCAAATACAAGTGCAAAACTCTGAAAGAATTATCTTTTGGAATCTTCAGCTTATTCCACAGACATCCCATTATCGTAAGCCACATTATATTGTTTGATTTCTTCAAAGCATGGTCACTTTTTGGAATAGAGTAAGTAGATAAAAATGTTCGCGGCTTACTCATATTTCCGTAATTGTGATGGTAATCAATTATCATCATCAGCCTATGACAGCCCTAAAGTTCTCACTTTAGGTATTGATTATTTATTGTTTAAATAAATTTAATTGAACTTTAAGTTTTTAAGCCCACGGCTTTGCCCGCTTAATCATCAACCGATTGACGGACAAACGTCCAAACATGATTGCCAGTTCATCAATGGCTGGAAAAAGTAGGCAATAGGAAACAAAAGGACATTCAATGCATGCAGTATTGGTCCAGATTCAATTTAGGATTAGTACGCGCAGTTTTATGCACACATTTAAGTGATAACTACAGCCCCACCTTTGAACCAATGCGATTGATTTATAACGATGGTGACGCAAGTATTTTTTTTTTCATGTCTCATTGAAGGAGTATTGAGATACTAGGCATAAGTGTAAACCGTTTTCTTCAAAATGGTATCTAAATAAAACAATACTTTTTTTAAAGTTATAGGGAGGCAAACGAACAAGAGGGAAACCTGATGGTAAGTGATTGCGGCTGCCCATGGACATCAACAACCGCAAAAGGGTCGCAGATGCGTTGCCTGCCTTTAAGACCCATACCCTCCCTAACTCAGCTCTGGCTACCTTACTAACCCCCAGAAACATAGCACTGTGGTCTTCTGTTAGGAAGCAGAGGTATTTCCCACGACGAGCGGCTCATTCGGGTGGAAGTTCCACTAAGCTCTACCTCTGTTGCGGGCAAAGTTACCACTATGGTACCTCATCCATTGTTATGAGGATTAGGCTCTTTTGATTTCTACCAAGCAAACGCGAGCCAATATAATGCTTTTATAAAATAAAAAAATGCTTGTATAAGAACGTTACATTGGACATTTTTTGAATAATTTCACAACTTCACATAGGTACATTGCTCTGACTTCTTATTATGTAGCCCAAGCACTTTGTACTAGACATAAGAATTAATAGTGATGTTACAAATATACTTAAACAGATAATTATAACACCCAGACCAAGACAAACAGACATTTCGTGTGTATCAAGGCACACGAAATTTTGTCCTGTGCTGGTATCGAACCCGCGACTCTAAAAGGCAAGTTATGGATCATTACACCAAGCGGTTCGTCGCTAAGATCTAGCCTAATCTTAGCCCTTAGTCTTTCCGTAGGTGCTATTTGCAAATAGGTAAAGCTAATTGGGTAATTGGACTGCCTCCGTGGTGTAGTGGTTAGAGCGCTGTGCTCAAAAACTACGAACTCGGAGGTCGTGGGTTCGAATCCCGCGGGGAACACTTTCACTTTGTGTAGGTTTTCCCAGTTTGGTTAGGACATTGCAGGCTTGAATCACCTGATTGTCCGATAAGAATGATGATTCCGTGCTTCGGAAGGCACGTTAAGCCGTTGGTCCCGACTATGATCCAAATTGTCTGGTTTCCCTTGTGGTTACGGAGGTCAGACGACAGTCGCTCCATTGTAACAACCAGGCTTGTCAATTCAGGACGTACCCTGGGCTCCAAGGCAATGGCCGAGGATGCAACCGGGAGAGGCGCTAGGATGATGATGAATTGGGGTATTGTTCTGAAATGTACAGTCTGCTTTCTTCCCCGACTTTTTCGTCTTTAGCGAATCTTTCTAGATTTTCCTATTATTGTACTTAATTATATTTCCTTATTTACCTGATTTTTACATACACTTGTAAGTTTTTATTTTTTTTGAGAAGACTTGTTGCATGCGTAAATAAAATTGAATGAAATTAAGCTTTCCTTAGTTTTACTTTTTGCTTTATTATCCGCTGGTTTGATTAATATACGTAATACAATTAGGTTTATGCAATGAACGTAATATGGAAAACAGATTGTAACTGCACGAATTTAGCTTTCGTATGTGTGTGGATTTTTTCTCTAACCAAAGTTATTTGGAACATAATAAACCTAAATTCGTGAAGTTATTTCGTAAAAAGTGATTTTAAAATAAATCACGATTTAAGCCAAGGTTTCTAAAGAAAATGGTACCGATCGGAATTTTAAACGCTAAGCCGGAATAGGATATAATTATCAATAGATTCCTACTCATATTGGATAGTACAAAGCGTCCTGAAATATCTATACCAAGGAATGCATAACCTGACCGTCTCGGGTATGAATGAAGTCTCAAGTATTTTAATCGACGATCCTGGGCGTTGGAACTAGAGCTGCGGTGAAATAACTGTATTTTTTTTTGTTAGAGCAAATATTCGTTCGATTGCTAACGGAAGCCGCGAGGAAATGAATGGAGCAGTTATTTCAATTAAATATCAATCATATTGTTTATGGTGTACGTTCTAAGTTAGCGATGAGGAAATGTTGTAAAATTATATTTAAATTAAAATAGCTTATGTTGGATAAAATGATTCTATTCTATTCTATTGTAAAGTTAGCGAAATGTAAGGGGGTACATACATTTCGCTTTGTGTTAATATCTGACGTTTTTGTCTATGATGTCATGAAACTATAAGTACCCAAGGAAAAATTTAGAGTAAAAACATAATATTGTTGTTTGTTCTGTATTAATTACAATTACTCATTATTCTGATTACTTTTACAACATATTGATTGCATTAACTTGTAAAATTACAAGTGTTGGCTGAGTTTAAGAAATTAGTAATATTTAAAAATTCACGGTATGTGTATGGATGGAGGTATCATAGCTCTAACTTTAAACCTATTGCTCGCAGCAAAAACTGTATTGTTAAATGAAACGGCAATTGCAATTATGTGGTTCAGATAATGATGATAGCTATCGGCATCGTTGCGAAATGGGAGTCGTAAAAATTACATTGGTTCCAATAAATAGAATTGTGTTTAGCTGACCTAGTAATCCCTTTGATTTAAGTTAGGATTCAAGCAGCAAATGAATTGGACAAGGCATCATCGAACATAATCTTTGGCAGAATTTCTTTATCTGGCATTATGAAGAAGAAAATTAAGAGCTACATGAAAAAATAAAACAGGTAAATATATGGCGAAGTATCATGTCTGCAGATCTGTAGATAAAGTTTTTTATTATTTCCGATATAAGTAAAGAAATATACTTTAATAACAAAAATATAGAAATATGCTCATTCATTCATGACTATAAATAAATATTTCGGAAACAAATATTAAGATCCAGGAAATATATTTTACTTCAGCTTATGAATGAATAAAGACAGATTAAATAGAATTGGTTTATGACAACATAATTTGTAAAGCCGAACGCACAAACGTTACAAAAATCAAAACAGATTAAAAACATAATACGGACATAACTCAACGTCGCTATTATGAAACCTAAACAGATTATGGGTTCACAAAGCAACAACTTAACCCCCGATTTAAGATGCCAAATCAAAAATTATGGCTATAACGACCCCTGCACATAATTCAAGAGTGATCCTGCTCGTCCATATTGGACGGAGCTCGGACAATGGGTCGAACAACACACAGTTAAACGCCTCGGATGCCGGGAGTGGGCATAAATCATTGACATAGCGGAAGAGCGTGGCCTGCCGGCGGTGGAGGAACCCCAGCAATAACGGTTACGCGGTCCTCTCTGGTATTTTCAGCGTTATAGATAAATTAAATGCCAACACATCCCGCCCGGCAAGCGCAGTCGGGGCGCGCTAAGAATGTCCAAATAAATTTTTTGATAGACGCACCGGAAGCAGAACCTATTACGTGACACTGGCCCCGTTCCGTCTTTTGACTCCTCGGTCATTGTTTTTCTCGGGAGGAATTTTGGGAATTTCAAGCTATCGCAACGACCGGCATATGGAAAGCGCGGCTCTTTGACTCGATTAGATCGTAATCGATAAGCTGTAATAGGTCAGTTTTGTGTCGGAATTAATCAACCGTCAAAGGGCTGGCCATAATTGAGCGCCAAAGGCTGCGGGGCTGTCGTATATCTCACTAATTAATGGATTCGCTAGACACATTTTTGTCACAAAGGATACCGCTCCACTAAAAAAATATTTTGGAAGTGTTTTATTAATGCGACGCGGAGCCGCGGAGGCCCGGCGACCGCGAGTCACATGTCGCTGACGATCCGCTTTATTAGTACCTATTCTGTGCCAAAAAGGAATGTGGTGCGTGCGCGTTCTTTATCGAAAGATATTAATATTCCATCGACCATAAACAAGTAGTTGACGACGATAATTCAAACGCATAAAACAAAGCTTTATCTATGATCGAAAGGCAGCCCCCGGAGAGTTCAGTGTGAAATGTGTTCTCAGAGACACCGTTTAGTAGCGTAATGCGCGTGACTGTCGTACTAATTATGCATTTTGGAGACAAGTCGATTTTATTGCCGCGGAAGTGACGTCAATAAACCACAGTGTACAGCAGTTTAATGTTCGAATCGTATACCGATCGGCCTCGCGATACACATCGGGAGCCCAACACGAAATATTGTGATATATATTGCTACATCAAAGATTAATGCGTTTACGTTTGATTATTCACATTTAATCTATCGGTGCTGTTATTGCGTAGTGTAGACAACGACTGTTAAACGATACCATAATTGTATGTGATAAAACGAATAGGACATTTAATCGATAGATTTATATTCTTTTAGCGTTTAATCTATTTATATATTGTTTTCATTAATATTTTATCAATCAGTCAACTGCCACAAAGTCCACAACTGAACACATATATCTCAGTCACGGTCTTCATAATGTTAAATTGTGGTTGATCTATGCAGGTGGCAGTAATGTGTCTATTTAAAATAAACTTCTTTAATAAAAATAATACAAGCAGCAACTCTGTCAAATACACTTGGATTCAATTTTTAATAAAAAATAAAAGTGAAACAATAAACCGTTACAGTAAATTCGCGCTCAAAATCAATATCGATAAATCAGACAACAAAACGCCACTCCTGATCACATTGAACTACAGCAAACATTCAATCGGCGAATCCAAGCGCCCCAAACATAAATGGTGTGTGACGCTCTCGAAACGCTCCAAGAGATTTTGTAACGACTCAAAAAATGATATACTCCGCACCTTATATTGAACGGGAAATAAATCGTATATTTCCTTTAAGTGCCAATAAAAGTTGGAGTAAATCATAAAAGTATCACTCCTCGAGAAACGTCTATAACAAGTGTGTTATTGCGGAATAATTCAGTAGCGCCGGAGGGTGGTTTGAAGGATGGCTCCCTCAAGAATCTGGGAGAGTTCGACCTGGAATTCCCGATGCTATATCAAAGCCTTCAATTATTTATCGGACCCGTGTCTACTTTTCATTTTACTCCTTCCGACGTAAAGGCTTTCAGTGCCAGAGAATAAACATGTCACACCATTGGGAATTCGCTTTACATGAATAGCGGTCTTGTGGAATAAAGTCTATTGGTAGTGGTTGCCTCGCTGACAGTGATATATGGTGCTTGTTTATTTTAATTGCAAACAGTGACCGATACGTTTATTATTTGCATTTTAAACACACTGTAATTGAATTTGAAAACGTTAATAAGCGTACACCGGTATCGGGGAGGGATCAATTAGTACACTACGGGTATTATAAATGGCGCGAATTCGTTTTGATTTAACGCTACAGAGAAAATTGCTAATAGGTAAACGCACGGTTAATTAATTTTGTGATATGTTGTGTTTGAGATGCTCGTATAGTTCTCGTGCGATCATAGCATTGATTGCTTTGAAGCTATGTACGGAATAGAATACAAATTGTCGACAACGTTGGTGTTTTAATTGTGATGTAAATTGTTAATAAATTAACTTATCTATAACAAAATTATTTATATAGTTCTCCAATTTTTATTTGGTATTTTTGGCTCTGACTATTTTTAAAAGTTATATAAAACTTACTTATACATAGGTTCACAATGTTCACCCGATAATGAAGTTACTGAGTAATTCGATTTCCGAATACATAAGTGTGAAATAGGTATATAACTTTTTTTTTTCGAATACTCAGTTACGGGATGTGATACAGTTTGGATAAAACATCCTCTTGGAAAACTCGGCCGCCGAAACTATGGAAAAACATCACTGGCTATTGCTACTCAAAGTATTATTCATACTCATAATACCTACGAGAAGCTTTAAAACTGAGTCGTAAAAGAATACAGTACTAAAAACTCTACCTTTATTAGTAACTCTACAATACAAATCTATATTCAGCACAAAAAAGTGCTTCACCATGTCCGCACGTGACAATTCTCGTATAAATTTGTAATTACGAATAAATCAAAATAAATATTTATGATCACGGTTCGCTATAAAAATAGTGTCATTACGGCAGAAGTAGAGGAAGCATAAAATTTATATTATCTTTTCACGTGTAAGTTCGATACGTTGTGTTCGGCGCATGTGGAATATCGTTACGCATGTGGCAAGGGCGGCCATGATAGAAATAATGACAGTGAGGAAACTTAATACAGACTGGAATTTACACAGAGTAACTGCAATTTCAAAGTAGACCAAGTCCAGATAAATATGTATTGTAACCGAAGCAGGCTACCCTACGCCTGTTTAATTCAGTGTAAATTCTATTGCCAATTGTATTCAAAAGAAACAATTTTACATTAATACTTTGATAAAATTTATTAGCGAACTTTGAATGGAAAAGTGTGTAACTGCAGTGACACAATTTTCCAAAAAAAATAACTAAGGAAATACTTCAAATTTCACAGTAAGCTATTGGAAAATTATCGTTAAATAAAATCTTTATTTCGTATTAATTAAAAGATTCTCTATACTGTGTAATTTTCTATAACCGTCTAAATGTCTTTTATTTTTCGGGCATACTACAAATTAGTCATTAATATTTGTCATAATAAGTAGGTATTAGATAGCACGGGTGCAATCGTTAAGTACCAAAAATAGAACTGTCTTGTGGATACCCACTTAGATTTTCTTTATTAAATACGAAAGATTTGACTCCTAAAAATCAATAATTTTGTCAGTCCTTTTGAAAATTTCCGAATATTAACAGATTTTCACATTTTTTATACATGTGACAGAAACACGAAAGCGTTGGCCATTTTAGATCAAGATTCCTAACTAAGATATCTTTTGTAAATATTAAATCACATAAATTCATCATAGTAAATGCACTCTGTACAAAATTTTATGTGCCTGGTAGGTATTAACCTACTATTAACATTTTTCAACTGATAATTTCAAAATAGAATGTCATCATATCATCATTGTCATTAAATAATCCCAATTTTTGAGATAGTACCTATTCTCTCGCGTATAGTCGTAGGTACACGAAGGCACAATACGGCGACATCTCGGAGTTGCGGCCAGTTATGTGCGGCAAAAAGTGATGATAATGACGGCGACCATCGCGGAGGGCGCGCGAAGAGCCCGCTAACAATACTCAGTGACCATTTCAGACCATCTCGGAGAGCTCGCGAAGAGCCCGCTAACAGTAGGTAGACTGTGTCCATTTCATCTACAAACTCCAAAATGTAACCTGACTCCATACTCTACAGAGAGGAGTCTCTTGCTCATTGGTTCATGAGAGTGTCATGAATTACCATGCATGTGTATATTAATTTACTGTTCACGCACTCTGTAGTTAAACATTAGCCTCGTAATTGTTAACTAAGCTACCCTAGAGATAGTACGTACTCTCTCGCGTATAGTCGTAGGTACACGAAGGCACAATACGGCGACATCTCGGAGTTGCGGCCAGTTATGTGCGGCAAAAAGTGATGATAATGACGGCGACCATCGCGGAGGGCGCGCGAAGAGCCCACTAATAGACCATTCCGCGACGAGCCTGCTAACAGTAGGTACTCAGTTGCCATTAAATCTAAAAACTCTAAAATTTTACCCAGCTCCTTCTAAATTCTACAGAGAAGAGTCTCTTCTTTATAGGTTCATGAAAGAGTCATGAATCACCATGCTTTGAACTTATTGTTCATGCACTCTACAGATTAAATATCTAAAACTTAACCATACTTGATACCGTTTCAGTCCAAAATTCCAAAATGTTACCAATCTCTAGATAGTACGTACTCTCTCGCGTATAGTCGTAGGTACACGATGGCACAATACGGCGACATCTCGGAGTTGCGGCCAGTTATGTGCGGCAAAAAGTGATGATAATGACGGCGACCATCGCGGAGGGCGCGCGAAGAGCCCGCTAACAATACTCAGTGACCATTTCATCTAAAAACTCCAAAATTGTACCCGACTCCGTCTTTACACTACAAAGAAGAGTCTCTTGTTTATACATAGGTCCATGAAAGTGTCATGAATTACCATGTGTATATTAATTTATTGTTCACGCACTCAGTAGTTAAACATTAGCCTTATAATTGTTAACTTAGCCACACTTGTGTGCAAATGCCAAAACATTGCCAATGTCTAGAGATAGTACGTACTCTCTCGCGTATAGTCGTAGGTACACGGAGGCACAATACGGCGACATCTCGGAGTTGCGGCCAGTTATGTGCGGCAAAAAGTGATGATAATGACGGCGACCATCGCGGAGGGCGCGCGAAGAGCCCGCGGCGGACGCGTGGCGAATAATGATGCGAAACCGCGTAGAGCTAGCGGTCGAGTAGACAGGGCAGATAAAATTCCGAAAATAGTCTAAAATGAGTGGTTGGGCTTTGACTGATAGGAATAAAGTAAATAAGGAGCACATGAAGATTAGTACAAGTGAATTACAAAAAAAATACAATTTATTCCTAAATCATTAAAAACATTATTATTTTTTTCATTGCTTTTCGTCCTTTAGTCAAGTTCATACGATTCGATTTAATGTAGAAACTTTCCCTTGTAGTAGTTATTTTCCTTTTATCTAAAAAAGGTTTAAAGTAATATACCCCCAAACTGTTACTGGGAAAAAACAACGCTTGTGCCAAGACTTAAATTTTTCAGAAGATTTTGATACCGCCTCCCCAACTGAGCACTGGCGACTTTACTTACCACAAGAAACAGCACTTCAGTTACGAAGTGCTATTTCACTGTGGTCACCTGTAAAGTGGAGGTGCTTCTGCAGACGAGCGGCTAATTCTAGTGGAAGTTCCACTAAGCTCTACTTCTTATGAACGTGAAGGCCTTGCTTACTTTTATGAAATAAACATTACGTCACACAACACATTTCCTATCTAAACCTTGCTAACTCTGTGTAATATAAAATCGTAGTGATACTTCTCAGTGGCATGGTGAAGAGGGGAAGCCTAAGGCAATAGTAGAAACACGTCGCGAACATCGTTCGGGGGTCACGTAACGATGATACCGAATTACTCGCTTGCGCAAACTGATCCTTATTGTGCCCAGGGAAATAAACCAGGGTAAGGAAATAAAAAGTATTCCGCAAAAATAAAGTTTTATTGCGTCACACGGAATGAGCCGCAGTGATCATGGACGCTGGTTATCCCTGGTGATTATTTTGGATTGGTACAACGGAACAGGAGAACGCAAGTACTGGGTTGCTGAGTAGGACTTTTTCGTCTAATTTCTTGTCCCCCACTCGGGGACAGAAGCCTAAACTATGTTCATGTAATGCCTTTATTGCTCTCAATTCGAGAATGAGTTATAAAATATGTTTAATTTAAAGGTGAGTTGGGCATATGGTACAGGAGCTAACCGCAATCACAGCAGCTGGGATTTATCGCATTTAGAGTAAATGTGTAAACGAGCACTCATTGTTTCTTATTATTGATACTAATTAGTACAATATTAAATGTTCTACTCGCATTTTTAAAGATTTCTATGAAAGCTTTAAGCATTAAAGAACAATAACGAGTAAAAATTACTATTAATTTTTTCACAGTCTAAACTTCATTTTATGTTCAGTATTCAATGTTGGGTAAAACTTTTGATGATTTGTAATGTAAAAGCAAGAAGTCAACGTTTATACGTATTTACAACCATTCTTCTTTGATAAAGTGCGTCTCTGTGTTAAAACAACCTACCCCCAAAATTTTCTAAAACAAAATTCCCCTTGTTTTCCTCTCAAAATCATCGCGCCGTCTCGGCCGGCTTTTTAAAATCTTATTCAAACTTTATAAAGTAAGTGGCTATGGCTCCCCCTCGGAAAGGGTCCTACGATATTATGGTGTAGCCATCTGTGACGGAACGCCATCGAAAAGACATATTTTTAGATTTAACTCGTAAATTACTTGGATCCAATTGGTTTACGCTCGTGTGAGAATTAGGAGAAGTTTTATTTGCCGATGTGGTTGTTTATTACGCACTGATGGGGGAAATAGGGGAATGTTTATCGCATTAGATTCGTATTAATTATGTTCACCGAATAGGCTGCCATAAATGGTTACAGGAGAAATAAACTATGCGGGAGTCAGTTTAATTGCAAGTTTGTATTTGATTCAATGCACTGATACTACTAAGGTTTGGATAGGACCTTTTGTCCAGTTGTCGTGATGTTAAAAAAATCTCTAAACGGATGAAAAGAACAGAAAAATATAACGTGATCAGATTAAAACCTGCAACTCATATTGTGCTTTATATTTTCTAAATAGTATTTATTATTACTTTTATTGTTATGTCTATCTCAATAAGTAGCCATTCAATTTTATTAAAAGGTATCATTATTGTATTGAGCCGTTATTAGATGTGTCGTAAATTAATCTATTTTATAGGATAATATAACAGCGCCGCTATAAAAAGTATCTGTCACCATAATTTTGAACACAGATTGTTGCACTAATATGTGGGATTCGAAGGAAGGGTTGACGACCCCTTTCACTCAATTTTCATTCGTCACACACGCGCCGTCAAATGGAAATTTAATTTTTTAAAATTGCATTTTTATTGCGCTTCGGAACGGAACGAAAAGTTGCGAGGAGCGGGCAACACTTGTAATAGAACGGTGTTAACTGTTGCCGGTTAAATTTCGTTGGAACACGGCCATATTTGGCAGTAATAATAAGATTATTATTTTAAAATTATTTTTGTTATAGTAGCAACAACATAAATGATGTCCTCCTAAGTAGTTGAGTTTCGGAAATAATGGTTATAATTATAGTTATAGAATAAGCTATCTATTGTTTCAACATAACTGCAAGTACCTAACTAACAAAGATTATACCACCGACTTCGGGAAGCAATTACCTATTGAGAAAAAGCGGCAAGAAACTCGACAGCTGCTCTTTTAAAATCGCAATTTTTTACAAATTTTGATATAACTAATCATCTTTGCTCTTTATTTGATTATGCCAGACGCATTAATCAAACTGAGATCAGATCGCGATATTAAAACAAATACGCTTTAAGATACATGGATTATGAATGTCTCAGTTTGCCTTCGCACATCATAACCAGAACCAACACGCGTATAATCACTACATAGTATAAAACAAAGTCGCTTTTTCTGTCATGTTGTATGTTGTATGTCCCTATGAACGCTTAAATCTTTAAAACTACGCAACGGATTTTGATGCGGTTTTTTTTAATAGATAGAGTAACTCATGAGGAAGGTTTTTATGTATAATATCATCCATTAAATAGTGGACAAGTACCACGGGCGAAGCCGGGGCGGGCCGCTATTTCTCTTATAAGTTAAAACTGACAAAATGCAGGTACGGCTATATGCTCTGAATTAGCACCGGGCAGTGAAGGCAGCAATTACAGCCACTTCCGATTGTGAATTTTTAAACAAGGATTAAGTACGACCGTTAAACTACTGTTAATAATAGGGTGTGATTCTGAGTACTGGTTACTATATTCGCGCCACAGAATTGCGTTTTGAATGTTTAGGTCGACTGTACTAATGGTTTTACCAGCTCTGACGTTCAGTGGTAGGAGCGACGCTTTTCTTGCGTGAGGTCTGCAGTTCAAGCTGCTGGTATGAAATTACGCAAAATTCTATGTGCGTAATTTCATACCAGCTGTATGGTGAAGGAAAACATCGTTAAGATGAACGGCAAACCCCTTCATCAACACTTCCAAGATAGTTGATGTCTGATCACGGCTCTCAGGAATGAGGAAAGCGACACAAGGAGGATCCAAAGCCTAAACTAAAAGCCTTCAATAAAATAATCCATCTGTAAGCCACGCTTACTTCTCTTTTGCACCAGACCAATCGCATGTCTGTGTCGCTCACAAGCGTATGTCGACGAAGTCGCAAGGTTGGTTGTCCAGACCGCTGATTTGAAATTTGCATATTTAGTTAATAGCATAATTGCGTTCGGACCTAACAGTGTCCGTGATGTGCGATCGCTTGTTTGCAGAAATACCGGTCGGTGTTGTGAGCTGCTAAATTGTACACTTTTACTTCGGTACCTACGTTTACTTTAATAATTCTTTGGGTGTCAGGGATGTGACGGGAAGATGTATTTTAATGGGAAGACTATTTTAGGTTTTGGAAACAAAGTATTTTGATTTAACCAGTTGGAAAGAACTAGAAATAACATCGACCAGCATCTGCCTTCGTGGTGTAGTGGCTGGACCGCTGGGCTTGGTAAGGATATTGCAGGCATGACGATTCCGTTCTTCGAAAGGCTAGTTAAGCCGTTCGTCGCGATTATGATCCAAATTTTCTGGTTTCTCTTTGGGTTACGAAGGTAACATGACAGTCGCTACAATGTACTAGCTAGGCTTGACCATCAGAATCATATTCGAAGCGTACCCTGGGCTCCGAGGCAATGGCCGACGATGTAATACAGATATATAACTGTAACAGATGTATAACTGTGTAATACAGATTAGTTTAAACCCCAACTTCACAATCTTACGGTAAATTAACCTCCTACACACCTAATACATTGCAAAGTTTCACCAACACGGTAACACGAGTGGGGTTAAGTATTATTATAAAAAGTCTCCCAATATTAAGACGACATCCGCAACTCGACAAACCAATTCCGACCGGGAGGTGAAGTTAGCTGAAGTTTCCGAGCCCCCAGTTCAAACATGGAAGAAGGGTGGAGTGCTAATAACACTACGGCAATCATATTGCGAGCTGGAAAAATATAGCAGTGGAATAAGTAGGTATATGTATGGATGAGGAGTAATAAGTAATCTTTCCGCGAATCTAGTTCACCGTTATCAACTATGATGTTCGTATGATCAAATTTTGTATGTATTGGGCGGCGGTGATTACCATCAGGCGACCCGCTAGCTCGTTTGCCGCCTCTGCCATAAAAAAAAAAAAAAAAAAAATTTATATAATTTAGTAAAGAAAGAAACTAGGCGGATAAAACGCGATTGAAGTTCAGCGTGGCTGCGCCTGCAATGTATTTTAAATGGAAGATGACACACTTTGCCGAAATTACAACGCGTAATTTTGCAAAAAAATCATTGCCTCGGATCTTCGGTCTCATTATTTGAGCCTCATGTGTTTTCACACTAAGATTTTACCTAAATGAATGAATGTCGCTTAATATAGATAAATTGTTAAAACATCGACCAACATTTTTCATTTTATTTATACATAATATGAGTTTTTATGACCATGACACGGATGAATTTCATAAAAAATTTAACCTGAAAATCATTTAACAAATTTCAATCTGACATTTTTTTAATACTTTGTACGTAATGACTGGAAAATCACTCCAAGAACAATCTTCCGTTGTTATCTTGATATGCGAGTACATACCTCGGTTTCCGTCAAACTTAATCCCAGCTTGGAACTTGAACGCTTCGTGATTGCGAATTCTAAAAGTTCTAGTCTTGGCTGTCTCTCCCTTACATGCGGCTTCGCTGATTACAACTGAATATGTACCTAAAGACCTTGTATTTAATGTACATTTTCATTTGAACACCTCCGTGTCGGTGGCCGTAAACTATTGGTTTCGCGCTCTTGTCTTCGGAGCCAACAAACTATGGATGAGTTCTTAACTGTAGCACGTTTTGTGTTCCAGTTTGACTTTGGAGGATCAACTATTTATGTTACAAGATTCTGTGGTTATTAACTTCTAAAGTCTATCTCTGTCGTATTTCAACCACTTAATTGGATCGTACGGTGAGTTACGCAATCGACGCAGCTTTTAAATGTCACGTACTTTATGTGTTTGTGCTTTAAGAGGCATTTAGTACATAAGACGGTCAATGAAAGCAATATCGTTTAACTCGTTATTAGGAATTTAGTACAAAAAAATATGTTGGTTAATGTTGTCGTTTTCGTCTTTTTCTAGTACTCAAAGAAAGTTATTTGACAAACAAATGGAGATTGTATTTTTTAATTTTATAGGGAGGCAAATGAACAACGAGGTCACCTGATGGTAAACACCGCTGCTCATGGATATCAACAACCGCACAAGGGTCGCAGATGCGTTACCTGCCTTTAAGACCCCATACCCTTCCCAACTGAGCTCTGGCGACCTTACTCGCCAGCAGAAACATAGCACAACAGTTACGAAGTGCTACTTCACTGTGTTCTCAAATGAACGAGTAAATCTTGCGACTACGTCTTCTTCGTCAACGATGCCCAATTGAATTAGTTTAAACTGGCAGTATGATAAGTTTTAATGGATCACCATTATTTTCCGAGAATCCAGCCCAAAAATAAATTTTCTGAAAATTAGACGAGTACATCAGCCAATCTCGTGGACCCTTCGTTTGAAAAGCTGCTTTAACAAACAGATGATTGATTGACAATGACGCTGCTTTACTGATACGGGAGTGCTGCAACAAGATATAAACATGTTAAATTGAATACAGCTGAACTTTGGTTAAAACCGTTATCATTTTAACCCGTGCAGTATTCTGAATATGTAGTAATAATGGTTGAAACAATGCAATATTTAATATTAAAACAAGTAAACAAATACACGATGACAACCAGTCTGATTCAGGAATAAAGTTGAATCATACCCTGGGCTCTAAGGCAATGGCTGAGGTAGCCGCTAGGATGATGATGATGATACACCATAATATACAAACTAGCTTTTTAAATCTAAAATGGTCTTGATTTTAATGAAATTTATACAGAATCCTTCTCATAAAAAATATGACACTACTCTTTCATTAGAATTCTGCTATCGGCATTTGCCCTGACACAATATGAGTTGTTTTTGATAAAATCCATGAAATAAATCCTCAAATTACTAAAATAATAAAAATACTGTTGAATTTGGATAAAACTACAAACGATCCACACAGGATAAACGATTCGATATTCAATTGAAGATTTATTTTTTGCTTCTAAATACAATTTAGAGCATACCAAAATCTATACTTATAGTATAATAATAAAGCTGAAGAGTTTGTTTCTTTGTTTGAACGTGCTAATCTCAGGAACGACTGGTTTGATTTGAAAAAATATTTTTGAATTATTGGATAAGTAGTCCATTTGTCGTGAAAGGCTTTTAAGCTATTATAAAACTGTGCGGAAACCGAATTCCACGCGTAAGGAGTCGTGCGACCGCTATTACATATCATTAGTTATTATAAGTAAGTGAACAATCGCCGCCCTCTACCTATATTAAACTTAGTACCGGTGGAATGGTAATCCGACACTGCAAAGATAGATCAGGGCTCAGGTACCGTACCGACGGTACTTGCTTTACGAAGAATGGGAGTGTTAACACAAGACTACGGGTTGTAACAGAGAATTTTTACACGGAAAACCTAAATTCTACATATAGGATGAACGTAATGAAGGTTCTGTGATATCTTTTGCGAAAAGACGGGGTTACTTACTATGTTTATTTATGACATATCTATGACCATGCTTAAATATTTCTTTCATTGTTTGAAGTTTCAGCCTGTATCCACGTGTTTTTGTCGTTTTAGATCTTAATAACGAATCTAGTTTAAGGAAGATGCCACGAAATAAACAAACGCGAATTGTTTTTTCATGTAAACCGAGCTATACTTTCACTAAAAAGTGATTTTAATTTGCCCCCAACTCAGCCAACAAAATAAATTGTATACTAATTCTATTCACCGAAATAAATAATTTCCTCGAATAGAGTTTTCAGCCATAATTATATAGGTACAGTTTAAACAACATCCAATTAAAGCGACATTACCGTCCAACCAATGTGTAGCAGTAAAACTTTTAGTACCAGCGACTCAGCAAGGGCAGACAATCGTACAAAAACGTCCGTAAGTAAGTAATAGCGTTTTTAGTGTTTTCCACCGACTGCCGATATCTGGAACAGTGGGGGCAATCAATGACTTATATCTGGGCGTGCCTTGTTTCATGTACAAGGCTTCTTTTGCAGAAGAATAAGTTAAATTTCAGCGTAGGAATGAGACGAACTTCTTAGCTATCCATGGATTCTCCGTGCGGGTGCCGGGTCCATCGCGTGGAACAGACAGGAACGCCAGTCGGCGCCTGGGACTTTCGACCCAGCGTGTAGGTTTAAGGGGCCCCTTTATAGTATACTAACGATCACCTTCACCGATGACATTCCTCTCCCTTCCCAACCATATATATTTATTAAATAAAAAAAATGTAATATTTTCACAACATAACATCCATCGATCTGAACCCGTTTTAAGTAGCTTAAGCACTTGTGTTGAAGACACCAGAATGAACAGTGGTATTACAAATATACTTAAATCGATACATATGTGATTCATCTACAAGGCTTGTTTCTGAATAGAGAATAGGTTACAGTTCGATTATATAGGTATATAATTGAACTGTAACCACGTCAAATAGATATTTTGTAGGTACATAATATCTATTGAATGCGGTTTGTCAATGAATGGATCCTGTGTAGTCCATTTTTCTGAAATGTCCTCCAAAGACGGAAGTATTGTAAATCGTACTATGTTTGTTGGTTCAACATTGCCTGAATGCTACTAGTAACGATGAATGAATAGCAAAGTAACCTTCAATCTTTGAACTTAAAACTTATGTATAAATAGAAAAGTATCTGTTTTGATATACTATAAAATCGTACTTCAAAATCTACCGAATTTCAAACGAAAGGTCTTGTCTGAACTATATAAGTAATTAAAGTACTAAAATATGGTTACACCTCCATAACAAGAAATTTCAAATAAAATATATAACATTTTGGACCACATAAACCTGAAAACAAGAAGCAATCCCTAACCAGAAGTCTAGACACAAACAATTCCCAGCATAAAACAGAAACCGCAAAGAGAGAAACCCTTAAAACTTTATTCATGATAAAATACCGAGTTCCCCATTTTGACAAATTGTTTAAAACAGCTCGCGATTAACGCTCGCTAAATAAGTAGATCCAGCAATTTTAATATGAAAAACAATTTGCATCCGCGCAAACGGAGTGCTTTTAATAAAACTGTGGAACAAACACCTAGCCGATGGCATGAACTCTTGCAAATTGCTTTAAGCTGCAGAGCGGCGTCGTTTAACAAGAACCAGCGCGGATGCATTTCCGTTAAGGGCAGGCGTCTTAATTACTCTCGCTGTTTCAATATACGAGTACGGTTTTTATTAAAAGATATTAAATAGGAGTCTTGTGAGTTTTATATCTGGGAATACGTAGATAATCAAATTGCGTTGTGTAAGAAAAGGTTGATAGGTAATAAGCTTTTTTTAACCACAGCTTGCCGGGACAGATAGTACCTTGAAGCTCTATTGCCCATTGAAACTCATGAAGTAAAACACAAACTTTTTGGTTTCAATAAGTGTATTATACTGTAATTACCATTTGCAAACATTTAGAATACGTATTCAGCTCATCAACACTAGTAGAACTTTAAATAAAACATGCTCAAACGCACCCATTACCGTATGTAATTGGATATCTCCCACAGGACTTGCAGTGACATGCAGATATTCCATAATTCGAAGCGAACTGTGTATCCAAACATTGGAAATGAATACGGAATGAACTTGATCATAACATCAACTAGGGACCTCTGGCCTCAGGGAATATCGAGTGCCGGTATGACAGCAGGAGTTTGGTTAACAAGTATCTCTATCAAAGTTGAGTCTCGTGGGCACCGAATGTCCCGGCTTTGACATCCGTGAACCGTGAAAACTTTGTATGCATACATTTAAAAACATTTTCGTGTCGCCAGTCGTTGGTCAACTTTCGGCCAGTTCTAAATTATGAATTTGAATGGCCAGACTTATTGGGAAATTTTGAGGGTGAAAGTGCACACCACAAACTTTATTTTGACGTGAATATGCAAAACTCAAATTAAAACTCTTATTTATGAAATCATCAAATGAATCTATGTCTTCTTTTTACATCAATTTTTTTGGTTTTTGTTTAGCACGACACGTCGCGACGGGTCTTTATTATAACGAGTAAATAATTTCAAGAAGAAAATAACAATTATTTATTGTAATATTATTTTTTTAATTTTCCGTTTATCAATTTTGTAGGTAGGTACTTGAAAAGCCTTGTTGCTTTATTAATTAAACGCCACGAACAGCCATTTCGACAACAAAAAAATTACTCGTCTAAGCACGCGCCTAAGTAATGTTCTCTTTACCGAATACAATGTCCCCTTTTGTTACATTGTTAGGCACTCGAAAATGTCCAATTAGCGAGCTAGGCCTTAAGCGGAGCTCGGGGCCGGCGAGCGCTTGCGAACAAAACTATGTGGTGGCGCGGAATAGCGGAGCAAGCAATGCATCCCCCCTTCTTACCTAGAGGCAGTCCACTTGACCACCCAATTATTGAGCACCCATAACTCGAGAACCTTGCCTACTGCAATTTGAGCACAGGTTATTATTTTTGGTGGGACCATTTGAAATGCGTTTGAAGTGAAGGAGATAGGAAAATGCTGGAACGAAATAAAGCGCGTTGCTCAAGACCTCACTAGGACGCCCTCTGCCCCATCGAGGGGACTTAGGAACTTAAGCCAAAGTAAGTCATAAAGACAATACCATAAAAGGTGGTCGAAGTGAACTTGGCCAGAAAATCAAGATGCAGGTGCTCAAAAATTGGGTGCTCCAAGTAGATTTCCTCAAAATATGAAATAGGCCTAGGCCTACCAAAAATACCAATCGACGCTCCAAGTGGTCGACATTAGGAACTCAATTCGCGGGTGCTCTGAATCGGGTGGTCAAAGTGGACCACCTCTTACCTCAGCCCCCACATCCGACCTCCAGGTATATGAGCAATCTCATCTGTACTGCACTGTAGTTCTCTATGGAACAGTTATCTACTCGCGTGGAATCTCGACAACGGGGTTGTGCTACATTTAATTATGTGAGGGAATATGCAGCGCAACTTTACCGAATGAACGGTGTGATATTAATTGTTATTAAAAACGTTTTCGTGTTTCTGGGATTTTTCTTGTTTCGAGGTCTGATCGAGATTTGTGTCAATAATTATCAAAATTATGATTACATCCGTCTATCTGTCCAAAAACTTCCTAATTTATCAAAAGGTTATTAGTCACAAGTGGACGTAGTTAGTAGTTAGTTAATTCTGTATGAAATTGGATTTTATCACCATTAAAACAATTAATATCAGCGTATTAATTTCCGACTACAGCGCAACGGCCTCTATCATCTGTAATCATGTTTTCGTTACAAGGATGAGTTTTGGCTTAATCATTTCGCTTGCCAAATGCGGGTTGGTGATCACAAACCCTGTACCTAAAAGGATATGTAGCCACTAGCTAGGCCATCGAAGCGTTGCGTTATTAAAACAATAACAACACCTAAACCTGTTTTTCAAGAATACTGATCTGTAACGGAATATAGATTTGAGTTTTTACCCTCATGGTGACAGCAGTACAAACCATTAGTCATAATCCAGATTTCTGTAATAAATAAATACTATTTTGTCACAAATCCAGAAATACTATTACAGTATTATGTTAAATATTACTCATCCTTATTAATGTAGTTGCCCAATAGTAAGATAACAATGGTTTAAACAAAAATTGATAAGATTTGTAACAATAGCCCGCGTATGAAATTGATAGGAGACGAGATGGCCAGTATCTCTGTACGCTAGTTAAATCTCTATTCCTGATGGTTCGTTAGTCCGTGATCCGATTTTTTTTCTTCAAGTAGAAAATATAAAAGAGACCTTGATATTACAGCCAGACAAAGCATAAGTTGTTGTCTTTAGTTTTTGTTTAATAATAAATACCATTTTGTCACAAATCCAGAAAAGGTATAACAGTGTTTTGTAAAATATTCCTCATCCTTATTAATGTACCTAGTTGCCCAATGGTAAGATAACAATGGTTTAAACAAAAATTGATAAGATTTGTAACAATAGCCCGCGTATGAAATTGATAGGAGACGAGATGGCCAGTATCTCGGTAACGCTACTTAAATCTCTATTCCTGATGGTTCGTTAGTCCGTGATCCGATCACAGTTTTGTTGTAAAGATTATGTCCTATAGAAACTCCCATCCGGTGTTTGGGCGTGACGGTTACACATGAGATAATCGTATGTTGTTGTCCCCGAGATTTTTGAAGCACAATAAATAGTTATTGTTCAATTGTACGCATGATCCTTTCATAGTTGTCGCTACGTTTTGCGATCTTTTCACACGCACTTTGCAAATAATGCATTGATTAATAAGGAAAGCTCTATACTAATTAAGTATTTAAAAAAAAATAGGGATGATACGTTAAAGTAAAATTATGTTTTGAAAATTTCCTTTAATAGTCATGTAAGATAAAATTATGACAAACACAGATTGCTAGATAAAATAGGAAACTTGTGCAACATATTATTTAAATTTGTATTAAGGAAATGTAATACTAAGTAATTTTATCAAAATACATTTAACATCATTGTGAGCTGATTTAAATCAGCATAAGATAAGATATTATGTAGTTTTGAACTTCTGTATGCAAAAAAAAAAAAACCGAATTTAAACTTTATGTACATTCATTTACTCTCTCTGTTAGCTGTTGTGTTGTTGCGATTTATCGCTGTCATTACTTAAGATATTCAGAACTCGTCGGATGTATGTCTCTGGTTGCGCGAAGCCATTTCATATTCAAACACGAAAATATCTTGTGTCGAGTCGGCAGTTGCTACGCGATGTATGCAACGAGTATAGTGGTCAACATCGGTCCTCCAATGTCCGACATGTCGCTCCTATCTGTTTCGATGCATTTGTCGTTTAAACACCAACCTGTAATAAATCAGGCACAGCCCTACACATTTGAATACGACACAACTCCCACGTTTGACCAATTAACTTTCGACTTTACGTCACCGCGTTAAGGCCAGTTTTAGAATCGACAGTTTTTTACCTTACTACCTGGCGAGGCAAGCTAATTTAAGCCTATCTCGAGTCCACTGCGGACACTCTTCATTCAATACTTTAAATGAGATTCTTATCGCGCGTCCTTAAATAGATTAGTAGATTAATGATGTCTGTAATAATTAATAATGGATCGTGAATTTTACAACAACAATAAAAGCGGTTCGGTCGCCGTCGTAAACTGTACCTTGCAGTTTGTTGTTTTGAATCCTTTAGCTTTACGATCCGTCAATGCGTTCCATATATTTACCTCGTCTTAATTACTGGCGTTATCGTTTCCGTTTTATTGCACTTCATTTTTTAGTATGATCAAAGTCCTGTTTACTGGTGGTATGATAACTTTTATGTCTGCATTGTATTGAGGTATAAAATTTAAGTGCAATAACTGTAACTTATTCATGCATTTTTGTTCCGACTCTTTTCAAGTTGCGATTCGGTAATTCTAGCTATGATTGCGATTATGATAATAGTTACGAATAGTTTAAATAAAAATTACGCTCCGGCCTTCCATAGCTATAGCCACATACAACCTGTTACGGATCGGCAGGAATACAAAACACCTAGTTAAAACTAAGATACAATCTATTTACTTAAAGAGCATTTGACAAAAGGTTAATGTTTGCACCCACTTATCTTTTTATCGGCTTAATTGAAATCCATACAAGAATCATTGAGATTGATCTAATCAAATAAGCCAGTAAAAAATAACGAACGGGCACGAGAGCCACCTCGTCGGCATACAACCTTTAAAAAGTTAAGCCTTTTTTGAGAGAGGAGAGGAAAAAAAAGGATTGGCCCTAATTGATGCGTCGTCTTTGTTTAGTTTAATTCTAACATGCTTTTCCCATTAAAGTGGTCAGGAATCTACCCTGTCGGAGATAACGTCGAGTCGTTTACTCTCTTTACACGTTATAATATTATAAGGAGGGCTGACCCCACTCGCTAACCCCAGGTTAACTCGCGTTTGTGGATGTGAAAGATAACGCTAGGTTGATGAGCGCGGATCAATGTTTATTTTTTTGCGCGTAGATTTCGTAGAGCCTGTAATTGATCATGACCTTAATTTAACAGTTCAAGCTTTTAATTATTTGTGCAGAATGAATTGTTTTATTTTTGTTTAAAACACAAGAAGAATTTTATAAACAAGTTTGTTTAAAAAAAAAATAAAGACTAGTTTTTTGGTTAAGTAAAGTATTGTAATTTAGATGTTGCATTTCTTGTGTTTTTGTCGTGTGTAGTTGATTTTTAGGTACCTAGCTAAAATATTTCTGACAAAGCCGAGACAAAAGACTTGGCGGTCTGTTTTTTTAAATCCATTACCTAAAATCGGTGTAGGTAATACCGTAACGTCATAAGCCCGGCCTGACCCTTCTCGCTAACCCTAGTTTAACTCGCGTTCCCGATGTTCACTCAGCGTACAAGAGAACAAATAAGTGAATCACGGTTGTTCGGCACCGTCGCGTTTTTACATTGTTACTTTGTCCCCAGGGTGCCGCGACGAGTATTGAAAATCGATATGTTTGCACCAAGTGTTTAAGTGCTTCGGGGGGATTGGGTTTCTCTGATGAATAAGCAATGCAAATTATTAGCGCACGCACGTATCGCAAATAGGCGGTTTAGGGTTATTTAGTTCGCGAAGTCAAAACGTTTGGATGGATTTTTTATTTATTATGGTCACAGTGGAATAGTAATTTATCTTTTTTGTTTGTTGTTTACTATGGTGTGTTTAGGCAAAGTGGTTTTGAGTACATGATTTATTTTTGTTTCAATTAAAATACACCTAGACTTTGAATAAAATTATAACATGTAGATTTTTTTTATTTTGTTCCAAGTACCCAAAACATTTTAAAACTATTAGCTTATTTTAAGGAGTATTAATTAGTATTGATATATTTAGCTATTAAATCGCAACTACCTAACCTGTCTTTTAATAACGTTTGACCAGAATATGCAGCAAAGTTTTACCTACCTATAAACAAAATTAGATCGCCCTTAACCCTGTTAAGGTTTATGTTTAAAGGATTTCGTTAAGGCGATTAAAAAACAACAATTAACCAGGGTTTAAAGGCGCTTGGTCACCGGCCCGCGCTGGAAGACTACTCGGCACCTTTGTGATTTCACGGATTATCTTCTTCACTCGTGTAAACGTGCGGACTCTTGTACAATGGCACGAAATGGCACGAACTCGGTATCAGCATTATTCTCCAAGGTTCAGGGTCCTAGACAACTTGCCACTTTGAGCATTGCCGAAATTCGTTAGTTTCGTATGATATTGTCGGAAGTTCGAAAATAAGGTCTTAAATAGCTTGACACTGCAGAAACTTGTTCAACTGATGTTTTTGAGAATCGCCTTATATCGTTACAGATATCAATCGACGCAACTTGTCGTCAGAAGAATCGATTATAGTCGAATCATTGATATTTATTCCATCAGCCCAGGAAAATGTTTGACCGCCCTAGGTATCGAACCCAGACACCCATGATCAAGAAATATACTGCGAGCCAAAATAAACGCGATGTTGGAAGCCGTGGAGTCATTGTGGTAGTCATTGTGAAAATACTGTGTTGGCGGTGCGGTCGATCATTATTGCAGCAATGTTAAAAGAAGCTAGGATTGCGTCACAACGAGGATGTGTAATCAGTAATCAAGGACCGGTTTTTTTAATGTTATATGGAGGCCATCGTAGATGGTAAATGATCACTGCTGTCCATGGGCGTCAACAACCGCCTGCCTTTAAGACCCTATACCATCCCAACTGAGCTCTGCCGACCTGACTCACCAGCAGAAACGTAGCACAACAATTCCGAAGTGCTACTTTACTGTGTTCTTCTGTAACATACTTCCCCAGACGATCGGCTCATTCGAGTGGAAGTTCAACTAAGCTCTACCTCTGTTACCGGTACCGTTACATTTTTTTTTTATATTCGTGTTTAACGTTGAAAATATTCTTTACTGCAGATATGGGTGTAACACACAATAAAAATATGAAAATGATAAGACTACGAAATGTTTACATACAAGAAGAAAAGTATGCCTTGCTTTTGAAAGTTACGAAACCTATCCATAAAGATAAGTTGCAGCGCAAATCTACGATTAACGATATGAGTAAAAAAAATATTTGGCTAGGAAAAATTTAACATAACGAATACATGTACAATCTGAACTGAAACATAAATAATGAATGTACTAACTTTTTTTAAAACATAGATTTACAGGCAAATGCAAACAATAAATTCCAAATTATTTTCTGTTCCTTCACTAAATGGCCAGTCCGTCCGTTACATTAAAACCAAAAACCAACCAAAACCGGTTTCGAATTTTCAATTTCCACACAACACTACAAGTGAGTTTACGCCTACGTTATCAGCCTACGGTCAACGCTCGATAATTTTACTACAGAAGTTCTGTTGAATTACCAGTTAAGGGGAACCTTCAAATTTAATTAAACGATACTTGTCCCAGTCGATGGGAATTAATTTATGAGAGGGTCAAATCCGATATCATTGCCACTTGGATGATATGTCTTATTTTATCAGTGTTCTTTAAGGACCAATGCTTACTGCACCGCCTTTTTATTAGCTTTCAGCCAGTGATTATGAGGTTATAAAATAAATAAATAAACATAACGAATATTATACAACATCACATTCATTGATCTGATTCCATGTTAAGTAGCTTAGGCACTTGTGTTACAGATATCAGAATCAACAGTTTTATTACAAATATACTTAAATAGATTCATTTGGTGCCCAGACCAGGACAAACAGACACTTTCATGCACACAAATGTTTTTCCTGTGCGGGGATCGAACCCGCTTCCTCTTGGTCTAATAGTCAATTCTTGACCATTATACCAAACGGGTCGTCAGATAATGATTTCTTTACCCTGAGTATGAGTTGACCTCCAAGAATGATACAACGTGATTTTGACTGCTGCACCCGTATAAACTGTCTTGGTGAATCAGAAATGAAGTTTGTAAAGTAATTTAGATACCGAAACAGTTTATTATATGTATGTTAGGCCACTTGCAATATATTTAATTGAAGTTATTAAATAAAAAAATTAAAACATTAAATACAGCCTGGAGCGAACAGCATATTCTGTCCATTAAAAAATAACTCAATAGGTTATTTAAAAGTACATTTACTGTTAATAGATTATTGTTCTAAAAAACAAAACGCTATCGCAGCCATTTAGTTTAGTTCGCTTTGTTCCAAGTCCATTAAAACAGTGAAGTTTAATGTATTTGTTTTAGTGCATCAGTTAGCTTGCTAACAAATTTTTATAGAGCAATTTTTTGCTACACGCTCCACCATACGTTTTGTGTCACGAGTACGCGTATATGTCATATTCCGAGAATTAAATTGGATGTGGGTGCGTCGTCGTTCGTATATATTGTAATTGTAATAAAAGTATTTGGAGGTTATTAGTTAGGTTAGCAGTTGACCAAAGTAGCCGCGGCATGTTTGTTTATACTCGTACTAATTTACAGGAGTTTTATAAAATCATTTTTTTGCTATGAAATTGTACGACTGGAAGTCAGAAATAAAGTTTTTATTGATAAATGTTGTTTTTCCATACATTAAAAAAACCCTAAGCTTTCAATAGCGTCCTAAATTGTTATCAAGAAATTCCTACAACACACTAACAACATTATACTATCACATACGAGTATGTTAAACCAATTAAAATATCTATGTAATGTATAATAAAATACATTCTAATTTATAATTTAACAATAAACATCCACTTCATAACATAAAGTCACGCATCAAAATAACGAAAATCACCTCTTGAAAAGTCGACAAAGCGCTAAAATCGAAAAGCACATGAAGCCCGCAGCGAAAGCTCCAAACATTGTGAATAACAAGCTTTCAAAGCTCCCCTGCGTTTCAGCAATGACACTGTAAACAAAAGTATCATATAAGTTTATTAATTACACAGCCCCTCCGGCACGAGCCTCCATGAATATTAATTACTGGATACCAAAAAGCTTTAGAACGCTCAAGGAGGGAAAGTTTTACAAAGAGCTTTTATTATTTAAGAAGTATCGTCGATGCGGTGAAACGAATTATGCTCACGAGTTTGTAACACGCGAGTTTGGACTTTGAAACGATGACAGTAAAGTCGGTTTCTGTTATTTTGTAATGTCATTTATCATAACTCGATAAGAAAGTGGCGGAAGAAAGTCAATAGAGTAGGTGCTTGAGGGTAGGCTTTACATAGCATCGGCTTCTAGTGTTGCGCGCTTGTTTCACGATGAGGAATGGTCGATAGAATTTTGTTTGACTGGTTGTCTTTTAATTCTATACTTTACACGTTGATTTATCGACTTTAAAGTCATCAAATCATCTTGTCGCTTATCCCTTTGCATCTTCAGCTATTGCATTGGAGCCCAGGGTACGCTTTGACTATGGTCCTGATTTTGGTGCGCAATCATGCTTTAATTTCTCAGACTTTGCAGAATTGAACTTTGAAGATCTTCATCATCATCATCCTAGCTGTCGTCCAGGTCCCTTTCTGGGCCATAGCCTCGGAGTCCAGGTTCTTGAGCTTTGAAGACCTTATCATTACTAATATTATAAATGCGAAAGTAGTTCTGTCTATCTGTCTGTATGTCTGTTACACTTTCCCGCTTAAACCTCTCAAACGATTTAGACGTAATTTGGCACAATTTAATGACCCTTCGTAAGAACATAGACTACCTTTTATTGCGAAAAATGGGATCTGAGATCCATCCTTCTACTTCACTTTGCCCGGTCTTAAGTTTTGGCAGACCTTATTCAAATTATGTACCTAAACTTTAGTTATCGATAAAATTCTATGCTCTTCAACCCCGCCTTAATAAATATCAGACAATTGTGTCCGAGGAGCGAGCGTTCGGAGTAATTATTCCATTATCCTCTCGTCACTACAAAGACATCGTAGCTTAACAAATGCTTTTCTTTTCACAACATAAATCACCGTATGTAACCGAAATTCTATTTCGTTACCTAGTGCTGATAGGATCTTAATTAACTCTTTGTAACGACGCAAATATGCTTTAAGCATAATAAAGGCATGCTGTGCGGCAATTTATTCACAACTAATGTTTCCCTCACAAGGTTATAGCTGGTAATGTATGTATGATATTGGTGTTTACAAAATAGTGGGTTAAATCCTGATAGTCGTAAGCACATTGAAATAGCAAATCTCGTCAGATTACGAGTGTGATTAAATAAAAAAACAAATCATAAGAATGGTTATCTGGAATGTTTATCCGTAAGTCACGCAGAAACATCTGAACGGATTTTTATGAAATTTGTTAACCAAGCAGGGCATGAGCTGACTAAGGTGATAGGATACGATTTCTCCCGGTGAAAATGCTTCCGTGGGTTAAAACAGTAATCTTGATTACGCGGGAAAAGCCGCGGGTAAAAATTTGTCATTTATAAATTTCATAATACGGGAATAATGTCTTAACGCACTCTTTTATCACAGTTCACATAAAAACTTCATTTATGACTAAGGAATAGTAGAAAAAAAAGGTCCAAAACCAAACCGGGAAAATACGGACACATCACAAGCCAATTTACATAAATGTTGATACGATACTGATCATTATTACTGACTAATGCCGGAAACAAGACTATGTCGAGATTCACCGCCCTTCAACCTTTCTTAGTAACGTTTACTAACAAGTATTTTAAACAAAATGCGACAATGAGAACCCTACACCGTCGATCGATAAAGTCACGCTTCACGTCAGATTTTGAACCTTCTTTTATTTTCATTATGACAATTAAGATAAGAATAATTAGGACTAACTACGTAAGAAGCTATTGCTGGGCATGTGTTAATTGTGGGGTTTCTCATGATTTCTATGCGACATTTAGTTTTAGTGTCCCTTTTCGGCGTAAATTAATGATCATTGCAACGCTTCGCATTGTGATTTTTTTACTTATTTGCATAATATTTTTGTGTAATAATTTTTGTCACCTACTGGTGCTGAGCCCTGTTTTATACTTACTAACTAATTATAAAACAGGGCTCAGTGTAATTCTCAAACTAGATACAAATGTTTTTAATAAAAATAACATTGTTAGTTAAATCTAACTAAATGTAAAATGTGTATTGTGTAGATTATTATCATCAGAAAGACAATCTGTTTTCACTATTGTGCCTAAACTTACGAGTATGATATAATGTTCCTCTATTTTCCTCTATTTGCAATGTAAAACAAAACACGCCTACATTTTTATACAAGCGACGCAGTCTTCCTTGGTACAATAACATCTGTGTAATCATTACGCATCTTCTTTCAACTCAAAATTGTCGACGTAACAAAGAAATAAAAAGAACCAATTAAAACTTTCGGCCCTTCAGGAGACATTGAGAACGCCGGTGTGACGTGTTTGCCTTCGTACTTCCAAACAGGGATGTTAGGGACATGAAATTTCGGGTACGGATTTGATACGGATATAGGAATGATTATGATACCGGATACGGATATGAAATTAGTTCGGAGTATCCGTTGGAGTTACTAGGTTTCGGATAATTTCAGATATGGTAATTTTAATTTTTTTGGAGTGTCATAGGTAGGTAATTTACAAAAGAGTAATAAATTCGATTTATTTATTAGTTTTTTGCAACTAGTGTGTCGGCAGCGCGAGTGGCCCGCCAAACAAAATAACTTGTCATAACGTTTCTTAATTAGGTTCCGCCTCCATTCAATATTATTCGATTTTTTTTTATCCTTGGTGATTGCCTTTACGCATGCTCCGTTGCTATTATTCGATATATCGAGGTTGCGGCCTCGTATATTTTTTTATTCGTTATCCGAAAGTTTTGGTTACGGTTACGAAGCTCCCCAACATCCCTGCTTTCTGAATTTGCGGACGTTTATATGTAACTGTGGAAGGAAATTGTTTATCTGTCCCTTTTTCTTCCTTCTTCTGGTCGGTTCGACGATTAATCCCTCGGGTTTGGCCCTGAGTTTCCTTGTTATATTGTAACTTATACATTTATGTTTTACATAATTCATTACATGATGCTTTTTGAATCCATTTATATGTAAGTTTTGTATACAATTTGTGATGATTTTTATTTAGATTCAAAAATGGCGAATTTTGAGCATCATTAGGGTTACTTTACCACTCATATATGTTCCTGAACATTAAAATGGCAGGCAATTTATGTGGTATTTATCTTCGGCCATCAAAACAGCTGTAACGGATAGAATATCTGTCATCTAGCCATCATATAGCTTAAAGTTATGGAACCAGAAAAGATACACATTTGTTTGTCTCTTTAAATCATAGTTCTGTAACTGTAAACTGTTTTACTTAAGTTGTCCACGGTATCCACTGATGACAAACAATACTCGTATATAGCATATCAGATTATTTTTTTTGTATGTTAAAAGAGAAAACGTTTTGTGAAGGGCAGGTCCTCGCCTCAGGCGACTTGTGGAAACTTCCGAAAAAAATACAAGAGTCAATTTTGATGCCCTCCAAGCGGTTTGCGTTGTGCGGTTGACCTTAGGGTCAGCCTGTCAGATATACCAATTAATTCTTCCTTTTATTTTTATTACTTCAGGCTTATCGATTCGGACTTGGCGAGAACTCGTAAGCGCACCAGAATAATAAGTGATATGTGATTGTTGGAGCTTATTCTTTATTCATTAACTAAGAGTTCCTTTAAACGGATAAAAATCGCGATTTACATAATTAAAACTACATAATATTTACAGAGAAATCCAACCCAATAAGTAAAAGTTTTTTATTTTTTATTTAATGAGTTAAATAAGTATCGTAAACATAAGAAAACATTATTATTTATTCTTGCCTCATCTCATCACACATTCCCTTTATGTTAAAACATGAATTGACATTTAAAAAATTTACACACGAAATGTGTTGGTGAATTGGAAATAAAGTGTTTATACTAGTGAGTAGCTTAATCATTACCTACACTGCCAATGAACCAGTTACAATTAATATTGATAGTTACAGAAACAATAACAAGAACATAGTTTCATTAAAGGTTCATAATTAACAAACGGCAGTCGGCAGTTAAGGCGAAACGAACTACGTGTAATGCTCGAGAGGTACACGCGCCGGCCTCGGCCGAGGAGTTATTATTTAAAGTAATTATTTAATTAACACCGTGTCACGGAGTCTTAACCCTCTTAAGCGAGTTTAGGACTACAAGGAATTAAGTGCGGGCTAATGTTAACACGAGCATACGTGCCGGTTATTGTGCCAGGCGCCCCGCCGCGGTATTTATGGCCGCGCACACAACTTTTGACACACACACCCGAACTATGACTGCCAACAATGTTACTCTTACCCCTCGCTTTTAACGTCATTAGCTCCGCGAGATTTCGTACGTACGCGTAATGTGTATTTATTTTCATAACTCACTCTTCCACTCTGTTTCAGACGCCCTTCGTAGTTTCGCTGCGCTTAATCGCTGTGGGAAAGTAAAACAGTTTGATTCCGCGATCATTTTTATTTATCATCCCAATATGACACTAGCAGATGCGAACCGAAAAAGTAGCGGTGCGTTTTGTACGACTGCTAAATATTTATAATTTTCGTACAATGTCCGCCCGCTCACTTAACATCAAAAGTGCGTTCATTATACGTGAAATAGTACATCGTAATAGTTGATGATTTAAACAAATAGACAAAGAGATTCATAATGTGTTTTTTATTTGCTCATTAACAGTAAATGTTACCTAAACTTAAATAATAAACAGTGAAAAGAAATTCATCGCGTTTATACGAGTTGGCTCGAACGGCCGACGTCAAAGCGTAGTAAAGCCGTGCGCCTTTAAATTCATAACTTTTAATTAAGTGGAATGCTAACACAATTACAGGGTTTATAGTCGTATCAAATTTTCCGAAACGGACCGTTCACCGTCGTAAAATGTGAGAATGATTACAAATTTTAAAACAAAGCATTGTAACGTGGAATTTAGTGCTATGAACAGCTGGTGCTGCGCTTAAGGGAAGCTTTAAGGCTCGTTGCGAGCTCGGAATGGTGGGTCGGGGCGGTTCAGTTTACTCGAGTCGGTGTTAATTTGTTGATGCCGGAGGAACAAATGTTCCGCCGCCGTCAGTGGCGCGGTGTTGCGCGTCATAACCAAGTCTCGCTTTCATTGTTGTACTTAATTGCTTATACAGCCGTAATCGTAATTTAAAACTTTTGGCATCGAATGTATGGTTATATTGGATATTATTTATTTGTAATAAAGAAATTATATTTATTGACTTGGAATTTTATTTTAGCATATTCATTTATACGAATGTACCTACCATTTAGAGCGTCCTTTAGCAGAAACACTGACTTACACTTAATTAATCATTCAAACATATCAAGAAAACTCCACATTGATTGATGTTTATAATTAAACTGAAGTAATTAAATTAAGAATCTTACCTAAATACGAATTATTTACCTTTGTTTATAGTTATTACTATTTTTGGAACGAAAAGACCTTCTGATGTTATTTTATATTTTAGCAAGAATATTTTTTTTATATTACTTTGACACCACACGATACAAATATTTATAATTATGCCTAAAACAGTTAAAAGTAATACCAACTCCCATTAAACGAAGTCATGGCAAGAGGAACAGACAAGTCGTGCGAACATTCGTCCTTACCCGAGTTGTGATCACGACCCCAGTAATGATACCTCATTACCAAACTACAAGAGTACGACCATAGGAATGAGGCTAATTAAAACTAATTCCGTTATTAAATGTTAAATGTATTATGTTACTGGCCAGTAACATCTAAAGTCTATTGTAATGGTGAAAGGAATATGACGGAAGGAAGAATTAAGATTCGGATTTAACTGTCCGATGGAAGGGCGAGTGAAAAGGACACAGGCAATTGGGACCACTAGATAACTGGGAGCGCGGTCCCAGTAGGCTGATTAGTTTTTTAATTATTTATTTCGTCAGGCAAGAGGGACAACCTGTAATTTTAATACGATTCCATTGTCTAAGTACCTTATTTAGTGTAGTTATCGGAGAAAGTGTCCCAAATCAAACAAAGTTATACATAATTAATAATTTTATTTACTGAATAATAAAACCCGCTTCTTCTCTTAACTGTACCTACATTAAAATAAAATTAGTTTCTGGTCAATTATTAGGCTACGTTTAAAATTGTTATTGGGCGACTGGGACCGTGGTCTCTATCTTTTAATCATGCAAAAAAAACTATTGAGAATAATATTCAACATTAAACAAATCGACAGCTGTAAGCCGTACTTTGTTAAATACAAAATACTAACTTTGCCCTGTATGTATATTTTAGAAACCTGTAAATTTGTAAAAAGATATCCGGAATTCTATAGAAAGCGCGGTGAAAATAAGAGTAAAACGTTACGGCATGAAGGTAAACTCACTTTTCCTAGATCTCGTCTTGAACTACATTCGTCAGGCCCCTTGGTCATGTCTATTAAAATATTTAATAAGCTCCCATTGTCCATAAAAAATATAAATGAGCAACAAGCCTTCATAAATACAATAAAAACATTTTTGATTAAAAAACATTATTATTCTGTAAACGAATACCTAAATGATAAATTACAGTGAAAACATCTAAGCTTCAATAATTATAATCTTCCCCTCTTCTAGTTGCTGTGCCCTACAGGGCCCATAATGATCCTTGTTAGTGTTAACACTATAATTATTACACCTGTATTGTACATTATGGAGCAATAAATGATTGATTGATTGATTGATTGATTGATTGGTCCCAGTTCTTTTTGGTCCCAGTCGCCTGAAACCTCATATTTAGTTAGTGAATCATTGCGACATTGTTTTTAAAGAAATAATTATTAATTATTAAAGGAAGTAGCACCGAGCGGAAATGGGGATGGTTAACCGTCAATACAAGAGGTTGGTAACATGACGCTTTAAATAACATAAAGTTGTTGGAAAATATATTGTAATTAGTTACCTTAGTACTTGATTCGCACGAAATTAATTTAGTTTTAAAAAAGGTGTGGAATGTTTTTTTTATTTATTGTAGGTACCATATAGTTTTTATAAACGCACAAATATTTGGATTTTTGTAACGAAGTCAATTAAAAATTACAAACCGTTACCTGTTAAAAATAATAAAAGAGTTGACTGGCCAAAAAACATTTAACACTTTTATTTAAAAAAAATTAAAAAACACGTGTCCCTAACCAAACAAAAATACACAATATAGGAAGAACTCTCTTTGAGCTATTTGTTCATGAGTTTTATCTTCTGCTCTACCGCCTTGTCCCGAAATCCCCATCTAGGTCTTATGTTCGTCACTGTGGAACTAGCAGTAAATACCTACTTGCATTTACACTTTACTTATGTAGATGTGTGTAGATGCGCGTAGGTATTTAGCTAACCAAGCCTAACCAAGGGCCTAAGAGACAAGTGTCTCTTTGCATCTTGGTTAGGCAGAATAACCGACTCGTCTAAAAATACGCACAAAAACATACGCGCACAGAAAAATCCATTCGTGAGCGCCGATATCCAAACCATAACATATCACACAAAATATGTAGAATTTAGGAGATATCAAATCAAAACAATTCAGATAGTAACCTATAGCTTCGTTTAAAAGGTTAACAGATCGTAAGATCCACATTACCTTATTTGAACATAATAGCATGGTATATAACTCAGTCAAGTCTGGTTGTCTTGCATTTGTATGGTTCCCTTGTCTGAGGATAAAGAGAATCGGATGACGATCACCGTCGTCTAATATTCTTGTATGTTAAAAAAATATATCTGTCAAACAACTTCTAAAGCAAAAAGAAAAATATATGATCCCGATGATATTGTTATAATTTCCTCGGTGGAAACTCACAATTTTAGAAATATAAAAAGGCAGTAATCTGCTGTACCTATATCCAATGTTAATATTAGACTACATTTAAAATGTTTTGGAAATTATTATAGTCATGTCTGGAAGCCCATATTCATGACTTTTTAAGACAATAACATTTATCGCCGAACAATGGCATACTTCCATTAATATAATCTAAAGTTTCATAATCTGCCAGTCTTTGGTTAATCTAATTGACATAATATGTCATGTTACACCACAGAATCGGCTATTCTAAATTGCTTTAATTTAGTCCAAGTTGGCTATGTAGTGCGGTTCGTACCGAATACGTACCTACCTTGCTAACCAGTTAAGTGTTTCTTAGAAATATACAAGAAGGAGTTCGGGATTTCGTGCAATATGATAAACAGATTGTACTTTACTGTCACGGTAACTGAAACTTTACCTACTAGCCAAAACAATTTTTTTAACGATGTAAATAAAAGCTGTGCCTAGGAGCCCAAGTTTCCCCCTCAAGAAAAGGAGCCCAAGGTACGATGCGACTGTGATTTTGACTAGACAAACCTGCAAACTAATAAAAAAATAAAACTATCAATGATCACATCATCAAATAAACAACACAGTTGTAAATAAAGCAGTGTTTAAAAAACCATTACGCTATCTCCCCAAATAAGCTTTAAGCTTATTAACACCATTAAATCAGCAAAGTAAAAATTAAATCACATTATACAGAACACTCCGCATAAAATAAAGCGTTGCGCATTATAAATTGCCATAGATACAGCAAAATAATTCCCTCGAACCGTGGTCGATACCGCTCGTCTACACAAAGCAAAAAGGTTTTTAAATAAAGTCTCGGCAATCCGCCTCCGCCGCGTCGCCCGCGACAACAAAGCGCGAACGCGGCGATTGCCTCCACCAAATTTCCGACATTAATCCGCAGATCCTCAGGTTTGTTCAATCAAATAAGTTCTTGCTTTATAATTTAAGCATTCCCATTTACATTCGAACTAGATTCATGCCGGCGCGCGGCCAAAAATTTTAATAACAAAATAACTTGGCAACTTCTCGTCAAATATAATAGCAAAGTTGGAAGTAATAAGACAAAATTTTATGCATAACAAGGAGAGCCCTTTGGGAGGGGGAGCGGGGGAGCGATGGGGAGGGTTAGCACTTGTCGGCCTGCCTAGACAGAAATGAAACGTCAAGCCTTATGAAGACGAACAACTTCGCCTTAACAAATATAAATCTCCTTTTCATCCGGCGAAGATTTTTTAATGCTAAAGTGATGCTAATTTATGGTTTATAACTGTTAAGGCGTTAACTCAGTTGTTTGATGTCGGCCATTTCAGCCGAGTTATCTAATCTGCTAAGTACAATGAGAATTAAATTAGTAGATAGAGCAGCTATGAAGCTCACTGATTCTTCATTATTTAAATAATATCTTAGTGAGATTTAGAAGTTATGAACCGGTTCTTTGCACGTATAAGTTTATATTTACTTATCGCTAAACGCAAGCGTGTGAAGAATTAGAGAATGTTTTATTTTGTTATATTAATGTTGTCATTGACACCGGGCGCAGTGATTAGGGGGTAGGGGGGAGCGACAAGGAAAAAGGGCTACCCGAAAATAATTACTTTATGTACCCCCCTGTGAATAATTACCCCGGTTGGCCTGGTCGAAGATCAATTAGACGGAAACCTCGAATTAAGAGGCCGATTAATGAGGCGGCAAATTTTTATTTTTCCAGTATCGGGTGCTTCTAATGGGGGACATTGTTCGGGGGCTGGAATAGGTTATTTAAAGTAGGATTAGGTGGTTTAATGGCTTTTTTAGAATTATGGTGTTGACTTAAATACACTACGGTAGGTATTTTAATCAATTACCACCGCTGAATCTAATTGTCTCTTCTCCAATAGGTAATTTTACTAGCGGGTCGCACTGGTTTTGCTTATGTTCAATGCTGCTTTGCTCTAGTAATTGTGTGATTGTTTATGTATAAGAATCCAATAAAAACAAAAGTCGATAAGTATAAAGTAGGTATACAATTTTGACAATATTTGCCTAATTGCTTACGACGATCAAGTCCCACGATATTCTCACCAAACATTATCCATTCCATATCGAACGTTCTGAATGCAACAGGAAGTATCTACACCGGAATAAGTACCTAAACCTCAGAAATCAAAACATCATAAGTCACTTGCATAAAGACACAAAACTCAGATAACAAGTTTAGAAACGTATCTTCTTTTAAATTGAACATAATTTTACTGCCAGGTCCACACAGAACGCACATTCATCAATACGTTTTTGCGCTAACAAAAAAACTTTGTTTATTGAAGTACGAGGACGATACAAGGAAAGGACCGGTATGTCATAGTTTCTCTCACACGTCGTAAAACATTTTTTCCACTTCCTACTTAAACCGATGTAACTTAAACATATGGTGAACTAAATTATGTTACCTACGTCTAAACGACAGCAAAATAAAAATGTCCAAACATTTGTATGCATTAAATAAATTTATCATCCCGTTTCATAGGAGCTGCAGTGAAAAGGAAGCTGCCTAACGCACATGGGGAGTCGTCAAATCCCAAACGTATTATTTTTTCAATATCACCTCTCACTTTTGCTAATACAAGATAACGAAATTCACGACAATCGGATGAATGTTCGCGCCGCGTGAAATCAGGACTTTTGTGTTGAAAAAAACTGTGACATAGTGTTCAGTGGAGCTCGCGTGGGACGCTCAAACATGTGTATGTGGGCAGACGAGGGTCTGTGCGTGCGCCGATACCTGTCAAAATATGACGAGCGCCATTCAAGTACAGATGTGAGTATTGTCATCGTGCTAATCTAATTGAAGCCGTGAAGCGTGAAAGTGTTCGCGATTAACACATTTTCGTAACGTATTATTGGGAGGTTGTCACTCGGATTGCGTAAGCTTTGACAGGAGAGTGGCAGGAGCCGTGGGGTGCGAGCTGATACGGCCAGGCGGCTGCTGCACCACTGACCTATCGATATTTGCACGGCGGGTCAGTGCTCGACACAAATACGTTGCGATTTCAAATGAATACTTACTCATAACCCTGCGAATTATTTTATCTTCCATTCTACTCGGGTGTGAACTCAAATAACCGAGGATAACGACAAACACAGCAATATTCAATTCCCACTCAAATTTTTCAAATACATTTTCTAAGAAGGAAGGTACTTAAGATGACCAATATAAGAAGGTTTAGGCACGTATAAAAACTAAGTCTTTTGTTTAAAATATTATCATGCAAATAGAAATTGTATTGAACCTATTTTACGCAACGAAGTTTAACCTCAAACTTGTATTTTTCTAAATTATTCTATTGTAATTTGTTCTTTAATAAAAGCTAAACACTCTTTCTAAAAGAGTCATAAAATACTGTTTAATAGAAAACAATTCGTGCGCTCACTTTATTTAAATACTCACAAACATTTAAACTAATGAAAAACGCTTAAATCCAAACACGCTGACACTGCGTTTCATTTACATCAAAACCAATTAAAGCTAAAGAACAAATCTGTACCAAAACACATTTGGTTCGAATGTCGCTTCCCCAATACATTTGTAAAGATATGGCTACTTAGTAAAATTAGAGGGTGGGGGAGAAATGTCACACAAAAGTTATTTAGATGTTTACGTGTGCATCGTTGCATTAAATAAGCAACGAATCCTTGCGGGGGGCCGGGAGTAGAACCTGGGACAATGCGATGGGTGCACCCGGCCACCCTGGCGCACTAACGTGATTAACTTTTATATTGACAATCGCACTCGTTGACGTCCCAAGCTTTTGTTCTTTTTACAATATCACAATAAAAGGTCTTCGTTTTGATTCCGCGAGTGATCTCGTGTTGTCAGAAGTAATCGTATTACATTGACCTTTTCATTTCATTCTGTTGTGAAATGTTTGTGTTGATATCTAAGTTTATTGAATGTTTCAATATTTTTGAAAGTACGATTTGTTCTACTATCTGTTCTCTAATAAAAGAAGGAATCAGTACCTATAATCGTAATTTTTGTGATGATTTGATAACTTTTCCACATACGATTGGTGATGAAAAATATTAGTGCATCAGAATCTTGCGAAAACACGGCCAAATTAAAATTAGAATTAGAATACCGGTAAATATTATACTACATAATATATTTGTGGTGCTATGGTTCATTGAAAAATCCGATCCAATTAAATTATCAAAAATAGAGAAATAAAATAATAAAACTGTGGTTACTAGATGTATAGTGTACTACCTATATGCATTCAATACAGCTAGCTGCCGTGATATCAAATGTCAGCCTAGAAATTCGGTTGGTTATTTCTTCTATCGTCGTATCCATAATACATTTGTCTCAGCGGCGGCGTCACCGCAGCGAGACCTAATGCCAGGATAATGCTCCGACAGAGGAGTTAATTGCAAGCACTGTGCCACACTCAGGCTCAGGGGTCTTAGCATCCCCCGGGACCCCGGGCGGGGGCAACACCGCCGCTCGACCTCTTAATCATTCAGTCCTAATGGAATCGCAGATGCGTCTGCGATGTCACATCGCTAAAATACGCATGAAATTTAAATGACCCATCCAAAAAAAGAAATGTTTGCCGAATGTCTACACAACAATAGCGAAGCCACCAACGCTGATGCCCCGCTTCCCGCAGCGCGGCTTATGAATAGAATAATGCGATACTACACAAAACCCGTGCGAGGTGTACCATCAATCAATGTACTTTGAAATGTTTCATTAGTAAACATTAAGATGTTTGCTTACATGTCCGAATGTTGTCCACGTTAATACGGTCGAGTTCCGTGAAATGAGGGTTGCTGTATAAAATATTGTCTCTGAAGATGTACAAGGGACAATGGTCCGAGAAATATATCGCATGGCCTGGAGTTACGTCGCCGTCGCCACGCGGTAGGTGTCTCGGTTTATGCGTGAGAAAGCATCATTACAAACATACTTTGGACATTCTATTTGGGCCTGCATATAAACGTGAGCGTCCTGTTGTGCCATTACTGGCCATTCTATGGCCACCAGTTGTCGGTAAAATGAGATATCAACTCTAACATGTTCGTAACTTCTATTGTCCGGCTGTGACATTCAGCAAAGTGAAATTAAATGTAAACTGCAAATAAAATCACTGAGTAAGGAAGAAATAATCACAGGTAGTGCGGGTCAATACAGTTTTTCACATGGGCGTTAAATCATTTTGACCTAAGTTGTTTTTTGTGTTGTTTCCAAGTGCTTTTGTTTTGCGATATCTTTAACAGCATCTGAAATATTATCTCAAGTGTTTTGTTTATTTTTCTCTCAGCTACAACACTTCGACGGGGCCCTAACGACGATCATGCGTCTTTTTGTTGCCTATTAAGAATCGAACGGAATGCATGAACATTTCTTAATGATTTGTGCGCAAATATTTTATTTTGTAGCTTGTTTATTTTTTTAGTTCATTGTCAACATTGATTTTTTTAAAGGACAAACTTTTACTACATTTCTTAAAACTGTTTTCTTACACACGAAGCGACACTTATTAAAACTGAACAATAATGTATATTTATCATAGTAATACTGTTTAGTTCATAGATATATTTACCAATGACTCAAAATTATCAAACTTCTATATGCGCAAGCGCATAGCGCCTACGGTGAAAGTTGAAGATAAAACGGACCTTCCAATCGTCTTGCTCTTAAGAAACAAGCAGGCGTTTCTTTTTCTTAGGTTTATGCGTTTCGAGCGCAGTCCTAAAAAATCGATTTTTATTGCTTACATTCGTTTTCATTAACATGAATTTTAAAACAAACGATACACACCTACATATCACTTAAAAAAAACTTTCCATTGTTAAAAATCTGTCAAGTTATTTAACTAAAATCTTAAGTAGGTACCTACTTACTACTTAATTCTGAACAAGAACCGAAACTCTTCTTTAAAATTTTCGGTTGAACCTTAATATTGACCGCAACTAAATATATCTATCAGCTAAAAGGATAACAAGAACTATTATTTCTTAAATTATTTATTATCATTCAGTAGGTTTTTCCTTTTGCAGTAGTAAGGTGGTCAATACAAAAGTAATCCTAAATATTTTTTTCTATGCTTGGGTTTAAAGACGTTGTCATAAACGTCTTGTGTATTTTAAACTATTTTGGCATATTTATGAGTTTACTTATAACAATGTGTAAATGCTTTAACAAAATATGAAATACAAAGATAGGGTCATTTCATACTATCATAACTATTTTGGCGGGTAATTGCTGTCGCTAATACAACACGTGCTGATGCAAAAAAAAAACTTGTGTATCTTGTTTGAATTCATAAAATTATAATGACAAATTATTATTTGTTAAATCGTAATAAATACCTATCGCGAGCATTAATATCGATCTTAAATAATATAATGATAGATGACTGACGCAGTCAAGGACACCCACATGAGTCGTGACAAAGATGTAGACCTGTTAGATGTGACAGGATTTAAATAATAATTCGTTGAACAGATACCTGATTATAAGTGTTCGGAGGATATTATTGCAAAGATCAGTTTTGTTGGTGTGAAAATTTTTAGAGCAATACTAAAGAGTTCAACATACCTACGTTAAACAATAGAAATATTAAGAAGAATAAATACGCTGAAAATTGTTTTGTTTCGAAGTTCAGATACCTGATAGGATGTTGGGTGTTTAAATAATCGATCATAGTTCCTCGAATATTATGTAATGTAATACTGAATGTGATAGGTACCTCTATAAAAATATACATCTTTAACCGCAATAAAGACCATTGCGAATTTTTTATCTCACAAATAAATAGTTGGACAAGGAGACGAAAAGCGCCTTTTTTAATACGATGCGAATGTTTTGTTTTTTTTTTTTTTTATTTAGGACTAAGCTAGCACTTGACCACAGAATTGCCTGATGTTAAACAACTATGTGGTCTACGATGGAGCGTGCTTGCTCAGGAAAAGCCCGTTTATTCTGGCCTTGAAGAGCCCCAAGTTGTAATGTGCAGGAAATACAGATCTCGGCACAGAATTCCACTCCCGCGCAGTCCGTATCAAGAAGGATGAAGCAAATCGCTTCGTTCGTACGCGCGGAATCTCCACTGTATACGGATGAAGTCCCTGACCGAGTCTAGTAGTTCGATGATGGAACGGAGCTGGCGGAACCAAATCGTGCAGCTGAGCAGCACACTCACAAAGTGGAGTCTGTAAAATACGGAGAGGCAATCAATCTTTCTACGATGATCGAGGCTCTGCAAGCTCTCGATCAAAGTATCATCACCGATAAGCCTCATCGCACGCCGCTCAATAGAGTCCAAAGCAGCCAGCTGGTATCGAGCAGAACCATCCCAAAGATGGCAGCAATACTCCATGCAAGACCGAACTTGAGCTTTGTACAGGTTTAGAAGCTGTTCCGCAGTGAAGTAGCGCCTGACTCTGGAAAGGATCCCGAGCTTTTTAGAGGCAGATGCTGCCATAGACTCTATGTAGCTCCCAAAGTTAAGGTTGGAAGATAATTCCATACCAAGGAGCTGTAGTCGGTCAGATAGGGGAACAGATACGCCACGAAAAGCGGGAGTCATCCGAAATGTGCTCTTTTTGGTGGTAAATAGACACGCCTGCGTTTTGGTGGGGTTAAAGCTGACTAAATTGGCATCTCCCCAGTCTGAGACAATCTGGAGAGACTGATTAATCCTGCCCACCATATCTGATCTCAGAGTCTCAGTTTCACCGCTACCTGCACGTGCGTTGGACAAGTATCTCTCGACTACCTTACTATCGTCAGCATACCCCAGAATTCCGGGAGTAGCCAACAAGTCATTAATGTTTAGCAGAAAGAGCGTAGCCGAGAGAACAGATCCCTGAGGGACGCCAGCATTTATTTCAAGCGAGTCGGAGGTGAACCCATCAACAACTACTCTAATGCGACGTCCAGTCAGAAAATCTTTGATCCAAGCACAAACTGCAGCGGGGATCCCATAGGAGGGAAGCTTGCTAATAAGGGCATCGTGCCAGACCTTGTCAAAAGCCTTTGATATGTCCAAGGACACAGCAATGGCCTCACCATTTGTTTAAGTAAGCGGGAGGCAAACGAGTAACAAGGGTCACCTGATGGTAAGTGATCACCTCTGCCCATGGACAACAACTCCCCAAGGGTCCGAAAGGGTTGTGTGCCTTTAACCCCACCTTCCCCAGCTGTTGTGTTGTTGCTTAACAAAATATAACAGCGGAGTGAATGCACTGTGAGTAATTATCGCATACCTAAAATAAGCTTAGCTAGCTAAAATATTAAGTAAATATAGCTTCACTCAAAAACACATTTCCAGTAGTGTGTCTTTGGAGATTATGTAGTTTTGACCGCAGAATCTGGCCATGTCAAAAACTCAATTTTGAATAGTTTCCAGTTACCCTAGTCTAATTGTAGGTGTGCGTTATGTCATATCTAGAAAGAGTTAATGCATGTTCTCCGTCAGTTAATGAAACACGTATCTCGATACATCATTGATTGTGGCGCGATAGTCGGGCCCATGTCATGTTTACTAGATCGACATGAACGCCCCATGTTGTTTCGTCTCTCATTACCGAAATTAATGGTAACGTTTCGCGTTTCTCTTCGTCTCGTCTCTGATTTTTAAAGAAATAATGTTTTCTCGAAAATGTGGAAATAGTTCAATTTGTTTAATTTTTAACAGCATTTTTTAATATACCTACTACCTGTGTAACCATGCGTGCTTTCAATGTATAAGCTAAACTGTCAATAAATGAGTTGTTTAATTGATAACAGGTTTCGAGTTCAGGTTCACAACCACAGAACCACGTGTTCTGTAATCAAACAAAAAGGGTTCCGCTGTCGCGTTGTGTGTGCATTTACCTATTTATATGAAACGTTTCAACTAGTTCCTCGTGACAAAAACAGTGTAGTACCCAGCAATGATTTCTTTGGCATTCCCACTATTATGGGCTCTTATAATCACGCTGGTCGTCCAGCTATTAGCGAATTTGATATTTATTATAGTATCATCAGAAGTAACTAGTATTTTCAAAATGCATGAACAAGACGAGTCTATGCAAAATGGCCAGTCTTGGTCCTAGTCTTGCAAAAATGCAAGAATATACCAATTCTGCAAGACCAAGACCAATTTTGGGCAACACTACAAGTAACCAACTAATTTAAAAAAACAGGCAGGTAATACAAAGCCACCAAAGTACGGAATTCAGTGGTATCTCTATTTATTCTCACTTAAACCGCGTTCACCTCTCAACAATCAAAACTTTTGCATACTTCATTCATATTTCACAAAACGGCCACAATAAAAGTGAGACCAAAATCAATAAAACCTCTCATCGAGACCAAGGCATTCAATCACCGAGTTTATAATAAAACGTTTAAAAGGAACAAACATTCGCCCCGGTGTTTGTTATTTCTCATAATGCTGTGTTCCAAATGACTTTTAATAATACCCTTTTAAATGTGTAGCCCTGCCTTTTCACTGTTATAACAATAATTTTTATATTTATTGAAGCTAACGAACTCGATTCGCAATTTTATTTTATACGGTCGGAGCTACCTACGTACAAAACTCTTCACTTGTTATTTATGGTGGCTTCTGTTATTACTGTGTTTAAGAAATTAACTACTGTCATTTTGTTCAACGGGTAAAGGGCAGTGCCAACTGCCAAGTCAAGAGATTTGTTTCGTAAAACAACGCAGAAATGGTGCTTACCATCAGGTGAACAATTTGTTACACCTGTGATGGGAAGCAAAAAATAAATTAACCTATTGATCGTAATCCCATTCCTAAAGGCTTGTTTTGATCTTGATATCCATTTTAGATCCAGGTTATTTCTGAAACATAATCCCTACTTCCGTGAAACCACCATCCAGACAAACAGCGAAGAGACGTACTTTTTTGTTAAAATTTCGTTAAAAGGTAGAAAACACTGAAGGTCAGTACAAACAGAAAACCTCTTGGCCCAAAACTTATTGGTTGTGACTTTGACGGAAGATTGATTTGTTGCCATATTAAATTTATCAAAGGTTTAATTTATCAAATGACTGTGTTTTGGAAATCAAACTTGAATGGTTGCATTTTTAGAGACCCTACTCCCACACTTCATCGCCATAAAAACGTTCATACTAAATAAATATAGCTATAGGTAGTAATAGTGGTTATAACCTTTTCTATTGACTTATTTTCATGTCTAAACATCGAGAAAGTAATAAACATTGACCACTACCAGCTCTCGCAGTATTTATATTCCGTTTTAGTGACACGAAGCTCACAAGTCATTTATGCCAACATTCTTAACTATTACATCAAATTGTCTGGCATATTAAACATTAAAAAATGAAAAATGTTTCAACTAATACCGTATGCGTGTTGGTGTCTTCATAAGTAATGGAATAACCAATAACGTCTAATACGGACATGAATACCAGAAATTCGTGAGATATTCGAGTATGCTGTAATGATTATAACACACTTATGCTCATTAATCTCTGGATATATTATAATTTATAATCGTGAACGAGGGCAACATTAATAAATTTGGACGGGAGTATTGAAAGTTTAAAGTTATAATAAATAAATATCAACTGAGGAGCAAACAAACAAACCGAGCTCGCCTCCCGGAGTTTCGGGCGCGTGCCTCGGATTAGTCGTATTTTCATATCAAAGGGACTGTTTTATGAATTACTTGTGTTCGGGCCCGGAGTAATGTCTCTCTTTATTCGTCGGACGTTTTGCGTGGGAGAATTTAATTTGTTGCACTTTTCGTTTAATCGCATTAGCGTATTTCATAATATCTTCATTGAGTCGTGTCGCGAGGGACCCTTATCAACGGCTTGCATAGGCGCTCGGTGACATTGCAATTTGACGTTATTAATAGTATAAGACGTTATCTTTCTTGTTTTGGTGGATAACTTAATCAATTATTTGAATTCTTATTTTGTTTTGAATGCGAGCGCGTGTGAATGTATCAAGGACGGCAAGACGCAGCCGTTAATGTTTCCATGTATTACCTACGATAATACCTAATTATTGTTGAAATAGAAAAGACAGCAAATGAATTCACACCGATACCGATTGAAACAGTATCAAACTACGAGACGGAATAAAAAAATAATTTAATTAAACTCATAATAATTTATCTTACGTCTGAAGACAGAAAAGTCAATAAACGGTTGAGAGATCATTTATTGCTTATAATGCATTTGCAAAAGTTAATCTTAATCAGCTTTTTATGAGGCGATTGTCACTATCGATCAGTCTTATCAGTTTTAAAAAAATTGTATTGAGACTAATTAGTGACATTAAGATTTTTAACATAATCCCTGTTATCAAAGTTTGTCCTATATTAAAATAAGATTTTTTTATTAGTTTCGAGCTGTATTTTAAATGGATCTTGTATCCTTCATTTAGTATCTGCCCAAATTATAATGATTTGTGCGTCATCGATAAAGATGTCAAAGAAAAAGATTGAAGAGATAGCTCGGGAAAAAAAAATCAACGGACAGGTTTGTGATCGGAAGTAAATAATAACCCGAGCCGTGATCATTAAAGATGAAAAGTTGTTTTTGGAAGTGGCGCGTCATAGTTTTATCTGGGTCGGTTCCATTATCTAATAACTGTCGTCCCGGGGACAGATAAACCGTCATCATTTGGTATTTGCAAATGGATCACGCGGCGAATCAGCGGACCACCGCGCCGCCGGGCATTGTCTGATTTGTCCCTATTTCCATGAATTTTGTTTATTCAACATTGGTTCGTTTCTGGGTTGTTTTGTACGTTTTTTAGATATACAGTATGATTTATCCCCGCCCATTAGGTCACGGTGAGTAATGCAGCCAGCCCTCGCCCCGGGGCGCCGATCCGGCCCACGAGATAGCGACTACACGTGTTGTCAACTTGTATGTTTTCATCCAAATACCGTATATTTGATAAATTTAACATTCTATATTAGTACGATATTTCGATAATAACCGTTTTGTTTGACCGTGACGTAATAAAAAATGTCGATTTAGATGTCACGTGTCATCGGATGAATCAGGAATTTGGGTTTCTAAGCAAAAGGTTTTGGGAACCTTTTAGATAGGCACGTATGTGGTTGAGTTTTGTGGTTTAACCTTAATGTGGTTCAATGTGGTTATTATCTCTTACATTTAAACTAGATTTATTTACAAATTATTATATTTATCACATTCTGTTTAGTAATAAGCTTTCTTATATTTAAGGTTTTAAACAAAACGTCGATCCTGAATATAACTGTTCGTATCTTTATTATTATTAACTAAGCTAAACGTTCATTATGAAGCCACCCCATTCAAGCACTAGGAATTTTACAAACAAACTCTTCAGCTTTATTAGTATAGATCGGTAATATCACCTTCTGTCAGTAAATGTACTTCTAACATAAACGAAACAGTTACTCAGCACCATTTTCGTTTTTAAATATTTTATAATGATTGTAGACATGACAATTCATGTCTTTGACTGGGATTCTTCAAAGGCGCCTAGCTGTTTGACCTTGCAACCTCTGGACTTAAAATATGGAGGTATGTCACCATGCTTGTTCCTTGAATGCACTTAGAACATGAATGAATGGCTTGAGAAATGTTATTGAGAAACAGTTTATTCAGTAAAATTTTAATGCACAATTTCGGTTGAGGAATTTTAAGTCTTGAATGCACTTAGAGTCTCTTGGAGTTTTGGAGTGGAATTTTTTATTATGTCATTTATGGTATTTTACATGAACACGAGGACGATTTAGTAATCACCAGCATTAGACTATATCAGATAAGTAAGAAAACAAAATGATAGGCGTCTTATAAACAATTCGATTTGTTTACCAAATCGTTGCATTAGACCAAACTTTAATAATATTTATTCAAAAATAATTTTCTATAACATTTTTCTCAGATTTCTTCCTAAAGGCTTTATTGCAACTTCTGCGATTTCACAGGTGATGCCCTTAGATATTTTTTTGTTACTGATGGAGTTCCCTGCATTCATAACTCTCTGAGATGAATCTCAAGTTCTCGGCATGCAAATAGGTATCCTACAAAGTGAGTTAAATTAAAAATGGTTGCTTACTACTAATACCTTCTGCTAAACTGATTTTAAAATTCACCAACTGGTCCCTAAAGCTATCAATATTAAAAATGCGGAAATATGTTTGTTTATTCTGTCTTTCTCCACGTCAAACCAAAGTAAACGGAACGTCGAAATTTTTTATACAATGATAGTTGGAGGTCCCAAACTTATTTGTCAAAAATGTTCTTTGGGCATAAAATGATAAACCTAATTTTATTTATCTTTGTACATAATACAGTTCACTTTTTGAATGTAATAAGTTTGACTTAAGAATAAAGTAAGACTTAAAAGTGAGTTGAATGATTTTACATGGGCTTGTTTTGGAATACAGTATTAAAAACATTTAAACAACTTAAGATATTTTTAAAATACGTATGTTAGATTGATTTGTTAATTATATAAAAAACTGATCATCATCCAAACAGTCTTTTTTTTATTAAATGTATCAAAAAAAATTATTATTCCTGATTGATGATTTCATTAACTATATCTAGTACGTTATAATTAAGAAATAATATCAAATAACTTCTCTTCAGTTATATTACACTATTTACACTACAAAAAATACACTAATTCAAAACCTCAATACCTCCTTACTCATATCGTATTCAAACTACAAAGATTTAGCCTAATTTCCATAAGTACAGATTAGAGCCGCACTTAAAACCATCGTTATAATATCATAGAAAACACGCATTTGACTTACAACCGTCAAAAGCGCCAGTCATCAGGTGTTACGAACACTCATAAACAAGTTGAAACAAATCAACAAATATTATAAACAAAGGCCACTTGTCACCCAGAGTGAGCGTTTTTGTTCCCGTGCATTTTTATAACTGAGTTTTTGTCCGAGGCGATGTAGGAAGGAAACCGCGGCGGGGGGTCTTAGGCCTCCCGGGGCATACGTATACAAAACATTCGTGATCCACAAAAGACAAAAGGAAAATTAAAATCTGTAAAACTGTTGGGACTGACTGTACGGCTTGTAGTGAAAGCTCGGATCAGGGATGTGCTCTGCTATTATTGCCATATTAAAGGGCACCTGAAGTCATAATTAAATGTTTTTTTTAAATATGAACCGTATTATGAGTATAGTTAATTCTAAATCTAAATACTTCTGATAGACGGGAAAAATAAATATAAGAAACGAAATATATCTTTTATTGAATTTTAACCACTATTAGGCCCAAGGATAAAATGAGATTAAAGATACGATGAGATTTCTCAAAACTAATCAAATTTTATGTCTAAACTCTAGAAATAATATCTGAGCAAAAAAGCTCTTATCTTTTTTACCACAAACTTTAAGTAGGTCGGTTTAGCTTTTATTACAATTCTTATTGGCATCAAGCGTGATTGTTTGTATGTTAATTCCAAAACTATCTTATAATCTTTTTGATAAAACAGCACTTAACATTGAAATACAATACATTATGATGCAATTCTGCAATCAGTAGTTTCTTCTATGATTTGAGCACCTAGAACATTTCTCTTGACGATACATCTAGAGAAAGTTAGATCCATTATAGTCCATTTTTGCTATGATTATTTCCAGGACAGGTACAGGTACCTACTTCTTATAAAAAATCAAACTTAATTTCAAGGCAATAAGTTTCACGAGATGTTTTTATGATTTTTGCATGTTTTTTTTTTATTAAGATGTTTTAGTGATGATTTTCCTTTTAAGGCAAAGTGTCATTAGGATCATCTTAGCTTAAATGTACTATAACATAATATTATTCAATAGGCATCAAACCACAGACAGGGCATCCGAACTAAACTCCAATGAAGACAATTCGCAAATATGAACCATTTTAAAACCCTAAAGAGTCGTGTAGCGACCTCCCATGTATGTTTAGTTATAACAATGTATTTACTTAATATTATTCATGGAAACAAATGTCCATTGAACGGTTTCGGATCTGTTGACTTAATACAAAGTGCTTCGAGTGGTGGCCATTCTACGGCGACATCGAATAATGGATGGCTCTGATATTGTTATAGGCATTTTGCGCAAATGTTTATCTTACGTTCTACAAAAAGATGACGTCTTCACATTTCGTTTCGTTGTATTGCAATAGATTGCTGATGTCTATCTAAATATAGTAAAAGATGGATATTCTAACGCTTTTTGATAAGTTCTCTGAGTTGAGTATATTGGGGCTTACTAAGTTCCTAAGCACATTTCTTGCTATCTACTTATTGACCACTTATTCTGCAAAGATTTGTTAAAATAATTATAGAAAAGGAAAATATAAACGATTGGCACAACAAAGTCTTGTTTATTTTTCACCCATTCGGAGAAAAATCTATTCCAAGTAGATTTCTACAAAATATCGAAAGTAATGGTTATCATAATAATACGCACCTACTCTATGTTGTTAGATACTATTGTATGTACTAATTGAAACCCCTGGCAATCCATGTGTTAAATCGATAATTTGTAAAAAAAACAACATCCAAAAAATTCGCCTTGACTTACAAAGCACTTGTGATATCGCATGATCTGTTCTAAGAATGTTCGTATCGTGTTTTAGCGTATTATGTTGTATGGTAGTAAGGAGTCAAGGGCAACACGGAATGTCTTGCTTTTCAATCTTACACTCTTATCATGACAGGAATAAGACTCAAAATCTTATTGCTTTTCGTCTGAGACGTATTGAGTGGACTGGGCGAATGTTACCAGTACGATTAACTCAAAAGTTTACAATCTCTGTTTGGAATAGGTGTTTTATTATTTTGTTACTACAAACAATTCCAGAAATAATAATTATACTTGTTTGACGAAAAAAAATCCTCTTAACCTGTGTTAATGGATTGTTATGTATTACTTTCAACTACAGAAGTAGCACTTTACGAGGTAAACTTCTCTTTAAAATTTACACTGACTTTTTGAATCATTTGATCTAATTCATTGAAGTGAAATTTCAGGAGCAAATTTTGAACTGTTACGAATACTACATATTTTATAACCAATGAAACCAGTGCCAAAGCCTTCTACAATTCGATACTTTGCAGTATTTAAGAAGACATAACATTTAACTGGCGACTGTAAAAGTTACCGAAGTGTAAGAAACGTTGGCAGAGGGCAACCGGGAGCCTCGCTGTCCGGAAATCATTCGATATAATAAAGAGCAACGCGAGAAAGCGCCCGCTCGCTGCGTGATAGATGCCCTCTGCTGAGCGACAAAAAAATAACAAAATCGACTTAGCAAACATGTTTAATAAAATGAATGAGTCGCCCGTATATCTTCACCTGCTTAGTATGACATAAATTATAATAACATTATGTTGTACACGTTCAAGAAGTCCCAACAAATTCTTATTCACTAGAAAATAAGACGTTCCTTAAAAATATTGTCAGATATTATTAAGATGAGAACCAAATAGAACAAGACTTTAAATTCTTCTAATGTCGCCTCGCCTGCTTTTCGAACGTCGTATGGAACCTTTTGTATCCTCAAAGATCGATGCTTCAAGCTTTTTATATTTCGTACTAACAATAGCCTCGATTATCAAATATTTTGGTTCCAACGATATCGCGAAATCCTCCGGCATCGTCCTATCGAATGAAAGGGGTCTAAACAATGTCCCTTGCAGCACCCTTGCTTTAGATATGCTTAATTTATCTCCCGTCGCCTGCAAGAAATTAGCGTCAAATAACATTAGAATCTATTAACCCCATAAAGTCGAATTAAATTAGTGAGACTGTAAAAATCAATTAGATCCTTCGCAGGAGTGATGTAACCGCATGCTTCTGAATTCCTGCTTTTATTATCAATTAGATGGGTTTTATGTGGAGAGTAGGTGCGGATTAGGCGAGTATAGGACGACCGTGCGTGTCTTCGGGGCAGCGGCGCAGCTTAGCCGCCGGGGACGATGTGACCCTCAGTAACACGATGACAGCTGCCTTTGTCATGTCCGGAGAGGAATTTTATACCGCAAAATTGACAGCTACGTAACACCGTAACTCATTTGAAGCGCCCGGCCTGTACCGATGAACGCAATAAAGTATGTTCGATGCATGAGTGAAACAGTCCAGAGTTCACGCGGCGGGATTCAATTTATGTTGTTTTATATCATCTTGTCCGCTTTCGTAAATGGGAGTGTTAAATCATACAGAGTTTTCAATTTTAAAACTTAAAGCAGTCGCTTAAATTTTATAATTATTATATCAGTAACATTTGTTGGGTTCGATTTGTTTAATATCGCCCTCGTTTTATCACTTTAATGCTAATGAAGGTGGTAAAATATACATTTAACATCATTATCTTGGAGCACTGATATTCTTATTATATTGCAATACGATGCAATAATATTTGCTAGGTCGGTATTATCTTTAAGAAAGTTGTGTTTATATTAATAGTTGTGTAAGTTGTGTAATAAAAAATTGACTGATTGATGTGATGATATTTTTTAACCAAAATTTTAAGAACGAAATCAGCTATCAAACCAAGTACTGTGCCTGACGACAATTTTCAAACATCATCCACAGTTTCACCATCACTTTCAAAAATCATGGCATCTCAATTATCAATTCTAAACTCGTGTTTCTCGAAGCAATCACAGCCGAAGGTGGAAATTTATATTAAGGAGTTCAAACTCTTGTAATCGTGAACCCTCGACAGTCGTGCTGGAATCTCTCATTGATTTTGCGGATTATGCGTCTCTCAGTCATGGAAGTATGCCCAACTCTCGTATTTCACTCCTCTAGAAATATTAATGAGGTGAATCTTTGTCCTCACTTCTACCTTATTGATTTGAATATCCTACGTGGTGCTCATAAGTTTTACAAGTTTATTTTATTTTGATCAGTTAGGCAATTATGAAAGAATTATTGGGATTGTTTTCATTTGAATTCTATAGTACTTAGGTACGTTGAGAAGTTTAGATGTACAGCTGGAATTTAAGCTGAAAGTGTTTTTTTGGCAAAAAATCGTAAGGTGTGGTTTAGAAGGTATAACTTTATTTGAAATTATTCAAATTCATGGATTTTACTGGAAGATTCAGTAAAGAAACAAAATGTCTCTATGAATACGAGTTTTAGATGTATTTCTCGTCGTATTATCGACTTTATAAATATAACTTTGCTACATTAATCGATAAAAATAAGTATAACTCTGTAAAGATAGTTATCAAAGTTCATTATACACGAAGGCATGTAATAAATAACTTCACAATAATCATAATCATAACAACAATAAATAGTGTTCACCTTTTGATGTTCTTGATTCGGTTCCAATTGTGATTACATCAGAAAAACAAAGTGTCGTCCAGTCGGTGAGGACGAATTGCCTCAGATAAATTATACTTACTCGTAATGTTTGACTTATCTCAGGAGCCGGGAGCCGGGCGGAATGTGGACGATCACATCTCGAAGGGCGATCGATGTCCGATACGTCCCTTTACACATCTGGTCCCTATCGAACCACCGGACCTATACGCCAAAGTCATAGAGATTTATCGACAACTATTTTACTTAATAACACCAACTCTAACACGTTACGTCGCAATAAATAACAATATCTCGAACCCAAAACAACCATGATATATTACGTGACTTTTATGTCATATTTCTGTATAATCTGTTGTATGCCGCATGTAAACAAATTGGCGATTCGACGATTAAGTTAGATTTATTGTAATGAATCGATCGTATCGAACTTCAATGTGAAGTTTTATAGGTCGTCGACCCGCGGATAAATGGATATGTTAAGCAGCTTTCCGGACTCATAAAGCATAAAAATCTGTTTAGGATTGCAATAAATAAAACAAGTGGTACGGACGAGGGCCATGCATACAGCGGCGATTACGCAATAGTTTGATTTATTGGTTTCGGCAAGGTGCACGTATTTCTAACGGTCTCGCCCTCCTCAGGAAACGGCGTGATAGAATTTTGCGTCGGCAATTTCCTCATACATGTGAAAAACTACCGAAAGCCCCGCGGTGATAAATGCGAGGGTATGAATAAATTTGCCCTTCCTTACAAAAATGTGAAGTGATTAGGTTCGACACCTAAGGCGAGCAGGTGGGCCTGACATGACCACATTAACTCCACCTGTGTTCTAACGTTGCTAAATTAGCTTTTATTTCGTTTTCTTAGTAGACTCATTACCCTTTGACACTGTTTAAGTAAAGGCAGATGCTCCTATACTTGTATGGGGATATAGAAATGGTGACGTTAGTATTGTATACGTAAGTTTTACGTTATACATGTTTAAACAAACTTTTCGTCTTTATTTTGACAGGCCCGTTGTTCTAGTGGACACTGGCTACAAAACTAAGGGTCGTGGGTTTCAATTCCGCCAGGGAAAAAGATTTATGTGTTGAACATCAACATTTATAATGGAGTCATGGATGTTTTTAAAAGTGTTTAAGTATGTCTTTCCGTTCCCTAGCATCCATGGGTAAAAACTTCAAGCTAAGTTTGGTTAGGCAACTGACGTGTTAGTACAAGGCATTTATTTATTTAACTTTAGTATTATATAGGCTTAAATTGTTTTTTTACGAGGCTCGTAGAAACACTATAACGAATACTGAAAATACCTACACAATTATAGGTTTATATCGGGTGCAGCAAACGTACTGAAAGAACAACTTGACAAATCATATCTAAGTACATATCAGCTTATCAATGTCCCATAATTGATGTAATTCTTGCATGATTGTAGATTAATCATTTTAATATTAATTATGCTCTTTGATAACGTAGGTAAGTAAAGATGATAAATCACCAACTTAAATTGTTTGTTTTTTTTCTCGTCTATTGAATATTACATAGACCTAATAATAATTATGGAGCGGTTCCTAATTATGGTCAGCGTGATTTTTGTAAAGCAAAGCACCAAATTAGAGAAACTGCTTAGTTTATACTCATACCTACTTACCTAATATTAAAATTATTAAACTCCTGACAAAAACAAAAAACAGCATAAGCCTTCAAAATTCTTCGGTCAACGTGAAATTTCGGACCACATTAACGGACATTCAAATGCTCCTAAATCACGGTGAGAAGTCGCGCGCATATTTTTATTTCCTACTCCACTAATTCCATTTGCCTTGTAAACCTAATAAATTTTACAAGTCGAAAAAAGAACGCCATCGACCGCATTCGTAATAAGGGCCATTCCCGGCGAACAATAGCGGAATAACATTGGCGAGGCAGTAAACGACGTTGGAAATCTAAATATTTATTTGAATTGCACCGAGGATGCTTCACAGCGGTTCACTGAGATGTGAAGTTCGGCCGGTATGGGAGGTCACCGATGGCGGGTGTACTCGTGAAAAGTAATAAATTCATTAATTCCTTGGACTGACACACCAATTACTTAGCCCCAAACTAAGCTTGAAGCTTGTACTATGGAAGCTAGGGAACTTAAATACTTTTATAAGCATCCATGACTCGAGTACAAATGCCGAGGTTCATCACACAAACATCTGCCCCTAGCGGGATTCGACGCCGCGACCCTTGGTTTTGTAATCAAGGTCTCTGACCACTAGACCATCGGACCTGCCAAATATTTATTTATATTAATCAACATCTATCATCAACACCAAAATGATAATTATTTAAAAGATGCTCTAAATCATAACCTGCCTTTAAATACTTCGAAGTATGTTTTGCGATGCACGGCGGTATTTTTGAATCTAAAATTTTGTTTCAGGATAAACAACGGATAAAAATTTGGAGATTCGCCCTGGCGTGGACACTGGACCCGCGACGCTACTAAAATATTTATGCACGAGAACGCTTGTTGAAAAACTGGAGTTTAGAGGGTCGATATTCTGTGACCTGTGACGTAGTTGGACAGTCATGAGAACCAACATGTATATAAACACATTCAAATATGAACTTTACTGCTTTGACATAAGAGTCAATGTGTATGACGATGTGTATACATGTTGGTGATCATGACTGTACTCGTATAGTCACGTGTTTGCTTAGCCCGTAGGAAAAACATAGCTTTAACAGTGTCCCTGTTTTTTGAGCTAGGACACTCTTTCTGCACAGAAATTTAGAGTGTGCTTTTTGTCCTTTGTTTTGAGTTGTTTAATCATCATTATTAACACGATCATCAGCCTATCAAGTTGCTGTTCTTGACAAATGAAATAATGATGTATAATTTTATTCGATATGCAATGTGGGTAATTTAGGCCAGTCGCATCGTGATTGGTCTAATCCTTAAACAAACTTCAAATACACCAATGACAGGTAGAGTGAACATTTACAGTCGTTACGTCATTAGGCGGTCGTTTTATTCATAAATAGTTATTTTTTCTACATGGCTAGACAAGTAGTATTTTTAAACTTCCATAGACAATAATTTGGTACGTTTCACGGTTTTCTACAAGTTCAACGTACAAAGACACGTTAATATCTTTAAAATAAAACAAATAAATGATTAGTTCAGGCCTATCATTTACCAAGGTGATTTTTTTATATTGGGCTGGCTAACTAGTTTTAGTCCAGTTTATAAGTTCAGGTTTTTGGCGAATGATAGGCCGGTATGGAAGAAGTCGACATAATTGCGCCGACCCCAGATAAACTGGGAACAGGGCAGGCAAATGATGATGATAAGTTCAGGTTTTTGGACTACTCCAGAAGAGAAAACCCACTCTGTAACTTACAGCAAAGTTGATGAGCCAGTACATTTGATACGAACGGCTTGATCGGTGGTCAAAGGTCTTTGCAGTGTAACAAGTCTTAAGCGATATTTGTCCCAAACTGAGAGGCCGCTTACTATCTGATGACTCTTCCATGCTAAGCCGCTTTTCGGCTCTCCGAAGTAACATAAAGCTTTGTGTTTATTTCAAAACGATTAGTTTAGTAGAACAGTCAAGATGAATCTAGCAACATGTCTCATTGCAAAAAAGTTAAAGCTTTTTATTACCATCATTTAAATTAATATATCGCCAATATGTTGTACCTTTAAAAATACAAAAACTGTTAATTTATATTACGTAGTAATCATACATTTACCTACAGACTTAGAGCCTGTATTTGAATATCGAATAGTGTTCATTCATATTTTAATCCTTGTAGATTGATATCTTCTTGTAATAAAAATGTAAATATTTAAAGAAACATTTTGAAGATTAGTTACTTAATATGATAACTAATAATTTATTACTTCATCGGAGCATATATAAACATTCCTATATTCCTTGAGAAATCAATAAAACGTAGTTACGTGAACCGCTACCGTATGGTTTAAAACCAGGTAGGTATGCCATCTGTCGCCGGGCGCTGGAAACTCTTGACAGTGTGAAAAACGGTTTCCTGGTTTTGCAGGAATGCTTGAGCGAGGAATAGTTTAGAAACTAATAGTTCTTTCAAATTATCGACGGTGTCAGTATTGGGGCCTTCGAAGCTTTTAGCGTCGTCATAAATAAATAAAGCGAGGCTTTTAGTACGATACTCGATGAAATCTTTTATTGCATACGTACCTCGTGTGTTATTCCGTCTAAAGAGCTAAATTAATTAGACACGGTGACTTCGGTAAACATTTTTATTGCGCCAATCATCTACAATGCTCTCTGGTCGTCTGATAAAGGTACCTATAAAATATATTCGAATTGCACGCCCGCAGTTTGATTGGGCCCGTGGATTATTAGCTGCTATTTGTGTTGTCAATGTTTATGACCATTTTATGAGCGTTGGCGGTTTTATTGCGGATTCAATTGGCGTAGTCACTGATTTGATTAAGTAAGGCAAACGTTAAGTATGTTATGTTTGTCATACGACTGTATTTTGCAAGCGTTCTTGGCCAATATGTACGATGGTCTCAAGGTCTTTTACGGTTTATAAAATATTGATTAGGAACTTACCTTTTTACGGCCTGTAGACACAATGTAGAGTAAATTGACAGATTATTCAAAATCAACGTTGGCCGCTCTTTCCTCCGCTTGATCTTCCTTCATCTTTGGAATTAATATTAATGTCTTGGATTCAATAATTCACCTGGCACCAATGAAAGGGGCATGCTCATTGCAAAATCAAAATATTAATCTAATTATTCACTATTGCTAAAGAACCACAATAATTGTCTTCATCACCATATCAGTAAACATAAACTAATTATATGGCCATCTATGTTTTATATGACCAGGAATCGAACCCAGACCACTCCCGTCTAATACGTAAAAACGAACATAAGAGACAAAGTCCACAATTACATTTTTACCACACTAAAAGGTAAACGGATGAGTTAATATATCTACAGGGGAACTCGTTGGCCGAAGTATCCTTGATGTATGGTGTTTGCAATTTCGTCTCACAAGGGCTCTTTTGGCATTCAGTTTATGTAAATACGGAGGACAAAGAGGGTCACTTCTAACTGGAGAGATAAGTGAGACGTATTATGAACACATTGCGTTGTATTTAGTTGTACGTCTCTTTGTTTGTCTTCATTAGGGAGCAAGGTATATGATACATTGCGTTTTGATGTAGGTACTGTAACTACCTAGTAAATGTAAGTTTATTTGTTTAGCTTAAATCTGTTAAGGACGATTTGGCTTTCCGCTTAATCTATGTCATGATAGGGATTGGGACTAGGAAATAATTTAATATCTCTATAATATACGGAACCGGAATAAATATTGCCAGCATTATGTATTTATCTACTAACAGGTATGTGTTAAAATATGAAGGAAGATTTATACCTAATAGTAGTCGTTCGATATTGCGATTTAGCGCACCAAAAATTGTTAATACCACTGAATAATGTACCTATATGAAATATGTATATAAGGTATGCGAAAATTAAAAGGTTCATTACAATGTTTTGTAACTTTTTCATTAAGAAACCAACAGCTTATCTTTAGATGGTTTACCGCTTCAGGCGAATTCTACTTTATTTTAATTAATGTAACTTAATAAACCTCGAAAAGGGAGCCCCACGTTTTGCGAATCACTCGAAAAGTTGAAAAAAGCAGTCCTTTTATTACCCTTTAAGCATTGTTTAAGAGTTAAGAGGTAGAGGGCGAGACCCTCCCTCGCAGAAGACTTTTACCGACTCATTATCGACTTTTTTTCTCATTTTGTTTGTACATTCTTTTAGATTGAACCGCTCTTTGGTTAACCTGATTTCCCCGTTTTTACTTTAATACATTAATGTTTAATTGACTAAGTAATGGCTAATAAAGCTTCAGTTAAAGCTGAGGTGTAGGGAACCCCTTCGGGGATTACTGAATGGATTACTGGTGATTGAGTGATTATTTATCATGGCATTTGCCAAATTAACAAAAGAAAATATTGTTATTTAATTGTCTATTACCTTTATCATTCAACCAACCATTTCCAAAGATTTTTTCAAATAATTGCTTATTAAATTAGATATTAGTAATTCTACGAATACAAGGATATGAAATAAAACGGACTCTGTTGAAATAAAGATTTAATTACAATCGTTACATAATATTACTCATAATAATAATTATTAATAAGTATATATTCTATAAATATCTATATAGAACATTTAATATTAAGCGAATGTATTCGATTTGGTCACATTGAATTTTTCATCTATTTTGCGTTAATTGAGATATAGATATACGAGTACCTTTTGTAATATCCGTTGAAGCCTCCAAACTGTAGGTTCGATAGTTTAATTGTGTGACCCTTGCAGGCTAGGAAAGTATTGTAAACCAAATGTTGCCGTGGGGTAATATGTATATCTATTTCAAGAATGCTCGTTGTTATAATCGTAGTACTATGAATTAGTTTAGTAATAAATCGATGTGTGCAAAACCCTTATGATACAAAATATCCACCAATGTACCGTCTAACAGCTTTAACTATTAGTCCTAACAGGGCCAAGTAGATTCATCCCGTGGGTGGGTGATCGTGATGAGGCAGTCCACTTTGAACACCCGATTTATGAGCACCCGCGACTGGAGCACCTGGTCAAGCAGGCTTAATTGATATTTTTGGTCAGCCAATATTATAAATAAGTGCTCAAAATTTACTAGGCCAGGTCTCAAATTGCGAATGCTCAATATTAGGTCCTCAGAGTGGATTACCTCACCTGGCGGGCAGTGCCCGGTCCCCAGACATCTAGTACGAATATGGCCTCAGAATAGTCTTACCACAGAAAATGTATCAACTGCATCTTAAACTCCATTTTGTCCAATAGCATCTTCATTAATGTACCTTTACCTAATGCTTAATCCACATGACTAAAATCCAACGTCAAACAAATAAAATCCTATGTAATTATTTCAAAATCCCTGATCCTGTCGAGAGACTGCGACCGATTTCAAAATAAAAATATTCAGAATATATTTATGTACAATGTATTCTAATAATACTTTTAAACAATATTTATAAAATTCAATTCGATGCGTTTGAACAACACCAAATGTAGCGAAACCATATCAATTACTTTGTACACTTGTCAAGAAACTAAAAGTAGAAAATCTACAAAACATTTTATATACAAGGACAACAACAATAACCAAATCGACGATTGCAAATCGATATTCCATCTAGTTTAACAAAATTAATTCATAGTTTTACATTTAAGCTTCGAAACCGAACTAAGCTTCCCTTCCACTAAATGTACAATCACTTAAAACTAGAAAGTAAAGTCTGGCACCTGAACTAATCAATAACTTATTGCTCCAAAATATTATAATCAAGTTACAATGGAAGAACTTAGGAAAGTACAAATCGTCATATCTTCTTAGTTATAAAATTCCGGTCGAGGAATTTTTATAATGTACAATAATTCACTAGAACCAATAATGGTTAATTTAATTTTACTTATAATTGCGCATTTTGTGTCTTCTATAAATAATTTGGATATCATCATTTCAGTAACATCTTAAATCTATAAAAATACTGAGCAATATTGATTTTATACAATGATTCATTTCGATTAAGTAAGGACAACAACCGTCAACGTAAATCACATCAAAAACGAAATTTTAAGTACTTTTTATACATTATATTAAATCTGTGCATTAAAGTTTAGGAAATAGAAATTACACAATGCGTTAAACGAACAAAATGTATGTTCAAAATAAATCATTTTACAAAGGGCCCATTAATTGTAGTGTTTTCGCCAACGTTTTAAGCCCTAATGTTGCATCGTAGGTCATGTTACTGAACTGAAACACTGTGCCACTGTGAAATGTTGACAGTCCCTATCGGTTGATGCGTGCGCAGCGACCCAGGTTTCACTTGCTTTACCTGTAACAAATACAGAAACATTACAATAACATTTTATAATAACTCACAAGCAACTAAACATCAGACATAAACAATCTTTTCCAACTTTAAGTTTTATAAATTTAAATTTATTCCCCGGTAGTTTCAACTTTATTTTTCAACAATAAGTAGTCTCATGTAAAAAGAATAGCGGTATTTAAATTAATAAAAAAGAAGGTTCATTCCAATAGCTGTTTCGATTCTATCGCGGTGTCGCCGGTGCGAGCCCGCCGCCGCGTTCACACATATAAACCAAAAAAGAAAAAATCTAAACCAATCGAGATGAGGTGACGAAACGTTCAGTCTCATTATCTGAGAATTTATTAACGAATCGCCCGGACCGGAAAACCGAAATGTGAAAGAAATAAAAATTCGACCTCGGCCGCGGTCATCTAAAGTTTGTACGGCGTCAATGAAAAAAAAAGTGAAACAGGTTGTCCGGGCGAGATGCGACTGAATGAAACAGAGAAGGACCCGAGCGAGGATCAAAAGATAAGAGGGAAGATTATGGCGTCGAAAAAAAGTAAAGCGGCTTTAATGTGAAGGTGGTGTTGTGAATGAAGAGGATCCATTGAGATTCCGCGCCCACGCGCAGCTCCGGCGCGTTATCGGCTAGCTGCCGAGCACGCGTCTTCCTCCGCCGCCGCTCTAAACAATGCTCTGGCGAGACCCAGTGCACACCACACTACGTTTTTTGTCTTACTAACCCGCATTATAATATTCAAATTAGACGCAGGGGACAAGATTAGAAAAGTCGTCGTTTGGATTACTAGTTCCTTACAATGAGTAGTGACTCCCAAACAAACAATGAATAAAGGATGGCACTTACTCATACGACTAATATTATCCCGAATGCTTGCTATCAAAAAATTAAGTATTTAATGGGATCATCCGGCGATTGGGTAGCGATATCATTTCCAAAATAATAAGTTAAAACGATGCTGGGACGTTATTTAAGGCGAAACAAAAAACTGACGATCTCAGGCTGTTCTTTTTGGGGCTACTTTAAAAGAATGCCGCGATAAGAAGTTATTTTCGCGTCAAGGAATTCGAGGGACAAAAAGGCGTGAAAAAGAAAATAATACAAAAGGTTATAGAAGTGAATTTGTGAGCGTTTGACTAAAACAAAATTCTTTGCGATGCCGTTCTGTGCGGCAGCGTCGACTACGCGATTTATTGTAATGAGACGCGGATGCCGCGGTCTCTTCTCAGAAAATGTTTGACGACTCTTAGAAAAATGCGGCGCACAGGGCCCTAGGGGATACACATAGCTTAGTTCGTTCACAGGGTCTAAAAATAGAGCTCGAAACTGCCTCATTCATAGTGCTCATGTTTTGTCAAATTACGCCTCGGTGAGTAAAACGTTTTGCTAATTATTTTAAATTTCCATCCATGAATATTCAAACCAGTTTTAAAACTCGTCTATCTTTCGTTTCTTACGGTTTAAACTATGGTTAGGTATTAGTATAGTAATATTTGTATCTGTATCGCTTTCTGTCAATGGTGATCGTATTTTTTGTAATTTGGTTTCGTGTATCTGGTCGATAGTGTAAGCGGGGAGAGCTAATTTGGGCAGGTCAGCGGTGTACGTAGGCGTGCAGAGCGCGTCCTCGCGACACTGACAAATGATGCAAGATTGCAATCTCGCCGCCCTCGCATCGCGGCGCCCTTCCGCCTCGACTCAACTCCATTGTTTTCAATTACCGACATGACACCCCGGCGCGAAACTCCGCTACTAAACCGCAACTCTGTTTATGGCTTTCTCGATATCTTTACTACAATCATCCATTTACGAGCGCGTCTCTCATTTACATGCGCACTTTATTTCGCGATTCTCAAACTCGACAATTTGAATCAATCAGTAATTCACCGCTAGTGGTGCGCGGTCCGCTTTTAGACGGCCGACACAAAACCGTTGAGGTGTTGGAGAGTACTGGAATAGGAAACGTTCACTCTTTTCACGTGATGCCGCGCGTGAATTTTTCACCTTAACTCAACTGTGTACGGATTTTATTCGTGAGCCTACCTAACCGTCCTAGAGCTATACATGCGACTAGAGAGTTATGTAATGTGTCGATAATAACCTTTTGTAGAAGGGCTTGAAGGCGGCAGATCCTTCGTTGTGATGGGGTTGGTTGGGCTGATGGGCGTTGGCGGCGTGGTGCGGGTTGTGGTACGCGTCGCGCTGCGGCGACTGCTGGTGCCGGGGGAAGCAGTAGCCGGAGCCGCCGCCGCTGCCGAGCGGGTTGGCCACGCTCGGCACCTTCATGTTGGGCGGCGTCTGCGGCGGCGTGTCGGTCTGCACGTCCGGGAAGGCGGCCGGGTGCACGCACGGGTGCTGGCCGCCGTACTGGCCGCCGGGGAAGCCGCCGTAGCGGCCGTACGAGCCGCTGGCGGGGCTGGCGGCGGCGGTGGCCGGCAGCGCGAAGCCGTTGGAGCCGGCGTCGGCGGCGGCGGGCCGCTCGGGCCCGTACGCGTGCTGCGGCCACGGCTGCGCGGCCGGCGGGGGCGTCTTGCACGCCGCCGTGTCCGCCAGCGACCAGATCTTCGGCTTCGACGCCGGGATCGGCACGCCGCAGTCCGACGCGCCACGCTTCGCCTCCTCCTTGATCCCGTACCCGAGCAGCTGGTGGTGCATTCCTTGCAGCATTTCGTCCCCTTTCCTCTCCTCATCTGTAACGATAATCATTTTCATCAATCATACTTATGTCCCACCGGCAATAAACGCGCGAGCACGCGTAATAGCAATCAGATTAGTCGCAATGGCCTCCGTAGCGAATGTAACAACAATAAAAAGAGCTTAAAAAGAGATCGATACGCGGATTGAACGGTCGACGTGACCGTTACAGGGACGCCGTAAGTTTTGGCTAGTAAGAAGCGAAATCATCGGCTCCCTAAAGAGAAGTCGTGTGAAAATACGTTTGGCGTGCAGTGACCCATTCGTTAAGTGGTTATCCGATTAGCGAAGTGAAAATACCACTTTGGGGCGCGACTCCCCTGCCGCGGGCAGCCCGTCGATCCCTTTCGTATTTAAGCTGAGCATTTATTTCGCATTTTCCGCCGCACCCCGCGGCACCGCACTCCTCCGCGGAATGTGCCCAGCGACACAATTAATGGTCAACCTCGCTTTTCGTCTTTTCTTCTATTTTGTTCGCTTTACGTTTGGTATGCCTTTATTTTTCTGTTTTAGCTACAAATGGACCTTTCGTATATTAAAAAAAGTACGCAATTCGTCAGACGTTTTAGAGCGTTACGTGGGCGAGGAATGCTTTGAAAGTTTTATTGAATAAAAAGCTAACGAAACGATCTTTTAAAAATTGGTTATTGTACAATTACACAAAAATGTTTATTCAGCAAAATTTTATAAGGCTCTAAGTATTATCATAATGCCATTTTCCGTTGTAAAGTGGGTTACGGGAGGCGCGGGCGGGTTAGGGCGACTAATGAAATTCAGAGGCAGGGGAGGTGCGACCGCTCGACTTTATTCTCTTTATTCCATTTAATGCTGACTGCTCCTAGCTTTTAAGAGGGGTTATCCGTGTTGCCCTCCACTAAGGGATAAATAGGGACGCCACTGATACTCCGCGCGAAGATATTTATCCGGCAAATTGTTTTAATTTTCATTGTATTAATCTAATAAAGGCCCACAACGACGGAGATAAGCGCGAATTGGGCGATTCCGTAATGTTTTATTTTGGCAACGCATTTAATATATACGTGGGGTTAATTTTGCAAATTGTTAGGGTAATTGTTTATTTCATTTTATTTTGTTATGAGCGCGGTTAGGATTGTAGTCAGATTTCAATGTATGACACGCGATGTTCGTGTTTGCTATAAATTGAAACTTCAAATTAATTGAAAATAATATTTTAATGTGATGATTACGAATCTATAATTTTGAAGTGAATTAAACATTCATGTTTTTTGTTAAATAAGGTCAATGCACTTTATTACCTTTAATTAATTAACAGCTCTGTGACTCATGTGGATGAATCACAAATGTTTACGAGAGACCAACCTCCTTCAGTGTAGTCGTAATTATCGATAAGATAATAAAATCGACAGTAATTAATCCTTTTAAATTTTATTTCATTCATTAGTTGTGTTTATTTGTAAAACCATAATGTGTAGTTTATTTCAAAATAAGTCTGAGTGTGTCCCGTGAAAACAATATTTTTATTTATTTGTATGTAGGCCATGAGTGATCTTAACCTTCATATCAGTTAACCTAATTTCATATTTTGACAAACTTTTTTTTTCACAACTTCAACCTCCTTTGTTTACAGTTGCTGGCAGCATAGAAAGAAATATAAAAAGCACATTCCCGTTTACAACACGGAGCCCTGCACCGAATGTCTTTCTGGATGCGACACGCGTGCAATCGTGGCACGGACGACCGTGGAAATCGCAGTGCGACGCACTCAACGCCTCGAGTGGTTTTCCCCTTTAGTCACCGGGGGCGCTGGGACATAATAAAAACGCGTCTGCGGCGCCGTGTTCCCAGGCGCCCCCAACCGCGCACTCCGCGGCGTATTTGGTAACGCTTGATGGTTTTCTATCGATATTCCGATTATTCGTGGCAAGGAATGGCACATCACTAAAATGCTTTCGGATGTGGTTTTGGTTTTAAATGTATGTTTTCAATTGTGTTTTTGGGACTGTATTTGCTTTTAGCATATTTAAATATCTGAACCGAGCGAAACTTTTACTACTACGCAAAATATCATTAATGATTGTTATCGTTCGATTCGATTAAAGTGATGGACAGTTCACGTTTTTAATGCTTGTTCAACATCCGGCCCTTACAATTTTTTTACGTCAGTTATTCCAAAATGGAAGAAGACTCCAATAAGTTGTTCATAAATTGTAAAAGTTTCGTAATATACCGCATCTGGGAAGTGCAGCGTCGAAGCGAGCCGTCCGCACTCCCCTGCACTCGCCAGAGCCGAGGTCACTGCAATTTATTATATCTCAAGCGACGTCCGCCTCGACGCTCATTTGTTTGTATTGCTTCTACTCGTTTTCCATTAGCTCGCGCGGGATTAATATTTTGTTTGCGATGCGTGCGTTCGCGACAAGAATTAACATTTATTGGCGGGGGTCACAAAATGAAGCTTTTATTCATGAGTGGCTTAACGCGGATAGTTTCTGGATGTTTGTTTGCCGACGACGGTCGGGATCGCGTGTGAAAGCTTTTATATTGACCGTGTTTGCCTTGACTTAAAATGATATATTACACGTCGTAATCATTGACGTTTTAGGGAAATGGTAATGCATGTTCAAAGAAATGTTATGGTTTGTTTGCTGAGGATTAGGGTGGGTTGTTAGTGTATTCTCGTATTTTTTAATTTTGGTTTTAGAATTTTGTTAGATTTGTTACAATTAATATTTAGTTACGATTAGTCTTATTATCATGACTTAGTATTTTACCTCTAACTTGGTTGACTGAACATGTTAAAATTAAGTTATATAAGAGCATATCAAGCACGATGTAAGTGCAAATGGACAATGACTATAATTGCAGTTTTATTTATAGCATTATTTAATAAACTTTAATAATTTGGGCCACATTTAAAAATTATTACAACTTTAAGTACCTACATTCAATATTTTATTGTAATTGGTTATACTATTTTTTTACGCTACGCGAGTCAAAGAAGTGTAATTTATGTAATCTTTAATTAAACATTATATTAAAAGGTGCTCGTAAGAGTGCTTTTAAGTACCCTGGCACAGTTAATTATAACGTTATAATTAACCCTGGTTTTTTTTCCAAATGACATGCTTAATGATAGCAAAAGCAATGTTTTTGCTCTTTCGTCATGTGCTATTATTTCTTTGTGTGTTCATACTTCTTGTTTGTTCTTAAAATACAGGGTATTACGAAAGATGCATTTAGTGCACTAGTCGCAGACATAGGGGATAAGATTGTAGAGCTTGAAAAATATTTATTATTAATTTTACTACTATCTTTTACTTTATTTATACGAGTAACGTAACAATAGAAGCTGCTATTCTTTAAATTACCGATACCCCAGCCGTGGAAGCATGTCAAATGCTCCCAGTGCGTTTTTAATGTCGCACTCGGCAAAAACGTTGAGAAGCACTTAAAAGTCTCGTTGTACCGATGCACCCTGCATGAGTGCATAAGGGGCGTCGGTAATCCGCAAAGGGCTGGCTGTTGGGGATGGTGCGAAATGGACGTCGCCGTTGGATGGATCATCACGCGGAGTTATAAATGATGGAAAAGAAGGAAAATGTGTTTATGTGCAGACGTTGCTTTCTCCTAAAATAACGAAAAGTGGGTGAGATAAATTCGTTTACTTTATAAAAGCAGTTTTGAAAAAGGCCTTGATGGTTTTTAACTTTATATAAGCAGTTCTAAAAACCCCTGTACCTATTGTATAAAAATATGTATATTTACATCATAACTATTACCGATACCAGTGGGTATAGAATAAAGTCTTTTTTAGTTGTAGCATTTTTAACTCGAGATCTGCTGGCCCGATTTTTTTGTTTTTTTGTCTATGTCGGGAATAGGATAATGAGTAGGAACATAATTTTTTTATTAACAAATATAAAGCTCATTATTATGATGAAGCCCCGATGGTTATGGAAGCTTCGATGGTCTTGGTCCAATTGTTGGGAAGCCAGCTGCACATCACTAAGACACATGTGTGTGAAACATACCTTGGTCTTATTTTAAAAATACCTGGTCCATATAAAAATGTCTGTTCGTCGGATAGCTATGTTTCATTACTCCTCAGATTCATTTTGAATGTCTGCATTACTTAGATTTTTTTATAGTTTTTAATTCTCAGGTGCTCTACATATAGGTACTCAAAATATAAAGACTCCGATATCATTCCTGGCATGAAAACAAAAAATAAAAAAAATTGGCCAAGTGCGAGTCGGACTCCCGCACTGAGGGTTCCGTACAAATTCTATTTTTGACGCATTAAAAAAACTACTGAATAGATTTCGTTCAAACGAATTTTCGTTGGTAGTTTTTATGGCTATGTACATTATATAATTATTTCAGTTTTATCATCCTCTTATTTTAGAAGTTAGAGGGGGGGGGACACACTTTTTTCCACTTTGGAAGGGTCTGTCACGCAAAGTATTCACTTTAGAAAAAAGTGATATTAGAAACCTTAATATAATTTTTAAAGACCTATCCATAGATACCCCGCACTTATATGTACAATGAAAAAAAATATTTCGAGTTTCAGTTCTGACTATGGGGACCCCCCACTTTTTTAATTTTTTTCTATTTTTGTGTGATAACCTTGTTGCGGTTCACAGAATACATCTACTCACCAAGTTTCAATTGTATAGTACTTATAGTTTCGGAAAAAAGTGGCTGTGACAGACTGGCGGACAGACAGACAGACAGACAGACAGACAGACATGACGAATCTATAAGGGTTCCGTTTTTTTGCCATTTTGGCTACGGAACCCTAAAAATAACAATTTAATCATCAAAAAGTTTCCATAACAATTCCAAATTTGAAATTCGAAGCACACATCCACAGATCCGCAACTCGGATGTCACTGCGGGGCGCGTCCACAGCCACTCGTAGGGACTTTAGCAACAGAGTCAGGGATTTATACGAGTATTCTGTTAGGGTGGTATTTTCATTGAGATTAAAGTATTCCACCGTAATCTCGGTTGATGGACATTAACATTGTTCACTAACATCTAATTTGAAAGTCAAAGGGGAAAACTTAACTATTAATGAACAACTGAGTAGTCATGAATAGTTTTGAATTTTCCGAGTGATGTCTAGAAACAAGTAAATTCTTTTATTACTTTGCAATTATATTTATCATACCTACCATAATGCATTAGATTTCCTAAAAAAACGTAGAACCTCTAACAGTTCTGTAAAAAAATGCAATAACTTACGATACAATTTTGAATGAATAATTTTAAAATGATTGCTGTCCCTTGCAGTCTCATGCTGCTGTGACACAGATCAACATCTTTTATTATTGTTATTTTATGACCCTAAGTGCTGTTAGCGGCAAGCGCGACGGCATTCACACCGCGAATTAAGTATATTTCTGTCCAACAATAGTCAGCTTCATTAGTCGACGTATGCCGGGCGTTAGCCGTGACGCCCCGACCCCACTCCATTAGCACCATGAAGTTCGCAATGAAAACACTCGTACTATACACCATCCTTACTGCAACAATACCCACTTATAATTTATGCTGCTGACAACCGAGACTAACACTCGCGGCCCGCTGTTATTGCAGTCGCACGTTCCGCTTCTGTATTTTATTATTCCACTTAGAACCCTTTAACCAATCCATCGATTAGGTGAAACAATACTGGAAATGTTAAACGAACACCCACGGCAAAGACCGCAGCGAAAAAGGTTCCACATTCAATTGGAACACATTATAAATCCCCAAAACCGTACTTACTTACGTTCCGACGGAATATCCTCATAAAAGAAACGATCCACGAACTCGACAAATCCTTTGGCAAGAACATGAAGTAGGGCAGATCGTCTGACAAGCCGAACGCGACCTCCGAGCGTCGCCCTGTTGTACCCGACGAACGGAAGAACCGTTATATGAAATTTGGGCACTGGCGCCGCCCACTACTACGAATAGGAAATCCGGGAGCGAGGAGCGGTTACGCACAGTTACACGCCTGAGACCCAGCCCCTCCTCCCCTCGCAGCCCTCCCCCGGCCCTCTCGCCTCCTCTTCGCATCCCGCACACCCTCCGGCCCTCAGCCACGTTATGCCAATTCACTCGGCGATTTATACACCGACAAAATTAAAGCAATTTTAAACGTTTAACAACACGGACGCAATTCGAACATGAAAATAAAACGGACAGTTCACACCGAAAAATAGCGAAACAACAGCATATACATCCTCATTCGCAGGTGCAGTCAAATACATATTCGGTTATTACGGAATAGATGAATGGGACATTTCGCATAGCAACATTGTTATAGACTGACTCGAGGCCAGTAGTACAGTCGGACAGATGTTTATGTGAGGGCAACATCGGACGGCCAACAATGACGATATGATTGATTCGTCTGTTAGCAGTCAAATGTTTTGGTGAGCCTCGAATAGACCTCGTCATTAAAAGTAATGTTCAATGTTCTACAGACTTAATTCCAGATTTAAAAATAAGATCTACTTTGTTCAAAAATTCGAATAACAATTTTGGAATATCACTTTTATCAAAGGTCTCATCGAGGCTTCTGAATACAAACTGAACGAACCTTTGTGGGTCTTAATTTTTTCGTCTTGCTCGTCCTTGTCTTTCTCGTCATCGGACAGCATTGTGTCGTCGTCGTCGTCTGTCTTATTCTTGGGCTCCCAGGTCATCTTGTTCTCCTTCTTGAGGCGGCGGCGCGCGTTGGCGAACCACGTGGACACCTGCGTCAGCGTCATCTTGGTGATGATGGCGAGCATGATCTTCTCGCCCTTCGTCGGGTACGGGTTCTTCTTGTGCTCGTTCAGCCACGCCTTCAGCGTAGCCGTCGACTCTCGCGTAGCGTTCTTCCGCCGAGCGGCTAAATCGTACCCAGCTCCGTATCTGTCGACAAACATGTTTATACTTACATATACCTAATAGGTAAATTCCGCTTCCGGCCTTAAAATTAAAAAGTCGCACAGGCCAAGACAACGCTCTGATAAAGCCACATTTTTAGGAGTGATTTATTCAATTTATATTCAGCCCGGGGTGAAAATATTAAAATTGTAGAAAAACGATAATTTAAACGCATAAAATAAACATAATAACAGACGTTCAAAACGCTATAATAATAAATTTAAAGAAAAAAAACCTCGACTACCTCTGTGAAAATGTTTGTGTCCCAACATATTTTCATCGGTTACGATCTATACGTCGAACCGTTTACAGCAAACAATAAACTGGATTTTAAATTCGTAGCAGATATAGGCGTTTTATTTGAGGCAATAGATTTCTCGTAACGGCAGCAAAAATAAAGCTATCGCGGCACTGGAGTGACATTCGATACACTTTTTAGGGCCCACGGTCCCATTTGCATCCGCATTCTAAGCGTAATTGTGGCGAACCGTCCCGTTCCCCCAGGCAGCATTCGTACCTGACTTCGATTTTCTCGTCGACATGACAAAGGCGCGGTCTGAGGGGTCCAATAAATAGGTTTTCCGCGTGAAAATAGTTAAAAATGGTCCTGACTCGCGGTTTTTACGCAAATTGTGACGTTACGTGTGCTGTATAGAGTATAGTATCGTGGTGATGCTGAGATTTTCTCCGGGATGTTTATCATTATTCGAATGTGATTCGGCAGAAACACAGTATCTTTATTTTATTGTGTCGATCGTCAATTATTTATTTACTCTATGTTATTGCGTAAAGTTGTAGGTAAGCAGGTTAGTCTTATTTTATTTTCCAGTTACTGGAAATTTTTATATCTCGTAATAAGTACTTGTTATTAGTCATAACTTTTTCCCTTAATAATATGTAGGCTAATCCAATTTGAATTCAACAGGGTGCTTCCAAAGTGTAAGATTGGTAAGTCAGTCCCGTTAATCTGATAAAGTTGCAATAACTGTAGATAGTTTTTTTTAATTTCACGCATCCGTACTACATTCTTTTTTTTTGTTATAAGTAGTAATGTTTGCTCAAAGTTAGATAGTTGGAAACAGCCGTCGTGGAGGGCGGTCCGTTGCATCTGGCTGCAAGTGCAGGGCGGTGCAGCGCAGGCGTGGGCAGCGTGGGCGTACTCGACACCAATCGATCGAGACGCCATCTTGCGTGCCGGTCAGCGTATTACCGGTGTACGGACGAGTGCCGACGCACGTTCAGGTTTCAGCTCGTACTGTCTTATGCCGTCCATGAATGTGATGATTTTTTGCCATTTTTAACATAATACACGTGATATTTAATTGCACCTCCCCTCCACCCTGTGATTTTCGTGTTTTTTTTTCCCTTCTCCTTCTTGGAGCCTTGCACATTTATAGGCGGCTCCTTACCAGGTCAGAGTTTTCTGACTTGAGGTGTCTTCTTCGGATGGGAAAGGTTAAGTTAAAGGTTATTTTTGAGGACGTATTACTGTTGTATGTGTCAGATTTCTATTCTATTCATTGAATAATGTGGAATATCCGTTAAAATACAAGCGAAATTGAAAATTATCTTTAAACAAATATGTCCTTCTTGTGTGTTTGTATTATAGGTACATGTAGTTGACCGTTCTTGCTTCAATGAATTCAAAAATATTCAATTTATTGAACGACTTTTACAGTCTAAACTCGTCGACCAATGCGAAACCGCCGCCTTACTTATTACCACACTAAGAAATATTCATAGAATTCTAATTGAATACTCAAACTTAAATATTAACACTTGTGTCGTCGACGTAAATGGACTGCTCGAAACCAAACATTAGTTGGTACACGTATAAGCTCTTTAGAAATCTGCAGCGGTTAGTGACGACAGCGGGCGGGTTAAGAAAATTCAAGCGCTTGTACGCTGAAGTTTGAAATGGGTTCGCGATCGTTTTTCAGCGCTCGAGCGCTGCCGGGGAGTGTTCCGCTTTAAGCTTACTAATTAATTTAGACAGTCCACTTACTCGTCGCCCACCCTATGAGAACACATGCACTTGGTTTGGATGTTAATACATTCACCGACGGAAATGCTTTGTATCTTTGTTAATTTGGGGACGAAAACATAATGCCGATGCTCGGTTTAGATTTATGCTTTATATTTTGTGAGGCCAACAAACGGCGGGATTCATTCACTGTGACGTTTCCTGCATTTATTATTTAAGATGTTATATTGTTTTAAGCTGATACCCATACCGGAGATTTATACGAGTATGTAGATTTTTTCATTTTTTGTTCTTAAATGTTGGGCTGCGTTAACTGTTTAAAAAGATTATATTTAAGATTGCATCTTTACTTTCTGTTACTATTTTAAGTCCGGTAATTTGATTAAAAGATTTCTTATCTGTCTTATTTGAATATTTTTGAGTAGCCGTATTTTGTGGTTAAATGTTTTGCATAGTTCAAAAACCTTTGCAAAAATTATAAAGAGTTATTTTGTTATAAGCATTTTTCACGTACTTTCTAACTTTCTATGTACAAGATGCCTACAATCTTTATACCTTTAAGGCAAAAATCTCTACACCCTGTTTTTACTATGCCTGCAAAGGTTTTTCTTTACAGAAAGTTATGTTCTATGCACCATCTGCAAGTACTAAATTTTATATACTATCTACAAGTACTAGGACGTTCATTCTTCAATATTTAACACAACCAGGTCAGTTTAATACGAGCAGTGGTACAACCAGAGCTAATATTTGAACGGAGTATTCAATTCAGTGGTATCGGAGGTTTACGATCAGCCCACTTGGGGGAATTGTGGGTTTCACGTGCCCTCCCTATACCTATGTACGGTACATAAGTAATGTTCCCCCCATAAGGGGACCGGGCTGTATTAGAATTAGGATTCGCAACAGAAGTGCGAGTCGAGACGTTTCAGTAGTGATTGTTGTTTATTCTGCCAGTGTACGAGTGTTTGAGACAGTCTTTTTGGTTAGGATTTTGTTTTGCTTCGTAAACAGAGTGAGCTCTGTAACACAAAATGTTTTTGAAATATCTGCTCGTGGGAAGAAATATAAGCAGGTTTTTCGAATTTTATGTTCGAGTTACTAGAAAATTTGAAGTCAATCAGTACTTGTAGGTAATAGTCATAACTTTTCCCTTTGATACTTTTTTTGAATACATAATGTACCAAGATATGTAGCCTGATCCAATTCAAATTGAACAGGATGCTAACAAAGAGTAAGGCTGGTTGGTAAGGTCTGTAAATCTGATGAACTAAGTTTAGCATTATAGCTTTTAGGCTAAGTAGAAAAAAAATACGTTTCCTATCACAAGATTATCTTCAGACAAGACATAAGTAAAGTAGCAAAATATTGATTGACATTTCTGACAAGGGAAGGGAACTTAGACTATTAATAAAAATATATTTTCAGATGAATTTAACAGATGTCAGTGTCAATTGTATCAACGCTTTTATCTGGCATTACTTTTAATACACATTTCTTTAGGATGCTATTTTTACTTCCTGTTTATTTTTATCCTATCGTTCCCCTTGGAGTATTTCAAACAATTGAACAAAATAGACTATCATGGTAACAAGGAGGTTTTTACGGCAGTAGTGGTTTTTATAGAAAATACTTATCATGGTGAAAAAGAAATACGTAGGTCCATTAATTTCCGTATAAGCTTCATACAGGTGGTATGACTTTGTTCTCTAGTTGATCAATTGGTAATAAAAAGTTTGATCTATCAAATGTGAAGAATTTATTTCTTTCTCACAAGTTTACCTACTCGCTATAACATTTTACATTTTGCGTACAGTAAGTATTCTTCATACTCGAACTGACTATTTTAGGATATTATATTTAGTTCGAAATGTCTTACAGTCATATTTTTTTGTATGAATATTTTATCACAATATGGTTTTGATTTTTATAATTTATTTCTTAATTTGTTTAAAAGTCAATTTTTTAAGATTATATTGCAGTACTATCATGGTTTGGCCTTTAACAATTCAGACATTAGTAACAATATACCGTTGTAACGAGTGATGAGTGTATCCTCCGTCAAATTGACAGCCAATCAGGTATTAATGAACGTAGATAATTACACGATCTGCTAATCACCAAAGAGAAGTTAAGCCCTCGCATATGTAGAATGCATATACCTACATAACATAACATAGCCGTGAATTGATAGATGTACAACTGATTAACAGAGACACTGATCCGACTCGTCTGATTACCTCCGTCCGCTTGATTACATTCAGATACAGCGGTAATTGGTTAATTATTACCGGTCACGTGTTAACATCTTTAAGACAAGTCTCGAAACCATTTGATTTAGGATTACTTTAAGATTCTAGAGAATACACTTGTCATTAAAGACCAAGAAAAACTTAATATTTTATTTTGGTTTTTGATAATCATTTAACTTTTGGGAAAATAAGCATTTATTTTATTTTCATCAAAGTTGTGTGCTGTAGACTACGAAAATTATTATTATGCCTCAATTTATTAAAGTACCCAGAAAACATATATTTTCATAAAATGTTTGGTATAAAATTTACCAATGATCGAAAAAAGACATCCGAATTTTAAGGAATGATACCTCGCAACTTTTAAAGTATTTATAATAATTACGGAAACTCGAGCGTCATAATATAAATATACACGTCGACGAGTATAAAAATGTCAACCGTTAAAATGTCTTCTCCTCAAACGTACGATACAACTGACATTTGGACCGCTCGTCTCGCTAACAAGCATTCCTTGTTTGGTTTATTTAAAAAGTAACAGCCCAAATCGTTGGCACACCGAATAATTCCCTTAGAGCTCGGCTCGCTCGGGGCTCGGTAATTTCCTGCGTATTTTGATCTCAATGGTGCGGTACAAGTGCTCCCTCCACTCTTTTCTCTAATTTTTGTACGTTTTCTGTGCTCGACTCTTGTGTTAAATATAGCCGAGTAATTTTTCATTTCGGCGCGCGGCGGGCGTGGCAGATTACAGGCTGCTCCAAATAATAAGCCAACGGTGCTTAACTGAAGTGAGCCTACAGTCGTGGCCGTGTTTTGTTGTTCGTATACACTTTTCACCGCACTCGGTATTCTCCGTGTCCATTTATTTTGTCCAGCGGAGTTATTGCAGGACGTTTTATGAAACCCTTATGAAGTTTTTCTCTTAATAATGAATATACAACAATTTTTGCTGGCAACGGTTGGCGATCGCGTTTTCAAGTGAATTAATACCGACCAGTAGTACGTGAAGACCGGTGTAGCAGTCGCTGGTGTGCTTTTTGTGCTTATTTTATGAGATGCTGTTAATGCGGGTCGTTGTTTCGAGTGCGGTCGCAAACGGAATCACCCTATACGTGAGATAGTGAACAATTGTGTGTAGTATCGGGAGCGCGATATATCACGGAGTATTTCCGTGCTTGTCCCAACGCTCGGTTATATCGCTACGTCTTTTTTACGCATAAAAACTAATGTCGCCTCTAATTATTTTTAGATTACAACGCACCGCCTGCTATATATTAAGTCGAGTGGAGCCGAATTGTCAGCATAACTTCGCTTTGATGTATCATGATTTGTTTTTATTTTCAGGCAGTTCCAGTGTGATTCATGGACGGATAAATTTCAAGTGCGCCGTGAAACGTATATTTAATTGATGTGTCCACATAATACATTGTTATGACACTCTTACGATGACTATTTCTGTATTCAGTGGACAATTTAGCGCCCATTGTGATCGTTATACGAAATATGTTGAAGACTTTTTTTAAACGTTCGCTCAAGATATTTTACGCTGTTTTTGTAGTGTTTCCCGGTGAGATTATTTAAACTATTATCTACGCTACGTGTGTTTACAACTTGATATTCAGTTTTATGACTCAGTGAAATGAAAAACGTATGTTAATGTACGCCTTTTAATTACTTAATTGAATCATGATTATACGGTAAACGGAGTTTAATTGCTATTAAATTATCGGTTATTGTAATGATATGCTAATTCCTAGGACCTAAGGTGAGTAAGATTTGCGTGAGTAGATCTTGCACGTAGTGATTTACTCTAGGAACTTAACCTGTCGTCGGACGGGTTGGTCAGATCGCCCAAAACGTCAACGCAACGACAAGCTATCGCGTTTCAAAGAAAAACTGTGAATTAATCAAGCGCCAGCGCGAAATGGATGTGGCATCATTCGTCTTTGTCACACATTCGTGTTCATATACGTCGGAAAGGGACGGCAAACAACCGGGAGTGGTTACCCGGTCATTTGTCCCTTGCGGCCGACACGCATCGCGGGGCATAGGGCTAGGTGTGCCTTTATCAAGCAAGCTGCAACAGAATACCTGATACCAAATGACTTATCAAAAAGTCATTATAACAGCTCGACGCTTATCTACGCGTCGTTTATTTTTTTTATAACACAGTACTTGTTATGTGAGTACGCCGCTTTACTTTGCAATTTTCAAAAGGTTATCCGTTCACCTTTTAAGGGAAAGTGATTAAACCAAATACCGATACCGTTTATTTTTCACTTTACCTTCTACGCGACATTGTTTGCTCTAGGAAACATAAATATATTCTAACTCTTGATACCAAGGATGAAATATGAATTATAAATTGTCATTCTGGGATAATAGTTCATGAGCAACGAATCTTTGTCAAGTGTTAACCCTAAAATAAAGGTTCATATTACGTGTCGGAGCGATCGTCGGACGATATAAAATGAATAGTTAACAAGTTAATAATGACAGGTGATTTGGCGATGACTGCTTTCGAAATTTGATATAAACGGTCTAATAAACCCCTTGACATATTGACGTCCTATCACGAAATATATTTTACGACCCATTTGATACCGAAAGCGCATAGAATTTAATTTAAAAATCTCAGCAAACTATCTTCACGAGAAATCCCAGAAAGAATCCGTATAGACACGTGTATGGAAACGCTTATACCCAGAACGTTAGGTATGCCCTACATACATACATCATTCTACAAGAAAAACAAACAGAATGTAAACACAAACAAAGAAAGCAATTTGAATCTATCACCCGGGAAAAATGTGGCTCAATCCACGTTACACACACCCTCATAGGAAAGGGGATACATTTGCACAACATAAAATTTATTAAAGTCAAAGCGAGTCGCCAAATACAAACATGAGCCTTTCGCATTGCAATCTATTAGAGAGATAAGTTTCGATAGGGAGGTATTATGTTAATCCTTGCGCGGCGCGGGCTTTATCTAAAGTGGCGCGGGCGCGGACCTCTGGGCCTCTGTACCCTGGGGACTTACCCGTAGGCGGCGAGCGTGGGGTCGTAGGGGTAGTACCCGCCGGAGGGCTGCAGGCCTGCCGACGTCCACGCAGACATCTCTCCGCCGCCCTCCTTCAGCGCGTAAGGGTTGCTCTGAAACATCGCAACGCACAATGAATAAACACAATCAATTACATTCTCCTTTCTTCTGATACTTTTTTCATCAGCCTTGCCTGTTGCTTCATAAAGAGTAAAGTACCATAACTATCAATACTATTTAAGTGCTTGTACATTTACAAAGAGCATTATCGCTACGAAAGAAAGGTGTTTCCATTAACTTTTTTAATCAATTATAAATGCCATAGCGCCATTACTTATATCGAATGTTTTAGTCTTAAATGTTTAGCAATATTATTGCCGAAGGTCTTTAGTTAATTTATTTTAATAATAAGCTAAAACTAAGCTAAGATAGGTATTAGTCAACATGATGTTTTCCAAATTTTCTCTGCAGAACCATGTCTATATTCTTTAAACCAAGCTATTACAAGTTAGTGTTAGCAGTAATCAATTTAGAACTATTCGATGCTAATACCACTAAATGAATTAATAATCTAAAACAAAATATCGTCAAGTGAATTAAACTGGTACTCCGCGCTAAGTTCGCGTGTAATCAGATAAATCACAGCCCTTAATACCTTTCAGTCAATCGGCCTAACAAATACGTCGGCTTGAATTTAATTAAAGTTAACTTAATAAAAGGGAATAAACAGGAGGTACAATAAAAGTCCCAAGTGTGCGGGCTGACATATCACTGGGACATTTGCATAATGTAGGACGCGGAGGGTGCAACTATTAAGGCATACGCAACTCACCCTCCTGATAGTTGTTTAAGAGTGAGATAGTATTTAGGAGGGAGCGAAGTGTGCAAGTGAGCAGTCGCTCTTTGCAGTTATTCACATGCATTAGAGCCTTTAGAGGAGACTAAATTAAAAGTGTGAACTATTCCCGTCGGATCCCTCCGGCTGCGCCCCCGTTGCTTATTACGATACAATATGGACCAAGTGCGAAGTGAGATAATCGAATAAAGGAAAGCTTATTTGTCCCGCGCTCCGATTTGAAGAAGATTATACTGTTGACGTTTTGTTACTCGAATGTTCTTTTTAGGTTTGTAAAACTGTTGACTGATTTGTTGTTTTTGTCATTTCATGAGTACATACATACAAAAGCTCAGTTTTGTAAGAGTACACAAATACACATGCACTCAAACCTGACTGTAAGGTTTTATCAGTCCCTAGCATATAATTTATAAATACGAAGAATTGAAATTTTCTACTAAATTATGATAAATGTTTCGAAAACATCGTAGCTATTAAATCTCAAAGTCACTTTAATATACCAGTATCGATTTCAATGACAAATTGAATTGCAACGAAGAATCTTTTTACAAAGTTATAATGAAGCTACCATCATCCGGTTAAAAAGAAAAGAAATAACAAAGTAATATTTCCTATTAGCATAGTAACTATTCCTAGATAATAGCTTAATTATTGTTCTATGCTGGTCGCAATGTTCCAACTAAGCAGGTCATTTGTTCGTTTCATTGCTTCAACAAATTGTGCAGCTTCGTACCGTCGGCAGAACAAAGGTAACTAACGGAATTAACCATAGTTACCTGAAGTATAATACGACGGTAAGTCTTTGATTCAGCAGCTAGGATTTGTAACTGTTTAAGTAAATTAATTTTGCTACTGAAAATAACGTTAGTTCATTGTATCACTGTTTGGAAATTAAGTGGGATTTTTGAGTGGATTTACTTTCTATGATATCACGATGGTTTCAATTGATCAGGGCTATATAGAATAGGAATATGTAGACTTAGAGTCGAAAACATAGCACAAAATATAGAAAACAGAAATTCCAATTATAATATTTGATGTCATAAAAAAGTATGACCACCAAAACAACTGCCCTTCCAATAATAATCGTTCTTTATTATCGACGTACAGACTAGTATATGGAATAACGAACATAAATGACCGCCCTAATGGTTGGACGGTACCGCCCCAATTTTCACGTTTTTCCCCGGCTAACCAGCAACCCACATTAACCAACCTTGGCGATTATAAATTACACTGCAAAGTAATGATGGTTTAATGCAACAGGACATTAAGTTTATAAAAAAAATAAAACATTATACATGATAATGTCTACACTGTCTGTACTAGTAATTATTGTAGTTGTCGTTAGCAATTATAGTGAAGTTACAAGATGTCAAACTCGAATACAAATATGTACGAACAGTGTAAGGTTGGTACAACGTAATGCCCATGGATGGTGTTAGCACACACTGAACCACTTTAGCAAAGGGATTTATGACGCTGGATATTAGAATATTCGCATAAATTTGCTTCGTAATTGAATAATATTGTGTTCTTGAAAACAAGTGCATTCATCTCGCATTGAATTCCAAAGGTTGTTATTGGACACGGGCGACAAATAATTCTAACTATTGCATAAAATAGATGTTTACGAGTATCTTTACAAAGATTTTTCCCGTTTCAAAAGTTTTGTTATTTATAATTATACGTACAAATTTCAAAGGTATACCAAGATATGATTGAAATAATTTCTTGAAACATATCACAATTGTGATTTTCGTGTTTCAAATCTGTTTGCGAAAGCAAAGTCCATCTCTGTTTCTATCAAACATTGATATTACCCCGAATTTCTAGAAACAGACGTTTCCCCAAAAACCGTCCGCGCTCCGTAGAGATTCAACAGCAATCCTAAATAATCTCGTAGTTATTTCGGCACATCCTCGGGAGTGTTGTGTGCAATCATGACTGCGATCATTAATGCCTCCGGCACGTGACTTCACCTAATGCTGGGGGCGAGACCATCATCACTCATAGTTAGAGGTTAGGGAACTCTGGTGTCACCGTCAGGGAATCGCACAATTTTTATCTGAGACCCACAAAAGAGTTGCGTTGAGGAATTTGTCACTGGCTTATTTGGTGGGGAAGCTGTACATTTGCAATGATAGATATTAATGGTATTATAATGGCGCTTTTCATTTGCGCGGGAGGGGATTGAGTTGCTCGCGTGTTTGCTGAGTCGGTTTTTAGATGTTTTTTACAAACTTAGAGTAAGTTTAGTTCAATACTTTCAAAGATACTCAATTACTGCGTTAGTCGTAGATCATGTGAGTAAGATAATGACACCCAAAACCTTTAGACATTTGCTGAATCTCAATGAATGACTACCTATTTGTCCAAGTGTTTTCGTTCTTTAATGAGGATGAATGAAATGAAAATCTCATTGTTGGAATTACTCTACAGATAAAAGATAAAAATCCACTACAAACTTATCTAATTCGACAGTTTGAAACCAACTATTTCACGAAATTATGTCTGATCTACATCGCCAGTTTACAAGTCAGATGTTGAGGTAACAAAGTTTATCGAATAAATCATTAATTACCTATCTAAGTGGGAACTAAACAGAAAGCTGCTCTACACAACTGTGTGTGAAGAGAATGCGAGAACTAGTTTGAATAGTAGGTAGGAGTAACTAAGTTTTAATCTGAGTTCATATTGGGTTGTCTGATTTACCTGTAAGCTTAGTTTGGAAGAACTCAGGAAAGTTTGTAAAAGTAAGTTTATTTATTTAAACTTTATTGCACGAAATAAAATTTACCTTTAAGAATAGCTATTGTAACTTTACGTTTCTTAACTTACAATTGGGGCATCTGAATTCAGAAAAAAGAAGAAGTATAATTAAACTGTCATTTATTATTTTAATTATAATTAAACTCGGCACTAACTAGTCAATTTATTTGAAATGAAATGCTTATTAAAAAATCTCGTCGTGACAAATTCCTCCCCTCTTTCCGTAAGACTGAATCTAAACAACATTTTAATCAATTCTCCACAGAGTTCGCGAGTCAGCGCACCGATAGACTCATTACACCAACCCCAAATAAATATAAACAGTAGCAAAGGGGCCGGCCCCACTATTAACGTTATTCACACGCGTCGCTAGATCCATAAATAAGAGGCAACTAGGACGCCGCGACCCTAGGAACAAAAAACACAAGTTCACGTTCGAGTGATCGGTGCGGTTCATAAATAAGGCTCGTTTTCATTGCATTAAACTGGTGATAAGTTATTTGACGGTTCATAAATCCGTACCCCATCGGTGTCTGGAAGCCGCTCGGTCCGCGGCGCCCCGGCCGCCCGAGGCGCCGGCCTGGCCCGCCGCGCTGCCAAATCGACGCTACTGTATCATCCGCCGACTCGGCTTTCTGGCTACTGTGCACCAGTTAAAGCCTTGATTTTACTCCGATGTCATGTTAGGCGATACCATTTTCTGCTTCATAAACTCTGCTTTAGCGCTAGCGCTAGTGGCGTCGCTGTCATTTGGTTTTAGAGGCGCGATTCACCGCATAATTTTCCCATGTTGCCAAGATGTATTGAAATATGATATCGTTGGAATTAATTGCGAGTGTGGAGGTACAATAGAGCCGATCGGCACCGAGTTAAGATCGCATCGTTCGCGCGAACGAGATACCTTATCATGTAAATGAACGTGTAAAAACAGTGTAACAGTCGGGTATGAGCATCGCGTGATACGTGGAGCGACAGAAGACGGGCGACCTCGATCCGATCTCGATTGTGCCCGAGCGTGACGTGACAGGACTCCTATTCAGAATCGCTCGCATACACCAACGAACAAAAGGCAGGTGTAAATACCTACTGAATAACGTATTCCTAACTTTACTGAGGGCTCGCATACTGATTTATCATACTAAAAGTATTCGCCATGAAACCCTAATTTAGGGTGGAATAATATTCGGCCCATAAAATAATAATGTCACCGTGCACTAGCAAAAATCTGAAAGTGAATTGTAGCGAGTGGAAAAAGAATGACTCTAAGTGGATAAAAAGCGAATACAAACGAAAAAGTCATTTCATGCCGCACGATGGTGACGCAATCGGCGGAAAGTGGTCGATTTGGAATCCTATTTGATTCTAGTTAAGGGCTGTATTTGCAGGACGCGTAGACAACGTGGCTAAGTTCAATAAAGCTTTCCCCCAAATAAGCCATAAAACGAGCGGCTTCGGGCGCGGGCGCTTTACGTAGGTATGTTCCCGTTCCAATTATTTGTTTGTGGAGGCACAATAATTTTATTTTACGTTTTATTTAACATTTATTTCGTTACGGCAATTTCACGGGTATCAAAGAATTGCTAGATTGTGATTTAAACGGAATTGGTTATTTTCCACTTCGACGGCAATAAGTTGACGATATTTCACTGCTGAGTTTATGTTATTTTATTATGCGCGATATTATGTTCCTAATGAAAATTTCATTTTTACAAGCCATCAATGTGTTTTTAAATTTGACTGATTGGTTGAAATTGAGTTGTTCTGTTCTGCGCGAAAGCTATTATTCCGGCGACTCCGATATATTTCCAATTAGGTATCGAAAATTAAATTTGCAAAATGAAACCTTTGTAGCGTTAGTTCATAAATGTTATATTGAAGCTTAAGAATGAAACGGTTGCAAACGCATAAATAAGCCTTCCTACCTCACGAAGGTTAATAAACGTCATGAAATATCATCGAAGGTTCCGCGACGGCGCCGTCTTCCGTCCGGGCCGTCATAAATAAATAAACAATAAACTGGGATTAAACAAGTCAATTGGAGCTCAGGCACAGACAATGTGCGGTCAGGTTTAACTGCCTAACCCGACGGCAGCCGATCGCGGCCGCCGTAATTCAATGATCGTAAACGCTCGCAATGATATCAATTAGACGGGGCCCCGAGACCGATAAAGCTCCGCTTTAATTAGGAGAACAAACAACAGACGGTCCTTAATGAGCCGTGAGCGTGTGGAGGGCGAGAGAGGTAATTAGGTCGGGGGCCTGAGTAGTGGAGCCGGCGATCAATTATTTATTGAGCCGTCGTGATTGATTCGCGGTCCCGCGGTCTCGCGGTCTCGCGGTCTCGCGGTCTCGCGGTCTCGCGGTCTCGCGGTCGAAGTCTCGAGACCGCGAGTCTCGGCCGACCCGAGCCCGACCTCACACTTAATCCCGCTTCGCAACTCCACAAACTTCATTAACACTCCACACAAACGATCGGTTTTACTAAAAAAGTATCGGCCTTTTAATTAATAATGACAGGACCCCGAGACGAAGTTTGGCTTCGGCTAATGCAGAACTCATGCCATGTTATATTTAAGTAGGTTTCTAGAAAAGTAGGCAGGTCATATGTGACTGTGTATAGATCAGCTATATCAAGCGGATACCTAATAATACGAAGAAATTGTCTTCAGAATGCTCACTGACTTTACGTGTTTTTTTTTTGTTCAATGTCGATATCGAACCTAGGACTCAAAAAAATTAAACATTAGCATATAGATATGCAATCGTGGGTGAATCTATTCGTTCATTGATATCCAGTCACCAACAAAATGATGATTATTGGCTTATCTGATGCCTTCCAAAAGACGGTCGGAACAGACTAAGACAAAAAAAATCGTCAAATTCCTTAGCTCGACCCGGAGATTGAAACAGTCAATTAATTCACAATTCCAGATAACGAAAGTATGACCTTTAAATTAAAAACTTATCCAACAAAGCGTGCGACAGCTCATAAGAGTTTCCGGGACCCCGCATTTATCGCATAACGTGTTTATCTGATGTCTTGCTAATAGCCATCATCGGAGGGTCGAACGCAGCTGTATAAGACCGACGTATAAATTACTTATAAAATAAGGACATTAAAAACCATTTAGAGCAATAACTGTTATACAGTGAGTAGAGCTATAAATAAATTGTATAAATTATATGTATTATTTTGATACAAAAATAAATGTTGGAGGTGTCAGTGTTAATGTTAGGAGGGAGGTCGCGACTCGGGCCGGGGACAATACGCCCCCGGGGCGCTTTTGTTGCCGCGATTCTGCCCGTGACATCTGTCCGAATCGTTACAATAACACGCAAAAAACTCACTCCAAATTCACCAACTGTAAAGCGGCTGTGTGCGATTATTTCCCGCTGAATATAGGCACGGCATAAATAGTAAAGTGCCATTTCACGGCGAGATGTCTTCATTGGCGTCATTGTTGCGTTGACGTATCATTTATTCAACCCTGCATTGGGACCCCAGCGCCCCGGTGTGGTCCAAATAAATTTACGGAGTAAACGGTGTCACAATATTACAAGCAACGTTAGATTTTGCCATTCCAGGTAATTCTATTAGTTGCATTAAACTTGACGTTGAGTGATTTAACAATAAAGTTTTTTTGTCAAATCGTATTTGTACGCTTAGATTAAATTTTGTTCTTTTCTGATCGCTCGTTGGTATATTTGATGTGTAGTTAATGCGGCCGTTATAATATTTGACTACTTATTAAAGTAAAAAAGAAATATTATCAACGACAGGGGATTAAGTTAAAATGCATATTTCATTAAACAAGCTGGTCCCTAAAACAAACTTAAATGAAATAATAACGCATTTAAAAGCTATCTCGCGTTTAATCGACACCTTCTTTTTTATTCCACTAATGCTTAGGCCGAGCGCGGCGGGCGGCTCGGACAAAATTACGCCTGGATCACGTTTTTTCCAACTTCCGGCCGAGATAACGGTCAAACTAAGCACCTTTGTGTTGTTAAATGTTCACAGATCACTTAGTTAACTACGACGTCCAATATAATCGTTTATATTAGACCCGATGAATGGGACCCCTTTTCGGTTCCTCGTAAACTTTCAATTATATCGCATTAGGCTATTTCCTTTCGGTCAAGCGAGCGGCCGAACTCGCCGCCGAAGATTAATCGCGATGCGTTTGCACGGAACGGCTACAATATCCTCGAGTTCCGGACCAAAACAAAGGGACGCGACAAATTTCCTGGATCGCCGGAGGATCGCTGACGCAGCGTCTGCTGGGCGAGATTGCGTGGCGAAAATCGACGGATGAAATATGCACGCCGCAATCGGTCAGAGTGGCGGCCGAGGTGTATTCAAACAATAGCAAATACATTTAGCCGGGCCATTGTTTGATTTATAGTGAAAGCGTGTAGGTAATTTATAAGAGTGGCGCGCGGGAGTGGACGGAGGGCGGCCGCGGCGGGACGCCGGGAAATCGGGGAAAATCCGAAGATTTATTGGCGGGCGGACCGCAGCCCGCGGTGCCCGCGACCGCGAGACCGCGTGACCGCTCAATGTTTGACCAATCATTAAGTCGGCAAGTAAACGCTTAGTGCGAAGACGAGTATATTTGCGGAGCAATTAACGCTTTCGAGGTGAGACGAGGGTCCCGGGATGAGCCGCTGTCACTGTTTGTAATAGTTATGAATGCGTAAAGAGAACCGCGGATTTAAATTAGCTTGTACTGTAGACGACTGGTTATGTGCATTGTGGACAATTAATACAGGTTGTTTTACAATGACAAGACATATCGCTCGGTCTGACTGTTATGTGTAAATACAGAGCTAGTAATTATAGCATTGTCTTAAGTATCAGTGTTAATTTATCTTCTTTTATTTATAGAAATAACCAAATCTGAACATAATAGCTAATTAAGAATATCATAAAGTTTTTAGTGAAACAATTTTCGTCTTCGTCAAGGTACGTTTATTAACATGAACGAAGTACAATATTCATAAAAAAACGTTAACTATGCATGTTTTTCACATCTTGTTCAATTAAGTTGTAATGTAGTTTAATTTACTTTGTATACATAATTGTACTTTTGACTGTAATTGTCGAAGTATAACTTCATTTACAAATGTATAAACCCTATTAAACATGTTTCAAACATTTGTTTGGAAATAATTATATGTCAGTGTAAAAGTCATGTTCACTGTAAATATTTGTTATATTTAGCGAATTAGAATTTCCAAAATAGTTTGCATTAGTATTCGTAGTTTTATTTTACTCGTAGTGGAACTATAAAATGTATGCCTAGAACGTATTTTGGCGCATTATGATGCTTCTTTTTTGTTTTTATTTTACTAGGAAGTAAATTAAACTATACATGTTTGTATTAAAACGATCGAAATAAAATTTGTCGAAAAAACATTGTAAGATAAGCTACACTTAACTACACATTATAGGGTACCCTTTTAACCTACTTACAATAAAAATATTACTGTGGAAAACTATGAATAATACTTCAATTATCTCTTATTAATGAAAAAAAGTATGTATTTTATTTCATTAGTTAAGAAAATCGGTTAATTAATTCAGTACAAAACCTCCATCATTCCGCCATTATTCAACATAAGAATAACTAGCCGTCTTCATCTAAGCTTCACTGATATCTCGACACAAGGGCGTAGAAATGGGCACGGTAAAATGTACTGACAAAGAGTTGCCATTATACAAACAGGAGAGATTACAAACCGTACATAATATCGGTGCGGTGTTCTTGCGCACATACGATATCTGTAACGGTTATGTGTTTGATAACAGGAGAACGTCCGTATCACTGAGTAAACACGGCGATGTCAATCACTGGAGGCGGCACTTTATAACGTTATCGCTTGTCACATAGGTAATCCAAGTATAACGCATTTACGTCAAATATTCGATGTTGCAGATAAGCCCACACACGTATTGGTTGCATCATGTTTGGGCAATAGTTAATAACTTAATAGTTACGTCACTGTTTTGGTAATCGATTGCGGGGTATGGAGTTTTATCAAGTGTGCTTTTTTGGAGCAACAAGTTTTGTTTGTGCTTTACAGTCCTAATTTGTTCCAAATTACCGCTTACCAAGGAATAAAAACAAAAATAGTCGAATTTTGCACTGACTTATCAAATTAGAAGTTACTTTTGTTTATAACATTACACCTATTATTCTTTTCTTTTATTTAAAAAAAAATATCCTTTTTTTAGTAATTTTAATCATGACATATCAATAACTTTTAAGACTTCCCAGCACTTTCATTGGTCTATCCTACGGTAGAGATTTTCTCTTCATATTTGTAGGGCGGGTCTAGCCCACTTCATATAATGTGTATATTCATCTAGCACCTTCCGCTGACCATCTTTGTAGTGTTATGTTTGGGCCCACCTTTCTCCATTCATTCAACGAATGCCCCGCCCAATATTACTTCAGTAGAGCTATTTGTCTCGCTAATGCCCACGATGAAAGTTATGGAGCATGAAGAAGTGCTTTTTAATATGTTATTTATTTCAATCTATACCCACTAATATTATAAAGAGGAAATATTTGTATTTTTGTATGTTACGAATAAAATCAAAAACTACTGTCCCGATATCAAAAACTGATTTTCCATTAGAAAGCTTATCATCATCCCTGAGAGACAGGCTATATTATATAGCGAAGCCAGGACGGGCTGCTAGTAATAATATAAAGTAACATTAAATTTGATTAAGCGATAAGCGGTTTAAAACTACCTATTTAATAGCACTTAACACAAAGTTCACTTATTTTAGGACTGTATAAACGACTTATATTACAAGTGGTACCTACAATAGTTGAGGCTTTGGACATCCGACACGGATTTATTTAAAAGCTGTTTAACATGATGTCGATGACACGGACTCACTTATTCGACGTAACTATCAAGTTACACGATTTCATTGTACACTAATCAGATTAGGGTTTTAAATTAACCTCGACGAATTATACAAAACCGTCGTGTCTTTGCGCAGTGACAAATTTTTAATGGAATTACTACGTACTTACGGCGTGACAGTATTAAACAGCAAATTATCTATTTAAACCAATTAGTCAAAGATTACATTAAATGTATTGAGTGGTTGTTGATTTTTTATGACTTCATTGTTAAATACACTACAGTTTACATTAAAGACGTATAAATGAAGTCATCTTATTGGACTTAAATCGAAGAATTGCTATTTGCATCTTAAGATACTTTAGTCAACTACTTTTTAATTTTTAAAAATCATTAGTTGGTACTGTTCCGATCAAAGGTATAAAAACAGTTGCGGAAAAATGAAACTTCTACAATTCCACAAAAGTTTTTATAACCGTTTGTATAGGATTATATTGATAACTTAAGTACCTCAACACTGGCACTTAAAGAAAGAAAATATCTCACATGAAAACAATGCGCTGTCTAGCCAACTGAGCTCATCGGCCCAGATATATTTAGCGACTCAACTTAATCTGCTATAAAATAGCGCGAGTTTCCTATATTTACATATTTCATGGCGAAATCTAATTTTAAGCATGTGAGAAAAGACGGATTATAGGAACACCAAAATACTGGATTCCTCCATAATTACAAAACACGCTTTGCCAACAGTATCACGCGAACATAGCCTAAGGGTTCAGCCTAGCGTATAATTAGCTCCGTTTACAATATTATTATAGGTCATAATCATTTTATTCGACCGTTTGCTTATAAATACAGAAAGCGCACGCTTAATCTTTTATGTTACGGTTTATTTTGATTCGAGTGACATTTTTAATAAACGCCAGTTTGACATTCAATTAATACGTAATACGTGTGTTTACGTCGTAACATTTATTATTTTGATTAAGAACTTATAGGTGAATGCTGATATAATATTACGTATTATGGAGTCTAAATAAATAGTTAGGTCTTAAAGCTGCAGCCCATAAAACATAAATATTTATAGATTACCTATTAGGTATCGCCAAACTATACTTAATATTTATCATACTGTATTAAATTTAGGTACATACTTAAGTAGCAATTGCTGTTCAAAGTTCAAACCCACAGCACATTTTTTTAGTAGTTCCATGAAATCGTTTAACAAAAAAAAGACTCAGATCTCAAAGGTAGTGTTAACGTGAAGCTCATTATACCCTTATAATTGAAAAAAACTTCAACCTGCCAATACTATGCCGTTTTGAATAACTTTGACTCAATAAGCTTGCATGTAAATAACGAACCAATTTTAAAAATTATTACCATAAACTAAATATAAGTCATCCGACCCCGATCCTACGCGTCTATCGCCCGTTTTATTTCCTAAATGCCCACATGTTGGCACTTAGACTGGAACATTCCATTTTCAACTTTACTGACATCCGATTTAAAATGTATTCCCCTTGACAGATATCTGAACTTAAACTAATTAAAGTGAAAATAAAATGCACCGAAGCTATTACTCAGACAAGGTCGCTACTGGCTAATTAATCGGCGAAAGAGTGATGGGAGTAATAGATGTCTCCAGTAATATTTATGTGCAGAAACAAATATTTTTAAATCTATAGAGACCACCCAACCAATACTCCATGCGTTAAAAAATCTTGAAGCGACTGCAACGGTCTTTTTTACAGGGTAAAAGCTTAATTTCCGATGAAAATAAATTCGAATAATGCGTATTTATATTTTAAGTCTGTAAGTATAGTAAGTATCCTTCAATGGGCTACATTGTTTTAATTTTATTAATGACTAACAGGACAATAATTCAAAAACGTAACTTTAAATATAATTTTAAATATGATTTTATTTAAAATTCTATTTAAGACGATTTAATTATACCTACTTTTTTTCGTGGCATGCTCGATTATCACAAGAAGTAAGCATGGAATTTCCTGAACTGAAAATATCATCTAAAAATACGAGTAGACTAGTTGCAGATTTTCATCTAGAGAATATAAAAGTGGCAACAAAATACACAAATAATATTGAATTGTTCACACTTTGATAATAATAAGCAGGCGCTGACGAATCCCGACGAAAGTGTTAACTGACGGTAACTAATTGTTTTCGTCTCTGAACTAAACGTCTCCGCACCAACTAATGAACGCTTGGTAAACAACTCTTTCGAGATTTAATTTAATTTGAAGTTCTTAATTGTGATTTTGACGTTGGCGTTTTTATTTTTCGACGCCCACGTAGTTTTGGCTGCTAGTCAAGTAGTTACATTGTTATAATTTTCGTTTTGTAATAAAGCTTAAAAGTGGTAAATGGTTGTAGTACCTAGCCTATGATCGCTTTTATTTATAGTCATTTTACTATGAAAAAATTAAAATGTTGACTAATAACTTCATTTACTAACGCCTTTGAGTACTCGTTGAAAAGCATTGTTTCCTAATAGGACGTCCTTTGCAGCAAATAATATATCGTGACGCTTTTTTATCCTCAGATGCATTTATGCACGCAAATCGATATCATCGTCGCGAGATAACACATCGAAGGCCAAAGGCTATTGTTGTTCCGTCGATACAGATTTGATAATTAGGTCGGAACGTAATCTGTAGTGATTAATGAACAAAGCGAGCACACAACGACCACCCACGGGGAGGAGACGGCTTAATAAGAACCTCATTAACACCTTAATGGCTATTCTCAATTCGCCTGATTCCTCTCCACTTTTATTTATTTTGTTCCTCTCGGTCGCACGGCCGCTCCTGCGCATCTCGTCTCTCGTTTCACCTCCCTTCTTTAATTGAATTTCTGGTCTCCTTTTTCTAAACTTATTCTCTTTGACTTAAGATTAGTGATGTATTTAAATAGCCGTTTTGTTACGTTTTAACAGTTCGCCCCGGCCTCCTTCGGTCTCAGCTTCCCCTGTTCGCTTATCGGACTTTTAATTCGGTCGTGATAATGAAAGTTTTCGCGTGACCGTATTGAGGGCTAAATTGAGTCGTCGTTTTTTCAAAGCGAAACATCAAGGGAGGTGTATTCGCTTTTCTCTTGTAGTCGGTCATTAATTTCGGATGTCACCGTCATATGTCTATCAGTCGGTTATAATGCAGCAAGGGGAAGGGTTCACAAGATTTCCGTTCGCAATAAACGAGTGAGATATGTATACCTAAGTCGCGGGACGCTACTGCACATGTTCCAGCTTCGCTGACGAAAGATTTTATGGGCTCACTTCACGATTTGCCGGCAGTTTGTTAAATGAAGATTAAACTGTTTGTCATTTTATACGCTGGTTGGTTCAACTTGTGCATAATTTTGTCGCTGCCTCGCGTAGTAACTCGCTTGTTTTTGCAGCCTTATTTGCCTTATCCTGTGTGCCCTAACAATAACTTTTTTATTACCGAAGAAAGATTTACTTCTTCGTATATTCGCCGAAGCATATTTTTGTCTTTGCGGTGATAAAACTTGATGACCTTCATTTTTAGAATAACGTTAGGACACATTGTCTACTATTGCGATAGTCATGAATACGGATATACGGATTGGTTTATTTTTGTCCGAAAACAACAGAAGTTTACCTAACTATTTAGCCATTTGCAGGCGTCTTAGTAGGTATCTCCCTATACAACTGATAGGATTCATGCTTTATGAAAACATCTTTACGAGCAACTATTAATAATTATACTTTTAACACCCTTATTGCCGATGTTAAAACATTAATTCGTCTATTAAAATGATTTGCGATTTAACTCTACTAATCCAGTCTACAATCCAGAATATACATTAAAGTTCATTTTGCCGGTGCAAATTCAAGGTATAGTTACGTAACTGGTAGATTTACAACGCGGCTACACAAACAAATCCTTTTTTATTGATTATCAAAAGCGTACAATAGATAAAAGATGGCGCTGCCTGTATTGTTAGTAAGTCGCAACTCAACAGACGGCGCCACCGGAGTCGCTCGTGTACAAAAATGGCAGTAGAATATTTTCCCCTACAACGGTCTACACAATGGATGAGCTGAATTGCACTTAGCTCCTGTCGCCATAAGAAACAGATTTCAATGTTGCGAAAGGAAGACTTACATAGCCAGAAACGAGCACGAGTGTATTTGTGGTGGAGCGTCGTCATTGTTCGCTAAATTGTCGCTAGCACGGAACCGGCCGGGCTTGTCGTGAGTTAGGTACGACCAGAGAGCACACAATGACAGTATACATACATTTAAACACCTGTTATTAAACATGCACAGGGTCATAGATTGTAGGTACTGCAAAGCTCGTTAAATACAATGACAGATAGAGATCTCACTGCCGGCGATTTAGGATGCATCCACAATTACCTACGCGAGTTGCCACATGATAATACATTTAATAACGACGAGTTGACTGAACTCGTTTTACTACACAAAAACCTCTGGAACGATTTATGGTTTGCTTATCGCGTTTGCAATCTACAAATTAAGACTCAACTCCGAGCGCAATCATAACAGCGTATAAACCGCGAGGAAAAACTCTTAAACAAAGAACAAAATACGTAAGTAGGGAACCGAAATCTGCTCATACGTTCACTAGAAACTTCCGTTATGAACGTTTCAGCGCATGAAGATTAAGCCGAGGAAATTCCTTAAGCACTCGACAAAAAAGGATCATCTCGCGTTCGATAGGATTTACAGGATTTAACGGATTTCACATGTTCTCTCTGTTTAAATCGTACGAATCCTATATGATTGTCGACGGTGAAATTTAAGGTAGGAAACAATGGAGTTTATTCGCAAAGAATTTCTCATATAAAGAAGATTTAATGTTCGATCTAGTCCTTTATAAAGGGTAGGAAGCGGCTTAAACATAATCGATATTCTCGCGAGTGTACTCCCTTATAGGGATTACGAGCGCCACATACTGCAACCGCCCATTTGTCCCCTATGCCCAGACAAGGTGTTAAACCGAACTGTACTTTCAACCGCGCTGCGGCGACCGCAAATTGTATTCTTTTAGCAATTTACGTGAATACAGCGAGCTGTCATAATTTAAAATACCGCCTCGGCAAAAGACGTCAAATTTTTGTGTCATTTGAAACAACGTAAAGATATCCTACAGGCTGAATGACTGAACCGAGATAAAATGTAATTGCTATAATAATAGCTGTTGCTTTCTGGCTTTATTTTTTGAGTTTAAATATTAATGTTTCGTGACAGGGCGGCGGCGCGGTCCGCGAGGTGTCGGTGGTTTTCTGGCCCAGCGCGTCGGGACCGGTTAGTGCGCTCGCACGATACGCCAGAAAAGCCAAACTCGTATCGGAGTAGAGAGCGATAAACCCTGCTTCGTATACGGCAAACGGGCTATCGGTACCAATTTGCAGTTTGATGCTTGCTGTTTTTGGAAATCACTAGAACGTGAACGCTAATTCCTTAACACGTCGCTTCGGATGCTAATGTAGCCGACTAGCCCTGTAACTTAAAATACTGGATGCACCGGAACGAAACGAACCAAAGGATTTCCAATTCAGCTTGAACTTTAAACACGAACAAACTGCTCGTTGGTCGTGCTACAAAGCGATACAAAGGATTTTCAGTAAACCGAGCTCTATTTAGATAATGTTTTGGCCATGTAAACAGAGCCAATTGAATATACAGTTCACAGAAATAGCCGGTGAAAATAGGGCTAGATTTATGTTTCGTGTTTTGTCATTATCAAATCACCTGAGAGATCATTTGTTTTTAATAGAAAGTCGATAACAATGTCTAAAATCATACTATGCAATTGGAATATAAAAGATTGATGCATCATTTTAATGTACGAATATTCAGAATAGAATGATCACAAAGAATTCACCAAATCTCTTTGTCTGACAAATGAAATGAAATAATGTATTCATTCCCACGTTTGATTAGCATAAACACTTTTGCACGCTAAGTTTTAAAGATTTCCGTTGGCAAATTTAGAAATCATCTGTTGCATCTCCTTTACATAATTAAAGTAAAAATGGAAGGTGCGTTTCAGCTATGTCGGGTAATCTCGACGAATATCTTACTTCGCATGACACATTAGAACCCAAATGAGTGCGCAAGGACAGGTGCACTCCCTATCACATTACCTACAAAGTTCATGGGACCAGTCATATTTTTTAGAATCCACTTGATTCAAAGCCTTTTTTAAGCAAGGGTGGTTGCTAGCTCTTCTTCAAATCGTTTAGCGTGACTTCTGAAGTAGACTTCTCGCATGATGCATAGCAAATAGAAAGTTACCTGACTAACAAATTGGTTCAGAAATTGAGACGACTTCTTGTAGGTCGCTTTGGCGTAGACTTACTGGCAGAGAAGGAGGTAAAACCAGCAAAGGTTACTTACCAATGGCGAGTAGAACGCTGAGCTGTCAACGCCGATGCTCGGGTAGGGGTTCTGGTCTGTGGACGGGTAGGGCGCGCCGTAGACGCCGACAGCCGCGCTCGACAGCCTCGGGTACGACGAGAGGGCGAGCCTCGCGCCGTCGTACTGGCAGGAGCAGACGGTCTGGCCGGAGACGGGGTCGGTGATGATGGGCCGGGGGGTGTCGCAGCAGGAGGCGGCCGGCGTGCTGGCGTGGCTGTTCCCGCCGGGGGAGAGCGCGCCGCCGGCCACGCCGGACCCGCCGGGCGACAGCGGCGGCGCCGAGCTGGACCCGCCGTCGGGCGACGTCGCCGCGCCGCCGGCTCCCGCCCCGCTGTTGCCGACGAGCAACTGCAACACCAAAAACACGTTAGCATAGTTCATCTACAACCTTAACATACTATATGGTTAGATGAAGTTCCGCTGGAATGAGTGTTGAGGAAGACTAATGCCTCATTACTGTTTTGATATTTCTCAGTTAGGGCGGTATTGAGGTTTTTAGATACTATTTTCGGTGAAGTTCCCCTTGAATGAGCCAGTCGTTGAAAAAGACTAGCACCCTATTACTGTTGTGCTGTTTCTCAGTTAGGAATGGTATGGGATTTTGGGATACTATTTTTAAGAGAAGTTCCTCTTGAAATAGCCACTCGTCGATGAGGCCTACCGCCTTATTAACGAGTGGCTCATTATGTTATGAGGATTTACATGCAACGCATCTGCTAACTTTGTTAGAGGTATAAAGGTTTCTGGCCGTGTCCAGTCTGACTTACTCCCAAATTGTTATGGACTCAAAGCGAGTGCCCCACCCGCCTGAGTCATAAAAAAAGATATCTACAAGCCTAGAACAATAAATACTGAAAGCTATCTCTTTTCACACGATTTTCCGTCTCATAATTGTTACAGACCTCGGACGGTGTGGTATTAAAAGCGTATGGGTATAAGTAAAGACCTGAAACTATCATTAAATACGCCTCCCAATGGTGCTTAATCATATGCTATCGCTTCACGAACGTTAGTCACGTAATAATTGGAAGTGTGTTGGTACGATTGTTAAATAGGAAAATCAAATATTCTGGTAGATATCCTTGAAAATCTATAACATACGATGGGTAAAATCAGGAAAGGTGCATTCTATTAATCAGCAAATATTCCATATCAAGTGAATTTTACTTAATTGTGTAGTATTCATGGTAGGCATGGTAGGTATATTGTTCTTGAGTAAAACATGTGTGGAGAAATAACACAATTTTCCTATGAAAAATGCCCGTGCAACCTTTTCAATGTTTAGAATAAGAAGATAGAAGCTTCCACCTGCTAATCTAAGAAAGCAATTGAACTACAAATAGAAGGGAAATAAATGTAAAGATCTTGTTAAACGGTTTGAAAGCACACAACACAACGCCATCAGTGGAACGATTTCTTATACGTTTTATTTTTTAACGAATGCAAATTAATACAATTTCTAGGGCAACGGTAAGATAATATCTGAGGCGTTCGTTTAATCTAAACATCTTAGTGACGCGTCTCGTTCCAATGTGTGGACTTGACCAGTTCTCAGAAAATAATTAGTACCCATAAACATATTATGGAGATACAAGTTGGCGCAGAAAAGTGGCGACTGTCGCATCTTTTGTTAATTGTCATAAAAACTATGTTTATTTAAAGGTCGTTCTTTGTTGCTTTTAAATTTCTTGAAGCAGCTAATTAATCGACTTTCATAATGGTTATTTCTTTTATCATTCATGTCAAAATTGCGAGGAAATTAACAGGATCAATCATCGAATCTTCAAAAGTGAGAGTGGTAAACGAACTTAAGTTAATATATTCGATTTTTTTATCCTAGTCTTAAACTTTTATAGATTTTCAAGCATTTTGGTTAAATGAGACTTTTGGGAACTGGAGTCAAAGATTTTCATTGCATTTTTAAACATATATGAATAATACACATGTGATAGTAAGACACACACACTGAGTAATACCTAAATACAAAATTCAACTTAGAAACTGTAAAGAGAGAAGAGCGCCTTGAAAGTCAATCACGGAATGAGCATGAAGCAGATCGGTCAAACAGACCACTCCATATTACAAACAAGATATATTTATTTAATAAATATAGAGGTACTTGGCCGGTAAAAGATGAAAGGTCTGGGAAAGGACGTCAACAGATTTGATCAAACATTAGGGCGAGTTGACTTAGAAATAATAGCATAAGTTACTGTGCACACACCGACCCCACTTCAGATTCTAATGCTTCGTTTGAGAATATGAACTTGTTTTCTCTAAACAGACCGGAGAGTTTTCAAGAACTTTTCCGTTGTGCCTTTTGTGCATAAAGAGAACTCAATTTAGCGTGTTTCGGTAAATTTGTTAGATTTCAATGAGATTAAATGAGAAAACGAGGCATAATTACGGAATTACAAAACAGATATTTGTTGATTTAAAAGCACCGTCTCTCTAGACGGTGCTTTATTCTTTCAGAGCATCTGCTCTGAAAGAAGGCATAATTTTTAAGTAAAAGTTGTAAATATCTGTTAAATACTTTAATGATTGGACATCTGACTTGTGTCTGACATATGGACTTGGACAATTTGACGATGAATTATGAAAAGTATAATTATGGTTTTACCAATACTTCATTGTCAACGTAATAAACTTTTTTCTTTACTTTTGTTCTTGCTTAAACAGCAGACCGCACGTTAATACGATTCATACTTCGATCAGAAACCAGAATCATTCATTTACAAAAAGCACGTACAAAATATTGCGATGCAAGTGTCAATGTTATTTTTTAAAACAGCAGAAGTACTGTTTAATATTTCATACAATACTATATGTGGCGGTGCAGTCAACAGCTCCGCAACTATAAATAATAAAACATTTGTATTGACAGATAATGGCATATTTATACGGGAGGATGTTATTTACACGTTCATACTTATAAAGGGTGGTGCAAAAATGTTTTAACGGTCGAAGCTACGCGGTCTCTTGTAATCGGAGTAAGGTGCGTTCGGATGGTCGGAGGTAGTGTTTCAAAAGAGTCGCGGCGACTTGCAAGCGTAAAGGCGATGTTCAAGTTCACGAACGGATTCACAGGATTAATTTAATGTATTGTTAATATCATATTTAAAGTCGACATCAAGGTCGTTTTTTTGATGATAATAAAATTCCCCTTTAGATTTATCTCATCTCAATTTTGTTTGTCTCTTAGTTAAGACGCCTCGATGTTCTTGTAGTTTAAGTAAAGGGCCGTAGTCTCGAGGTCCCTGGGTCCCTGGGTGTGTCAAAATTTGTGTCGATTTTCTGAACACAGCCCGGATTTGTGTGACCAACCCGCATTTGGCAAGCGTGGTGATTAGGCTAACACCAATCATTGTATCTAAAACATGATTTCAAGTGATGAAGGCCTTTGCACTGCAGTGGGACATTAATACGCTGATACGTGCTGTCGTAGTATAGTAGTGTAAGAAGAAATTAATCTTACGATAACAAACAATATCGAAAACAAATGATCCAGGTTATCATTTAATCGGAATTCCTACAAACAGTCCCGTCATGTTCCTTCATGCTGCGTCATGCAGTTGATTTATAAAAAGAAAACGAAGACACTTATCATACCACTAGCGGCCGCCCGCGACTCCGTCCGCGTGGATTTCGATTTCCAATAGCCTAAAGCCTTCCTCGTCAAATGGACTATCCAACACAAAAAGATTTTTTTAAATCGATACAGTAGTTCCTGAGATTAGCGCGTTCAAACAAACAAACACACAAACAAACAAACAAACATACAAACAAACTCTTCAGCTTTATATATTAGTATAGATTGTGATGACATTCAGTGCAGTTATATAAGTACAAACGCAGCAATATGTATTTACATAACGTTACATGTAATAACATTAGACAAGCTATGTTTAGTTTGGATTCACATTATGTAATAGAGCTTACATGCTGCTGATAATGCTCTAATAAGATTACACAGTCTCCGACTAGAGCATTGTAATAAATCCCGTTTGTGCTGAGCACATCTATTGCTATTTCTATTGACACCTCCAATGACAAGACGTTGGTCTAGTGGTCAGAAACCCTGGCCACAAAACCAAGGGTCGCGGGTTTGAATCCCGCTAGGGACAAATGTTTGTGTGATGAATACCGGCGTTTGTACTCGAGTCTTGGATGTTCACTCAAATATTTTAGTATGTCCATCAGTTCCCTAGCATTCGTAGCACCAGCTTCGAGCTTAGTTTTTGTGTGTTGGTCCTAAGAATTTATTATTTATTTTTTATAATCCATCTGTACTATGCTAACTTCATAGTTGTAAGTTTACAAGAGATCCTTATCAAAAGATTTTTTATTAGCGTCGCTTGCACTAAGTATAAGTCACTACTAAACATCATATCAGAAATATCCAGAAGGTGTTTTTGGGGTTTCATGTATATGTGATTGATTTATATTTAGTCTAAATATTTTATATTTCATACAAGCGTAACCGCCTACACATTTATTTGCATCTACTCGTAAATTAAACATTCCACCGTGATTGTCAGCCACACGTAGAATTTTCAAAAGGTATGTTCTTTCCAGCTCACGTGTAATGCCTATTATGAATAAATGAATAGCACACGGCTGTACCGGTGTGATTAACACTATGTTCCCCCTTTGCGTGAGTTCGCACAATTATTAAAAGCATAGATAAATGTATGAGCGGTCGCCGACGTGTGGGCTCGTTCGTGTCAATAGGCCGCCATACTGATATTTAGGTACGAAGCTGATTTTGATCGGTGGTCTACTGATAACAAGGTATACAATACCTTTATACCCTACAAATGGTTACGCTATTATACACCCAGTCACAACACGACAGAGTCGGTATTCGCTCGATCAATTTCCCGACACTCATGTTCAGATATATTGCGGTTTCGTTACCGACAATATATTAGTGCTGTGATTGTCTTTGAGTGATGTTATCATATACATTTACAGAACATTAGATAACTAGAGATATGTACGATTGAAAGCTGCTTTGTTGAAGCCGCGTATGTATTACAGTGCCATTAGTGAGATGTAAATAATTCGTTTGGTCTGTACCTACTTGAACGTTAGCAATTTACTCACGGTCATTTATGGCATATAAAGATGCATCTCAGTAATTTTGATATTAATGAAATTGATGGTTGCGTACGTACCTACTGTTTCTAATGACTTGCCTCGTACAGTAACGGTAGTTGGTTATTAAATGGAGTTATGAGAAAAAGTTTACTAGCATGAATATCAGATCAAGTAATCCTTTTCATAATTTTAATGACTGTTTTATTTCTGTACAAATAAAGTTGTAACTTCTTCTGATAGCTTGATCTATGCTCGGAAATTACATTATTATATGATTCGCGATAGATATATAACGTTTTAATAATTATGGTTTGATAAAAATAACTAGAAGAAACTACTTTACAACATAACTACCTTAGCCTGTTTTATTAAAAAGCCAATATTTTACATTATACCTACATCTGGATATAAGGCTACAAGGTACATATTTTCTTGTCCGGAAGCAGAGTTATTATTTGTATCAACTCGAAAATAGGTAAACAATAAATAAGAAACTCGGGAGTACAATATCGAAGTGGAGAGGGCAGATCAAATCAAATATAAGCGATATTATGTCACTACGTGTACACAGGGGGTAGTTCGCTCGACTGCCTCAGTCAACATTCCCTCCAATAAAAACTACTCGGCAAGAGATCTCAGCCGGTGCAAACACTACTACGATCTCCATTACCCCTTAAATTAAATAAAAAAAGCTTTAGTAATTCAGTCCAATCTGTCAAATGAAGAGTGTTGAGCAAAGAGAGGGGGACAGGATTAATGTTTGTGTGGGTGTGGGATGGTTATCGCGCTTTATGAAGTGAATGTATTAGAAACGAGATCCGTTTTTAATATCAGTTCCACTTGTATTGCATATTCATATTTCGGAGGGTGTAAGGAAGTTATTTGGTAGCGTCGAAAGGTTATTGATGCGCAAAATTGCTTTAATTATACAAAGAAATCCTAGCGAATGTAATTAAAAAACTTATGTGACTTATGTGAATAAGATGATTGACAATGACAATCAATAATTCAACATTGTTCTTTTTTCAATGACTTAACAATTCTTGAACGCATGTGAATAGATTTGACAAAGATCGATCAATGTGAACCAAACGAAAGGTGAGGTCAAGTGTATTTCAAACATGTTTAACGTTTAAAACAGACAAGCCACATATCATTATTTAAAAATAAACTATAGTTACTTTTTTATACTTCCAAAAACATGTTTGACAAAAAGTTTATCAATCGGAAACCTATGATTATGAGCCACCCTCATGAAAATGACCCGATCGCTTTGGTCTTATGATTGGAGTATATAAAAACAATACCTACGGAACTTCTTCCATACGCTATCATTGTCACTCCCCTGTCCAACCCCATATAATTTACCAAACTAGTCCCTTAACTTGTGTGACTGTTGCCCTGTAATTAACTAGTCCAATAAACTATACATTGACGTCAAAGCATGTTGCACACCAATCCCCTTCGTTGAATACTTTAGACGTACATATACGTGTATACATACAGCTATACAGGTACAACCCATTCCAATTGTAATGGTCATTTTAATAGTCAAAGTTCATCATTTATTCAACATTAGAACGTAATTGAAATGGGGCGTGGTCCGTTCATTTACTATGCGTCTGGTGATCTGTCCGTGTGTAGTTATAATGATAGCTATCGGCCGGAGGTAGATGGGGAGGCTTTCAAGCACTCGTCAATATTTGATGAGATTCGGACAGTGCCAGCGACCGAGTGGACGAAACGATGTCATACCTACCGATGTCTACCGTATACCTTAATAATTTAGCATGGCCGCAGGTTGATATTCGGACTGGAGTTTGTTAGGCCGAATCTTTTGTTGAAGAATAGTTTTAACCCGCGGCTTTGCTCGTGTTCTCAAGTTTCCTGTTTGATCCAATGGAAGCATTTAATCGGGATGAAAAGTACTGCCTGTATACCGGATTTCATCGAAATCTGTTCAGTAGTTTCAGCGTGATTGACGGACAAATGAACAAACGGTTCTATGCTAGCTTTTAGGGTACCTACACCCAAAATGGCTTGCAAAGTATTAACTGACTTACGAGTATTTTTGTTTCTTCATATCGTATTTATTTACCTCTTAAGAATTATTTTATCATCATCATACAAAACCCATCAATAGCTTTGAAGTAAAAAGCTATAAAAATGTGCATTATTTTATTCTAGATTTGATAAGTGTTCAATCATAATAATGTCACAGTTTCCCACAAAGGAAATATCAGCTATACAATTATCTTAGTATTTGATAGAAAAGCTGAGAATTTATAAATTTCGTATTGCATTAAGAGTTGTGGAAAACTTCGAGCGCAGAATATGAAACATCAATATTGTGATCAATACTTCTCAGCTTTAATTGCAACGTGGACGTGAACTCGACAGCTCAGTAGGAATCCTTGAGCTCAAGAGAATAAACCGACTTTTTATTGTTTTGAAAAATATTTCTTACTGCGCTTTAGGTAAACCTGCCAGTATTCGTTATATTTTTGTCCAAGCGACCGCCCGCGACTCCGCGCGTGGATTTCGGTATCCGCAATCATAGTGTTATACTAGCTTGCTAGCTTAAAGCCTTCCTCGACAAATGACCTATCTAACACAAAAATACTTTTTCAATTCGAACCAGTAGTAGCTGAGATAAGCGCGTTCAAACAAACAAACAAACAAACTCTTCAGCTTTATTACATTAGTATAGATTTTCATTGTAATATCCGCTTTATTTTAATTATTCAAGCACATGAAGCAAACTGTTGATTATCGTATATGGCCACAACGTTTTTTTTTATTTAAACGATCATAAACATGCTTTTAGAAAAAAGTAAGACCCATTTTAGGTGTGTGTTTAACACAAATAACTAGGTATTTCCCAAATAGTTCTGATTCAACTAAAACCAACAATCACACGTCTAGCATCTAGCTGGCATGTGGTCACATAAAATACCTATAGTTAACACGCCATTTACGTAAAACTTAATAGCCCAAAAACACAACTAACCTTGTTCACTTTAAAATAAAAACCTAAAACGTCCATTAAAGTCGTTCCAAATTATTTTAATTGAAAGACTCAGAGCTACCTCTGCATTTGAATATAAAGTCCGTTTCACACTCGGAATGCGCCGTCATAAACCGACCACCGGACAGTAAAGGCCGAGTAATGTGTTTATTTTAAAAGCACTGTTAAGAGGCATAAAGATGATCTCATAATTTCCATTACATTAGCGGAGGCATTATCCCGTCTCGAAGGTCCGTCTCACTCCAATTTCGCTTGGGATATGTTAAAGAGGACATTATAATAATTAGATTGTTATCAGATGTTATTATATGAATTTTCCTAAATTATAAGGAGGACGATAAGTTCAGTATCGTGAGGACGGTAGGAATAGATTACGGAATCGCCGTGGGCAGAGGCGTAATCGAGCACACCAAATTTTGGTCCTTTAGCAAGCACGCCACACAACAAATCGATAACCGATCATTATAATGATTGCCCTGTAAACGCCACTCTTTTTTATTTTGAATAGCTTGACGAACGGGAGTCGATTATTAAGATAACTCTCGCTAGAGCCATTGATGTTTTCTTGCGTGTAAAGAAGCTTTACTAGTCTATTAGCGTTTCGTCTTGCCTGTTAATTTGTAACTTGTTTGTGCGAAGACATGTCACAGTAAAGGTCAGGTTGAGGAGACGTTTTAGCCTTTTAAAAGCTTATCCGTTACCTCGAGCGATTATAAGGGAATATGCGAATTGTTTTATTTTTAATGATGTATTTGAACCTTATTATTCTAAGAAAAGTAGTGTGCCAAATGAGCTGGCCCCGAAATTGATTCAAAATCAGTTTGCCTCTTACGAAAAGGCACAAGGAGCCGTGCACCGGATGTAAGGTTAGCAATAAAGATAAAAATATTGGGACTTGTTCATATTGATAATGTTAAGTGTGGTCAGATGTTCGTAAAAAATAAAGAATGGAATGGATGATCAACATAAACACATTTTTTAATTGTTACGAATTTTTTGAACCATCACATTTTTTAAAATCACTAGTTCAATGAGTACGTTCTTATGCCAGTCTGCTTATGGTCCCGCGTTTTTAATATTTGACTAAAAAGTAAATATCTAAGTATATTTAACAATATATTGAAAAATAGTTCTCAATAATCTTAAATCTAAGATTTGTTGGTATCTTAGGTTTACATTAATGTTTATTTTGTATTGCGTTTTCAATATTTTAATGAGCCACTGTAATTCCAGGCGTAAACATAAAACCGACCGTTGAATTGAAAGCATTTGAGTAAATTTTCTACTTGTTGAATTTCAGAATGAAAATTCAACGCTAATTTGTGTTCGCTTAATTACTAGAGCATGAATGCTATTGTCTGCAGTTAACTGTCGATTGTACTTTTGTTAATGCGCCGGCACACTATAAGCACTTAATCAAATAAAGCATCGCGTTGCGTTGAAAGATGTAACTGTCCATATTAGCATTAATACGCATTATGCTGTTCGGAGTACATTGTATCACTTTCTGCATTTCACTTTAATCACTCGACCGTTATGTTGCACAAAGTTTTTTATTAATTGAAAAGTCTAAACATGGCGAAAGTTATGCATAAAATACTCTCTGCTAATTCCAAGCATTAAATAATGCCTATTTAATTAAATAATACGGCTTGTAAGGATTTGAGTTTTTATATATTTAGTTAATTTTCATTTCAGATTTAATTTATTTGAATTTATTTATAACTTTTATTTTATATTAAATTAACATTACTTCTTTTTAGTAAAATTTTCTTTTATGCTAACCATACAATCATTTGGGGCCAATCCACCTTACCGATTCGGCCAATTTATATTTTTACAATCGCAATTCAGTCAACTTTGTAACATTATAAATAAATAAATAAATAAATAAATGCCTTGGACTAACACACCAATTGCCTAGCCCCAAACTAAGCTCGAAGCTTGTACTATGGAAGCTAGGGAACGGATAGACATACTTAAATACTTTTTATAAACATCCATGACTCGAGTACAAACGCCGATGTTCATCACACAAACATTTGCCCCTAGCGGGATTCGAACCCGCGACCCTTGGTTTTGTAGCCAGGGTCTCTAGCCACTCGACCAACGGGCCTGTCTGTGTTATTGTTGGGTGATTTACATAGTACGTAAGTTAATGATACAGTGCAATTGTTAGCTAATCATGTAAGGAAAAATTATTATAATGAAGGTTGTTATTTAATTTTCACACCTGTGTAGGGTCGTAAAATGCAGTCTATCACTTAAAGGGGTACCCACTGGAATTATGCGAAGTGATAGGTACAATATATCTGCATAATATTTTATTCTCCAGATATTAGTTCTTTGTTTGACAAAGAACCCTTTGTTATGCTAGCAAAAACTGTCAATATGAGCTAAGTGTCGTCTAAATCGAGTCTAAGTTTGCAACTTAAACCAATTAATGCACCCATTATTCAAGTACCTATCTGGACAGAATTATCTTTAATAAAGCTAAAGAGTTTGTTTGTTTGAATGTTTGATTGCTTGATGGTTTGAACGCGCTAATCTCAGGAACTACTGGCTAGACGTGAAAAATATTTTTATTTGGAAAGGCCATTTGTCGAGGTAGGCTTTGAGCTATAATATAACAACAATGTGTGTGGAAACCGAAATCTACGCGGACGTTAGAATAGGCGGATAATCGCCTTTTCCAATGGAAATACCGCTAAACTCTATAGCTCTCCCAGATGTATTATTTGACTATCTCTCCTGGCAACACTAAAGTGAGCATCACAAAATACGACACCGAACCTCTGAGGGGTCGTATCTTTTCAATTGACTCCAGTATTGCCAGCATTATGCGTATCATTTAAATAAATCTCGCCTCCACGAGAATGTGTAGCGATTCGCGTTCACGGCCATAGTTAGAACGTTACGAATAACCTTGTGATGTTGTGAACATCTTACACGTGCGAAGTTGGCTTCTTTATATTGCAAATAGAAATGAAGCCTTTCGTATGGGTTCCATGCAAGCTCCCTTAGAAATTGCTGAAAGAAATTCTATGAGATTGTGAAAATGGCGGATTAGTCCTAGTTGACGGAAGACCTTTACCCTGCAAATGCAATGAGATCAATGAAAAGGCTCATGATGATGATGATGATAATGATTATGATACTAATGAAAAATTAATAAAAGAAATTAAAGACATATGAAGGCATATAAAGCTTGTTAGTAAAGAGAAGCAAAAAAAAAATAGGCAACACTTAATTCATGATTTTGAAGGATTTAAAAATGCCAAAATATTTTACCTAACCCATTCGGTATTTTAATGCATTAATTATTTACTACCTATTTTAAATTGTAGATGGGTTTTAGTAAGCTATTTCACAATATTGAAATTAACATCGAAGAAGGCTATTTTGGGTTACTGAATGATTTAATAAATAAATTTAATGTTCCTTCCAATACAAGAATTAAGGTTAATAAAGTTGTTTATCCTTTTCTCATTTTCTAACAGCGTTTTTTCAAGTTTTTTAGTAGTTTGTACTAATAACAGAGTTTAAAACTTAAAATATGGAAGAAGTATCGCTTTGACTTTTTTAAAAAAAAAAACCTCTTTTGGTCCTTCGTACGCCAGATCTCAGGTTGGTCAACACGAATGGCGCGTACTGTAGGGTAGTATTAAAACGTGCGTGCATTGTTCACCTCAGTATCAAGGCAAAGGGTAGGCTCGGGCATTCAATTGACGCGACTGTTATGCGTATCATAAATATAAATCTTCACTCACCATTCCTCGGGTATATTGTGCGCTTGAGTTCGTGAGGGAAATAATGCAATGTTTGATAAAAACAGGTCGGCAGCAGGGTTTTTCAGGGTTCTTTTAGTTTGGCAAAAACGTTATTTGGTTGGTATAAGTAGTGATAACAATTTAAGAAAGTTTGCCCTCATGAAGAGTGATGTGAATTTGATTCTTGTAGTTCAAATAAAATTTGCAGCAAAAGTTTTATCGGAATATATATTTTTTATATCTAGAATTTCTATTCTTGATGGTGATGATGATGATGATGACTCATCGCAAATGTATATCAAAATAGTATGTTTTTATCGTTACAAAGAATACTGTTTGCATACTTCTGCAAGTTCTAATTAGCAAAGTGACGACCAAACCATCTGATCACCGATCCCGAGCTATAATTATCAACCCGCATTTGGCAAGCCATCATTTTAATGACATGACTTGCTTTCAATTATCGCAGCCTTCGCCTTGCAGTGAAATTATTGGTTTGCATCGCTTAACAATTCAATTATTAAGTAGCTCGGTGGAACAATTAAAACTGTAACCAGATCTGGTTGTCTTCAAAATCATGGCAAATTAAGGTGTTTGCGATTGAAAAATCCGCAAGATAAGGCAATACTTAGGCGTGAGGTCTAACTGTCATGTCATTGGTGAAATCTGACATATATGTCAATGTTAATTTCAAAATTCACCAATTACATACCAGACCCTAAGCTTACCTACTGCCATCTAGCGGATTTTTCATTTGCAAGACCCTTCATTGGTCTACATTTAATTCAAAGTTGATATTTTTATTTTTACTCTTAAAATGATTTTTATTTTGACGGCTGATTAAAAAGCTTTGATTTAAAATCCAACTGAACTAATTTTAGCATCTTTTTCAAAAGAACGAATCGTAGAATGTAATGGTTTAATTTTAAAGTCACTAAAATACTCTGCTTCGTGAAAACCTCTATTTAGTTCAATCAATACACTCAGACAGACTAGACAATTGAATTTTCAATACACCCTGCTAGGGTAGGGTTGTCATCTCCGTTGTTTAGAATCGGTGGATTAAGCCCCTTTCAAAACATTAGGAGTGATAAGTATATTATGGAGCAAAACTTTTAATGAGAGGGCTGTGTCGGGTCTAAAAATTGGTATTCGACTTTAGTTTCATCGTTTTCAGGGTTTGTTTTCACAGTTTTTATCACAATATCAGGATAAATGGATTTATTACTCATTTACTCAGAAGCGTTTTGAAGCGTTTCTTATTTAATGTTTTCTTAGATTTAAGCGACTGAGTAACACTCATAATATAAAACTACTTTTAAACGGATAAAAACGTCGGGTTTCTCTGTTAATATATAGTTTTGATAACACCGCGATTTTTATCCGGTTAAAAGTAGTTTTATTTTTAATGAAATTTGATGAAATTATTATTTATCAGTGATGTCCCTACCGACTCTACTACGGAGTACGATAGAAGAGGGAATATAAAAAGACCTTGAAACGTTAGACGGAGGCAACCCTAGCTACGGAGCGATTATAAAACGTACGGCTTCATGCCGCTGTACTTGATCAGTCTGCAAACGCGATGTGTTTTCACAATGATTTTGCTTTCAGAAACTATATTTTTATGAATTATAAATTTAATATGATCTGGAGATGAGGTTTTTTGCTTAATATGGATGGATGTTAGGTATACTTTTTTTTTCGATTCAATTAACGAATTAAAAAATACAATCATTTATATCAGTCTTAGATTAAAATCACCTTATTGGTTACTTTCGAGTGGAATAAGGGAAATACGAACGAAACATGGTGCGTGCAGCCATTCCTACGATTTTTTGTTTTGGAACATTAAATATCTCAACCATCTCCCGCAATACGGTGATATTGTGTCCTCGAGTGTACATTTACACTCCGCTGACATAACATTATTATGTAGGTACCAAAGCTTGGTATTCTGCGCCAACCGGAGCGTCATAATATTGCGTTTACATTGTAATATACAATATGTCATGTGGGTTTAAATGTCTATGTCTGTCAGAGAGTCGGACCAGACTGCGGAATGTGGAATGTATGCTAACGGGGTATATATAAACGACTCGAACAATGATACGGCCATACGGAATAGCTCGATTCTTGTAGTAAAATTGTTACAATGCGCGTGCGTGACGCACGTCGTCACGAAAAACGAGTTCGCGCGTGACGTGGCGATCGAACCACGGCCGAGTGACGCCTCGGCGACACGCGTGCACAGGCCTATGCCTCTGCGACACGTGGTCACAGGCCTGGTAGGCTAGCCATGATGCCACTTTGGCGATTTACGCTACCGGTAACGTTGAAACTTATATCCTCAACCCTCTCACTCAGATAGTTCGTGTAAGGGATGGCAATATAAGTCGCGATGAAAGCATAGCGAATAATGTGCCTCGGCGACGCGCGGATACACGCCTGTGCCTCACACGAGCGGACACAGGCATCCAGCCCCGCACAGGCCATCAGCCAAACGTCCAGGGACCACGACCAAAATACCGAAACAAGCCAACTCGCATCGTAGATAAATATCAATCGCGCTCTCAACAACAATTAATGGTTATTTAACGCGTTTCAATTCAATTATCGTCCGGCGGATTGCATCGATAATTCCAATGGCCAAATTCCCAGTAGTTATACTCGGCCGGTACTTCATTTATGGCTCTCGCCATGCGAGCGTACGAGCCACATGTCCGATCGGCGACCATTGGGCATTAATAAATTCTGCAACGTTCACGACCATCAGAGCGTAAAAGTATGTTAATGTTACTATTCAAGTTTTAAACTTAACGGATAAAAAGCTCACTTGATATTTTCTTTAATTACTCACCGTGTTGTCGCAATAAGACACGACAATAAATAAATATTGCTTATTATTTCATAAGGAGACGCTTTCGAGAAGACATGGGCGCGGTGTGGAATTTATCCGTCCCGCTTTGTTTGGTGAAAATGGCTGTGAATAGCGAATGAAAAACTCACACGAATATGAAGTCGCGAGTGTTCGCCGTGCGTGCCGTACATACTAACAAATCAACGAGGACTAATCGTTCGCGGCGAACACAATCTAAGCGCACGGGAAAGGGCAATCGGCCGCGACGCGCCAATTTAAGAACCGTGTTTCATCTTAAATTATCGACAAGTTTAATAACAACCATAAAGGCAATGGCAATAATCGCTGAAAATTAATTACCGGTATAGAGTGGGCTCGGAGAAAAACAGTAAAAGCAATGACGCGTCGCCGAACAAGCCGGGCGAGCGGGGCGCAATCGCAATAGGCTAAAATGTATACGCAGCGTTCAGGTACGGGGCGCGGGTGTTTGGAGTTTGCCGTATAAATAACATTTAGCGGGCGGAGCGGAGGCGCGGATTATGAGGTCGGAGGACTCAATTAAACTGTGCTACCGGACCCGGCTTTTATTGTGGACTTTTCCCGTGACCTCCCACCGGATTTCCAGATAAATGGATCCACTTTACGCGTAGCTTTAGCGTTCGCACGGAATTTGGGTGTATTAACGATAATGATTGCACCGCAGTCGGCACATGCGGGCTGTTCCTAGATAGTTTTATGATTATTTGCTTTGACAATGTTCGTGCGGCGGATACAGTGAATCAGTTGTGTAATATTTTGCTGATTGCTGCATTACATTTAACGCATCCGTGCATTTGCAACAGATTTTACTATTTTAGAACATCATTTAGAAGCGATATTAAGCGTGTACTAAATGTTTCTGGTAAACACTTAATCTGATTTATAGTATTTGTTTGAACTAAGTGGATAGATGTTTTGTTGAAAAATGTATATTTTTGTAGGTTCTAATAACAAATAACCGGTAGCTAATTTCATACAAATATCCAAAGCTTTATTGACTTTAACTCTTAGATTATGTTAAAGTACTTCATTTCTTCATTTATACTCCAGGATGGCTTTCAATTAATGTAGCTTAATTATAAAAGACTATGCAACTTAAAAGGAAACAAATGGTTTACTTATTGTATTTACGAGTATAAACGCTATTAAATTGTCCATTCAATGTTCAAACAAAAACTATACAAGACAGTCGCCGTAAGAAATATTGTCAGAGGGCTGTTACAACGTATAACTGTCACCTACCTACTCTCATAATTAATTTCAATACTTCAGACAAATAATTTTAATTGTCAAGAGTGAATGTCAAACTCAGAACGGTTCTTAATTTTTCTATCGTGTAAAATGTTTCGCTATGTAGCTTCTTAATGTGAACTATTGTTTATTCAGGATCATAACATAAAATTAATATTGATTTCTGTTAAACGATAAAGCTTTTTTAAGTGTAGTTACATCAAATCGTATTGCAAAGGCAATTTAGCGACAATACTATTAATTTCCTTGATTAATACACCAAGTGCGGGATTCGAATCCACGACCCACATTGTTTCTTTGTTTAGGGTCTATCACTAGACACAAAGCATGCCTGTCATTGCTGTAGGTATGTCCTTTAAACTGTAGCTGTATTAGTTTTAACTTATTCCTCAGTTTAAGGGCTAAGAACCGTGTAATTATTTACAGGTTGATTTTTTGAATACTCAATCTTACCTGATCATTAAAAGATTGAATAAACTTTCAACATTTAGGTACAGTATATGTAATAAAACAGAGAATTTAAATTCTGTTCTTATGATGTTTTATTTTACCACAAGTAATATTTTATTTATGAATTATTTATAACGTGTATCTGCAAGTACCAATCAAGTACAGTGAACGGTATCTCTTTACATTATTTTATGAGAAGTTAAGTTTTTATTATTTGTAAATCCGAACTCTATTCATAATATACCGACAACTTTTCCCCTGGTTATTGTTATGTGGATAATCTACAATGTGAATTTTAAGTTACTTACATAATTACTGAAGGAAATGTGCGTCACAGATCAATGAAAATTCGCAATAAACTTATTTATGTTACTTTCTCAGAACAGGGTAGGGCCATTTAAGTACCTAATCTTTATTGTAAATACCACCATACAGCACTTTTTGAACCCACTTATGTAAAAATCACAACATTTTTTGTTTTTCATCAAACTTCACTTTTTTTGTCCCAATTTCCATAAACAATTTCTAACAAATCTATACTTACAATAAAGCTGAAGAGTTTGTTTGTTTGTTTGAATGCGCTATTCTCAAGAAACCGAATTCTAAGAGCTAAGAAATAATAATAATATTTCATAAAAATGGATATTAGAAAGGACAGCATCGACGTATACTACATATACTGCCTAACACTATGCATGCTATGACAAAAACTCTCCAATCACTTGTTTCAACAGAAGTATACAGTATTAGCATAACCAAATAAAATCTGAATGTGGACATGGATGAGCCAAACAATCAAATAGCGATTATCATGTTAAACAAACGAAAGTGCTGAGGTACCCAATGTTGGATGAAATCAATTGACTGTCTGGAGATCATGCGGGGTGATGAAGGTCTAAATAAAATCAGTTTTGGTTGTTTAAAGTATTTATTTTTACAATAGTTTAGTCATGCTGAAAATGCTTGTCTTCGTTAACAAAACATCATTACCTATGAAAGTATTTTTTTTAAAAACCACTTTAAATCTGTATACCTATTTAGGTAGGTACACAGATTTAGCTGTGGTAGTGGAAGTTTTAAAATAAAGTTTAGGATATATTTATATCCTATAAACGTGTAGTACAAAATAATAAGGTACGGTACATATATCACATAACTTTATTTCTGAATTGCAACAGTTTAGCTTTGATTACCAAACATCTTAAGAAAAAACTTGTATTAATCAACCTCAGGCGGTTGTTCTATTGAGAATGTGCATAAAATCTAAATCAGATCACGAGCAAAATCAGCAATATCCATCATAGTTGTTAACTCAATTGCAATATCGGCACATTCGCATTGTGTCAGTGGAGGCATCCGCGCGAAACACATTACCCTCCCTTTGACTCGCCGCGTCGAGTAAAAAGCGAATCGACGGAAAAAACTGAAGAATAGTCGACTCGTTTACAAAGGAATGTTGCGCCACGGCAGTTCTCCTGGCGTTTGTTTGATTTTCCACCAATGAACCAATATGCGAGGGCTATTAAGTACTAACAACCATTGCGTCCATTTCAATGGTCAATTGCATACGCTCAATTAGACGGAAAATTGTTGTGGGTTCGCATTGTGTTGCTATAGTGTTCGGAGCTCGGATACTGCTATTAAATATTAGGTTATTTACGACTACATACCTACAAACGCGGCACGCGTTAATTGGTCACTTGTTTAATTTTGAATATTTAGAGTTTATTTTCTATTATGCACTTAGGCCAACTTATTTGTGCCTTTCACAATTTTATTATGGAAGTTTTTACAGTAAAAAAGGAGGTTATTTTCATACCAATTGAATGACGATTTTAAATAACTGAATTATTTTATTGCATGAGTAACTTCAGCAGGTATCGATAACTTTAAACATGAATATTGCATAAAATGAATGTGATAGTCAATTAAACATATATATTCCGCAGTTATTGTAAGTAGTTTGCAGTTATGTATTCATTTATACAATCTACGATCTCTGCTCATTCAAATGATTTTATTATACTGTTATCATTGCATAGGCTTTTGTTTAAATTCTGATGTATTTTAAACAAAAAGGTGTTGTTTCTGGGGCCGTTTGCTGATTAAAAAAGACAAGTTGTCTTATCATCTAACTCAACATTATTAATTACTGAGCAAGAGTCCGAATAGCTGTATTAAAGTGATTAGGATGTGACATGATATGTAACAAATTGATCTCTCTTTCAGTGATTATTTACCCTGCATGATATAGATTTAAATCTTTAGATATGCCCCGATACCAGAAAACTGTGGCATTATTTTGCTTGACGAGACGTACGTTAGTTACTAAGGTTACTACGCGATGTGAAGCGACAGTCGCATCACATTACAGGGCCTGTGTCAGATCGCGTTGAAGTATAGCTAGGGCATTTCTAACAATTTGAATCTATGCATGCGTGATGTTTCACGCATCGTGCAATACCGATGTATCACGCATGCGGTTAAATATTGCGTGCGTGATAAAACTCGCACGTCACCTAAAATAGACGATAGAAAACGAAAGAAATTCTTCTTTGCGTTGTCGATGATCCAGAACTTGTAGTCTGCATCTCCTCGGAACCTAAAAGGAACTTATTACTACGCTACGCTAAAAGCCATACAAGCAAATAAAATGGTTATGACTAGTTGTAAAAGGTAATTAATTGACAAATTCTTGTCATTACACTAAAGAACAGTTCTATTGAAAACTAACGCAAAAGTATGACTATAAATATAGTTAGGTAGGTACTTCAACACACTACCAAATTTATATTATAGGTAGGTACAGCAGAATTATAAATTCCTTGATGATCTTTCCTAGAAAAGGGTTGGGATAGTGTGAAAATATCCATTATTAAAAACAGCACAATGAATGAATTTGCATCATAGTACTTTCCCTAATTACAAATGACAGTGTCGTGGCAAAACCATTATGTCGCCTGTTAATAAAACACTGGCTTTTTGCATCTTTTACGTAAATATCAATGTCATTACAAATAAGGAATTAATTATTCCGAAGCAAGTCGTCTACCGCGCTGTTACTTTTTGCATTCGCATAATTTGCCATTTGGTAAGTACTATACTTGTTGTACATGTAACTTTTTATATGAAGAATCTTTCGAAAACAGTATATTTAATAGGCTTTTCGGTCTGAACGGCTTGAGGTACTAGTGGTCCAAGGATCGGGCCGTGGTCTCAAGGTTATGATTCCCAGGTTGGGCGAAATTTGTGTTGGTTTTACGAACAGCCCGGGTTTGTGATCACCAATCCGCATTTGGTATTTGTGGCGATTAAGCTAAGACCCATCTTTGTACCAAAAAATGATGATGACTGGATTGCAAATAATAGAGACCTTTGACCTGAAAGTTGGGCATTAATAGGCTGATACTTTACTCTTTAATAAGCTCTAAACCGCTTCTTTCAGTTACGCCTTCGAGATGGGTGGCCGAAAGCCGATTTCCTTCACCAGATGTCATAATATATTCCTTAAAACCAATACCAATTTACTTTTGAATTAAGTAATTTGTCTTCAATTATGTGTTAACGTATTTTTCGATGCTAATTTGTATTTAGAATGCATGAATGCATTTGTTTCGAGTGTACACACGATATATTTCATTGACAAACTCGGAAACTATCTGCGCCGTGCATATTTTAAAACTCGCTTCTACCACAACAAATGGTTAGATATATTATCCTAAGCAATATCTCTTAGGAATTTGTGTAATAAATTATTTACCTACTTATTTTTTTGCATTGCAATCACAATAGTGTTTCAGATCTAAGTTATTTTTTTCATAACATATCAAAATGTTCCAGACATCGTTTTCGATAGAGTTTTAAACCTTGCTATTTTGTGTACCGATTGTGATACTTTAATCTATACCAATATAATAAAGCTGAACGGTTTGTTTATTTGAACATGCAATATGAGGAACAACTGGTTCGAATTGAAAAAAATATATTTGTATTAGAAAGTCCATTTGTGGAGGAAGGCTTTAAACTATAAAATATAACTATATAGTGCGGAAACCAAAACCCACGGGGACTAGGCGCTAGTTATTATAATATAACCAGCATTAACCCAACAATCGTTTAAACTCTTATAACTTCTGACGACCAACAGTACTACTTACTTTCATCTTTGTGTAATAGTTTATTATTTTGTAACCCCTCCGGAAAACTTTCCTAATAAGTACCTATGTCCTATATCTTTATGTCTTATTATCATAATAATAGTGTTGCGCCTCAAGGGACGAGAGGTGAATTTTGGATTTTAACTAGTTTATCTATCCGAGTAGATCGAGCGGATGTTTATTTCTTCCCAGGTGTTTCAAACTTAAACCGTATTTACGGTTGCATACTATCAGACGTCTCCATCTTAAAATGCACCGTAAGGGTCAAGAAAGAAGGCTCTCGTCTCAACCTAATTAAAAATATTACAATTGTGCCTTGTTTGCTTTTAATCACATCCACATTTAAAATATTTTTTTCTTACTTAACAGTCTTTTTTGAAGTTATTTTTACTCTTATTCAATGTTACATAAAACTGAAAATACTAAGCATCATAATTGGCTTTAGCGCACTCGTTAAGATAAAAGTATTAATTTGATAGCAAAAATCTCAAATATTTCTGCAAATCGGGCAATAAACAGTATTAGATCAACGAGATATTGATAAAGATAATTTCGAAACAGGAAGTAAAGCTCACAAACATATACAGGTGCTATAAAGTCCATCTAATTAATGAAAGGTTTAGTTTATGTTCGAACCGAATAAAAAAAGTTTTTTTATAGACGGTTATAAATAAGGAAATCTTAGTTTAGGGTCACCTTTACCTGTCTTTGAAATCTTATCTGATGGCGATCACTCAAAGAGGCGCCAGGATTTTTTTTTGCCGTTAAACAAATGCGGGTGCTAGGGGCTAGCTTGCACCGTCGATATTTGTTATGACCGGTTATTAAAGGTGATAGTGTGTCAAATCTGGCAGATGGTTTATGTTGGCAAATAAATATTTATTATTATTGACCGAATCAGTAGTGCATTAGGATTGGAGGAGGAATAAGATCTTTGTCCGGAGAAGGTACAGTGCTCTTTGAGACATTTTAGCTCTTGATATTTATAGTAGAATTTTATTGTTATATTCAATGTCAAACGATAGTTTGACAAAAAAAACTGTATGGGCATACTTAATACTTTTATTGTAATTAATTATAAATTGTTACGCTGTGTTATATACATTTTTTTAAACAAACTGTTTATGTATAGGTACTTTTGCCACAACGTAATTTCATAACAAAACATCCCAATTTCAATGTGGATCAATGTGAAAAAACTTCTGGCCCAATTTAATCTTACTCACGGCGTTTCGTGAACACAATAAAGTAGGTATAGGTCTTAGAGTCGACCCGATTCTTGCAGCTAATGGATAGTAAATTTAAGAGGTGATTCGCTCTTAATAGACGCTTCAGACAAATTAAAACCCTTTTATTTAGGTATTCAAAGAAATTCATTTCGTCTTACGAATGATCTCTACATTTATGCGTCAGTGCAACATTCTTGTCATTAGTTTTATTGTCTCTGGTGAAATACGAACTAGTTCTTGAGTAGCATCTTGTCACAACACTTCTTCTGGTTCTGGAACTAGGCTTAAAATAATTTATATAATGGTTACCACAATAGTTCATGATTTTACACACTAATAGGACCTACTTATGTATGTATATTATAAAATATATTTTTAATACTTGCTAAAATTTACAGACACGCGTTTTACCTTTATTAATGACTAGAGACCGCCCGCGACTACGCGTGGATTTAGGTTTCTGCACAGATAGAGTTATCATACCTACCTATCCTATCCAACGCAAAAATATTGGTACCTACAATTCAATTCGAACCAGTAGCTGCTTAGGTTAGCGCGTTCTAACAAACAAAAAACTAACTCTTCGAAGATTTATCATTCTTTTATAAATAGTAGGTAAACAGCAACACAGTTATTATACTTGCTCTAATGGGGCATTAAAATTCCTAGATGTATGTATAAAATCTGCTCACTTCATATTAAGTCCGAATGGGAGCAACCCCCTATTGTTTGGGACACAACATTTTGTTGATGTAGTTCTAACTTAATTAATGTCTATTGTCTCTCAAGTAACCCAAGTTGGTCTTGATGATGTTAAATGACAATATGCTTGTTAATGATTGTATTCATTGATGTTACTTTCATAAATCTTTTTCATGTGTACATGATAGATTTATATTGAACTATGATAACGATTACTCTGTCCCTCTTTCTCTATTTATATCCTGGTAGACTTAAGTTGGGACTAAGTTGATCAATTATTATATCATTTATTTGTATCATAATGCACATAATTATAAAGTATTATTTATACAGATAAAATGTGTGTGCCCAATTATATTCGACTCTATTCCTGATTTAGTTTTATGACATTGGAATGATTATTTACAGTAAGCTTATAAGAATAAGTCTTATTTGAATAAATATTCCATTAATCAAACGGTAACTAAAAGTCAGCTGTAATATTTCACGTCTGAATCATCACTCTACCTTTTACTTTAACTTAAACATGTATTACAATCAACTTAATGTACGCCTAAGGGTAAAAAACGTTATAATTTTATAAAACAACTATTAATGCTTACAAAATTATATTAAGACTTCGCTATTAAACTACTGTTAGCAATTCAGGTGAGATTAACCTAACACGACTATTTGTAATTATTACGAGGACGGGAAATATAGCGTAACCTTTTATTACCTAAATGTTAATCTATGACTTGACTACATTATCGCTTTATGGCTGTCTGTACAGACAACAGATGTATACGCTATTAGCACGTACCTTATCTTATTTGAATAATTATAATGCTTTTTTTTAAACAGAGATGTTATAATTGCGCTTAGCAAAAGCTGTAAGGGCGCCGTCGGCTTTAGCGTCAACAGGTTATCAAAATGTCAGGAGATAATAGCGCAAAGTACGCAATTTATTACCATCAGCGTATTAAACTTTAATAACGCCCATGGAATTACATTAAAGTTTACAAATTAATAAGCAGTGGTCAATCTTCGCGGCGGGTTTGAGAATCCGCAATCTTACGAATAAGAATGTACCTGCGCGGTACCGACGCATCCATTTGAACTGCAAGTACTTTTAACATAATTGTTCCAAACCTATATTTATGTTAATATTATTGTATTGTTTTTTGCTTGATTTGACAATGTTTGACAAGGAATGTCTCTATGTTGATTAATAATTATTTGTGAAAATTCAAACGAAAATTGTAATTAATTATTTTTGTTTTAATTTATTCATATAAAACTATTTCAAGAACAATATAGCAACAAAAGATATTATAATATATGTTGTAGGTACTTATAATTATGCGGCATTCGTTATAGTAATCGTTTTAGTTCGTGGTTTGTGTAGGATGAGTTGTAGGAACACCATAGGCTGAAATAACGGGAGCGGGGCCGCAATTCTGCGGCAGGGCATTATTCTAAGTAGGTTTACAAAACAATTCAACGTAATTTCTCCTTCGATTTAAAATATATTGCAGGCTTAATCACGCAGAACTTCCGGCGTTTTTTCCGCCTAGTTTATTTCTATATTCTCAGCCAAAAAATATTGTAGTTAGGTATTACCTTCAAACAATGTTGTTCAATATAACCAAACCATTCTTCGTAAAGTATAAGTAGGTATACAAAAGATAATGTAAATAGGGAAATACTATACTAATTGGATCTAATTATAAAAAGATCAGTCCGTTCGACGGATCTTTTTAACACAACGGTCACGTCTTAGGGGGAGATAGGTAATTTCGAACCATGCGATTAATTACAATTACATTGTAATTAAACGAAGTTTTAATTAGGTAAAAACCATTCATATTGGTTGCTATCTTTATAGACTTTTTTTACATTATGGTCTCCACAGTACTACATAATCGGTACACTCGTAAATAAAAAGGCTAGTTAAGAAAAGCTAAGCTTCTACATTTAATATTTAAAAAAAACAAAAGAAGTTGGATGACTCGATGGTTTTACAATCATTCTAGTCAGGTAACTATTGATAACCTATTATTGTTGATTTAAAAGGAATTATATTTTAATGTATACTTAATTAATAATCATATACTAGATAACGTTCAATAAAATTAGTAAAGTATAATAATGTAACCATAGAACTAATTATAAATTAACTGTGGCTGTATCCATTACACATTTAAATAAAAGGTTTCATTGATTGTAATTTTAATACAACAAGTTCTATGCAAATAATACCTAATTGTACTTACTTGAACATTTCAAGATTCTATTTTTATAAGGTCTTCAAGTAGGTAGGTACCTAGGTAGGTACAAGGTAATGTTATGTTTCAACAATCTTAACTGTAATTGAATCAAATCGACAAGTGATAAGTATATTGGTAGGTAGATAGGTACATTAATATTCAGTTTCAAAGAATCTTTTTTGTCAGTTGAATTAGGTAGTTTAATTTCGTAGGCACCTATCTGTTTAAGTTTCTTATAAGAAAAAGTTGTAGGTAGGTACCTAGTTAGTTTCTTAACCAACAACGTTATAATGTAAATAAAAATATTCCATAAATTAAACATCATTAATAATCATCTGTAATAAATCATAACTCAAGGTTTTAAACCCTTAACACGTTGACTTCAACGATTGATTCCCTAAGTTACTTAGGTGGTACCCACTGGTGATAGATATGTAGGTATGTAGGTATACTTGTTTATTCGATGAGATAGCTCTTAAATTAATAGCCTTTGACACAGCTATGAATTATCATTAAAAACAAAAGTAATTTTCATGAGCATGGTAGGTACACAAAACACGAGTTGGATAAACAAAGGATTAAGATATCAATGTAAGTACCTACCTACCTACCAATACATAGGTAACAAACATACTTGATTGTGTTTTCTTTACAGTATAGATAGAAAACAGCTGAGCTAATTGAAGCAAATGTAATAGGTAACTTGTATTGAACTAACCTGCGAGGCGGGCGGGTACGAGTAGCCAAACTGCGCGTACGCTGCCATCGGGACGATCATATGGGCGGCTTCACACAAAACACTGTCTCTCAAAGTCTATTCAGCACGGACGTATGAGTTTCCTTATTACTAGGCTAATGTTTATTAAGTAAACGTATCACAGTCGGTTCGGTGCGCGGCGGCTGCGCGGCGCGCTGCCATCCCTGCGCGTCAGCCGGCCTGTGCGCGCGCGCTGAGCATTGGCTGCGGCCGGGACTGTGGACGCGGCCGGGTCGAGACACAGACTGGCGCGCGCCCGCCGCCGCCGCCCCTCCGCCAAACCCCAGCCACCGACACGCCCCGCCTTTAAGGCGGACCCTCTTTAAACCACCCAATACCAGACACAATCTTCCATCCTTTTCAAAACTCCGCACCAAATAACGCCTCTCCATTGGCCCTCACTATCCCCTCCACTCTCAAAACTCCGCCTCTCGCAAACGCTCCGCCTCCGTCCGGGTGGGGCGCGGGAAAAAAGCGGCAGAGTCGGCCCGACTTGATCATGTTTATGGGTTTCCGTGGAGATGGAGACACAGTCCGCCCGCTCTGTACCACGAACAAACAAATCTCTAGTGGCAAAAAATGGCTCGGCCGACGACAAGTTGTTTCACCTCGTCAGATTTACGAACATCGCCGCGTAGAGTTAAGAATTTACTTTATAGGCTCTACCTGTGTCGGCGTTGTAGACGACTTTCGCGGACAATTTGTCTTTGAAATTTCCTTCATCGAATGCACACGAATGGTTTTTGAAGGGACACTAGTTAAAATATTTGGTTATGAGATAAGATCATCATATTCATTAATTTTATCAATATTTAAGGCTACCTTTGGATAAATATAGAAAAAAATATCAAACCTTTTTAAAATATTTAGGTAGGCACTTTGCACAAATTTCTCAAACATAACAATTCTTAAAAAAAAAATATTTAACAATAGGCTCCCCGTCGCTTCCATGACACGTCAAAATTATAACTCTAGTTGGATCCCGTGCTTGAAGTTCTCAATACTGAGGTTTGCCAAAGTTTACCAGATCCGCCGCGCGCTGAAAATGAAACCCAAGGCTTTATGAAATTCGCATTGAGTTTCACTGGCGACGTAACAGGTGGCGCTCGTATCGCCATTTGTTATCTCTGGCACCCCTCTACTTATGGAATTTATATTATTTGCAACTTGTAGCAGAAAATGATATAAGTATTAGACGTAAGTATTACACAAACATGTTCGATCGTCATAGGATGCCTACCTTCAAATTGAAGCTGAAACTACCTTCACTTTGGTATAATTACTTAAGTGAGTTTAAATTTTATGAAATAAAATATCGATTTATATAAAAAAAAATACATTTTTATTTGTTTATGATCTCTAATGAATAAGAATTTCATTTAAGAAAACTGTAGTTTTGTCAACCAACTTACTATGTTAAAAAGTATAAAAAAAATGGTTTAGAGGCCTAGTCAAATTTATAGGCCTTAAAAAACAATGAAGTGAGTAAATAGGTACATCAATATTAATGTCTTACCTCAAGTTAAATTAAAAGGGTTTTACAAATAGCTGATTAGGTAAATAGAGGATCTTTTCTCCGCCAAACATTTTTGGCGAAAAATATAATATAAAGGTGACCAAAATATGTAGAGTTCTTACAAAAGCGTAGACTGAACAAAAATATGTTTAATAACATGTAAATACCATAGGTACCGTATTCAAGCATCTTGCTGCTATCTTTATATCAATATTTCAAAGTATTAGTGTCATAAAGCTCCAAATTAATCTTATTTCAGTGCATACAATAAGTACTTATTTATTCTTGTATTTTTTTTAAACTTAAGTTTTACCCTAAAATCGCACTGTGACAAAAGCAAGCAGTACCTATTAAAATACGAAGTTGTTGACTGGACCAAAATAACAATTTTAATGATGGACATCGATGACATTCTTTTGATTCATGCGTCCCGTGTTTGCGTTTATAAATTAAGCCAGTCTTATGCGTAAAATATCGTAGAATAATATGTAGATGATATTTCAGTTTTTTTTATGTTATAGTTAGGCAAACGAACAAGAGGTTCACATGATATAAGTGTTCACCGCTGCCTATGGACTATGTACAACCGCACAAGAGTCGCAGATGCGTTGCCTGACTTTAAAAACCCCATACCCTACCCAACCGAGCTCTGGCAACCTTACACAACAGCAGTAACATAGCACAACAGTCATGAATTTATATGTCACTGTGGTCTTCTGTAAGGTGGAAGTACCTACTTCCCCAGACGAGCGGCTCATTCGAGTGCAAGTACCAGTAAGTTCTACCTCTCTTAAAAATAACTTTCAAGTCTTCAAATGGAAATTCCCAATGAAGTACAATTTGTTAAAATTTTTGCTTGTAAGCTTCCCTTTCCTTTTCATATGTTAAATCTCGCATAAATGTGTACAATTGGTGTTTCTTAATAAAATACATGTCATTGTATAAAAGAATCGGATTTCCCATTTAAGTAATTTAAATGAATGAATTGGTAACATATAGTTGATACTTTTAACTGTTTGCGGTTTTTCCCATTCCGTAATATGTTAATTCTGTAACTAATTAGACGCCAATAGGTAAAATATCGTTAAATTTTGCTTCAAAATATATACGTACATGGAAAATAAATGATTTACTAATTATTAAATCTTTGATCTGGATTTTAAACATTAATAACAATAAATAACTTGTCTCGAAATTTAATCTGTGTAATATTAAACATGTTATTCTTGGAATAACCCACTACAAAGAAAAAGACCTAGTTGTAAACTCTACAAAATATTCAAATTCTTACAATGAAAACACTAACATAAACGTGTTTATGCGGCTAATTAAAACATTCGAATAAAAGTACGTTGTAAGCGAAATATAAACTTTGTTTTTATAAGAGGTCGTTAACGCAACTAGCCAGTATTATCATTCGGCGACTTAACCACTGTTTTAATAGTTGTAGACGCCCAGTTCTCGCTGTTATAGACATCTCATTTCCATCGTATGAAAAAAAATGTCACTAATTGCATATCCATATCCCCGGTATCAACACATCCGATCTGTTATTCCAAGATTGTCCAGGACGACACTCAAAATGCGACTCTAACGGGACGGGTTAGGGGTCTTCTCGAACCCGAAACCTTATGGCTTGGCGCCAAGACATCTGTCATCGTTAATAACAAGCAATTTGAGCCAATTTCGCATTTTTGGAATTTAGGCGAGCGCCCAGGCGTCTCCCTCTCACGGCAGGAAGTTACACAAAAACTAACACTAAATAAAGTAGTGGTTGACATGTTAAGTTTTTGCTGTTGGTAGGTAATTACGCGGTGCGGGTAGTAGACGTGCGTGAGCGTTCGCGTGAAGCCGACCGAACGTTGCCAGTAAATGCTAACAGTTTAGATATTTATGAACATGTGTATGTAATTAATTTTTACGATGGATCAGATAACGGAGCCGGTGGGGCGATACGCATGTCGCAGTGTCTTAGGGCTCGAATAAAGGTTAATTAGCGGCTGAGGAGGTTTTTCCGCGGCCGGAGTGGGATAGCGCTGAATAATGAAGAGCCGAGAGGTTGGGTCGCGACCCCACACCTCCAGACAATGGCCCGTTTGACTGCGCCGCCGACGTGTAAACATCATTCACAAAACGAATTTCCATAGAAAGCACTTTAAAAATGGATTAGTTCTGTTAGAAAAACAAGGAAACTCGCTTTGGTGGTTTTCGAGTCACGGATATAAATTAGGAGAGCGGCTTTAATCCGCTTACTTGAATAATCCTTTTGTTACAATTTGATGCTGTGTACCGAGATAGATAAAGGGCTCAGAGGAGTGTAATGTATGGCCTGTGTAGCGTGCGTGCTACATGTTACATCAGCTGTACGTTTTTGTGGTGCTATGTTCGAATACAACTTTCGCCGTTAAATCGGCGCCACCCACCCCAGACTAGCATGTTCCTCAATTTCTTCTACATGTTTTCTTCCAACAAGACGCATTAAGAGCCTAACATTTTTAAATAAATAAATTTGAATAGGTACCTATCCGTTCACGCGTTAGATCGCTGATATGTGTCCTAGCAAGAAAATGTTAAAGAAATAAAACAATAATAATATTACTTATAAATGCAAATATTTTTCTAAGATCATTGGTCATTGCTTGTTTTTTTCTATTATTATTAACGATACAATGGTGCCTTTTGTATAATTCATTTGGAATTTCAGTTGAATGTAAACTGAGAAAAAAATGACGCAATTAACTGACGTAATCTTAGAGGACTTTTGATTTATAAAATAAAAGAAAATAGAGTTTAAGCTTGTTAGCAATCCCACCGAGAGATTCGAGTCCAAGTAAAAGCGAGTTGTTAATAGTCCCGCCCTCAAAGAGAAAGAAAGAAAACATTAAATCGAGCTAATTGAAACGGAAAAAAATATCAAAACGGCCAGCATCTAACCGCTGACGTAAATGCGTCACCCGTTGGCACAGCGCATTTGCGATTCGCATTAATTAAGTCACCCCGCAAAAAGTAATCTTTGCCAAAAACAATGGGCACATATAAACCTTTTTACGGTGGCAAAAAAGGCACATAGATACACATGTCGACGAGGGACGGACGAACAACGTGTTTATACGTTGATTAAACAGAGCCACGACCGCAATGCGTATGCATCCGGACGGACATATTACCAGGGCTCGAATTCTGATTGTTTAGAGAATTTATTACTCTCATGGCTTGTTCAGTTAATTGAATTCGCCCGTAGAATAGCCCGGCCGAATTGCGTTGCGACCAGACTATCTTCGGTGCGTGCTCGCAGGCTTTTTGTGATAAGCGCTGTTTGAGTTAGATATTGACGAGGATTCGTGTTTCTGTATTGTTTGTTGCTCTGATGAGTTTTGTCTGTTACCTGTTACCATAGAAACAGAGGTTCGACATTTTTTTATCGAGTTACTCTCCCGAATACTCCCGATAGTTCAGTATTGTATTGCTTATTGTGAATTTCTAATCTGAACTTCATATCTATTCTTGATCTGTAAGGGAGATTAAGGAAAAAGAATAAAATCATATTCAAAAGTATCAATTCCGGCTATTTCACACCTACTTACATCAATATTGTAGAGTCAATTTAAAACGACGTACAAAAAGTTAATGTTTTTAAGTCAGACATTCATACAGTTCTTAATAGCTCGAAAAATTAACTGACAAGTCTGAAACACCTAAAAGCTTTAAACTTGTCAGTCTTATCCATTTAAAATCACAACCTTGCTGTATCATAGTGATGAATGACTTGAACAGATTGAATAAACATAAAATTGCATAACTTTTATTTTATCATAATAAATAATCTGGTCTGTTGATCGTATCTGTGGCCAATTGATATTTATCAATTTAACGCTAATTATCGGAAAACAAATGATTAATTTAATATTGTTAATATTCATGTGGTACTTAATCAGTCAAAAAATATTAATTATTCAATGATTTGTCATAACGTTAACTCGGACGATATCCAAGCGTCGTGCATGATTTCAAAATCAGTGAGTTTTGCCAAATTATGCACCCGTCTTTCTAGACAACCTTTATTTCACTATGTGTAAGACCAAAAAGTGCTTGCAAGTCGAAGCTTGCGTTACTTTGATTAAAATACATTTAGTAAAGGTTGTATTCTAAGATGTTAAGTCCGTTTCACTAACAGCGTCATTCAAATAGAGAAGTTTTTACATAAGCAAAATGTAAAATCTTTTTTGCAAAATTTGAATGTCTTTTAATTTAAGAAGGTATCAAACCTATTGACGGCTTGTTGCCCTTTTAGAAAAGATAATAACACTCAGAAACAATTAATTTAGTACCTAAAATACTCCACCTTAGCGCATTGTAAGGAATCTAGTTAATACTCAATCCATTTAAATTCCACAGCAAATCAAATCATCATCAATCAACATCTGAGATAGTCTATAATCTATTGAAATCATGTCATAATTACATTGACGAGTAATTAATTTACTATCGCTCTTAATTAATTAATTGGTTAATCATTTTGCTTGCCAGATGCTGAATGGTCATCACAAACACGAGCTACGATAAAATAATTGAAGCATGCCTTGTCATCTAATTGTTACTTGTTCATAAACATGCTTATTGAATTTATTCAAAAATTCTCGTTAATGTTATTGAGTAAAATATAAGCATATTACGGAACCGATAGGCATACTTTAATAAACATCCATGACTTTAATACAAATGCTGATGTTTATCACACAAACATTTGCCTGGGATTGCGGGATTCGAACCCGCGACCGTTTGGTTTTGTAGTCAGGGTCTCTGACCACTAAATATAATTTATTTATTTATTTGATGGGTTCCTATCGAAAAAATTAGTATTATGTTGTCTAAGTACCTTTAAAATATGGTATTTTTAATAATGGTATCTATCTTTTAAACTTATTTCAAACAAAAAGCTCCATGTAATGCCATACCAACCGACATAGATGAACTGACTTTTTCACGAGTCTGGCTAAAAAGGCTCAACTCACAATACGTACACGTGTAATAAATAAGCTGTTATTTTTGTTCCATAAATATAAAACCTTTAATGATGGCGTTAGTGAGCGTAGCGTGGAGAAGATAACTGTCATAAATACCTAAAGAAATGACGGCGCTTGAAGCGCAATAAAATGAAATTAATGAACATTAATCCCGGTATTCTTACTATTATTTTTTTGTCTCTAGCCGCTGTCTTATTTTTAGTCCACCTTTCTATTAATTTGAAAGAAAACGGAAACTACTGTCTACGTACTTTTGAATTCAATTCCGATTCCGATAATTTGGCGTTTGTACCGCACAAAACGGCATCGTCATGACATTTTAATGTTCTTAGTTCGGAATAAGACTTTTCGCTTTTTTGAAAAATCTGTTAAGTAGATACGTAAACACAAATGTCAGATGTAACTGCTGCATGATTGGTTACTTTTGACATGACATTGACAGATATGTCAAGATTCACCAATCACATTGCAGTTAGACCTGACGCCATTGCCATCTAGCGGAATGTTTCAAACGCAAAATCCTCGTTGAATTCAAAAGTAATCAAGCTTGAACATTCAAGTACTAATACACCGTTTTAAGTTGTTAACTTAACAATCACTACTAAGAGTAGAAGTGGTTAAATAAAGTCGTGTGTTTTACACCGAATACGTACTTATTTCCCCCCTATTGTTTCCTTGCGTCGTTGGCTCCTGAATAAAAAGACTATTGCTTATCTGTGTCTAGTGTCCCGCTGGGAGTTAGTGGGCACATAAAACTAATGTAAGTATACAAAAAGCGAAACGCATCTGCCCCTTAATTTTGCTCAAGGACTCGCCATTTAATTGCTCGTTTAGAAAAAATATTCCATGCGTGAAAGGGACTAGCGTTTGAGCGTTCCGTATATTTGCTACAATATGAGAAGTGCACCCAATATTAGCGGTGTGGTAGGTACCTTAGCGTTAAGAGTTTTACTGTTTGTATTCTTACTTTTGTAACATCCATGCTTACAAATTAATTTATTAAAGCTGAAGATTTTATTTGTTTTTTTGTTGGTTTGAACGTGTTAATCTCAGGAACTAGTGGTTCAAAATGTTTTTTTTTTGCGTTAGATAGTCCGTTTGTCGAAGAAGGCTAAGCTATAGTAAAACAGTATGTGTGCGGAAACCAAAAACCACGCAGACGTAGTCGCTGGAGACCGCTAGTTAAACAAAAGGCTATGAATAATTTTAAAGATTTAATTCAAGAAAAAATTAATTCAAGTGAAATTAAAAACGCCAGGTTAACTGAGTGTTGAAAATCAAGTCAATTCTGTAAAAGTTTCACTCGTGCCTTCTGGGTTAATAAACGATAAAGACTGGCTATTCCCTCATAGCGTGTAGCGTAGCATACCAGATTGTGGTTTACATTGCAATTTAAGAATAATTATTGATAATAATCTTACACTAAGCTCGTACCCGTTTTAGGCGGTAATAAAATGTAGTGTACATAGTAAAGCATACAAAAGTGTGTTTTGAATTTCATCGACTGAGGAGCTCTGTTAAACCAATTAATGTTAGAAGAACCTTAAAGGAAGAATTGAATAATAATTTTAAATACCTCTTATTGAACTAGTTCTTTTTTCAGTTATCAATCAGGTTTATTTGCCATATTGAATGATAATTTCATCTAAGCAATTTAAGATCAGAGAAGATTTTTCTACGTTTATAAAAATACTTAAATTTATGGCTACTCTTGGTTAATTAAGTATCCGCAAATGGAAAGTTTTACAACGGTACCCTAAAATGCTTATCAGCGGATATTAACGGAAGAACCACCACTTGTGGCCATATCTGTTTAACACGATTGGAATGTGTTTCGTAAATTTCCATTCACAGAAACGGATAAAAATACATTATTAAAATCAACATTGAGGAGCTAGCAATTTGCTTAACGCCTTGTTAAAAGATATGCAAATTATTGAAATACTTAACGTTAAAATTTGGACTACGACTAACATGAATGACACAGAACTTATTTACTGGTTTTTCTTTGAATTATTTTAAAGTCGTTACGTATTTATAAGGCGGAAAAATAATTGATTTAACTCTTAAAACTAACTTTGTTAAATGGCCCAATTACTTGAAAATCAGCACTTGGTATATTAAAAATGATGTTTTCAGCCCATTTCACGTTCTAAATAATATCAATAAATATAACATGATGTCATTCTTACAATCGTAAAGTAACCATAATCCTCCTCAGTCTGTTACAGCTCACTGCTGCACGTAGACAGGGTAGTAAGCGCACTTTCAATGAGGGTGTTTGTGATTGAAACATCCGTAAGATGGCAATACGTAGGCGGAAGGTCTAACTACTATGTCATTGGTGAATTTTGACATATCTGTCAATGTCATATACGCGTACCTAGTGCCATCTAGCGGATTTTTCATTTGCGAAAACCGTAATTAATTAAATTGTTACCTCCATAAATCACGACATTAATGGGTCTATTCCACTGAAATTAGCTGACTGGCTATTTTCTATCGTTATAAAATCCAACCATTGATATTGAACAATACAAAAAAGTCGTAAAGAAACATCAACATTGGTGTTTAGAGTTTTGTTGGCTCTACATCATTAAAGTCTTGTTTCCCGTAGTTCTACCGTTCAGTATGTTATTCGAACACACCCTAGCATATTTTTTGTCTTGTTGATGCACTTCTAAGTGGTTCGTATTTTTCAGCGGAACTCGGAATACCTATCGTTCGGAAATGTCTTATCCGCCACTTGTAGTGAATATCTGTAACACATGTCGAATATGTTTACAGGCGTTCTCCGTAGTTTATCGTGTTAGAAAATGGTATTTTTTTTAATTAACAGCGGTAACGGTATACACACGCAACTTTGTTCGGAGGGTAACTTGTTCCGGAATATATTAAAGTAAAATCCGCCGGCACAATACGAAATAGAGTTACATTTTTTATTGTAACCAATCTCTTCCTGGATGGAGGAAATTTATTTCCGACTATGTCAATGTTTCCGAGCAGTCTGTTCTTTACTATATTTAATGTGGAAACGCGACTGTAATATGATATATTTATACTGAGTATTATTCCATAATTTTTTTGGTCAAAGGTTCTTTGATTATGACGAATTTGACGGACCTGTTAGTCTAGTGGTCAGAGACCTTAGCTACAAAACTAACTCGAATTCTGATAAGGGCAAATGTTGGGTGATGAAAATCGACATTTTGTACTCCACCCTTGGATGTCTATAAAAGTATTTGTGTAGGTATATCTAGGTTCCATAGTTCAAGTTTTGAGCTAAGTTTGGTGCTAGGCAATTGATGTGTTAGTACAAGTTATTTATTTTAGAAATTAATGTAGAGTCATCTGAATCTTCCTGTATCGACTTAGTATTGGAAATATTTTTCTATCATTAACTTTGAACTTGCTTTTATATCTTAATCAATCTTTGATCTAATCAAACTTAATATCTACTACAGTTTAAAATAAACAGCACAATAATTCAGAGCTCCAAAACAGGTTAAAATGCACACGATTTTCACGCTAAATAATACACAGTTCAAGAAACTATACAGACTAGTGCGATGTCGCCTAGCTACAAGTTCCTCAAACGCTAAGAGCTTTCCGAGACTCCCTTGGAATGCATTTACATGTCACATGATCCTATGGGAAAATCTGCATGTGGCGTTGATTGTGTCTTGTACCTGCTCTGTTCCGATGTACGCCGTTATTAGATGATCGATCCCTTGCTAATTCCGTATACAGTGAATTATACGTAACGTAGTAGCTGCAGGGAAATTGACAATGGACATGTTGGGGAAGCAGGCTAAGTGTAGGTACACACTAGGCTGAAATTACGCGGCCGAAGTTCGGTGGCAATGAATTTTCTATACAAAACTAGCGGCCGAGTACGCGCTTCGCTACGTGTGGTAATGAAGAAATAATCGACCGATTTTATGCAAACTCCTCATAAACCATCTAATAAACAGCTCGAACAAACCCGCTGTGGATAGGTAAGCCCGTTCTTGAGTTAAAATTTTAAATATATGACACTTACTTTCATCTATTAAGACAAGATTCCTCCTCCTCCGTGAATCGTTTTCCTCATTACGGAGGGTCGTGATCATTGTATGAAATGAAAAACACAACTCTTTTGACAATTTTAATGATGTTTTCCGTCACCGTACAGCTGGCTCTTACCACTACGCTACCAAGCTGCACAAATTTAAATTTTTCTATACATCACTAGCGGCCAAGAACGTGCTTTGCTTCGTGTTGTAAATGAATAACCACTTGACAATTTTGTGCAAACTTCTCAAAAACCATCCAATAAACAGCCTGCACAAACCCTGAGGTATGGATAGACGAGCCCGTTCTTGAGTTAAAAAGTGACAACGAAAAATGCAACTTATTTTTAGATATTAAGATAAAGCGACGTAATTTCAGCACAGTGTGTCATCTCCCATTTAAAAGTATGTCTAATCATGAACACGACGAACCAAGATTCTGCCGCGTTAATTCGTTCGCGTTTTTTCCGTATAGTGTGTTCCTACACTAATGATGTACCGACTATTCCGCGGCGAATTTAGATCGCATTTAGAAATTATAAAGGGCAGATGTTACGATTAGTCTTCGGTGGTATAATTAGTTGTGTGCTATTTGTTTAATTAATTTTATTCCTTACTTTTTTCCGATTTTGTACTCTCTTATTTGTAGTTAGCAAAGAGGTAGGTATACGAATTCTCAGTCGCTTCAGTTATAAAGAGTACCTAACGAATGTAAAGAGTACCTTATAAAAAACCACAAAAAGTATAATAGATAAAAAAGTACTTCTTATGTTTAGTGTTACAAAATTTTAGGTTAAGCTAAAGCGTCATCATAAAGTTTTTTGAAACAATGGCAAAACTTTAAATTTTAATAATCTCTCTATGTAGGACGTAGGTCCCAATAGTTAGGTACTCAATGTCAGTTCTAGTGAACAAGGACATACATAGGTAATCGTATATTTTCTCCTCCAAAAACGATTTTTTTGATATAATCGTGTAATCGAGTTTAGATATGCCCTCGTGATATTTTAACCCGCTCTGATATTGGCACTAAAATTTTGGGCGACTATCGCTTCTTTTCGTAGTAACAGCACGTCATGGCAAACAAAATAAAGCCACAATTTTCTGTTATCGGGGCATATCTCCGGATTTAAATCTATAACCATTAGTATATTCTCCCATCGATATTAGCGGAAGCTCTCCCGACACTAATGCATGCGGTTTTCTTTTTTCTCGCCCCAGGAATCTTGGAGGGAATACGGTGGGATTGCAAACGATGCGGGTATGCATATGCTACAGCTTAAAACTTTCTGTGCTATATTTATGTGCTGTAATATTCAGTTCTTGAGCTATTGAACGAGGGAAACGTCAAATGTCGAAACACTCAAAATCAGGACGAAGAAGAGGTACTTGGACGTTGTGTTTTTATTATTACAGTTTTATTGGTTCGATATCACAATTTGTATTGCCCTCGTTGCCTTCGCGGGCGGTTGTGGGTTCGAGGTCCGTTTAAGACAATTGATTTGGACGACATCAAACTTTATAAAGGAATAAGACGAATGAATAGGTAGAGAAATATTTACTCTATTTATTTTTCCTCAATCATAAAAGTAACATGAACTAATAAACCAATATTTTTTAAAATTATAGTGCTTCAATTCATAGAAAGCAGCGAAAAACAAATAGTTAACGATTCGTAATAACGTACTTTACTTAACAACGTAAATCAAACAATTCAATTGGTTTTAATTGCTCTTGGAACTGAATGAATATTTTAATTGAACATTACAAACACATAAAATAATAATTGTAAACCTGCAATAGGTCATATTTCTATTAGCAGTAATTTAGATCAGACATTTCGTACCGTTTCATCGTCCGCTAATTTAAAGACATAACATGGGTAGGTATAAAACTATTCAGCTCTATGTACAATTATTGGTATCCAATAATTTATTTTCTTTTTACCGCGGCTCGTACGGTCGTAAAGTTGTTTTATTAGCGGTACCAATTTAGCGTAGACGGGAATTAGCGACCGAATAAGGCAACCCGTTACCCATTTCATGTGAAGTAGGCAGAACAAAGCGTTTGCTTTTGATCCGACATCCACTGAAGGAAGCCTTATTAAGGACTTGTATTTGTTCACTGCAAAGTTAGTACATGTAAGGGTTGGGAGGATAAACAAACGAGACTTTGGAAGTAATCTGGTCCTTGTTTACATAGGCTCGTCTCGGAAACAATTTTAACCTATCCCCCACCGAAACCTGGGGAGGTTAAAATTGTTCCTAGGTTGGTTTGTAAATCTTCTAATTAACATTTACTGAGAAAACTGACTTGATACGATTACATTATCAAAGCAATATCCACTTCGATAACAATATAATAAATATTGTCTTCACAATATACTTACATATTTTGTGCCGGCAGCGTAAATTTCTAAATCCCCCTTTCAAATTCAAATTCGTTTATTACTTCCCATACATCAAATTTTCTTGAAACTAATTTATGTATGTCTATCATACCAATTACCTACTTTAAAATTGGCAAGATAATGGTTGTCCTTGGTTGTCTTTAATTTTCAAGAATCGTCATAAACCTCCCTTTAGTTTACAATAAACGTTATAAATTCACAGTTGTAAGATGATCTAAAAATGGCTTAATCAACTACCCTATTGGAGAAATCTAATTGGATACTGCCTATTCAGAGGAACAAAAGTAATTATTTCAAATTGAATGATTGCTGCGTAGCTCGTAAACTTTACAATTACTTTTAAAATTCTAACCAGCTTGTTGATTAACCGATTAATTGCTATAGTGACTTGAGGGCTGCCTTTAAATTACATATGCCATAAACTTAAATGATACTACATACGAAGACGTATAAAGGTAATTTTCCAAGTAATAGAAACATTATTATTGTTTACCGTAACATTGAGTTTATTATATTTGAATTTATAATGATATAGAGTTTTAAAGAGAGGTGAGAAGTAAGTTAAGAAAGTCAATTTCTAAGTTACCTTAGATCCCGGGAATTAAGCGACGGGCGGGGTAACAACTTGCGTTGACTGTTACTTAATGTATTCTATGTTTAGAATAAGATTATAATATTAAGAAGCCCAAGCTGTGTCGCACTATGCGGATCTCGAATTTTCGTAGAACTGTCACCCGATATCCAGGAACGAATTACAATTGGAAATGGCAATATTTAAAGGGAGGGGTAGTGTGAATTTCGCTTATTATTTGCATTCAAGTTTCTATGTTAGAATAGGTACATTTATGGCAACATCAAAAGCTTCTAAGTACTTAAATGCTTTTGTTTTAGTCTGAAAATGCGTGCATTGCAAACCAAATCTGCTGTTTCCCTTAAATCTTTCGCCGAGAGCTAATATGCTATAAGTAGGTAGTGAATATTAAAGTACTTCTTATTCCACATGAAATAGAATCTCATATAAAACATAACATAAACGGTAAATCTAATAGAGAACTAAACGTTTGTTAATATTGTACCGAAACGGCGCCGGCGGGCGTAAGTTAATTTATCAAAGAGTAAAAAATATTCATTTTTCACCTCAACCCAAGGAGCTTTTAGACAAAAGTAACTAATTATAAAATCAGTGAACATGTTAACACGATACGACGTCAGCACCCTCAGTACTTGAACCACATGTTAAAAAATAGACGGAAATGCATGATTTTTGACCTCCATTGTTAAAGAGGCGTCGGTGACGTACTAAGAAAACGAAATTTCAACATTAGGGGTACGTTTGCGAAGGAAACCTTAGCGAGAACGTTTATCATCTTCTACTCGTGTTAACGCCTCGATGGTCTAATGGTTTAAGTACCTGGCCGTGGTCTCGAGATCCTGGGTTCGATTCCTGGGTCGGGCAAAATTTGTGTCGATTTTACTGAACACAGCCCGGGATTGTGATCAACCCGTGTATGGGAAGCCAATTATTTATTTCCACTGATAGAAAGTAAATCATTCTTTCAACATGTTATTTACTGAAGAATTCAAACATTTTTAAATACTGTTTTATTTATTCCTTCGTATTAAATAATAAAAATAAAAAGTAAATATAATATACGATCGAAATGTTTTCTTTATTATTTACACTTACGATTTCACATAAAATCTTTGCTGAAACCAAAAGCCAAAAACGGTGATTATAAAACGAGTCAATTCGAATTTCAAATCACTAATTAAACAATTTAAGTGAGTTTTTAATGGCACGTTAAAGGTAAACGCCAAATACAAAGAACTGAGACCTAGATTATATAATGCAGCAAGCAACCACCTAATTAGCGATTCTACTACGTTTGGAGATGCCCAGTTGCATCCATTCTGCTGGCATGTAGTAATTGGTTTTTAATTACGATTTATTGTCGGTTAGCGTAATTTTAATTAAATTTTATACATACAATTATAACGTTTATGGTGGGGCGAGCGCGCCTAATTAATAATATTGAAAAGGACCTACATACATAAATAATAAGTGATTTTGGAAAACGTAAAATGATAACAGTAACTCTTATTTATGAGTTGTTTAGATGATAAGTAATTCAGCACTTATGTGAAGCACTAATTCACTCTAATACATCGGCTAATAGTACGTGTGACTTTAAGTGTAGAAATACACCTAGCCGATAAACCGCGTGAGTACGCACCGCCTGCAACATACGAGTATTTAAACTGAAAGTGACACACCATGCCGAAATAACATCGCGTAATATCGTAAATAAAATGCATTGCCGCCGAACTTTGATCGCGTATTTTCAGCCTGGTGTGTTTCTACACTTAAAAGCAAAGTAGATCTGCTGGCACGCATTTGCAAAAGCCGAGAACCCACACAATATTCACATATGTACACATACATTATGTTCATTGGTTTCCTTTGGCAGCAGTAGGTTTTTAAAATCTACATTCCTTTTTTTCGTAATTATGGATGTCTCCAGCAGAATAGTTTATAAGATTTCTGTTTTAATTTTAAACAAGTGAATGCATTTGTTGTCTTTGTGTTTTGATATAAATCTATCAAATGAATGTGTATAACAAAACGCACACTCCAAGACTATTATAGGGGTAGGTATGTAAAGTAAACCTATACTCGATTCAAATAATAACTCACAAATCAGCATAGCGCAAGCAGTAATATTGTACAAAATCGATTTTTAAAAGGCACTAACATTAAAAGTCGATTCAATCTCGAACCCCTGTCACGCGTTGCCTTCACTTAAAACAAGTAAAAGTGCAGGGAGACACCTACACGTGCGACTTGCGGGGCCCTTCGAAATGTTCATTCACAACGAATAACCTGTCCCTTGTCCTCTGAACCCAGCCTCTCCGCCTTATCTCCGTTCATTCATTACCATCTAGTATTATAAGAGTCGACGGACCGAAAACATATTGGGCCTCCATTTTTTTGTCACACCACTTAATTATCTGGATTTATATCACGATAAAATCAACCATCGACTCTTAGAGATAAAAAAAGAGATTTTTGTAAAAACAAGTCCGTTGGGTTGGTAGTTTTTTATTCTTTGTACAACGCTCATGTGTGTTAGGCGACGGTTTATGGAAAAACGTATGGATTTGGTAATGTCTAGGTGAGAAAATAGGACCGTTACGATGTGAGTTAGGTTCTTTTGCTCGTAACAATTTATAAGATACGTCGAAATTATTCATACTGCTGCTTTTAGAACCTACGATTCTGTTTGTATGACTTTAAGAATAGAACCCTTTATAAAGGTTATATTTTGCGATTTAACTCAAAAGCAATGAAAAATATATTTTGCGAAATTAAAAATTCCTATTGCACACTGAATCAACATACCTGGGCGATACTGCACTTAAAAATATCGAGTATGATTTTAATGTAGGTATGTAGTAATGCATAAAAAAGTATAATCACTATTTCACGTGCCTTCCAAATGAGTTATAGGAGAATAGTTATGACTCCTCAAAGTTGCATTTTCAAAACTACTTTACAATATAAGTCTAGGGGCTAGGGATTGTGACCTGTGTGTAGGCAGAAGTAAGTTTAATGTACCTATACGTTTCCTTTGGTTGTAAAACCCCGTCTTTAGAAGCAGAACGCATAATTGGCTACACGGAAACTTTACAGGAAATTGTAAGATCTACTGAATCAATGACTTTTGCCCTAGCGAACAAGTCTCGATTCACTTGATAAGTTCAGAGTTTAGTTCGGTAAAGCATTTCTTACCGATTAAAGTCGAAAGCAATCTTAATATTTGGTTTTTAGTAATGTTGATGCAATTTAAGGGTTATAAAGAATATTTATACCTAGTGCTTATTTTCATTTGTGAAGTTGCAAAAAATGTCTGTTCATAGAAGTATTAGTAAACGGCTCTACTCACACGTAAGTCTCATTCTTTTAAAATATTAATAGTTTTTGATTTAATCTTTTCATTAAATTAATTTCAGTTTGTTTTTCGTTGATTCTAATTATTATAGTCGATATTATTTATAATAAAAACTTTTACGAGTAGAATGAAGTTATTGAAATAAGGTGTCATCGTTGAATAGAGGTTTTGGGTAGGTTGGTCATTGTCATACATTGTTTGATGAGCTAGGTCTTGCCACAGCGATTTCCACGTAACCTACAAGCTAAAAATATTTCACAATGATAGTGACTCTGAGATATCAGTTAATGGGTATCAACTAGAAACGCCTTATTCATATCTCAGTACAGACAAGACATTGGATTGTGTAAGATAATTTTCGACCTATATACATAAATATTATAAGTTAAGAATTGACAAAACAATGCGACTTCATCCATCATAGCACAGTAATATAAGTATACCTATCTGTACCTACTGACACGATGTCATACACACATGCAAAGGTAAAATACGTATGCACTTACATATAGATATCGTTAATGAACAAAGAAAAGTCACAGAGGTATCTCTGAGGTATTATTATTTCCTACAAATATTAAAATTACGTGAGTATGAGACTGTGGTGAAAGTTTCGTAAGAATACCTCTAGCATCTATAGTACAAGCTGTACAAGCCGAAAGCTTAGTTGAGAACGAGACAGTTGGTGTGTTACCCCAAATTAATTTAATACAATCTTAGATAGGAGCTTGGTGTTATAGTCAACGGAACGTTTTTATTTATTTACTAGGGGCGGCTGTGATTTCGCCCGCGTAGATTTCAGTAAAAGGTCACCTATGAACTTTCTCACGGCTTAATTTTTTAATCAATACCGGTTGAGATCTTTATGCGGGAAAGCGTAATAGTCACATAGAAGGAGTTGCTTTTGCATTTGATATAATATAAGTAAGGATACTGGAAGCTGAAGAGAGCAAAGTCGGACAGTAGCGACTCGTCTGCGCACACGCGCTCTGTGCGATCCGATGTGTGTGATGCGGACGAAGGGCTGCGATTCGCTCGGTTTTAGTTAATTACTGAGCGCAACTAAGCGCCACAGCGGCGCAGGCGCAGGCCGCGCTGGTGGCCGCAACACAAAAGCGGGTCGATGCCTTCGATAACGAAGCGAGTTTTTATCTTCTTATTTCAACGCTTTTAATTAGTTAGGAAAATATTTTCAAATAAAAACTCCCCCGAGCAGTCGCCAGGCATCGTAAGGATTGTCTTTGACCGACTCGCCTCCGGCGGACTATAATGAAACAGAGTGCCGCCGTTATGTCGATTGGCTCCCGTATTGCTGATACATTTAATAATATTAATAATTACTTTCGTATACATCGTAAATTATTTTATATTACTGACTCACTTTGCCAATAAAAATGAGGGATACTACCTAGATGCAATTCATAAACGCGGTAGTCTACATGTTCAGCTGACATCTATCATGACAAAGCCTGTTTAAAATATTAAAATGTATGGTAAAATTATTATACCTATTGGCCTTTGGAGTTATATTCAAAAATATATTCATTTATAGGTCAAATAGCGGCCGCCCGCGACTTTGTCCGCATGGATTTTTGATCAGATCAGATCAGAGAGGGTCTAAAAATCGTCTGCGCCAAATTTCATCTAAATCGGATGATTGTCTTAAGCGGGAACATAACAGACAGACAGAGTTACTTTCGCATTTATAATACTAGTAGGGATTAAATAATAAAAAGACCCAATTATTATCTCCTTCCAACATTATGGAGTGATAGTGTCACAAACTAATAATACAATTTATATGTGACACTCAATTTGTATAAAGTTATTAACTGCATTTCGTGCTTAAACGACGACCACACTGAATGAAAAGGTTTTAACGAAGATATTCATTATGAACATTATTTTAAGGTTTAATTAAACTTGTAGAGGTAGGTTATAAATTGTAACCAAGAAGTAGCCCCCGAAAAAAGGTTTAAGTATCATGAACAATGAAAATATTGCTTTAAACTATTGCACGATTTTGGTTTTTTTTTCTACACAGTTAAACAAACAGATGACAATGTATGAAGGTGACGGCAAAAGTAACTCTAAAGGGTATTTCTTTATAAAAAAAGGAAATGCTAAGTAGTTAAATATTATCACTGATTCACTCATTAAAATATTTTCCTGCCACTTTGTTTCGTAATAATAAAAACTGTATTACTTCCACAAACCCTGATATATCGGAAGCCCATTTAGAAAATAATTGAATCCTTCCCACTAAATGGCAAAACCACCAATAATGCAAACAAAAATAAAACAAAGCTTTTGTTTTGATGATAGCAATAAACGGGTCCGTTTTATCACTACATTCAATGTTTCGAACGTAGTAATTAAACAATAAAAATTCACTTATCCAATAGAAAGGGATCAATAAAGTTAAGTATATCAGGCAGACCACATCTAAATAACAATGAAACGAGTTTTTCAATTCGTATAATAATAGGTAAGTTAATTAGACCTACGGATGTCAGTTGGGTCGGTAATTAAAATTCGTGAATAATGAGTACTGTTCTGAAGTGTGCCTATAGTCTGACCACAATGATAGTACTTAAGACCCGTTCCCGTTCACATGATTCACGAAACGGAACAAAACATTCGTTAAATATCCATTTCACTGTATTCGAGTTGTTTTAACACTGTTTATCAGTGTCTTATGCGATCGCAAGGGTGTAGTGGCGTGTACTAGGTAATAACATTGTATAAAATAATAACGTATAATTAGTACCTACCTGCTGCAAAGATAAAGAAGGGACAACGGAGTTTTAAAAAGCTGTTTACAATCAACCGTAAGTGGAGGTACAGACGCCGACAATTGCTTTTTAAGAGCCACTTTGTTGTTTGACGGGTGGGCTAACTATACGTGTTGAAGGAGCGATACTAATTATACGGATACTTCCAATAACTCCATTATTACAATTTTAATTATTATTTTAACTGATAGTGTTAACATTTTGTGTTGGATGGAAAAAAGAACTTTGTATAAAAGAAATTTGTAGAACTTTGTAATAAAATTTAAAATGATTGGTAGCGTTTTTAAGACCATTATGTTCTAAAATCCACAAATCAAGCGCTCATCATCCTTATGCCCTTATCCCATTATACACCATATTTTGGAAAAATACATACTTGAAAATTTAAGTAAAGTTTTTGTATAATCTGATTTGACCCAATTCAAGTATTTTAATATTCTTAGCACTTTACAGTTTTCATAAACACTCATGTGACTCCACTGTAAACAATATCAACGAACCCAATGAACTTTGACAATCCAAAAAAACAATACCTTCGTCGCATTATTTCTTCCAATAAAACCAATCCGATGTGAACACAAAACGTATTTCCTGTTGCGTTCCTCATAAAATCCCCGATGCGTTCCACAAATAAATGAATAAAATAAAATAAAAAGTGTCGGTTCCGTCGTCGACTGTACTGCGAACGTTAGGCTCGTTGCCACGTTATCAAGGTCCGCTGATGGTAATCTTGACAGGCAAGCCGGTGACCACCTCTCGGGGCTTCATCATCGACACCTCGCCACAATAAATTGACCTTGTTAACCCCGGGAGAAGTTTTTCATTCGACGCAATGTGCTCGGCTCGGTCCTTCTAGAATGATGAGTAGTAACGCCCAAATTAAGCTAGAAGCGTGTACTATGGTTACTAGGAAACGGATATAATTATGTACATACTTAAATCCCTACTATATAATATTTATGTATTATCAAAGCGAAACTAACTCTGTCTGTCTGTTATGCTTTCCCGCTTAAACCTCTGTAATTATTTTGATGAAATTTGGCACATACTATGACACTGAGAAAGAACATAAGCTACCTTTTATTGCGAAAAAATGATCTGAAATCCGAGCGGACGCAGTGGCGGGCAGCCGCTAGTATTTTTATAAACGTCCATGACTCGAATATAAATGGTCATGTTTATTAGAAAAACATTTGTTTGTCGCGTACACTTATTTTTACAAATATTACTTAAGGGTATTACTTAAGGCGAACATTAGGCTCGTTACCACGTTATCAAGGTCCGCTGATGGTAATCTTGACAGGCAAGCCGGTGACCACCTCTCGGGGCTTCATCATCGACACCTCGCCACAATAAATTGACCTTGTTAACCCCGGGAGAAGTTTTTCATTCGACGCAATGTGCTCGGCTCGGTCCTTCTAGAATGATGAGTAACGCGGGAAATGTGTCAGAAATAAGTGTTTTATGTAAACGAATTCTGGGACTAGCAAAACAATTGGATAGCCCAAATTAAGCTAGAAGCGTGTACTATGGTTACTAGGAAACGGATATATGTACATACTTAAATCCCTACTAATATTATCAATGGAAAGTAAATCTGTCTGTCTGTTACGCTTTCCCACATAAACCTCTCAACCGATTTTGATAAAATTTGGCACATACTATGATACTGAGAAAGAACATAAGCTACCTTTTATGGCGAAAAAAGGTTCTTAAATCCGAGCGGACGCAGTCGCGGGCAGCCGCTAGTATTTTTATAAACGTCCATGACTCGAATATAAATGCCCATGTTTATTAGAAAAACATTTGTTTGTCGCTTACACTTATTTTTACAAATATTACTTAAGGGTATTACTTAAGGCGAACGTTAGGCTCGTTGCCACGTTATCAAGGTCCGCTGATGGTAATCTTGACAGGCAAGCCGGTGACCACCTCTCGGGGCTTCATCATCGACACCTCGCCACAATAAATTGACCTTGTTAACCCCGGGAGAAGTTTTTTCATTCGACGCAATGTGCTCGGCTCGGTCCTTCTAGAATGATGAGTAACGCAGGAAATGTGTCGGAAATAAGTGTTTTATGAAAACGCATTCTGGGACTAGCAAAACAATTGCATAGCCCAAATTAAGCTAGAAGCGTGTACTATGGTTACTAGGAAACGGATATATGTACATACTTAAATCCCTACTAATATTATCAATGCGAAAGTAAGTCTGTCTGTCTGTTACGCTTTCCCACATAAACCTCTCAACCGATTTTGATAAAATTTGGCACATACTATGATACTGAGAAAGAATATAAGCTACCTTTTATTCCGAAAAAAGGATCTGAAATCCGAGCGGACGCAGTCGCGGGCAGCCGCTAGTATTTTTATAAACGTCCATGACTCGAATATAAATGCCCAGGTTTATTAGAAAAACATTTGTTTGTCGCCTATATACACTTACTAGCGGCCGCCCGCGACTCCGTCCGCATGGATTTCGATTTCGACTATCCAACACAAAAATAATTTTTCAAATCGGACCAGTAGTTCCTGAGATTCAAACGCGTTCGCGCGTTTGTTTGAACGCGCTCAAGCTCGTTCAAACAAACAAACATACAAACAAACAAACAAACATACAAACAAACTCTTCAGCTTTATATATTAGTATAGATTTTTACAAATATGACTAAGAGTATTAAGTCTTAAATAAATACTTAAGGCGAACATTAGGCTCGTTACCACGATATCAAGGTCCGCTGATGGTAATCTTGACAGGCGAGCCGGTGACCACCTCTCGGGGCTTCATCATCGACACCTCGCAACAATAAATTGACCTTGTTAACCCCGGGAGAAGTTTTTTATTCGACGCAGTGTGCTCGGCTCGGTCCTTCTAGAATGATGAGTAACGCAGGAAATGTGTCGGATGTAAGTGTTTTATGTAAACAAATTCTGGGACTAGCAAAACAATTGCATAGCCCCAAATTAAGCTCAAAAGGTGTACTATGGATACTATTGAACGGGTAGACTTACTTAAATACTTTTATAAACATACATGTCTCGAGTATTAGTGTCTGTGTTTGTCACACAAGTTTTTTTGATGCTAACGGGATTCAAACCCGCAACTCTTTTTCAACTAGGGGCTAAATACAAAGTAGTGCATTTTAATCATTTCGCACATCGATTTCCTGGCCTAGTCCATTTTAAGGATTAAGATATTGATATTTTTGGCTGCTTCTCAAAGTGGATATAAACTATATGTAGGTACCTTCCTCAAATATAGCCCCTTATGCCGAGAACTTAACACAATATTTATTTCTTTAAAAAAATACTCTTTTATGCTTTTTAGAATATTTTTAACATTAAAAATAACTAATAAGTAGAAAGACATTTGACACATGAATAATATTCCTTTGTTCTTGTGTATTGTTGAGGCCAAAATTGAAGAGAAAAAACCAAATGCTTAACTTTTTCAATATGAAACTAATAATGTTTTATGGCAACGATATACTTTAGTCTTCACTTTTTAACAAATATTACGTATTTGTGGGTAATCGACTAACTATCGAAAAATATAATATTTTTCTTTAGTCTATAAAGTGACATTTTATTATTTTAAATCAAAGCCAAAAAAGGAAAGGAAGTGACACATTTAAAAATTTAAACAGAAGAGTAAAGTTACTAAAAGGTTACTAAAAGATCCATTACTAGCGTGGTCATAAATCATCACCGTCCGAGTCGGTTGTGGCTATAAATTAACTAAGTGTTATTGATATCTTCTCATCACTACGTCAAAATATGAGTTACAAAGATTTATAAGTTTATTTAGGCACAAAATTGTGATAGTAAAATAGTTTAACGATTGAGATACAACATTTGTGCCGCTATCCTGTTAGAATGTGGACTGACCTTTTCTTGCGTATTGTTGAAAATATTTCTTCGAGATTATGTATTATTAGATTGGCATAAATTGCCAATAATAGTACGCATTATTGTAGTGCACAAGTGAGTGTGAGATCAGGTGCACTCCCTTTTCCCTCACTCTCTTGGTTCTGTGGGATAGCAATCTGACATGACTGCAGAGAGATCAGGCGCAGGACCGGGAGAGGAGTTAGGATGCTGAATTTTTGAAAATATGGATTAGAAATATTTATTGCCCTCTTAAACTACGAGTAGAACATTCAGATATACCCACTTAGAAGGATAAAAAAGCATGAAAGCTTACCCTCGTTATTGAGATAGATTTCGCACTAAAAACCGTATTTCTACGTGACTCATCCTTATTCCTTATCACTCTCCTGATCATGCCGACATTATCACAAAACCACACGGAAAAAACAAATAGTACTTGTATATTCGCTAATTTGCTTATCATCAGCGGCATCGTAAACATATTTCAACATTCGTATTCCTAACGTTCCGTATAACACAAAAATATTTCTAACTAATGTAATACGGCCTCTGTGACACAAAAGAAAAGCTTCAAAAGAAAATGGAAAAGTTTTCTTTAACAAACAAAAAACAACATTTGACGACGGAAATAACAAGTGACTGTTTTTTCGTATTTTTACTTTTTGTTCTCAAATTTAAATGCCAGATTGTTTTTTACAATGCGTTTTTTTATAAAGGTACGGCACGGCTAATAATGAACTAAGGTACCTAACTTTTTTCTGCGACAAGTGTATTTTAAAATGAAGACATTAAAGATATTTAAGTAGGGATTCATTGTTTATTTTTGTGAAGTAATAATAGTACCTGGCCTACATTGACTTCAATACAACCTATCAAATAAAATCAAAACAAATAGGTATGTTTATTGCAATATGTTTATTTTAAAACCACAATATACAACCTATATCAATATAAGAACTGGAATGAAATGTAATGAAAAGTTATTTTGGATACTATTATAATGAGGAACACGACTGACAGATCAAATCACTCACTTTTATTAAACGTCAAAAACGTAAGCTTGTAGGGAAAATTGTATGAAATACTAAGGTTTGACGTCACAACTCAGTATTGTCAAATGAATACTTTTTTAGTTCCGATTAACTGTAATAATTTGTTAAAAGCGCAAAAGTTACTGTGGCATAATGATAAGCGATTATTTAATAATTACTTCTTTAATGTAAGAATTTCATAATTTATTTTGAAGTCAGTCGTGTTCCCTATTATTTAGAATTCTGAAACGAAAATTCGAGAAAGGAAGTTGTTTCACCTTGATTTTAACGAAACAAGTCATGTTTTCCATATTTACCAGAAAAGGTTGAGGAAACTCTGACTACTTTAATAATAGCTAAGACTATTTTATCACGACAAACACTTCCTTATAAGTAGTGTTTAATGTGAGGAGTGGAATGCTATCCTTGCATAGACGGCCATTATTCTTGAACTAGGCTATCTGTCAGCGAGATGTATGAATGGTTGCATCTCATCGAGGCGCCTCGATGACTAGTTTAAGTATAATCGCATGACTATAGATTTCAATCGTTAAGTATGCCCACGCCATATTCCAACCCGCTCCGACTCAGGCCCTCTAATGAGAAGCGACGTTCGCTTCACATCGCGTAGTAACCACAGTCACCACCGTACGTCTCGGCAATCAAAATGATGCCTCAGTTTTCTGGTGTCGGGGCATATCTATACGAATGACCACAAATCATAAACAGTCAGTATAACTGTTACAATAGTAGTACATCATCATCATCATCCTAGCGCCTCTCCCGGTTGCATCCTCAACCATTGCCTTGGAGAGCCCAGGGTTCGCTGCGACTATGATCCTGAATTGACTTGCCTGGTTACTACAATGGAGCGACTGTCGTCTGACCTCCGCAACCACAAGGGAAACCAGACCAGTTGGATCATAGTCGGGACCAACGGCTTAACGTGCCTTCCGAAGCACGGAATCATCATTCTTATCGGACTATCAGGTGATTCAAGCCTGCAATGTCCTAACGAAAACTGGGAAAACAACACAAAGTGAAAGTGTTTCCCGCGGGATTCGAACCCACGACTTCCGAGTTCGTAGTTTTTGAGCACAGCGCTACACCACGGAGGCAGTTGAAGACTTGAAGCATATCTTTGCGTATAATCACAAATCATAAACAGTCAGTACAACGGTTACAATAGTAATGCATATCTCATAATACATATTTTTTGCTGCGACTTTTCACGCTACTGCATTCGCAAACATCTCGTGCTACTTAATTACACCATTTGTCTTTGGAAGCAGTGTTTTATTGTTATTGCCAATGTTTGTTGCTTTCACCAATGTATGAATATGAAACTGATGCGTGAATGACAGGCCCGTTGGTCGAGTGGCTAGCCACCCTGGCTACAAAACCAAAGGTCGCGGGTTCGAATCCCGCTAGGGGCAAATGTTTGTGTGATGAACATCGGCATCTGTACTCGAGTCTTGAATGTATTTAAGTATGTCTATCCGTTCCCTAGCATCCATAGTACAAGCTTCGAGCTTAGTTTGGGGTTAGGCAATTGGTGTGTTAGTCCAATGAATTTATTTTATTTTTATTTATTTATTTATATTATTTACTTAGCATTGACATGGGTATACTGTGCCCGCAGATGTTACAATTAGGGTTAACAAGATATTAATCTTTTATTTTTTTTGCGAACCCATGCTGTGCTCTTCTCATATTAAACAAAATATCCGTTATATTAAATTTCATTGTGAATGATTTGTAGATCAAAATTGATAGTTCGTTACATGGTTCTTAAGTTACTTCACTAAAAAAAACAAACAGCATTAATGTCATAATAATAAAAACAAGTACTTTATTTCAAAATAAAGCATAAATAAGTTATTGATTGCATGATAATTGCATTACAATAAATAGCACATTGATAATCAAACTTAAGTAAAAATTTTTTTTAAAGTTCGCGCCTTCTTTCAATATAACCGTAAAAGCTATTTCAAAACAGAAGGTATCACATTAATTTAAAAGTGCTTGTTAAACACCCGTTCATCTAATGTAAGTAAACTATTGTCAAAAGAGAATTTGATATCAACATCTTTCAAGATAGGTAAGGCTTAGTGGGACTTTTAAGGGTGTGGGGGCACCCTTGCCTGCCTTGCACGGCCGCACAAAGAAAGGGCGGAAACGAACTCGTACCTAGGACGTTTCCGCAGCCCACACCAACAAGGGCACGACGAGCTCTCTGAGCATTCTGCAGGGTGGCTCGCGGAGCAAGGCTTGCTGATGCCCGTGGCCATCCATTCATGCAGCGGATGGTACCGCGGGGTTTAGTGGGTAAACCCCTGGGACACAGTCCCAGGAGCAGTGCTACCTTAAGCACCGGGAGTCCCACACACGGCCTGTCCACTCCCCCAGGACCAGGTTAGGGTGCGTAAAGCATTCCCCGCGTTAAAAAAAAAAGGCTTAGTGGGACTTCCATTCGAATGAGCAGATCGTCTGGTTAAGTACGTCAACCTTACAGAAGACCTTAGTGAAGTAGCACTTCGTAACTGTTTTGCTATTTTTTTTCTGCGAGATTTCTATGAGTAGGTAAGGTTTCCAGTGCTTACTTGGGGAGGGTAGGAATGGGGTTTCAGAGGTAGGCAGCGCATCAGTGACCCTTATGGTGTTGTTGATGTCCATTGGCAGTGGTGTTCACTTAAAATCAGATGACCCTCTTGCATAAAAAACAAATAAAGAAATATTATTAAAAAAAAAATCTTGTGAGTCAAATTATGGAAAGTGTAAAAACTTGATAAAGTAAAATAGATCTAATAAGTAAGAACTTTTGATCGGTTGTGACGTGGCTAAGCTGCGTAGGGTAAGTAGGTACTCAGTACAGTACGTGCAAATTAATTGACGTCGGGTTGACTATACCACTCAAATTCTTGCTAGCCCAGTCCGTCCTGTGATTATTTACCAAACAAAAAATACATGTATGATGAAATTTTAACTGTAACGTTTTGTCCTAAGATCAGTACTTACACAGGGCGAGACTTCAGTCTAGCCAATATATATGACGCGTACTGCACTCGTATATACTGACCACGCTGTCGGCTCCTTATGAATAAATTATTACGCGCCGGCAGGTGGAATGACCTGACACAAAATGTTTTGATGGAATTGTTTTAATTGGACGTTATCTTGGTTCGACTATCAACTCCACCACGTTTGAAAAATTCATATTTCGTTAGCCCACTATTCACACCATCCTTTGAATTTAATTATAATTTCATTGTTGTATAAAAATATCGATTCTAAAACAAATATCCGGATGGAGAGTGAGATTAATTGTTTCTCATTAAGAAAGGCTATTAGAGAATTTAAATGACTCATTAAAACGACGGACTGCTTGAAATTGGTAATAGCGTTCGTGTGAAACATAGAAATGAGATAATTTATTTTACAAGCTATTTAATTGTAGGTATAATAATATATTATTTATACAGAAAATAAATGTTTACTTTCATGCAATACACGTAAATGTCTATTTCTAATATTATATTAATTATTAATCACTAAACATTTTGGCATGGCTAATGAGTAGACCGTTTAGATAGACAGAGATAGTTTAACAATTCGCTAATAACCTTTTTCTACCTTAGTCAAGGTATCGACCATAGGAAACTTTGCCAGTAATTGATGTCATCGACTATTTAAAGACCATACAAGTTATAATTATTGTAAATAACGACGCCGATGAAATTTTTGAATACATTTTCGACAAAAAGGCGTGTCTTTCTGTTCCCCTAGCGTTATTCCAGACGAATTAATTGCTATGTATTCTAATAGAATTCGAGTTTTGTGGTTTTAGTTCCGTGCCGGTCGATAAATCGTTTTCAGGCTTTTTGTCGACAGGTTGTTATTTATTATGGATTATGGAAACTCTTTCTGATTTTTGCGATATAAGCCTTTGTCTTTCTTCAACTTTCATTAGGAAGGTTAATTTTCTGTCCAATGGTAGCAGACCTGATTTACGTTTGACAGCTAAATGAATTAAATTAAAAAAGATATTCATAAAGTTGCCTCTAATTCGAAAGAAAGCATGTTTAATTTTATCAAAAATATCTAGAAAGTTTGCAAAAAGAAAAAATATCGCGGAATCATAAAAGGTGCAAAATATAACTTATTCCGTATAGAGTGCGAACACGCAGTAACAAAATAACGACTGCTTAAATTACACTGTGTGTAATAAACATAATTTCCACACTTGACAATACAGAAAAATGTAAAAGACATCAACACATGCGCATGACATTCGTCGAAGTTCTTTGGAATTGATTATTAAAATAATCAATTCAAAGAACATCGGCGCAAAGGTGGGAATGGCCACACTAACTGGGTGCATCACAGTAAAGTAAATATTTGGTTTTAATATTAACCCATTTAATGTGTGTCCCCAAATGATATTCTATTTTTTAATAGAATATCATTCAGGGACACAATGACTATATACGAGAAGTGAGCAAATGGACCTAAAACAAGACTCATACCCATACCCACGCACGTTCTTTCGGAACCCTGGCAATGGCGATTCTTTTTGAAGTCTATTACACGTTCAGTGGGTCTACAACGAGATAATTATACCTGTGGGTCATAGCAGTGGGACCACGGTTTACAGGCGTTAATATACAAACTTCATTCAAGTAATATTCAAATTGTATCTTTACTTTAGGTTTCGCAGCTGCTATCGATTGAACGACCTCCTTTTATTTCATTTAATTTATCTTCACCGTAAAACACTACAGAAAGAGTAACAAGAACATCGGAAAATGTAAGTATTAGAAAACCTCTTGTGTTCTGATATTGTACCTACAGAATCCACGAAGATACCACGAGAACCACAAGTCGTGCCAGAGTCTAGAAAGTTAAATTCAGAATGTGTGTTGTACTATAATAGCAATCATTATGTTCGAGGATGATACTAGTTTTTTCAAGTGTTAAGGTGGCGTAATTTCAACATTAGCAGATAGGGATGGGCCTCCTTCAAAATTCTATGTAATATTACCATTTCAATTTAATGCTAATAATTGAAATTCTATTTATTCTGTGTCCAGATAAAAGACTGAGCATAAATAGAATGAACTTTTATAAATGCCCGCGAACATCGATGGAACTAATCATAAAATGACTGAAGCTGAGTATCGGCTAGCTTTTATTACAAGTTTATAAATATTTAATAGTATTTAACATAATGCAACACCGCCCGGTTCCTTTTCCTGACTGCGAACGTAAGTTGCGTTTGCCCTTAAAAAATATAGTTTAATCGCTTACAGGTGTCGGGCTCGACAGCCGCGGCAAGTAATAACCTTTATTTTCAACATGCTGTCAATTTGTAATAAGTTTTTGCTTATATGTACGGCCATTTATGCCCTATTTAGTATCCCCCTTGATTAGTGTGTGCGTTCCCTGCGTACGTGAACTAAACGCTTTGACAGCCTTTACCATACCACATATTAAACGTTGAAAAAATATGTTTACCCATAGTAAAGGCTAATAAATGTCGTTACTAATATTATTTAAATATGGAAGCAGTGTTTATGTTCACGGTTATGAACATTTAAAAATGTTTTCTTATGTTTTTTATAACTCATTGTATTTATGGTCCCACGGTTTAAGCTGAACAGACAAAAAACAACACATATTTCAACAAAAATGTGATTTTGTTTTTGATGTAAGTATTTATAGCTACGGCGAAATGTACGCTTTAGATCTTGTTTTCCAAAAATGCTTACAAGTTATTCGTAAAAGTTTCTCATAATATTACTTAACATCTGAATTTCTTTCAATTGATAATTCTTTACACTGTGGAATTGAATGTTCGTAGTATCAGTAACTAATAAATTCGTTTCTTAAAAGTAACATGGCTCAAGGGAACCAACAAAACACTCAAAGATATGTTTCACTTTAATCATGATCCTTTCCTCTACCATAAGAACGCACACAATTTTACGTAAAAATAGTATCAGAGTCAAATGCAGGTACATACAACATACAAGTTAAAGGACAAAATGGAATGTTCTTAAAACGAAACTTTACGAAACATTTGACTGTTTAGTTTACGCTAAGTTCTGCTAAGCACTTGTGAAAGTACAATAATTCCATTCAAACGAGATAAGTGGAAACGTTAAGGCTGTATATTAAACCTCACTTAAGAAGTGTTTCGTTTGTCCGGTTTCTCACAGTAGTTTAAGATTTTCTTCCCTTAGGTGTATATTATTATTAACTAAAAATTGTATTGGTGTACCCGTATATCTGAAAACACTTAAAGGTTCGTCATCTTAGGTAGCTTACAAACTGCGAATTACAACTTCTGTAATTTAGAGAAAATAGAAACAGTTAAAAATACTGTAATTTTACTAACATATTGTTACATTTACCATAATAATTACGACGGAAGGCATTCCCTATACATAACGACAAACAAGTATTTTTTTAAACAAAATAAACTTAAATCATTTGTGAAATTACGATGAAGATTTATTAATATGGCAATATTACTAAACAAAACACAAAATAAATGTGAATATTCTGATATCCACAAACGAGGTGTAGCTAAGTGAACTAAGCAGGTTAGCCCATCTACTAAAGTCACTATTGCCGCTTTAGTTCCTTGTAACATGATATCTCGGAGACTTCATTAAATGCTATTTATCCCCGGAATGCGTTTTAACACCTTCTTTTATTACAAAAACATTCTTGCGCGAACTTTTGCATAATAATTCACTAAAACTTCATCACAATAGGTTGTAGTTACACGTCGAATGGTTAAGGAACGCAAAAAGGACAAGTTTTTACTTTTTTATGCGGACAATAAAAATGAAATGTGAAAATTGGTAGTTATTCAATTGTTTATGCCACAGTGGTGGCACCTTGTGCTTTTTGGAATAAAGATTTTTATATTTTCAGCTGTCATATATGTAGTAGGTACGTGAATATTTACGTAACACCTTTAATGCTACTATGGGAATAAGGTACGGAACTTTCTGCAAGACTCCTTTGCATTTCCCGACTAGTGGGCAGTTTTAAAAAAGAAGTATTAATGAGAATCTCTTTTAAAACTACGAATGGCAGGGACTGTATAAGATTCGCCAAGGATAAGGCGAGTGGAGAGCCTAGGAGTGGTCTGCAATAGGCTGATGCTGTAACCGTGAAAAGCTAGATATCTTCTAGGCAAACGGGAGTGGTTCTGACCGTTTATAATATCCTAGGTAGTATTTTGGCATCTACTGAAATTCCACAGTCCTACAGGCAGTTTTTTACAGAAGTTTTTAAGAGTCCCAATCTCTTTAAATAGTGCCTGTGGCAGTAACTAGATGAATTTCGGTTTTGGAGAGGCCTATGTCCAGCAGTGTACTCCGACAGGCTGATGCTCAAACCGCGAATGAATAACTATCTAATGGTATCTTCTTGGCAGACAGGAATGGCCAGGTTCTCCCTGTATCCAATATCCTAGGTAGTATATTTGCATCTACTTAGATCCTTGATAATTATACAATTTTCGTAGTTCGTCAAGCGCCACGGGACCGAGCCACATTAATTATTATCGCAGCATTCTCTCCGGAAGTCCGTCGCGTGCATCCACCGTCGATAGCCCATTGAATTATTTATACTTTTAATATTGTAATTATCATACACCAGCGGCGGCCTTATTATCATTTATGTTATTATATTAAATGTTATAATAACACTCACCACGGAAAGGTTATACGTCGATAAGGAGATAGGGAACAACGTTTAATGAGTATTTGCGTCGTCGCGTCGCGTACTCGATGCTAATTCGATCGGTAACTTGTCCCTTATATTTCATTACACGCAACGTACAAATTCCCCAACAATTTGTTCTCGTTTGTCGAACAGATCTCTTTAAGATTTCGATAGGCGGTTTTCTGGTGCGTAATTGATCGTCGCGAAGTTATCGTGTGTCATTTTGGATTTCTCAATTTTAGGTTAAGCACTCTAAAAACACAAGGCTTAATAGATATTTTATCACATTTGATAAGATTGACAGATTTAGAGAACTTCATTTCATTATCCACTATTTCTTAAACAAAGAAAGTGTATTGATAGTGACCAACAAAATGAATTGATAACATTGCCTTGTTAACATAGTATTAATGGCAAAAAGGAAACAGAAATACAGTGATTCTAATCGTCCCATCATGGAAAATATTTATAAATGTGTTAAAAATATCAATGTTTTGGCTTTTATTTTTCTAAACACACCTGTCAAGCGTTCTTAACATTCGTATTTGGGCAGACTCTCGTAACTTTGATACATATTTATATTCTTTATCATGTATACAAGGATGTCCCTTTTTGTCCTTAAAGCATATAACATACAAGATTTTATGGAATACCGAATACGCAATTTGGAAAGTACATATTTGATCTTATGCTAACATTTTTTTCTCCAAAATAGGATTTTAGTGACCTTCATAAAATGTATATTTATATGTACCAGAAAGTAACGTAAAACGTATTTAATTGGTTCCAGGTCTGACATTTAATCATAAAAACGAAATGTGAAACCGAAAGAAATCGTTCTCCATGTAAAACTAACCAATAATACTATCATAATTCATACCTGCAGAATGTAAATTAATATGCGTAAGCAATTTGACTTTTACTGCGTAGAAACTTCCCTTCTTGTGCATACAAGCGCATACCTGCATACATACCTACTCGTTAGTATCGCTTCAAAAAAATAGTCATCGGACTCTCTCACCGGCTATGACATGTTCTTACGTTTATCGCATTATAAATTGTGGATATACAATCTTCTTCCTTTAATCGAACATCGCGCGTTAAGGCCACTAATTGAAACTGATCTTTCTAAGAGGTTGAATAAATTAATAAACCGAAGCGTGGTCAAGGGAAGTTCATATCCCGATTACAACAACCTGTTGTTACAAATTCAAAAAGCTTTTTGATGTGTATGAAATTTATTCGGTCGCCACGCAGTATCCATCGGAGTGTGGCACAGCTGCAGTAAAGTGTAGAATTTCATTAAAATTACCGGTTCTTGAGTAAAATAATGCGGGTAGACGAACGGTTGGAAAAACGGCGGACACGTGTGTCCAAGAAGCATTTCCTACCACCTGAGCCCTGCGTACAGTAAACGTTTCTCACGGTAACCAAGTAAAAAGCTATTAGACGCTAATGCTTCCAGCATAATGGATATGCTCGTAACATCACCCAGGAAATGTGTCACTACGTCATTGGGCAGAGTTTCGTGCAGTTGGTCATCGCAACGCATTCTTTTGTTTTTCAATCGTTGTACCTACATGTCTTTTAACGGCTCATTGGGGTTTATTTCACATCGCAAGTTGAACTAACGTGTGGTTTATTATCTTAGACATAATTATGGGTGTAATACATCTGCAATATAATGTAGGTAGTGATAAATCTCCTCGTTTAAAGAAAAAAGTTGTAAATAAAATCGAACGGATTTTTTTTTAAATTTATGCACATTATTAGAGAGAGAATCATAAAACGTAGTTTTGATGATAACAGAATTGCTTAAAAAGTGTATCTGACTGAGATACTAAATGTTTTTATCCATAATTTTATTAAAAGTAATGATCAAATAACAGCAAAAAGATATAGCAATGGAATGATCAGAGGAAAATGGCTTTCTTTTTATTTCCCGATAATCGTATCGTAAATATTGACGACTGAGTTGCCGGGCAGCGCTAAGTATGCCATATGGCTTTCAGGAATGAACTATCAAGAGAATTACTAAAGGACCCATTACATTTAAAGACATGTTGTGCATTAAAGAATTCGCGTGGAACGTAAGTGCAGCGAGTGAATACGCCTGAGTGAGATTTAAAACTTTTAGCAATAAGAACTCTATGCTGTGCAAGTTTACACTTTTGTAGTTTTGTAGCTAGCAGATTAATTAATGTCGTATGGATAGGCCTATTTATTTGAATGGTGAATGACAAGTATCTACCTACTTTATTAATAAAAATGAGGCATGTCTGCTTTTTACAATAGAGTAGACAAAAAACATGGTTAAAACTATACGATCCCAAGCTTGATATCTCACGTAACTTTTGAATATTATTCCTAGAGAAAAAAACAAAGGGTATATATATTTTTTAGTGATAGTCTATTTGTTCCCTTCAATTGATATAGACACCTCAAATCAATTCGTAGGTATAATAAAATGAAGACGTCCTAATTCAAACGTACTCGTATAACAAACATTATGAATCAAGGTAGAATATATAAAATTCGAATGATACGTATGTTAGGTACGGTATACTTCGCGCGTGTTGAATTTGTAAAGTTTCAAATATACTGGCACGATGGAACGTTTGTCGTATACAACCCCACACAACCGCAGAACACTTTATTGAGCTCTATCGTCGAACGGCCGGTTAATACCTTTGCTTAACTTTTTGTGGCGTGCTTATTATATGGGCGACGTGTCCGCACATATCAACTGACATTTCGAATCACGCAAGCTTTAAGGCTCGCCGCATACAAACTGACACAGATCCAAATTTATAATTGCCTGTTGTAATGTGACAATGGACACTGCGGATCCTAATGTTAGCTTATGTTAACAAACTAAAACATTATGGTGTTTTAATTTGAGACATTTTGTTGGAAAATTTGTACACTGTAATTTATGTTGATTTTTTTTTACTATGTCTTACTCAGACACATACAATTCATACACAGACAGATATACCACTTTTACTAAATATACATATAATACTTTCAAAAGGGTGGAAAGCTCAAATGATATACTTGTATTGTAATGCATAGGTTTATTTCCACGTATAGAAAATTACTTATTTCGTGTTCTTTTTTCCACCACGCAGTTCTCGTAAACAGGTTTTCACCGGATGACCGGATATTTTTCTTCGATTCGGATTAATTCAATTCAGAAAAGTCATAATGAGGTATACGACTAACACAGAGAGGGAGAAAGCTTTATAGTAATTGTATTTAAAACCTACTGAATAATGAGCTCGAAGGTAAAAAAACAGAAATTCTTACATCCAAATATAAATTGGTAGCGTTAATATTATCTGAAAGTTCTGGTTACAATCTTATTGGTATTGTAATCAAAAATTACAATTATTTCTTACAATAGGGTCAACATGTCGTTTACCATTAAAACGTTAATTAGCGTCCTAAGTATAACATTACTTAGTTTGCTTTCTTACTCGTCGTACAAAGAAATAAACACACATTTACGATCCCGCTTTTACAACAAACAATAATCATGATTTCTTTGAAACTAGGGTCGGCATGTAGTGTCACGATAACCTATTATTTACTAAGCCTGAAAATGACAAGTTACGTTTGATAATTACCTAGGGGTAGGACATTTATCTATAGTAGCATTGTTTCGACATTTAATGCATAGTTAACAATATTGTAATGAGGGGAGTGATGGTAGCCAATCGCTTGTGAGTATGAGTAGTACCTTCCAGAAAAATGGAAATCATTTTTGAATTTCTGACATAAGAAAATTTGCCTTGGCTTTTTTTGTACGCGTCCTTTAATATTTATTAATATCATTAACACCCAAAAGTACAGATTGCTCAACAACCATTATAAGAAGTTGAATATTTTTCCAAATATGTAGGTACCATTAGATTTAACGCCAAAAACTGGCTCAATACCATTACGAATCGGTAAAATTATTAGATTTAATGCCGCCAACCGTTAGCCAGCACATCCGATTCAAAATCCAATAACGGGTCTCGTGTTTTAGTAAAGACAGCGTTGTAGAGACGCGAATGTTGCGGTGAACGACGCACTTACCCGGGCAATTAAGAATTACTATCTAACTGTACGGTACCGGCTCTGGGCACCTTGCCATGTGGCAACGGTCTCAAATCAGATTTTATACGGGAACAACTCAAGCCCATGATGACGGGAGCGCGCACAACATTATACTGAAGGAATATTGCTATCGTTGTTTTGTGGACATACCGTATATAGTAATATAATAATCTTTACTAATTTAATAAAGCTGAAGATTTTGATGGTTTGATTTAATCATTGATCTCAGGAACTACTAGTTCGAATTGAAAGAATATTCCATTAGTCAAGGATTTAATCTAACACTTTGTGTGCGGAAACCGAATTCGGCAGCCGATAGTTTTTTGATAGGGTTATTGTGACCACTGTTTCTCAATAACAATTAGACTCATCGCCTGCTGTCCATCTTAATGATGAGGCGATGAATCTAATTGTTTTCCGTGATGATGCTAATATTTACTAGCGACTCACCCTTAAAACCAGTAAAAAAATATTCAGTATTATGTTCAAAACTTTTCTAACGGGTTAAATGAATTTTTATTGTTAATAAGTTGCTTATAAACGAAACAACAAAATTTTGACGTCCTAAAAATGTTGTTCGGCCGTGTTAATGACAAATCGATTTTTTTTTTAAGAATGCTGGAATATCATAGTACATGGGCCATTACAGTTTTAGGTTTGATAGTGTGATTATCATGCCGTAAATAAAAATCTACACAATAAATATCAAATCGGATTGTGCTTCTCTAGGTTTTTCCAACGAAGATTTAAGAATCAGCATTCTTCATGCACTTTTGGGAAAATTTAGAAATGTTTCTTCTGTGATAATAATAAGTAAAAAGTTCCAAAACTAAAAAATTATACAAAGGTGTTTCTTTTTCAAATTTCATACTATGATAATAAGTTGTAAAAAGTTCCGAAAATATTTAATTCACTGGGAATTTAAATAATAATACAATAATACCAATATACTCGTCGGTGAGGGAGAACACCGTGAGGAAACCTGCACATTCAGTGATTTCTGACTTTAGTTCAGACAGATCTGAATGTGTAACCATGATCCAATCTGTCTATTTTCCATCCATTCAAGTAAAGAGGATTGTCTTGATTAAAAGAAAAACAGTATGTGGTGAAAGAGTTAATTAATAGTACTGGTAAGAATTGAACAGAAATAAAAGTAAGGGTTACTTAGGTTTAAGTTATCGCACAAATCCTATAAAAACTCAATTGTTTTTACAAACTATTCCCTGGTTATTCAACTAGGTTATTGGAGAAAAAGTCTGAACACCTTATATGATTTTAGGATTCCGTAGTAGTCTACTAGGAACCCTTATAGTTTCGTCATGTCTGTCTGTCTGTCTGTCCTGGCTCGTACTCCGCCGTTTCTGAACCGATTGCCACGAAAATTGGTGTAGAGATGTATAGTGATAATTCAAGAATTGGTTTTTAAAATAATCGAAAAATTATTATTTTTTTCCCCCACTCCCATACAGCGAAAAGTTAATTCGAAAACAAAATCAACTTACCTCATTGTATGGGGTATCGTTAAAAAGGTATTTTTAAATACAACAAAACTTGCCTTAAAACCATGTGGATCAAACACCCCAGTCTCTAGGAATATTAATACAAAGTTAAAATTAGAGCGTCCCCCCCCCCCCCACCCCCTTAAGTTTTGAAATACTATTACAATAATTCTGAAAAAAATGTCCAGTATACCTCCAAGTAAGTAGTTTCAACGAAAACTATAGCGAACACTGTATCATACATAGTTATTTTTATACAGCTCGACCAACTTATGACGTGCAGTTGCCCTTACTAAATGGTGTCTTAGGCGGTCGGCCCATCTTTTGGCTTTTTTATAATAATTTATTAAATATTATTTTATTTAATAATAGGTTTAAATATTATTTAATAATAGGTTATTAAATAATATTTAAACGAGATTAAACGCGATGTTAATTTTTAAAGTAGTCTCGAATTTTTGTATAGTACCGTTAAAATACCTATTAATTGTATACAAAAAGAAAGTTTGAAGTTTAAGTTTATAATGATGTTATTAATTGATTCCACTTAATTAACTTCGCATAAGCACTTAAGGTTTAATGCCTAAATCAAAAGACTAACTCGATGACCGTTTCAAGTAGTATTACGTGCTTCTAAACCCATGAAAGCATCATAAAAGTGGTTTGTTGCTATAGAATAAAGTCCTGGTAAACTCTCCAATATGTAGTTAAAATTTTATTTCATTAATTTACTCGGAATATCCTCAGCATTCCTCGTTAATGAGGGTCGTGATCATTGTGTGAAATGAAACACACCACAAATTCTCTTGGCAAATTTAATGGAGTGGTTTGCCATTGCCTTCTCCATTTCACACAATTACTTGAAATTACTGTGTAGGTTTCCTCACGATGTTTTCCTTCACCGTACAGCTGGCATGAAATTACGCACATAGATTTTTGATAATCCGGTGCGTGCCTGATCAGATTTGATCCGCCGACCTCACATATATGCAGGTGCGCTATTACCACTAGGCCAGTGAGGCTTTGAATATACTTCATTTAAATTACCACGGGAAAAAATGGTGATGGTACAACTCTAGGCCGACACAACATCACACATTTGCAACGTTCTTCTGACATCGGCATCCTTCAGGACCAAAAGATAAATCGGACAGGACCTGAAATAATCCAAACTCTAAAATTACTTAAGAATATATTCATACTGTTGCGATAGCAATTATCTTTGTCCCAAGACATTCTTATATCTGAATCTCGGGTCAAAAATCAAGTATTCATTTTTATTTATTTTTTGTAGTTTGTCTAACACCTCGATTTTGTAGTGTTTGAAATACAGGGTCTAGGTCTTGCGTTCGATTCCCTGAAATTTGTGTCGGCTTTTCCGAACACAGCCCGGTTTTGTGATCACCAATCTGCATTTGGGAAGCGTAGTAATTCAGCCAATACCCAATTTCGTAACGAAACAGGATTTCTAATGATGAAGGATTGAAGGCTCTGCCCTGCAATGGGACTTTAATGCCTAGATGTGTTTGTCACTCCTTAGATTACCTTACTAATAATGCTTTCTTATGATCTTGGTATCAGAGCAATAGTCATAATCTTATCCGATAGTCATTTACTTATAAGAGCTAACGTTGAAATAACGTACCGTTTTTTTTTGTATTGTAGGAACGTAATTTAAATATATTCATGGATACAGTCGGTAGGCATTAACTTTTCATAGGTTTTTTTCAACAAATCGCACATAATTTATTCAACTTTCTTGACATTCATCAAACATCTTGTTAACAAGCAAATTAATATTAATATGACCTTGAAAACTTAACCTCTGCTTATTGTTATATTCACAAAAACGTTAAATGTCGAAACAAAGAAATGGTTACGTAATTTAAGAAATAATAAATACTTATAACAATACTTGCAAAAGCTTGTTAAGAGCTTTTACGGTTAGAAAAAAATTTCGATTTAAAATAGTTATTAAAATGATAATTCTAAATAAAACTATTATAGAAATCGTGGTTAGGTTAGGTTCGAACTTAGTTAGGTTTTGCCGTAGACAATTTATGTTTCAATAATTTATTTCTTTAAACACTATCATTCAATGTTAGCAGGATATTTTTCACCATGATCCTGAATAGGCTGATTGTATATTATCGACGTCGATCTAAATCTAGTAAGATTGCAGCGACCACATCCGACTGTCTTTTGTCAGGAAAATGCCCTTTTGCTGGCCGCGAGGGCAATCAAGGGGTTATGCAGGATTCCGGGCCGTAGAACAAATCTATCCCTACTAATATTATAAATGCTAAGGTAACTCTGGCTCTCTGTCTGTCTATCTGTCTTTTACGCTTTCCTACCTAAACCTCTCAACCGATTTTGATGAAATTTGGCACAGACAATCTTTAGACCCTGAGAAAAAGCATAGGCTACCATTTATTGCGAAAAAAAATAATCTGTCATCCACGCGGATGAAGTCCTATAAAAATTATAAAGACCGTATGCGACTGCCGCAACCGCTACCTAAACAAGGATACCAAGCAATTGGATCATGGGCTACCTATCCATTGTTAACAGGAGAACTAGAACAATTGTATCATGGCTTCCTATCCATTGTTATCTGACCGCAAGTAACTTGGATGTGACTATTTTCATTTAGCATTTGCTAGATTATATTTCAAAATACACCCAGACTCAGTTCACAGCTTCTTGCGCATTAATTTACTTTTCTCCTTGTGCAATTACCTATTAATAAAACAGTAAAATTACTTAACGCCAAATTAAATATGGTATAATTGAGAAGGAAATAAAGAAACTCGTCTACCGAATCTTTTCTCCACACCTATCAAAGATTAGATTTTTCTTTGTTGTGTAAGAACATCTTTCAGGGCATCACATAAAGTAGCTTAATGGAAAAGAGTTTTTTCGCACAAACGTATCCTACGTAAAAATGACAATAGGTAGGTGTAGAACTCAACAGTCGATGGCTTCACCGACCAAAGCCGGGCCAATTGCAAGAACGGCAGAGGGTATAAACATGTTATTTTAGTCGACCGAAAGTTTTTTGGACCAAGTTTGTATCAGTGCCGTTAATAACTTATTAATATTTCTAAGTGTAGAACACATTACGCCGAAAAAACGCGTCTGAAGCTTTGCCGAACTTCACAAACATAGTCGCACTGAACTTCGGTAGAGTTTTTTCGGCCTAGTGTGTTTTGTTACTTAAAGCTGCTTATAATTTTTAAATGTAGACGATTGGGTACCATGAAAATTAACTGCGAATAATTTTCATGGTACCCAATCGTCTACATTGTTGTAAGAGGTTGCATGAGCCACACCGCAATACGAAACAGGATAAAGCATATGATGCCTGATCTTATTGAGTTGTTAATTAATTATTTCGCTTTTATTGATCTAAGACAGTCGTTCATAACCCACGATTGTTAATAAGATACGTCAAACAACCCTTTTTTGATATTTTAGTTCCAAATATTACCAATATACCATATGGGTCCCTGGTAAGGCAGAAAATTGGTAAAATGACCCTTATGACTCAGATGTATGTGAAATGAAGCTTTATCACGCGCGTTAATTTGCAAAGACTAGGCATAATTAATACCTAGGGAAAGATTGTTTTTAGGTGACAATGGCACTGCAGATATTATGCTGTTGGCAGTTCCTTCGCTACCAGATACTTCCTCCATAAAATCTTGTCTTAAATGGAAACCTTATCAGTATAAAAGATGATATTATGCTTATTAAATTTGATAGTTGTTAAGTAGTCTGAGTATCTAGAAGTATATGTAGTACTTTAAGTAGCAGCTTCTATGTTTTATTACCTATAATTTATGAGCTTTTCAAATAAGTTTGATTGATGTCTTCAAAGTAATTTTAGTTCTTATATTGTATTGAATACGTACATAATCAAAACTTTTAGCTTATTATGGTTGTACTTAGGTATTTAATATTTTATTAGTACGTATAATTGTTGTAGAGGGGTGTAACGACGGTAAATGAATCCTCGTATAAATTGTACCTGTTTAAAGCGGAACGAAAAAGTACCTGTTTTATAGGTAGGTAGGAGGTAGTTACTATATACCTAAACGCCAGCAACTTAATTGGCAACATTTTATAAGTAAGTAGATATTAATATTCAAATCTCTTTTCATCACTTACGTCTTGTTGGTTAAAGAAGTCATCTTGAGCGTCCTCACTGGAACAGCCCATGTCTTGAAGGAGTGGAGTTACGTGCCGCTCCCAGTCATCCATTATTACAAGAAACTTTTCCTAAACAGTTAAGAAGTTGCCGCGAACCGTCAATCACAGTTTAATAATCTTCACAAACTAGAAACCGTGCAGTCATCTTAACATCTACCACTGTGTAGCATTCCCTCGTAGTCGATACGCGAAACGCACATTTCGCGCCAAAAACTTTACGTTTCGCTCTACTTTTTAGTTTTCGTCGCTACTGGAATTGGCGGGAAACGGGCGCGATCGCGCGCGACACTCAGCTGTCACAAACTCGAGCGAAAGAGAAAAAAACAGTTGCGGCCGGGCGTATCACGTGCCCGCTGTTACCGGCGCGCATTCAAAAAACGTACTAGGAGAAAAGTGTGCGAAGGCAGCGTGCGGAGTCAGTGTGGCGAGGCGCGGGTTCCCGGCCGCCCGTCGACGCGACCGGAACAGGAGTGCGTGCCGGTCGCGCGGCCGCACGCCCTCACGGCGCGCCGCCTCGCGCCCGTCCCGCTCCGGCGCCGCGGCGCCGCGTCGCGCCGTCCCTCTCGCGCGGCCCGGCGCCGCACGCCTCCCATGGGCGGCCGCGATTTCCCGCCGTCCGCGCGCCGTTCAAACCCGCAACATGGCCGTACCTCTGCTCGACTCCTCGTACCAGCTTCCAACACCGACACTCGAAACGCTCTTATCATACTTGCTCCGAATATGGGCTGTAATCATTAAAGCCACCTCTTTTATACTCCGACCAATCCTTATAAAGAACAATTGCACAGATTACTTACCTATGTAAATACAGTACGCGACATACCTACGTGCCTTCTCTACATTGGTCTTTAACCCTTTCCACGCCACGAGTTTTCGTCAAAAACGTTCACCACACGCCACCGCAATATAACTGGTTGATTAACTAGTGCTGACAATGTTGAGTATCGATATTATTAATTTGTAACAAATAAATCATTTGAAAAAAATATTTATAGTTACTTTTTAAGTTTCTTGGGTTTTATTTTATTACTAGCGGCCGCCCGCGACTCCGTCCGTAGTTTTTACGTGAAAGAGTAACAAACATCCATAAATCCATTCAGTAGTTTTTACGTGAAAGAGTAACAAACATCCATACCATACATACAAACTTTGGCCTTTATAATAGTAGTTATGATTTTAGTTACATGAAATAAAAATATCAATAATGACCGGTAAATTTTTCTAATGTAAATACATCTACGTATTCCAATAATCCTCTAAAAAAAAAAGAAAATTACAAACACTTTATTGTGTCAAACCATGGTTGCACCATTAGATTGGGACGCTTTATAGTACATATTATATTTTTTTATAACTTACCTGTTGACTATGTAAGAACACTTCAAATTCAACATCATCAGTTCCTTCTAAAATCCTAATCAACTCCTCTGCAGTGGTCATATTTCAATAAACATTAATTTATTAACGTAATAAATCTACACAGCAACGCAATGCATAACACAGTAAATAACATAATTTTGCAGGGTACTTCCATAATTTATCGATATCTCCAACCCTCATTGTACAACACTAAATAAGTAGTTCTAGAAACATCTATCGCCTCTGACGTCACTTCCGTGTCTGATATATCAGACGTTGGCGTACGAGACTCATGCATGATCGTGTCGCTATAGTGTTGTGACATACTATGCAATTTACTGGATTTGATCATGAAACCCAGTAACAATCAAATCCACCAAATCAAATTTTGATGCAAAACATGAATCGAAAATAAAGCGTTTATCAATGTAAACGCTTTATTTTCGATTGCATTATTATCGAGTGGATTATACAGGTTTTTGTTTTGAGCATATTTTTTGTGTGTTACGAAATCTTACCAAGTTTAACCAATGTAAAACTTGGCAAGATTTCGTAACACACAAAAAATATGCCCAAAACAAAAACCTGTATAATTTTTACATTTTTGAATGTTTCTATTTTGAGGTACCAGATTTCTGGTTTTGGTAGTAACATTGAAATGGAACATCACTAATGGAACGCCAATGTCTGATATATCAGACGTTGGCGCAGAGGGTCCAAGTAAAAAAAAATAGTATGAGTCGATTCAACACGGTTTTGTTTTTAATAATTTATCATTAAAATAACATTATAATACTTTATGAAATTGATATTTTTGATTAGCTAAAGTATAAACAGTCTGAAAATTGTATGCATATGTCGTCACGTACTATAACGATAAGAAAAAATAGAGTTAAATTGGTTAGATATTTATGTCTGATATATAAGACGTTGGCGGCGAGGGCACGAAAGTTAAATGTCTGATATATCAGACGTTGGCGTGGTAAGGGTTAAAATATTGGGACTTGTAAACAAATTATGAACAAATTTTCATGCACTGTGGATCTCATATAAAAAGATTATAAAATCAAAACTTTGGTAGAAAGCGTGTAGGTACCTACATAGACTATTTAAGTAGAGTTTAAGATTGAAAAACTAGTGAAAACTGTTTTTCCCATTGCGTGGTACCATGTTCAACCAAATAATCGTCCTTTGCAACTTCGAGCAGTTAGATTTCCTTTGAGTAGAGCTCAATAATAGTTTCTATGGTATAGATGCATTTTCTTTGCCCATATTTTAAGTTTGCTCGGTCCCACATGCATAATATTTCAGGACTGCCTCGTAGCGCATTGGCTATTCTATTGCACGGTAAAGCGGCAACCACGCCAATCATTCTGAGTTCAAATCCCATGTCGAACTGAATGAATAACTTTTCTCTTGGAAAATGAGAAAAGTGAAATTACATCCCGGTCGGAATCAGAAAAAGCATTGAAACCCGTTGGTTGATAATAAAGGGTGCGAGTAATTTCTTCAACGTTGATAATGACGTTTCATTATCAACGTTGAAGAAATTACTCGCACACTTTATTATCAAAGACACTTACCTACCATCACAGCTTGAAAAGCTAAAGTTACACTAATTTGAAAAGTCATATTCGCCCAACCCGACCCGATTAGAAATCAGTCCATGGACGTATCAATCAGTTTTGACGGCTTGCAGCGCAAAACATCGCCGAGACATAACCCGAATTCATAGGTAATGCATTCTGGATAATTCAATATCCATTTGAAATTTATACTTAATGCTATTTTAATACCTTGACCTGGAAACATAAAACACTTCTCTTAAATCATAAATGTGACACGGATTTCGTATTTCGCTCAGATAGTTGACAGGTATCTTTTTCGGGGCGTCTATTATAATTTTGAATCACACACTCAGTCACCTACGAGTATAAGGGAATAAGATCCTCATCAAATATTCAAGGTTTCTGCTTAATATTTCATTAAATTTATTGCCCTAATTTCTAATTGAAACAAATAGAAAATATTTCTGTGAAGTCTTGGACTCTTTGGATTAGGTAAAACAGCAATTAACAGATTCACTTTGAATCGTGAAAAAGTCCCAGCTTTTCTTTTGGTCCTTTATCATGAGTCCTTCTGTCTCTAACATGTAAACTTCAACTTCAGTCACTATGTCTAACAATTGCATGGTCCTATTCTGGGCAGTAAAGATCCAAAGTGCATGGTCATTTTACTCTATTCTGAGCAGTGAAGATCCAAATTCTGCCCGCTAGAGCTTTAAAACCATCCTTTCTCCTCATCTGCGGGAAATTTGCTCACAGAAATGAATTGCCGTACCATATATAGCTTAGCCACAGCCAATTGAAAATGTCAATGTGCTGCCTTCCAGCCAACATCAAAATAGGATAGGTAAGTTGTTTTACCTTTTCCCGGCAAGTGCAGCAGTTACAACTTTTCCATCTATTTATTGAACCACCAACTCACGACGTGCGATTGTTAATGTATTGGTAATGTTTTCTATTATTATTATATATGTAAAATAATTATCAATAATGTATCCATCTATAATGTAAAAATATTGTCTACTGTTTCAGCTTTACACATATTTTTTTGGAGGCTAGGTTTATTTGCTCGTTATTTGTAAATTAAAATACCTACACCAAAAAATAACTCATTGTACGTATAATCCAGTCTGTAGGTATTTTTGCCCTACAAAAGGTGGAGTAAAAGCGTTTATGATGTTATGTTGTTAAGGTATGAAGGCCTAATAAAAATCCAAATTTTCGACCTTGAGAAGAAAAGGCGCGAGCCGCCATCTTGAATTGAATGTGCCAAAATTAGGTTTTTTTTAAATAATGTCGCAACAGTTTACTTTGTGGCAAAAGTGTCTATGGGAAGTAGAAAGAAGATAAAATTTCTAACATTCTTCTCATACATGTTTATTCTGTAAGTCTTATAGGTAAAAAGTTACAAGCGCCGGAATAAAATATTTCCAAAAAAAAACGTGACTCTGTTGACAAATGGAATAAAATATGCGAAGCGATATCTCATGCTGTAATTTCAGCAGCAAGACCTAGATCTTTTTTGTCGCCACTTTTGATCGGTATCAGTACATATTTGTACAAGAAGTTTGGATCAAAGAAACTTATCGACTTACCGTCTTCGTTGGGCTTCGCGGCGTCGTACTTTGAAACTACACTCTTCGAAAAATCTGCCGTTATTCGTCCTGATGCAGCTGGCACCTTGGTTGACCCAGATTCATTCTCTCAAGTTATTTGTGATAATGCGGATCACAATGTCAATACAATAGATGGTTTGCATACTGTTCATATTATGGGAGCTATCCAGTGCGTAACCCCTTATGATGCCGTATCACCCGATCAAAACATCCCAAGATTGTCTAATTTGCCTAAAGTAAATTGATGATTTTTGTAATTTTGTTTTTCTTCAACCAGATGTACCTTTTTACCTATAGGACTTACAGAATAAACATGTATGAGAAAAATGTTAGTAATTTTGTCTTCTTTCTACTACCCATAGACACTTCTGCCACAAAGTCAACTGTTGAGACATTATTTAAAAAAAACCTAATTTTGGCACATTCAATTCAAGATGGTGGCTCGCGCCTTTTCCTCCCAAGGTCGAAAACTTGGATTTTTATTAGGTCCCCATACCTAAACAAAATAAGGTCAAAACCGCTTTTACTCCACCTTTTGTAGAGCAAAGGCTTTTATAAGTCCCCACAGACTGGATTAGTAAGGGTTTTCCAACGTTCCTCCCGGACGCACTAGTGGTTACTTCAACTCTAAATAAGGGATTAATTTAATGAATTAAAAAGGCTTTTTCCTATTATAATGAGGCAATCACTGACTAAAAGAGAATAATTCATTAATACTAATTGTATTAATAATTTAGTAAATCGGGTCTGAAAACCTGACGAAAGAAAATTGGTCTCAGATAAGAGACATCGCAAGGCTGTCAGCTCCATACAGGTGCATTGAAGTACATTTATACATGCATACGCAACTGTTCTTGAAATAGAATTTAACCTTCAATATATTGCGGAATTATGTTTCCTACATGAATAACATGGTATGTTGATAAGTTTAATCAATTTGGAGTAGCGGATGCATTTTCAGTATGTATACCTATTGAAGTTATTGGTTTGTTTACGTACTAGAAAGTCCTTGGGTAGAGGTTGTCCAAGGAGCTTTTCTATGGAAAGTGAGTAAATTTTCAGATTTTATAAACAGATATTCTCAGTTTTTTTATGAGGTAGAGCTAAGTGGAACTTACACTGGAATGAGCCGCTCGTCTGGGGATGTATCTCTACTTCAGAAGAACACAGTGAAATAGCACTTCTCGACTGTTCTGCAATGTTTCTGCTGGTGGATAAGTTTGCTAAGGCGGGGAGTCTATGGGTGCAAGCGTGCTGAATAAGCTAAAACCCATCTTTGTAACAAAAATAAGATTTTAAATGCTGAGCCTTTGCCCTGCAGTGGGACATTAATGGGCTGATGGGGCAAAATTGTTAGTTGGGTAGTGATCACTAATTTTTAAGTGTAATTAAAAAGGAATATCCATAAGTATTAATAAATAAAACCGAATAGGATAGCTATCTCTATTGCTAATAATCGTGCGCAATTAGGAGGGAACTATTACATTTTATTGCTATAAAGAAAGAAATAACATGTCATTAGAACAGAATTTACGACTATTTCATTGCATTGTTATCAACATAACACCCATTTCATTTAAAGTAACCACTCACTGTTCAAAGTACAAATCCAACATTAGCACTTATAGGTACTAACTTGGACACTGTTAATTATTACTAGCAAGGATTTATTGATTATACTGAGAATGTCCGAGTGAGTGTGTAAGGAAATTGTTTGGAAAATAATTGCACTAATAATGTAACTACGATAAGTGTAGAAACCAAGTTCGCCGAAAAAAAGAGACCGAAGATCAGCAGAAATGCATTTCTCTATACAAAATTTCGCGACGTAATTACGGTGTGTCATCTTCGTAGTTGTAGTCACGCCGAACTTCTGACGCGTTTTTTTCGACTATTGTGTTTCTTCAAAAGATAGAAGAATAATTAAATATCAATGTTTATTACCAGCCTTAAAAAGTTGCAAACTACGCGAATGATCAGATCAGATAAAGGACGTAAATAAAAATAAACTCTTAATAAAACTTTACCACAAGTTCCATCCGCTTAACAGGATTAATGCAACGATCACTTTTTGAAGACATCATTAATACTATTTAGGCTTCGGTTGATCTCAGTTAAATCGTCGTTTCCTCAATCCGTCGGAATATCCGAAATCCCATCTTATCCGTCGACTACTCCAGGAGGTATTCAATTATAGTTTTCAATTTTCAAGTTAATCTGTCCCATTTATTAACAGAACTGAGTTAAGAAACTTTCATTTAAACTGTGCTAGAGTGTTGACGGTGTAGACTTTTTTAACCGACTTCCATCCGACTTAATTCAAAATTATTAGATTGTAGACTTTTCATATTGAGAAATAATTGTAACAACAAACTACACGAAATTAAAACTAATTTAAACTGAATGCGATATTAATTCCTACATATCTTTTACTTCTTGTATTTTTACAGTTGACTGAATGGTGTCTACGAATTTCGGTACAATGTACATTCTGTAATTTTAGTTGTCCGATATGAGACTCTATTGTTCTTAAGTCAATTGGATTTGTCGACATTGGAGCGGGTACCTTTTGTGTAAGAAGTTGTGGGTAGATCCCATGGGATGGTCATAGACCCGGGGCGTTCGTATGATCGAGATTTATGTGTGTTTTGTGTTTGTAAATTAATATCTGGTACAGACATACCTACTTGATGATTCTTTCGGCGATTCCATTTTTTAATAACATGGATTCTTACGAGTATATGCAAAGTGTAGTTGTGTTCGTTGGGGTTTGGTTATGGCATGGATTTTACAAAAATGTATCCTTTTCTTTCAGTCACTCTAAGCAAAATAAAAATATAAGTTGTAACAAAATATACTGCAAATATTTTAAGGGCGAATCGTTTAGTGGTAATGTAACAAATTTGTCTAGTAATTTTTTTATGTTAATAGGCTAGTTTCCGAGAAAATCAACAAAATCAATTGAGTGAATTATTGGGAAAATTACAAATTTTGTCATATGCAAGACAGCTGGTCTTGTCTTATCAGTGTAATACAATAACAACACTTGTCCTGCCCCAAAAGCAAAGTGCTGTAGAGGGGGCGAAGCTTACAGGACGAAAAGAGCAAATTGGCCAATGCAGAAACAGCAAAATTTGGTAGGCATTAATTTTGACTTTTTAATATCAGATATCGATTACATTGCCACTAAAGAATTCGCCCTTAAAATATGTGCAGTATTTTTTGTTACACCCTGTATAGAAGAAAATCAATGAATTTCCCATAAACATACGAAGGTACTTTATTTCTGACCTAGTCTGTTCAAAAATTCCTACAGCGCCTTTTCTAGTAGGAATAAAAGGCAAAAGGTTTATAGTTTTATTTTCTTTTGATTTGCATAGCATTGTAGAATGCGAGTGTTGTTGTTCAAATCTAAGCAGTCGGCGGCTATTTCAATTCCGACTGTTAATATTCTCCGTTACCTGAGCTGGACGTACAAAGATAGTATTTTAACGTAATCATCGAGACCGACTGGAAACCACTACATGCCTCAACTTCGGTCATTATTAAAAGCGTGGAGCATAACATAGTTAAACACTTACGGCGGGCAAAGTTTCTGAACACCGTACAAGCGGCCAATTAAAAGTTAAATGTCTAATTCTTGTTAGACGCGGGAAGTCCGCAACTAGCTACTAAATTGAAAGTTTTGCGTTTCATGTATAGGTATGACGAGGGTTATCCGATCTACAAATATATTTCCCGACGTATCCGTCTAGGTAGGATACTTATAATGGCGGGATTTCCTTTATTGTATTGATTTGACCGCAGTTATGAAGTTTCTGCGTTAATTTTCCCTCGTGGACATTTGATATTTTATTATTATTTAAATGTTCCAAGTCTTGTAACAATATTACAAATACTTAAAATTTTACCATTCATAACCACTTCATTATTGTCATCATTTTAGTTGCACTTGTGCAAAGCTGGGGCAGGTTGCTAGTACCTAATGAATAAATGAAGAATAGATATTATACCTGATGATATCAACTGATGCACTGAAGCGCAGGCGACAACTGCTAGCGGAAACCGCAAGAAAACCCCAAGGGTAAATGCAAATTAGTTTACCACCCTTCAGTATTTTTGCACTGATCATGTAAAATTATTCTTGTTGTTTGGATATGTCCCTATCGAGAACTTGCCATCTTTAATACATATTTGCTATTGCTTGATTGAATTATGCTACAGTTTTCTAACAGAGCTGGTAAAGGGAATTTTCCGTTTTAGATGAAATAGATCGGAAGGTAGGTACCTACCTGGTAGGTAGGAGTCTGCCTGATAGACCACGTTGCAAAAAAAGAATTTTGTCTTTGATTTTCATTTATGGATTTTAGTGGTTACGAGACTTTTTTTAAATTTGGATTAGGATTTTTATTAAAGTATTCCCTTAAGACTATTACGTTAATAAAACACTACTTAATTCGTTACTGAGACAAGCAAGCCCTTTTATTTTCTCCAAAATATTTTGTAAATAATTTCCAATAGTATTTAGCAACTGGTTTCAATTCTATCCTTCAGCACCGAACATCTAAACAAGATCTTTGGGTTCTGGACTCTATCCACGGTTTGAGCAAAGTTAGTTTCGAAATTTTCGGGTCAGTGAAACGATAACTAACTTACTTTCCTTAGTGGTGGGTTGACCCCGAGTTATATAGAAAGTTTGTAACACTATCTGAAAATTAAATAGTGAAACTTTAACTTACTTTTAATGTTGTGTAATTAAATCATTTTTAATCGTTGTATTATTTCACTACGACTTTTTAGGAGTGCATCAAGTTGATGTTGATTGTTTATTTTTTGTTAAAAATTTTATTATAATAAAGACCCAAGTTAAAAAAAAAACTTTTTTGACGTAGACTTCCGAAATCTCTAAATATATAAAACTTAAAGGTGAGCCTGACTTACCTCCAAAGTTATAAAATAGGGGATGAAAGTTTATACTTATGAAACTTTGTCAATTTGAAACCGATTGGGCTGACACTTTGCATGCGTAAAGCAACTATGACGTTGGCATCCCCTTGCGACGGAGTGCGGTTTCGTGGGGTTCTCTTACACCCTGGCTACAGCCCACAGCGGTGCGACTTGCGATGCGTCTTGCGCCAGCGAAAGTGGCGAGCGAAAAAATCAAATATAAAGGAAATTGTATGAAGCATGCCACAGCTACGGCGGCGAGATGCGCGGTGCGAACGCGCGGCGGCCATACCCACGACTAGGGCGGCCGTCGCCGGCCTCGCCGCCGCGCCGCTCGCCGCCGTAGCTGTGGCTAGACCCTTAGCGTGTCTTAGCACTCCGTATTCATTGAGGTACGAGGTAGTAGGCGGTTGAGAAAAAGTATGGGATCACTTTTTCACTGGTGGTATCACTGTAAGTTTTAGTTATCACTATTACAAGGTTATATGTATTGGGTCAATGTTACTTAAATTAAGTAATTAAGTATAAGTAATACTTAACTATAAGAGTTGTGTCTAACTCCGCTCTAGTTGTAGGACTCTGGAAGACTGGATCAAAAATTGCAAAAATAGAACGTACCTATATTAAGCTGGAAGGAAGGGAACCGTTACATCCTAAGAAAAGATTTTGATAAATTCCACCCCTAAGAGGACAAAATAGAGGATGAAAGTTCGAATGAATACAAAATCAACGCGCGCCGCTAGTGCACATTGAGTAATCTCAACCTTCAATAATAATTTACGGGTAGGGACTTCGGAAATTTACCGAGAAGAAGACAAGAAACTTGATAGATGGTCTAAACTAAACTCTTAGTCATTAACTCATTAACCTACCTACAGTTCAATTTATTCTTCTTCCTAGCGTTTTTTCCCGTTTCTATGCGGGCTCCGCTTCGACCATGATCCAGGATTTGGCAAGTCTGGTTATTACAGTGAAGCGACTGCCATCAGACTTTCGCATCCCATAGAGGGAAACCAGACAGATTGGATCATGGTTACACATTCAGATTTAACTGAACTAAAGTCAGAAATCACTGAATGTGCAGGTTTCCTCACGGTGTTTTCCCTCACTGCCGAGCTAATGGCACAAATCCACACATAGATTTCGAAAGATCCATGTGGGCCCGGATTCGAACCGCGGACCTCACATATTATGTGAGGCGCCGCGCCGCCCGTACCGTACAGTTCAATTTATTAATAAAAATACATAGGTAGATTAATTTCGTGCGATGGTAGAGAGAGATACAGAATCATTGTTTTAGCTATCCATTACCTACCTACTATTACCTACCTATTCATCGAGTCAAAAGGTGGGCACTCTTAGTAGGTATACTCGTATCGTACCTACCTTCGTAAGTTAATAGACTAGATAATAATATACAGACGGACGCCTACATTTTTTAAAGTGGGAGTGGTATAGAGTATGCCGACAGGTACATTACTTACTCTTATTCTTATTCATAGAACTGAGAGTTGCGTGCGCAAAAGAAATGTACCAACGTTAGTAAGTAAGAAGTAGGTAGGTACCTAAAGGCGATTTTCTAAAACAAATCTACTTGACTGAAGCTTCCTTCATCGGAAAGCTCTCCTCCAATGAAGAAAGATGCACACTAATATGAATGCGGGAGATGAGTAATATTATATTATAATAATAATAATTTGTAGTCGAGAAGTAAATGACTCTATGTCGAATGACAGGTCTGTATGGAAAAACTCAACGAATTGCGCCGACGACCCCAGTAAACTAAGAGCAGGGCAGGCGATTTGTATTTAGGTATGTATGAAGCTAAAACCTCAAACGTAATAAAGTAACTTTCTGCTATTTAAACTGCGACCTACTTAGCGCCACAAAAGCCACCATGCCATTACATTTTGATGATTAATAATCAAAATCAAAAACACATTAGAACTAATGCGTAAAAAATATATTATATTTTTACCGCCATATAATAATGGAAAAATAATTAACATAATAATTTAAAACGTAAACAGTCAAAAGAACACGCGTGGAAAGGAACGTAACCCAAACGTCAAATCATACAACCGGAACGCGCTACTTGTTTTGACATTTCAGTTCACTGTTCCCATTTATGATTAATTTTGTTTTAATTTTGTGTTAAATTTGTTTGAGTTTACAATGAATCCCCCAACTGAATTAAGTTTTGACGAGATACTTAAGTTTATGATAGCACACAATGGACGAGTTACTAACTACGAATTAGTTAAACATTTCAAAGTGTTTCTGATGAATCCTGACATGAGAGGTGAATAATGTTTGCTTTCTCGTTATCTTTTATCAATCACCTCAACTATTTCAACACTTACTTCTAATAACATGATTCAATGTTAACATTAAAATTATAATTTACTGTCATGAAGTTTATGAAGAAATTAATGTAGTGTTTTATTACAGATGAAGCAAGGAACACATTTAAAAAGCATGTTAATACCCTAGCTGTTATCAAAAACCAAAACAATGAAAAATGGTTGATATTGAAGAAGAAATACATGCAAAATAAAGATGCCGAAGAAACGGAACAAAGTGTGCCAGTTGAAAAAAGTGCTCAGTCGGAGTCTGGTCCTAGTCAAGACCAATCTTTTGAGACCCCGATACAGCCTCCTTACCGACCTCCACCACCTGTGCAACTCAATCAAGACTTCAGCATTCTCAACAACATCATTCAGGACCAACAGGAAGCTGCTTTAAGAGACTCCCCAATGGATATAACCCCATCACAGTCAAAAGAAAGCTTATCTTTCCCCATTGAAGACCCTCCTCCAAAAGTGCATCCTCGTAGGAAATCTTCATCGGACAAGTCTATTACTGAAAAGCGACCAAGTATTCACCAGTTTGAACCAAGAATGTCCATCACCAGTCAAGAAACTATTGAAGCAGAGGACTCTGTTTCTACAACATTATCACCATCGAGGAGTGAAAGTATGCTTGTTGACAGCGAACAGAAGATTTCAGTGAAGGAGAGAAAGCAAATGTTCAATAGAATGGCTTCGGAGAGTGATGTCTTGAGTCCCAGCAAAACTGGCGGCAACTTCAAACATCAGGTATGTTTCTATTATTTTTTATAACATAACAGTGAGTAGTTTACGATAGGTTTAGCTATAGGGTTACAAAGATATTTTTCCACACTTAGCCTCCTAGATTGGTTATTGTTCGTGACAAAATCCTAATAACCGAATTCAAACAATTTCACCTCAGTCCAGAAGACATCACCCACTCATTGACACTGAAAACTGCCCGCAGTTTACGGATTATGACATTTACTACATTTCTAATCATATACCTAATTTGATTTTACAGGGATACCTGTATAAAGTTATTAATTTTTAAATAGTGTTTTTAACATTATTGATAATGATACAAGCATCCCAATGACCTTGGAATTACTTAGCAATACCTAAAATTAACTATGAAAAGACACTGGTTTAAAGATCTCATATTACCTATTTGATTAAATACTGATTATGGGATTACACTTGTAATACACACATAATTACATAAATTCAAGGTGTGGATCATTTGGATTTCAATTTCTCATGTGACCCTGATTATTATTTTATGTGACGAACTTATCCATGGATTTTCCGTGCGAGTGCCGGGTCCATTGCGTGGAACAGAGGGTATGTCAGTCGGCGCCTGGGACTTTCGACCCAGTGTGTAGGTTAAAGGGGCCACTTTATAGTATACTGACGATCACCTTCACCAATGGCATTCCTCTCACTTCCCAACCATATTTGGTACGAGCCAAGTCAAGTGGCTTTAGTTGTTCTCTCTAGTAGGAGCTAATATTAGATCTTGGTCATCCTAAGTCCATCAGTAGGCTGTAGAGAGAAATAAATATTTACATTAAACGTTAAGCAAACAAGGATCACCTGATGGTAAGTGATCACCCTGCCCATAGACATTAACAACCGTACAAGGGCTGCAGATTCGTTGCTTGCCTTTAAAAACCCCATACCCTCTCCAACTGAGCACTGGTGACCTTACTGTATATGAGACAATATCTTTGCTATATGTCCATGGTGCTAATTTATCTTAACGTTTCTCTCTTGAATGGGTGTAGTGCAGTGTGATATTTAAAACGCTAACAATTACACCCATAAGTTAGTAAATAATTCATAAATAAGAATTGTTATTTTTTAATAGTGTTTGTTATTGGATGTTTTACAATACAGATTGAGTCATTTCATGAATAGAGAAATATGAAGTTAACAATTAAATAAACTGTTTTGTGGCAAAACACTTTAGAATTTTCCTTGTTTGAGATAAAGAGTAGAGGTATTATTGTGTCTAAAATTTATTTTAAATTGCAGTTTTTTATGTTGAGGCAAATGTTTGTGCCATGAAAATCGGCATTTGCACTTGATTTATTCTTAGTAGACAGGTACTACATGTTTTATCATCAACAAATCAGTTGATCTTAGTGCATCTAAAGTTACTTGTATCCTGATACTTACGAATACGATACATGCTCTGCTGTCAATTAATTTTTTAACTGCATGTACAGTACAGTTTGTTGTTCTAAAAACTAAATTTTTCATTCAATTACTGGTTTTTCGGAGTAGCAATAACTTTCTCGTTTTTGCGAATACTATTCCCCCTTTGTAACTTTAATTCACTATGAGTATATGCACAATGATGTAAGACAATTCTGCGTCAAATGCAATGTTATTACGAGGAGGTAATCATCGTACACTCAATTAATACCCCAGGCACAAAGTAAGAAATAAATTGAACCAATTTGTCGACTGCTCACTTGCATTAAGAAAACACTCGTCAAGCACATCACCTGTTGCATTTTACCAACATACATCCATTCTCTAATTTATCGGTCCGAGAATTCTGTAATTGCGTTTTAATTATATCTTAAGCTAGTTAAGTATCATTTTGTATCTCTTATCCACGTATAGCTGATATTTACTTTGATAATTGTTGTTTTGTAAGAGTACATAATTATAAATGTTTTGTGGACCTCACCTGTTGGTCGTCCGCCGATCATTAATAAATATTTTGACCCATCGTACAAAGTTATACGTAAACCTGTTTCGTCGAAACACCTGTAATTTGAATGATGAAAGGTAACAAAATTTTAACAAAGCGGTTACAATAACACATTGACGTGCAAATCATGGTGTTAACTTTGTATCAATAATTCAGTTATTGATATGTTTATTGGCAGGTGTCGAACAATTTAAGTAGCCCTCGTATTGGGTCGAAGCCACATGTTAATTCTGTCTTTACAAGGATTCGTGATTATTCATTTATATCATGTGCATTTATAGATGTAACATATCCAAACAGTAATTACACCATACGGGTCGTCAACTATTGACGACCCGTTGAAATAATGGTTAAATAGACCAAAAGGTCGCGGATTCGATCCCCGCACAGGACAAACTATTGTGTGCATGAACGTGTCTGTCTGCCCTGGTCTGGGTTTTGTATGCATATATTTAAAGTATATTGCTTTTGTAAATTTGTCTATTCATACCTCTGATTATACTGAATTATTATAGTTTGTACCCATTTTAATAAGATAACAGACTGCAAAGTTAAAGTACCTATGACTTAAATGAATGTGGTAGGGTGGTGGTTACACATATCCTCGGTTAAATAGGGCTTCTTCGTCCAAAGGACACTTACTATCCTCCTCCTCTTCGTATTCCTCGTCACTGATTGTTGTGATCATTGTATAAAATGAAACACACAACAAGGAGGTAGAGGTAAGAGAGGTAGAGCTTTGTGGAAATTCCACTCGAATGAGCCGCTCGTCTGAGGAAGTACCTCCACCTTACAGAAGACCGCAGTGAAATAGCACTTCGTAACTGTTGTGCTATGTTTCTGCTGGTGAGTAAGGTTGCCAGAGCTCAGTTGGGGAGGGTATGGGGTTAAGGCCGGCAACACATCAACGATACCTCTGGTGTCCATGGGCGGCGGTGATTGCTTACCATCAGGCGATCCGCTAGCTCGTTTGCCGCCTCTGACATAAAAAAAATCTGATCATTTTAATAACATTTAAATCTATGACTATAAAAGTAACTGCCCGCTGACACCGTGCGCATTTCTTTTAATGTTGCCCCAAAATGTTTCCTTTTGTCCTAAAGACTATTGCACTTGGATAACTGTTAATAAGAGCTATAAGTTTCGATAATGTGTTTATCAAGCATTGATATACAAAAACCCAAGATGCACAGTCTCAAACAAAAGTAACACTCAATAGTGTCACCAAAACCAAAAGTCAAACTTTGACATGACATAATTTCGCAGATAGAACAAAGCTAGGAGTGGAGACGAATATTTGTTTTATTATTATATTATACAAGCATTTTTAAAGCAAATTAATAATATGTACATACAAACATAAAAATGGCAAGTAGTCATTTAACAAAGTACCGCAAAACCTTATTTAACTACATGTTTAAACTTAAATATAAAACGTGTTTAATGAATCTTCACGCCTTTGTTGGCTGACGATTGATGTCCATTGCCAGCATGGTATTGGGCCACAAGGAATACTAAAAAGAAAAGAATAAGAAATACATTATGTAAATATAGAACTCGTCTTCGTCACCTAAATTTATTGTATATCATAAATTAAAAAATGATGCACAAAAATCTATAAGAACATAATATGATTAATAAACAAAGTTCCAACTGAAATCTAATTGAATGGATGGTTGGAGATGAGACGAAACAAAAATGAAAAAATCTTCCATAACAATTTATCGGATTCGCTTAAAAACGATATTATAATACAAAAAAGACAATTGATGTTATATACATCAATTGTATTTTTACTATACTTTTTTCTAATATACTTGTTATAATATCAAAACGATATGTGCAAAAACATATTTTAAAAAATAAACATCACAAAAAATATCGTCTCCTTTGAAATACGAACAGAGCCTTCTTATAATGCGACTAAAATAAAAGGGGATTGTAATGCATCGTTCTGACAATGAAAGAACGGCCATTGGAATTTGCCGTATTAGACTGGAGCCGGTGACTGACGTTTTGAAACAAATTAAATTGAAATAATATATTACGTTGCTTATTAAGTTATAAAATCCACTAAAACGAATCAATAAACATTTTAACTTACCGAAAATAATAAATCCCGCCCTTTTCTAACGTTCTTGCCGTACTTTTTGTTCAATTTTTCATTGCGCATTTCGGTATTGTCAACGACGTTGCTATGACGCGAGTGACGCAAGACTATTTGAAAAAGGTGCCGGATTTAAAATTGGGCACTTTTCTGATGTCGACGGTTTATAGACATTGATTGTGTATCTTGGGTTTTTGTATATCAATGTTATCAAGATAACAAACTTGATATGAATACATTTATAACAAGGCTGTTATATAGACTGATAATCATTTGTTTTGTTGATGTCACCCCACCCTCCATAAATATTTCATTCTTTAACTACTAACAAATAGTGTTATATTATTATTCAACCTTTAGAAAGTAGGAAGGCCCAATGTAAATTATTAAAACAAAACTATGAATTTCGTTATCTGCTCTAATAAAACTCTTTTGAATATTAAATTGTTGCTTTAAGACGCAGTTAAATGAATGACAGTAAAACATATTCCTTAACGTTCCAAAATTTTATTGTCGTGTTCTGTGAGTGCTTTACGGGAATGAGTTGGTTTAAGTTGATCATCTCATGTACTGCATTGAAATCTGAAACAAAATACCTTTATTAGTTTAATAAGTCTTCTGTTTTGAACCATTATGAAATCTGTAAAGAACATTTACTATTATTATTGTAAGTAACGTATAGTTCGTGTGACTTTTGGAGTTGCGTGTATTTTACAACAGTGATTACTTTCTAAGATAAAAATATAAAATCACATATTTTAAAAACGTGTGACTCCCATCAAGCTGGTAACTGTTTACTGTTTAAAGCTGTAATGCGTTACATTTAATTTACTGTTATCATTATTGTACTGTGTCGATGATGTGGGTTAAAGTTTCCTGCCCGTCGACACCTGGTGTAGCTAATTGAATTGTAAAACCTTCGTCATGGCCCTTTGGCGGTCAAAACGAAGTCGAATCCGATTATTATCAATAATATTTTTTCGTGACCGCATTGGGGTACCAATAGCGGTATGGAAATTGCTAATATAATGCATAATCGCGTATAACACCTTTCATAGTAGGATTACCCTTTAAGATCAGATGACAAATTGATATTGTTTTTTACGCCATATAGGCTTAAATTAGCGGCAATACTACACCCAGAGGGCACATTTGAAAGAATACCAGAGGGGATGTTCATTGGGAGTGGAGTAAAAATTTGTATAATAATAATTTTAGCTCATCTGAACGAGTCTCCCCTCGCGGGGTTGCTCTAACACAAACAACAAAAGCACCTAATGACAAATATTAGGCTGCGCGAGTACGCCCCCGCACACCTAATGGACTTTACAATTGCTTTATACAGCGTGCTCCACATTGTAGCCTATTAAAAGGACGAGAGCCTGCATTAACTTTCAAGTAATTAATGGCATGAATTCGTGTGTAGTGTTACGAACAGATTTTTCGTTGTTTTATATTATACGTATACGGTACAGTAACCCTAAATGATAATAATTTAAAGGAGTAATGTTATTTTTCTGTGTCTGCGGTTGTGTCGCTGTGGTTGCGAACTTTTTAAAACATTTTCTGTTATGGTTCCGATGTTTAAATCTTGGGCTGGCTATTAAAAATATTTTTATAATACTTTTCCTTTTGCATTTCTACGAGTATACATCAACTTATATTCGCACTCGATAAAATTATTTATTCCTGCACAGTACAAGTTTTTTTTAATTATTTACTTTATACAACAATCTGTCGCTTTCGAGGGCCATTCAGCAGTGCTTGGTATGTGGCCTGTATCGCATCCTCATTGATAAACAGTAACTGTGTATTATTTTGTAAAAATAAACTGCGAAGAGACATTCACTTAATACCGCTTGTTTGCTTAAATAGCCATCAGTTTAATTTACTCACGCACGATCATTCCTTTGTCATGGACACGAGCTCACGCGGAACTAATAGCGCCAGTGATAAGTGGCGAGTAGAGTCTTTTGTATGCCATTTGATAGGAATACAACTGCTACGTCGCGTCATAAAATTCTGACAATGACATTTTTAAGACTGGCCACGGCGGAAGTGAACAAATAATAAATGAAGTTCCCGATCCTCACTAATATGCCACATTGCCGGCCGTCCTCGGTGATCCTGATGCATAAATCAACCCTGAAATAGAACGACGATGTATAAACTCTACGCTTCCGCTCATCAAACTGAATACTTTCAAAAAATTAATCTACAAAGATTTTATGAAAGAGTATTCCTCTTTCACCGCTGCGCTATAAAAAGGGATACTTTAAGTTCGGAGAGCTTAAACATTTAAGTTTTTTTATCCGCTTCCTTCGGATGAGAGCCGATTACAAAATCGAGTCTCACAATCTTCGTTGCATATAAGTTGCGAGGTAATTTATCCGGATGAGATTGTTTTATTTCGGTATGGAACACTATTATTTCAGCGCTTAGATTTGAATTTGTAATTTGCAAACATTTACTAGTGCCGGCAGGACACTGACAGTTATATTTATGTACCAGATTTTGCTTAGATTATTTAATAAGTTCGTAAACGTGCCATCCAGTAATGTAGACCACATAAATTTGTATTCTGCGCAGAAATAAATCTCAATTTGACTCAGTACCTCCTTCGTGGATAGCAAGTTTTGCAAATTGGTATAGCCCTATTACCAGACATAAATAAAATATGTTTTTAAAACAATACAATGACGACTTTATAAATTATAATGTAGAATTTCAGCTAGCTCAGAAATTTTACTAATGATCTTAATGAAATTTGAGTTACAATATCGTTAAGAAATGAAAACTCCCGTTTTGTTCCTATATCATATTTGTATCAAATTCCAATAACCAATGAGCAATAAAAAATGAACTTTACCTCAATGATGGAACACCTTGCACAAACCATATAATACTTACATTGAGAACTTCCATTGAATGTGTCAGTCAGTACTTTCCTATTGTAAGTAGACGTACTTATGTTTATAGATGGGGCGTCAGGTCATTTGCTGTGTGTCAGTAGTCGGATAATTAGATTCAAAACTTCGATATAATTTTCATTATTCATGGTGTATCGCGCTTTGAACACAGCTCGTGACTCGCTGCCGATTGTCCCCTGACAATTATTGTCGTGTGACTCCAATGCGCACGTGCGCCATTAAAAGTTCTAAAAAAAGGTCATTCGTGCTTTGTGCCAGCAGCGAACTACTGCGCTGTCCGTCGAGTATGTCTGCCTAAACTGACACCTGATCACAGGACTGATGTAATGCCTATTTTACTCAGATTACAGAATACCATAGACACTCCCTATGTCAGATTTTGGAACCACCAAAACGTCAAAAATTCATCTAACTTTACACGTAGGTCTGTTTCCCTCTACAGAAGGCGACGGCCGCGTCATAATGACGTCATCCCACTTGACGTTTAGACGTTTAGAGGACGTGTCTCTGCTATCTTGCTCTACCACACGTGATTCATAATAAGGAGAAAAAGGATAGCATAACTGTCAAATTATTCCCTTAATCTATTGATATTCATTCATCTGAGATATTTTAGATCAATTCATGTAAAGGTCATTGGTGGTTTGTGCCAGCAGCAAACTAATGCGCTATCCGTCGAGTATGTCTGCCTTAACTGACACCTGATCACAGAATGATATTTTATATTGCCTTAATTTAGATCAATTCTTACATACAATCTTAGCACTACTAACCTACTATTATTTACTTATATTCTGTATGGTTGGCTCTAAGATTGACTGGTACAAATTTTATTTCGTGCAATAAACAAATAAAAATGCCATGGGGCATAAAGTCCGCCTTTTGAACAATTTTTCAGATCGTGCAATAAAGTCTTAATTAATAAAACAACCTAACAGCCATGACGGATATGCTCAAGATTTCGTCAAATGTTTCAACCATACATGGTAAAATTGTAAATTAGACTCAACATTATATGTACAAAACTCTGCGATTTAAATTAAAAGCCAATTAATTAGGAGCATTTTGCATTAAATTTCCTTAGTTTAGGGCAAAATGATAATATGTGCAAAATCTTTGATACTTAAAACTTAAAAAATAATAACTAATCCTGAAGGAAAGTTGTTTTATTGTTAGAATTAATTAATTCAAAATAGAATTTACTTCGTTTCCACGTAAGCACAATAAAATGTACAATTAATCTTTTCAATTTATAGCATTAGATACTTAGAACTGCGTACGCAAACTATTTCGCTATGTAAATGGTTTAGTTCTAGCCACATCAGCTAGAAATATATTTACCGACAGGCAGTCTATGTACATAGTTTTTATAAGTATTAGAATTTTATTGTAAGTGTAGAAATACCTCAGATGAACGGAAAAATTTGACAGTTACATATTAAAGCTTTTCTCCATATTATGAATCACGTATGATAGAACTGCAGACAAATGTACTCTCGCGGCCTACCTGTCAAGGGGGATGTCGAAACTGATTTTCTCGCCTAAATTATCTTAGGACTTAGGTGTAAAGTTAATTTTGACGTGTTGGGTGCTACACTCAAACATGACATAAGGAGCATCTATGGTATTCATTAATCTGAGAGGAACACACTTGGCTGAAATTACGCGACCGAGGTTCGGCTGCAATGAAAATGAAACATACTATGGCATTTGAAAAGAGCTACTGTTGAGTTTCTTGCCCATTCTCCTCGCCAGTAACTGCCTTCTAAATCGGTGGTTGAGTCATTTTTTGTTGCAATTCTGACGATGCTTCTATGAAGCCTATATTAATAAAGAATGTTTTGATTATTTGATTTGAATGCATTTTCTATTCAAAATTACGCGACGTTTTTTCGTCATAGTGTGTCATCTTCCATTTAAAATATTAATTAATAATCCGCGTTAATCCGGTCGCGTTTATAACGCATGTTCCTACACTAGGAGTGATTTTTATTTAGTTTAATGTGTTTTGCAGAAATTCCTTTTCCTTAATTATTTCGTAATTTTAACATGACCGTTTAAAGGCGCATTAAATAACATTCCAGTATTAATGAATCAGTTGAGTTTTAATAGTGCTTTGCTGCTACTTAATGCTCATTGCACATTTTCTTAGTATGTGCTAAATACGATTTTCAATTCGTTTTTAGTGGCTAAGCACTGCGTAAACCCTTTTATTGCCCGGTCGCCCAGTCTCGTGTTTAATGTAAGGCATTGTAAGGTCTTCTCCTTTAACATTAAATACTTCTTTATTGACAACTTCTAATGTGGATAACACCTTATTCATCAGGTTTATGTACTAACGCCAAGTAAGTGTAATTGAAAACGTATTGTATCCTTAATACCGTCTCGTATCTTCCTCACGCATCTCTGCAAATCCTTCAAAAAGGTAGCGAAAATAAGCTTCGTTTTAAGTATACGTCATCATTGTTTTGAATAAACGCATTCTAGTTCTTATGCACGATGCGACAGATAAGCCCGCACGGTCCGTTGCGGTCTGGCAGGAAAATATGACCGATTTCATTGTTCCTCCGCTATTCGGGCCTGAGAATCACTTGCAGCCATCAACAACGCGGATGCCACACTTAACGAGCCTTGTCGAAGTGATGGAAAATAGGAACAGATGAATTATAAGCTGTCAGCTATTCAAAGATAAAAGTGAGGTAGTGCATAATTTGCTGAAGATAAAACAATTGAGTGTTTACGTCAGTCGCTCGCGAAATGATCACTTGGGATTGTCGGAGTATTTTTTTCTGTTGTCTTTTTAATGCAGCTATTATTTCGATCTTATGTCTTTGATGTGACGTAATTAGTTACAAGTTCCATCTTAATTCAAGGTATAGTTTTCGAAATCTTCAAGAACTTTACTGTCTGTTATAGACCATTAGAGCCTTTTCCATGCTTGATCGATTACTACTCAAGTCGTAACATAGCTATATTTTGACAGCACGCAAATGATCTGTTAACTAAGTAGTTTTGAATTCGAGGCACGATGATGGATTCCTCATAATATGATTTGGTAACTGAGTTCACGATAACTAATAACCACTCGTCAAAAGTGCATAAAGCGAGTCCGTAATGTACCCAACAGTTGCACCCCCTATTCTCGAACTCGTAAGATCCTCGCATTAGCACAATGCCGTTAGTATAAACTAATTGCTCCTATGATAATGGCTAATGAATAGGTGTCTATATTTTCCATTAATCCCGTTAAGATGGAATTCCACGAGGCGGCGAACTAGCGAGTAGTGATGTGTATCGATCGTAATGCCGTACCGTCGCCACCATAATGTGCCCGGCGCGATCGCCCAACGGCGTCCCGGAGCGAGGCACGCACGCCTGCCGGCCCGGCGACGCAGTGCCCAGCGTCGCATGCGTCCAGCTGGCTTTTAGGGTACCTTTTGTTGCATATGGGTTCCATACATTCAACGTTTACAAACATTTACGAATAATAGAACCCACGGAACCCCAAGGAACCCACGAATGTCAAAATTTATTTTCAAGCTGAGGGTCGCTTGCACACAGTGGGTTTTTGGGGGTATCTTTTGTTGCACATGGGTTCCATACATTCAACTTCTTCAAACATCACAAGCACAAGATATCCCCAAGAAACCCACGAATGTCAAATTTTGCGTGTTTTAAGCCGAGTGTCACTTGCATACAGAGGGTTTTTGGGTACCTTTTGCTTTTTTAGCACACGGGTTCTATAGCGTCATTTAACTTAATCGAACATTACAAGATATACCCAATGAACCAACGACTGTCAAAATTTTGGGTGTTTTAAGCCGAGCGTCGCTTGCATACAGTGGGCTTTAAGGGTACTTTTTGTTGCACATGGGTTCCATAGCGACATTCAACTTCTTCAAACATCTACAAAATATATGCCCAATTACCCTACGAATGTCAAAATTTGCGTGTTACAAGCCAAGCGTCGCTTTCATATAGCAGTGGGCCTTTAGGTGATATTTAGTTGCATATGGGTTCCGTAGCAATATTGAAATTAAGGACTACCTTCAAACATAAGGATATAGCAAATCTACGAAATAATTTAATTTCATTTAGATTATTTGTTTCTATGAGCATTTCATTGCTGTCTTTTTTTGACAACTGTCAAAACTCATGTACCTATCGAGCTTATCGTCGCATGCGTACAATAGGATTTTAGAGTTCCTTTTTTTCGCCCATTATTTCCTAAGCAACATTTATTTCACATAGTCACGTCTATTCTTCAAACATATACATATCTAGCCAAATTACGAATCAGCTGCCGGAATTCGCGTGTTACAAACTCTACCTTGGAAGTTCCATGTAGATAGATCCATGCATCAAAAGTCCGATTTCAAAAATATATCCATGTTGTTATCTGTCACTATTTAACAAAAACAGCTCGGCAACTTAACTCTGGTAAGCCTAACAAAGGCTATCTAGAGATACCATTTATATATAGATATCATTTGTGGCACTATTTCTGAGTGACAGTACTTTGTGACTATTCGTACAATGCTGTTTTTCTGAGCACAACGTACAACTACACTTAGGCAGGTGGCTAATTATTTCGGTTATAAAAAGGATAGTCGATACTTTCTAACGCGTTATTCTAATGAGCTAGGCTAGACTGGATTTAATTATAACACAAGATAAATACGTACTAATCTAATTCTTTATAACTTTAACGATTCAGTAAAATAAAGAGTCAAGATTTTATTATTCTATTTTTTTTTTTTTTAAATAAATAAAACTTCAATTCGTAAACTGTTCTTGCCAGAAAAGTAGAAATTCTTTGAAATACTTTAATAATAAGTATTTAATGGATGTTAAGAGTCATTTGCGATTTTGATACTCTACTTGTAATGTTAAAGGGTGTGTGCCTTTTCAACACACTCATTATTATTTCGTACTAGTAAAATAGTTGACATCTAAATAATGAAATTCTTAATGAAAACTTTATTGAACAAATTGATTTACATATTTTTTTTACTCTGCCTGTAAAACAGTCTCATTATCCTACCCGTACTTCGATGTAAATGGCTCAATTTGGTATTGGACTTTCATGAATTAATATTTGCATGGTGACTCGTTCAACAGTTTTATTTTGATTTAAGTTAACGATCATTAATGCTTAAGTGTTAATTGTTTATTGATGGATTACATCATTCTTAGGTGCTCTTAGTCTAAATAAAGTTATTGCTTTCTTCTATTTTATATACCGTGAAAGTAATTAATGATTTAATTGTATAAAACGACAGCTTATACAATTAAAGCTAACGGATTAAATCTGGAAGATATTATTAATGTTATTATTCTCAAAGGTACTTTATGTCAAAATGGGTTGCTACGGACGGAACATCAATAAGTATCTAGATATCAAAAGGTACATAGTGTATAAATGTTTGGAATCGAACTATTGATTTTAAACGTTAAATTCGCCCTACTTACTACGCATACTTCGACACGCTGTGAAATTTGCACTGACATCTAAAGCGACGGTCGCATCTTATCGTAGTGACAACATGTTTAAACGCACGTCATATCATCAAAATAATACCACAGTTTTCTGGTTTCGGAGCATATCTAATCATTTAAATCTATGACTCGAGCCTTGGTCAAAACAAAACTGAGTTTAGTGTGTTATCCACTAAAGGAAAGGTAGTATCGGTTCCAGTATACCACAAAAAATATCAATGATAGCTTGAAACTTCGAACAATGTAAGAATTTGTATCCGGTATCACGGTCGGTTTGTTTCTAGTCCCGAGGATCAGATCAATGCTGTAAACACTTTGAAAGCTATTAAAAAACTCTTAAAGGAGATTAAATGTACGAATGGGAGATTCAAAGTGTTCATTTTGCAACCTGATTTACAACTGATTTCCTTTGAACACTAAACTTTATCCTACTAGCTCTACGACTTGAATGGCCCGCTGACGGTCACAACAATTCAGCATGTTTTTTTTTCATATAACATCAGTAAGATATTTGACAAGAAAAGGAGATATGCCGTCTGCTCGTAAGCTCACACTCTATACTAATATAATAAAGCTGAAGAGTTTGTTTGTTTGTTTAAACGCGCAAATCTAGGGAACTACTGGTCCGATTTCAAAATTTATTTTTGTGTTGGTAGAAGCGCTAGGATGATGATGATATTGTATCTTATTCCACGAAGTCATCAGCATAGTTGATAATGATAATATAAGTTTGTCGGTTTTTTTCTCGCATGTGATAAATTGCAAGGCAACCAGTCATAATATTGAAACATTAGTTTAGGAATTAGGTGTTAATGTGAACGTTTTGATAATTGTATTTTAATTTATTGACGGAATACACGCTCTGATATCGCTTTACTCGTGCGCATAGTTCCAATATCAATGGGTTATATTTATTCTTTCACCGAATACTTTCACTGGAGACAACAAAATATCCAATAAAGTTTTCTTTAGTGGTCATTTTGTCGCAAAATTTCAGTACAGAAATCGGTGCAAAATTTAATACGATAGGACCGACGTTAAAATTTCGTGCTTGTACACATTCGAGTTCGAAACGGGTGTTTAAAATAATTGTGAACATTGGATACACATTATTACTTAATTCGATATTGATGTTCGCGAAGCTCTGTCGCTAAGTGCACTACACATTATTCCGTACTGCGTTGTTCATTGTAATATTGGCAGAGAGCGTGGGAGTGTCCAATCTAGTCGTGTCTGAAACTCGGATTGCTTCAGCTCTACCCGGTAATGTCGTTAAATTAATGCCACTGTAAAGTTAATAGCAACATAAAAATAGATCACGATTCGAATCTCTGCTGTCAACGAACGCAATCTAGTTTCGATTGTCTCAACGCAGAATTTAAAAACGAAAGGAGCACAAACTTAATCTTATTATTAAATCAAACACATCACATTAAGGATGTTATCTTGTCAATATCGAAGTCCCTAACAGTGAAGCCAATAGTGTAGACATAAATATGTAACGACAGGTGGTAAAGTGGTCATGCTGCGCAACGCGCGCCCCGCGCACCGTCGATAAACATTGTAAGTCCATACATACACTACTCGAAAATGAACTGTATTATACGTAACGTACGGGCTTTAATTGTACCTATTTATCCACATTAGTTACTACGCCTCTTATAAGACATCAATCGCAGCGCAAGCCTGAAGACGGGAGAATTCGAATTTATTGACCATTAATTCAAAATATTATTTTCACAATATAAGTACTCATTTATTAATTTTGAAATATTAGGTTCCGATTAATTTATACGTGTCGTTAAGATATTTATTATGTATGTAAATATCATCTTTATTTATAATCCTAATCTTTTGTTTTCGGTCGTTGAGTGCACTGATGTATTTAATTTAATACACGTTTCGCGGTGCATGAATGAATCGTTGACTCTTACGAATTCGGAACGTATTTGCATGATGTAGATAGTATCAATGCAAGGTCCTTGCATTGATAGCTTACTAATTCAAAGTCAGCATTTAAGTATCATGTTGTTGAGTTTGAGTATTTTTCGTTTGAGTTTGAGTAGTTTCTCTAAAGTGAAATTTGGGTCTTGATTATTAATGCATAATTTAGGAGAAATATTCAAATGTGTCCTTTTGTTCACAGGGCATGGACGAGGAAGATCGTGTATCCGTGAGTACAACTTTTCTTATAAGTGTAAAATTTAACAGTGCCTGTTGCGCCCGCCTAACTAGAAATGCGATTACGAGATTTCGCGATGGTTAATTTAGGCAAATACAATTCAAAGATCTCAGTTTTAGATAATGTCTATGAATCGTTGAATGGCATGATTGAAATGCGGGATGACGTCGTATGTGGGCGGGTCCGTTCGTTTGTTGGAGTATTCCACGGGGTGGGTAATGATTCAGCAGTGGACAATGGGAGTCGTGTTCATTATAATAGTAGTTCTTCTTAGCCTCATTCTGTCGCCATTATATTGTGATAAACGTGTGACTCATAGTTAGCATGGTTCGGATACTTTTTATTTGCTTTCTTAAATCACCTGTTCAGAAACGAATCGAATGTTAAACAAATATCTAGAAAGAAGGTTTAGTTCATATATTCAATGTGTCAGATTGAGCTCATAAATAAATAGCACATTAATTTCAGTTATAAAACGTTATTTAAATAATGAATTATTAAATCAATGAATCAGGAGAATATTTTTCAAGCGGCGAAGCGGTAGAAGACTGTTTCTTAAAAAAAATGAGAGAGCAAGAACTCCGTAAAAAGCCTAGAATCAATACCGAAAATATTTTATATACGCCTCTCTTTATTGCTGCTTACTTAGGTATTATTAACAGAAATTATAAGCAAAAAACATGTTTAAATCCTGAATATTTTTTCTTCTACCGTTGTATAAATTAATCCGATCCGAAGTTGCAGGACAGAAGGAACTTGCGCTTCTGAACCATCACAAAATAACAAGTTTAATTTACCAGCAATCACTTCGTCCCGCGAAGAATTTTATATATTACACAGACTTCAGATAATTCTGCGGTTATGCAACTCGTTTTGACGTTACAATGCGTATAACTCTCGCGAACTTACATCTCCAGACTTTCGAGGCGCCGGATTGTATCTTCTGTAATATGATTTACTTTTCAGTTGGACCAAAAAAGCGAAACGGACCCGTTGGATTCCAAACAAAAGCAGTGGATATTGTGCGCGGCGAGAGGGGAGTACCATGCGCTCGCCAAGATGGCCAAAGAAAACGTCAAAGTTGTCAAAACTAAGGTAAGTGCTTTAAATTGGTTATTTTACAATCGTGAAAAAGTGTGGTAAACATTGCTGCCTGAGGCGATTTTCTAATAAGATTTTCCAGTAATTTATTCACATTTGAGTGGGTATCTTCTAAACCAGTTTCGGTCGCCGAATCGCTACATTCAGGCGTAATAGTCTTAAGACGTCTTTGAAATATACGAGCCTTAATATTTTTGGAGTCGTGAACTCGTGATGGACCTATATCGCATAGTCGCTTATACTAGGATGAATTATAATAAGACGAATCACTCGAATCAATTTATGGCCATGTGGTTCATTCGTTAAATTAATTTAATTTTAATGTTTTTGCGAAAAATATTCGTTAAAAATACCGTTTCTTAAACTGAGTTAATACATTTGGCTTCTAAGTAGGTGGCATATATTAAAACACTTAAAAATAAATTTGGAAATTTTGTAGAGCCAAGTACATAGGTCTAAAAGTGCCGAAGCTGTGTAGTAAAACATTAGTGTGGTTGTTTGACTTTTGGAAACGGTTACACATGCTATTGTTTCAATTGTTTTTGTCACCGGAAATACGCAAGAAACACAAGAGTTAAAAGGACATGGAGAGGTTACAGTTTCCGGCTGACTGTCATAATAATATTTAAAGGTTTCTTTTGGGTCAAAAGGTGTGAACAGGTACATGAATAAGTCAAAATAGGTGTTTTGGCTCCTGGGTTAATACACTGCCTACTCAGAATCATCGAGAATAAGTAAAATTGTGTGCAAGTGATTTCTCTATCTTTCATGCATACCTGCTGTGAACGATTATGCAATTTTCTTTTAAAACCAGGAGTACCTGTAATTTTTTTTTTTATTATATCCCAATCTATTCCGTATCTTTTATTTCACATTGGGTACATACGTGTAATGGAAATGAAAGACTAATCGTGACAATGACTCATGAAAAAGTTCTACGCTGAAAAAGTTTCAAATTAGCTTGTAGGGCACAGTTGGAGTTTCCCTATTTTTTTCGTCAAATGACAAACTAAAGCGGATGTTGACCTTCGATATTCTTGGATTTTAAAGCGTTAGTTAGCGCCAAGCGAGAGCACATGTCCAAAAGGTGTGCTTCTAATTGGGTCTCGGGGCGCGCAGTCGGCGCCGGCCCAGCGCCCCCCGCCGCATGCTATCTTGACATATCTCCGGACGTAGTCCCTTGTTTTATTTTACGAGCCATCTCTCAGGCCCCGTCTTTTTTCTATTATACTATTGTGTTTACGCTGTTACATCTTGCGCACTTGATATATAGACGTCATATAAATCGCAGCATCGCTAATTCCGAGCAGCTCTTCTGATTTATTTGAGCGCGTTTGTGACTTGCAATGGATGTTATTTGTTTAAATACGCTTGTGTTTAAATGATTGTAGTATGTATTACAAATATGTAGCATGTATTTAGATGTTTCTCACCAAACCAACAGATGAGGCGGCCACAACTACGACGTAAAGAATTCTTCTTAATTGTTTTATAACAAGACTGGCCTCATGCATTTAAAGATCAAGAATCAATTTATTTGCAAACTTGGTTAGGTTCTAATTTTAATTGACCAAGTCTCAAAATTGTTGTCGTCTCTTTATCCATATTTAAGAATGTATCTCCTATCACCACAAAAGCAGCATTAATATTTTAACAGGAAATATAAACGCGCACTAATCCCTTCAGTAATAGTCACTGCCACGTACACAATGGCGACACGAGCAAGAATAGCGCTTTGACATATTAGCCCTAGGCCTTTATTTAAACCTGTTGTCTTCCCGTCGCCTTGATTACTCAGTACATTACTTTTATTGAATACGCAATAAAAAAGGTAATGATAGCCTTCTCTTTTATTGATTCGTTGTAAATCAGGGGTCGACGCAATTGGATTTGAATTTTATTGGTATCCTCGCGTAGGCATGTGAATAGTTGTTAACTGAATTTAATGAGAATTACTTAAAATTTATCTTGCAATCCACCATTATCCATTCGTATAAAACGTTTTATCGCAACAAAGATTAGAATATAAACCAAATTGACGATATGTTTTAGTCTTACTTAGAAGAGAGCGAGATTTATTTCTCTTTCTCTCGAAACAGAATTTGTTTCTAATTAGTTCATCACAGTGTGTTGATCGAATTCATAACACGTGCTTTGAAATGTAGAACGTTGGTTATTTCCATTTTCTTGTGGCCGCGTCCCGAGCTAATAAAGCAACAGTAAATATTGTCAGACAATATGTAACACGTGTTAGCTACTGGGCCTTGCTGGTTGACATTTGTCGTCTTTCCTCTAAAAAACACTTTGATGCTTATTTTCGTATTTGCCTCACTTGCTGAAAGAATTATAGATTTGTGGAAATGCCTCTCTGTGTGGGTTCTTATGATATTTTTTTTATTACACGCCTTTCTTGTATCTCTTTGAATCGAGATACTTAAATGTGTCATCGATGTTTCCTATCTAAAGAAGCTCAAGTTAAATATTCATTCATTAATAACTCCTTGATGATTAGCCTCTGTTATAAATTAGTTTTGATCTTAAAAGACTTTTGACACTTCATGACTTTACCGTTTTCACGTTATTAATCTCAAATAATTAGGTTGTATAAACGGCGCTTGTGAAATAGTTGATAATTACAGGTTATAAAAAAGCAGTTTTGCAGTAAAAAATGTTTTCTCAATTTTTTTACTAATGATAAGTGACTGTTTGCTAAAAAGCTGCATTTTTTTTTATTGTAAATCGTGTTCGTCTAACCCTCCAATTGTTGTAAAAGCAAAATAGAAATATCTAATGTTACAATAGCGAATTACGAAATGAGATAAGCGCTCTTAATTTTTTCCACGTGAGTCATTCTTTTAAATAATAGTTAAGGAACAAAAACGGGTCCCAACGAAGTGTGTCAAGTTAAATGATTATCTCAAAAGCAAATTAAAATGTATAAAGATGCTCCTTAACAATCTTGTAATTACGTTGATAAAGATTTGTTTAGTCAATAAAAAGACGAAAGCCCAGTATTATTGTTGTTGATTTACGACTGTTCGATTTCGGATGGGGTGGAGTCGACGATCGTGGTAATTAAGTCCAAATAATTTTATGTTAGTATTCGTATATGGTATAGTATTCGTATATGGAATCGGAACCGTTCTTAATTGCACTTTACGTAAGCATCATTTATAGTACCTGAGTTTATATTATTTAATGCAATTATAATTAATCCTTTCTCCAAGAATAAGTAATTATTGAACTGAAATTATTTGTTTTGTAATAATTAACCTCTTCATCAACTCTAACTCAAGTAGTAACACCTTCGGTCGAAAAAAGCAGTGTTTTGGAGACCCAAAATAAAGTTTTTGCGATAAGCATTGGTTGGCTTGTGCGTTGGATGCAATTAGTCATCTTTTTTATACAAGTGGCGCCTCTCGGAGCGACGGGATTCGGTTACAACATAAAAAAATATTTCTAAACACTCGTCTAATATTTCGGTTGCACGCGCTATTAACGCCGTCCTGCGGTGGGAGTGTCGTTGCGGAAAGCAATTTAGGTCCTGATTTATTCCGGCACAGGGGCATCGGCTCCGCTGACAACTCTCGCTCTAATTAAGACACTGATTTTCTAAATGATTTATCCCCCTAGATACCACAGCGCTCACGTTGTGTATAGTGCTGTTTAATTGACCAATTAAACTAATTCTAGTCTTCGACATTCAAGAGACTGTTATGCAGTCGTTTAAGTTTTATATGGAGCTGTAAATTTTTGGACGGCTTTATTGTTGGACTGAATGTTCTTAGGAACGACGTCAATTGAAAATTAAGATTTATTCAAATGTGTTTTTATGAGAGGCCTGTTTATATTTGCGAATCAAATCATTCTTATTATGACTGTAATTTTCTGAATGCATAGTGCCATTGTGCGTGGTAAAATTTGATTTTCCATAAAACTTGCAAATTTTTATTGACGACGGACGGATTTGTAAGCTCGCAACACGTTTACGAAATCGATTCTTCGTCGAACTCGTTTGTTACGGTCGCTTGTTACTTTGTTAAGTGAAGCACGACGAAGGGAACTTTCGGTGCATTGTTGTTTTTTATTCTGTTTCAATGGCTGTGCTAACTTCTCGGATGTGTCGGCCGGCGCCAACCCGGTGCAACCCGAGATTTGACGCCGCGCCTCATTTGACCCAATAGAGCGGCCAGAGTGGGACCGCTCTCCCGTATTTGGAGGAAAGTATTTTGTTTACGACCACATCGTATCATGTTTTGATCAATTTTAAGAATTTGTATGTTACGTTTCTTAAAGTGAACACGGTTCATTATGGTGGATTTAGGTCAAGTGTTTAGCGCTTGATGTGAAAATATATTTTTCTGATTGAGTAATATGTAATTTCAAATAAATTGTCACTTAAACTTTCTGAAGTTTAAGTCGTGCAATTTAGTCTTGTTTTAAGGATAAACTGTCGTATGGCATATGTTTTCGATATATTCCGATTTTGGTAATTTCAACTAGTCAACTGGTATAATTGAGTGTAAATCTGGCAACCCAATCACAGCCGCTGAAGGCACACCATTGTTTATGCATGTCGGAGTCAGGTCGCGCCGACAATAGGCCATTCTATTATTTGTTTTTGTACCTGTCACATAGGGCAGACATCGATGCTCTCGTCCGATATTCAAATTTATTAAATATACATATTTAATTGGACCAGTGCTCTCTCTAATTATAGGTACAATAAAACTACTCTCGTCTCGTTATTTATTCAAGCGTTTTAATGTACAAACTTTACGTTCGTTCAACATTGAATTTGTATAATAAATATAATCTAACGTAAGAAGCTTTCTAGTTGGTAATTTGTTTAATGATTATTTAAGATTAAAAATGTTAAAGCTGAGTTGTTATCGACCGGTTTGTCTACTGACATCTTAGGTTTCCCAATTAGGTAGATAAGAGGTGATGTAAGTTAATTACGCTTTGCATATCCGTTTAAAAAGTCTAAATACTTCGTATAGAAAGTATCTTTCTCATTGCTTATGCAATTTTTTGTAACAAATAGATGCTGATGATGGCAGACGTTGGAGAGTTTGTGTCGATGACATGCGATGGTCCGTTACTGTTAAAACGGGGGGTCTCTCCGAGCACGGCTTAGCGCGTAGCATAAGGCACTTGCGCAGGAGTGCAAGTCACTCCCACAATAAGTGATTTCCAACACAGTGACGCAGCGTTATTGTAATGGTTGTTTGTTTAGTGGTTCTACCTTACTCGTGTATCGGCCTAATCATATATGCCCATAGTTTTGTTTTTATATGGCCGTTTCATTATAGAGTTCATGGGCGTGTGATGTTGGGCGCAATCAAATTTGAAAGGAGACAGGTTAGCATTCGTGCTGCTTTGGTAATTTGGTTCTGGCGCCAAGAGTTTGAGGTGTTGGCAATGCCCGATTGAAAGTTCTTTCATTGACTATTCTATTGTTTATTAACTTTGTAATGTTCGAGTTAGCGCTTCATGTACTCATTGTCTAGGAATGTTAATTTGTTGAATGTTCGTCTATTATCCCTGTTACTTGTGCATTTATGAGCTCATTTTGTTGTACAGGTTTTGAGAAGATATTTGAATAAATAAAAGTTCACCTAGAATTTGAACTATTAATGTCCTATGAAAAAAAAATGAAGTGTATTCATGGGATATTTTATCAAAGAAAATCATATAAAAAATTATGCATTAGTCAAAATGAATAATATAATGTTCACAATAAGTTATGTTAGATGATAGAGCAAAGACGGCAAGACGAAGGGTGGTATGTGGCTTATCTAGCGTAAGTAAATTCTTTCTTAGGTAAATATTGTCTGTGGGAAATATTGCTAACTTTTGTAGCGAGCTCTCGTATATTCGTGTCATAGTTAAAATGTACGCATCGCTTCCCCAAGGCTTTGCGATTGGGGGCACAGCAGACGCGTCGTGTTCACCGACCGGCCTGGTTTGTTATTGCAAAACACGAAAGCATGCTAATTGAAATTCACCATGGAAGGGATAATAAGGGCGAAGGGGAGGCCGCCTCCGATCCGTCACTCAACAGATCCTTCTGCAGATCATATACGACTATCTAAACCACTTCTATTACTCGTACAGATTCTATCGTTCTTAATTCAGTTGCTTTAGCTTGAAGCAACGAATGTCTTTAGGTAAAGCTATGAGTAGCTCATGGTTATTAACAATGTAATTCTGTGAACATTTGTGACTTCAGGGGAATCGAAACCACGACCTCTTGGTACAGAAGTCATATTCTTAACAATTACACCAAGTCCTTTTGTACATTTTTTTTTTTTCAGAAAATATTAACAGAATAAACTAAATTATGATCAAGAAGTTCAACGTTTATTCTAATATGAGAACCTTATTGTGTAAAATATTAACATTTTTCACCAAATTACAACAATTTGAAACATAATTAGGGGCCCGACCTGCGTCTTCGTTTTTACAAGAGAAAAATTCGGCTGCAAACCTCAAAATCTCTTTTAGGCGTCGAATTTTAATTTGGCGAAATTGGAGCTATTGTACGTGAGGGAGAGATGGGCGCGCAATTTACGAAACCCGACTAGGGATGCGAGGGAACGGCCTCGCACTTTACCATGGCACATTAATTACCCGAGCGGAATCTACATACGGCGCCGCAACTACGTACAGCGCCCACTGGTGGCAAGAGCGTAGATTTACGACTCGTTCGACCACCATCTATCGGATAAACTAATTGCAGCGCAGAGCTATTGTTTCTAAATACTGGCCAGAAATAGAGCCTGCACCAGACAGTTAGGCTACCGATTGTTCACGGCCGACGACAATTATTCGATTGTCCTGTTTGAATGCCCTTGGGATCTTTGGCTGTGTTACCGCAATGATGGATTGCAAGCCTTCTAATTTGGAGATCGTTTAAACGGTACCGCTGCAAGACTGCACTTTAGAATGTGCATATTAAACATACTACGAAACTATTTAATAATGTCTATCGTGAACTGTAGTGAACTAACTTTTCATCATACCCAAAATTATCTTATTGTAGAGGTATAACATTTTTGATTAAGTTGAACGCTCAATTATTTATGGGGAAACTGAAGAGTCTCTTATTAATAACAGAAGCAGTAGAATAATGAACTAAAGTTATCAAATAAACGTGTGCCCAATTTGCGATTATTAGATGCTTAACCTTTGGCTAACGATCCGCCGGCGGGCGGGCTCGAGTGGTCCGTACTACAGAATGGTATAAAAAGGACAAAACCCTTTGTTTATCGTACTAGTGAGGCTTTTGTTTGTAATAATTTCGTATCAAGTGCATTTGTGTAACGGTATCGAGTGTTCGGGGGAGGGACCGCTGTCGCGCCTAGCCCGCGGCGGACACGGGCCGCCGCCGGCGGTTCGCGTACCGCCCTACCCTGCCCGTATGGAACATATTCTCCGATATTTAAACCCTGTTTGGGGTTTGCGGACAATTTTGGCTATTATTACGTTATACCTATGACGTGGGATAGAGTTCAGCCCACTCTTTGTTGTTGATATTACGAGTGTGTGATTATTATTCGTAAAAAATATTTTCTGTTGTATGCTTATGTTCCGTTTCAATTAAGATGCTATATAAAAAGTCATAGAAAAGTATATACGCTCATTACCTATAACTAATGTGTATCCTTCCATTAATTGTTTTCTTTCTAGTGGACAATGGCTTGGTAAGTTGTTAGTCTAGTGACTCCAATATCATAATTAGAAGAGCGAAATCTTAGATCATAGTAGTCGTGGCATATTAACCGTGATAAGATCATTAAAACGTTCTACAAATTTATTATTTTCGAACTTTGAATTATTTTCTATGGCTCCTAAATTATTCCTAAAGTAAATGAAGCGATGAACAATATGCATTACATTGTTAAAATACATGTGGTGTAAATGTGGCTTCGACTATAATTCTAATTTCGGTTGAACCATCACACAGGCATGTTCAATATCGAAACAGCCCTAATCAGTTAATCCCTGGAAACGGCCCGGGCGTCAACTTGTCTCGATTCACTTTCATCTCGATCTATACGCGTCTATCTCGCGACAAAAATAATTATAACCACCAAGGCGCAGTAGGCAAAGCCCGCGGTGCTCCGCTAAGCCACTACAATTCGTTTGCGGCGGCAATGAGCGGCTTGTAAATCAAAGGGATTCTACATAATTAAGCTCATAATTAATGTAAAGACTCCTTTATTTATAGGTGCAGTCATTCTTAAAATTGCTCCCGTTTTTGATAAGGCGGCCCTAAGAGGATGTGATTAACACATGTAACATGTTAATGGGTGTAGATAATGGTCTCGAGCTGGATATCAACTTTTGAATCCGTAATAGTACGTAATGGTCTGTTTTGTTTTTTGTTCGGGTTCAGTGTTAATTATTTGCTTTTTATAACTATAAACGTGTTTTGACACTTTCATCTCGAGATGATTGCTCGAAAATTATATTTCCTTCGCGTTGTAGAACATAATCAAAAACTACAAGCATGCCGGAAGCCCTAGTTTATTAAAAGACGAACTCCCAGCTGATTTACAACTGGGGCGAGTAATATTTTTCTCCTAATGCATTAATGACACTCGGGAGCGGTCCTTCATTGAAACCCCATCAGTTCTAAATTATGCCCGCCACCGCAGCGGGCCGAGTAGCTCTCCCTATTAATTTGTTTATATTAGAGATGTTCACTTGCGCAGTCAATCACGATTGTCGTCAAGCGCCCGATACACGATTTGTTTTCGAAAGATCTTAACCGTGTTTTGGTTATTTCTGTACAATTGAAGCTTTTAAATTTAGTGTCACCGCAACTCTCCGAAGACGTTCTAAACATTTGTCTCGGAATATTTATCGTCGCAGCTTGTGGAGTATATCATCCGGTCGCTATTGTGGCAATCGATCAGGAGCCGCGCGGGGTCGGCTAAATTGATTATTTATTCAGGCTTAGTTAAATCTTTGAGAGCGGTTGCGTTATTTGTAGACTAAAGAGACAGGAAACAGTTTAATGTTCATTTAAAATGTGGGCAAGCGCCCGCCGACCGTTTGTCATAGTGGCAAATTTTTGACGTATCATTTGAGACATGTGTAAAGTGTTGCTTGTTATTAATTAGTTAATGATTTTTTGTGTTGTTTTCAAAAGGGCTTTCATATTTGTTACAATTTTAGTGTTACGTGACAAATGACTTTGGCTCATGAATATCATCGTAGATTGACTTTTTTGTGTTGTTAAGTTGACAGTTTTTGCTTGATTTCCCCTTGATAAAATAGACATTCAAATAGTGGCAAAATTATATTGTAAAAAAATTGTTAATTTTTGAGAACAGTGTAAAAACTTTTAAACTTTTAATGAATTTGCTTGAAATAAAATACTCCAGTTGAAAAAAAAAAACAATTAACAAAACAGAATTTAAAAGAGTAACTTTAAAACATGTATAATTTGACGCATAAAAACAAACATCTTAAACTAAATTAAAAAGCAACCAAGTATACACAAGCTTTGCACGGAAGAAGGGTGCCGGGTTTGCTGTTTATACTGCAGTAAATATTTTATGTTGGAACAATGCTTAAACACTTTATTTGTTATCCGTTTATTGTGAGCAATACCGTCTAATATTTAGAATCGTGCATTGTGCTGGTACTGCTAACATATGAGTACTAGGAAAACCGGATAGTATAAGCATAAAATTCTTGTTAATTAAACCTATGAAACATTTCCACTGTTGTATCCGCTAAACCGCCGACATATCACTTTATAAATTATTAAATTAAATTATATTTACTCAAATACGCTCGTACAAACAGCACTAGGGATGCTCGCACAGATCAACCCTCGACTATCGAATGCAAAATTATGACTCATCTGTTTAAATTATATATTTTTTGTAGCACTCTATCTTCGATGTCATTTGGTTCTTAGTTTATGTTTTTTTGTATGGAATAAGATAGATAAAGATATATAATTTGTATTATGTTTTTTAGAATGTTAAACTTACGTGCTTTCAATTACCTTTATAATTCGTCTTGATTGTCATCAATTAGTTTAGTTATTATAAAGTAACATGTACATGTCATAAAAGGACCGGCAAAAAATATTGTGAAGGTGAAAATCAATGACTATTAAAGTACATTATTGTAAATTGCAATTTACAAGAATTGACCATAACAATCATCATTATCATCAACAGCCTATCACAGTCCACTGCTCGACTTAGGCCTCTCCAAGGGGTCTCCACTCAGCCCGATCCAGCTAAAGCTAAATGACATTTGCCTCCAAGCAAATGGGTTTATATTGCTATATTTGTAATTTTTTTCACTCTCGCCAAATTTCGATTAACTGTTAATCCTAGCACAGGCCCATCTCTAAGCCACCACCGCATGACCTCCCGGGGCAAACCGAGATGAGTACACGCCGCACTCGGATGTAAATATAAAACATGTTCATTATTTTAGGGCTAATTGGGAGAGGCCGCGTGCAGCGAAGTAGGTGCCAGCCCGCCCACGGCACTGCCGAATTTGCCTCATTATGCTGTACGGGAATTTATTCTATAGACACTGTTTCTGCATTAACCTAAAGTGTGTTATAAACGTGTGCCGCATGCGACTGTACTTGTGCGTGTGTGTATCAAACAGCCTGGAGATCAAAACTTTGTTCGCGACGTATCAGTAGGGTGCGATGGGAGGTCTCTGTTTTTGGTTTATATGCTCGTAGAGAGTTCCATTTGGTATAAGAACCACATGAAATTAAATTAAATTCTAATTTTACCATTATGTCTCGTTTTTCAGCTATCTTTTTCTTTCAAATAAGCTATGTCCTTTAAGTATTCCATCGTTTTTTTCACAAAATTGCGCCAAGTTCTACTATCCAACGAAACATTATATGTAGTTGTTCTCGTATTCGCAATTGAATACTTTTCTTTTCGATTCTTTACCAATAAATTGCAATTTCTGAAACATTTTTGTAAATTAACCTCTCTGACCCTTCGTAAGCCTTCGTTTATTACTTTCTTTTAAATAATACTTTTCGGTAAATAGATGAGCAAGTTAAGAGGGAGTATTTATCCTCCCCTCTGATGATCTCCCTGCCCGAGGCGTATACGTTATTGTTAAACTTTTATATTTTGTTGCAGATTTAGCGTTGTTTTACTGAAAAACTTCTCTTTATAGGAGAAAATACAAAAGAAGTTCACTAAGTACAACCCTTGCGTTGAGATTACTCTTTTCCATGCGAAACTTTTAATTAATCAAAATTAAAAGAGACGGACGGAGTCCGGAGACGTCTTGCCTACACTTTGTTTTAAGATTTCGTACTGTTTTGTTTCTTGGGTTCGATTTAATCATTGTTTATCGGTAACAGTTTTGGGACTAACGAAATTTCTGTCGGCTGTCTCTGCTCGATTTTGTAAGTGACGATTCGAATTTTAAATTCACAAAAGTTTTCTTTCTTTATTTCGTTTCGGTATAACCCGCCTCTCCCGCCTCCAGCATTATCCGTGCGAGATTTGCACAGAAAAATACATATTTGAGAAAATTAACGGCATTTTCATTGATACGCATTTAAGTTTTAATTTTATTATGTGTTTAATATTGTTTGTAAACTTCCGAAATAGTTTTATTTTTGTTTTTCTACCATAACCAATTTTAAAGCTTTGGGACCTATTTTAGATAAACTTATAATAACAAACCTATGATAAGCAAAAGTATTAGACGCTATTTACCATTTGATTGATTTTTGTGTTTTTGCGTTTAATAGCTTCGATACGCTAATATCCGGTTCTCGATGTAAAGTAATTTATAACATTGCTCAGTAGTAATTAAATAATACTAAGCACCGAAACAAATCTCGGATATTTATGTTCCCCTCCAAATTAATTTCTAATTCGAGTTAAGAAATGGCATAGTGTTAAATCTGCGCTCAAGCGCGATACCAAAGGCGGGCTATAGTTAATCACTATTCGCATCTGTGATGAAGTGTGGCTCGATTGTAATTACTTCGTGTGTTGATTTAAGCTTTATCACGACGCAGAGCGAAGGGATCCTCGGCCAGCCCCGCGCCGGTATATTGAATTTATTCCTCCAGAGATACTTTATACAATTACTGGCGAAGGTGCCGCCACGGGAACCTATTAAAATATTGGAGATAAGATCAAATTTTTAGTGCGGACGAGGTGGGCCGGGCGCCTTATAAACAAGAATCGGATGCCGGCTACTTCCAGCTCTCGCTCGCTTATAGCTTTTGTATTTACAATTGTTTCTAATTATGAATTGATCAAACATTCAATTCGATATTGTTTGTAATTATCTTGGGATGTTTTATTTTGTTTGTAATTTGTTGTTTAATTGGCTTCTGATTATGAACTGGTTGATGCGTTTTTAATTTGTAGCTTGTTATATAGTTTGTTCATATCGTGTTTCTTTTGGTGCGACAGCAAAAGCTATTATAGATTTAGGATTATTTGATATTATTTATGAGAGTTATCTTTTCAATTTGTTATTAAAAGATGTCGTTCATTTACTTAAGGTTAGGGATCTACTACTTCTTGTTTAGTCAAAACTATTAGATGAAACGAAAAGTAACGTCTACTACTTTGACAGTTATGACGTAAATGACCTAGGAGCTGCGTTAAGTTATACAAATATCCCATTAAACAGCACGGTTGCTATCAATTATTTGGTATCTATGGTTTTAGATTGAATTAATGCTATTTATTAAAAAATGTTCTTGCTCATACATTTCACTCTTCTCATTGATTAGAGTTATTTGAGATGTGATATAGGATGACATAGTGTAATCTTAACTTGTATTAAAGACTCAGGATCTGAACAAAGCAAGACTGACAACACTGGACAGCATTGAGAGCCACAGGTGGGTTATAGTCCTGGTCAAGTTTTGACCGATCGGGTCAATGATTAATTACATGTTCTGCATAAATTTTGAAGTTATCACCAATATACAAACTTAATTGTAGTATGATACGAATACTAGACATGCCTCACATATTTGAGCAAGGTCAACTAACATTTTCGCTGTTGAACATTTACCGAGTCCGAATTTATTGGTACTTTGGGATTTTACCTATGAGGGTAGGTAAATCCTAGGATCTGCCGGTGTTCGGAACTTTACAGTAATAAAGACACTGCTTTATAATTTTGGCATAGATTCTAGTATCATTCTTGTACAACCTTAGCGGTTGAATGTACTAAACAGTTAGTTGGATCTAAACAAACGAAAATATCTATGTTAAATTTGATAGATCTGTTCGTGGTAAATGGACGGAACAAAACTAAACTCAGAATAAAATACAAAGAGCACGTAAAGCATGATTACACGAACAATATACTTCCGTCGCGGCAAAGCCATAAACACTAAACGACTGGGAGGTGGCCAGACGGAGTGACTAACTGCCTAAGGGCTACATCTGCGTAATATACGGCGGAGGCTGAATATAGTTTTTAATTAGGATCTGCCTACCGACCGAACAAGGCCTCTATTTGTTTAACCAAATGGAAGGAAAAACGAGATGAGAACGAGACGATAACCGCTATCACGAATACTTGACTCGTGGTTTTATTTGAGGATCGTCCGTTAGAAAGATTTACGCACAGCTGCCACGAAACGGGTTAACTGCCACAATCAATTGAGCGAGCAGAATTAAATACAGATGGGGTAAAACCCCTAAACAATTTTGATTACAGCTTCCTAATTAAGAATCACTGTTGAAATTGCCCTAAAACCCTCGTGCCGTCCCCGCTACTTTGCCTTATTAGATGTTTTCTTTTTCTCCTTTGTTGTTTTGAGGGTTCACAACCTCTTAATCTTTACTTCCGATTTTTTCCTTGCGTACTTCTGTACGAGATAAAGGTTTTGGGTATATCAGGGATAATAAGAAACCAATATCTATTAAGTTGTCGGATAAAAATTTGCTTGGAAAATTAAAGATTTAATTAAGTTCTCGTGATGTATGAGATTTATGAGTCACGATTGTTATCTAATTTAAAGATTGCATTAATTGGACATTTGATGTTTTCCGAGATTTCACGTCAGCTAACGTGAATGATACACAAGTATAGGATGTTACCGTGCGTCGGAAATGGCAAAAGGCTTGTTAGAATTGTAAGTTATAATTAAGTCTATCCTATCTTCGCTACCGCTGTTGAATTGGCCCAGTGAACGAGTCGTTTTGCATAAATGCCCGCCAGCTGTTTACAATAATCGATGATATGTTTTTACGAGTTACATTTTCAATTTATTGATATTCATTCGTGGACGGACAATTTATTTGTATCGATAATGCTTCAAAGACTTCTGTTTATTTTTATAGTGGTCTTTCTGACGGCTTTACGACGGTTCAACTGAGCATCAAATGATATATCGTCGTGCCGCTAATTTCTCCTTCGTTATTATGAATGCTTTAATTACCAATAAAGTAAGAAATAGATAAAACGAGAAAACATCACTAAAGCCGTTGATTACAAAACCGGAATTGACTTAATTCTCGGTGAAGATCGAATTTGCCGCGGATAAGTAAAATAAGATAAAATGAACGGGTATAAGTGTGAGTTCTTATTGTTTTCTTCTTCGGGTCGATTGTGAATTGTGAGTTTTTATTTGTCGGGTCCCCAAATCCTGTTGAAACGTAACCTCTGAAGGCGTTGACTCGGTCGTTGCGGCCGGCCGCATTGTGTTGGCGCAACTAACCGACGACAGCGAGTTGAGAACAGTTTCTCACATCCCGGTAAGATAAGTGCATTTGCTTGTCGCGACAAGGCGCGGCGCGGTGATCGCCTCGCCACTCCGCCTCAATGGGCGCGCGTTCTTTATTTATATACGCCCTTCTGTAATTAACGATAGTAAAAAGAAATACGTATATCTTTTGATTTATATCATATCATTCTTTAATCGTATTCCTTTTTGGAGGAAACGGTTTGGTTATCTTCTTTTGTTCATTTTGAAATGTTTCGGGATTGTAATAAATTATTTTGTTCTTTGACGACGTAAAATTTTGATTCACTAACTTTTATAGTCGGATTTATAAATGATAGCGTCTACTCTTGCCGTTTAAAATATTTTTTATCAAGTTGCAAAATTAAAAACCACCTCATTGTTTGTAAAATAAACATTGCAAGGATTTGTAGGAATCATTTTTCTTTGTAATAAACTTTTATTAGTATAAAGTCGGACTTCTTTTTCATATATTACTTTTTACGTGTTGTGAGTCAACCAATATATATTAGCACACGCATAAAATTTTAAACATATGTTTAACAGTATTTGGTACAATCTGTAAATCATTCTAACTGTCTTATTAAACCACAACAAAGTTTCAGAGATACATTTTATCCGCGAGTGTAAATGCGCAGTCCGAGCTAAACAGATTAGCACAACCAACACGATAATGCTAACTCAAACAAATAAAATGACGATAGAACGAAACGAAAATTGAACGGAGCGTTGATAAAATAAGAGAATTTAGGAGTAGAACGTGAGGAATGAGACATCGACGCAAGAGTGCAGAGGCGGTGGAGCAGCTGACACCTGTCATCACGCAATTTATTAGTCGCTCCGAAATAACAGAGTCAGTGAACGTTCAAACAAAATGAAGAGACACAACGCTCTATTAACATCACCTCCGGGTGCGCCCGCTAACTCAACCCCAATTAAATTCACAATATTTCGACAAAACGGATACTCCCAATTGTGTACACTTTGTCATTATACTCATTAAATACTTGTACGACGATAAAACTCAAATCTTTTCCATCGACCCGTGTTTATATGGTAATTGCAAACTATCTCGAGATAATTTAATCGAGATCGACGTTAAAACCTTTCGTTTCGAGTTATCAAATTAAATTCGAGACAACTTTGTTAATTGTTTTCCGTTTATCAGTTTCCTTTTTTGTTCCCGTGTTGTTAGTAGCGGTGACAGGTATAAACGATTGAATACTCGAAAAGAATAATTAATGTGAACGTTATTTGTCTTGCGTTTGATTTATGCACTAGTTTCAGATGTAGCCGGTGCGCGGTATCCTCGGCCGGGTCGTGTTCGCTCCATCCTGGTGCTCTCTTCTAACGCTTAATAACTGTCGACGAATGTTTGCGTCACTGCGTCTGCAATGCTTTCAATAATAAATTGCATCTTATTTTAGCAACGTTCATTCAACGCGTTTCTGCTGTGTGCAGTCAACACGACACATTTTTGTCATTCTGACTGATTATTATTAAACGATGTAATAAATGAGTATTACTCAGCCGAACCGAAGTAATGGTGAAATAATGATTTTCGTGGCTTTGTCCGCTTTATAAATTAAAGATGCTGTGATAAAACGATGATATCTCGTTTCAAGAACTTTACATTCGATATTACAAAAACAATATGGATTTGAGTAATAACTTCTTTCACAAGCCGAAGACATTATTTTTCTTTCTGGAGTACCTACGATTTATATTAAAATTGTTTTTGATATTTTCGATACGAATTGTGAAAAAGTTATATAAGGCCGTATTAGAACAAGAATAGGTCCTCTAAAGTAATGTTAATTAGTTAAGTACTGTGTGTAACATAAATGTATCACGCAGAAGACAGACAAGTTCGACAGTGATCACAAATTTTCCCATGAACTTCTGTGTACATCCATATTAATAACAGATGAAGGTGAATTATATCGATCACAGAGGCGGGTTCGGGCGTCGGTCGAACAACAATTACCCTTGCTCATCTTTGTACACGCATGGCGCATAGCCCTGATGGATATTAAGGTTATTACGAACGGCAAAATTGGCCCAGCGACCGCTGAGGAAGCTGCCCACCGATACCTATTAGCGGTATTACATATTTCATATGATCCACCGTCGATCGACCATTATGGGTGTATTAAAACGCCGTCTGACCGTCTCCCGATCATGGGAATATGCACAGCCCTCACTTTTATCTACGTTTTTTACAGTTTAGTAGGTAATTCGGTACTCACGAGCGTCTGAGGCGTACATTATGGGAACTGCTCCGAAAGTTTTAATGGTTAATCTCTTCTTTCCTCGTAAGTGCTGTCGTGTGAGCGATGAAGACCGTAATTGATTAAAACGATGATGGAAATAAACCTTAATTTGTTTCTATACACCGATCCGATACCACCGTATCTTTGATTTTATTATAAATTGAATTGTGAGCTTTTGTTGTTCTCTCTATCTATAAATAAAGGAAACTCAAACTAGATATAGTAGATATAAGATTTACATTCTGATATAATGATTTTTGGACTATTTACAAACTCGAATACACAAAAAATAATTGATCATGGAATTACCTTTAATATCATGTTTGTTTTTGTTTCAGGATCCCTTCACGGTAAGTGAGAGTAACAGTGACGAGATAGAGAAGTCCAAAAAGGTTTAAAAAAGGTTCATCAAAATACATGCAATAAAACATTTGATTTGATTTTGATACTTTAAAATGCCATTATGTTACTTATTTTATTTGTTTTTTGCCGAAACCTCTATTATTCTAGTATTGGCATTTTCCTCATATAATATGAGTAACACCGTGCGAGAAATTTCGTTAAAATACCACTGTATTGCAATTCAGTGCAATTACTGCATGGTTTAACTTCAATTTGTTTAATGAAGTAAATGTTTATTTTTTTTCCGGTTACGTGTCGTTATGGCGTGATGCTGTCCAGGGTGTAAGTACTTTCTCATTATCTTAAATTATCTATATCTTTATATCTTGCTATTAGCGACTCATCCCTGCTTTGCAGGGGCACTTAACATGACATTTAAATATATATTTTTCTGAAAACTAAATATAGTCAATGTAACTCGGGGCTTATGTAACTTCCGAATGGTGAAATACTTTTTTTAAATCGGGCCCGTAGATTTTGAGCCAGTACATTACAAGCAAACAAACAAAGTTTTCCTCTTTATAATATTACTATAGCTATAAACTTGGCTGAACATTACACGTCTTAAACTAGACATTCGTCACAGTTAAGTGGCTATCCAGGTAAAGGCCTGCGACGCGAGGTTTCGTCACACATTGTCACAAGCTTAGCATACGTCACACATTGTCACAAGCTTAGCATACGTCACACATTGACGCGGACAAATCAATGTATCCCGCAGTTTAGATATGTACCTACGCGTGCACTGTGTAATTACGGATAATGACACATATAGCCTGTGACAAGACGTTAATTAGAGCCGCTGAAGACGCATCGTTTCGCGAATCCTAATTGACGTACACGTAAAGGCAATCAATACGTGGTAGTAGCGGATATTGCTGGTACACAGGACATGCTATAAGCAACCCACGATGAATCCTACTACTATTATAAAGGCGAAAGTTTGTATGTGTGGATGTATGGATGTATGGATGTATGGATGTTTGTTACTCTTTCACGTAAAAACTACTGAATGGATTTGAATGAAACTTTACCACAATATAGCTTATACATCAGAATAACACATAGGATATTGGAAATCGAAATCCACGCGGACGGAGTCGCGGGCGGCCGCTAGTAATATTATAAATGCGAAAGTAACTCTGTCTGTCTGTCTGTTACGCTTTCCCGCTTAAACCTCGCAACCGATTTTGATGAAATTTGGTACAGACAATCTTTAGACCCTGAGACAGAACATAGGCTACTTTTTGACCCATTACAACCCCCCACTTCCCCGAAATGAGGGGGTGGAAGTTTGTATGGAAAATCTAAACTACTTGAGTTAGACGCTTGAAATTTGGCATGCAGGTCCCTTAGTAAACTTGATGCTTAGTTGCAAAAGGATATTGCAAAATTCCCACGGGTACGGGAGTTAGCGGGAAAAAACATTCGTATAATGAAAACCGACATCCACGCGGACGAAGTCGCGGGCGGCCGCTAGTATAGACTATTTGAACAATGGAAATGTCGGCACCTCGTCACACCGTGCAGTTTTGTGGATCCCAAAGTACAATGTGCAACTGCTAGGCTTTATCAATCTGATTTTCTATTTTAACGCGAAAAAACTTCTTTAAATGATTATTTCTTATGTGTATTTTTCTTTAATACATGCGACACATTATAATCCTAGAAAGACAAGTTTTTTATTTTATTTTATTTAATGCGCGCACTCTCTTTTTCTAAGTATAATAGACTGAAAATTACAGAAAATAAGAAAATATCAAAATAGATCCTATTTTTCCTGTTTATATCTTGCAACGTAGTGACAAATATGAATTTCAATATTCCACAGTTTACTCGTTTATTACTTTAGTATGAAATGTCCCATAGAATTAATAAGTAAAACACACACGGTGTGTAAAATGCGCTGTGAGTAAATGCTGTAGTTGATCACAAAACACGAAACAGCTTTTTAAAACGCTAAAATGGAATGGCCTAAAACAATTTACACTTTAAAGTGGTCGGAAGTGGTACATTTTATGGACCTCTAAAACTCTTTTCCTTTATATAAAATGAAACAATATTAGACGCATCATGGTGAAGATTGATCGTTTTATCTTTAAAGAATAACAGGGACATCGTCCCAATTAAGTATTAATAGGAAGCTGTAAAGACTTTAATGTCTTAAATTAGCCGTAAATGATAAAGGCGTTCATTTGACATAGAAGCGAGATTTATTTAAACCAAATTATAAAGCTTTACTTCGTCCACGGGGCAACGTAATCCTGCTCTAAATTTATTAGCTAAGCCAACGATACATTAGTGATTCCGTTGCTAGCAACCCGGAAACGTCGCCTTAATTAAATTTTTACTAAATACTTTTGTAGAATTTGTCTTAAATAAGTATGCATGGAACTGTGTAAAGTTTAATTAATAGTTTGTCATTGCTAATAAAAGTGTTCATATTACTAATTAAATGATATTTTTTCACATGTTGGCGCTGGTTTCTGATGGTGTCAAATGCGGAACATCAGTATGTAAGTATATTAATTTTTAATTTAATATTTCCTCTTTGGTTCTACTTTACAGGAACTTACATCACTGCAAAGTAACTTCGTTAATTATAACTAGTGTCACTTCGTGTATGAGATGGCCATAATATTTAAAATATTAAGGACTTCGAAATACTAGTGTTACAAATCCTTGATTATGTTGAGAAAATAAAGATCACGACAGAATTAATGGTACTAAAATTACAGCTCATCCGTTCACTACTCTAGCAAGACTCTAGATCTTGCAAAAAAACATAGAAAAGATAACAAAAGTTGTGTTATGAATCAATTAAATTCTTACAACCACACCACGACAATCAATACCCTGTAACCTCCAAAATCATAATTCATTTGCTTTAAATTACATACGATAATATCGTATATATTATATTCTATTTCGAGTTCAGATAACACAATACATTTTTTAATCTTACGCATATTATGTTAAATTCATTCCATAAATCAGATCTGTTCTTAAACAGATGGTAGGTATCGTTCTGGTATCGCATCTGGAACGATGCTACTATTCTCACAACTCAAACATTTCGCGTGTCTTACTATCACATAAAACAAATATCTAATAACTTTGCAGTCAATAATAGCGTGATAAAAAAAGGTAATCCGCATCTATAAAATACAGTCGGTAAACAATAGGGAACGAATAAATAATTCGTCAACAATAACGGACGGGTATCTAACCGACCAATGTTGCCCGAGTTTGCAGTGGATTATTCGAAAGTACCCCACCGCTACAGTATTGTAGATAGAGCTTTATGTACGTGGAAAATCGCGCCGGTACCTACCCAATGTGCGCTGCAAATTAACAGCGTTTCCCCAGAGGCCAATATTTCTCCGGGCGACGTCGAACCTAGGACCGCCCGCCACTAACTACCCGACTGAATCAGCTACGATCACGCCTACATCTTGTACATACGTCGATTGCTACGTAACTCGTACCCTCCGATAGAGTAATATATATTCGCAAAGACTTTACTGCTGACTGAACAGCTTGTTTTCTCAGAACCTACCTTTGAGGGTTGCCTGCCAAAACTTGTTACAGGTACATTCATTGAGTTGCGGTAATATATTAAACGCCGTGTTATTTCTCGGTAACTTTGCCTCGGGTATGCCACTATAATATCGATTATTTGTAAAAGTCGTCTTGAAATATGAATTGATTAAAGTTATTATGTTTATAAAACGACTTTAAGGTGTTCCTCGGACTTTTACAATTTCCGCGATAGAATAGCTCAATCTCAATACAGATTTCTTATTAAAAACTAGTTCTAAAATCTAATAAGTTCCATTAGTTGAACTTTAAGTACCGGCTATTTAACGTCAATCTTTTATCTAAACACCCGTTGTTTCAAATTATAATTTTGGTTACCATATTATTTTAAAAATTAAAATGACCACTGATGATAGCAAGTTAATTCCTATAACTATGCTAATAACACGTACCCCCAACAAAATATAATCTTTAATCTGGATGCAAATCATTCTAATACGTTCCGATTATAAAGAGCTATAATTTCAGCATTATATTGTCCATCAAAGTGTTTTACATATATAAAAATAAAAGGCTGGCAATCAAGTAATTTGTTTCTCGACCTACTAAACTTTCCGTGATGGTATCGTGTTTAGGGTTTTGAATATTTTACTTCATAATTTGGCATCGATTTCAAAATTACACCTTGATTGTGTTGCCAATTTTACTACTTTGCCCAACTTCTGATTTGTTTGTTGTTATCGGAAAGAATGCTTTATTATTTTTTGTGGCTCTTATACCTAAGTATCTTTATTAGAATTATTCTAGGATCGACTGTTGACACACCTATGTGCTGATGCTGGTCGATTCTATTAAACTTGCTCGAATAAAGCACTTAGTAGAATGTTATTATTCGTTCAATAAAATAATGTAACGGGTTCTATACAAAATTATGCGACGTAATTTCGGCACAATGTGTCATCTTCCATTTAAAATACGATGCAGGCCTAGTCATGCCGAACTCTCATTGCGTCTTTTTGTCCAATCGGGGCCGGGAAAAGTTTAAATTGTGAATGTGGGCCCGTGACTGCAAAAGGGTTAAGAAACCCTGCTTTTAGACCATACGCGGCTAATTGTAAAGCCTCTGTATGTTTATCAATAACTAACGAAGACCTGCCCTGTTTTTTTATATGCGTGTATTTGAGTTTTTTTGTAGGTCTTAGAGTTTATTTATTGGCAAGTTAGATTCTGTAAGTAAATAATCTCAAAAAGTAATGAATAGTGTTCAAAGTCGTTTCGGAGGCCAAGTCACACTTTGGGACGTTGAGCCATAAAAGTTAGTTTACAAAATCGTATCTCACAAAAATATAAAACAGTACCTACAGCTAAAAAGCCACATTTACCGACCTAAGTAAAGCAACATACTCTAGCTCAATTGGGCAGTTTAATCTTAGCCTGTGTTGGGATATTTACTGATGTTGTATTGTTCTGAAATTGCTTCGGCTAGCTATATCCAGCACATTGTTAGCTTACGAGATCGGTACATTGCAGACGGCGATGCATTGGGCCTGCAAGCGAGGCGATGAGAATTTGGTCAAATTGTTGGCTGGGGCGGCGCATCACTTAGTCAACGAGCGCTCGGTGAGTATGCATATATCACCTTTTTAACAACGTAGTGTTCAATCAACTAGACATCCATGTTGACGTTGAAGCCAAATTAACTTTTAACTGGAGTCTATTTATAACTTACAATCAATAATTTACGTTCGATACTTCAGGAGGGTTTGAAAGCAGAATATACTTGGTATCGTTGTTTTAACCTTAGATCATATTGATCATTTTATCATTTCATATTTTCACATTAGATACTGCTGACTTATGCAAGTAATACTTTTTTTTTAAACTTCCACACTTAGTTCGCCTTTAATGTCTAGAAATCGATGACTAATGGTTCATGATCCATATTAAATCGGTACTACTTATGAGTTAGGTTTACAAGACTCTTGCTCCCCTTCGAGTTGTATATTATCCCAGGTAAAGATGCATAAAACATTATCGGCAAAACATTGAAATAATCTTTTCGCACCATTGAAGCGCAGTTCGTACCCAATTGGAGATTCACTGCGTGTTTACATCTGGAGCTTAGCAACTTCCATCCAACTTTACTGCCACCTAGTTTTAATGCCCAATCAAATTTACTTACAGAAGGTTATTTTGCCTGTTTTACGGTATCGTTAAAGTGTCATTACACTTTTTCATGTGGTGTCGGGGCGTCGGTCGCGTTCACAGAATGGGGTAAGTTCGACAAGATTTTATTACTGGACTACTGGCTACTTGTGGATTCCGAGGGTTTCATGGCGCGGCTTCAATCGTTTTAGCGCTGCGTTAATTAAATTATTATCCCTTCTTTCCCTATTTGCGACACATAAAATCTTTGCCTAAAAAAATGGTTTGTAATTGGAACGCTCTAAATCCTTTTCTTTAGGTCTCAATCTTTAAAATCATTTTTATGGCGATGTGTTGGGTTAAGGCTTTCTTTTACCCACAAACATGTTCAAGAAATGAGAAAGTCCCGTACAATACATTTAAAAACTGGTTGGCTTTTTTCTTCTTTTAGAATACTGAATGACAGGAACGTCCAAAAACTTTTTGCTTAGTAACATTAAATCAAATGCCGCAAAGTTATTTCTTGTAGGTATATTTTTGATATAAGTTTAACAGCTGTCACTCCACTATGTATTCAATAATACCGGGCAAAAGTTTAATATCTACCCTGAATCATATGCAGTATAAATATTACAAACGGGTAGCGTATAATATAAGCTATGGCGGGCACAGATGTGTAATAGCCCTTTCCAAAAAAGTATTTGTGCTAGTTGTTTTCAATTGAATTGTGTTTTTATGCATCGTAATCGTAGAAGTTTGGAAAAGCACGTTTGACACTTTTGGTTATCTCCTCCCATAGGCTTTATTCATATATATTAAAATATATTACACCCCCGTTACGTGTTTAGTTGAAACTAGAGATCGAATGAACACAGAATGAGGTTTAAGACGGATATACATATGTCTAATGGGCTATTTAATAGATCATCTATCTGGGTCTTGCATAGAGCAATGAAACCGACCCCAAACGGTATGAATTGAATGAGCATTTCATCCAAACGACCGACTGACCGAGGCTTTTGTACGAGACTTGGTCTTCGCGAAGAAACCTATATAGATTTCTTCACTGATAAAGATCCGAGCTACCATGATACAACACACGCGGTCAAGCGAAATTTACTCATCGCAATGGCAACTCGTCGCGAACACGTACTTATCATATTTTATGCATGATAAAATCGATCGTAGTCTATTCGATTGACGGAAAGGCTGACTTTATTCAAGTCACGGAACATTGTTTCTCATTTCACTTTACTATAAGGATCACTTTTCTGTACACTTACTGTAGCTACGATTATTATTCTATTGTTCTAGATTATAGGTATCTAGCATTATCATTAGTCTTTACTATTTTATTTTTCGATAGGGCTGAAATTTGAATACGTGTGTTACAGGGTTATACGCCGTTGCACATTGCTATGCAGTTTCGACATGAAAATGTATACCGGCTTCTGGTAGAAGTATACGGTAAGTGTTTTTAATCCCAACTAATATTATAAATGCGAAAGTAACTCTGTCTGTCTGTCTGTCTGTCTGTCTGTCTGTTACGCTTTCCCGCTTAAACCTCGCAACCGATTTTGATGAAATTTGGTACAGACAATCTTTAGACCCGGAGACAGAACATAGGCTACTTTTTGACCCATTCCAACCCCCCACTTCCCCGAAATGAGGGGGTGGAAGTTTGTATGGAAAATCTAAACTACTTGAGTTAGACGCTTGAAATTTGGCATGCAGGTCCCTTAGTAAACTTGATGCTTAGTTGCAAAAGGATATTGCAAAATTTCCACGGGAACGGGAGTTAGCGGGAAAAAACATTCGTATAGTGAAAACCGACATCCACGCGGACGAAGTCGCGGGCGGCCGCTAGTAAACATTATATTTGATAGGTTCTAAATGGTTGTCAAATGAATAAAGATTATTTAAATACCTAAGTAAGGTGTTTTCTGAAAAAAATTAATATTTTCTGAATCTTAATAAAAAAATATAGGTATATTAGCGCGGCACGAAACAAAATACCTAAGGTAATTAATAATTCCATAAACTAAAGAGAAATTGACGAAACTAAGATTTCTTCGATTTTGGGTTAACTCAATCGGCACTTGCACTTCTGTTCACATTTTTATGCCACGACTCGCAACATTAATTTTAATGGTCCTCTAGCGCCATCTAGTTTGTTTTAAGTTTAACACGCAACCCTTGCTCGCTATTAGCATTGTTCTTAAGCGCTTCAACAGCGCCATCTGTACAAGCTATATAGTATTACAATACTCGTTCAAACGCTTTGTATGAAATGCTTTTCTTTTATTTGATTCCGCGAAATGAAAAGCTTATTTCAATGAACTAATTAATTCTTCTTTTATTAATATTTCAATACCAACTCGCTCAATTTAAGGCATTTGTCTTGATAACAATATGAACAAGTATTTTTTATGAGCTATGCTTTTTAATTTCCCCTTGTTGTTTGTAAGCAAGACAGAGGTGTTATCTAGTTAAAAACAAGATAAAATTGCACACAGACTTTTGTGTTTTTTTTTGCTAGGTATTGTAGGTCTCATACGAAACAACAACAGGAAAGTTAATTCAGAAATTTTAATTTCTTTCATTATTACATACTCAACTATTTTTGTTTTAATTTTCAGACGCTGACCCAAACGTGCGCGACTGGTCTGGGAAGAAACCGAGGCAATACCTTGTACATATGGATACATCTCTATCTCCAGGATGTTTTAGAAGTATGTTTTATTTACCTATTTAGATAATGACCTCTGTTAATGCCCTCCGGGTAAATACCTGCATCATTGATGTCATGATCGTCTTACAAAGATTTATGAGAGGCTACATCACCTCTTTTAAATACAGAATACGGTTTGGTGATCACAAACTCGAAATCTGAGTGTAGGAAAGAGTCGATCTTAGGACTCAAAAATCTCTGCGTCATCTATTGGATGGTGTAATGGTCAAGACGTTGATTCGACTAAGAGGTCGTGGGTTCGATCCCCGCACAGGACAAACATTTGTATTCATGCTCTTGCAGAACATTACTTTTTGCCCTGGTCCGTGTGACTCATTGTATTATTATCTAGTTAGGTTTTTTTTAATATACATAGTATTTAAGTATATATCTCCGGTCCCTTGCATCCATAGTACAAGCTTCGAGCTTGGGGCTAGGCAATTGGTGTGTTAGTCCAAGGTACTTTTTAATTATTTATTTATTTTATGTGCAAAGTGATGCATTGTCGATCAGTGTATTGCTGTATTGTTCAGGCTTTGAAAAGATCGGACGTGTTGCAGAAGCGGACATGTTTGATTTGAGACGCTCCGTTGCGACCTACACTCCTATGCGAATGCCTCCAAATACGCTTAATACCATGTCAAGTAAGGTCATTACATGCGAAATGTGGATGTCTTATATGTACCGTGCACTTGTATCAAACTCAGCTTTAAAACGTTTTGTTATACCGGCGAAGTAACGTTTTAAAGAACGCTTTGTAACTCTTCTTGTTTATAAATATCAGAATGATGTTTGTCACGTCACCAAGCCGACAATTTTCCACCAGTCGGAGACTTTTCCTGCAGAATATGCGGTAGAATCTGCCGCTCTAGAATTGGTCTGCATAGTCATGAAAGGAAATGCATGGCCTCGTCTTCATATGACAATGATTAAATCGTCTGAAATAGACGTAAAGGCCGATGATGATGATGATGTTTGTACAAAGCTCAAATAAATACTTTTGTTATTAGGCCCATTTTATAACAAACTAGCTGCTCGCCCGGCTTCGCACGGGCACTAAACATGACGTATAAACAAAAAAAAAGTATATTATATAGCCTATGTTACTCGCTACTCCGGGCTAATTTAGCTTTTGAATAGTGAAATAACTTGTAAAATCGGTCCAGTACTTTTTGAGCCTATTCATTCCAACCAAACAAACAACGTTTTCGTCTTTATAATATTAGTATAAATATGTACTAGACTAGAAGTTTTCTTGTTATGAGAAAAATAGTAGTAGCCAAGTACCAACTTGTTGAATTTAACTTCTGCATTATTTTTCTGTGTCATTATTAGAAGTTATAGTCACTATTATTTACTTTTTCCATTGACAAAGTCATCAATAATATAAAAACAGTTCATGATTTTAGGGAGGAAGTTGCGTTCAGATTTAAGGAATGTGATAATCAATTTTAATACATTATTGTTGTACAAATTGATAGAATTGATTCGATCTACGTCTGAAGTATAACAAAACGTATTTATAAACCTGAGGAGCACCTTGGTAATGGCAAAGGTTTGAGGCACAAAATTCGTTCCATTCATTCTGATTCTCTGACCAACAATATTACCTTAATCATAGATTTAAATTGTAAGATATGCCTTTGCTATACTTCAACCCGCTCTTACTCAGGCCCTGTAATGTGCAGCGATGGTCACTTCACATCGCATAGTAACCTTAGCAGCCAACGTACGCCACGTCAATCAAATTAATGCCACAGTTTTCTGGTGTCGAGGCATATCCAATGATTTAAATCTAAGATATTTATGTCATTTAACTGAAATATCTGACGTCACATATTATGGGGCCCATACCTGACTATGTTTCGCGTCGTTTCTGATTTTAGAAATAATTAAAGTGGTGGTGCATTAAAGTGCGAATATGTATGTTTAAATAGTACCTCTAGAAAAGATGGGACGTATACTGTCAGTTAATGCCATAAGATTGTCCAACAAACTGCATTCATTGAATCCGTGTAATATCAGATTGTCTTGTTTGTTAGACTACAAAATCAATGTCTGTGTAGAAATAATTTTCAAATCTCCTAAGTATCCTACTTTTGATGGTTGATTGAATTAAATCAATGTAATTTGAAAAATTATCGTAAAGTTCATAAATAACACTGTCAGAAAAAGGTATTAATACTAGTTCTACCACACTTAACAAGTTTCTGATTGGTTATTTAGCTTAATATGGTATGGCAACACAATTACAAAGTATGTGTAGTTTTTGGGGATATAGACAATTCACGAAAATTCGGTAATGGCTACAATACATAAATGTAAGCAATAGGTATGTCTAATCAGTGTGTAATTGTATTAAAAGATGTAAATATTAATATTATCTTGTTTGTTTAATAAGAGAACCATTTCACAAAATTATTTGTTTTGGAAAGTTAAGTTCTTTGTGAATATTAACTTAGCTATTTTTTACGCGCACTAATATGTTATTATATGTTTGGTGTAATATTTTAGTAGCACTTATTTTGCACAGCAACACCAACACTTCTTTATCACACCTACACACAAATTCGCTATTTTCTTTTCACATGGGTATGTGTGTGTGTGTGTGTTTGTGTGTAAAATATAATACATTGGCACATGTATAATATAAGTCGATAATACCCACCAGAAGTTAATTTTCCAAATTATTGTGAAACTTGTCATAAACTGCAAAGATGTACAGTCAGCGTCTGTAGATAGTCACACTCAGGATACTCAAATAATTGACTATTTGGTTGCGTCTTATTTGAGTTCCCTGATTGTTCGAAGTAGCCAGGCTTGCGCTCAGGGTGGGGCAGCAGTCAAACTATCCTCGCCATCTCCCGGTAAATATTATTAAATTTAAAAAAAAATTGATTAGGTACTTGACTGATCAGAGTCAAGATGGGGCAACTGCCCCAGCTTGCCCCAGTGTGGCTACGCCCAGTGACGGTGACTGTATAATGTTGGTGTTTTGTGATTGTGTTAAATGGTGTAAAATGTTATAAAAATGGTGAAGGGTAACAAGTATGCTGTTGGAGTGAACTGTGATAAAATATTAGGTACTCTGATTATAGTGAAGATCCATAGAATGTATGTTATTGTGGAACTGTTTTGTTGTGTGTGTAAGCCACCACCTTTAGCCATTTGAAAACTCCGAAGATATTTTAATCACAGCCTTTATTCAATGCATCATATAACTGAATAGCGTCGCCCATTGCTATGTCAAAGGATAGTATTTATTTCGAATATATTATTGGAGCTGGTTACCGGCACCAATATTAATACTGCAGAACCGATAAGACGGTAAGGTTTTTGAATATTGATTAGTGAATAAAAACTAGACTAGGTAGAGTGTGGACGGTCCCAATTAAAATTGACGAATGTACTCGTCATGGTGGTGGTGAGGCAATGGTTTCAAAGTCTAGATTCTCCGAAGACTTGTCTATTATGATATCTGTACCTTGGGGGAGGCCCATGATGATACGACCATGTAATTTTGAGGTGTCCGGCGGGGTTACTGCAAAGTCTGATTTATGTGGACCAAAGTCGATAACTCCGAAGATATTTTTATCACGAAAATATTGATATTTTATCACGTTGGTCGAAAGAATTAATTTACTAACCTTTTATGGAATACTAGCGGCCGCCCGCGACTCCGTCCGCGTGGATTTCGATTTCCAATAGCCTAAAGCCTTCCTCGTCAAATGGACTATCCAACGCAAAAAGAATTTTCCAAATCGGACCAGTAGTTCCTGAGATTAGCGCGTTCAAACAAACAAACAAACAAACAAACATACAAACAAACAAACAAACTCTTCAGCTTTATATATTAGTATAGATAAAAATATTGTAAAATTCCAGAAAAAGAGGGTTTCCTCCGTATCGGTTCCCTCAACGTCCGAGTCAAGAAGACGACAGAAGCGTTCAGCAATTTCTTAGGCGTCGGAGCGACGAGGGCGTCCGCTTACATCCCCAAGTCTGCCCGGGACCGCGACGACAGACGATCTGACGACGGCGAGCTGCATAAGACCTGGGGATCTGCTGATAATATCCAGGTTTGTTTAAAACTGGCTTAAACAATGAGGGTTTTCACAAATTAAAAATCCGCTAGATGGCAGTAGGTAGGCGTAGGGTCTAAGTTAGGGATCTGCTGATAATATCCAGGTTTGTGTAAAACTGGCTAAAACAATAAGTGTGTTTGCGATTGAAAAATCCGCTAGATGGCAGAAGCACAGATAACGAAGGTAGGCGTAGCGTCTAAGTGGTATGTCATTGGTGAATTTCGACATGACATTGACAGATATGTCAAAATTCGCAAATGACATAGCGGTTAGACCACATGCCTACGTATTGCCATCTAGCGGATTTTTCAATCGCAAACACACTCATTGAAAAGTTATCTTTAAAACGGTGAGCGATCAGGTGTGAGAAGGATGCAGTCCGCACACTAGCGCCACCATATTTTTTCCAATACTTGTGATAAATGTAAGGGATTCAGATAAAATAACTTTCTGTTGTGGACTACAGAATAAAATTTGGCGGCGCTAGTGGGCACTGCGCGCTCTTAGGCTCTTATTAGTAAATACTAAGAGACACAGAGTTAAATAACTCTGAGATCGAACTTGAGGTGCTGTTTTATATGAGAATGACATATCAAGTTCTCTCTCAATATCGATACTGAGTTGAGTGCGATTTATTAATGCGAGCCATAGTGCAATGAGAAAGGTTCACGAGAAACTGAAATATGAAATTAAATCTACTTGGATTTTATTCAGTTATTTAATAAACTTATTTTTTCTTAATATTAACGCTTTCATTATGTTTAATGTTTTTGGTTTTGATTGAAATATGCAAACCATATAATTACATGCCACACATAATCTAATCATTATTATGCCGCCTAAATTTCAAATAAACACAGAAAAGTAAAAAATATTTTGTTCATGTAGAAGGAAGATAAGCTGATGCCGCCACCTATGAGCAACAAGGTGAGACGCCGAGGCGCGAGCGGGCGGAAGGGGATCGGCGCCCATAGTCGCAGCACGCCATCTACACCAGACCAGGTACAACATGTTCCACTTTATAACAGCATGCTTGCTTAGCCATAGTTAATGAGGGTTTTTGCATTGCAGAATCCGCTAGATGGCAGTAGGTAGGCGTAGGGTTTCCCGGGGACGGATCGGTCTAACGCCTAACAAGGCGGACACCGATCCTTCCTAGCTAGGGTGCGAAGGAAACCGCAGGAGTTTAGTGGGTATTGGGACGAACGTCTATAGTTCTGAGCTCCACACACGGCTAGCTAGCCTGTACGCTATGGGGCGTAAAAGCGTTCCCCTGAGAAAAAAAAAGTAAGGCGTATTGTCTAACTGGTATGTGATTGGTGAATTTTGACATGACATTGACAGATGTGTCAAAATTCACCAATGACAGAGCAGTTGGACCTCACGCCAACGCATTGCCATCTAGCGGATTTCTCAATCACAAACACCCTCTTTGTTCAAAATAAAGAGTGTAATGTTAATCCGCGGTGATAATCGAGAAAGGATTTTTTTAAATTTAATGGTCATCAAAGTACAAATACAAAATATGTACAAATACAAAAATTTGCTTGGCAGCTCTAATCACTTACAAAAACGCAGCATTATTTTGATTGACGAGACGTACGATGGTTGCTATGGTTCCTATGCGTTGTGAAGCGACCGATCACATTATATCGCCTGTTCCAAAGTGGGTTGGTGTATGGCGGACATAAAAATTTAAATCTATGAGTAGTATAGTCATCCCCAACACAAGTATTGCATTACTTACTGGGGAGACTTAACACGTGTAACTGATGTATATTGAGCAATAAAGATATTTTTTTTTTATTTATTATTATTAGTATCGCTACATAAATGCTAAATAAAAAAATCCCCGTCGCCAACAACGCCTGGGTGTTAAACAACTTTTTGTTTTACTCTTTCTATTGACACCGTGAAAAAAAAGTTGTTTCGGAGTTAGGTATGTACCAGTCACAGGACGGCTCTTGTCTAACTTACGAAGAATGGGAGTACTGGTGCTCGAGTCCGGAGTCAATGATCTTAGTCTATGTTATAGTGAATCTACATACATTATGAAAACGACGCGTCTGCGTTCTTTTTAATATTTCACATTAAATATAACCTAAACCTCTAAAATATTTTTGTTAAAAAAGAAAAGGATAAGGTTGATGGTTATTTTCGCTGCGTGGTATTTTTATGACTTTGAAAATATCTATGGCTTTTTAAGTGCTTGGTAGATTGAATAATGAATATGGCTTATGAAAAGAAACGTTTGTGCATTTTCCAGAAGTTTTAATCAGATGTTGTGGATACAGTAACAGTAACTAGTTGGGCATTTAAATGCCCGAAGTTCACTACGGACACAATGCTAAGATAGATGCGTCAAAGCAATGACGATCGCTACATTGACATCTTCGAGAGTTTACAGATACGTCAAGATGATGACATGGTTGAAGAACTGGTGACCGCGCCCCTTCAGAGCGTCGAAGTAGGCCCTCCTGAGTCCGGCTTCCATCTCGCGTTTCAGAGCGTTCAGCTTGGGGCTGTATATCTCGTACTGGAGGAGTCGCAGGTTGAGGGCGTGCTTCTTGCGGTGGTAGGTGTCCATGACGGCGGCGACGCGGCGCTTGAAGGCGCGTTGTCGTGCGGTCTGAGCGTTGGCATACTCCCTGCGACCTGAGCGACCCGGTTTGGGGTCGAGATCGGGGTCGTACTCGAGGGCAGGGGAAGTGCAGATGATCTCCAAGATTTTGAAGTCCACTTCGTTCAGCTTCTGCCTGATGCCGGTGGCCGCGCCCACTTGTTGCCCGGAGAACCTGACTGCAGCCAGCTTTGCCTGGAAACCGGTCATCGTTTTGATTATAATCTCAAACATTTGTGAATTAACAAATTAAACTTTCTTTCTCTTTATTCTATTGAAACTGAGAGTAACTATGTACGAGTAATGTGATGGTATATGGTTTTAAAAGATATATAAATGACATCAGTATGTTACAATAATTATATTTGAAATGAAACCAAGGATTTAGGCACATCTTATTACAACAATTACCTTTCATAGCCTTTGTTTAAACTGCCCTTTTTTGAAAACTAAGACATCCGCTTTAATAAATAAACTTAAAATATGCTTAATAAACGAAGGTCGCTAAATCCATTTAAAAACACTTTTTGATCTCTATAATACATTTTTAAATATTTGTAGAGAAAATAGCGCTAGCATTAATTAGGTCATTCGGTGTTGCTCTACATTTCCTTCGATCAATATAGTTATGGTACATTTCAATTACTTTCGCACATGCGTTTCACATTAAATAAATGCAACAGCCTTAAGGTACAAAGCATTAGCATTTTGGTTAAAATATCCAGGATTTGCTTTAAAGTACTATTTTTAATAATACTTTAAAGCAAATCCTATCCTATAATAAAGCTACTTCAAACTTTTTCTAACAGATGATGTAACTAAAATAACAATTTACATTCTCAGATTAAAAAAAAAGACAAAGATCCAGGAAAGTTTTTGCGAATAGTATTCCTAGTATTCGCAAATACTTTTCCCAGTATGATAAAATTTTATATAATAAAGTAATAATATATTTTTATACCACAGTGCGAATTTTCCAAACATTGTAGAGCTGGTCGCGCATGTACTGCCAGTCACAATCAACAGAGGCGAGTCTGACCCCTATAGCTCTCTCCAAAACTTCTTCCCATGCTTGTTTTTTCACTTGTTGCGTGATTGTCGAAGAACACGGTGCGAATAATATCTCCTTCCTAATCTCCACCTCCTCCAGAACTGCCAGTTTGCGGGATCTCAGATCCCTCATACTTAGATACAGCATCTTGCCGGCTTTTGGAAAGACTCGATTCATTTTCCGTAGTTTTTATCACTTTTTCAATATCAGCGAAATAAATACGGTCGGGCCGTGAAACCAGTGCTTTCTTATAGGCTAGAGGGCGCTGAGGAGGTGCATTCCCGCTCCCGCGGTTTAGTTCGGGACGCGGCCGTCGGGCGAGGGCGGCGCTGTACGCGCATCTCCAGAGAGCGAATCGATAACTGAGGCTTTGATTATTTTACTCATTTTGCTGAGGCTTGGTGCGTTGTGAGGGCGATTGCTGGCACGCAGTTTCATGGACGACATTTTTAGGGTAAGTTTTAGACGATGTCGATGTTCATTGTTGCTTTGCGGTTCTGCGAATTTCTTTGTGTTGTCTGTGTCTATGTTATATTTTTGCAAACGCGACCTTTAATTTATTATACGAATTCAAAAGTTTGTTTTTTCCCTTTGATTTTTTTCACTATCCTTTCCGACTTTAAATGAACACTCCACCATCAAAGATTAACGTGCTACATTTAATATTTCAAACGAAATTTAAAAATTTCTATTTTCCCACCATTTTTAATGACGTCGAATGCTCATGCGCGTTGCACTTAACGCCATCAAAAGCCTTCCTGAGAAGCCTTCCATAGGTACTTAATCTTTACGGTTTACTTTCATGTACTGACTGTTGCACTTGCGCATTGCACATCTTCTTTCAGCTGAAATTATTGATTGCATCTCCTTTGACTACTGTAAATTAAAGTACAATCATAATCATAACAACTGTAGCAGAGCAACATAAAGTTTTTTCATCAATTCTGACTTAACAACTATAGCAGAACAACATATAGTTTTTTCAGCAATTTTGACTTTAGAAAAGAAAGTCTCTATAAATTTCAATAAAATAAACATACAGGTTTAAACTTTGCCGCCAAATTGGAAAGCATTGAATGACATGCGCAATAAAATAGCGCTTTTGAGATGATCTAGATACCCTCAGGAGGACAGAATAATCACCAACAACAAACTATTATTAGATCATTTTAAAGAGATACTCTACAAAACCATTAAGCACACATCACAAGGAAACCTGTACACTACAAGTTAGTGTGTGAAATGGAGAAGGCAGTGACGAACAACTCCATTTAAAATTCAACAGTTGTTGTGTGTATCTACACTAATATTATAAAGAGGAAAGATTTGTATTGTATTTGTATGTAACTAATAAACTCAAAAACTACTGGAGCTACTTAAATAATTCTTCCACTGTTGGCTAGATGAACAAAGGGTTCTTTTGATTCCGGAAATGTGGTTGGAAGGAGGGGATATTTGGAAAAAAGAGATTACGCGCGGGTGAAACTGCGACGGAAGGCTAGTAATTTGATAAAATAACACCGGAAAGAGCAGCTGCACAACTCTGTAATTTGAGAGAGACCAGCTATTATTAATCTGCATATTTGATACACGTCCGCCTCACAGCTTTTTCTTTTGGCTTCAAGTCATGATGTTGCCTTTTTTTTTAGTGGAAGAAAATGCGTTCCGCACGTCCTTTAGGTGAATGTGGTGGGGATCTGTGGGACTATCTGCTTCCCATGAGACTATCCACGAAAAACTTCCACTATTTCCTCTCTCGAAAACGTAATTGGCCCTTGGGGGACCAGGGTTTATCTCCCCATTAATCATGATACAGTCAACTGTCAATGCTCGTATTAGAATATTAATTTATGATAAACGCACAAAAGTCAGAGAAAATTAATCGGAAACATCCTTTGCCAAAATTGACGGGGAAATATCATCAGAATTGAGAGTAGTCTTCACAACAACTACATAAAGTCTCCAAAAGGATTTTACTGTGTGAAAGAAAGAAGCAATTGATGCAGATGATGAAGATGAACCCAAGGATTGAATAGAAGAAGACAACAAAGATCCTGTTGATGATGGAGTTGTTGATGGATCTCTTTGAATTTTGCTAAGCAATGGTGCGAATCAGACAAACATTTTCACCAAAGAAGACTCCGACATTTCAGTTCACTGTCTCCCATCAGAATAAAATAGGTTCCAAGAATTTGTCACTTCTGACTTTTAGACCTGACACAGAAGTTCAATATATTATGTCCGAGATAACAGAAACTGGATCACAAACCGAATACACTGAATTTGTACCAGGCGCTTACTTAGGAGCTGGATGCGAGTCGCCGAGGATCGGGCTAAATGGAGAGCCTACATATGTCCAGCAGTGGACTGCGATAGGCAGATGATGATGATGCTTACTTTACTGGTAACTCCCTTCAATTGGAAAAAATACCGATCATTGAGATACCCATTGGACAGGTCTTTGATTGTACAATTGTCAAGGAGTATGATAATCCCTCCATGAAAACTTGGAAACAAGAAGAAAGTTAAATTGGAAAACATTGGCTTGCCAGAAAATAACATAATGCCATTTATATTATACCTGACAATACAAATATGAAGATGCCGATGCTTCTCAGGAAAATCTTTCAAAAGAAAGGATATTGGAAACTAATCAACAACAGGTCTAATGTTGCCAAGAAAGAAATCCTAATTGATGTATGAAAAAAGTCAATTTGGTCATTCCACTTAATTCCTTATACCCATCACACTTTGTAGTAAGGTTGTAAAATAAACTTAAATTATGCTGATGTAGTCCCGACCGATTTCGGCCACGGCGACGTTCAGCTCCGGTCTTGTCGTTGGTGTGCTTGCATGTGGCTTGTGTGAAACTTAAATAAGTGATTAAACTATAATTTAACTAGGATATCAAAGTGTGTAATTTTTTTTATGTTGCGTACTTATTTTGACTCTCATAAAGGAAGTAGGTACGCAATTTATTCACTTACCTACTGAACCTCAGATACTTATAAGTTTGATTGCTGCTCGACTTTGGCAGCTTTTAGATCACTGGACTTTGACAGGAATTTTGTACGGAAAAATACTTTCGTTAATCTGAAATACCTACTTGGCGGACATGCAGAGTTTTAATCAAATGTTTCGAAGGTCAAATATGTACAAAAATATGATCTCATATAGAGTAAATTTGAAACCAATACTCATTAAGCAATCTAGTTTTTGTTCATTAAGTGTTAATATTAACACTAGGGAAGATGCAAGGGCTAAATTATTATTTTTTGAACGCCCTAAATGTGATTCCCTTGCATCAAAAACTGCACAGGCGCACTGCAGATGACGCCGGCAGATGGAAAGACCCTTCTAAATTAATGTCTAGGTACCCTAGTCCCCTGCGATTCGTCCGGTTTGTTATTGATTTGCATACGGTCAGACTGGTTGTACTCGCTAATCGCTATAAGTTGGACGTGCCGAAAAAGCGATCCTGTCGCGCTTTTGAAATAACGTTATCTTGAAATGTTAAAAAATAAATAACCTTTTTTAAGTAAAATAATAAAAGAAAAGCAACAGTGGCGTGACAGTTTATTAAAAGTATTTAAAAAAAAAAGAATAATACAAACAAAAAATGAGAAATTACTATGGTATGTAAATTTTCCTTTCATTCAAGTGTGATGTAGTATGTATAAAAATAATATGTTTTAGTAGAATTATGTATAGTGAGAAAAAATATGCAGTCATTGTGAAAACTGGTAAAAATAATTTTCTATGAATGAATCTGAATATTGATTGATTTGAACATCAAAACTCATAGTTGGCACTTACATATCGATACCTTAAATCTCAAATGGCGTAAGCGCCAAATTGGTCAAAATGACTTTTGAATGCAGTTTTATTCAGTTTTTTTTTCTCTATCGATCTGTATATTTAAAATCCTGAAATTCGAAAAAAAATGGTCATTACGACCCGATGTTTTTTATAGATTTGAACACTTTTTATAAGGAAAAGAGGTCGTAAGCAGCTATAAATTTAATGCATGAATAACGTCAGGGCGTAACGAGATATTTTAATACATTAATATGGCGTATCACACATAGCCAACTTTATTTGGTGGTTACGCCCTTAGAAATTATTGTAAAGTGAAAAAAAAAGTAAAAACACAAGGGGGTAAGGGACATCATTATTCGGTTTCGGCGTTTACACCACACACAATTTTTATTATTGAAAGGCGTTTACACCCTATAAAAAACACGATTTTTTTTAGATTAAGGTCGTATCTCCCATTAAATTCATAAAAAAATACAAAATAACGGGTATTTACTACATCTTTTATTGAATTTGGTACATTAAACGGGTAAGAGGATTTTAGGAAACAACTTAAAATCTAAAAAAAGCCGAGGCCGAGAGAATAAGAAGGCCTAATTCGATTAAGCAGTGTAGGGGTAGGAAAACGACCCTTATTCTTAGCAACAGTGATTTCTATTTATATTATTATAATATTTACGTAATGATCAACTTTAAAATTCAATTAAAGTCCTAATGGAGTTAGAAAAGATTACAAAAATTGTATTAATTTAAGAATCAATGAATCAAGTAGCTACGTTCAAAAATTAAGAGATTTTAGAAAGCCTTAATTTAAAATAATCAGTCAAAAAAAATTAATTGAAACTATCAAAAACTTATTGTGTAATTTAGTTCTGTGTTTGTTTGTTTTTCCATCTCATTATCGTTAGTCAAACTAGTAATTTTCTTTTTACCCTTCCCGATTCCCGATCCCCTTTTCCTTTCCCTTCTTTTGAATATTTTTTTGACCGAGAGAAACGTGTTCTTCTGAGGCATCTTCTTTCATTGAGTATTTTATTTGAATAGTGTGTGGGTTTTTCTTAATAATAATAGTCATTTATTAATTGCCAAAAAACACTACAAAGTACACATTCACACAATTAGTAAGCAATGAATGCTGAGTGATCTTCTTCTGAAATGTTACGACTCTAATTTCTTTAAGCTTCATGGCCTTTAATGTTAGGGTAAAACATATCATGAAGAATATCACCCGCGATTACCAACAGCAGAAGATGTGCCAGATGTATTACCAGACACTGATGTAGAGGACGGAGATACAGACTCAGAAAAATACTGTTTTTTTTTGTTTGATTGTTTTTGATAGTTTCAATTGAAATTTTTTGACTGATTATTTTAAATTAAGGCTTTCTATCTAAAATCTCTTACTTTTTGAACGTAGCTACTTGATTCATTGATTCTTAAATTAATACAATTTTTGTAATCTTTTCTAACTCTATTAGGACTTTAATTGAAATTTAAAGTTGATTATTACGTAAATATTATATTAATATAAGTAGAAATCATTGTTGCTAAGAATAAGGGTCGTTTTTCTACTACTACACTGCTTAATCGAATTAGGCCTTCTTATTCTCTCGGCCTTGGCTTTTTTTTCAGATTTTATTTTGTTTCCTAAAATCCTCTTACCCGTTTAATGTACCTAATTCAATAAAAGAAGTAGAAAATACCCATTATTTTGTATTTTTTCATGAATTTAATGGGAGATACGACCTTAATCTCAAAAAAAACGTGTTTTTTATAGGGTGTAAACGCCTTTGTGTCATATTTTCAGAAGTCGTAACCGACTTCTATTTTTTAAAACATAAGATTTAGGTGCAAATAGTTCTAACTGAAGCCTTCATCTCAAAATTCTAAGAAATTTGATGTATAAAACATTTTTATAGTATTAAAATATATAAAGTTATAATTTAAACAAAATTTTTTTTTTTCGTTTTTTTGCTCTCCTGAAAAGTTGTGTTTTGGTGGTTACGCCATTTGAGATTTAAGGTATCGATATTATGTTATATAAAAAACATTTATTTTAATAAAAATACTTTTTTTTACTTTTTGTACGTTAGAAAAGTAAATTGAGTTTTCAAAATAAAAGTTTTGCAAATGTTATATTTTACCGCGTATCTGAAGTCTTTTTGCACATGCGTATTTAATTGCAGATGTTAGAAGCTGTTTAAAAGAAACCGTTAAAATTTTGGTGCAGTCTGAGCCGTTGGTTGTTATTAGAAAATCAAACGGGCGTTCTGAGTTGACAATTCAAGACTAATTAGCCCACAATGCCTAGACAAAGGTCAATTTTAAGCTGACCAACCCTCACATTTTGAATTACCCGCTTGTAGCCAAGGTTTCCGGCACATGCGCTTTGTAGGTGACTTTGCAATAGGTCTCTAGATTCTGGCTAGGATTCCTGTCACGATTGACTAAACTAACTTATTGAGTGTAACTTGTCCGCTACGTCAACGTTTATTCAAATATTGTATATTGTTTGAAAAGTTTTTAAAATTGCCTGTTTGTAAAACGTAAGTAGATTGTGAAATATCTTTATCTTTACTTTGAGAACTTTGATGCCCACTTGATTTTATTCAGCAATGGTCACACTGAACTCTGACTTTTAAGGCATACTGTGTTTAAAATTGGTAACTTGATTTTAAAAAGAATCAACTACTTTATTTTGATTCCTCTCGCTAATTTGCATATAAATGAGATTTAATTAAAACAATTTTAGAAATTAGTCATTATGTAGTATAAAGTACCAGTGTCGCCAGACTTCAAGAAGCTTCCATTAGATGCACATGCGCTTTATGCACTATCAAGTCGGACTTTCGTATTGATTGGACGCTCCCTTCCTATAGGAACCCTAACTCAGTCTAATGGCGGCAACGGGACCTAGTATTTGTGAGAGAATGGTGGATTTGTGAATTAATTCAGATTTTGTGGCAATTGTCAGTAGTTCAGGTCTCACAAACCTGAACTACTTGGACTTGATTCAAATTAGCCTGTGACAGTGATATTGGGAAGTGTCGTAAGTTTTTATTTAAGTATTTACGAAATATCTTTTTTCTATGCGTATTACTCATAGAAAAAGATATTTGGCTTGTTGATTTTATTATTATGTATCAGTAATCAATACAGTTCGTAGACATTTATACAAAATATACTGTTTGAAGTAGTCTTGGACATTCAAAATGCCGTTGCGGGTTAAACATTAGTATGAAACAAAATAAAGTACAGGGGTACTTTTATGAAAATATGGTAATGGTTATTTTGCAACTTAACAATATAAATTGTGCCCTACTTATTACACTTCGTCTCTTTTTTGTAGCTATTATGTTCTGAATATCTACAATAATAATACCTAATATCTCAAAACCTCAAAAATGTCCTAATCCAGCAATGCTTCAGACTAGCAAATGCGCTTCTTTGCATTAATTTCTTTTATTTATTGATTGAATGCGTCCCCTATTATAGGTAGTAGCCCTATGAAATCTTTGATACAGGTAAATAATAAACATTGTTGGCAAAAACATCTATTGCGTCTGGTTCGGGCTTCAATCAAAAACGAGTTTTATTTAACAGCGATAAAGTAGAAAACTCTTATACTGTGGCTTAGCGGACAGGGTTAATTTTTAGGGAGTAGTTTAAATTTCGAATTTCCTACATGCGCAATGGATGTGACGCCGTTAGAAGCCTCTGAAAGAAGCCTCTAGATTGCGTCTAGGTATCCTGGTGTCCTGTGATTGGTTCGGGTTATTGATTTTCATATCCTATGCTGTCCCGGTGCATCGTTACGTCAATCAGATTTGTTGCGTTCGGGGAAGCAAGTCTTAGTTCGCGTGTGATTATTATATCAGCCTCAAATTTTATTTAAGTAATATTGATACGTAATTAAATAAAGTACTCTGGTACTACGGTTTTAGTTTAAGGATTTAGTACATTGAATCAGCAAAAGACGGAAGCCGAAATGTAGAGTTGTAAGTGATATTAGACTGGTACGTTAATTTCAATAATTTTTATGGTTTATCTTTTGTAACTTTTAGTATCAGGAAGATTTTTATATTATGGTAGTAACTGGTATTGTGTGTATGTATTAATGACGATTCTACAAACTTTTAGTGCTAAGGATTCGGAATAATTTAAGAGCCAGGATTAATCTCTTTCCAGACAAGGATACCACTTCTAAAAATCATAACTATTTAGTACCAAATGACATCTAGATCTTTAATTAGTATTTGTAAACATTGCTATAGAAATCAAAATAAGCTTTGTTGGGTAGTGCAAATTGTTAACGTGTTTACATATATTTGACCTTAGCTCAATTAAGAACAGGAGATCCTCAATTATTTCTATTAAGGTGGTGATTGAGACTTGATATGCTGAAACCTTGGGTAATTAGCTATGCTATCTGTTCTTATACATCTATAGTGAGTCTGGCTCCAAGGCTTCCGCCTGTAGGTATTTAAATAGACTCTAAATCAATCATGGGCCTTGCTGCACATGCGCTTTGCACAAATCAGTTATTGATCGAATGCAACTCATCTCGTATGGACAGCGATACTTAAAATCTTAAATAGATGTCAACGGTGGTTCTACTTTGTTTATTGATATTGAGAGAAATAATTGGTTATTGATCTTTGATCTAGATGTAAACGTTGGCCATGACACTGTTTCGTTCTTTCGTTTATTTACTGGTCAGGTGAATATCCTTGGACTTTTTGGGTTTTCAAGAGCCGTACAACTCTCACTATAGAAACTCACTAGGCGAAAAAAAACGCGATCGAAGTTCGGCGTGACTATGCCTGCAATGTATTTATAATGGAAGATGACACACTAAGTCGAAATTATGTAATGTCATTTCGGCCTAGTGTGTTCCTACACTTAATACAAAACCTGTTATTAAGTATAATATCACAGATATGACGTGTTTTTAATTAAAAGCATTTAAAAGCTCTGTTGCCGATTTCTTTGAAGTTAAATTAGGGAAGGGGACCCTTAGGAAATTTTTAAAAACCATGGGCAGCTGTGGTCAGTAATCATGAGGGAACCCTCTCTCTAGTTTACCTCCCTATTACAGAATAAGTCTGTTTCTAACGTGGATGCATCCCCCACTTGAAACAGTCGTGACGTTAAAACCTAGTAACTAAGGACTGGGGGCTACACAATGGTTGGATGGGCTACCAATGGACAATCCCCTGACGCCTCTCGACTTCTCAATGCTAATAAAAACCTGGGCCGGGTGATTGTTATAATAAAACACCAAATAGGTATACGAATGTGAGCGTCTATTTACAGAATGCCGTAAGAAACAGTGCTAAATGAACTCTGTTTGTTGTTCGCAGCCCCGAGCACAAATTGGCGTGAGCGAGGAAGGCGACTCCGACTCGGACTCTGCCGCCGGCTTCCACGCGGCTTGGCGGCAGCAGCGCGCCTCCAACTACACGTAGCGCTCGTCCGATGACAGCCGCTGCCCGCGACCGCCGCCCGACGCGTCGCGCCACAAGGTACCCCTCGACTCCTCGCCTTGCTGCCTAAATGCAAGCGTCGGTCTTATCCCTCATACAAACCTTGATCTACTCCGGCGACACGCGCGTCCACGTCAAGTTCCTCAAGCTTCTCGAAGGTTACAATTTCATCCTTCTACTCCTGGTTTCGTATATATTTTTTAGATTTATCGTCTGCAGAATTGTATTCGTCATAAAAGCGACATTCCAAGGATAATTTTCCCGGCATTCCAGTTTTGTTACGGATTAGGGTGTATACCGATGTGAACTAGATAAATGTAAGTCGTCATCTTCATACGCATGTATGAAGGAAAATTTTATTTTTTCAATGGAACAGAAATGTTCCGTTACAGATTTTATTTGAATATTATGACTTGTTATTCATTCATATGTAGCCATAGAATAGACAACCGTGGGAATACTTAGTAAGTTTTATGTATATTCAATTCACAGATGGCATCAAGAGTGCCTTATGCTTACTTTATAAATAACTCTGGTCTACTTCATATTTGTGTAGTGCATGTATGTTTTAGCAATTAAACAGCTGTTTATGAATTTGTTTATTTGAAAATGGCATTACACAATCGTGTTTTAACTATGCATGCTATTCGAAAGGCAGTTCAGGAATCGCCACTAAGTTTTCTTTTTATGATAATTATTTAGGCATTTATGTCTTGCCAAAATTTGTAAGTATTCTTTTTTTAAACCATGAAATAACCAACTGTATTTAAATTATACCTTACATTTATATGTAATTTTTTTTTATATTTCTTAAACTTATTGCGAAACATAACATGCATTTCAATCAAATTTCTGTAGGTAAAAGTCTGCGTTGATGAATACCTTTTTTAAATATTATTACTTATTATTTTCGCGTCTCATTTAGACGCGACGAGAAATCGATGGGTTCTCCTAACAGATAATTGATTTGAATTTTATTAAACGACTGCTTAAAGCTATGATGTATTTATCAAAATTTTCTATGAATATACTTACTATATTTAATCACTTCCTATATTTTTCTATTACATATATAAATCATATATATTTTCGTAAGTGTGAAAATAATGTAATGTAGTCCTCACTATTAATTTATAAATTTGTCAACTTCTTTATATGAAATGATGATTGTGACTTTCCTTTTTATTTATTTATTGTAGGAATAAGATTGTGATGAATTACCTTTTCAAAATATAAATGCATTTTTAAGAACTTAAGTGAATATGACGATACTAGTACAGTTGAACTTCAAGATATTGTATGGGTATGGATTTTGGGTCTTTAATTATTCCATTAATGAATAATATGGGATCCATAAGAGATTGCATTGCCTTGTGAACATGGCAATGCGAGTCTATATCATGTCAATGTATCATGTAATTATTTGTGTCTTAATTAGTAACTATATTATGTACCTAGAACTTCTACAACTAAACCATAACATCTGTCTTCTTTACTATTCGAACGATTGGATCTCTTCTCATTATTGATTGTAACATTCTGCAGTAATGTTTGTTTGAAAAGTACAATAAAGTATTAATTCGACGTATTGATTATATAAAGTTTGTTCAGGGGATTCGGGGTTTGTTTTTAAGAGTTGAAACACTGCAGGTCGAAAATACGCGACCGAAGTTCGGCAACATTGCATTTTCCGTACAATATTACGCGACGTAATTTCGGCATGGTGGGTCATCCTCTATTTAATATACTTACATTGCAGGGGTCGTCACGCCGATCTTCGGGCGCGTTTTTTCGGCTAGGTACACGATATAAGAATAATCGATTTTTCATTGAGCTATTATAACAAATATCTATGATGTGTCAATAGAGGTATAGTAACTTTTTTTCGAATTAATTGTTTGAAATAAATGCATCATTACAGTTAAAGGCTCATAGTCAAATCGACTATGGTGGGTTAAAGGAGTACGATATATCAATTTTAACTGTAGTTTTTAAAACATGTCATACATCAAAAAATTAATTGCAGTTAAATTAACTATAATCTAAAACATAAAATGATCACTATTAAATAACTCATTTTCACCATTGATCTTTCAAAATGAATGCGATAAACTCTTTCATGTTACTCTATGGTTATCGATGTTATTCTAGTTTAGGCATAAATATAATTGTGGACCCTAAAAGATGAAATAGCTTAATACAATGAATTGTACAATCTATTTCATGGCGTATTTTACTAACTTTTCTTATACAAGTATTAAGGATATAAATTCCAAGTGCAATAGATTTTCCCTAGCTATCATGTATTCATAAATATATTTGCTAAAATAAAATTGGGAACCTAATTGATCTGTTGTGACTTGTGACATTTACATGTGTGAGCAGTGAATGAACTATCGTAAGAATTAAACACACAGTATGCAGTAAAGCAGATTTTTGTTCCAGCAACGAGTGTTTATTAAAATATAAGTGAATTTGTGACATGAACAAGTACAAATGCAAATTTTTAAATCTCTCATAAAATAGTTACAACAAATGAATATTGTGCGTCTTTTAACCAATTAACCCTCGATAGTTACTGGTAGAATTCATGTAGAATGATACCAATTTTATTATAATGTGTAACAATCCGTAGGTTAAAGCTAATTTGTCATCGACAAAATTGAATCCAACTGGTTTTAATAAATTACCAAAATCACAATAAACTTATTTAAATTTAATATACAATAACTTTGCTGTAAGTAGAAACGTCTTTTTAATAAAATTAAAATATGACTTATTTTTTCGTATTAATATTAACATAAATTACACAAAAAGCAGGATTCAAGTACAAGCATTATATGCGAGTAGTGGGGCACTTTCAGGTTATTCTCACATAACATTTGAACACACTACATATTGTAATCGTTTAGGGTATAAGCGGAGAAGTGACACCAAGTCAAATATTAACATAATATACTTAACATGTGTGATGCTATTCTTTCCACGTAACAATTAGTAAGTATATTAGAAGGTATAATAATTATTATCGCTTATATTATACGGTCCAGTCTATACATATAATGCATTAATATAGCACGTAGCAGTTCGGAGTCGGAGTGACATAACTGCCTTTTAATATAAAGTAAAATATTAAATATTATTATTATAGCACTGTCATCTTCTACAATACCTACATATATCTAACTTAGCCATACAAATATTTTTGAACTTATATTGGCCCGCTATGGTTTATTTATATTAAATATTTAGTCTGTTAATGAGTGAGACTTCATTAAAAATCATTATAATTTCATAACCATCTCATAAACAGTCATCAAATCATGAAACATTAACCTTTCCCTAATCTGTTAAGTGTTGCACTGTAATGCTAAATAGGTAACTTAAATTGTTTCTAAACTCTTCGAAACATCACTCTATGTGACTAATCCCTTTTAAAACTTTATATAGGAAAATTATTAGCGGGCGAAGTATGTAGAGTAGATATAAAATATAAATGAACAGATATTTTTCCATTCATAGACTAGGGCGAATATTTAATAATTTCAAGATTAAATTTTAGGGTAAGAATTATTTTTGTATCATTTTATTTTGTGGCACTATAAGTCACTCTTTTGATATAGGATTGCGAGATTATATTCTTGACAATCGGCGCGTTCGGACAGCCAATAATAGCATAATGTTCCAGCAATATGCGCAAGCGCAGGGCTGGTTAGCTTTAAGGTATAATTAATCAACTTTATATTACCTACTTGTAGTTGTAAGACAAAAAGGTTTTCCTATTTTGGCGTTAAACAATTCGTATCTGTCATACGCTTTCTTTTACGCGTTGTTTTTCTATTATAAAGTCAATCGTGGTGTTGCTGCGCTGGTATGTAATCTGATGCCAAACTGAGAACAAAGTTAACTAATCTTATTATCTTATTAATATTATAAATGTGAAAGTTTGTTTGTTTGGATGTTTGTCTGTCAATCACGATGAAACTACTGGACGGATTTTGATGAAATTTGGTAAACAGGCAGTATATGGGCTGACTTAGGTGATAGGATACTTTTTATCCCTATGACATGCTCCCGGATAAACCATATGATTGATTGACTGCCGTTTTCAAAATATGAAATCATCTTTTTTATGTGTTTGTATTTGACGGATACAACCTCAAATTCGGAACAGGGTGTTATGTCATTATGGAAATCCTTTTTGTTTATGTATAAGTATTATGTAGACACGCAATATCATTCCACCTTACACGCGTAAAGTAGGGTAAGGACTAGCATGTTATTAAAAACTAATATTATATTTAGATAACAAAAAATAATAATTGTTATTTAATAAGACTCGGAGGTATTTCGGTACAATTTTCATTTAAACGGCTACCATCTGATACCGTATTTGTTTATTTTTTTAACTACGAATAATCTTAAAAAAGGTTTATAAACGAATTCATCAAAACACTAAACAACCTGGAGACTTGTAACAATTATTTTAATAGTTTTGCCATTTGAAATATATCAATTACCCGATTATTACAAAGATCAATTTCCTCGTGATTCATATTCATTTTCATGTTCTTGATTATGTATAATTTTCAAGCTATAAAATTCCTTCCTTCAATATTCCGATAATTTAGACATTTATTGTTAGTACACAGTTAAAAACAGGTTATTCGTAATTCGTGTTTTTTTAACTTATTATTCCTTAACTGTTCAGATCACCTTATGGTATGAATTTATTGTTATTGAATTGCAAAATCGAGTGTTTGATTTGGAATACCTCTTAACGTACATAGAAGCTTAAGGAGTTTAGTTTATTCGTCTTTCGTTGTGGTGTGTATAATAAACCACATGTGTATATTATTAGTCCTGAGATAGACATCAGTCAAGTAAAGCATGACCCAGCAGAAGAGTAACTTTAGATGGATAGGATTTAATATTATAGATATAAGCAATATATTCTACTAATACAATAACATTACGGTTAAGGTTTGGTAAAAATATAAAATGTAAATATATAGTGTTATACACTGCGGACGCTATCAAACAACAATTTGCTAGAGTTAATAATTTTACAAAACGCCTTTTCTTCTAGATACAAGGCACAAACTTTCTTTATTTCTAAACTAATATATTATTTCAACACGATCACTGATCTAACTTTCTTAGATAGTTCGGTACCTAACAGTCGTTTATAATACATTTAAGCTAAATATCTACTAAGTGTATCAAACTAGAATAAGGAAGAGGAATGGTTTTCCCATTAAGGCTTCAAGTACAAACCATCATGCAGACTTAAAAATACATAGTAGGTTGATGCATTTTGTAATGGCCGTGTACCTAGCACCGGATTTATAGGGCCCCTTCCTACAGTGCTGGTTAGACGCGACGGGGGAACTGGTCTAAGATCCCGCCATACAACCTACATCGAGATGCTCATTGGATGAAACTTATTTTATACATAATTTAACATGTTAAGTATTATGTATATTGCAAATGGGTTGGCCAGTATAAGTTTCAGTCCAGGATAAAAAAAAATACAAAAAGATAAAAAGTTATTGAAAGTTAAATGAAAATAAAGATTATTTCATTATGATCACGGTAGTATAGGGTTGCCTCCTGTATGGCGGGATCTTAGACTAAATTAATCAGAAGGGTTTGAAGGGAAGGATGAAGCGATTTGCTTCATCCTTCTTGATACGGACTGCGCGGGAGTGGAATTCTCTGCCGAGATCTGTATTTCCTGCACATTACAACTTGGGGCTCTTCAAGGCCAGAATAAACGGGCTTTTCCTGAGCAAGCACGCTCCATCGTAGACCACATAGTTGTTTAACATCAGGCAACTTTGTGGTCAAGTGCTAGCTTAGTCCTAAATAAAAAAAAATAAAAATAGGGTACCTACATCTCACCGTCTACATTCCATCTAGGCTACACTCTTTTTCAAACGCGGCAAAGAGGTACAATTTCGCACAATCCGGAACTCGTCAAGATGCGAGTCCAAATGGCATTAGCTCATTTCACATCAAAAAAGAAGAAGGAATCCTACCTGTCTGTGTATCGAGAGAACGTCCTCTTTAGTCTACAGAATAGAAATCTGTTGGGAATATAAAATAATATTTTGTAATTAAAATCTAAAAGTTTATTAAGGTAATTCAGAATCCCATGCATCCTCCCTGTTGCATCCTCGGCCATCGCCTCGGGGCCAACGGTACGCTGCGACTATGACCCTAAATTGACAAGCCTGGTTTTTACATTGGATGAACTGCCGTCTGACCTCCGTTGTCTCTCCCTACAAGGGAAACCAGACCATTATGATCATAGTCGAGAACAACGGCTTAACGTGCTTTCTGAAGCACGAACGGTGATGCAAGCCTGCAATTGGGTATTTGACTGCATACGAAATAATTTATGACATTCTAAGATTAAAAACAAAATCAAGAATTAGGCACATTTTTTTATCTCACAGTTACTATTGAGCTTTTAACAAATTATTACAGCTAATTGAAGCTAATTAAAAGAGTATTGATTTGACAATATTGCATCGTGACGTCACGATTCAAATATTGAATCGTGACGTCACGATGCATACATTTTTTCCTACAAGGTAAAAACGTAAGTTTTTGACATTTGAAAAAAGTAGGTGATTTGACTTGTCAGTTAAATACCGTATTTCCTAACCGAACTGGAAAACCCTAATCAGAGAAGCATGTAATTCATAGTCATCAATAAGCTTTAGTAACTAACCGTGTTCTTACGTATTAATGGGAACGCCATTCCAAATAGTCGTAAGGTTTTTTTGTTCCGTATTTTATGTTGTGGTGTATATTGTGAAACCACTCTATGTTTATTGAACTGGCGAGTGGAGAACGCCCTCGCTGGCATGGCGCATCTAGACGAACATAGCTTAGGTCCCAGTGAATTGCCTTGACGCAGCTGGTTAGGTATAAGTTTAAATATGTATGGGAACTATTTTAATCATATTTACTAAGATTCTACTCTAACTCTACTCTAGGATTCAATATTCACTTATAAACTTGTTACATTTTGTATAGAGGTGCCGTTATCATATAGTTATGTGTATGTTTAACCTGTAATTCGTTATGAATTGCAGCGAATACATCATAGGAATTATTTTTTTGGAAAAATCTAGGTAATTTTCATTCGAACCCAAATCAGACCACAGATCGAAATTTTTGATAGAAGAGCTGATATTTCTACGGAATCTGAGTAGGAAGCTACTCCAGTTTTTTGTTGGACTGATTTTTTTATATTATTGAATGGAATATACTTTTAATAGCCTTTTTATGTTTTCTCATAGAAAACAAATTAAATTAACATTATTTTCTTTAACTGGTGGAATATAATAGGTAGCTAGCTTAGTCATGTTCTAATGGAGAGTCCTTTCTATGGCGTAGAAATGTGTACTATATCTGTATAATTTACCTTTTATAATGCAGTATTCAGTTAGACATACCTATACCTAAGTGTTAGGGCCCAGTCGATAGCCTTATCGCGGCTGGTTAGTATTATGAACATAGATAGATAAGTATTTAGGCTAATTAATTAAAGAGGTCCTATGGAGATATGACAGTGTGAAAATTTTAATAAAACATTTAATTCATTGTTGTAATTCACCAAGTGTCTTCGAAACAAAATTCTAAAATCAATTTAGGGAAAGAAAATGTGAATTAATTATAATTTTAGCTTTTTTTTACATTTATTCTACATGAAATAACTGGTCTTTTTACCAAAAAACACTGATTGTTGTTGCTACAAATAATCTCTGCAGAATTGTGAACGAAGAAAATGTCGTAAATGTTTAATAATAATTATATGTAGTAACATTTTGAGATGTAAACTACTTGAAACAGTTACCATAATTATAATCTACTGATTCCACAGTCTCCTTAAATGTTCCTAGTGATCGTTGGATATTTAAATAATTTTTATTTATTATGTTCAAAGTTTGAAGTCAAATCTCGGCAGGACCTTAATAATTTTGGTATAATATTTTGCGGTGTGATATTAACCACGGTACATTCGAAACTTTTTATTGGTACCGGTAAGCTTCAACATGCGCAGAAGAATATTTTGAAGGGAACGAAAGTCACAAGATTTATTTTGTAAATAGGTAGGTACATACCATAAGCATCAAGAAATTCACCAGGAAAATGTTTCTCCCTCTTGGCATTAACATACTTTAATATCGAATTTGGAGATATTCCTGATGATTAACACTGCCGATGAAATCAAAATTCGCATACCTATATGTTAAGAAAAGTTTAATTAATTAAAAATATAATTATCTTGTTCAAGCCCTACGGTGCAACTGAACTCTTAGAATAGGGTTCCATTGATAAACTCGAATAAGCTTGATTTATTTCAAAATTATGCGAGAGTTGCACGAAAGTATTAATGACAAGTTCTTTAGATTTACTAATTCACTTACTTTACATTTGGTCCCGACATCATACAAGCTAAAACAAAATAAATATTTGTTATTATCTGACTTGCAACTTTTGAGAATACTTTATAACAACAGTTAGTGTTCAAAGCCCAAGCGAGGTGAATGAAATAGCTGAATAATATTTCAAGCCTTTATTGAGGTGTCAAGCAATGTTTGCTAGTACCTTGTGGGTCATGCATTTACAAAGGTATATATAGAATCAGAAAATCGAAACGACACCGCGACGTAAGTACGCATAGCGCCATCTATTCACATATGTATAAATTAACTGGTACTTACATTTAACTCTGCTTTACCGAATGATGAGTTTGACATAAAGATATTTGACACATCGTTTCCCATGAAAATTGTCCTAGTAAAATATGATACTTAAACATGCCGCCCACCAAAAACAATTAACAATATTGTTTTTTATCAATCCTGATATTTTTAAACTTAAACTAATGCCGCCCACCGTGAATGAACATCTTTAAAAAATCTTATTTTTAACAACTTATTTTAAACAACACAAAATAATTGAATACACATTACACTTGAAGAAAAAAACTTATCCCTATTAACCATAGTCTACCCAACAAAAATAGTTTTAGTAACCAAACTTAAACAAAAAAAACATTATTTCTCAAGTGGCAAAATACACAATTTCGAAACTGGCCTTTTGAAAACAGTATTCTTAGCTTTAAGTGTAACCACCCTCGTGATTCCGTCCAAACCGGGATGTTTTTCAATTATTTTTCCTATCAACCAACGGGCAGGAGGTAAGTCCAACTCCTTGACCAAGCCAAGCCAACCTACTAAGACTACCGAAGAGTCCGTCCACGCGAATATATCCTTTTTACCAATTTCTAAAACCCTCGCTACTTCTGTTAAAAGTTTTGTGAGTAGTGCTGCCCCACACAACTCCAGCCTCGGAATCGAAACGATTTTAATCGAACAAACCTTAGTATTAGCCGTTAACAACACAACCTTTACATTTCTTTTGCTATCTATAATTCTTGCGTAAACGACAGCCGAGTACGCTTTGTTTGATGCGTCTGCAAACCCGTGCAACTCGATGTGACAATTTTTTGTTGTACTCATCCATCGAGGGATTCTGAACTCCTTCAACTTTGGCAGTTCATTCCGGTAAGTAACCCATTGTTTATAAATATCAGCTGGCACCTGCTCGTCCCAATCCAAACCCTTTAACCAAAGCTTTTGTATAAGTATCTTTCCTAATATAGTACATGGTGACAACCATCCCAATGGATCGAATAATTTTGCTACTTCCGATAATATATTTCTTTTTGTTACAGGTTCGCGTATCTCCGAGATTTCGACTGTGTATCTAAATTCATCTTCTCTTCTGTCCCAGGTAAGTCCAAGAATTTTCATAACTGCGTCTAATTTTATATTTAAATTTATTTCCTGTTTATCCTTTATGTCCCTGTCATCTTTTTCCTGTCCTTTTATTATTTCATTTTCATCGATCATTGAATGCATTACTACTACATTACTAAACTGTTCCTTTAAATTAAAAACCGTTCCCGACACTATCCAACCTAAATCTGTAGCTTGTGCTATTATTCCTCCTTTAGTATTTTTCCTCAAACCTTCTTGGAGAACCTGTCCATACACGTCAGCACCTAACAAAACATCAATCTTGTTGGGAGTGTGATATGCAGGGTCAGCCAAAATAAGTCCCGTTAAATCTAACCCTTCCAAATCAACCACTTTTTTAGTTGGAAGAAAAGCGGTGATTTTATTTAATACGTGAGCTTTAACCGTGAATTTTATTTGTGGATTAACCCGTGATTGCATATTTATAATAACCGTTGAACTAGAAATTACCTTTTTATCCCCTCCTAAACCTGAAATTATATTTTTTGTATTCACCTTTTTTAACCCTAAATATTGCACCGTAGATTCGGTTACAAATGACGCCTGCGATCCCTGATCAAGCAGAGCGCGTACTAGTTTTTGTGATCCGTTATCAGTTTGTACCTTAACCAACGCTGTAGCCAACAATACTTCCTTACCCATTTTATTTTGCGAAAAGCAAGAAGTTATGTTACCCGATGTAGCTGCTGTGTCTTCCGTAAGAGCACAACCAACTACTGCCGACGAAGTATGTTTCTTAACCTCGCCTGCTTTACCCGTATGTTCATTAACCTGATTATTTGTTCCAGATGAACCCGCCTGATGCAGCAACGTATGATGAAGCCTACCACAAGATTTACAGCGGATTGGAATTCTACATTCCCTGGCCGAGTGATCCAACCCCAAACAATTGAAGCACAACCGCTTTTGTTGCACGAAATCACGACGATGGTTTACGTCCATTTTTATAAATTGAGAACAATAACTCATCCTATGTTCCTGACCGCAACAAATACAACTACTTTTGGAAACATGAAATGCTGTATATTTTCCCTGATCACCTACCCTTATATTTCTATCAATTTTATTTGGCTCCATGAATTCTAAAGCCCTATATCTTTGAGTCATGAATATCCTAAATTGTTCATATGTTGGCAAACTATCACTATCAACTTGACTGCTTACATGAAGTTCCCATTGCTTTTTTGTCTCCGAATCTAGTTTTAACGCCAAGATATGAATAATTAGAATATCCCAAGAAGTTACATCAATATTTAAATTTTTTAAAGCATCTAAGCAATCGTTTGTTGTGTCAACCAAATCTTTTAAAGCAGAAGCACTTTCTCCTTGTAAATTCCGCTGACTCAACAACCGTTTTATTATACAATGAGACATAAACTTTTTATTATTAAACCGCTCATTTAACAAACTCCAAGCACGTGAATAATTATCAGCGGACACTGGAATTTGCCGAATGAGTTGTTCAGCCTCCCCCATTAAATACCCCTTAAGATAATGAATTTTTTGAACGTTTCCCAAATTATTGTTATTGTGTATCAAAGAAGTAAACATGTCTTTAAAAGTTGGCCATTCCGAATACTTTCCTGAGAACTTAGGTATGCAAATTTCTGGCAATTTTACTGCATTATTATATTGACTGACATTTGAATTAGTAACATTTTTGGCAGATTCGTTCCCTGAAGATATTGACAATTTATTTATATTAAACCTCAAAGCAGTCTTATAATCTACGTAAATATCCTCTGTGTTTTCGTAAATTTCCTCCTCCATATAATATTTAAATTCTTCATCATCAGAATTCGCAACTTTCATTATGGAAATGTGATTCTCCGTAAACGTTTTCCATTGCTGATCTAACGTTTCAACCCTAGTCTGGCAGTAATCCTCAGTCAGCCTATCTTTCGGGCTTTTCTTGTAATTAACGAAACCCCTCTCTATCTGCCTCTTAAGGTTAACTTGCACTTTTAAAAGTTCCTCCATTTTTCTTAAGTTAAGTTTTGTTCAAAATTTTCTAAGTGTTTGGAATTCTGACTAAAATTGAGCGTGGATTCCCCGTTCCGTCGTTTTTTTCCGAATTATTCTAAGTCCCGTAAACTAACTAAAATTTTCTAAGTTCCAAATTTCCCAAAATTTACTAAGTCCCAAATGTCACTTTATTATGTTAAATTTACTCACAGTTTTTCCCGCACTCATTCACCTCACTTCCGTTTTTCCCGCACACCTTCCCGCTGCACGCCGTAACACGTGCCGCTGCGACGCGCTCCGCGCCTCGCTGTATTCCCGGCGTCTCCTCGTAGACGCCTCCCGGTGTGATGAAACCGCCGGCCGCCCGGTGATAGCTTGACCCGCCGACTCGACTGCGCCTCCTGCAGCCGCCGCCGTAGACACCGCCCTTGACGACAATCCGTCGCCCTTGAGTACGGTGCTGATAACCCCGTCCAGGATACCTGAAATTGCCAAAGTACTATATTTTAGTACATCCGGCTCGAAGGACCATGTTCAAAGCCCAAGCGAGGTGAATGAAATAGCTGAATAATATTTCAAGCCTTTATTGAGGTGTCAAGCAATGTTTGCTAGTACCTTGTGGGTCATGCATTTACAAAGGTATATATAGAATCAGAAAATCGAAACGACACCGCGACGTAAGTACGCATAGCGCCATCTATTCACATATGTATAAATTAACTGGTACTTACATTTAACTCTGCTTTACCGAATGATGAGTTTGACATAAAGATATTTGACACATCGTTTCCCATGAAAATTGTCCTAGTAAAATATGATACTTAAACAGTTAGGTAATTGCTATTTTTCATGAAAAGCATTTATACCATTTGAACTAGGAACTTTTTTTAAAATATAAAATTATGAAACATTGATTTCTTTTGATTACAATAAAGTCATTATTACGAGTAGGTAATGTATAGCTTAAGAAGCGAGCGAAGTATTTCCTTAATTAACAGGTATCTTGATTGAGCAAGGCTCTCCAGATACCAAATTAAGTTACGTGCAGTTACTATATTCAACTGCTTAGTTAAGTTACATAATTATGGTACTCTGTAATTCTGGATAGTATATATTTGAATATTTGTACCTACATAGTAATGGTCCTACGTCTTTATGTTGTTTGTCGTAGTACCTATGTGTTAATAGATATTTGGTATCTTGTATATCTATAGTTATACTGCATTAAAGGAGTTACAATTACGGTTTAAAGTATTTGGTATAATTATCTGGATTGAGCTCGACTCTCCAGATAAATTTATAAATAGTTCATAAGCTATTAGGACTTACCTACTTACTATGAGTAGGTACTTATAGGTATCAAACTAATATTAGCTTTCCTGGATGGAAAATTATTCTCCAGGGTCGCAATTCACTAAGCGCAAATGTCAAAATCTCAACGCTGTGGCACTGGCGACAGTCGTAATTTACTAGTAATTAGACAATGGGGGCGTTTGGGCGAAAAAAGCGTTTGCAAGCGTTTGTAAACAAAATGGCGATTGTTAGCGGAAAATGGCGATTGTTTAGCGGTAAAACAGTAAACTGACAGTTAGCAAACACGTCCTGGCCGAAAACAGTACAGTTAGCGCTAACAATCGCCATTTTGTTTACAAACGCTTGCAAACGCTTTTTTCGCCCAAACGCCCCCATTATCAACGATTACACAGCCGTGAGATTATGACATTTGAGCTTAGTGAATCGCACTTCAGATGTATTTTAGATGATAACTTCGTCATAGTAGCCAGACGTAAACGGCACTCGTAGGTTACGGACACAAAACAACAATTGTAGAAAAAAATAGGTAGGAATATATTTTTAATTAACTTAAACTAATGCGATTAACAATAATAAATAAATAGCGGAGATATCAATCATTATACATTTCAACTTTGCCCATTTTCCTTTTCAAGACATTTTAGGTGTATCGTTGCACTACAACACCTAGTATGGGGACAAACTTATTTTTACCTATCACAACACAATATAATATACTAACTAAAGATTTTTTATAAAAGCATTAATTATTACCTTTTGAAAAAAAAACATTTTCGGCGAAACCACATTGGGTGAAACTATGTTAAGCTTGCGAAAAAAAAGGCCAAGAACGTATTTTTTTAACAACCCCGATTTTATTGACTTTAATTTAAAAATATCTGTAAAAACTTGAATTTACAATTTTTGAACAATGTAATAATCTCATATTGTTTATTACCTAAATAGTAACTTTTATTATCAACTAAAAAGGTGCGCATCCAATAGTACGGCTAGGGTAAGTTAAAAATACCGAATTTCTGTAAATAATAAATATGTATAAGTGTACGTTTCCATACCATATTTCCCAAAGTAGATAGGTACACACATCAACTTTATCTAGGGATATCTACATATTATCAAATATCTTGAATACTATTAGGAATTCGCTAATACTGTAAATGGAAAAATTATAGAGAATTTTATAGTTTTTAATAATAAATAAAAAAAAACGTGATTTAAATTGTATTTTTATAAATAATTAATTTTTTATCGCCCTGGGTAAATTAGTGTGGTAGAAAATCTGCGTTTTTTTTAAATTAAATGCTCAAATTTGTTTCAAATTAACAATCTTATTAATTTAATCAGTGTTGCCACCTTTCACGGTTATTATAACATCAGTATCAATTGTTCATGCTTAAAATTAAGTTTCTTAAGGTCTTGTTGCGTTATGAGACCCGATGCTCTTTCTAAGTGATTGGAATTTGGTGGGAAATGTCTTAAAAATCATTGATGTAACATGCCGCACGCATGCTTGATAGGATTTAAGCCGGACGACTGAGCAGGGCAATAAAAAACATGGATATCGTAGTCTCGTAGAGCGGCCGGCACCTACCGCGCCACATGGGAATTGGCACTGTCGTTCATGGTTATAAATTCCTTGATGATTTGGATTTGGCTTAGAGCAATGACAGATTCTTCTACCTTTTTGAGATGTTTTTGATTACTCATGATACTTTGGATACAAATGGGCTGGTATCGTTCACCCAGACGAAATCCTCCTAAAACCATGCCTGTCCCGCCTTGGTAAAAGTGGACCTCCTTAGAGTGCCACAGACGGCTAATACTGTTAGGAGTTCTCAAAACGCGTGTTCTTCTTGAATCTGGATAAAATCTGTAGCGGGAGACATTGGTTTACAGCATCACAGACCATGGGTCGTCACTCCATGGAAAATTTTCCTAAGCCCAAGAAAGACGCCTACCGCGATTGCCCCATCACAATGCTGGTACACCTAGCAGTTGTCCAACATGAAGACCCACTTCATGCAAACTCCTTTGCACGGTTTGGTCGCTTTCCAGCAGCTGATGGTCCTCCTGGAGCCTTTTTACTACTCGCATCGCTGTGATGTTTGGTCGTCCTCTATCAGTCTTTTGGAGAAATTGATCCTGTCTCTGGGTAGTAATGCGATTTCTGTTTTAGTGCCGTTCAACCACGTTCCCAAGACTGCGATAATTGCTCCAAAACCTTGGTAACATGTTTTGGTTGGTGTTTAGGGCCTCGGCAACGACGCGTTTGAAGGCAACACTTTCTTACAAGTCCACGGATCGTTACATTTCATTTCAACTTAAATGATACCGTTACATTACTCTTAAAAGAACATTTAACAAGTTTCATAAAAAATAATTTAAATAAACAACACTTTTCTTTAGCAAAATATCAAAAAAACAATTTTAATTTTCATACACTTTTCCCGTGCGGAAGGAACTACCAAAATGTTTTGCCATTCTTTTGTTTTTCTATAAAAAAAGTATTTTTTATAAAAATGGAAGAAAATACCTTTCAATCGATATATAAACTTCATATAAATATAATAAAAAATTAACAATGTAACGTAGTTTATAATATACAATTAAGATATCCCTAGATTTTGTTGATGTGTGTATGTGACAATTTCATTAAACTTAACATTTTCGAAATTACTGGAGACGTTTGATGTTAATTAATAATGTAATCGTTATAGTACAACAACATAATGAACGTCTGTCAAAAAATGTGTATCGAATTGTAATTTCGCAAGTGTCCTAAAAAATCTTGAAAAACGTTTACAAATAACTTAAAATAGGTTAATCGATTTCTTTAATTTTGCCATCCCTTTCCACTCCACCATGAAGAAAATTAAGATTGACTTTCGTTAATTTTAAATACCTACTTCATTGATATACACCTACTAACAAGATTATATCCAGCGGATACAAATATCAACATAATAAGTATACCAGTGTGGTGCGTTCATGGTAAGATGTGAATATTATTGGGACTCCATGTACATTAAAAAATCATACACATTTGTAACATATAACCCAGTTGGATCAATTTTGTCGAATGGAAAGTTTTGATAGTATTCAGTACCGACTACCGTTTTAACAAACATAATTATGCATCACTATGTGGGTGCTGTATCGTAATTAGTACTAAGTTAACGCAGTATAAACATAATATAATTTTGAACATTACCTACCTAACACAAAACAAGAAAAACATACGAGTATGCTTAACACAAAAAATGCCTACTTAACGAAACGGTGATTTTACAGCCGGCAGAACGTCAAACTACTATTAAAATGTACAGTTAGGTAGGTAATTGATATTTGTATTTATAAATAAATATAACCATTTATAATCTGCTTGTTACGGTATTGATTTCTTGTTATGGTTTAGTTATGGCACAAGTAATATATTACTCATTTACCATTCATATCTAATTATACATACATATTTACATAGTCAGTTGATATTGGCGTTTAGATTAAATGTGTGTAACCTCCACAATAGGGGTTATTAGGAAGTAAGTTGTTTCAACTGATTTTATACTTAATATACGAGTATTTTTTTATCAGCATCGACAATTAACATCCGAAGTAGATGGTGTTTTCAAATCGAAACACTAATAATAAAACATATTAAAGATCGACGCCTAGGGTCAGCGGAAGCGGAACCCATTACACCGAAAGGAAGAACTTTTGGTTAACAATAGAGCACAATCTCTCTCAATCGAAGCTGGAACCAAGAATTTTTATTTTTGTCAGTCTACCTTGAATGGAGACCCAAACTTCTGGTTTATTCTCACTAGTTCGACTCATTAGTTCGGTCGGAGAACATGTGAGCTGTTTTTTTTGTGTGACCGGGGTTTGGAAAATAGTAATTACAAAAAAAAAACAATCCCATTTTCTATAATATATTTCATTGATTTTGAAGTACATCATCCATTTATAAAATTGACGGAATTATCTAACAGAAACACATATTTGAATAAAGGTAATAAAGAACGAGTAGGTATATGATGTGGCGCTACTTTTTTAGAGCCAAGGTTAAAATGAAATCTTTTGTTAAATAGGTAATACCTACTACGATATCTAATGGATTTAATTTTTAAAGAGACCTGAAAAATTACATGGTAATAAAAATTAAGTATTCTAATTAACTATTATGACTTGAATGACTTATCTATAAAATTACAGACATGTAACTTTAATTTCTTTAAGTGAATCACTACTAAGTAGTTATTCAGTATGTTACTCAACTTGCATAAAAAGTGATTTTTGTGAACAAAAAGTACGTTAGGTTTTAATGGCTGAGCCACTTTTTAGTACTTAGTTTTAACGCATTTGAGCAACCTAGTGATAACATTATCTAAGCTGACCTTACATGGTTTCAGCTAGACCTTAGCTTAAGTATAATATTGTATTAAAATGCAATTTAATGAGTTTTCCCAATGTCTAAAAAATCTAGCATTTGGTAAAAATGACTAATCGTGATAATCATCTATGTGTCTATTTACAATTTGGCATGACGTAGGTTCTAAAATTATGTATAGATTACTATCCGTCTCAAATATTTTATGTGAATTTGCTGACTTAGACTGGTTTATATTGTATTTCGTAATTGTGATTATTTTGTATTGTATTGAATACAATAAACTATTCATTCCTTTTAGAGATGTGTCTAAGATCAAAGTATTTTTCTATTTATATTTCCTATGTAGTCTACTACTTATTTCGATATCAATAAATTGGATCAATTACACTGTTTTTATTTTCACACCCTTTCCTTTTTCCCGTCGGTTTCCAAGAAAATCTGTAAGTGCCAAGAAAATTGAAATAGGCATTATTAAGATCATTCTTGATATATGGGACCTGGGACCATTTAGAAGCACCAGCTTTCAAATGAAACCAAAAACATCCAAATCCGTTCACCCAGGCAAAAGTTAGGAGGAAACAAACACAAAAAAAATATAAAGACGAAATGAGAACCTCCTCCTTTTTTACGAAGTCGGTTATAAAATCAAAATGATCTTGTCGTGGATAGGCCAATAAAATCGTTTATTCCTACTCGTCACTTTTCCAATCACTTCTGGCTGGTGGTTACATGGAATTTTCATTTCCATTTGCCACCAGTGAAAATCCTTACACGTGACAAATTGATCAGAAATAGATTACTATAACAATATATTTTGGCCAAATAGCTGTAGCATTCCTAAATCGTACTTTCCAGTTTGACCAGTTCCAATATATTTAAAATAAAAATATATACCATATGTGTAGACAGGCCCGTTGGTCGAGTGGTCAGAGACCTTGGCTACAAACCCAAAGGTTGTGGGTTCAAATCCCGTTAGAGGCAAATGTTTGTGTGGTGAACATCGGCATTTGTACTCTAGCCTGGATGGGATAAATGCATTTGTTTATAATAGATGGATGTTTATAAATGTATTTAAATGCCTATTGTCTATCCATTCCCTGGCAGCCATAGTATATACAAGCTTCGAGCTTAGTTAGGGGCTAGGCAATCAAAGATAAAGTCAAAGTCAAAGTAGTTTATTTTGCAATTTGATTTACATAGAAATTCTTTTGCACGTCATATCTTTTTTTACCTACCAGCACTTCGACGTGAATGGCCTGCTGAGAAGAAGTGCCGCAAGAAACTCAACAGTTTGCCTTTTTTTTTAAATAAATACAATTTGTATAAATAATTACATGTCATCAAAATAATAAAATAGAAAAATCATGTCATTTAAAAACAAAACAAAAAGAACATATAACTACAAATGTCATAAATTAATAAATTAGACAACCACATGCGCAGAGTGGTAAGAAATTGTCAGGCCCACAAATTCTTGTCGATATCATTTAAATAATCTTCTATCTTATAGTAACCTTTTCTCATTAAACAATTCTTAATTTTAATTTTAAATTTATGTAAAGGTAATTCAACAAGATTTTGTGGTACTTTGTTGAACATTTTTATGCTTAATCCTACAAAAGACCTTCCCGTTTTTTGAAATCTGACACTTGGATAGGCAAGTCTGTGCTTATTTCTTGTATTGAATTTGTGAGTATCCGATTTTTTAAGAAAATGTTTATTATACTTTCGAATATATAAAATACAATCAAATATGTACTGAGAAGGTACTGTTAAAATATTAATTTCTTTGAATACATCCCTAAGTGAGTCACGAGGTCTAAGGTTGTACATCGCACGGATAGCTCTTTTCTGCAATATAAAAATTGACTCAATGTCAGCAGCAGAGCCCCACAACAGTAGACCATATGACATAATACTATGAAAGTAACTGTAGTAAACCAGTCTTGCCGTTTCAATATCAGTGACATATCTTATTTTTCTAACCGCGTAAGCAGCAGAGCTAAGTCTTCCTGCTAGTGCAGTTATGTGAGGACCCCATTGTAACTTGGAATCGATGGTGATTCCTAAAAATATGGTTGAATTGACAATTTCTAGTTTCGCATCATTCATAGTAATTTGTGTATTAATTTGCCTAACATTAGGCATCATAAAAGACAATGCGTAAAATTGGCGTCTTTTTTTTTTCGAGCGTCCACCAACCAAAAGTGGTAATCTATATTCTTGAGGGCATTACAAACGATATTTACTATGGCAGTAAAGCTGTAAACTCAGTCCGAACTGAGTAAATCAGGTTTGAACTTTTTTTCGCTTCATACATTTTTCTATGGAAAATTGATTTTTTTTTGTTTCTTGCGTCCATCGACTAAACATGAAAATATATATTCTTGAGGTCATCACAAACAATATTTGCTATGGCAGTATAGCTGTAAACTCAGTCCGAACTGAGTGAGACAGCCTAGAACGTTTTCACTCTAGGAGTTCGCTCCTGCATTTTTGTACCTATGGGAAATTGCAACTTTTTTTTTTCTCGCGTCCATCGACGAAACATGAAAGAAAATATATATTCTTGAGGTCATCACAAACAATATTTGATATCGCAGTATAGCTGTAAACTCAGTCCAAACGGAGTGAGACAGCCTAGACCGTTTTCACTCTAGGCGTTCGCCCCTGCGTTTTTGTATGGGAAATTGCAACTTTTTTTCTCGCGTCCTTAGACCAAACATGAAAATACATATTCTTGAGGTCATCACAAACGATATTTGCTATGGCAGTATAGGCGTATACTCAGTCCAAACTGAATGAGACTGGCCAGAACTATTTAACGAAAACGTTCTACGCTGTCTCACTCAGTTCGGACTGAGTTTACAGCTATACTGCCATAGCAAATATTGTTTGTGATGACCTCAAGAATATATGTATATTTTCATGTTTCGTCGATGGACGCAAGAAACAAAAAAAATCAATTTCCCATAGAAAAATGTATGAAGCGAAAAAAAGTTCAAACCTGATTTACTCAGTTCGGACTGAGTTTACAGCTATACTGCCATAGCAAATATTGTTTGTTATGACCTCAAGAATATATATTTTCATGTTTCGTCGATGGACGCAAGAAACAAAAAATTCAATTTCCCATAGAAAAATGTATGAAGCGAAAAAAAGTTCAAACCTGATTTACTCAGTTCGGACTGAGTTTACAGCTTTACTGCCATAGTAAATATCGTTTGTAATGCCCTCAAGAATATAGATTACCAAGTTTGGTTGGTGGACGCTCGAAAAAAAAAAGACGCCACCTCCCCTAACAAAATCGGCATTGTCTTTTTCATAAAGAACATCTACATTATGGTTATTAAAAGAAATGTCGGGGATTTTGTGAACTATTTTATCTTCAAATCTCTCTTAACGCCTCTCAGTGAGACAGGTCTACATTTGATGTCAATAGATCTAGGAACAACACAGTTTTCAAATTGAACCTGTTGTCCGTAATGATCTGACTGTATACAATTTATAATTTTTTTATTAATTACCTTACTATTACAAAACACATTGTCTAAACAAGTTGCACTCGTTGGTGTGATCCTTGTAGGTTCATCAAATAAATTTAATAGATTGAATGAGGTAAACAGATTAATAAATCGACTACTTAGTTGTGAACCTTCAAGAATATTCACATTAAAATCTCCACAAACAATTACTTTTTTATTAGTCTTACAACTTTTTTTAAGCATTTCCTCCATTGAGGATTCGAATAAACTATAATCTGCCGAGGGCGGCCTATACACACATACTATTATATAATGCTCCAGCTCTGCACATGCTACTTCAATAGTTCGCTCAATTGAAAGTGCTGATATATCTTTACGTTCTTTACATCTAAGATTATTATTTACTAACAAAAGTGACCCACCACGGATAGCAGACTTTCTCATGAACGAGCTAATTACAGTAAAGTTGTCTATACTTATTAAACACTAGCGGCCCGTCACGCGGTTTCACCCGCGTCCCGGGGGAACTACTTCCCGTACCGGGATAAAATATAGCCTATGTTACTCTGGGTGAATGTAGCTTTCCAACAGTGAAAGAATTTTTCAAATCTGCCAAGTAGTTTCGGAGCCTATTCAATTCATACAAACAAACAAACAAACAAAAAATCAAACCTTTCCTCTTTATAATATTTGTTTAGATTCATTTTGTCTTAACCAATGTTCGGTTAAACACAAGACGTGTATATTCATACTGTCTAAAAATAAGCCTATTTCTAGTTCTTTGCCAGAGAAGCCTTGAATATTTTGATGGACTAAATTAAAAAAATTACAAGACTTCTCCTTGGTCACTGGCTTGCTAGAGACATCCTCTCTTAAATGTTAATTTAAATTACTTTGATTAACATCCAAAGTATTAAAATACATGTCAGGTCTATTTGGAACATGTTCCAAAGTCTTACACATTTTATTAAAAATGTCATTAATATTGAAAGCTAACAATGTAGCCAGTTGTTGTTTTAAACTTTAAGGCAACGAAAAAGTATTGCCTGTTGCATACAACTTATTACTAAGATTAAAATTATTGGTGTCAAAAAACACAAATTTGTCACTATGTCTACATGTCAAATTGTATAATAAAGTATTCAATAAGTGAATACAGTTATTTTGCTCAGATTTATAATGATTACAATATGGTATTGCACATAAAATTACTTTACCCACATCTGAATTTAATAAAGCAGCAAAAATAACTTAAAATATCTTTTTTAGTAATATTCAGCCCATCCCCTAACATTAAAACTGCTATAGATTTGTTATTAAATGAACTCTGCTTAATGCAGTTCACTATTTGAGGCGTAGAAGCCCCAGGCATGCATCTATTTATTACTTTATGACATAATTTATTATTTAACATTGGGCCAAAACCGATACCACAATGGTCTGAAAATACAGTGACCTCCTTCAAACGAGATTGGTCACTATGGTTACAAGACTTAGCATTATTTATAAGTTCCAAAGGCATTATACTTGGAAAAGATTGTTCATTAACATTTACATTTTCATGCTCATGCGAAAAAATAAACAGTTTTAATTTAAACAAAAGATCCTTTGACTCTAGGTTCTGCTCAATCTATACAGGGAACAGTATTATATATTTCTACAAGTATATGTTGGTAATTAATTAAATAAAATCATTATAATGGATTATTTTATTTGTGAAAATAAATAAAATAAATTATTAAATAAATTATCAATTATTATATTATTATATTACAAAATGACTTTTATTTACCCGTTATTCGACCATCCTTGCCGTTTTTCGGCCCCGACAGCCAATCATGTCGAAACACAGAGAAGCTTGAGATAACAAATTCAGTCCCTCATCCGATGACCAGCCTAAGTTGATTGACTGCTACAATTGTGGACCGAGCGCGTCAAACCACTGCACCATCGAGCTCATTAAACCATTAACTAACTTGTAGTATTCCTTGTTATGCTATATACTTTATTTATCTGAAAAAAGGAATTTTTACTGTGTTACATAATTTAACATCATAATATATAATCCCAACTAGCGGCCGCCCGCGACTCCGTCCGCGTGGATTTCTTTTTTTTGAAATAAAAAGTAGCCTATGTTCTGTCTCAGGGTCTAAAGATTGTCTGTACCAAATTTCATCAAAATCGGTTGCGAGGTTTAAGCGGGAAAGCGTAACAGACAGACAGACAGACAGACAGACAGAGTTACTTTCGCATTTATAATATTAGTTGGGATAAATACATAGAAATCATTGTTATAGTCTGATTTATAATTACCTTGTTGGCGCACTTGTTGCAATATTAATTCGGCAAATTCAGCCTTGGCTTTAGCCTCTCGTATTTTGTACATCAACAATTCTTTTTCCATTGTATGTAATTCACAAGCCCGATTAAACCTATCCTTATATTCTTTTTCTAATATTGCATATTGGCATGAGGCGTTTGAAGTAGACATGGAAGACTGTAGTGTTGGTGAAGCAAAAGTTTTAATGGATAGCGGAGGGGAACATGAAGTGATGGGACATGGATGGGTAGTTCCTGAGGTATGAGGTACGGGTATAGTGTTTAGCGAAGGAGGGGGGGTTGTAGCAGTGGGAGGAGGCGAATTCTTAATTGTCAGAGGGGGTGGCAGTGTCAAATCATCAGTAGTGCATGGGTTTTGCGAAATGTTCAGGCTTATTTCAGAGTGATTACTGTCTTTGGTCATTAAGCTAGCTGAAAAATAATAATATAATTATAATTATATTACAAAAATTGGGTCAGGTTATGCAAATGCAAATAATAATATCAAATATTCAAATAATAAGATTATACATAGTAGATTATAATACTGTAAGACTGGAATAATTAATTAAGCCGAGATAGAGCGCAATAATGTTTCAACACATGCAGGCTAGAGCAGTAAGAATGCTCAGAAACTTATGAAACCAATACCTGGAAAGACGGTGCTCAAATCAAATGATCCAGGAATCTCACTCTTTATAGTTTGAGCGATTTGGGCAAGATCTGGGTTAATTGAAGCTTCACCAGTTGAGGGCCCGCATCTCATGGCGATACGATGTTGATGCTTCTTAGCCATCGCTTCCCGCTGCTTCAGATTTATCCACAGTCGCCTCAGTTGTTTAAGTGAGATCTGAAATTGATTGTCTATCTGAATACACGGAAACAATCCCGACTAATCCCAACTAATATTATAAATGCGAAAGTAACTCTGTCTGTCTGTCTGTCTGTCTGTTACGCTTTCCCGCTTAAACCTCGCAACCGATTTTGATGAAATTTGGTACAGACAATCTTTAGACCCTGAGACAGAACATAGGCTACTTTTTATTTCGAAAAAAAGAAATCCACGCGGACGGAGTCGCGGGCGGCCGCTAGTAGTTCAATAACTACTTACCACGGCTGTAGCACGAGGACTTGCATTGTATTCCCTAGTTATATGTTCCCATGCCAAAGCTTTTTGGCGCAACGTTGAACTATCGGTGTTTTTACTTTCAACGATAGCCGAATAACTTTTCAAAATGTCTTGAAACAGTCTCTTCTCGATTTGTGTAAAGACATGCTTCTTTGATGTCATTTCGATGACGATAAATACCGAGAATCGCAATTGCACAAAACGAACGATTAAAACACTTTGTAATAAACAGGGATTGAAATGGATTAAATAAACATGAACACACCACACCACTCTAGTAAAAAATAACAGAATGACAGTGACAGACTGACAGTTTGGTTCAAAAGCAAAGTCGGCTTAGCCGATTGTTTGAATTGCTTGCTTCGTTTTGATTTTGCTTTGAACAAAGATATTCGAGTACTTCCAAAATCTTTGGCTTTGAAACAAAAAAAATGTCTTACCTATTACTAGTTTCGGCATGCGGCTTCGCCCGCGTGAAATTCGACTATTAAGCAATCAACATTTTTGTTTTACCTCGGGATATATTCCCGAGGTAAAACAAAAATGCTGATTGAAATTTAAGGCGAGTGACCAAATATGAATGGAACTTGGTCCAAGAAAAAAAGTAAGCGACTCCTTTCTGGAACTTACCTTTGTTTATTAGTGCTTATGTACCTCCATATTTTTTAAACCATAATTCCTTCCCATGGCAAGTAAAAGAGCTATGCTATGGTATGGTACATTTTTTATATAATTGACAAAAAATATGGAAATGGGATCAAGCATCAAAAACCCCATAAGGGTCGCTGCCTGCCTCTAAAACCCGTGTTGCCGAACAAAACCTTTTTGATTATTCTATAAATTTTTATACGTCTTTTGACATTAGTATATTGATTTGTCACTGTTGTGGTTTCGTAATTATACAATATTTTCCCGTTGTCCTTCGCATTTAATTTAATTAGTAAGGATTCAGCTTCATCCCGTTGCTCTCCGCTTCAACCCGATACTCCCCAACTGAAAGCCTCACTTACAGCTGTCTTACCCAGTTGGGGGATGTGGATTCATGACCTAAAATACGGAAACAAGCGCATACACATTTTTTGGCAAATGCTTCATTCATCTATCATCTAGTAAAACACACTACGTAGAAACGCATACGACGCACCGGCACAACTCACTGTCACTACCCCGGCCGTGGCGTGGTCGTTTGTCATGTTTCGGCAGCAAATAATGCAAGCAACAGCTCTAAAAAGCGCCATCTAGTGTTCGTTTTGTATCTCAAATCGCAGGCTGGCTTTTACAGGAAAGGGATCAAGGTTATCCTAGTATTTATAAATACTAGGAAGGATGGCGCTGAATACCTACATACACACTGTTTTTTTTCTCCGAATATTGGCTTTTACTACCTAATAAATGCAGAAGAGTGAAAAAGGAAAGATGATGGCTTTTTATTAATTGAACATACATATGTGTGGGGTATCTTTGGATGGATCTATAAAAATGATATGGAGATTTCTTATACTTATAATTTTTTTCTAAAGTGAATACGCGTGAGAAATATTCCAAAGTGGAAAAATGTGTGTGTGTGTGTGTGTAGTTGTTTTTTACGTCAAAAATAGAATTTTACGGAACCCTCAGTGCGCGAGTCTGACTCGCACTTGGCCGATTTTTTTTGTTTTCTGTGTGATCTTGTTTTTTTACACTGGCTGATAATTTTTCTACAACTTATTTGACGCTTTAAATAAAATTGTATTTGCATATAAAAAATAATTTTCATTTAACGATAGGTACGCTTTTTGCAGAGTGAAAACAAAACGAAACAACACGTTACTTTCAACGCAGACGCAAATATACCTTAGTATAGCCTGATCCCATTTTCCATTTTATTTTATTTTTATTTGCACAGTATCCACAGCTCGTTTTAGATTAATATGTATTATCGTTTGAATTCGCAACACTTGAGTAAAGAAAATCAGATGGAATTATTTTTTTAAGTTTATTTGGCTGCACATTCTATATTTCTTTTGCTTGGCGTTGAGAACGATCTTACGTTTTTTACCGTAAATTACACTTCAGTCATTCGTTCATTCAACTTCAAATATTTGTCTTGGTCGTTGGTCGTTCGTTATTGTTTTGTGCAAAGATTTTGGAAAAATCAAGTTTTGTGTTGTGTTTTGAGAAAAAAATCTAATATCTATGATTGTTATTGTTGTTAGGACTTCCGATTCTCGCTTTCGCAACATTATTGTCGTAGGACTATTATGCTTAAACTGAGAATTATTGCTACTAACCTGAATTTCGATTTTGCAAGTGGTTTGGTTTCTGAAAATCAGCGCTCATTGTGTTCATTTTTTCTTTTCTTTACGCCTTGATCGTTCTTTCCCTGTTGTTCTAACTTGAAAAAGGTGCACACAAATAAATATTTTTCGATTAAGTATCATTATTCTTCAAATATCAATCGATATATTTGATGGGCGAACACAAGCTGATAAAATACATAAAAGTTCACTTATCTTTGAAAATTTCATCATCATTGGCCTGCTATGCCAAGTGCCATCTGAAGGAAATGGAATCTCGTACTATTTCATCTTTTTGTCATAGTTGGTGGTTAAGTTATGGTACACACGGTTGAGTTTCTTTCCGCATTTTTTAAGGGTTCCGTACTCCGTAGTCTACTAGGTACCCTTATAGTTTCGTCATGTCTGTCTGTCTGTCTGGCTCGTTCTCCGCCGTTTCTGCACCGAAATATGTGGAGTAGTCTCAGGTTATCGAGAAATTACTGAACCTTGACCTTGAGATGTTAATCACCACCTAGAAGGTCAAGAGAACAATCTTCGGAGGTATCCCATTCTGGAGAAATGTCAGAAAATGGATTGTAATCCATCTTTAAGGCGATTCCTACAAATGCAATTCTATGGGTAATCGAGCTCCCCCTCATCTCCCAATTTAATCACCCTCATCTGTTCCCTTATCAACAATTAAAAACAAATCAATTAATGATAAAACAAATGTTTGAGAAATGTTGTTACTAGCACAGCTTAAAGATTTGCCCTACCTACCTATTGCTTTGTGTGTGTAGTTGTGGAAATTTTATATTGTGGGAGCCTGAGATAGGTACATTCCGCTATTTTATCTATCTACATACATATTTCGTTTGACTCCGGCAGTAAAAAAAATCTTTACTCAAATGTTCATTAACTTTTTCTAATATGTATTTTTAGCATAATTTCCGTTGGGGTTCTGTATTATGTAATGTGTGCAACCACGGAAATTAAACTCGTAAGGACTTCCCACCTCGCGGTCCTAAAATGTGTGTCCTCATTTTTGCTGCATGTGTATGCTTTAGGTACCAGTTGACGAAAATTTCCCTTTTATTGTGTAGGTATAATAGAAGTGGTTTAAGCATGTGAACAATATTTGACGGGCCTGTTGGTCGAGTGGCTAGAGACCCTGGCTACAAAACCAAAGGTCGCGGGTTCGAATCCCGCTAGGGGCAAATGTTTGTGTGATGAACATCGGCATTTGTACTCGAGTCATGGATGTTTATATGTATATTTAAGTATGTCTATCCGTTTCGTAGCGTCCATAGTACCTACAAGCTTCGAGCTTAGTTTGGGGCTAGGCAATTGGTGTGTTAGTCCAATGAATTTATTTATTTACTTACTTTTGATGCTCAAATAATAATGTTCTTTGTGTACCTACTTGTCTATTTGTTATACTCGTAGTTAAACCCAGACTATGGTAATTCCCGGGATTTCCTCGTGACTCCTTTTTTTTTCGGAATCGGGATATCGCCCCACTACCTTCTAAAACTCTGCGGCTTCCTAATCAAACCACCCGTGTGGTGGGAGGGAGTCCAGTCCCTCCGAGAGACTGGTTCTCGTGATCGGCGGGTGCCTTGCGAACGTCCAGTTCGTTCGTTCGTCTATTTGTATATTCAACACCTTTTCCTTTGTATAATAATCTATACTTATATATAAAGCTGAAGAATTTGTTTGTATGTTTGTTTGTTTGTTTGTTTGTGGGTGCCTTGCAAACGTCCAGTTCGTTCGTTCGTCTATTTGTATATTCAACACCTTTTCCTTTATACGATATAATAATCTATACTTTAATCTATAATCTATACTAATATATAAAGCTGAAGAGTTTGTTTGTATGTTTGTTTGTTTGTTTGTTTGTGGGTGCCTTGCAAACGTCCACTTCGTTCGTTCGTCTATTTGTATATTCAACACCTTTTCCTTTGTATAATAATCTATACTTAAATCTACATATAATCTGTACTAATACCTATATAAAACCTTCTAAAACTCTGCGGCTTCCTAATCAAACCACCCGTGTGGTGGGAGGGACTGGTTCTCGTGTAATCGGCGGGTGCCTTGCGAACGTCCAGTTCGTTCGTTCGTCTATTTGTATATTCAACACCTTTTCCTTTGTACGATATAATAATCTATACTTTAATCTATAATATATATCTATACTAATATATAAAGCTGAAGAGTTTGTTTGTATGTTTGTTTGTTTGTGGGTGCCTTGCGAACGTCTAGTTTGTCTATTTGTATATTCAACACCTTTTCCTTTGTACGATATAAATATATAATAATATAAAATTTAATCTATAATCTATACTAATATATAAAGCTGAAGAGTTTGTTTGTATGTTTGTTTGTTTGTTTGTTTGTGGGTGCCTTGCGAACGTCCAGTTCGTTCGTTCGTCTATTTGTATATTCAACCTTTTCCTTTGTATAATAATCTATACTTAAATATATAATCTATACTAATACCTATATAAAGCTGAAGAGTTTGTTTGTATGTTTGTTTGTTTGTTTTAACACGCTAATCTCAGGAACTACTGCTCCGATTTGAATTTTTTTTGTGTTGGATAGTCCATATGACTAGGAAGGCTTTAGGCTATTGGAAATCGAAATCCACGCGGACGGAGTCGTGGGCGGCCGCTAGTAATATAATAAAGCTGAAGAGATTGTTTGTTTTTTTGTTTGTTTGAACGCGCTAATCTCAGGAACTACTGGTCCCATTTGAACAATTATTTTTGCTTTGGATAGTCCATTTGGCGTTCGGATAGTAATATGTGCGGAAACCAAAAATCACGCGGACGGAGTCGAGACTCGAGAGCGGCCGCTAGTAAATCATTTAGATATTTGCTAAAAAAATAATTGAAATCGTCATGTTCCGTCAATATTTTCAACTACATACACACATTGAGTTATGCACAAACGCCCATGTTTATGTACAGTTCTTGCTTTCCCGTTAAGGTAGTTCAATTCCGCCATGTTGCCAAGAGCTGTGACCATACGTCTCATACATTACGGTCCCTTCGAGCGATACCGGTGTTTATCCCATTCGTAGTAGGCATTACGACCGTGTTACTATTACGGACGCGTGTGTTTGTTTATACTAGGTGAATAATTGATAAGCTTGCTTCTATGTGAGTCTAGGGAGTGGTGCCTGTGTTTAGGTTGCTACGTTAGCAGGCGGATAGATTAAAACGCACCTCTTAGGGCTCATAATTATTTTTAGACTATTTTCCCGCGAGACCTCCATATCCATTTCAGTACTGTCCAAACAAAATTTCACGAATATGCTTACAAGTATACTTAACTTCATCTTTCTCTCATACCATGTTGGCTGGCATGTGCATCTGTTCTTAGGTGCCACACAGGTTGTGTCTTGGGCGCAAAAAGTCATTTTCTGAAATCAAAGTAACACAAACTTAATGCTACTTTACTTAAACATAATGTTTTCTCTAAATGTCAGTGTTTATCTGGTTGCCTTTTGGTTTAAACGCATTAATTAAGCTCGGTATGAAAGAGCAAGACTTGTTTTTCACACTTAAAAATAATATTATCCCGAATTTTTGTTTCAGGCAGTGCTAATTTTATTCTTATACGTTTGTTCTTTTAGACCACCTTTCATCCAATAACATCAAATATTGGCTTGGTTACGTTCGTAGTAGTCGTAATAGTAATCTATTATCCTCTCCTGTTGTGTAGTGAAACTAATCTATGAAACTTTTCTGTAATAAGCCGAAAGCTTACAGTGACTTTTTGTGTCTTATTTTTTTTGTTATGAAATAGTCCACATCATTTTCATTGTGTACAATGTATTAGGTAATTTTGTTAACGAGAATATTCAAGTGATGTCCTGTATTTGTATTTGCAGCAATCCATCAGCCCAGTTAGCTCACACAAAATTGAAGTAGGTATTAGTTTCCTTAGCCTAAAAGATTGCTTAACTTTACAAATATTTGAGTTGTTTCTTTCCACAAACACGATAATTATGACTTTAAAATAATAATAAAAAAATGTATAATTTGCAATATTAATTATATTCACAGTTTCGCGCGTATACGCTACTAATATAGAAGGCTGTATAAAACTCAAGGGTGATCCAGTGTTATTAATTACGGCTGCTTAATTAGTGGTTACAGTTAGACGCCACTACGTCTGAAATTAGACACAAATTCGTGACAACCGTATGCTGAACCCTTTTCGCTAACTTTACGCATGGGAGAAGTTTGTGTAACCCACGCTATCTATATTTGGGGTTCGGAAGCATATACATACGTGTGTATTATCATAATCGAAAATCAGGCATCGTATTGCTGAAAACGGGAGGAGACGTGTTCAACGTGGCGGCGCCGTGCGACCGACGTCTCGTAACCTCAGGCCACAATGAAAGAAATGACAGTGATTTACGAGTGCTATCAGCCTTAAGATATTACGAGTAAGTTGCAAGTCATAACGGTGCAAATTATTTCTAAAAGGTCCATTGATCAAAAAGATAATGAGGGTGCATAGTATGTTGTTTATCTGCATGCAGTGTATCAGGGTAATTTTCCTTTGACTACTGCGTATTTTTGGTTTGTTCCCGTTGAGTCACACCATTTTGTGTAACACTGTTATCCATTGGTAAAAAAACTCCGGATTAGTAACAGTGTTACTCAATGACACATTGTTTAGCCTTTGAGTGACAGTTTAACTAAACTATCCTTATTTCCGTTAAGTAACACCTTGTTTAAAAACAATATTGATAAAGGTACATGTTATTTTAATACAATGATTATCCTACGATATCGAATATGACCCTCTCGTAGTTGATCTAGTGGAAGTCAATCCCCTGTATAGCACATTAAGGCTGTTCACGGGAAGAGTTGTCCAATCGTTACCTTGCTCCGGGCGCGGGAGAATAAATACGATCTGGCATTGTGCTGTTTAACCTTTGTTGCCTGGCGAAAAATTGGATGGGCTAACATTTATAAGAGGTATGCTACTAACGGAGATGAGCAGATCAATAAGTTCATCAAATACATGGAGAAGCAATGGTTAAATGATGATTTTGTAAGGTGTGAAGTGTGCATGGAGAAAAATATCGTACCACCAATTTTCTGAAAGCATAATATTTTTTTATTCGAATGTGATAATTTATATTAATTTCATTAATATTATTGAATTTTTGATTCTTTCAACTATCTTTTTTAGAGTTATATTTTTTTGTGAAATTATATTTTTTTTTTTTTTCGCTCTTGTTTTTGATACGTCTAATCTTATTTATTTGTAAAACTTTGCTGATTTATGAGTAAATTAATTGTGTGTGTTTATTGAAAATGAATGTTGCATACAGCCTTCAAGGGGGAGACGATAATTTAAAATGGAAATATGTTTTATGAAATCGTTCCATTTAATCTCACTTTCATCAGGGAAGTGTTACAAAAGGCTTAGATGGTGCACCTTAGGACTATAAGGAATATTGGGATTCACAACCAGAATACGAACTGAAAAATTTACTATTGGGCACAAGTTGGAGCTCTTGTAAATACATAGTAGGTATCTATCCGTCAGGAAGCATTAAACAATTTTTTTTTTTTTGTTGAAATATTAACTTCTCTCTCTTATACATATTTTGTGTACCGATGCCACCTGTGTTTGATATAAGTATTAAAAATGGATTATTTATTTTTAATTCATTAAAACGTTCCGTGAAATGTTTCCGAGTGCTCTCCCTTCGTATCAAACAAAATCCATGAAGTAGGTACATTGTTCAGTAAGTAAAGTTGTGTTAAACAACCAAAGCTATATTTCTCAACGTAACTGAAAATGTTAACATTAGATACGCACTGTTTCACTGTTGTGGGCGGACTGTGCCGAAGCCGGACACTTGTCGTGGGCTGAAAGTTCGTCAGAAGCTTTGCGTCCCCGGCCCGGACTGCCGCGCTCACGCGTCTCCGCGACACAACACGCTCAACATGTGTCACATTCAAAATTGAACAACATTGACAAGCGGATACATTTTATCACGCAACATTCACGGATTTGCAACGAACCGAGGTAAGCTCAAAACATATTATTAGTTCAGTATGACGGTCCTCTTAACGCTTCAATAAAACCCAGCTATAATAAAAAGATAGTAATAAAGATTCAAGCTGTGGATAAGAATTTGCTTGAAGTACCCATCAAGATGACGGTTAAGAGCAGAAGTATGGAGAAAGGCGACATAGTTTGCTTTTCTCAATAAGCCTATATTGTTTTTTTTTTTTATTATTGTTATAACATATTTTTTGACGCGTATCGATTTGATATTTTGACCTAATTATAAAGGTTCAATATTGACTTTGGTAGATTCATTTATTTAACTGAAATGTACTTCAAATTTATGTAAAGGCCTCAGAGTTTTGGCAAATATTAGCGAGTTTTACCCGCAAGTAATTCTGAACAGTTGTTATATTTACCAACCTTAATTAATTCATTTTAATTTCTTCTAATTCGAGTAGCAGTCGATAATTTATATGTTTGCTTGTTTTTAACGGTGTTATTATTATAACATAAACTACATAATAATTTGAATCAACGGAATCTTTATTTGCACCTTAAATTGTTAAAGTAAGCTATTGTGGCGTATCTCCAAAGATAAACTTTATATTTCTTATGACTATTAGGTTGATCAAGCTACAGTCAAAAGCATCATAACCATAAAAAAAAAACTAAAAAAAAAAAGATAATTGTCTTCCTTCAAAGCCACTCTCAGCTGATATTGGTAACATTTTCAATTAGGCCTAGGAAAAGCATTTCAAGGTACTCTAAATAGTAGCAGAATAGGTTAGCTTAACTTAGTTAAGCATGTGTGCACAGCATAATTTTCTTCCTTGGAAGTGGAGACAGTGTATAGGAAAACTACTCGTACCTTATTCCGTAACAACAAAATCAGATTTTCATCCGAACTAAGGGATATCGTAACGGTGATTTATATGTACGATATATAGGCATTTTATTGCCTATTAATTGTTTTTCTTCTACAACTTCTGTTCAGCCAGTGACCGTACGTATAAGACAAGACAAAGATGAAATCGAATTTCCCGTTCCTCAGGAACTGAATTGGCTAGATGACGTTAGGGTCGCAAAGACAGAAGTGAAACGCTTTTATCTTAAGTGGTTCTTATCCCGAAAAATAACGTGAACTAAGAAATAATGTTATGTGCTCTAAACATAATATAAAAGTATTTAATGTAAGTTTTGACTTTCTGTATGGTAAGCTACACCAGCTGCTGTAGATAGCGATAATTCGCAAACAACTTCGCAATTTGGTAAAAAAGCTTTTTCTATCGGAACTCTGAATAAGCTACAATATGAATTGTTTTTATTACGTGATCAAACTTTTTAAATAATGATCAAACGAAGGACCAATTTATAGGTCAACGGTTAATTTGATAATAGCTCACCGTTCACCAATATATTTATTGTGACTGATTTCTAAATCAAAACCATTTACATCATTATTTGGTACAAGAGGAGATGTTTTTTTTGCGGATAGTTTTGTAATTTACAAATATGTTATTTATAATTTGTATTTACGTTCCGGGCGAAAAACATTATTTAGGTACCTATGTTGAACTCATAAAAATATCAAATTATTTCGCTTTTTCACATTACTGATAGTATAATTGAAAATAATATTCATGTATACATATTAAAACAATATGTACCTATATAAAAAAAGGCAAAAAATAGATTAAGGACATTTACAAGCCACCTTGGAAACATATTTAAATGTTATTGGGCTAAATGTTATTTGAGGTTTATCAGCCCGTCTTAAAAATATTGCGTTCAACTCTTTTCGTGTGTGCCATTTTGCTCTATTAGTTATTTTTTCTATAACATTCAAATTGTCTAGGTACGTACGTACCAAACATCGCGTGGAACACTACTTCACCTGTCTTGAGTGAATCCGCACCATCCCTCATTCTGAATTTTATGTTCTTTATAAGATTTTAGACTTTCGCGTTGCATTATGACACTAGTATTATTTAACGGGACTTAACGCGATATTAATTATGTAGTATATGTATACTACTTACTGCTTGACGTTTCGACTGCAGCCGTGGTCGCAAGCGGACTGTACACATACTACACACATACTGTGTACATATACTACATAATTAATATCGCGTTAAGTCCCGTTAAATAATACTTTATGTTCTTTGTTTGGCAGTAGTCGGTGAAGAGTTTGAGCGTAGCTGAACCTGAAAAACTCCAATTAAAAGAACCTTTATTGGTCCACAGCATCATGAAGAATAGTAATGGGAAGCATATTTTTTGTGTGGAACAGGCAGAAGTTAGTAACAATATGTCTCCTAACTCTTTCAATACGCCTGAGATATTTCCAGGATGAGTTACTTCCGTAAAAGCTGCAATTATTTCCCTAGCCATTGGAAGCATTTGCCGACTATTTGATAATGATGATTTCAATTTGTCAATGTATTTATCCTCCATGATCATTAAATAGGCCTGTGTGAGCGGTCCCAAACTTCTCAAGATGCCAGTCCTTCGCTCTGGCGCCATGTTATTCCTTGTAATAGACACATATGCTGATTGGTGATGCCATACTGGGAAATGTTCTGGGTATTTTCCTGCTTCTTTATGACTACAACTGGTTTGTAGTCTTGTCCTCTCTTAATGCCTCGCTTTGCGACAGAGACCCTTACTTTAAATCGTGTGACACCTGTCCTAACCTCGTCGAAAAAAGACCTGAATAGCGTCAGTATTTCTACAATTGGTGTAGTGTACATACAAGAAAATTTAACTTTATGTTTCGAATATTGATGATCTCTACTATAGTTTTGACAGAAACTTCTGATCCTGCTATGGTAGCAGTGTACTCTAAAAATTCCCTATGCCCTGCCTTATCATTTTCCTCCTTTCCTAGGCATGTAAGAAGCCAGACAATTCGTCTGAGAGATCTATATCAACAACACCTTTTGACTCATCATCCCTTACTTTGTTCCGATTCTCTTCGCTTAATTCTCTTATTATTATTAATACAATTTGCATCAATTTATTTATCTGTTCATTTCTATCCTTGGTAGGATTAGTCTTCACCTCCATTGCTGAAGTACTTGGGTTTGCCATAGGATAATTTTTTGAGGGTCGTCAATTGAAGTTAAGTATTTGATTTAAAATCTCTGTTCTTGCAATATTTAGACTGACAGGGACAGTTACATTCAAATGCTTATTTATGAGTTGCTTGTGTAACTGATTTTTATATCTCTCAATCGAGCTTTGTAATTTTATTGAGTTTTCAAGACGTGATTTCCTTGAAAGGACGATATAAAACTTTTTAAGTAAGCCTTGTGTTACACAACCTGAGACCGGAAACTTTTCGTTAGGAGAGTAACAACTTTCCCTTTTTGATAATACAAGTATTATCCCATACATTACAAGAATTTTTACGTCATATTATGTATGTATGTAGGTACAAGTTTATTCTCATATTTTCACGATTTTTTTGAATCTGGTTATCTCAACTTTTAATATTTTTGTATTGGTTTGTAACGGTGATCTGTATCCTTTTCTTAATCTAACTTTAATGTGTAATAAACTACCTTCCTCCTTGTTAATGTTAACACTATATTATAACTACTGTAAATGTATGGAGCAATAAATGATTGATTGATTGACCTATATAGTTTAACACACATAAAAGTTTTAATAAGCAAAAAATTAAAACACCAGTTTTAATGCAGGTAAATCAATCAATCAATCAAAATATACTAATCTATGTAATAATATTTTGTTTATATCTGCCTTTCCCTTTATTAGTATTTAATGTATATATTTTGATTATTATAAACAAACAATGGCTTTTGAACGTGCATTTTAAGTTTTATATGGATTTTGATAAAGCATTCCCATATGTAGGTAAAGATACTGTTGCTCAACGTGTTACATCTTGTAGTTGTGTTTTGGATGCGAGATATGAATTAAAAAGTATGTCTGTCTCTGGTTATATCATTCGTCTTAAAATCCAACGTTGGTTGTTAAGTCAATTTCCCAAATGAAAGTGCTAAAATACTTAATCAAGTTTATTGAGATTCTAGTGTGCACTATATTGCCGCTTTTAGGCTTAATAGGTACGATTATATAGAGGTTCTTAAAAGTCTTCCTAGATTTCTTAAAGTTCATTGTAATAAAGGTCAAAGAAGACCGCCCCTTAGTCTAACGCACGTAAAAGTACATCCCCGCAGGATAAACTAAGAAAAGCTTTGTCTATTGCGTTCAGTTAATTAGTTAATAGTTCCGAGGTTTGCGTCTCTCGCGCTCGTGAAGAATTGAACTGACAATTAATGGAAATTACCTCAGCTGCGTGTTTTTACTGAATTGATTTTCCCGTGGTACATCAAGTCTCCCAGACTGATATACAATAATGTTGTCTCAACGAGAGGTTGTCTTAAAAAGCACTAAAATCAGTTCAAATTTCTGTCCTATTTGCACAGGTATTGTTGTTGTTGATAAATGTGTCGGTACCTGTGCCTGTAAGACATTTAACAATAAGATGAGTAAGTGTACCTACTACTTTTCTTTCATTACCACATTTTAGTGGACCAATTTCGACAAAGGGTTTCACAAGGTTAACGAGGATGCCATAATTAACATCATCAATTTAGAAACCCGACTGTTAAAAGAAATCCTTGACAAAAAACCCAATTACAAATTATTCTCGGTAAGAATTGGGATGCTCAGTCCTTTGTTTTAAAGTGCGAACGAGACAGTAAAAAATCTACAAAGTACCAGACACAATTTATATAATGCACTGTTTGGCTTCCTCCTGTTTGAGATATTGTGTATTTTGTTTTTCTAGATAAAAAATGGTGAATTTAACTTACTCGTAAGTAAAAGCTAGCGCGAACTTCTGCTAAGAAACACTGTCAAATGCGATATGTTTCCCTTACAATAAATTAACTTGTGTTCAAAAATGTATCGTCCAAAACGAATCTTATTCAAAGACCTTGTGAACTATGCTATGCTTATTCAGCATGCATTCGGAGATACTAATAAAAGCTTTAGTTAAAAGTGTTAAAACACAAGGAACATTACTTACATATTTGTTGCTGACCTCTTTTCTGTCATATTTTCTTTTTTTTATTCCAATTTTTGAATATGACTTATGTCAGGCAGGATTGATGGATTATTGATTAAACAGAGAAAATGTAAGAATATTATTTTAATTCTTAGTTTATTATTGAGGAAATCAACTAACTTGAAACAATACTTATATATACACCAGTAAGATCTTGAGTTAAAGGAAAATGTAATAAACTCTTTTTATCGAACCATATTTGCGCCCTATTGTTTAGTAGTTAAGTCTGTAATTGGTAATACTTTACGTCTCGGAGCAAACCCTTTTAATTGACAAGTTAATGAACATTTGTTAGGGATTCAAATGTGTTTATTGTGAAATAAATATCAATGGACTAGGTAATTGGAGAAACGCTTCAAAGGCTGCGGGAAAATTAATCTTTTGAAATTGTCAACAATCATAATGTTAGGTTTTTATTCAACATATTTTCAGGAATGTGATGGTTAAACGGAAATTTAAAATCCACTGCAGTGTTTCAAATATTTACGGTCAGATTATACAAGGACTTTTTGCCTGAGTCTGAATCTGAATTTGGCCTTTTACACTTGTTTCTTTTATTGAGTAAAGTTATTGAAAAAATGTTGCAATAAAAACGATTCCGTTGAAATGGGTTATTTTCAGAATTGTGTTTGACAAGTGCAAATTCAAACTCATGCAATAACCGATATGCTATCCCAATCGAAAGCAGACTGCTCAGTGCACAACCAAACGGTGCAGAAGTAATGAACTTGACAAACAGAAACGTCGATGAAGTCATACTGGTATATCCATGTGCATACATTCAAATAGTTGTACCCGACTCCAAAGGAACTAAGGCATAATTTTGTTTGTCATGATTTCAGAGCGGCACATCTAACGATTTGAATCTATGTCCATGTGCATGCTCTTTTCTACTTAAAACCGTCAGTTTGCAATCATCTTTCAGTTATGAATTAACTACTTCCTACCTTTGAATAAAGGGACCACGTGCCTTAAACAGTTAAAAAGCTCTATCTTCTTTATCTCCCTTTGTTGTCCTGATTTCATCAAATATAAAAAGAATGTTCGCGTATTTCTAAATCTGTTTAGGTGAAGACTTTTTTTTGTTGTCCTTTATTATTTATATCCAATTTTTTCCAGCCTGATTACTTTGTTGTACGGTAACGAATATGAGGATCACCGTTGCCCATGGACATTAACAATCGCACAAAGGTCGCATATTCGTTGCCTACCTTTAAGACCCAATACCCTCCCAACTGAGCTCTGACGACCTTCCTAACTAGCAGAAACATTGCACAACAGTAACGAAGTGCTATAACACAGTAAAACATGTCTTATAGAAAAATATTGTCATAAATATAGCCATATTTGCCAAGTTCCCCACTTTTCTTTGAATTTTATGGAGATTTCTTTGAGTTGATGTGTTTCCTTTTCATTCAATACAATAATGCCAACATGTACTTCTTTAATCTAGTTTGCAATTATCATTCAAAGCATGACTATAATACGTAAATGGAATACAGATTCTCAAAACCTTGCAAAAATATCATCTAACGCAGTAAAACAGCATCAGCCTTTGTTGAAGTCAAGTTAGTACCAGCGGATAATTTGTAACTGTGGATAAAACAAATATCCAAACTTAATAATTTTCTATATTATATTATAATTAGTTTATGGGTTTTGGAAATTTTGTTTGGGTAGAACAAAGTTTCATTATTTTTGTCACTCCGGTTCGGAGACACTTGAGTGATAAGCTGATAAATTTAATTTCAAGTTATCAATATATTTAATGAGTTTTATCTGTAACAGATTGTTGAATGAACACCTAATTCATTATTTCTATGAACTTCGTGAGAAGTATTTTTTTTTTCTAAGTATATATCGGTACATCACTAAGTCTTCTAAACTGGGCTTTCCTGGAATGTTGTTCGAAGAAACTCCGGCGTATGGCGTAAATAAATTTATCGTATTTATATCTCAGGGAAACCTTACCAATAGTCTAATCAAACTACAAAAATGATTCGCTCAAGGTTGATGTTAAAAATGCACATATCGCAAGTTGTTGAAGTGACAGAAAACCAAAATCTTCAGAGTTCTTAAGCGATAATTACTTCTGTCAAAATTGTTGAGATTTTTACTCACACAACTTCTCCGAGCTTAGGAGTTAAATACAATTATTTTCAATTTAACAACGCAGGATATATTACAGGGCGCTTAACACAATGGCCTTTAAGTGTTTACTGAGGCACGGGGGAGTAATTACAGCAACAACTTCCACGTTCCGGATGGTAACTGAGTATTTTCCGAATGGAAAAAACCAATTACAATTTAATTCACATTTTCATTTGTCCAGTCCATCAAAACGCAATCCTATATTCTTACTGCTACCGTAATCAATGATGGCGAATATACGAGTAGATAAATAAATAAATAAATATTTCACAACATCACATTATGTACATTGATCTGACTCAGATTTAAGTAGCTTAAGCACTTGTGTTGCAGACATCAGAATCAATAGTGGTATTACAGATCACTACATAGTATAAAACAAAGTCGCTTTCTAGGCAAAATCTTGACCATAACACTAAGCAGGTTGTCAAGAATGAATGATTTATTCTCGACCACTATTTCCAAATCAGCTAATCTAATTTAACAAAAATATTTATGATACATGCTTTTGAGAACTCCCATCTCAGAAGTCAAAACTAACGTATATCGTTAACATTATTTTTGTTACGTGTCTTTACTTAGTAGTTTCACTTTTCTTGTCGTATGTCCAAACACTTCTCGACAACTTTGAAAAGTTCGGGACTGTAGTCTTTCTTCTTAGTGATTGTCTACAGATAGAAATGCTATTTTCATCAGGTAGTAATGCGATTAAGTAGACCGGACAATAGTGATATATATATCCAGACCGTATTCGGTCACGGCGACTTTATACCTGACCTGAGCGATGATGTGCTCTTTGGTGACTGACATAGCCGATCTTAGCAGCAAATGTGCGACCACACTCCGCACATGTCAGCACCCCTCCAACATAATTAAAAGGAAAAGCCACAGGTTGTCGGGCCTTAAGCTCGTCTCGTTTAAGGTCAAGCTCCCGCTTACGTCTCCTTTCAAATTCCGAAACCTTCGTGTGCACGGTATGCCTCCACGTTGACCTATTGAGAGCCATTGTCTCCCATTGCGATGGATCTATATCGCATCGTTTCATGTGGCGCTTAAGCACATCTTTAAAAGCAGAAACTGGCCACCTTGTTTTCGTTTCCCATTCTGCAGTTCTGAATAGAAGATGCGCTTAGCCACTCTGGTGTCAGGCATACGGCACACATGACCGCACCACCGCAATTGCCGCCGAATCAAATAGGCCTCAATACCACTGACATTAGCTCGCCGTAGAACTTCCGTGTTTCAAACACGATCCGACCAATGGATGTTCATAATGTCACGAAGGCATTTCATATGAAACCTATCCAACAACGGATATGCTTATCACACGGGGCAATATCTCGTTGTCGAACAATCACGTAGTTAATAAGATGCCAGTGCTTAGACCTTGGATGCATCCAAGTGGTTTTATATTTCGCCGGGAGCCTGAACATAGTGTTAGTGATAGCCAGCTGGAACTCCGAACATAGACACAGTAGTAGTTGTCCGTTGCTATTCATGTTTCCAACACCATGCCTTCCCAAGACCTTTGGCCAAGCTTCGAAATCACGACCCACTCGAGCGTTAAAATCACCCATCAGCAGAATTTGTTCTCGAACAGGAATCTTAGACAAAGCAGACGTGACCTCTTCATAAAACTTAGCTTTAATAGCTTCATCCTTATCCAGCGTTGGCGCATACACGCTGATGATGTTAAGGTGATTGTCGTTGGTCAAATGTAAACGCAGCGTAGTGACGCGATCAGAGATGTGGACAGGACATTCCTCCAGTTTTGTGGCAATACAATTTTTGACGGCAAAACCAACCCCTGATCTCCTAGGCTCTGAGGACGGGGTTCCTTTCCAAAAGAAAGTATACCCACCCAGGCGCAAATATGTTTTTAAAAACTCACCAGCCTTTCTATGCTCGTAGTAAGTCATAGTTTGTACTAAATGCTTTTAAATATCACAGAACCGGTGTTTATCCTACAAAATCCAATGTTGAAATTAGACATGAGTCGTAACAGGTTAAATTGAGTACCTGTTATAATTGTTCTTGTTATTTATTTATATCAGTTTCAAATACCTGTTATAAAATAACAGCCTGTTATTTCCCGTCATTTGGTACAATCAAAAACCTTCTTTCATGCTTAACAGGCTTAGGACTTTCAGTTTGTCAAGATATATTGATATATTTATATTTCATTTAACTAAATAACTCATTATAAAAATAAGATTTTGCTCATTTAAAATTATTCTGTGAGTATGACATCATTCCGTCGGCTATGACCCGATTAACAATAACACGGACAAATTGATACTACCAAAACATGCAGGGTTGTTTTAACACGGCACCGGCCTTTTTAATTTGGCTGGATTGCATCAGAAGGTCGTTAGTGCTTAAGTATTCAAAGATAGCTTTTTTTCATTTACCTTCATTTATAAATTATCAACAATTTGAAAAAAGTACTGATCTTTTTTCTTTGCTTAGTGTTTATTTTGAAAACATTTTGTTTCAATCTCATTTGTTTTTTCACAACGTTATCATAAAGTTTTAAAGGTTTTTGCAATAAACATTTAGAATACGGCTTATAATAAACCTTTTTTTTTTTAAATATAAAAATATTTTTCTATTCATCGTTAAATTTCCAATTTAACGATGAATAGAACAATTGATACGCTAAGTAGCAGTACTTACACGGATGTTTTAATATTATGTCCTTATAACAGTGCTAGTTACAATTTACAAGACTTGGCAACATTATTTGCGTTTTGTTACTTCGTCAAAAAGAAAAAAAATATTTTTATATTTAAAAAAAAAAAGGTTTATTATAAGCCGTATTCTAAATGTTTATTGCAAAAACCTTTAAAACTTTATGATAACGTTGTCTAATACTTAAGCACTAACGACCTTCTGATGCAATCCAGCCAAATTAAAAAGGCCGGTGCCGTGTTAAAACAACCCTGCATGTTTTGGTAGTATCGATTTGTCCGTGTTATTGTTAATCGGGTCATAGCCGACGGAATGATGTCATACTCACAGAATAATTTTAAATGAGCAAAATCTTATTTTTATAATGAGTTATTTAGTTAAATGAAATATAAATATATCAATATATCTTGACAAACTGACAGTCCTAAGCCTGTTAAGCATGAAAGAAGGTTTTTGATTGTACCAAATAACGGGAAATAACAGGCTGTTATTTTATAACAGGTATTTGAAACTGATATAAATAAATAACAAGAACAATTATAACAGGTACTCAATTTAACCTGTTACGACTCATGTCTAATTTCAACATTGGATTTTGTAGGATAAACGCCGGTTCTGTGATATTTAAAAGCATTTAGTACAAACTATGGCTTACTACGAGCATAGAAAGGCTGGTGAGTTTTTAAAAACATATTTGCGCCTGGGTGGGTATACTTTCTTTTGGAAAGGAACCCCGTCCTCAGAGCCTAGGAGATCAGGGGTTGGTTTTGCCGTCAAAAATTGTATTGCCACAAAACTGGAGGAATGTCCTGTCCACATCTCTGATCGCGTCACTACGCTGCGTTTACATTTGACCAACGACAATCACCTTAACATCATCAGCGTGTATGCGCCAACGCTGGATAAGGATGAAGCTATTAAAGCTAAGTTTTATGAAGAGGTCACGTCTGCTTTGTCTAAGATTCCTGTTCGAGAACAAATTCTGCTGATGGGTGATTTTAACGCTCGAGTGGGTCGTGATTTCGAAGCTTGGCCAAAGGTCTTGGGAAGGCATGGTGTTGGAAACATGAATAGCAACAGACAACTACTACTGTGTCTATGTTCGGAGTTCCAGCTGGCTATCACTAACACTATGTTCAGGCTCCCGGCGAAATATAAAACCACTTGGATGCATCCAAGGTCTAAGCACTGGCATCTTATTGACTACGTGATTGTTCGACAACGAGATATTGCCCAAGTACATACCACGCGTGTAATGCGCGATGCTAATGCCGTCTGTTCATCTGATCACCGACTCGTCGTTACCAAGATGCGGCTTCATCTGCATCCTCCTCGCAGGTCTCAACGGGCTAGGCCCGGGCAACTTGCGGTGGAAAACTTACAGGGTTTGGAAAGGCGTGAGACTTATGCTCGTGTAGTTCTCAGCGACATTGAGTCGCTAGATCTTAAGGACGGTGACACGCTCGATAATTGGAGAAAGCTCACATCAGGCTTGGTCGCTGCCGCTAAACAAACTCTTGGTTTCAAGGTAAGCAGACACGAGGATTGGTTCGATGACAATGAGGAGAAGTTAGCTAAGGCAATTGAGAAGCACCGGTCTCTTCTGAAACGCTCAATCAATACAATGATGTGTTGCAGGTGAGACGGAGTGCAAATGAGTTGCGGAGGTATGTACGGGAAATAAAGGAAAAGTGGTGGAAGGATAAAGCCGCACGCATGCAGAGTTTAGCAGATACCAACCAGATGAGTGCATATTACGATGAGGTCCGTAAACTTATTGGCATGGCAATTCGTAGTAGGGTACCTTTGCGATCTCAAGATGGTACCAAATTGTTGACCAATACGCACGAAGTACTCAGTCGCTGGGAAGAGCATTTCAAAAACTTGCTCAATTTCGATCGTGCAGCTGATCTTGTGCACATAAATTCTTTGCCATCGTTCCCCACTATCTGCGAGCTTGATAATGAGTTATCTCTGCGTGAGGTTATTGTCGCAATAAATCAGCAACAAAATAAAAGAGCGGTCGGCATTGAAAACATACCTGGAGAGTTGTTGAAGTATGGGGGTTCAGAGTTGCATCGTACCATTTGGGAACTATTCACGCGGTTTTGGGATGAAGAAAGAGTTCCTGAAGACTTTACCGTGTCACGGATCTGTCCTTTTTACAAAAATAAAGGCGATAGAACTGATTGCAACAACTACAGAGGAATCTCGCTGCTTACGTCTCCAGGAAAGGTCTTTGCCCGTGTGTTACTCAACCGCCTAATGTCTCTATCTGAAGACATTTTACCTGAGACTCAATTTGGTTTCAGACAGAATCGGGGCACATGCGAAGCTATTTTCTCCATTCGCCAGCTACAGGAGAAAAGTCGCGAGCAGGATCAACCACTATTCCTGTGTTTTGTTGATTTAGAAAAAGCCTTCGACAGTGTGCCTCGCGAGGCTCTTTGGATCGTTTTGGAGAAACTTGGATGCACAGCAAAGTTTGTAAGGATGGTCCGTCTTTTGCACGACAACATGCAGTGTTGTGTCAATGTACTGGGTGAGGACTCAGAGTTCTTTAGTGAGCTGTGGCGTAAAACAGGGCTGTGTGCTCGCTCCAACTCTGTTCTCTCTTTACTTTGCTGTTGTGGTCCGAGAAGCCTTGGAAACGTTGTCGGAGGGCATTCGTGTTCGTTACCGAATTGATGGCGGTGGAATATTCAATTTGGCTAGATTGAAGGCCAATACTAGAGTGTCTTACGCAACTATCACTGAGATGTTGTACGCAGATGACTTGTGTTTTGCGGCAGATTCGGTCCAGAGTTTACAGAGGCTTATGTCGTGTCTTCAGGAGTCATGCGTAAGATTTGGTTTAAAGATTAATGTGAGAAAGACTGAAGTAATGGCTCTTGGTTCTCCGGCAGCGCCTTTAGTGGATGTGAGACTCGGTAGTGAATCGCTAAAGCTTGTGGAAAGGTTTAAGTATCTGGGTAGCACCGTAACAACTAGGTGCCTACTTGATGATGAAGTAAATAGCAGAATAGGAGCAGCTGCTGCAGCTTACGGTAGACTTCGTCACAAGTTATTTCGCTCCCACGATGTCAAGCTTTCCACAAAAATCGCTGTATACATGGCCGTCATCTTGCCAAACATCTTGTACGCCTCTGAAACGTGGACAGTGTACCGCAAGCATATCCGTGTGTTTAGTAGCTTGAAAGTGATTTGTCATATTTAAACATTGAACGTTACATTTTTTTTTGTTGTTTACATTGTTCGATTTGAATTTTCGCTCCAGAAGTCTGTCTGAAAGAGTTTGAATTGCTTTTTTGTGCAGAAAAGTTTAATTTCAAATCTTTGAGTGATATAAACAGTGTAAATAATATTTTAGGTTAAGTTTTTGTTACATTACTGGCTAGTGACAACCCACCAAGATGTAAGATGTCAATTATTTATTAAGTAAATGATTAAAAATGTAGGTAGGCAGGTTTCAAACGATAAAATTACTTACTAGGGGAAGATGTAGTACTTTCTTCTTGTACAATATCAACCTTTAATTTATTTTCTTCAAGGGCTTCTTGTATTGTTGCCAATCTTTGTCTTTTTATAGCAGCGGGACGAGATGTTGTTGTTGAAGGTAAATTCCTTTTTCTGTCAGTTTGGCAATCAAATTTAGATGGGAGGCATCCGGGTCTCATCATTACCTTATCTACAAAGCCCATGATGTGATATCGCATGTAGTTCACCATGTCATTCGGAAGCTAAAACAAAAATAAAAATTAGCCCCATCAACATTATGATTGTGAAAAAGTTAGTAGCACACACTTTTTTAGTTTATTTGAATTAACCACGAATGTATGTACTTACGTCAAAATGATCTTCACAGAAATAAATTGGAGACGATATAGACATTCCATCGCATTTTCGTCTTGCGAGGTCTAACCATTTCTTTCTCATGTCTGGTTTTCTTGGAACGTCAATAAATATTTTGCTTGGTGAATTTATTGACGTATTCCTGCATTGGGGAACCACACACCAACGAAATTTTCTTGTATCCATATTACTGTATCGACAAAAACTTCACATAAAACTTGAAAACTGCAGTTGCACTGGATTTGCACTGTCTAAGTGTTTATTTGCCCACGTATGACGTCACTCACCTAGTTTGACAGTTGGTGGTGTTTCGCGATGTTTTCGCGGCAATTTTAAAATAAGTATTTTTAAACACGGTTTTTTTTTAATAATAAAGCATTTACGAAAAAAAAATTTTTTTACGTGTATATATAACAATAAAGATTAGTTTAAAGTAGTTTTTAAAAAGTTGTCCGATCCCCTATTACATCATTATTTTGTCTGCTGAGGTATAATATTTCTTAGCGGTGAAATTAAAATAGTCTTATTGTTGGAACTTCTGTTAACTGGAAACTAATCAATGCTTTGACTATTTAAAGCTATTATTGCCTTACAATAAATTATTAAAGAGATTTTAATAAAGCATGATGATTGTATTTGGGCTTTAGGGTAAAATTCTGTTTTACTCATACCATACATCATTTTAAGTTTTTAAACAGTTATTTTCCCCCCCTGATCTCCTAGGCTCTGAGGACGGGGTTCCTTTCCAAAAGAAAGTATACCCACCCAGGCGCAAATATGTTTTTAAAAACTCACCAGCCGTTCTATACTCGTAGTAAGTCATAGTTTGTACTAAATGCTTTTAAATATCACAGAACCGGTGTTTATCCTACAAAATCCAATGTAGAAATAGCGTATCGTCACATTTAAAATTATTCTGTGAGTATGACATCATTCCGTCGGCTATGACCCGATTAACAGTAACACGGACAAATCGATACTACCAAAACATGCAGGGTTGTTTTAACACGGCACCGGCCTTTTTAATTTGGCTGGATTGCATCAGAAGGTCGTTAGTGCTTAAGTATTCAAAGATAGCTTTTTTTCATTTACCTTCATTTATAAATTATCAACAATTTGAAAAAAGTACTGATTCGTTTTTCTTTGCTTAGTGTTTATTTTGAAAACATTTCGTTTCAATCTCATTTGTTTTTTCACAACGTTATCATAAAGTTTTAAAGGTTTTTGCAATAAACATTTAGAATACGGCTTATAATAAACCTTTTTTTTTAAATATAAAAATATTTTTTTTTCTTTTTGACGAAGTAACAAAACGCAAATAATGTTGCCAAGTCTTGTAAATTGTAACTAGCACTGTTATAAGGACATTATGTTTGAGACTGTCTTAGGTAGTTCTTATTTTACAATTACATCATTATTTTGTCTGCTGAGGTATAATATTTCTTAGCGGTGAAATTAAAATAGTCTTATTGTTGGAACTTCTGTTAACTGGAATAGTTTCCAGTCAATGCTTTGACTCAGTGCCGTAAATAGCCTTATATGCGCCCGGTGCGAGCTCACAAAACTGCGCCCCTTTTTTGTTTACTTGAAAGTCGGTCATTTCTGCGCCCCCCAGGGTGCGAGCTCACAAAGTTGCGACCTTTTTTTTTTTCTGCGCCCCTCCAGGGTGCGAGCTCACAAAGCTGCGACTTTTTTTTTTTTACTTGAAAGTCGGTCATTTCTGCGCCCCTCCAGGGTCTGCGCCCTGTGCCTGGGCACCGCTGGCACCGCCCTATTTACGGCACTGCTTTGACTATTTAAAGCTATTATTGCCTTACAATAAATTATTAAAGAGATTTTAATAAAGCATGATGATTGTATTTGGGCTTTATGGTAAAATTTTGTTTTACTCATACCATACATCATTTTAAGTTTTTAAACAGTTATTTTCCAGGTCATTGTGTACCTTTTAGAAACTGATATGACAACACTATACACCTGTCAAGCGCAGAAAAAAGGAAAAAAAATAATGAAAAAGGGACCTGTCTATCTCGTTTTGTCAGGTGTACATAATTGTCGCATTTTTACAAATAAAAACTCAAATTAAATGGAATCTGTATAGCAATTCTTAGCGGCATTAATATATTTTTAAGTGTTTTTAGTGTTAGTGCAATTGATTTAAGAGGTAAATGCTGTTTGTACAGACGTAAACAAAAACAATGAATGGAGTTTCCAAAAATCGAATGTCGAATCTTTGTTTTTTTTGTTAACGCGCTCTTTCTTGCAATTACGCACAGGAATCATTATTATTCTTTTAATTTGTTCAGAAAACTTGATTTAGTAACTTTTTAAAGTTGTTTATATTAAATCCCAAAGATCTTACCGGAGTTTGTGTCTTTGAGTAGCAGAGTACACGCAGTTACGAAATATATGCACACACACTTTTATAGTTTAAATATTATTTTCGCGATATTATTTTTCTCGAGAAAATACGAAACACAGTTTTTTGTTTTCACTTACGTCAAGACAGACACTTATTGTCACTGTAGTCTATGTCTATGTTCATCTTTATTTTCGTAAAGAGTTTATAACACTCAACTACAACACTTTCCCTGAACATTTACATAGTACACAATCCTAGTGCCTGGCGTAGAACTGCATATGTCACACGAGGTAGTGCTTTGGTGAGGATGTCCGCGACTTGATCCTTTGTCCCGATTCTTATAACGTTGCAGATACCCTCAGTTACCAATTCTCTGACGTTGAAATGTCTGAGCCGGATATGCTTTGTTCTTTTGTGAAACTCGGGGTTGTGAGCAAGACGTCTACAATTGTAGTCAATGCCTGGTATATTCTTGTAAGCCACACTAGTTCTCTGCCAGCTTCACTAGCTGCCACAATTTCGGCTTCTGTAGTGGAAATAGCGACCGATGTTTGTCACTGGCTAATCCATGAGACTGTGCCGCCAGAATAACGACAGATCACTCCTGTCGGGGAACGTCCAGTTTCTGGATCACCTCCGTGGTCGGCGTCACTAAAACCTTCTAAGATTCCAGGTTTGTGACCAGCTTTATAGGAGATCCCATGCGAAGTGGTACCTTTGATGTAGCGTAAGATACGTTTTACCTTAAGCCAATCTGTCTTTGTAGGTTTTTCCAACTTTCTTGAGACAACTCCGATAGCATAAGCAATGTCAGGCCGAGTACCAACCATTAAGTATGCTAGAGCACCTACAGCTTCTCTATATGGGAAACAGGAATCTTCCGTTTCTTCTTTCCCTTCTTGAAGAGTCTCTCTTTCAATCGGTGTGGAAACGGGATTACAGTCACTCATATGAAAGCGGTCTAGTACCTTTTTCGCGTATGCCTCTTGGTTAATGAAGATAGAGCCATCCTTCTCGCGATGAATTTGAAGACCAAGATAATAAGACGCTGGTTTCGTCGTTATGCGTAGTCTTTTCTTCAAATCTTCTAAGAAAGCGTTAGCCGTGTCTTCATCAGTGGCAGCTACTAATCCGTCATCGACGTACAACGTGATCAGTAGTTTCTTCCTATTTACTTCTCTTGAATATAAGCAACAATCAGCTTCGGACTGTTTGAAGTTCATATCCAATAGTATCTCTTGAAAGCAAGAGTTCCAGCACCTGGGTGCTTGTTTAAGTCCGTACAAGCTACGGTTAAGCTTGAAAACAGTAGACGAAGACGTTCCTTTCGTGGGGTTGCACCCTTCTGAGGGTTGAACGTTTTCGCGATCGTCCCTTTTCATAGCGTCAGCAAAACTATTTGGGAATGTTTCAGTGATACAGGCGTAATCCCTTAGTCTATCGGGACGTCGAATCAGTGAGCGATCTCTAAGATTATAGCCGGTTGGCGGTGGTTCAGCGTCATAGAATTCTTCTTGAACTGTCGTTTCGTCTTCATAGTCATGGTCTCCGTGGAGGACTTGGTCCGACACTTCTCCCTCGAGAACATGATCATGATCGTTGGAGATCGTTTCTGGTGTATCTCCCTCGTGAACGAGAGTTCGCTCTGGAGCTGTAACATCTCTTTGAGAGTCCGTGTTTGGCGTTATAGAAATCGGGTATTCTCTTGTCTCAACTTCTGTTTTAGGAATTTCACTACTACAGGTCGGAAGAGGTTTCTCATCGAAGATTACGTCACGAGAGCGGACGAGCGTCGAGTGTTTTCCGTCTGTGACCCAAATACGGTAACAATCTTCATCGTACCCGATAAGTCGTCCTTTTATCGCCTTTTTGTCGAGTTTTCTACGTTTCTGCCTTGGGATATGGACGTATGCGGTTGAGCCTATTATTCGGAGATCAGTTCGGAGCTTAATAATAGGTTTCTTTCCATACCAAAGTTCATACGGAGATTTCTTTCCTGATCTTGTTGGACCTGTTCTGTTCAGAATGTATGCCGCGGTATTAATGAGCTCTGCCCAAAGCACTTGTGGTAATGGCTCATGAGCATACATCATCGATCTGCCTGTCTCAACAAGGGTTCTGTTTTCCCTTTCGCTTACTCCGTTTTGTTCTGGTGTATACGGGGTGACGAGTCGCTGTGTTATTCCATGAGTGTCCAGAACACTTTTTATGGACGCATTATCAAATTCGCCACCGTTGTCACTCAAAAGGCATTTTATGGTGTGTCCGACTGTTTTAGTTTGAGCGATCATCAAAACTAACTTGTCTTTGACCTCTGACTTCTTTCGTATAAAGTACACCATACGGTAGCCAGTAAAGTCGTCTTTGAACAAAACGTAGTATCTATAGTTTGAAAAGCTAGGTTGAAAGGGTCCACAAACGTCGGTGTGTATAATTTCTCCGGGCACGGTAGCTCGGGTTCTTGTACCGAATTTAAGTCGATGCGCCTTTCCAAAGATGCAGCCTTCACAGGTCTCTTTATCCAACGGCAGGTCAAGACCTAGTTCTCGCTGGATCGTCGCTCTTACGACACGTGTCTTTTATTCTGGTGAGCGAGTCTCTCGTGGTAAAGTTGCATCGTTGCTGTAGTTGCAAAGACTTCGGGTGGTGTATCTGGTAGTACGGCTTTTACTTCCAGTCGATATAATCCACCTTGTTTTTGCCTCTTCCCTGTTAAGCATACTTTCCCGTTGACAATGACGGTGCATTCAGTTGTCCTGGATGAAAAGATGCTATTCGGGATTCGGTCGTGAAGGGCGAGTACGGAGAAAAGGTTCTTGCTTATGGCTGGCACGTACCAGACGTCTTGCAGGCTGATGTCGATTTGCTTCCCGTTTACGTACCCTTTGAGACGTACTGTTCCTTTGCCTTTGGCACGGACTTCATTACCAGCGGCCGTCGTAACAGTGTAGTTCTCATTGAAGTGTTCGTACGTTTGAAAGATATCAGCTCTGTTGGTGACGTGGCTTGTTGCGCCATTATCGACGTACCAGTTCTCGTTGTCCCGTGAAACTGTGCAGATTTCATTGTCTTCTATAGACATGAGTAAAAGGTTTGCGGTTTTGGAAGTAGAAGGCGTTGCTGTCTGGGTCGGATTTTGGTTCTTAGGAGGTTTACGTCACGGATCCATTTTTGACAGTTACGTACTCTGTGACCTATACCTAGGCAGTAGTTGCACTTGATCTTTTTGTCCTTCTTCTTCTCCATATTTGAAACCAGGGCTTCTGATTGATGCGTAGGCACGTTGTTGCCTTTAAGTGCCCTTTCAAATGCGCAGAGATGACTGGTTAGGTTTTCTATAGTACGGTTATATTTATTCAGGAGGAGCCAATTACTTCTGAAACTGAAGTATGAATCATCAAGCGTGTCCAGTATTTTACAAACCAGTAGCAGTTCGGGTAGCTCTTGATTACTGTCCTTCTTGAGTGCTAGATTCAGTTCAGTCCAGATGTTTTTTTAATTTTGACTTGTGAGTGGCTATGTCGTCTGCTTGATCTTTCTTATAGCTCAAGAAACTCATACACAGGTTATAGGTTTTGTCCTCATTTGTTCCTATGTAACCTATTAAATCCCAAAGATCTTACCGGTGTTTGTGTCTTTGAGTAGCAGAGTACACGCAGTTACGAGATATATGCACACACACTTTTATAGTTTAAATATTATTTTCGCGATATTATTTTTCTCGAGAAAATACGAAACACAGTTTTTTGTTTTCACTTCACGTCAAGACAGACACTTATTGTCACTGTAGTCTATGTCTATGTTCATCTTTATTTTCGTAAAGAGTTTATAACACTCAACTACAACAGTTTACATACATGAGCAGTTTTTGATGCCATTATTTTTTTAATTTTTATTATTTAAATACTAATTAGAATATGTTTTTAAAAACTCACCAGCCGTTCTATGCTCGTAGTAAGTCATAGTTTGTACTAAATGCTTTTAAATATCACAGAACCGGTGTTTATCCTACAAAATCCAATGTAGAAATAGCGTATCGTCACATTTAAAATTATTCTGTGAGTATGACATCATTCCGTCGGCTATGACCCGATTAACAATAACACGGACAAATCGATACTACCAAAACATGCAGGGTTGTTTTAACACGGCACCGGCCTTTTTAATTTGGCTGGATTGCATCATAAGGTCGTTAGTGCTTAAGTATTCAAAGATAGCTTTTTTTCATTTACCTTCATTTATAAATTATCAACAATTTGAAAAAAGTACTGATTCTTTTTTTATTGCTTAGTGTTTATTTTGAAAACATTTCGTTTCAATCTCATTTGTTTTTTCACAACGTTATCATAAAGTTTTAAAGGTTTTTGCAATAAACATTTAGAATACGGCTTATAAATAAACCTTTTTTTTTAAATATAAAATTTTTTTTTTCTTTTTGTCGAAGTAACAAAACGCAAATAATGTTGCCAAGTCTTGTAAATTGTAACTAGCACTGTTATAAGGACATTATGTTTGAGACTGTCTTAGTGTTTCAAGTAGTTTTGTATTAAAATATAATAAAAACTAAAATTATAAAATCAATTTAATCTTCATTTTCCAAAGGTTTCAAATAACATAAAAGACATTCCTTGTCAAAACTAATCAATCAATAATATGTACAATAAACAATCATTTAAAGAGGTTGGTCGGGAACATCCTGCCCCTGGGTATCAAGCGGACTCACCAGCACAATAAGCTTGTTAGCCGGCCTACGTAGTACACCACCCTTGGTTGCGACTTCAACAGCACGCACACGCCCATCGCGTCCAGGGAAGGTCGAAACTACCCTTCCCCGTGGCCACACGTTTCTCGGCGAGTTGGGGTCAGCTATCAGGACTACATCCCCGATCTTCACCGATTGACTTGTATCTGTCAGCCACCTAGAACGTGTTTGAAGACTCGGGAGATACTCGCGTAGCCACCGGGACCAAAATTTGTCAGCTAAGCGTTGCGCTAGCCGCCATTGCTTTCTCAGATGTAAGTCGTCGTCAGAGAAAATACCAGGGCGAGGCAGCGGATTTGAGGAACCGATCAAAAAGTGATTGGGCGTCAGTGCCTCTTCTTGATCCACATCCATTGAGACGTGGGTTAAGGGCCTACTGTTAACTATGTTTTCCGCCTCAAGCAGTAATGTGAGTAGAGTCTCCTCGTAATTTCCCGGGCTTATTGGGATTTTTCACCCCGAAATGAGGTAAAAACCAAACTCGACCGGATGGAGCTTCCAAAACTTCCTCGGCGTAATTCTTATCGAGCATGTTTTGGACTTGTTTAGCATAGTCAGCTGCAAACGCAGTATCAGAGTCCATCATTTTTTCAATTGCGTGTAGGCGAATTTCCGCATTTCTTCGGTTGTTCGGTAATTTCACGTCATCTGACTTCCATAACAACCCCGACTCCCAACGGTCTCCTTTCCTGGCAGACTTTGTCTGCAATAACTGCATAGCTCGTTGTTCGTCTGGAGAGTAACGGTGACTATGGTTGCACCTAATGCCCATATTGTCAAGCCTGAAATATTCCTGCAAAAGGGTCGAAACGTCGTCGTCGTTCTTCAGGTGATAGGTGGTTTCAAACTGACGTCCTGTCATCGACGTCGAAAATCCGTGCAAGACCCATCCCAACAAAGTACGCGATGCGACTGGCTCATTCCTGTTTCTCTCCCTGATTTCTCTACTCACTATGAGGTGCCAGTTGTCTTGGCCTATCAACAACGAGGGCTTTCCACAAAACTCATCTAAAGGAATACCCTTTAAATGATCATACTGCAACTCATCTTCAGTGACAGCACACTCAGGCAGTTTCAAATGATCTACAGTGCGAGCTCTTTCCAATATATACGAAACATCACCAGTTCGTACCGTCAGAGTTACCACTCTGCTGATAATACCATTGTCATCGCCGACAGCACCCTGGAGGTTTAAAGCCACCTCCGGCCCAGTAGCTCCTATCTTATCTGCTACATCTTTTTCCACTAGCGTCATAGTAGATCCTTCATCTAAAAGTGCAAACGTATCTACGTTACCAGGAGGACCTTCTATGCGGATTGGAACTACCTTCAAGTAAACCTTCCTCTTTTGGCTCGACCAGACATTCGCAGCTGTTCCGCTTTCCGGTTTCTGATTCTCCACCTTTTTCGGGTCCGCCTTGGCGTTGTGCAAAAGAGTATGATGTCCCGAAGAGTTGCAAGTTGAACACCTTTTCTTGGATTTGCATCTATCACGTCGATGAGAAGGGCTTAGGCACCTAAAACATACGCGTCTTTTAATAATCCACTCCCAACGCTTGTCGATACTCTCAGACTTAAATTTCAGGCAAGCTTTAATCGTATGATCCGCATTGGAGCAGAATATGCATTCCTCCGTCTCTTTACTCGAGGATGACAGCATCGCACTGATATCGGGCTTTTCTTCCTCCGCAGTATAAGTGAAAATAGGTTTCGAATGTACATACCCGAACCCGCTCTTCGCTATCTTCCTGGACGGTGTCGGCTCTACAGCGCCGTGTTTACAAATTTCCTGAGCTTCTGACGTTAGATATTTAGCAAGCAGTAAGAGCTTAGGCTGATGCTTGCTTGCACCCTTACAGTAATCTAGCCATCGGTAAAATAAAGGCTCAGTCAATTTATGAATTATCTCGGATATTAGTTCAGGGCTATAAAGATATCCAACATTTTCAGTGCTCTGAATAATCGCTGCACAATTATCCACTCTTGTGGCAAGTGATACCACCTCTAATCGCAGACCAGTCAACTTGGGCACACTTTTCATTTCGTGAACTAACCTACCTAATACTAGATCAGATCTACCAAACCTCATCTCCAAAATTTTCATGACGTCAGACGCAGAAGTAGTCGCAATCAATCTAGCAGCAACCGCCTGCCACGCCTCGCCTTGTAGAGAACGTTGAAGTCGCGCAAGATTCTCCTCCTCGGAATACTGTCCTACTCTGGTCGTGATATCGTACGCTCTCTTAAATCGCAACCAATCGAGGGGATCTCCTGAAAAGGTAGGCAAGTTATTACTGGTGAGCCGGCCTAACAGTTTATCATTGTTGGTGTTTGAATTTTTAATAACGTTACAAATAGAATGAGTAAACTCAGCAATATCAAAACGATAATAAAAACAACGATTATCAAAACGATCACTCTCCTTCTGCCGAAGTCGCTCTACGTCGTCATGGCAACACGCCCGCACACCGTCGCTTGCCGCTGTCCGCGGCTCGTCGTGCTTCTCATAGTGCGCAGACATGTTGTCATTGTCATCGGCAGGCAAACCAAAGTGAGGTCGGGAATCCTCTACCCACCGTTCCGTGGGCTCCCCAGATCGAGTTGATGAACTACGTATTGATGCCAAGTCCTCTTGTAAACGTGCTTCAAGCAAAGCCTTTTCTGTCGCTATGGCTTGCTTTGCTAAATCTTTTTCTCTTTGTAAAGATTCTTTTTCTCTTTCTAAAGTTTCTTTTTCGAGTTGAATCTCCTTTAGTTGCAGCTCTGCAGCCTCTCGGGCTGCGCGTGCCTCCAATCGTCGCTGCTGTGATGCCACGGAACTCGTCTTCGTCCCACTTTTATTCGATACAGGCCCCGGCGTGGGCGGATTAAGTTGGGACGTTGTCAAAATTTTCTTTGCGTTTTCAGCATTTCTCGTAGCCACACGCTCACTCCTCCGCAGCGACATTTTTTGGGAACTAATAATCTCAGTTCTTTCGAAGAACCACTTAGGACCACACTGGACCCCTTGTTTGCTCGAAGGACCACACTGTTTCAAGTAGTTTTGTATTAAAATATAATAAAAACTAAAATTATAAAATCAATTTAATCTTCATTTTCCAAAGGTTTCAAATAACATAAAAGACATTCCTTGTCAAAACTAATCAATCAATAATATGTACAATAAACAATCATTTAAAGAGGTTGGTCGGGAACACTTAGGTAGTTCTTATTTTACAATTACATCATTGTTTTGTCTGCTGAGGTATAATATTTCTTAGCGGTAAAATTAAAATAGTCTTATTGTTGGAACTTCTGTTAACTGGAAAATAATCAATGCTTTGACTATTTAAAGCTATTATTGCCTTACAATAAATTATTAAAGAGATTTTAATAAAGCATGATGATTGTATTTGGGCTTTAGGGTAAAATTTTGTTTTACTCATACCATACATCATTTTAAGTTTTTAAACAGTTATTTTCCAGGTCATTGTGTACCTTTTAGAAACTGATATGACAACACTATACACCTGTCAAGCGCAGAAAAAAGGAAAAAAAATAATGAAAAAGGGACCTGTCTATCTCGTTTTGTCAGGTGTACATAATTGTCGCATTTTTACAAATAAAAACTCAAATTAAATGGAATCTGTATAGCAATTCTTAGCGGCATTAATATATTTTTAAGTGTTTTTAGTGTTAGTGCAATTGATTTAAGAGGTAAATGCTGTTTGTACAGACGTAAACAAAAACAATGAATGGAGTTTCCAAAAATCGAATGTCGAATCTTTGTTTTTTTTGTTAACGCGCTCTTTCTGACTGCAATTACGCAAAGGAATCATTATTATTCTTTTAATTTGTTCAGAAAACTTGATTTAGTAACTTTTTAAAGTTGTTTACATACATGAGCAGTTTTTGATGCCATTATTTTTTTAATTTTTATTATTTAAATACTAATTAGAATAACAAATATGTTTTTAAAAACTCACCAGCCGTTCTATGCTCGTAGTAAGTCATAGTTTGTACTAAATGCTTTTAAATATCACAGAACCGGTGTTTATCCTACAAAATCCAATGTAGAAATAGCGTATCGTCACATTTAAAATTATTCTGTGAGTATGACATCATTCCGTCGGCTATGACCCGATTAACAATAACACGGACAAATCGATACTACCAAAACATGCAGGGTTGTTTTAACACGGCACCGGCCTTTTTAATTTGGCTGGATTGCATCAGAAGGTCGTTAGTGCTTAAGTATTCAAAGATAGCTTTTTTTCATTTACCTTCATTTATAAATTATCAACAATTTGAAAAAAGTACTGATTCTTTTTTCTTTGCTTAGTGTTTATTTTGAAAACATTTCGTTTCAATCTCATTTGTTTTTTCACAACGTTATCATAAAGTTTTAAAGGTTTTTTGCAATAAACATTTAGAATACGGCTTATAATCCCTCTACCTCAAGTACCTGTGCACGTGCAGAGGGAGCTCGGGCCTGAGTTCATTGAGCCTCGAACACCGATAGGATTTGTAGCTAAAGATGTTTTAGATGTCATTAAGCGTATGAATAGAGGCAAATCCCCAGGTTTCGATGGACTTAGTATTGAGCACCTGCAGCATGCTGGTGTTCATTTACCAAGGGTGCTTGCTATGTTTTTTACGTTTTGTGTGCGTCATGCCTACTTGCCTGATGAATGCATGAGGACGGTGGTTGTGCCAATCATTAAAAATAAGACAGGTGATCCGTCTGATAAAAGTAATTATAGGCCCGTATCACTGGCTACTACTGTGGCGAAGGTATTGGACGGTGTGCTTGACCGCATATTGAGCAAGCACGTTAACTTGAATGACGCACAGTTCGGATTTAGGTCCGGAATGTCCACTGAAACTGCGATAATGTGCCTCAAGCATACTGCTCGGTATTATACAGACAGGAAGACACCAGTCTATGCCTGTTTCCTGGACCTGTCAAAAGCCTTTGATATGGTGTCCTATGACTTGCTCTGGAACAAGATGAGAAAGGAAGCTAACCTTCCTGACGAGATAGTAAACATTTTTAATTATTGGTACAGCAACCAAACAAATGTTGTTCGTTGGGCGGGGAAGCTCTCGGAGGAGTACAGACTCAAATGTGGAGTGAGACAGGGGGGATTAACCTCTCCCTCTATTTTTAATATGTATGTAAATGGCCTTATCGAGGAACTCAGCGGTATGAAGGTTGGCTGCTCGATAGATGGAAAGATGGTTAATAACTTAAGCTATGCTGATGTCATGGTGCTGCTGGCTCCCTCGATAAGTGCCCTAAGAAAACTTGTCATGAAATGTCAACATTATGCTAAAGCCCATGGGCTCATGTACAACTCTAAAAAGAGTGTGCTGATGGTGTTCCAGTCTAAGGGCCACAAAATCCATGCAGTACCACCTATCTACTTAGATGGAATAGCACTACAAAGAGTGAATAGTTTCAAGTACCTGGGCCACTGGGTGTCTGAGGACCTCAAAGATAACGAGGATATTGAGAGGGAGCGACGGGCGTTGGCGGTCAGGAGCAATATGTTGGCCCGCAGGTTTGCACGTTGTACTGTACCCGTTAAGGTGATACTTTTTAAAGCATTTTGTCAATCTTTTTACACGTGTAACCTGTGGGTCAGCTATACGCTGGGGGCCATCAACGCCCTGCGCGTGCAATATAACAATGCTTTTAGGGTGTTGTTGGGGTTGCCGCGTTACTGCAGCGCATCAGGCATGTTCGCAGATGCCCACACGGATGGTTTTCATGCCATCCTGAGAAAAAGAGCCGCATCGATGCTAAGCCGTATCCGCGGCAGCACCAACAGCATTGTAAATGTAATAGCCAATAGGTTCGATTGTCCTCTACAAAGGCATTGGAGCTCCTTGCATGTTCCTACTAAATGATAAGTTTTTGATTGTGATGTTTTTTTTTATTATAAGTGTAATTTTTTATTTGTAAGCTGACTTATTGTGTACCTTTTAAAATAATGTGTATGGACCCAGAGTCTGAAATAAACTATTTTATTATTATTATTATGTTGGTACTCTTACGAGATCACGGGTCCAAAGGGACCCGGTCCTTTGAAGCATGCGTGGGGCCAAAGCCAACAGCGCAGAGGCTTTTTTGTACCATTTGATCTAAATGAAATGTGTACATCTGCCAGGTTCTATCTCTGACTAAATACAGATCTAGTCAAAGACAGCACCTGGCAAATGTAAGAACTATTGCAAAATTAAAAGAAAAACTAAATCCAGGTCTATTATGTGTAGTTGGATGGTTTGGTCAACTGGGCTATTGGTCGAGACAACGGACGTCTGCCATGCAAAATGTCTCAAATTTTTCTCCTGGCAGACGGTGACTCGCCTCCCACTAGATGGGCCCCCCAAAACAGCTACCACTCTAAGCGGCCACTAGGGTCGCGGGCAGCAAGGGAGCAACACCGGCGTGGTTGGCTAAGGGTGCCGAGAGGTGTGCACCGGTTTCTGGATCGCGTTAGGTCGGTCAGCCGTTCCCCGCTATTACGCAGATTGAGCACTTCCACCCATCAAGCATATAGCTCTTGCGCTCCACTCTGGACGGCCAATTAAGGCAAGCCAGAGGTGGGGGAGAAAATGGTAAAGTTCCCCCGGGAGGTCTCGGGTCCGTGGTGTCGCCACACACCAACAGCTCGCCACAAGCTGCCCTGCGGAGACTGATTGCATTGATGGAAGTTGTAATTCCTCAGGGAGGAGCCCCAACTTCCACCAATGGGCGATGGGGTCGTCACATCCCTACGCTCTTATTATTATTATAATAAACCTTTTTTTTAAATATATATTTTTTTTCTTTTTGACGAAGTAACAAAACGCAAATAATGTTGCCAAGTCTTGTAAATTGTAACTAGCACTGTTATAAGGACATTATGTTTGAGACTGTCTTAGGTAGTTCTTATTTTACAATTACATCATTATTTTGTCTGCTGAGGTATAATATTTCTTAGCGGTGAAATTAAAATAGTCTTATTGTTGGAACTTCTGTTAGTTGGAAACTAATCAATGCTTTGACTATTTAAAGCTATTATTGCCTTACAATAAATTATTAAAGAGATTTTAATAAAGCATGATGATTGTATTTGGGCTTTAGGGTAAAATTTTGTTTTACTCATACCATACATCATTTTAAGTTTTTAAACAGTTATTTTCCAGGTCATTGTGTACCTTTTAGAAACTGATATGACAACACTATACACCTGTCAAGCGCAGAAAAAAGGAAAAAAAAATAATTAAAAAAAGGGACCTGTCTATCTCGTCTTGTCAGGTGTACATAATTGTCGCATTTTTACAAATAAAAACTCAAATTAAATGGAATCTGTATAGCAATTCTTAGCGGCATTAATATATTTTTAAGTGTTTTTAGTGTTAGTGCAATTGATTTAAGAGGTAAATGCTGTTTGTACAGACGTAAACAAAAATAATGAATGGAGTTTCCAAAAATCGAATGTCGAATCTTTGTTTTTTTTGTTAACGCGCTCTTTCTGACTGCAATTACGCAAAGGAATCATTATTATTCTTTTAATTTGTTCAGAAAACTTGATTTAGTAACTTTTTAAAGTTGTTTACATACATGAGCGGTTTTTGATGACATTATTTTTTTAATTTTTAGGGCATAGCAGCTCCAAACTTGTAATAATATGATGAATTTCTGATTTGTTATTATTTCTTTAAATTATTTACAAACAGGGAATGTTATTATGATAGAGAACAATACGTGTGGCGCATATAAAGACATCGTTGCAACGAGCTTGACCGGATCAAATGCAAGATTGACTACAATGAAGTTTGCTAAAATTTTCAAGAGTGACGTGATTTGCTGACCATTTATTGATTTAAAAAATATTTTGCAATGAAAGAAAGAACAGTTAAAAAAATGACGCTCATGCATTCTAAATGCGGAAACTATACCTTGCATAATTAAAATAACAAGTTAATTCGAAGCTGTAAGTATTGTTCTAAGAAAAAATCATTATTGTAAGATTTGAATAGTTGAAACGCAACCTCTCTAGGTAATGAAAAATCACTTAATTAATCAGTAAGATACCAGCAGTCCAAAGGGTTTCTAAAGAATCGGGAAAGAATAATAGATATGTAGATACCAAGCATTCGCTTTTCACGGTTCTAAAAATAAAATCTTTAAAAATCACGTTCAGCGTTAATAGGAATCCCATTAAAATGTTGTCGTACAGCCGCCGGTACTGCTGATAGGGTGCTTAATATTCTCGTGTAACAACCAGTAACGATTTTAGAATAGTTCAGCAAACTCAATTTCTCCCATATTAATCTGCTCAAATACTTATGCGTAAGCAAAAAACTATGTATTCTGTCTATAGTTGTAAAAAACCCGTTAGCTACCGTTAAATAACCAAATTTTTGGTTAGCTACCGATAAAATGCAGTTGTTAACGGTTAGTTATCTGACAGTGACAGCTAAAAAGGGTATAGTTTTTTCCTTTGTGAAGAGAAAATCGATATTCAAAAGATAAATAAAATTCATTTTAGATGTTATCCTACTACCTAATCCTACTAAGATTATAAATGCGAAAGTTTGTAAGAATAGATGGATGGATAGATGTCTGTTACTCTTTCACGCAAATACTACGAAACGTAAATGTTAAATTATACGTCGCTTTAATTTATAATTGCGTCTAATACACAATCTATTACTATTATTATTATACAAACACTTATTTACATCTAGCGGAATCTAGTGGAATTTAACCGTAAAATGCATAAAATGCGGGTTATTAACCGTTTCTAACGAAAAATGCATATTTACCCGCACGGTTAAAATCGTTAATAACCGGCGTCGCATCTATAATTCTGTCTAATATAATTTTTGTATGTAGTATCTTATAATAAAAAACATCAGGTTAAGCTAAGAAGTACTAAACCACTTAATTTTAACACAAAAATAAGAAATCCTTTTAAATACCATTCTAAAAAAAAATATTTAATTTAAAGACAAAAAAATTAATTAGAAACATGGTATACATCGTTTTTGAAGGTGCTTTCCGCAGGCCATCTTAATTATTACATATTTTCGTTGTGAACATTAAAAAGTATTATCTTAATAAATTGTTTTGGATTTGATTCGCGTTCTGTTTTTATGGCAAAGAACTTAAACCGAAATAAGGGGAAAATATAATCTACTCAAACGAAATGTGTCTGTGTATATGGTAAAAGGGGTAAACGAATTTGATACTCAATACACTTGTCTTGCGTAGAGTGAAAATCTCGTATGTTTGCAAACCAAGCTCTGTGGTTTGACCTCCGAGTGTAACCTATTTGCTGCTATCTACAGACAAATGAAAGTCGTATGTATTTGAATTCGCCAAATTACTCAATCTTTGTACAACCCCGCTGGTGTAGTTGTTAGCGTTAAAAGGGGCTCGTTTTTTATAACCTCTTTTGCATTATTCTAATTTTGTTGATTGAAGTAATTTAAAAGACATTATTTTTATCTCTCAGATATTAAGGAAAGAAAAAATATCTGCCCCTTTTTGTCATAATAAAAATATTACCAAAATCAAATATTAAATGATGTGGGTACATGAATATGGATTGTAAGTATGTTAATATCTAGTTATCTATTGTTCCGTTATCACCCAACGGTGCTTGAAATCAATCAATCATATCTGATTCTGTGTCTGGTTGGCTCGTACTATGCCCTGTGGTTGATGGTGAAGAATCGGTTTATTTGTCCTCGAAGATCTCATAGCATGTCGCGATCTTGGACCAATTTCTAAGTGTAAGTAAATTTTGAAGTAAAACCTTATTTATTATGATAAGAACTTATCCTTTTCGGCTGAGTATTAATGAATCGAATGATCTCACAGGCCGGAAATACTGTATTAAAAGTTTGACTGATGTGTACGTGCAATATTCTCGATAATTTCTACAAGCAAAAGATATCACTTATTGAAAGACGATGTTAAATCAGATGATGAAGCGTTAAAAAAATAAAATTATCTGATAATCTATTAAACTAAGTATTATACGCAAGTCCACGTAAAGTAAAAGCCTAAATTCAATTAGTAGTAAACTCCATTCAGTGGGCGAAGAAGGGTATCATAAATCAATATCTTCTTGATAGCTTCCAGTCTGCACTAAGATTAATTTGGCATAACCCAACCGATGTGATGAAACCGCAATACACTTGATTAATGAGATTAAGGTTGAATATTGTTTGTACTCAATTATTAGCGAAAATTCATGGATCAAAAAAACAGCTGTGTATGTTGTGAGTGGTATTGAAAAATTCTAAACTAAAAAGTCTGCTGATACATCTACCCAAAGACAAAACCTCGCAGATGCATTAGCCAATACAGGAAAGGTCGGAAGCTATCGGTGAAGTTTATGAGGTTGCGTTTCAATTCATTGCTTTTGACAACGGTTGCCTATCAAGAACAAAACCCTAAACCGACGGGCATAATATGAAAGGGCTTATGAATGTAGAGGAAGCGAAAGTTGTGTGCCAGCCTCGTAGCAAGTGGTAGGATAAAGGCATGACTGTGTGCGTCTGTTGTATATATTTTAATCAAGTATCAACTAAAAATTAAGTTCTTGTTTTCTTTCACCGTCCGTAAGAACTAGTAAAATGTGTGCATGCTTGTTAGATTCAAACGCACCCTAGTCCGCACCATTATGTTTTTCCCAGAATTAAACAATAAACACAGTTTTTGTTTGTTTTATGAAAATGGTTTCACAGTTCACACTGTATTGGTAATAATTACCAATAATAAAATATTATGTGATGGTAATAATGAAATTACCTACATGTTTTATCCTGAGTGTGCCCAACTAGGTAATTAATCAACCACCGTGAACGTCTCGCGATGCCTTCGCCCGCCCGACCTCCAAGAACAAGTAGGGATGCAATAAAGTATCGAAAAACTAATATCGAGTGGATGGAAAAATATTATTCAAATTGCTAATTGTTCGAAAATTGTTCGGAAACTAAATAAATATAAGGACTCAAAACAGACGTTGCTAAATCCAGAACTGTCTAGAACATGGTGGCACCATGGCGAAAACGTATATAAAAATATTATCCTTCGAGTAAAATATTTATAGTCATATACAATATGTTCATGGATTTAACATGTAAAGACTTTGAGCACTGATGAGAAGGTAGATAAACTCTAACTTCATATGCGTTTACCCCATCCAATTTCCGACAGTTTGTACAGACGAACACATAACACACTATAATTTTGCAACAGGACAACTCAGAGGTAACGGTCAAATTGAACGCATTCATCATTCATCATGTTATAATAGCTGTATTTAAAAAGCTAAGTGCTGATGGTCCAACGAAATGGTCCTGTACAGTCATCAGTGTATCTAAGGTACAACGATGTCTGAAAGAAACGTATCAGAGCCATTAAATTGAGTCCTATTGATTTGCTTTTTGGCATCAAAATGAGAGATCAAGACGATGAACTTCATAAATGAAAAGGAAAAGCAATAGGTTTCACGAGAAAAGACTTGAATTAAGAAATAAAGCCCAATCAGGAAGAAAACATAAGACATTACAATACGAAAAGGAAGAAGGCAATAACAATACGTGATGTAAGTTATTTTAAACCAAATAATTGGGGCTTATGAAATTTTCAAGTGCAACAGAAATGACCGCTATGCTGTTCGGAAAAATGGACAGAAAGAAGGCCCTGTCAATACCGCCTCAGTTGATCTCCTGTAACCATTCATCTGGGGCAGATAAAGAGCAGGAAGGCCGTGTCGAATAATTATTGTACTAAAGTTTTGATTTTTTGTTTGTATTTTGCCATCTATGTGGGGAACTCATTTCTTGAAAAATGCTGCCTGTCAGTTGAGAACAGAGCGAGGTTGTCATAATAGTTGTCGTAAAAAGGCTGTAACGATGGTGGTGTTATGATAAATTGGACTTTACTGCTTGACGTTCCGGCTGCGAGGCTTTAGAGTTCGCTTGTACTCTGGCGATGCGCGGCGTCGTTTACTTGAACTGGCTTGGGAAGGTGAATCTGCAGCTATCCTTTTTAGCACCAATATTTATATTCGCAGATTGTCAGTGACTCCGGCACACCACACTTATCAGTATCGGGGTAATTTTTTTGTTGATTTGGCAAATATCGCAGTTTGCTTTTATAAATCACTGGATTCAATACTGATGATGAATGTAAATCCTTAAGTACTTCTAAAAAAAAACGCGTTTAGTCCCGTTATAATGATCTCTCTTATATGTTTGCAAATATCTAATTTCGTTCTGAACTCTGTAAGGTTTGCTGCTCCGTACAAGAAAGATTTATTGGATTCGCTGTCTCGGATGCCATCAATAACGTATTCCATAAGTGCTGCGTCTACATGACCATGTATCATTGCTCTTCTTATTTCACATATTTTGTTAATTTAACCACAGTTATTCTTGTAAATACTATGAACTTATTACATAAGATTTGAAAAAAATTGTAAAGTATCTACTATCAAATGTTATGGCAGAACGGGTAGTTCAAATACTTAATGGGGAAAGGGTATGTTGCCGACGCAAACCCTTAGCGTTAGTGAAACCTGTAGAGAAGCGGTATTCCTCAGGGCACTGCTCAGAGAACTGGATGTCGATTGTAACGTAGCTTTATACTGCGATAATCAGTCAGCTATCAAAATCGCTGAGAATCCCGTAAATCATAGGCGTACTAAACCCATCAGTGTAAGATACCATTATGTCAGAGATATGTAGTAGGAAACATTTTCATATTTGCCAACTGAAAATATGTTAGCTGATATTTTTACTAAACCATTTGGTTGTGTTAAACATACACACATCAACATTATCTAGGGATATCTACATATCATCAAATATCTTAAATACTATTAGGAATTTGCTAATACTGTAAATGGAAAAATTATAGAGAATTTTATAGTTTTTAATAATAAATAAAAAAAAATAATATTAATTGTATTTTTTTTAAATAATTAACTTTTTATCGCCCTAGGTAAATTTGTGTGGTAGAAAATCTGCGTTTTTTTTTAAATTAAATGATCAAATTTAATTCAACTAAACAATTTTATTAATTTAATCAGTGTTGCCGCCTCTCACGTTTATTATAACATCAGTATCAATTGTCTATGCTTAAAATTAAGTTGTTAAGGTCTTGTTGCATTATGAGACCCCCATGCTCTTTCAAAGTGATGGTGAAGTTGTTGTAATGTCTTGGAATTTGGTGGGAAATGTCTTAAAACTCATTGATGTAACATGCCGCACGAATGCTTGATAGGATTTAAGCCGAACGACTGAGCAGGGCAATCCAAAACTTGGGTATAATAGTCTCGTAGAGCGGCCGGTACCTTTTTTTTTTTTTTTGCGATGGGGAATGCATTGACGCACCATGACACCGCAGACCAGCGTAGCCTGCGGCCGTGTGTGGGACTCGGGCGCATGAGAAAAACTGCGCCCACTACCCACTAAACCCCATCGGTTTCCCCTTTCGCTCGCATAAGGACGGATCGCTGCCAGCCGCCAATGGGCGGCTTATGTTCGACCCGTCCTTCGAGCGCCCCGACCTGATGCGGTAGGCCGGGGCTGGCGCCTAGGAAGGACCACCCGAGAAACTAGATGGTCCCCAGACATGGCTCAGGTGACCTTGTGCAATGCGCGGGTTGGGGAGCTACCCCCCCGCGCAGGTCACCCTACACAGGCCTAGAGGGGATGCACGTGAGCGCGCCTCCTCCGGCCCGGCCGTCTACGCCGGAGCGGAGCGGAAGAAGGATCCTCCTCCCGCTCGCGCTCCTTTGCCTCCTTCTGCGAGATGACTTGTTCGCAGAAGGAGGCGGCCGCCTCCCACGCTCGTTGACTGGCGACCATGGCTTGCACCAAGGTCGGCAGCGAGAGGTGCCCACCGCCTAGCGCCGCGATTAGTTCGCGGCGCTCGTGTCGCCAGGCCGGGCACTCCTCGAGGGTGTGCTCAGCCGTGTCGTCGGGAGCGCCGCAGTGATGGCACAGCGGCAACTCCTCCCGACGGGCGACACGGTACAGGTAGTGACCGAAGCACCCATGTCCGGTCAGTACCTGCATAGGTGAGGCAGCCGTGCCGGCGCTCCACCCACTCCCTCAACACCGGACGAATCGCGTCGATCGTCCGGGCCGGCACTCGGGGCTCGGAGAGCCTCCGCCCAAGCGGCTAGGGCCTCCTCCCTAGCCTGGGCACGAAACTCGTCGAGCAGGCCCCTCATAGTTGTAACCTCGGGGACTGGCTCGATCTCCACCACGGGCTCCGGCGGCGGCGGGGAATTGCGTTGGGAGAACTCCCTGCTGTAGGAGCGGACCTCCTTTTTTAGGGCCTCTAACTCAAGTTCCTGTTCGCGGCCTCGAGGCGCCGGATCTTCTCCGATTCTGTTCCGGAGAACACCACGTCCAGCGCCTCTTTTAGCCAGGCCGCGCAGTCCTTCAGCTCTTTTACATAAGTTCCCTTAAGGTTGCCGGCCGTGGCGGCGAGACGGAACACTCTCGCCACACTTTGACCGGCCAAGGCCTTCATCTCGCCGGACTCAATCTCGTCCGGCCTTCGTGGGTCCAATGGGACGTCAGCGGCGGTGTCTTTCTCCGCCGCTGCCTTCTTTGCCGCTCTTTTTGTAGCAGCTCTCTCCGGCTGAGCCAGCTCCTCCGCTGCCTCCATTTCCTGCAGCGTGGCAGCTGCCCGGGAAATCCCTGCTGCATGGCCGGGGGTTGCTTTCTTACCCCTCCTGGCCGTTGATATTTTCGGAGTCGGCACCGGGACGTCAGCGTCCGACTCCTCTTCCTCCTCCCAGAATTTGGAGGGCGGCCTCTTTCGAGCACCTCCTCCGGACGAAGCGTCCATTATAGACGACGCAGGGGTGAGCATCGGAGTGCCCACTTCCTTTCCGTCCAACTCCTCAAGCCGCGTTAGAACAACAGCCGCGGGTCTGCACAACTGTGCTGCCTCAGAAGGCGACACACTTTCCATGTCCGACTCCGGACCACAGGGGCCCGAAGCCACCAAATCGACATCAACCAATTCACAAGCAACAGAGTCCGTTGCACAAGCCAAATTGTCGTCAGGCGAGGCACCCTGGGAAGGGCGACACTCGCCTGGAGGATCCACCGGAAGGTCCGAGGTGCCCTGCGAAGGGCGCCCCGAACGCAAAGAACGCATCGAAGACATTCTAAAACACAACAAAAGATGATGATAGCCCCACTTGACACACACGGATTCGGTCACCTGGCTGCCACTGCGTCACCGTGGTCAGCTCCGGGTCCAGGGCGGACGACGAGGACGTACCGTGTGCGCTGCGAAAAAGCACCGAAAGCACAAGAAAACACTCAATCGCATGTGGGGCCCGCCCCAGAGCGGCCGGTACCTACCGCGCCGCATGGGAATTAGCACTGTCGTTCATGGTTATAAATTCCTGAATGATTTGGACTTTGTTTAGGACAATGACAGATTTTACTACCTTTTTGAGATGTTTTTGCTTAGTCATGATGAACTGGATACAAACGGGCTTGGTTCGTTAACCCAGAAAAAATCCTCCAAAAACATGATTGTCCCGCCTTGGTACACCAAGTGGACCTCCTAAGGGTGTCACAGACAGCTAATACTGTCAGGAGTTCTCAAAACGCGTGTTCTTCTTGAATCTGGATAAAATCTGTAGCGGGAGTCATCGGTTTACAGCATCACGCACCAAGGGTCGTCAATCCATGGAAAATTTTCCTAAGCCCAAGAAAGACGCTTACCGCGATTGCCCCATCAAAATGCTCGTACACGCAGCGGTTGTCCAACATGAAAACCCACTTCATACAAACCCGTTTGCACGGTTTGGTCAATTTTTAGCAGCTGATGGTCCTCCTGGAGCCTTTTTACTAGTCGCATCGCTGTGATGTCTGGTCGTCCTCTAGCAGTCTTTTGGAAAAAAAATATCCTGTGTCTGGGTAGTAATGCAATTTCTGTTTTAGTGCCGTTCAACCACGTTCCCAAGACTGCGATAATTGCTCCAAAACCTTGGTAACATGTTTTGGTTGGTGGTTAGGGCCTCGGCAATGACGCGTTCGAAGGAAACACTTTCTTACAAGTCCACGGATCGCAACATTTCATTTCAACTCAAATGATGACGTTACATTACTCTTAAAAGAACACTCAACAAGTTTCATAAAAAAAAAACATCACTTTTCTTTAGTAAAATATCAAAAAAACAAATTTAATTTTCATGCACTTTTCCCGTGCGGAGGGAACTACCAATAATTTTTTGCCATTCTTTTGTTTTTCTATAAAAATATTTTTTTTTATAAAAATAGAATAAAATACCTTTCAATCGATATATAAACTTCATATAAATATAATATAGAAGTAACAATATAACGTAGTTCATAATATACAATTAAGATATCCCTATATTTTGTTGATGTGTGTATAAGATTCACAGAGGAACTTGGAGTCTTGTGAAGGTGCCCATGTTAAGGGTGGGTGTTGATATGCGATCTCCCTGGTTGTAACCTGGACACCGACAGTGTCATCACGGATGACACGGTCAGTCGTAATATATTCGATGACATTCCTACTTATGGAGTTTTATACTAATATCTTTAATGTGTACTGCTGATATAAATCTTAAAACCTTGTTTGTTCCTTTTTAACTCTTTATATTTTTACTTGTTTTTATTATGTCTTTGAGACACTTTTTTTTATTGTCATTTAATTCTATCTACAAATATTTTTTTTCTAACAGGATGAGTTTCAAATAAATCAGAAGGTATGGTTTAAGAAGGATCCTCAAAATAATACATATATAGGCTAGAGGGTACTGCTGTAAATAATGATGAGCAAATTGTAGATCTTATGATGTTATGGATTGTTGCACGTTAACGCGTACATCATATCATATTCTTTCTCAGTAATCTGATGAAAGTGTGTTTTGAAAATGCAGTTCAATGAAGTTATTTATTTTATTGTTTTTTATTATAGGCAGAAACTTGGTTTTATTATTTTATTTTAAGAGTGTCTGTGAGATGTAGATAAGTAGGTACATAATGTAGATATAACTGTAATCTTAAGTAAGAGTTAGTGTAAATTTGAAAAAGTTTTATTTATTTGTTTTTTTTAGTGACATGCATAGAACATAATAATCGGTTTGTTGAGTCCATGTTACTCTATGCTGCCTGACGCGTGTCATGCCAGTTATGATAATATGTTAAACAGTATAAAATAAAGCTCAGCATTTACAAGAAAAACTGTGGTTAAATAATCAAAAATAATAAGCAGAGCAATGTTGGCGTACATACTATGACTACCTACAATGAAAATTTTACAGACTTTTTCTAAATTTTTATCATAAAATGTTTTTGACATATGAAAGACAGCTAACAACGATATCGATATCAAAACACTCACGTGATTACCCATCCCTATAAGGCAGTAGGCAAACAAACAATTTGCGACCCTCGACTAAGGTCATAACTGGACACCTATTAGTTACATTGACACTCCCATAAAATGCAACACAGTAAAATAGAACTTTACGCAATAATCAATATCCCAACTCGAAGCCGTCACGGCGAAGCCTCGGCTACAACAGACGGTCAAGGAATACTAATAAGTGCTAAACGAGTCGTCAACTCGATTCTGTAACAAGCCAGAATTAGAGACGACAGGGAGAAAGAAGGAAATAACTGGACTAATGTGTGATACAGACTTACACCTGATTAATAAAGTTTATAAGTAGTTTCGTTGTTCCTGTCTAATGTCCAATACAATGTTTTCGATTTGTACTATGCCAGGATTTTAATACATTTACTAGGCAAACTACGAGTAAAACATTTGTGCCAAATGACGAATTGTAGGTACCTGCTAATTATTTGTGTTACGTATACCTTACCCAATATCATTAAAAGTATTTCTTCATTACAATAATATACTTTTGGTGCCGCCATTTACTCTGTATCCATTCATAACTCAACTTTTCAACTTAACTATCCAATCAATGCATATATTTGTATGCCGCCTTGATATTAATCCATCATTTTTTACGGGCATAGCCAAAACTACACTCAGGCACCGCTATTTCGCTAAAGTATAGCTAGATCATCTCACATCCGAGGCAGTCGATATACTAGGTTTATTTAATGAATCAATAAACACAGTAATAGCAGAGGAAAACTGCGAGGAAACACAGCCATCCAAATCAATCTAGATGTGTACCAGATGCGATTTTTTATTTCTCCTGTCAAGGATTACGGAGGACAGATTGCAATCTCTTCAATGTTTAATGTGGCTTGACAATTTCACAACATGTAGCAAGATGGAGCAATAAAACACGTGTAATAATGTAAATGGCGTAGTCGTTTTTGTTCTCAGCTTTGAGCTCATTTAATTATCGTATCGTTTCAGCCTATTAATGTCCCACTGCGGGGCAAAGACATTCGTCATTTATTTAAATCATGTCTTTGTTGCAATGACGGTAACTTAATCACGACACGTACTGTCGTACAAGGCGGATTAACCATCCGCTTTTGATAGTTGTGTTGTTTTACATTTGACCGGCCATTTTAGAGTTGTGACGAGTGTGGCGATCTGTTTGGTGTAATGATTTAGAAATTTACTATGAAAGTAGTACAAACATTTGTGGTCATGAACATGTATTTTTGTACAGCATGTGTCTGGTTATGTACATCTATCTAAGTATACATCTTGTAATTTCATTGTGTTGATACTGATTTTTGTAACGAAAGTGCGCTACTTACCACAGAATCAGTTAATGTATGTGATGCTGTCAGATATTCGAAATAACAGGTTAAAATTTAGTTTCGCTTAGTTCTCTTTTATTGAGATAATTTATTTAAAAAAAATTCAACCTTTAGATTTTTGAATAGACGTCACATCGTGCTCAAAGCCTTTATAATGTCTCAAATAAATAACAAATAAAAAATATTTCTCAAAGATTAATTGTTGTAATCCATGTTTGATGAGATTATCCCGTTTTAACATTATTCGTATGACTACACATTACGTGTACTACTTATAGGTCTGTCCTTCAATGAACATTGCTGGCTCACTACTCAAATTGTCTATTCTAGGTAGGTTAGGTTACTGCGGACTGAGAATACTAATGTACTTTACTAGGTAATGTCCGCAACGAAACGAGGTTTGTCAAAATAAATCGCGAATCCCCGGGAAATGTTTTCCGTGGTGCGGACCCATTAGTCTTGTGGTCGAAAACTTAGGGTCAGGGGTTTGAATCACCCTAGGGGCACATGTGCATGAACTGAACATCGTACTCGAGTCATGGACGTTATTAAAGTAATTTGAGGATGCATATCCATTCCATAGCAGCCATAGTACGTTAGTCCAAGGATTTATTTATTGTTTTCGTAAGATTGGCATCATTTGGCATCATTTTTAAATTAGGTTAATGGTAAAGCTAGTTATCTTACTGCCAAACACGGATTTCATATCAGAAATATTGAGTTAATTCAGATAAGAAGGTACCAATGTCTAACTGATGGGCTATACCCGACCCATAGTTCAAAAGGTGTTTTTCCAGTTGTTGCCTTCGACGGAATTCTATTTATGTTATTTGCAGTATTTATGGCTTCCGTGCAAAAACTTTCAAGTAAGTTGGACTCTATTAACATACAGCGAGCTTTGTCCAATATGGTTCTGTTTCTTCTTTCAGTAATGCCATTATACTGTGGCGTGTAAGGCGCTGAAAGTCTACACCGGACGCCAGATGACTTAAGGAATGCATCGATTTTTTTGTTCACACACTCCTTATCATTACCTGTTTGAAGAATCTTAATGATTTTATATGTCATATTTTCCAATTTCTTTTTTTTTCTTTGAACTTATCGAATACTTCACTTTTATACATATTTAATAAACAATATATTTTCGTAACGACTGTACTCATCAGTAAAAGTTACAAAATGGGTCCGTCCTCCATTGCTTTCTTGTCGCATAGGACCACGTACATCAGAGTGAATAATTGTTTCTGTAGGTTCACTTTGAACAACAGGCATTCCAGTGACTCAATAGCCACACACATTTCAAAATTGAAGAATATATGGTATCAACTGACGCAATACTTACTAAAGTTGAAGCTGGTGCTCAGCTATCGAAGCTTCTGATAGTTGTGCAAGATCTTGGACACACTACCAGAGCAGTTCTTCTCTTTAAAGTCGGGTTGTCTATTAATGTCAAAGAATACAAGAACGGTTGAAAATATGACAAGTCAACTGTGCGCACATCAAAAGGCACTTAATTGCAAGGATAGCGAACGAAGTGGTGAAGTTTTTGCCTCAAAAATCGTACGCAATAATCGCAAGGAAAGCGAGAGTAAACTCCAACTCAAATGCTATGGATGCAAGAGAGTAGGCCATTTAAAAAGGGACTGCCCCAACAGAAAGCAAAATTGAAAGAATACTGCTCCAAGTACCTCAATGATGATGATGCTTTTGCTCCACGGACTCTACTGTAGACACAGAGGTTTGGTACGTCGACAATGGCGCAACGAATCATGTGACGATGCGCAGCGATGTCTTCCAGGATTTTGAGAAATTTTGAGAAGCGCACACTGTCATGACAGCCGATGGGACTATAATATCTGCTGTTGGTAAAGGTATAGTCAAGATCGCTGGTACGATTGACGGAAAACATGAGGAAGCCCTTCTGAAAGACGTATGGTTTGTGCCAAAGCTAAGCAAAAACCTGTTTTCAGTGCTATCGACCCAATATATAGCGTAGATAGCGTATTCAAATCAAGAGTGACTACATGTGAATTCAAAATCAAAGGAAGAGTCACTGCTACCGGTAAAAGGGAGAGATGTGGAGGACTTTACAAGTTGAACTTTAAAACCATACCTCAGAGAGCATCGCTGGTCAATTTGGTTGATAAGACTGACATGCTATGTACAACTGTATCATGAACGCATGGGCCACCAGAATAAGAGACACGTCAAAGAAGTAGGCTTACGACAACTTGGAGTGAAACTTACAGATGGAGATTTATGCGAAGGTTTCATTTTCGGAAAAGCACATCAACGCAAGTTTGGAGTGCGTGCAAGGGCAAAACAACCTGGAGAAAGAATGATATCCGAATGGATTATCCATTCGGATATCATTTTTCGGGGATGGTAAATATGCAACTGAATAATGATTCAGCTGCCCAAATTCTTTTTATCAATTATATACAATTTATCTACGTCGGCAACAACAACGCACGTACTCCCTGTTGTTTACTCTTTAATGACGGATAAAACTGAAGAGTCGTATACCATCTTGTTTTTTTCTATGATAAAGTCAAGAGTACCGAAGTGGAATCCAAAAAAAAATCATCTCGATTTTGAAACTGCTGCGAGCAACGCCATTTCATCAATTTCCGACGACATTCGAATCATAGTGTTTTTACCATTTCACTATTTCACAATGGATGCACGCAAAAAAGTTAAAATCAATAGAAAAGATGGAAATAGAGCAGTTGGACTATGTTCAGCATTCGCTTTACTTCCCGATGACAGAATTGCAGAAGGGTGGTGTTACATTAAACCTGATACCCCTACCACAGACAATTTTTTTTTTTGTATATTACAAGAAAACATGGCTTAAGAATGATTTTTTCATAAAACATGGGTGTGTATACGCACAAAGACACCGCACAAATAATGTTGTAGAGAGTTGGAATGCCCAACTAAATAAAACAGTGAAAAGGCATCATCCAATTATTGTAGCACGCTTGCTAAAAACATTGTTTGATAAAGAAACCTGTGAAGATCCATCTCCTCATCGGAGTGAACAAGTATATAGAGATGATTTTATAACTGTTCAAGCCTCCTTTTGGTCTGATTGCAATGGTCTATGCACAGACTTCACATTGTCAGACGTCATCTTTGTCATGTCCTGCAGCCGGAGCACCCTGCGGGCGGGAGCCCTGCAGTCGGAGCACCCTGGGGCTGGAGCACCTTCAGGCTGATCCAGGAGGCGACCAGGAAGTGTACATAGGCAAGTGCTGAGAGTGCAAATTGTACTGTGAGTACCTACAATTTGCAACTCATCAACAAGTGCTAGCTATTATTTAGAGTAATTTCGAAAATTTTGCTCAGACGGGGAATCCACGCCCGTTTTCCTTAAGAAAACAGTTTCAACTCAATTTCAACTCAGTAAAATTTTCAGAATTTTATCATGGCGAATTTTATCAAATTACAAGACGACAGTTTTTGTGAAATTTCTAGGGCGAAATCAATCTTTAAGAAATCGCCCATAGACCGTTTAACACCTTCGTACGTTTCAGCACGCCATGAATCTGTTGAAAATCAATGGAATTTGTTCTTGTCAAATCATCAAAAAATTGTTCTGGAGATGAATCAGCGAGATTTAGATAAGAGTGGTTATCAGGATAGATATGAAGAGGCTGAGGACGAGGATATTGAATTCAAGTGCTTGCTAAAGACAAATTAGCAGCACTTGAAATCGAATGTACTAAGCCTGCCGTCCATACAAGTAGTCAATCCAGTCAAGGCAACGTTCAACTGCCTAAACTGACTTTACCTAAATTATCTGGCCATTACTCTGAATAGGCTAGTTTTCGTGACTTGTTCATCTTCATCGTACATAATAATACTACAATTGATGATGTCCAAAAATTAGATTACCTGACGGGGATACTTAACAGGAGAAGCTGAGCAGCTACTTCGACATATTCCATTGAAAGCCGAAAACTACACCAATTGTTGGGCTCAATTGCATGATAGGTTTTATAATAAAAAGTACTTGTCAACCTGTATACTGAAACTTAGGACCGGTCAAAAAGTTCTAACAACGGAATCCGCGAATGGTCTTAATCAAATACAAGATACGACTAGGGAGTGTTTGCAAGCGCTTAAAAACTTGGGTCAATACCGAATCCTGGGATCTAATCGTAATAGTTCTAGTAGGTCAAAAATTTGATCCCGAGTCCTGGAAACTGTGGGAAAGGGATAACGAGTACACCCCAAGAACTTCCTAATTTAAGATTGTTCCTAGAATTTTTAGAAAACAGATTCCGTTCATTAGAATTTTTAGATACTAAAACAAGAGTGCAACCGCTAAGCGGTAATCACATGTCGACTGCTTCGCTCACTTGTGTTTTTTGTTTAGACAACCACAAGCTGTACAATTGTAAGAAAGTTTCAAAGCAAGTGGTGCTCAGATCCTTGTTAGATCAAGGATCGCAAGCATCTTTTGTCACGGAGTCGGCCGTGCAAAGGCTAGGCTTGAAAATGATGTCCGGTAATAACATGATATCAGGACTGGGTGAGAACCAAGGCCAGACAGCTTGTGCAACGGACTCGATTGTCTCTTGTGATTTGGTGATTGACGATTCGGTGGCTCTGGGCCCCTATGGTCCGGAGTCGGAGATGGAGTTTGTGCCGCCTTCTGAGGCAGCACAGTTGTGCCGACCCGCGTCAGTCGTTTTGACGCGGATCGATGTTGATGCGCAGAGTGTGGGCACTCCAACGCTCACGCCTGCTTCGTCCATCATGGACCCTGGTGCTCGCAAGAGGCCGCCCTCCAAATTCTGGGAGGATGGAGAGGAGTCTGACGCCGACGTCCCGGTGCCGACTCCTAAGGTTTCGACGGCCAGGCGGGGCAAATCAAACACCCCGGGCCACACAGCTGGCATATCTCGCGCCGCAGCGACGCTGTGCCGCGACAGGGCAGCCGAGGAGCTGGCCCAATTAGAGCGAGCTGCCACCAAAAGGGCAGCGAAGAAGGCAGCTGCGGAAAAGGACACAGCCGCTGACGTCCCGTTGGACCACCGAAGGGTGTTTCGCCTCGCCGCCACGGCCGGAAACCTCAAACGAACATACGTGGAGGAATTAAAAGATTGCGCGACGTGGTTAAAAGAGGCGCTGGACGTTGTCTTCTCAGGCACAGAGAGCGAGAAGATCCGGCGCCTCGAGACCGCGAACAGAAATTTGCGGGAGGACATCGAGGCCCTCAAAACGGAGGTGCGATCGCACAGGCGGGTATTCTCCCAGCGTAACTCCCCTCCGCCTCCGGAGCCCGTGGCGGAAGTAGAGGCCCCCGAAGCCTTTTGGATGAGTTCCGCAGGTCAATAGTCGAGATCTGCGGAAACATGATTTCGGCGCGCATTGAGGACCATCTTATTATGCAACGCGAAAGTATATTTATGCAAACGAAAGATGAAAATAAAACAATAAATTCTTAGCGTAAGACATGTGTCTTCTTCAAAGTTAAGTTGGATTTTTATTTTGTTAAATTATTTATTTTTTCTTAAAGATTCTAAAAAAGAGAATTAGATATTTGGCTATTGACCAGCATCATTTGCTGGTTTATAATGTACTGATCACCTCCATTTTGCTCTTTGTGTTGTCATTTTCTATTTGTATGCTTTTTGTAACGTTAAACAATGCATCTTTATACAATACGTGTGACAATTGCATTATATTTACATGACCTCTTGTTTTGCAATTATTATAAAACTTAAATGCCATCCTTCCACACTATTTGTTGTCCTTAAACGTTCTTCGAAAACAGACCGAATGTTGATGAATTTCTCACTTTTCATCCAATAGGTCTCGATATACATATTTGATGAAGGTATGCATATTAATACGTTTGTAAACAATATAACTTACTAGTTAGTTGAATGATTTTCTTGTCCTGTTTAATTTTCGTTAATTTTAATTGTTTTTTAATCCAGATTGCATTAGTAAAATGATAGAAGCATCTGATAATCACATCTGGGATTATTTTGCTTTTGCTATTATTGCGGCCGCTTCGAAGTCGAAAGATAATTTTAAAGGTCGCCATTCTGGCACTTGAGATTTAAAAATATTTAAAACATTTTGATATGATTCATAACATTTATGTGTCATTAAGATGTAAATAAAAGGTACCTACATTGATTCATTTTCATTACTTTGGTAATCCCCATGGATAGAATAAAGTTGTTTGAAAGGTTTCGGACAACTTTTATAAGTACCATCTGCAGAGTAATGTGTAATTTGCAATAAATAAATAAATAAATAATTGATGCCAAGCTTCACCTTCATGATATTATTTCGGAATTGAATGTGCCTCCGAGTGAGCTTGTCAGCCAAATGTAGTCCTTCATCTTCTTGAATTCGATTTAACTGACATAAAAGATTCCAAACAATTCGCGATTATTGCTGTCCAAAATAACTTTTTTTGATATCCAATTGTTTCGAATAAGCTTAAACATATGGACAGGATCTAAAAATACAACCACATCAGATTTGTTTGCAGGATTTTTGAATGTGGTCTTTAGCTTGTATTTTGGGTCTATTTTGCATCCCAGCAATTTACAGTTAAAGAGGGATGCCGAAATAAGGCCAAGAAGTGCACACGATGTTCCATTTTATAAAAATAGCTAAAATATTCGTTCTTAATTTTTCGCGCTATTCGTATGTCGCTAAAAGTTGGGGTTAATATTACAAAAATTAAAAGAAATACAACTATTTATTAACCCCACCGGAATTGCGTCCTTTTGACAGATATGTGAAAACAAATCTATCTACGCCCTATCAGCATTGAAGTAAAGCTCAAATTCGTGTGTATCGAGCCGACCCGCGGCGGGCTCGTATGTGTTAAGAGTTGCCACTACAGAAATATAATTTCAGATAATCGATTATAAGAGAATATCGAATATTATTACGTTGGTGGATCTTAGCTAAAATAGAAATAAAAATACCACTTACAATTTATCTACAGAAATGAGGTGAATAATTGGTTGCAATTTTTAAGATACCCGTACGATCCCGTACGATCGTGACATGAGGGGTAGCATGCCTAAAATAAAAAAATAAATATTTTTCAGTGTCATTATCCTATTTATCTTTTAAATATTTTATAATCTTAGTAAAATATTTTCATGAATCAATCAAACGTATATTTTAGGCTGCATTATTTTATAAAACTATATTAGAATCGAATAGATCTAAAATCGAATATCGATATTTTTTTACGCAATGGAAACACTAAATTAACTGCCAATTCAACTGTCAAAGTTCAAAATATCAAAAAGTAATTGTGTTTTTCTTGAATCAACAAAGTGATCGGTTTTATTTCGTGCGTTTAACTAAACAACTTCATCATGAATACTGACTCCGACGATCCGGGTTCAGCCGTAGCAGGTAAACAAATACTTTTTACAACCTTCAACAGCTAATATGGTGGAAATCGTAGATTGTATTACTGATGGAAAATAATAAATATGCATTTACCCAAAAACACTGACTTTTTTTAAACCCTTTCTTTCGCCAGTTAACTAATGACTATTAACTCTATATTTCCATAGTACTTTCATATGTGTGCACTGTGGGCCGAAACTTCTATGGCCAGCCGGCGTCCCCCTTTGTGGAATGTCCATCGAAAGTTAATGATACAACTTTTATGCCAGCATCATGACATTTAAGAAGACATAGGTTAATTAAATTAACTTTTTGTTCTGCATTTAAGTCATGAACCAGAAAGCATCCAAGTAGTAATGTAAAATACGAATCCTTTTATTGGGATAGAATTTATAAACCTTTTCTCCTTTACAGTATAAATTATCAAAACCAGCTTCTTTGTTGCGAATTCCGTAAAGTAAAGGTTTGATATTAACCTATTTTGAAACCAGAATGATCTTACCGCTATTAAGGCTACAAAAGAAGAAAGTTGTCAGAAAGTGACATTAGGTCTTTCTTTATTTCTCTAATGGCTTCCTAGCTAGCCTGTAGTCGACATACTCCCGCCCGTAAGGCGCAGCCTTACTTAAGAAACAGACTTCAGACTGACAAGAGAAAAGAAAAGGAAATTGAGAAAGTATACACATTTGTATATAAAAAAAACAACATAACCAGCCCCAAGAGGGCGAAATAAAATAAATATAACAAGAAAAATCTACTTAGCATATCCTAACTAGTTTTTTAACAGGCCGTTTGACTGTACCAGCAGCAGTGGCGACATCCGCCACTCGCACCGTGCCGTCGCAAACGGGAAACGCTGCAACAATTCTTCCTCTAGGCCAAACTCCTCTAGGAGAATTATTGTCTGCTATGATGACAACGTAACCAACTTTCATGTTCTCCAAAGGGCAAGTTAGACGTCGACGGGGGTCCAAAGTGGGCCGGTATTCACGAACCCATCTGCACCAAAAATGATCGGCCAACCTCATCGCTTTCTTCTAGCATGATCTTGCCCTGAGCACGTCGTCTGAAAGAGGCTCGTTCGTGTCATGGTGGTTTTTGTTTATTATTTTATCATTATATTTCTATCTTATCTCATCATATTTCTTTCATATATACAGTCCTCATCTCCCTATCGTCGACAATAACATTTAACATAAAAAAACAATATAAGCTTAGAACTATTCAGATTCGTCTTTTTCTAAGAACGTTAATGCATCAACAAGACTGGCACCGTCTTCTAAGCTGATGTGCTAGTACTAGCGCAAGATCCACCGGTGACATTATTTTTTCTATCAGCGTGCAAACCCACCATGTGATCGCTAGGCTGGAAATTGTTACAGCATATACTTCTTACATTCATATGTGAACAAATTCTTATAATGGCGATCAGCATGGGAATTTGCATTCAGTTTTTTTAATTTAGTCTTGCTTGTGCCCATTATGCTAAAAAATCTCTCGACGACAGCATTGCTTAAAGGTAATTAAAGACATCTTAAGGCAAATTCAGCTAGTTCTTGAAATATAAGGCTTCCACTAGCATTTTAAATTTTTAGCACTTTTATTCAAAGTGTAAAATATCATTAGGAGAAGCAGATGTCCCAACTATCTCTTCAATGCGCATCGTGGTAAGTACGTGCCATTGGTTTAATACATCTTCTTTGTCAATGTTAGGGAAACCTATCTGCCAGGGAAAATTTTCAATTTTGGGCTGCAAGTTGAGAAGCATAGAACCGATACATTAAGCGGTAACCTCTCAACTAATTCTTTTACGAGCCACGAAAGAAAAGCAGAGCAGCGTTCTTTTACTACCCTTGCTCTGTTGGCAGAAACTGTATTTTTTGCTAGTAATCCTGTAGTCCAAAGTCCATAGAGATGTCCCAACTATCTCTTCAATGCGCATCGTGCTAAGTACGTGCCATTGGTTTAATATATGTATCTTCCTTGTCAATGTTAGTGGACAATCCCCTGACGCCCCTCGACGCCCACAAATGAAAGTAAAACCTGGGCCGGGTGATTGTTAAAATAAAATACCAAAATTCAGTATTCAATATGAGCGTCTATTAACAACTGCAAAAATCAATACAGTTTTGACAAGCAAAAAACAAAAGAATATTTAAATAGAATTCGCTCCCTGCTTTCATGTGTCAAAATAACGAAAGAGGTTTATACAGTTAGGGAAACCTATCTGCCAGGGAAAATCTTCAATTTTGGGCTGGCTGGTTGGGAGGCATACTCGGCTTGGTGCTAAAATTTAAATTTTTTCCACCACCGATACATTAAGCGGTAACCTCTCAACTAATTCTTTTACGAGCCATGAAAGAAAAGCAGAGCAGCGTTCTTTTACTACTCTTGCTCTGTTGGCAGAAACTGTATTTTTTGCTAGTAATCCTTTAGTAATCCAAAGTCCATAGAGTCTAGTGGAAGCAGTGAATTCTCAAATGGAGCTTCGGCTTTTTTCTAAAGCTCGCCTCACAGCTGCAATATCTGCTTCATGAAGCATTGATAGAGATGCATTTTCAGGCAGACTTTGGCTTCCTAGAAATATAGGTTTGAAAATACATACACACATCAACAAAATCTAGGGATATCTTAATTGTATATTATAAACTACGTTATATTGTTAATTCTATATTATATTTATATGAAGTTTATATATCGATTAAAAGGTATTTTATTCTAGTTTTATGAAAAAAAATATTTTTATAGAAAAACAAAAGAATGGCAGAAAATTATTGGTAGTTCCCTCCGCAAGGGAAAAGTGCATGAAAATTAAATTTATTTTTTTGATATTTTACTAAAGAAAAGTAATGTTTTTTTTAATTCTTATTTATGAAACTTGTTGAGTGTTCTTTTAAGAGTAATGTGATGGCATCATTTGAGTTGAAATGAAATGTTGCGATCCGTGGACTTGTAAGAAAGTGTTTCCTTCGAACGCGTCATTGCCGAGGCCCTAACCACCAACCAAAACATGTTACCAAGGTTTTGGAGCAATTATCGCAGTCTTGGGAACGTGGTTGAACGGCACTAAAACAGAAATCGCATTACTACCCAGACACAGGATCAATTTTTCCAAAAGACTGCTAGAGGACGACCAAACATCACAGCGCTGCGACTAGTAAAAAGGCTCCAGGAGGACCATCAGCTGCTGGAAATCGACCAAACCGTGCAAAGGGGTTTGCATGAAGTGGGTCTTCATGTTGGACAACCGCTGCGTGTACGAGCATTGTGATGGGGCAATTGCGGTTAGCGTCTTTCTTGGGCTTAGGAAAAAATTCCATGGATTGACGACCCTTGGTCTGTGATGCTGTAAACCGATGACTCCCGCTACAGATTTTATCCAGATTCAAGAAGAACACGCGTTTTGAGAACTCCTGAAAGTATAAGCCGTCTGTGACACCCATATGAGGTCCACTTATACCAAGGCAGGACAATCATGGTTTTAAGAGGATTTTTTCTAGGTGAAAGAACCCAGCCCGTTTGTATCCAGTTCATCATGACTAAGTAAAAACATCTCAAAAAGGTAGTAAAATCTGTCATTGTCCTAAACAAAGTACAAATCATCCAGAAATTTATAACCATGAACGACAGTGCTAATTCCCATGCGGCGCGGTAGGTGCTGGCCGCTCTACGAGACTACGATATCCAAGTTTTGGATTACCCTGCTCAGTCGTTCGGCTTAAATCCTATCAAGCATGCGTGCGGCATGTTACGTCAATGAGTTTTAAGACATTTCCTACCAAATTCCAAGACAGTACAACAACTTCACCATCACTTTGAAAGAGCATGGGGGTCTCATAACGTAACAAGACCTTTACAACTTAATTTTAAGCATTGACAATTGATACTGATGCTATAATAAACGTGAGAGATGGCAACACTGATTGAATAAATAAAATTGTTTATGTGAATTAAATTTGATCATTTACTTTAAAAAAAACGCAGATTTTCTACCTTACAAATTTACCTAGGGCGATAAAAAGTTAATTATTTTTAAGAATACAATTAAAATCACATTTTTTTATTTATTATTAAAAACAATAAAAATTTCTATAATTTTTCCATTTACAGTATTAGCAAATTCCTAATAGTATTTAAGATATTCGATGATATGTAGATATCCCTAGATAAAGTTGATGTGTGTACGTCTTAATAAGGAAACTAATAAAAGCCGAAGATCGGTATATACTTTTGCGATATTTGCATCACTAGCTTGTAATATAATATTCACATCTGTTACTGCCTTTAATATTGGTGACAGAAACAATAATGTGTCATCATTATACATGGCAGCAAGCTCCCTTGCATTATAACATCTTTCTGATGATTTCATTTACCTTGAGAACTTCCTTAGTGGTTCATAATATGCCTTTTGTATTAATTAGCCTAACTTTTATATTTCGGTTCATCATTCTTTCGTTTTAGAATATTTGCGAAAGAATGAAATCTTATTTTTTTCTGCTGTCACAGTCCCAATGTTGCAATTATTGTGACCACGTTCTTGTTAATTAAAATTCAATTTTTAATACTATACTGGTTATCTAACATTTGTCCGATAGGTTAGCATTTCTACCAAAGTATAAGCCTTTTTTTTTTTTTTCCTCGCTGGTGGAATGCCGCCCTCCCAGCCTAGGGGCTGCCGGGAGGACGTGGGTCTCTGCGTCGATACCCCCTTATGCACACCCGACCGACGGGGGTCGGTTGGCCCTGCCCTGGGCACTCGGATAGTGTGGGGCTCGCCCCTCGGGACGTACCCACTAAACCACCAGCGACTCGCCCACTCGTGTTTGCATCGATAGAGCCACGGGGGCCCGGAGGTTATACTCCGCAACCAAAGTATAAGCCTGAGAAATACTGACTAAAGCTATCAGAAGGTATTTCTCAATTATACATTTTATTGCTACACTTTTGAGTCACTAGTGAAAATGAACATTGGACCTACATAATTTGTATATAAGAACGAACAAATAAATCTGGACTTTACTTTCAACTTCGCACTAATGACATCATTATACGAATCTGATGAAAAATTACATACGTGACTGTGAACGGTAGGCTTGTTTAATTTGCTTCCAATGTCGCTTTTCGAGGTTTGTATTTATTTAATACAGTCATTGCACAAAATCGATATCGTAATGTAAACAAAGATCTGACCTTTTTCCATAAACTATCCAACCCTGCCAAAATAAAAATGCACCCCTTCTTAACCTGCGGCTTAATGCGGGGAACCACAGGAACATCGAGGCGTTATCTTATACATATGTTCTGTGGAATATAAAAAGTGACTTTTGCAGGGAGACTGTCCTAATGGTGGACAGTGAGTGATGTGATGTGGGCCTACATCATAGCGGCGGCTCGCGGGGACTCACGCCACTCCATACACAAGCGTAACTCCACGTCCAACGCAGTTGACGACAATTTATACTCGTAAGTTTTACATTATTAAGCTTAGTTATAATTCGTTAAATGGGACCAGAAAACTGTGGCACTACTTTCCAGTCATGGCGTTTGTGTTGGTGTGCGACCTTCGTAATGTGTCTGTGATGGAAACCTTTTCACCGAGTCTGTTATGACGGGGTTCGCTATGTATGACCTAAACATCTTTTTTCGAAAATGCCTTTCACCGATGCTATCATAGTGCGATGACTTGTTGCTGCGAAGGATTTTTTGTTCGACATAGGTATCTGAACACCGAACGTCTTACTTCAGTACTTTGTTTCTGCTACATTTATTTGTCCGATGTAACATTATTTCGAACATTTGAATATTGGACGTGGGAACTTCTTTACCCCATTTCAAACCATTTCTTTAAAAAAACGTTTTAAGTTTGGTTAAGTTACATTTCAGTTTTTTGTGTGTAGAATTCGTGTAAAATGAATTCGTTCAGTTCTGCAACAACTGCTCACTAACTGAAAGGCGCCTTTAACTACAGAGAGGAACTTTCAGGTGAAAACACTCTTAATTTTTGGGAATTTGTGGAGCAGTGCTGTTTTTGGAGTAGATACCGAAGAGACTGTATATAAAATAATATGCAATTAAATAATGTACTGCGTGTTTAGAAAAAAGGTATTACAAAATCATTCCACGGAGCAGTAAACTGAGGTTGAGATTAATAAAACAATCTCTGAAAATAATAAATAGTAGCAGGATGTCAAATACATTTGCAAAAATAAATGGTAGAGAAGTATAATAATCTATTAGTACTTCGTTCAAAAATCTGAAACACATTTGTCGAGGTAGAAAAGCTCCGAGGACAGGCCGCATACAACTTTATTTAAAAAGAAGAAGTGCAAGAGCGCGGAGCGAGATCGATATTTTAAAATGGCGCGTCAATGTATTTTTATTGTGAAAATTTCTTCCTTTTATGCCACTTGCCATACCACCTAGATTTATGACTGTATATGTGTGTATTTTAAATGTATAACAACTGTTTTATCACTTGATTTCCTTTCCCACCGCTAGCGTTTTCGTCGGTACAACATTTGTGGAAAAATGTTATCAAAATATTACCTATATGATTTAAAGACTATGTGAAGTATTGTTGTCTATGAGTGTTCTTTATGAATGAATCACTCTGTTTGAAACCGTCAACCTACGACTTTTATTAGGTTATAGGCCCAGCACGCTACTTTTATTAATTTGTGTTGAGTAATATGTTATACGTTAACGTTGAGTTCACGATACACGCGAAATGTGTAGTACTTTCAACACTCGACAGCTGCAGGGCATGAACTTCATCAAAGAAAATATCGTTAATGTACATATGAGAAGAACTTCAGGAAGTTTCACTCATACAGTTAATTAGTATCAAATATTAGGAAGCTACACGTTGGAAGTCAGCTTGTTGCTTTTAAGGGTCCAGAAAAAACTCTCTGGACCCTTAAAAGCAACAGGCTGACTAGACGGTAGACGGTTAGCAAACGCTAACCCAATGCTTGTTTCGGTCTGGCACTAGAATGTCATCATATTTTTTTATTATACAAGGTCTTTCAAAACTAAGAGCTTTTAAGAATCAAGATAATAAAACGATGTCTCTTTTTCAGATATCGCGATGGCAAAGTATTTACATTATCCAATACTTCGGGACCTCACCCCGGGCCCTCTGGGTTGAATACCCAGAGGATGTCCAAGAACCAAGGATATTCTTATATAAAGAAACCGTTCGTCTCAAACCCACTCAGCCCATTGCATATGCATCCAGGCAACCGTCTAGAAGATGGAATTGAACCGTTTGAAGAAGTAAGTAGATTTACCTATGACAATGTATAAGTTAAGCAACAATCGCCCTTAGTTCGAGAGAAAAAGTTAAAATTGATGCGCTCCGAGAAATAGTTAGGGGCGGCATCATTGTTTGCGCCACAGAATAGTTACGCTTCGAAGAATTCCTCAGTTTTCCGCTCTTAACACACAAAAATACATAAAAAATGGAGTAAACCAATGAAATTGCATAGTAAAACAGTGGTGCAAAACTTATAATGGACGCATATACCTCATGCGAAATAAGTGACTCAGAGGCAATAAATTTTGGCTTTGCAGCAAACGACTTTGCGATAGAAATATAATTTATTCGCCTTTGTCTTCTGTCTAGGGCTGCTGTAAGTAAGGAAACAAAAATTAAATCAATGAATTTAGCATTTAAAACCGTGTCATAAATTAACGACACCTAAAAAAACTGAACGGAGAGGCTTGAAAAATAAAGGTCGGAGGTAAGCAGAGAACTTAAACGCTGTTATAGTGCACACTTATCGAAGTGACAAGACAGTTAGGCTGTTGTAAAGAGGACAATTTTCACAAATGAAGTAGATCCAAACTACGTGGACGAATCTTTTAACTTTTCCTGTCATATTCTTCAACTAGGTAATATTTTATCAGCCTGGTGCGGTAACATCGCCAACGTCATCAGATAGTTCCCAAACAGGTTTAATTTTTTTTTACAGTAGAATGTGAGAAATGGTTGTAGTTGTAGCGCAAGTCGTCTATATACCGAAATCACTAAAATAAAACTTAGCTTAAACTGCATTAGGTACATACTTCCAAACAGGTTTAATCAAAGTGCCAGAACCAATTAAATGGTAGAAGTGGAAAAAAATAAAAGAAACAAGCAGGTTACTATAAAACTTGTAACTAAGACCGTGTGTATAAAAAAAGAGAATGAATTGCTTCGAGCAGGTCATCAATAATAAGTGAAAAAAAAGGGAAAAATGAAAAAAAAAGAAAGAAAAATTTAGTCCCAGTTGTACTATTCGCCGGTACCCAAAGGGCAACTAGAACATTTGGAAAAAAAGTTCCATTAGGCATCCCAGGAGACTTCCGCTAGAAGAGACAACTGGTACCCTTTTAAACTGAGGTGTGATCTCTTTCGCATCGACACTGTTCCCAACCTCTATTTTGTTTATATTGAACTCGGACAAGGAATGTAATTTGCGTTGATTTTTTTAAAGTTTGGAAAAAGAATGAAAAAATTATAATAATTTTAGTTTTATTAAGTAATAAATAAAAACTACTTGAAACACATACCTACTAATTTACTATTCGGAAGGTCGACCGTCATCTGAAGATTCCAACCAATATCTTGGCCTGTAGCTCAAATGGGTTATCCAACGTGCTTTCAAATAAAGCAACAGTCGACAAATAACGCAATTTCTAATACCTAAACCAACAGCACTTAACATGAGTTATACCGTACGTAGACACTGGATCACAATAATCTATGTGGCCGAATCCACGAGAACCCGGAATAGTCGCACGATATTTGACTTTTCAAAAGTTTGCTTTCATAATAATGCGTGGAACATGTTGATAGAATGGAAAATAACCAGCTTTGAACGTTCCATCCTCAAAAAACGGGTTTGGGGACAAAAGAGAAGTGGGCTGCTCGACCCACGATTAAAATTTTCATTAGCTTATGTTTATTTAAGTCTGCTTAGAATTACAAATTAACTAAATGTTATATGTTTTTCAAACATTGAATGAAAAAATCTAGATATGCCTTGATTTTTCCATCTATGTTCATAGGAAATTATCTTTCCTACTAAGTGAAATTTTATGATTGAACAATGTGTAATTTTGGGGTGGTTATCTGCTTGTGTTGAGATATTAATGAACCGAAGTATTCGTGATGATGGCCCTGCATTCATGCTTTTTCTGTGCGCTGTCTTGTTTGTTGCACAGTTTATAAGAACAGTCAGTGCAAGTTCGTGAAGAAATTGTGCATCATGTGATGGGATCGACTATTAATAGAAACACTGATGTTGCCATTAATTCTTGAGTACATGAAAAGCCATTTGATCTCCGAACTCACAAATCAAACTTATGCGCAATGAATCATGCAAATGTTTTTACACAGCAATTAGAAAATATCGATTAAAAATCTCCTTAAGAACCTGTCAATTTAGACAGGTTCTATTCAGGAAAATCAGGATTTTTACCTAGAATTCCCTAAACATCACCATATATTTAGTATATGGACAAACCCCTTCGTCTTAAAGAGAGTGCATTTTCCTGTTAAAGTCTGCTTTCCCTGATAAACAAAGCCCAAGGGCAAACTCTGAAGGGAGCGGAAGTAGACTTCAGAGAATACTGTTTCTTCTGCGGCCAGTTACAATTATAACATTACGAGTATGAAGAATGTTTCAAAATTAGCACTCTGTGAACGTCACCAAGCCATGGTATAAGCATACAACATTGCTTACAAAAATACGTATTATATGATTAGGTTTAAATATTTGTAACAAACCTGTCGTTGTTTGAGTACCATTTTCAAAATGGAGTTGATTTTCAAAATCAACCAAAATATCTCATAAGGTTCCCCGCAACGGTAAAAGTAAAGTCACAGCAAACAATCGCAGCCACTAGAATAAACACAGGAACACAAAAGATAAGTAATACATATAATGCTGGTCAATTCAAGGTCGTAGCAGCGTAACCTGGGGTCCGAGGCAATGGCCAAGGATGCAAGCGGGAGAAGCGCTAGGAGGAGGATGATAATTGTAGAAGCAATTAAAATTTTAAGAATTTCACAGTTGTATAATTCCCACGCAATTTTCGATTATCTTAGCAACAGACTATAAAGCCAACACAAGACACGTATTTGGTATTTGGGTTTGAATGTACAGTCAAGTAAACGGTCACATCAAAGTATTTCTTTATTAACGGTACATTTTGACGTTGCCCTGAGCCATTTCAACAATTAGTCACAATTCATTGTGATCTAGATACTACGATGGAATATACAAATATTTATCTGTTAGATGCTCTGCTGCACAATAATAAGAAACAGATATACAGACATTGCTTTATGTCTGATTATGGGCTGTGTGTGTAGGCCATAAAATCTTTTTTTATTCCAAATGTCACGAGTAAGTGTCTTACTAAAATTTTATAAAAGCTTTGTGAAAAAGCAAAACTATTAAAACTCAAAAAAATTGTGCATGAGAACGGTTATTGCTTTAGCAGCAGCAAGGCCTTTGCTCTTTAAAGAAGAAATACCCCAGATGGGAAATAAATTAAAATAGCAAATTATTTTCCTGCGATGAAATCTAAATAACGGTAGTTTTGAGGAGGTAAAAAGTGGCGCCAGTAGTTCATATAATACACACGCTACGCATTCGCTGCTCTGTTTTTCTGACCTTGGTTTGACGCGCTACGCGTTTATACGTATATATCAATAATACTCTGTTGGCTGAACTAATGTTCACATCTCAGTGAATCTGTATAGAAATGTGACCATTACTTTATCTTTCCAATAATTTGATCCTGAATTTATTAGAGATAACTTGTTTTACTGATGAGAGTTTTTCTAACTTTCGCGCGCAGCCAATACGATTTACTTCTGTATTATTACTGGTGTGAATTCTGATGAAATGAATTTAAGTGGTACACATGTAAAATAAAGCCTTCATTTAGGATACATACAAATTAACTAATGGACTCTATCACGAAAAGTCAAAGAGATGACTTTTCTCTTCAGTCCTAACCCAACGTTGAGGAATTCCACCAAAACATTTTCTTGTAAGCTATTGCCAAGACTGCATATAGCTCACCCTGTGAATAGGATATTAGGATATCAGATGATAGATCTCATACAAGGACAAGCTTCGGAATCTTAACTTTAGACATCTGATCTATGAAATCTAACCTTAGTAACTTTTATACGGAGAAACTATTTCTTGAGTATTCTTTTTAGTTGTTTTTGTATTGAAATGGTTTTCAGTTGTACATTGTATTATTGATACAGAATGCCCTAGAGATATGTAGGTTTTTCGAAGTGACCTCACTGGTCTGCTGATTGCCTCTACAGTTTAACCGGACTATTCTAGAAGCGGATGGTACACCACAATGTCACAGAGATACCGTTCTGATGCTGTTCTTTATATAATGCGTTACCTCCTGCAATGACACAGTAACAACTTATAGCTGACAACACAACATTAACCACACCAAATGTCAATTATAAACTCTTGACATTACCCGGTTACGCTTTAAGAGGGCAGCACTGTGCTAATATTTCGTTTCATAATTTTATTTAGCTTGATATTTTTAATCCAAAATATATAAAATAATGATATTACAGAAAATTCCCTCTCTGTCTACTAATGGTTTGCGGGGGCGTATTCACACGTACATATCTTGACAAGTAGATAACAAGATTTTATACGTGCGAGATGCGACGTATTAGTTTCTCGTTAATAACATATAACAAGACATTTTTCAGACATTGAACTCACAAATAAACGATGTAGTTTTTTATAATCCATCATGGATTATTAAAAAAACATTTTATCATAACCTAATGTAAATTCAACTTACCCACGAAAGCAAACCCAAAGTTCTCAAAAGTTGAAATAGCTATTAAAATAATTTAGCTAAAACGTTTAGATTGCAAACACCAATAGTGGTAATTGTGATTAAACATCGGAACACGATCAAGTTAATGCATCAACTTTAAAGGGGCAATTAGACATATTAGGTTCGGCTGAGCGGCCGAGCTATCAGTATTTACAACAGAAGCCGCGGTGAGCGCGTCATACTCATAACCGCGCTCGGCATAGGGAAGTCGCCGGCTTCGTTCTCATGGCCTATTGTTTCGATGGTGCCACCTTGAACACGCACAGACTATCTATTAATTTCGGATAAAACACTCATTCCAGAGTCAACTGTCGCACCGACCATTGACTGTAACAATTCGGTGCAGTAAATTACAAGAACGCCGGACGGCACACGTTGTGGAATCGTATCTTAATTGAAGACTCGCCTGTAGACTATTAGTCGTTGTGTTAACTAAATTCCTTTAATTAAAGTTCGTGCTAACTCGTATCGTGACCCAACCTTCTGACAATTACTCCGATACTGATCTCTACTATTTGACGACACGTCTTAATGACTCCATTTATTTTGAAGACTTTGTGTAATGAATACAGTGATGTACGAATTGCAACAAAACGTGAATTAGAACGATTAGACTGATACAAAAAGTGAAAATGAGTCCTGTTTATACTATTCACAAAATTGGTTTAAACAGCATGGGATCGGTAAGTGTTCCAACCCTTTTATGTATTTAAAATATTGATTTGGGATTGTATTAAAATATTAAGTAATTAGTAATTAGCAATTATTATTGTATTAAGTAATTAGCTTAGGAAATAAGAAGATCCAACCCAGCTTTTAAAATTTAATTTACAAGTTTTGTTGTTTAAGTTCAAGACTGAAAGTATAAATAAAAACTTCGGTTTAATATGGAATATGTACATATTTACTGTGACACTGCATTTAAAAAGGAAAGGTGTTTAATTAAATTGACAATTATACTTTCTGCATTAGTCGCATCTTTGAAATTCTCACGCCCTAAATGCGTACAATCAGCACATCTCGTGCCTAGCAAGAATTGTTGTGACTATTGAATGTATTGCTTTTACTCTCCGGTTCGGAATTATAGGGGACATACGGTTGAGCAGGGGTGTTGCTCCTTCGTGCCAGGGGGGATCGCACGCTGTGCTTATTAGCGGTATTCGAAGCCAACTGTTTAATGGTTTTTGGTCCTTCGTTAATCGGCTCAGTATATAAAGTAATCATAATTCTATAATTTATTAAATCCTTCGGTAAAAATGGTAAAAGGAAATTGCCATGACTAAATAAACTACTCCTATTTTGCGTACAATACCCTTGACAAAGGCTGTTCGTGACTACTGCATAACAAAAAGATAGCTGTTACTGTCTCGGGAAATTGAGGACTGTCTCAAAACGGAATTTAATTATACTCGTACCTGTGCTCTTGTTTACCGCAAAAACAAAACGGACGCTTCTCTTTCTCTTCTCTTACTAGATGTACATCAGACAGTTAACATATCTAACTTTCTCACTTCTTCAAAGGTTGTCAAATGGGATATACATATGATTGGGTGAGGCAATTTTTCTAAGTTCAATACCAATATCTAACGAAAATTGTGTTTTAAAAGTCAAATGTACTTTCATTCCGAAAGACGAATCGGTAATCGAACTCGCCTATAACATCAAATATCAAATATCATATACAATGCAATTGTTAAACTAAGACCATTTTGGAATCATGAAGAAGCCATCTCCAATTCTTTTTAATACTTGCAGTATATGTAAAAGGGTAAATGGGTAGATGACCTTGACTACAACATACGAGTACTTCAATGTATTGTTCTAAAAGATTTACCGCACCCTCAATATTGCTGGAACATATTCATAGACGACCTTTTAGTTTCGCCAGCCAGATCTGAAAAATTATAATCAATAAACTTGTAATACAACCTATAATGTTTAACGATAGCGGTAGCAATTCAGTTCAGGAAATCATTTCACAAGAAAAAATGTCATCATCATGTAGTATTTTCAAACAAATTGTTTAGGTAACACAGAAAAATTAAATGGACCGTTGATCTTTCGCTCCAAACAGGGCCAATTAATCCAAACAAAATTTACCTGAAATTTAATTGATTAAACGCTCCAGTCGTGTGAACAGACACCTGTATGACGGACATGACCGTTCATACCATTGAAATAACCAATTAGGCGCTCCATTCAAACGGGAAAATTAGATCCAATAGTCACATTGGCGAAATTTCCTCCCTTCATAATTAGCAAAATGATGGTAATTACCTACAACAAATGATACGTTGTAGCCACATCGCTTCGCTAATGAACTACTTTCCAAACAGATCGCTTAATGTACGAACATGTAAGCATACATATATTATAGCTACAGCAAATATATTTGTATTATAGCGATGGCCCCTGATGTCATAAATGTGTGTTTGCATTTTAATGGGTTGTTACTAGATTAATAAGGGAGCGATTTATATAGTGAGTAATACTTATTTGTAGAAAGAACGTATAGCTTTCTTTGTTTGATATCAAAACAGATTTTAATGAAAAAGTAATAAATATGAAAAAGAAATAGATAATTACGAAAATCATCATCAGGCGTTCTTAACCATACGGAATCACTTAAAATTATACCATAAAGTATGCTTAACAACTTTAATGGTAGTTTCGGGGGTATGCGAGGTTTTAATCTTAACATATATGTTTAAACATAGTTGTGGAATGAAAGTTTCATAGTTTCTGAAAAATACTACTTATGCAAAATTAAACTAACAAAATAAACGGATACTGTTTTGATTTGAAAGAATTTGCATCTTTTTCTATAAGTGATAAATATGAAATCCAATTGGTGCTGTCGCAATTGGAGATGCTCAACGACTTGAAATCGTTTATCAATATACCTTTAATTGGCTGCTTTCAATCTAAATACTATTTTAATAATCCAGTAAGAATCTCGAAACAACCTAGTAAAACTTTTCAAAGTTGACTCTGGAGCTCGCTGGGCCCTAACAAGAGTCATTAATTCGTGACGGCAATCAGGATATTTTTAGGGAAACCTTTGTAATCTTTTGATTTGGTAAGGTTTGTACATCTTTTTTAATGGGACATTGGCTATGATAGACCAGTCAAATTGTATGCACGCCAAGTGATATTCATTGATATTCTTCTGCCGTATTCAAATGGACTCTTACGAGTGCCATAAAAGTACAGCACGCCATGTGTCCCGCTGAATCAGCTGAGCTGCACGTATCAGTTGTACAAACGGTCTGTCCGGGAAATTCTGCGACGTTTTGAACCATGGAACGGTGTCCGTAACTGGAATGACCTTTGTTTTGCTAAGGTCATGACATTAATTATCCCATCACATTTTGCTTAGAAAAATATATTTATTATACCAACGTTGGATATAAATATAATTATTTATTATCCAACGTTGGTCTCTTTTTTTTCAAATGATATATATGTTTTATCATACGAACATACGTGAGGACTGGAAAAGAGGACTGCTGATTTTATTTATTACCATAAATATGTTTTAACGTTTAGTACCATGATACGCCTAGTATTAAATTCCTTCTCTGGAATAACCCATAAACATTTTATTATAAGGTCGTTACTGCAACCAAAATACACATACAATAGCAAATATAATGCGTAAACCTATCGTAAAGGAACATTATTATTGTTCACTGAGAAATCAGAAAAATCGTTAACATTTGCCGAGGTTTCTTTCGTTGACCACCTGTTGCTTTTTCTCAATAAGAAGCGTTTTGAAGTTGCAGCGTATTTTTTCTAGCAAGTTAATGAATGTTCTACTGATGCCTTCGACTTTATTCGTTACTAAAATTAAGTAACCAGTTAGTTACAAGAGAAGATTTTTTATAACTCTTTGGTAAGAACGAGGATGTTATCGATACTCCTTATGTCAAACTTTACATTGGTTATATTTTTAGGGTTCCGTAGCCAAAATGGCAAAAAAACGGAACCCTTATAGATTCGTCATGTCTGTCTGTCTGTCTGTCTGTCTGTCCGCCAGTCTGTCACAGCCACTTTTTTCCGAAACCATAAGTACTATACTATTGAAACTTGGTAAGTAGATGTATTCTGTGACCCGCAACAAGGTTTTCACACGAAAATAGAAAAAAAAATAAAAAAATGGGGGGTCCCCATAGTTAGAACTGAAACTGAAAATATCTTTTTTCGTTTAACATATACGTGTGGGGTATCTATGGATAGGTCTTTAAAAATTATATTGAGGTTTCTAAGCTCATTTTTTTCTTAAGTGAATACTTTGCGTGACAGACTCTTCCAAAGTGGAAAAAAGTGTGTCCCCCCCCCTCTTACTTCTAAAGTAAGAGGATGATAAATCTGAAATAAATATATAATGTACATTACCATAAAAACTACCAACGAAAATTAGTTCGAACGAAATCTATTCAGTAGTTTTTTTAATACGTCAAAAATAGAATTTGTACGGAACCCTCAGTGCGGGAGTCCGACTCGCACTTGGCCAATTTTTTTTTCCCTTACTTTTGTCGGATGTTACGGTATACGTCGGCTTAGGGGGAAACTTGGACACATAAAAACTGATCCGAGTCCGAATGTAGGCTTTTCGGCCACTCAAGACAAACTAGTGTGTTTAATAACTACGTTCATAATTTTGGAGTACTCAATTCGGACATTTTTACATTTCGATGATAAATGAAATAGAAAGAACACATGGTTTATTGTTTGTTTTGGTCGTATTAACAATGTAAAACTACAAGTTTACGGACTTTCATTTACTAAAACAATAGGAAAGGAGTCAATCGTTTTTGTATGGAGAGTTAGGCCCACATAAAACTTTAGCGTTTATTTACGAAATGGGTATCAATTTATTCCTTATAATCTCCAGATTATAGTGGTAACATTACTTTTTCATATTATAACCGGAATCGTTAGAAATCAGATGTGAAAATATGTATTAACCTCATAAACTAATCTGTCATTTTACTTTCCTGACGTTCAACGCCTGAACCGTAATTACTTGCACATAAGGGCGATTTTCCATTATATTTTTCCTATGTATCTGAAGTAAAAGCAATTTTCTAGAAGTATGGTGGGTGCAGTGGAATAAACACGATGATGCAGTTTGCAGATGGACACTTTTATTATTTGATTTACAGAGTTTTTCACGACAATCAACAACAGTAACCTAGCAACCTGTGTTGCCGTCTAAAAACTCCAACACTTCCCCTCAAACGAATCATCCTTCACACAACTCACACAATCGCTCAAACAAAACCTAAACCTGAAATACACTTATCAAACTTCACACGCCCCAGCGGCTTGGTCAGGACGTCTGCTACATTGTCCTCAGTAGACACATACTGCAACGTAACAGTCAAGTCCTCGATACATTGACGAACATAATGGAACCTTATGTCAATATGCTTCGTCCGCCTATGTGCGACAGGATTTTGTGCGAGCTTTATTGTACTCTGGTTGTCTACCAGAATATGTACGGGAAGGGCTGAAACCTTCAACAGTGATGCGAGGAAGCTTTGCAAATAAGTAGCCTCTTTGCATGCCTCCGACAGCGCAATATATTCGGCTTCTGTGGAAGAGAGCGCAACGCAGCTTTGCTTTTTGCACTCCCATGCCACCGGGTTTCCACCAACCTGAAAGCAGTGTCCGGAAAAAGACTCACTGTCATTCAAACGTTCCAAATATGACAACTGTCTTTACTACAAAGATAACATTTATATGTTCGTGTTTATTCTACTGGGCCCATAACCTCTAGAAGTATGGTGGGTGCAGTGGAATAAACACGATGATGCAGTTTGCAGATGGACAATTTTATTATTTGATTTACAGAGTTTTTCACGACAATCAACAACAGTAACCTAGCAACCTGTGTTGCCGTCTAAAAACTCCAACAAATTTATTATGACTAGTGGCCGCCTGTGGCTCTGTCTGCGTGGAATAAATTTTTCGCACAACAATCTTAAACTATAGCTTAACATTTTTTAGTTCAAGCCTGCCTCGACTAATGGATAATCCAACGGAAAAATATTTTTTCAATTCGAACCAGCTGTTCCTGATAGTAGCGTGTTCAAACAAACAAACAAACTACAGCTTTTTTATATTATATAGTAAAACCATTCATGGCAGTTGAAAGACGGAAGGTTTCTGACATTTGTATTCAGTTTTTAAATAAAATCAAAATCCGGCAATAGACTAGCACTTGCGTTCCGTTATACGGATTTTTTTGTTTTGTTTATTCGAATTATTTTATTTAATCATTGAAATGATTAAAAATCGCTAAGAATCACCGCCTTAGATAAAAATAGGCATGAAAACCGTTCCAGGAGTAAATTGCGTCTCCTTTATGTTCGATTTCAAGTGTTTTATCTTAATTCTATTGATAAAAACCTTTTTTCCTTCAGTTATCTGTATGTCAGCCATTGTTTACTAATCTTTGGACAGATAGTTCACGGATATAATCAAAATAAGGCTTTTTATTTTGGTTTTCTGACTCCGGTTTCGTTTGAAATTCACTTCAATTGCAAAATTCATTAAAAAAATATACATTTTTAACGTAGTTCTCTTTCTCTTAAACGTTACCGATTGTTGGTGGGCCCAAAAAAAATGGTCTCCTTTTGGATTAGTTTTAATATCAATTATTTAAAATTGCCGTTGAATAATAATAATTACTTACGTAATAAAATTTTTGTCAAGTGGTTGACTTGGGAATCGTATTCGCGACAGGAGCCCGGCCGTTGCAGAGGAAAGTTGATCCGTACTTGCTTTCTGTTGTGACGGAGATTTGTTTTCTGGCGGTAAAATGCTTCTCAAGACTCGTTTGCGATACTAACATCTCAAAGAGGTGGTCAAAATTGATTGTATAATGGTATAATTGTAATCGCAAAAATCGGAAAGGACATGTTGTGTGGATGTGTTCAAAGAAAAATATCTGCTCAGCTACGTTAGTTCCGCTGTAGTAAAACAAACTAAACATTCCTGTACGCTAAAAGTAGCAAGTAATGAGATCAAATAACGTTTGAGTAAATGTGTAGAACGGGCTGAATGTGAAACTACACCTATACCGCCAATTTATTCAGATACACTAGAGGAAATGAAAGACAAAGAATAACATTTACTACAAGCTTTACCGAAATATGATAGTGCCAAAAAATGTACAAACATAGGAGCAAAGGTTTACAAGCTAAACGAAAACTTTTTACTATCATAAAAGATGACGAAATTCACAAAATATATGCAGATTTATTGTTTGCTGACTAAAATTAAGAAAAATTCAGAATATTACTCTTTGCTGGTAACGAACATTTTGAAACAAGCAAAAGAAGTTTATGTCGATGGTACGTTCAAAAGTGTTGTACCGCCCTTTGTTTAACTTTTTAGCCTTCATGTAGATCTTGTTATATATGTATATTCCAGTTTTATATGGTTTGTTGCCCGATATAAAACAATAATCATATAAAGTTTATTTCGATTTACGAAAGTCAGATACCCGAATTGCATTCAGAAGTCGTAAGGACTTCTGTCGGATTTTGAAATAGGTATTATTAATGCAATGCGTAATATATGTATATCCAAATACAATAAGCTCGTGGCAATTTGTTTCCACACAAGCAGTTTGGAGACACGCAAAGAAATACGGCTTAACCAAATGTGAACTCTACAAAGCCCATGTACGATGTTGCATTACACTGTCATACTTACCTTTAGAATTTATGGATGATAGTTGGTTGTATATAATGGAAGAATGCACACAAGACACAAGATCCTTAAAGAGATGCGTTTAATAAATGTTTTTTTTTTAAACTTGGCTGCTCAATCAAATATGTTTTGCCGATAAAAGGGTAAGAGATAAAAGAATAACGTTACAGAATCGTGGAATTCAAGACTAAACAAAAAATAGAGCCAAACCTAATATAACAGAGTTACTTGAAACCCTTTTAGAACAGGGAGGGAAAGACAGGAACTATTATATAACGTTTTGGATAAAAATAAACATATTACAAAAAGAACCAGTGAGTCAATTAGACGTCAAGACAAATTGGAAAAATCAATAGCCGAACTTCTAGATAAAATTGCATTATTTTTATGTTAAACTTCTCTTTTATTTTTAAAGTGTTTTAATGTTGTTCAAGTATTTAGGTATAAGCTTTCTTAATTTTTTCCAGAAGAGTAATAGATTTCATACTAAGTTAATTTTTGTTATTAGTTTTTTTTTTGTTCATTTCTTAGTTAATAAGCGGCCACAGATCACAATAGTCATACTTAATGTTATAGTAATGTTATAGTAAATCAGTTTCTGCACATACCCTCAAATTAAGAAAAATAATAATGAATCGTGTTCAAAGATTTTAGTCCGGTGAAGCAGCAGTTGACACCCCTAGTTTGGAGTGGAATAAATGCTTTAAAAACTGGAAAAGTGTGTTAAACTACGAGGTGAATGCTTAGAAAAACAATAAGAAGTTCTTTTTCTACTTATAAGGTTCTAGTATTACTTTTTTCTTCAAACGACAACTTATAAAGCCAAGCCTCGTATATTCAAGCAAGCCGTTTCCTGGTGGATTATATTTCTTAGATTCCTCTACTGATACAGAAAGAACGTTCGTTATACCATTGATTTAGCGACTATTTGATCGGAATAAAATAAAATACTTGGCTGCTGTATCTTTGGGAATTGCTGCATAATTTAGTGGCCGGACCCCACGCAGTGATTGAAACTCCAACTTGCTATATTTCAAGAAAATCTGCAATGGCAATAGTTCTATGATTAACGCCAATTATTTTATGGGATGAGTGTACAATGGCGAGTAAAAAATCACAAGAAGCAGTTAATCGAACAATGCAAGATAATTGCTTGCGTGATAATCAAACTACATTAAATAGTGAATCAAAAGAAGAAGTTTTTTTGATACTGGTTATCTCTATGATTTTAATTGATATGTCATTTGAGTTCGAACTACTTATTACAATATCCTGTGCGTTTATCCATCAACAAGTCCCATGGGCAGAAGAATTTAAAGGAATCATGTAATTAGATTGATCACATGCACGTAACCTGCTCCAGATTTAGTAAAACATAATACATATATCACTTATCCAAATGTTTTGGAACTAGTTTTAAAAAAGCCATATTTTCAATAAAACATCTTTTGATCCGATTATTCTAATTTGTTATTTTACCTAATTACGTATAATACGTAACGTAGCACATACCGGGCCACTAGTTGATTATACGAACAAACTCTTTCTCCTAAATCACAAACTTCAATTGCAAATAATTTTTACTTTTTTCGTAAGATTTTCTCTACAATATTAAGATATATAAATAAATAAAAGATTTATTCAAAAAATAAGGTCGGTGGCGCATATTGCTATGATGAAACAAGCGTTACCTTAATACATATTAATGTTAAGTGAAATAAAATGGTCGTAGTGTTTAAAGGGAGGCCAAAACTCATTATTCCCTTCGGACTCATGTCTCCTCAAGATATACTGAGGTAACCAATCCTCCTTCCCTGCTTGGTGATTAAGAGCTTAACCGACATCGAGGGGATCACGTCTGTATCTGCTGAAGTTGATGTATCCCATACATATGATTGGCAGGCCCGTTGGTCGAGTGGCCAGAGACCCTGGCTACCAAATCAAAGGCATATGGTCGTGTGATGAACATTTTGGCATTCAATATGTTCTCATACATTTATCCTCGACTCGATGAATTTCAATCTTTTATGAAAAATCGTTTTAAGGCATTGGAATTTATTGATATTAAACCGGCACATCAGATCAATAGTTCACACCCAAAACCAAGAGTTTTATATGTATTTGAGTATGTCTCTCCGTTTCCTACCTTCAATAATACAAGCTTCGAGCTTAGTTAGGGGCTAACAATTGGTGTTTTAGTCTAAAGAATTACTTAATTAATTAAAGCATAGAGTTGTTGAACTCACGGAGTAAGTGCATAATGTAATAATACTATCCTTTCTGTACAGGCGGTGAGTGAAGTGAACACAGGGACTAGCTGGGTGCAAAGACAGTTTTCACGATTGGCGCGGAACATCAGATACCGCATCAGCGGTGAGGGGCGCGCCAAACCTCCAGACTGGTTCCTCGATAAGTTCGCCGTGCAGACCTTCACTGACCCCGAGGAACCTCTGTACCAAGCAAAGAGGTCCAAGCTGCTCTGCGGACTTAAACTCGCCTTCGATCCTACGCTTCCAGCACATTATCATGTATGTATTTTAATGAAGTTTATTACTTCCAGTTTAGTTGTGAGGATATCGTTTAACTCGTATCGCTGGTGGGGCAAAAAAAGTTTTGAATCGCAAAAGAATTTACTAAGTGAATCAAATCGTTGAATAAATTATTTCATTTTATTCATTTCACTAGGTCTAACTTTTGTCGCCGAACTTTTTAGGTCATAATATTGAATTGCGTTACATCGAATAGCATAACCTTCATTTCGCCGAGTATCTTTTCGCAATACTGAGAAAGCATATTCTTAAAACGCAGAATTATGTTGGCCTTATCATCTTTTTGCATAATTTCAATATTCACAATAATGAAAAGGCTACTTAGCAATACATATTTTTTGAGAAGCTTTTCAGTTCGATTTACATCGCTTTTCAGTGAATATACTACTACAGAGACGAACTTCTTAGCTATCCATGGATTCTCCGTGCGGGTGCCGGGTCCATCGCGTGGAACAGAGAGGAATGTCAGTCGGTGCCTGGGACTTTCGACCCAGCGTGTAGGTTTAAGGGGCCCCTTTATAGTATACTAACGATCACCTTCACCGATGACATTCCTCTCCCTTCCCAACCATATTTGGTATGAGCCGAGTAAAGCGGGAGCGGAGCATCATCCTATTTGGAAACACGAATTGGCTGTCCTAGATGATTGATCTAAATTCTAAAGTATTCCCTTAGTTAAAAACATTGCTTAAAATTGATTCTACAAATTCGGTCAAAGCGCTATTAAGCCGATTAAATAATATTTATTCAATTACAGTTATTGGATTGTTCGTAACTTTCAGTGCCCAAGTAAACCTACAGCAATGTAACCATGAATTAATATGCTTGTTAAGATTTGTGGAGGGGCTGATAACAGTCTCCGTTCAGTACTTGGCACGCCTAAGAAGATTTCTTGCGTACCTCGATTAGACTGAGATAAAGCGCTCGATAAATGGTGACTAATGATACTCGATTAATAAAATTGTAATTTGCGGGAACGCATCGCTTCGCTTAGCGTATAATGTTGAAATAGTCTGCTACTAATACAAGATTATAGAATATCAGAATACACACTGATTCAGGGTGTCTAGACAATGTTAACCTTTCTGAATACAATATTTTTTTGCATGCCGGAATATCATAGATGAAGGGGTTACTACACTCCCTTCTTTGTGGAAGGAAAACATTGTTTGTTGAAGATTTTGCAGAAAACCTAAATGCTGAAATAAAGGTTGTTAGCAAGGCGATCAATAGGATTGGTGTCTAGTCTAAGAATCTGTACAAATAAAATTAATTCTTAATCCAGGAACTGCCCTCATTTGTGTAGGTAACTTTGGTCTTGTAGGTTGATTTAAATTAATGGAATAATTAACCTTAAACCTATCACTATTTTCATTTCATTTATAACATTTAAAAACTTTTACTGAAAATCATTCTAATAGTGTAGTTAAAAAAGTTTGTTCTATTATATTTTGTTGTGTATTATAATAAGATATTAAATTACGTCGTTATACAATACCAAAGTAACATTTAACATCTAAATGTATTGTTAAAAAAAATCACAAACGTTGTTGCCAAAAATACATTCAAAAATATTCCAGCCGACTCATAGAATATTTACGAAAAGGACAATTCGACTCAGTAGAATCTTGGAGGTTCGCACAATAATCGGATTCTAATGGAAATGCTTTTTGGGTTCTTTCAAGAAGCTGATCCATCATTTGAGACATGTTTTTCGAGGCTCACTTTCTTTGCTCCATTTCACTTAAGCATCTTAGTAAATACGAGATTCAATAAGAAGAATGTTCGGGATTAGTTAACCGTAGAAAATTTACCTTGAATAAAATCTCAAGGTATACTTTTGATGAAAGAAAAAAGAGCTCGTGAGAGTATGAAAAAGTTTCAAGACGATGTTTCTATGCCAGCAAGTCTAGAAGAAAACATAAATTATGTATAATTTTTAAGAGCAAACGTTTTGTTTGGAAGAAATATTGGACGTACGGATTATTCCACTATGTCCTTTGTTCACATTGGAATTAAATCAACCAGTGAACAAAGTAGATTTTATAATGTATTTTTTTACAATATCAAAAATGTATATTCAAACAAAGTAACTAAAAGGGGTATATTATTAACATTGTAGTGTTATTGGTTTGTTGTATTCTTGCAAATAGTATTTTTTTTTAATTCTGACCAAACTAACGAAATCTAAGATTGCATTGATAATGGCAATTCAATCGCTTCAGTCGGCTTCAGTTCAATGGAAAACAATATTTTTTCAATCATAATATTAATTGTAATTTATTTTATTAAATTAACACGCGGATGTGAAATTAAGGCAGTCAAGAATAAAATACAGTGATGATTTGAGGTCTGTATGAGTTCCATTGTTGATATAGCCCCAAGGATTTTACAAGCAAAGTATTATTGATGCCTAACCCGTTCTTTGGATGGGATAGACATCAAATACCTTGCTTCTCGGTTTTTAGATTCAAGTACTTGACAACACGTAAAATAACATTTTAAAATACTAATGTTATAAAATAAAGGCCTTGGCAGGCTAGAATTAAAGGTCAATATTTTGTATTGAAGCCTCTACGTATTTCTTATCTTGCTTGTGTTGTTAATTTGTGTTTACCTTTTATTATACAGTGGCTGGCAGTGGTATCACTCGCTATTCTTTACAATATGGTTTTCGTTATCGGACGAGCCGTCTTCTGGGAGTTGGACAACCTGACTTCTTTATGGTTCTTCATGGACTACTTGTGCGACACCATCTACCTTGTCGACACTGTCATACACGTTCATGAAGGTATATTATTGTTTTTATTACAAATACACATCACCTACTTTGCATATGCGATTTATATCAGCATCCATTTACACTGCAGTTCTTTTTTTATTACTGACAAGGAAATGCGGGTCACGTATTATACACCTATTATTTTCCACGATGGCTTTCCTAAGGACATCTGGCAAGTTCCTTTTAATAAATTTTACGCATAAATAAATAAATAAAGTCTTATATTGAACGACTTGGTTTTAGCGCCATAGTCAAGTAGAACAAAAATATGTTCACGTTCAATATTAAAGGTGAAAAATATTAAATATTGTAAATACAATGCATTGTGTGTACAAAAGGTTTACAACAATAACAGCTGTTTGAAGCCCCAGAATAGTCCTTACTACCAACGCCGAATAAATTAAGGAGCTTTCTCTAAAAACAGATAGTACGGAAAACAAACATTGATAGAGACTGTAAGTTCATTGACACTCAATAGTTTCATTTAGTTCTAAATTAGGATAATATTAGAATGGGACGGGGACTGTAAACTTTAGAGATTGACAATTCTATTTTTATTGGCATATTACATTCTTGCTTGTTAGATTATAGCGCCAAATAGTTAAAATGATGCGATCGAAATTATGAAATAAATGCTCTGCGAATTAAATACTATCAGTAACCGATATGTGTTTTCATGCACATTGTTTCTTAAATATTTAGTTTATGTGATTATTAAATGGTAATGGTATTTCTTATGTAATAAAGTTAATTTTGGTAGATTTGAATAATAAATGTATTTTTTTTAGATTTCATTAGTGACAGAAACGAATACCTACAGGTTACACAAACTAACCCGTATGTCTGCACGAACAGCATACGGGTGCACTAGGTTCGATCATGCTCAATACCCTCTAGCAGGGGCCATTGCAATCGATATCACACGCGACAATGTAAGTTACGCGTATTGCTTTTGAGCGAGCAACACAAATCAACAATTTGACACCCACACGCAGAGCCGCGCCTTGCGTCATCAAATTTAGCTAACGTGTGTGTACACAAACATTCGACCCTTCCTAGTTGCCTTTCCGTACAAATATTGCACTGTGGTGGACCTGACACGATCCGATCGGACTTTTGATAGATTGCTCACTTTCCAATTTTGGTAATGTATCGAAGAAGGGCGTGATTTCAAAATGAAGCGTCCGACAAAAAATATTTTTAATATAACTACTGTTACGTTCTTTACGATTAGGACATACTGCGGCTTTGCGAATTTATGTTATAAATAAAGATTGATTACATTATGTGCATATGGGCAATTTATTAAAATTTTCCTATTATACTACAAAAGCATCGTTACTTTTTACAGGTTACCTGGAACAAGGACTTATGGTAAAGGACTCTAAAATGTTAAGACGTCACTACTTAAAATCTGATTCTTGGAGATATGATATGATGTCATTGCTGCCCACCGATATTGCTTATTACTGGTGGCGACCGGGATCTTGTGATTCAGTTAGTATATCAATTAATGTAATTAATTAGGTAACCGTATCTCTTATTGTGAACAAACACTAGGCACATCATATCCTCTACAAAACGCAAAACTTTCCAACAGAGCGTTTCTTGACTTTGTTATTACTAAAGTGTCAATATTGGCTGTTTCAGAAACGTTTGCCGTGCCCTGTTATTGTTCGACTGAATCGGCTATTTCGCCTCCCTCGAATGTGGGAGTGGTTCGATCGCACTGAGACCGCAACAAGTTATCCAAACGCTTTCAGGATATGCAAGGTTAAACAAATAATGTATTATTCTAAAATTGAATTTATTTAATTTTCATTACTGAATCTATTCTCATTACTATTACCTTTTTAGGTCGTAATGGCGATTCTCGTTCTCATCCACTGGAATGCTTGTTTATACTTCGCTATAAGTTACGCCATAGGATTCGGGAGTGATAATTGGGTTTACAATCTAACTGGCGCCCGAAACGAAAGCCTCGCTCATCAATACATTTATAGCTTTTATTGGTCCACTTTAACACTCACTACAATAGGAGAAACTCCGCAGCCGGAAATTGACGCCGAATATTTGTTCGTTGTCGCCGATTTCTTAGCAGGAGTATTAATATTCGCGACCATTGTAGGAAATATTGGTTCAATGATTTCTAATATGAACGTAGCCAGAGTCGAGTTTCAAAACAAAATGGATGGAGTCAAACAGTATATGGCTTTTAGAAAAGTGAGTGGCGAATTGGAGGCCAGAGTGATACGATGGTTTGCATATACATGGGCCCAAAGCGGAGCTCTAGACGAAGAAAACGTCCTTTCGTCATTACCCGATAAATTGAAAGCAGAAATAGCTATTCGTGTTCATCTAGACACCTTACGAAAAGTAAGAATATTCCAAGATTGCGAACCTGGTTTGCTAGAAGCTTTGGTATTAAAGTTAAGACTTCAAGTTTTTAGTCCTGGCGATTACATTTGCAGAAAAGGCGACGTTGGTAAAGAAATGTACATCGTCAAAAGAGGTCGTTTGCAGGTGGTCGCGGATGATGGAAAAACTGTTTTAGCAACATTGAGTGCAGGATCAGTATTTGGAGAGGTCAGCGTCTTAGAGATAGCTGGCAACCGTACTGGCAACCGACGCACTGCTAATGTTAGGGCTTTGGGGTATTCCGACTTATTCTGTTTAGCAAAAAGAGATTTATGGGAAGCATTGGCTGACTATCCTGACGCAAGAGCAACACTTACCGAACGTGGATGTCAATTGTTACGAAAAGTAATCATTTTTGCTACTTATTTTTAAAATATTTAAAATTCTATAATTCTGTTCACGTATTTTTGTAAATTTAGCAAAATCCTAACAACTTATCACACTTGTTATATTTTGTTTTTATTTCCAGGATGGTCTGTTAGACGAAAACGTTTTTGAAAATGCCCAAACCACTCAGCAAAGTTTGGAAGAAACAGTTCATAAACTAGAAACTACGGTTGATATTCTCCAAAATCGGTTACAAGGTCTGCTTACTGATGTTGGCGAAGAACAAGAAAAAATCAAACTAAGGATTAATAAAATTGAAGGGAGGTCCGTAATCCAAGTAACTGAAAAGTAGCAATGCAACACAGCTATTAGCGATTTTAGAACATTCTGCATGCTCCGGCGAAATGCAAAATTTTTTCAAATAATCAAATAAATTTTTGTAATTTTATACCATTTTCTATGTCTTAAAAATACAGAAGCACTTTAGCAAAGGGATCTACCTCATTTTGATATCATTATCTTATATTAACTTGATAAAACTAAATGGTTGCTGTGCGTATTGCTCTGATTTTTTCTTCTAAATATTCTCAAAATATCCCGTGTAACTGATGCGTGTGATTGGCAAATTCTGAAGCAATGCATCTCACTAGTGAATTTCCTGTATTGAATCAGCATTATGCAATCTTTGTTTTCAGAATGGTCGACGTAGATGAGGATGAAACTGACACTGACGACGTCACGTCAATGGAAGCATCCGAATTGAGGAGCGAAATCGCAAGAGTGTGCGACGCATCCGGTTATAGCGAAGTTCCCCTGAGCTCCACTCACGATACTTCGATGTTCCTGCTGAGTAACCCGATACCGGTGAGGGAGAGGGGGCACTCCCTATGCGTCGAAAGGACGGGAGGCCTGCTGCAACTCGGCTTAGAGCCGCGGAGCAAATCCCTCCGTCTCAAGAGACTACACAAAGACGCGTCAAAGTGAAATATGTACATATGTATACAAGACAATAAAGTAACGTACTGTGCATTTGATAACTGTTTTAACATTTTGGTTCCATAATTTGTATGAATTGTAAATTATTTTTGATATACCGACTTTACAAAAGAAATGTTTAGACAACCAAAAATTTAAAAGGGCGTGCATGGAACGTCTTATGTCATGTTTTGTTAAATATGAATGGCAATCAACATCAATTTAGTTTATTTTTATGTGCTAAAGTTTTTAAGCATGCCTGTAGTACCGGAATGCCTGTAGTACTGGAATGTAAAGCAGCAAGTCCCCTTTTCCAAATGTTATTTGTCCAGATGCACTGGGTAGATCAATTTTTTCGCTTTCTATAATAGAATTTTTCTATAATAGAATTTGAGTCTTTGAACTCCCTGCCTAACAGAGAGTTGTCACGTAAAAACGGTGTCTCAATATGTCTTAAAAAAATGTATCTCATTCACGCCATATGATTAAACTAATTTTGACTTCTGCATTATATTCAAAAATAATGGTTCTTTCTGTGATAAGAAAAAAAATCTGTGTTTAGATTTTCATCAATGGAAGTATGGATTTCTCCTTGTGAAAGTGATAAAATACTTGACCCAATTAATCACACGACGGAATCCATTTTTCAATAGTCTTAATAAACTTCATTTTTTATTCTCCAACAGAGCTTGGGTTGAAACATTGTCTAATTGTGACTATATGTAAACATTTAAGAAAATCACCTTTTTCCAGATTTGCGTTGGAAAATCTGAATATCGTATGTAAATTAACAGTCATATTATGGAACCTGTTCGGAATTCACGAAAAAGTTTTAAATCACGTCGGTACCACCACCGCCATAAAAAACGTTCCAATAAAATATATTTTCAAATTAATAGGGACGATTACTAATTTATCAACGATATGAACGATGATAAATGTATCCAGATTAATATAAATTTGTGTAGAATAAAATAAATTATTGATGTAAGCATTATATGTTTAGTGTACAGTCAAAATATAGTGTATAAAAATCACATTGTTAAATTAATATAGATTTATTTGTAAAAAACCCTAAAGGTGTTTATAATAATATAAGTTTTTATAAAAACGTTTCAACAACAATCCAAAGATATTCTGCGAAAGTGCTTACATAAAATTATTTAAGATTTAAAAATATGTCAGTTTTAAAATAACAAGGGTTAACTTTTTGTTGCCGAACTTTTTAAGCCATTATCTCTCTCTCTCAAGTCGGTCCCTCATGTCTGAGGATCGTGGTCAGCATCAAAGTAACATCTGGAGCGGACGATCTGCTTCCACCGGTTCCAGTCCAGCGCGTTCCTCACGACCCGTAGAATTTAGAGGACGATGAGTCTTTCACTTGATCGGTCCATCTGGTTGGTGAACGACCACGCGATCGTTTGCCTTCGGTGTTCCCAACGACAATCAGTTTTTCCACATTACCATTGCCTCTGCGCACTATGTGGCCGAAGTAGGAAAGAATGCGTTGTTGGCATATGGTCGACAAGCGGGTTTTTATTTGCAGCTGACTCAAGATGGAGATATTGGTGCGTTTAGCGGGCCGAGGTATTCTGAGCAAGCGCCTTCAGCACCACATCTCGAACGCATCGATCCTTCGTCGTTCTCGGGCTAAGATCGTCCACGTTTCCACTCCATATAGGAAGATAGGGAATACCAGGGCTCGTATCAATCTGATCTTGGTTTTGATACCAATTCTTCTCTTCTTCCAAATGTTGTTTAAACGGGTCATAGCGTCTTTAGCCATCCCGATGCGCCTTTTTATCTCGGGGACACTGCTGCCATTATTGTAGATTTATGAGCCAAGGTAAATGTAGTGGTCGACGATGTCAATGCCAGGAATGTTGCAAGTGACATTTGGTAGAGTTCCTGCTCGATCCACTATCATTAACTTTGTCTTAGCTCTGTTCACTGCGAGACCAATGTTGTCACTTTCAGTTTCGAGTCTTTGGAACAATTCACTCATATCCTTCATTGATGTTGCCAAGAGAACGGTATCGTCGGCATATCGGTGATTTGATAATCTCTTCCCACCTATAGGAAAACCCTTCTCCCAGTTTTCGATAGTCTTCCTTATGATATATTCTCCATATATGTTGAAAAGAGCAGGGGATAGGATGCAACCCTGTCTCACACCTTTTTTTGTCTGGAACATATTGGAGAATTCTGTACCTATCCTAACGAAAGATCGATTTTCTGTGTACATGGAACTCCCATTTCAAGTAGCACATTCCATAGCTGATGCCATTGCACGCAGTCAAAAGCCTTAGCATAATCGATAAAGCAAAGGATCACAGGGCTGTTGAATTCCCTGCTTTTCTCAATTATTTGGCGTACGTTAAGAATTTGCTCCCGCGTTCCTTTGCCCTTAACAAAACCTGCCTGCTCTTCAGGTATCTGCCAGCTTAAAAAGTTATTTAGACGTCGGTTGATGACATGGAGGAGGATCTTACTCGCATGTGATATTACCGCTATCGTCCTGTAGTTCCCGCAGTTTTTAGACGAACCTTTCTTGTGCAAGGGTATGTGGGTAATGCTCTGACATGCTTCTGTTTTGTAGGTACAGGGAAATTCTGTATCGCGTCTATCTTTTCTGGGTCTGTTCTTATTCCTTCTGTAGATATGATGTTACCCAACATTTTCACCTCTTTGCAAAAGAACACGCACTTTTTTATATTACACGTAAGTCCAGCCTTTTCCAACTTAAGACCATGCCAACCATGCTTAAGACAATATCTAAATGTTCTAAATGTTGATCATAATTCCCTGTTGATATAATGGCCAGATCATCTAAATAATTAACACAAAATTCTCTAACGTCATTTCCCAAAATCAAATCCATAGCTCTGCTGAAGCTTCCAACAGAGGTTTTCAAACCTTGAGGCAAAACATTATAAACATATGATTTTCCATTAAATACAAATCCAGTATACTTTCTACTTTCTTCCGAGATTGGAATTTGAAAATAAGCATTATTTAAATCTAACACACTTATGAATTTTGTCCCATGAAAAGAATTTAAAACGTCTATCTGAAGTGGCGGTTTTTCTGTTTCTGCTATCATATATTTGTTTACTTCTCGGGCATCTAATAATACTCGAACTGTTCCATCTTTTTTCAAGGTAAAAGTTAAAGGACTACAATATGGAGTCTTTTGGCCATTTTCCTGTTTTCCAGATGGTGTTGCAAATGTTGGTTATAGCTCGAGTGCCCTTTTGACCAAGATTTTTTAATAATTCGGCCGTAATACCATCCTTGCCTGGTGACTTTTTAAGCCATTATATTGAATTGCATAACGTCGAATGGCAGAACCTTCATTTCGCCAAATATCTATTGGCATTAATCAGAAAGCATACCTATACTTAACACACCGAATCTTGTTTGGACAAATCATCTTTTAGCATAATTTCAATATTCATTATATTAAAATTATGCTTAACTCCGCGTACTTGAATTGCATTCTAGGGGTAGGACAAGCAAGCGCCTGTTCTTCCTATCCCTACCACGCTATCCCCCCTGGTAGGGATAGTTGGAAAAAAAATCGAAATATCCCAACCGGTGGAAATACTTTGAAAAATAGTTCCATCTATCCCAACCAGCGTGGACTGGTAGGGATACTAGGATTTTGGTTTCCTTTTATCGCTACCGGTAGGAATAAGTTTTCTTAATATTAGGTATTAGGTTTTTTTATTATTAGGTATTATTGGTTTGTCATATAAGGTGTCCAAAAAAAACATTAGTTGTTATAATTATTTTAATACAAAGAATATAGAAGATTACGCTTGTGACATATACAAGGCGAACTAGACAAAACGAATTTACTATTATAACATAATAACAAGTATGTAATTTTATGTTTAGACAACTTACAAAACTAGCGGTAGCCTGCGACTTCGTCCGCGTGGATTTTGGTTTCACACAGTCTTTCAGTTCAATTTATCAGAATCCTTTCTTAAGGTATGCCTACGTGATAGCAGCTTCATGCATGCCCAGTCTTAACCCGATTGGTTTAAAGTTGACAAAGATTCATCCCCTGGGGGTAAAATAATAGGTATGTACTGTAGCCTGAAGCCTGCCTCGTCAAATGGATTATCCAACACATTAAGAATTTTTCAAATCAGACCAGTAGTTCCTGAGATTAGCGCGTTCAAACAAAAAAACAAATATACAAACTCTTCCGCTTTATTATATTAGTATAGATTGTCCTCGCTGACCCTAGCGTCCGTCCTAGCGGACCCTGGACTCCGAGGCAAGGCCGAGGACGCGACCGGGACAAACGCTAGGATGATGATGAGATTGTCCTCGCTTATGTTGCCAATATCTTACCTAACCATATCTAAGAAAGCACCTACTGTTATTTCCGCCATAATGAGTTTGTTGTTGTGCATTTTGTACAACATCTCGTAGAACATATTGTTGGTCACGCGGTTTTGGTGTTTTTATTTCATTTATAATACATTTGAAGCGGTTTTCTTGAACCTTTTTAGTATATATTACTATTTACTATTACCTTTTTCATTAATTTTGAAATGCCATGCTTCAGCAAAATTATTTGTCTTGTGTTAATGCCCAAACACTGACCATTGTATACGGAAATTTTTGTTTTTTAGCCAGTATTAAAATTATTTATATTTTTTCCATTTTAAATTCTTCTAATATTTGTGATTCTATGTATGCCCATCCTTCATCTATTTTCTCAATAGGCAATAAAGGTAATGATGCTGTTAATGCTAATATTCTCCTCTTGTCGCGATTCTTTGTCAACTTTAATTCCTTTCCTTTTTTCCATACAGCTTTATGAAAATGATAGTAGCATCCGTCCGATTGGACTTTAGGAAATACCGACATCAAGACTTTTGCAATTGCCGCCTCAAAATCAATCATAACGTACGCCGGGGCCCATTTAGATTTAATCAGTCGAAACATAGTGTCGTATGTTTCAGACTTCTTGTTTGGCAAAAGAGCGTACAGTACGGGGAAAATATTGGTATACTGGATTGTGCTTCCTATGTCGCAATGTATTGTTACTAATTTAGTGAATGGTTTAGGGCAAACTGCGAAAGTGCCATCCAAAAAAAATGATTTTGATGTGGCCAGCAACTGCTTCGACCACTCACTGCCGAATAGTGGAATGCGATCTCCGTTATAATAATAAAATAATCAGCAACCAAAAAAATTTTATATACCGGTGGTACTTCAACCTTTTAATTTCTACTAAAGAACATTTTTTTTTGTTCCGGCCTCTTTATTCCTACAGTTATATAAAGTCGATTTAACACTGCGAAACTTCGGTGTCGCAGCTTACATATCCAAAGTATCGTTTTCAATGCCTTTGACTATGCTTTCGTTGTTAACCAAGTATTTCTACCGGTTGGGATATTTGGATTCTTTTTCCAACTATCCCTACCAGAGGGTATAGCGTGGTAGGGATAGTAAGAACAGGCGGAATTTGTTGAGTCGGTTTTGCAGCGGATGACAGTTTTGCAGCACAAAACAGTATTTTTCTCTGTCCATCCTCCAAGTGAAATTCTACCAAAAAATGGTTCGACAAAAGAAACGTTACGTTGCTATCCGAATAGGCGAAATAAAAATTATACTAAACAAATCTTATGCGTTTATATTCGATTAAATTTAAGTATCCAAGTATAAATTTGGAACAATGAAATTCGGCTAGATAGCCATTAAACCCACACGAGTTATATTTAGTGTTGGTACTTAAATTGTGAAAATCTCATTGCGCACTAATAGGACCAGGTCGAATGTTAATAATCTATTCCACGAGTCGAATTTTGAACTCAATACGAAATTTTAATTAAGCGATAAGAATGAGAAAAACTCTGTCAATTTATTAAGTTTATGATCAACTCATCTCGCTCGATATCATCCAGCGTGATGAATTGTCCTTGATTTCTTTTTTTCTGTTGTGTAACTCATTCCTTGATTATCACTATATCCTGTGGTGGTTTGTTAATATTATGTTGAAATCAAATTATTTAAACAATGATTGGAACTGCCCATTTGGATAACATAGTAAGCAGCAGTACGACACATTTTAAATCATAAAATTACTTTTAAAGATGTACATTAATATTTTTACTGCCTTTTAATAAGTATACAGTATTAATATCATGTTTGTTATTAATATCCTCTGAAGTCTGCTATTATGTACCAAAATCTTAATAAATTAATAACTTGGAAAAGATATTAATGTAAGAAAAAATATATTAATATTGCCTTTGATTGTAAATACCTTTCCATTAGTGTTAGATTAATCCAAGATCTTGTATGAAAGTAATTAACTCCGATAAATACGTACCAGTTGTGCTTTTCAGGTTAGTAATTACCCACACGTAGGTCTAGGTATGTATGTAGTTTACTTACAAGTAGGAACTCTACATTGATTTCGCGTCTTGTAAATATTATCCAGTAACTCAATGATTTCATTTGAAAATAAGGTTGAAAAAAAATGTAATGAAAAGTCAGTGATTTGATGGATTAGGATCTTGAATGTAAAGCATCCCTCCTCTCGTTTAAAAAAAATCATATGTAGCAACAAAATAACCAATAACCAATATGGTGGTCGATGTATTGTAAACATTAATGTCGTGTAATTAGTACATAAAGAAGTTTTGTGGCGTTGGTGGCACCTACATTTTAATTATTATACAAAAAAACATACAAGTCAATGGAAAGCGGCTTTAAAAGAAATATATTTTATAGCGTACAAGAAATGAGTTTTATATGGAGTTTTAGAAGCAAACAATAAATGTTTAAAATGGGAACGACGGTTATGTAATTATTACTTACCCTGTCTTTTACAACTTTTATCGTATTATTATTATTGTTGCAGTCATAGCCATCACATTCAGGTTTTATAGTTGTTAACAGTAAAAAGGACATCATCGCGGTTTCATGCATTTTTGCTCCAAAAATAAAAGTGCCGGCTAATAAAAAAAAATGTATTTCATTAGAACTTGTCCCCCGGAGTATTTATTATTATGACACCAAAGCTGTAGGGTCATTGTCCTTGGTTTTATTGGAGTTCAAAAATTCATCATCTTCATTCATTTTCAGTTAATTGAACTGATTTGTCTACCATAACTTGTTGAAATTTGTACATTTTTAGTAAGATGCAGTGGGTCGTATTTCGTAGTATTTAATTAAACAAAATAACCCCTGTATAGAGGGTGGAATTTTGAAATGGGTTTTGAAGGGCAGGTAACATAAACCGTTGCTGTTACAGAAAAACGTTGTTAGGCAACCATGTATAACTTTTTGAGATACATAGTTTGATCTGCATTCACAGACCTCGGAAAAAAGATAGTGTCAGCAAAAAAAAAAATGCTGTAATAGGCAACATTTTTTCACACCAATCCTGTTTCATGTAAGGATCAATTGACTCTATGGGATTGAATTTGAGGTTTGAGTACTAGATGTGTCAGAAATCACAAAAAAACTTTTCCCTTTACATTTTGTACTGAAAATTCCAAAAAGAATGTTGCGTGCCATTCGATCCTGTTTCATCTTCTATGGATCAGAGAGACTTTATGATACCATTTTAGGATTCAGTACAGGAAATGGAAAAAGTCTGGCATACCGGACTTTTTCCTAAAAAAATACAATATCAATGGCCACGCAATAACAATGTACTCCTCTGTGTACTGTAAATGGATACCATAGATGATTCCTATGTCATGTTTGAGTGTCACTACCAAAGTGTCAATAAGTTTGAATATCTCGTGTAATCTCGTGCCGTGCATCGTCAGAGAATCGGCGAAGATATGATTGGGATTCCAGATAAATGCATTATCTTGATATCTCCCAAATAGTGATAGAAGATAATATAGTAGTTCGATAGTTGGAGCCTACTAATCCAAGATCAAATTCGCTGACTTTGCCAGGTCTTTTTGGTGCTCCAAACAGTGCAAATAGTTGCATTTTCCAACATTGTACTTCCTATACAAGACAACTCTTCGGAGGAATTCACCGCAGCTCAAATAATGATTATCGTGTCAATGCTACAAACTCATATCTAGGAGGAAATACTAGATTATGAGCTGTATGAAAATATAGCACCGGCCGAGTTCTATACTTGGACAGGGCTCACTCAAGATCAGTTTACTGAATTATTGAACAATTTACCACGTCTGAGATCTAAAAAATAAAAGAACCATATTGATGGCCGTATTAGTCAAGTTAAGGACAGGTGACACAAACGCACGGCTTGCTAATATTTTTAAATGTAGCGAAACAGCGTTTCATGCGTAGTTAAAAAACAGACGCAACGCTTTTTTAGAAGATTTTGCGCCCTTAAATGTTGGGTTTGACCATGTATCCCGTGAGGATGTAGCACGCAGGAGCCTTTTTCTACCCAACAATCTGTTTGGGAACCCATCGAGCCCAGAGGATGAAAAGAAAGCGATCAGATTTGTGATAGCACGTACATCTCAAATCTATCTGCAAAAAAGTACAAATTATTTTTTCCAACGCAAGCCATCATAAATACAGAAACCTCCTTAAACCGTTCCTCTTGGTTTCTTCTGATGGACACATTATCGAAGTTAGCGGACCATTTGCTGCCAACACGTCTGACGCAGATATAATGAATGACATCCTTAAAATGCCTTCCATTGGTTTTATAGAAGTGGAGATGTTTTTATTCTGGACCGTGGTTTTCGAGACTCCGCAAGAAATCTGGAATCATGCGGATACGTACAACATACGCCTGAAATAAAGTATCCAAATGAGACCCAGCTAACCACGGATCAGGCCAATATGTCCAAACTGATAACAATCTGTCGTTGGGTGGTTGAAATGGTCAACGGCAGGTTCAAAAGAGATATTCGCCTGTTGCGAAATGTATATAATAACAGCATGCCTTGCATGTTCGACTATTTCAAGCAGCATCAAATAGCAGCGGCGACCATAAATCGTTTTCATGTTTTGATTGAAGACAATCCTAACGCTGCTGCGATTTTAGAGATTATGCACCAAAGAATTAATATGCCAAATAGATTGGCAGATCTTGTAATACGCTTAAACTACAATCGCACGTGCTCAATTTACTGAAACGACTGCAGAGAGTTCGTAGGTTTCCCAAGAATGGATGAGAACGAATTATTGTTTTTATTCGCTCTGGGCGTTTATCAACTAAATCAGGCTAAAAGATACTACGGTGAGCACGTCCTTGACAATGGAGCGTTCACAATTGAGCTCAGCAGTGAGCTGTAAAATGAAGATTTGGCGGAATTGCCAGGCAATGATTTAAGGATGATAAGAGGGCCGACTGCAATCGCGGCATTTCGAGCAAGGCAATATTATGTCTACATTATAATCGATAGGTAATTATCAGGCCGACAAGCAATCGCTCACTATTATTGTTCATGCATCATAGGAAAGCGAACAATTAGATGCTGATCCCATATAATGTGCATTATTTATATGGTACATGAGCTATGCACGACATTTGCCAGCAATAACTCCTCAAGCTTAGGTTTAGGTTAGGTTTTTTGCGATTTCTGACATTTCTAGTACTCAAACCTCAAATGGTCCCATAGATTAAATTGATCCTTACATTAAACAGGATTGATTGACATGAAAAAAAAAATGTTGCCTATTTTTGCTGACACTAACTTTTTTTCCAAAATCTGTGAATGCAGTTCAAACCATCTCAAAAAGTTATAGATGGTTGCCTAACAACGTTTTCCTGTAACTGCAACGGTTAATGTGCAGCCCTTCAAAACCCATTTCAAAATTCCACCCTGTATACAGGGGTTATTTTGTTAAATTAAATACTACGAAATGATCAAGAACCACAGCGAATTACTAAAAATGTCATCAAGTTCTGGTTGACAAATCAGTTGTTTTGTTAGTTAAATTCTCACGAAAGAAGATGAATTTTCGAACTCCAATAAAACCAAGGACAATGACCCCTTCAGATTTCGTGTCATTATAATAAATAATCCTGGGGACAATTTCTAACGAAATTCAGCAATTTTTTTTATTGGCCGGGACTTACATATTTGAACCAAAAAATATGATGTCCTTTGTATTTATTATTTTTTTACAAATTTTGGGACGTATGAAATAGAAAACTAGACATAATGTTTCAGCGATTTATTGTTTGAGACAATAAGTACACTCTTAAAATGTTATCAGACATCGCAAGCACTTTCCGATACAATAGTTTCTTAACACAATTCACTGGCACACATTTTTCCTTCACCGGTTAGAACAGATATCATGTTCAAAGCTTCCTAAACTGATAAAACCAGTTTCTATGACAATTATGAACTTTTAAATGTACATGTAACACGCATTTAGCCACTGACTGAAGTAGATATGTTAAGTTTGTATAGATCAACCCCGACAGTTTAAAACAAGACAAGGCAACTTTTATTACTAACTCAAATTCAGGAGTTACCCAATGAACCAAATTGAAAGTCTTGAAACTCATTGCTAGAATGCTGAGCGACTCATTAAGTCACTAAAGCATTTTTTATTTCTTGATGAGACACCATGTACGAGTAGTTTGCGTAGGAAAAAGTTAACAAAGATCTTTTACAAAATGGAAAGTGTTTTATTCCATTGGTACGACAACATAAATGTACATACATAGGTAATGGATACAATATGTCATTCTAAATATACGATTGCAAAGTTAAGCAACTCTCGCAGAGGCCAGTCATCGGATGGGTGACCGAAAAATGTCATCTAGGGCTCCTCCGTGCTTTGGAAGGCACTTTAAGCCGTTGTTGGTCCTTCGCCTGATCTCTCTACGGTCCTGTCAGATTGCTGTCCCACCTAACTATGAGAGTGAGTTGCGCACACTTGTGCACAATATATCCTGCGTACCTGGTTGATCGTCAAACCGACCGCCGTGGTCGAAAACTGAACTGAACTTAGTTTAAATTTACACAAGTCAATTTGATATCGGATTCGTTTGTTCTAACTTATTGTTTGAAGGTTCTTTCCTAAACCAAGTTGAAGGAATTTTTAGAAAAAAAAATTCCAATAAGATATGTATTTTCTGAAGATTTGAGAATACGTTTATATTTTTTAATAAGACAAGTCAGGTATATTTCAATAAGTTACTTAAATTAAATAACTACATAACGTGTAACATATTGGCGTAGTAAGCTAGGCAAGTTTTAATGATGCCTAATTTTCATTTCGTTATTTTGAGGCAACAATACCCAATAAACGCGTAGTGTATTATTCAGTCCTATTTAACATTTAACATCTTTATAGAGTTCAATATTGAACACGTAACGAATACAACTAAAATTTCACCATCAAATGTATTGTTCCCTTTTATACCCTTCTTGGTTGGACTAATTGTCACAAAACTTAAAGCAAAAACGCTTTGTCTCCATACATTTCATCATTACAAACTATAGTAGTAACACCATAATATTACATCAGTAGGTTGGTTAAGTAGTTAATTTATGTTGTGTCAATAATGATTTTAGAAACTCCTCCGTTCATACGAAGGCTAAATTAAATTAAATCAGTATGAAAAACTATAATATGTTACATTATGTTCATGCTATGAATGAAACTTATAACACGGGCTGTGATGTGAATGAAATTAAAAAATATTATTACCTATCAAACTATGTATATTCGTGTGATCTTTAGTTGTAACAATTCATAGCATATTTCGTATAAAAGATCTAATTTATTAATAACGTGTTTGGACACTATAATGTATTTGAAGATATACCTAATTAATATTAAAACGTGCCTTTATCAAAATAGAAGAAGAGGACATTGGGCAACTACAACATAAATGTGATAACTTTTTAGTTTTTAAATTAGTAAAATCCCAGGCTTTAACCATGATCTTTGTTTTTATCCTAAATTAATAATTTACTGCAATAAACATGAAAAACTAGTCGTATTTTTTACTTTATGGAATTTGCAATTAAAACTTTTAAATATTATAATGTAATTGGAAGATTTTCTTTAAAGTCAAATGTAAATTAGACTTATGTTCTTGTATTTACACACAGATTTCCACGTACAGATAAAACAAGTATGAACTCTACGTTAGGTAAGTTAGGGGGGGGGGACACATTTTTCCCGTTTGGAAGGGTCACGCGAAGTATTCACTTTAGAAAAAAAAATTTTAGAAACCTTCATATCATTTTTAAAGACCTACCATAGATACCCCACACGTATATGTAAAATGAAAAAAATATTGGAGTTTCAGTTGTAACTACGGGGTGGACTAGACCCCCAATTTTTTTTCTGTTTTCGTCTGAAAACTTTGTTGCGGTTCACAGAATACATCCACTCACCAAGTTTCAACGGTATAGTACTTATACTTTCGGAAAAAAGTTGCTGTGACAGACTGGCGGACAGACAGACCAAGAGACAGACAGACAGACAAACAGACATGGCAAATCTATAAGGGTTCCGTTTTTTGCCATTTGGCTACGGAACCCTAAAAAACGTTTGAATTTGTTTCCTACAGACATTTCCACGTTTCAGATTTTGCACAAAGCATTTCCATTACATTTATATTACCATATTATTACGGTAACGATTATATTATTCTAAAACCATGTATGTGTAAAATATTGCAAATGTTTTGAACCTCATTTTCTAAATATCCTAAGTGCTTTTAAGGGGTTTCGGTGCTTGTTTTTTGTCAGAGCGTAACATACATCACTGTTCTGTATCGCCTTAATACAACATATTATTATTTTACAAGCATTTTGAACAGCTACCTACACTCAACCGTGTAAACACAACAAAAAACCGTCGCGTACAATAATAAGTAATCTATACAAACGAGCGAACATAATTAATTGCCTTTCACGGCGGTTAAACAACTCAACAAGAACTTAATAGTATACTTTAAATGCTACCCGATCGCTTAATCATTGGACCAATATAATATTATATTACTTTTTCGAAAATTTGTATTGGATGGTAAGTTCTCTTTGCGTTTTTTTCTGATCGATACTTTTAATATGTCAAATCATATATAAATATGATGTGTTTTGGATACATATTGGATCTAGCTAGAGTTTAATATTAGAACCACCGAGGTGCCAAATGTGAAGTCAAGCTACCTATATCTAAGCATTTTTATCCAATAGTCAGGAATGCTCCGCAATACGTTTTAATAACACAAAGCATGCGTACTTATTAAAAGCATTTAGTCCAGAACGAAACGAAAATATACTAATAATCTTTTTACATCTAGTCCAACAAGTACTTACATAAGAAGAAACAAACAAGTTTCATACTTTTATCTAATTAAAAAAGAACACTAATTTATACATTTAAAACATCAACTTAAGTTAGAGATGTAGGTATTTATTTTCATTTCATATTTAACATTTTCGAAAATAGATACCAATTTACATAGTCTTGTATCCCTTAAAGTTTTTAATAAAAGCTCTTGATTCACATGAAACATTTAGAATACGGTGGGCCATTTGATACGAGACCAGATGATGCTTCTTCCTTCACCCCAGCTGAAAAGAGACCAATAGTTAGCGCAATCTTTTGAATTTCTGATTCTGGAATCACATTTTTAATTATTAGTAAAGCTTGAGAAGCAGCGATACAGTGACAAATTGAGCTGACTGTGACGGCCCTTTAATTCCTGCTTCCTAAAAAAATGTATGGAGATAAAAAAAAATTCATGAAATAGCCGTTTAGTTACGCATATAATTAATAAGTATTCACAATAACCAAAAGCTCTTAAAGGAACACAAAAAAAAAATACTTATTTACCCTCTTGCCAAAATGCGAAACGAGGTACAGGTGAATCAGACGAGGTAACAACTTCCTGGCGTCTAGGGGGTGAGAAATTGCTGGCCGGCAAGTAGTTTGCGTTTGGACTAGGAGATCCACCTGGAAAAAACATAAACGATGTCTTAATCTCATTCATAAGCACAACTATTTTGTACTGTTTTTCTCATATTTTAATGTGTATGTATGTATTTTTTTGTGCAATAAACTTATTATTATTATTATTATTATTATAAACGATGTCAGTGTCAAATCATAATGTAGCGTCTCGATTACTATATCACGACTGCTTTATTAAAATCGGACCAAAGATACCGCAAACTGGGCAGTTACCCGCTAACCTACCATTCTAACCCACTGGTGGGTGGAGGGGTAACTCGAAAATTTTAGTAGTTCCCACCCACCCACCGCGTCAAGGCTGGAATTCTTTATCGATGTATTTTGTCGATAATGAAAAACAATATGTTCGATTAAATGATTTGTTTATTGAATTAAATTTTAATATTATAAACAGGAAACCAACGTGGACGAACAAAATGGAATCTTAACATATAAACTTTTCACATAATATTAAACCTGAAGAGTTTGTTCGTTTGTTTGTTTGTTTGTTAGTCTTAAGGCGCTAATATCAAGAACTACTGGTCCATCCGTTGAGGAAGGCTTTAAGCTATAGTATAACACTATGTACTTAATAAGTCAAAAAACAAGATAATTTTGCAAAAGTCACATAATTTTCAATTTTCAATAAAAATTATGTATTTTCTTTTATAGAAACTTTTATTGCAGAAAAGGGCGATCCGTGCAATCCGTGAGATATTTAAAGTAATAAACGTTTTAACTTTAGCGTCTCAATACATGTTTGATCATGGTTAACGTTATAATTCCAGCCCTCTAAAATCGTATTCGTTAAATGAGGTAAATTGCAACATACTGCCATGTTTGCGTTGGAGGGCATTAGTTACAGGGAATTTGAAATCAGAATGAACTATTAAGAAATCGTCCGCGTGTATTTCGTTTGCCGCACACATAGTGTTATACTATAGCTTAAAGCCTTCCTCGACGGATGGACTATCATCCAACACAAAATATTTTTTCAATTGAAACCAGTAGTTCTTAATGTAAGCGCCTTAAGACAAACAAACAAACAAACAAACAAACAAACTCTTCAGCTTTAATATTATGTGAAAAGTTTATATGTTAAGATTCCATTTTGTTCGTCCACGTTGGTTTCCTGTTTATAATATTAAAATTTAATTCAATAAACAATTCATTTAATCGAACATATTGTTTTTCATTATCGACAAAATACATCGATAAAGAATTCCAGCCTTGACGCGGTGGGTGGGTGTTAACTACTAAAATTTTCGAGTTACCCCTCCACCCACCAGTGGGTTAGAATGGTGGGTTAGCGGGTAACTGCCCCGCAAACTGACGTTAGGTACTATAGCAGGACAAACTAATTCCGTGAAAATACAATGATTTAGGAGGAAACCAGATATTTCAGAGTTCCTGATTTTGCCAGTAATCAAATTAAGACCAATTTAAATGGTTTAAGAAACGCCAAATATCCAAATCATTACACGATACCTTCAGACCAAAAAGGAAATCTAGAAACGGCAGCATCAGACGACGTGACGATATCGTGGTGCCGACCAGGGGAGTAGCCGTCTGAAGACGGCGCGTAAGCTGGCCCGGGGCTTGTCGATCCCTCTGTAATTCACAGGATTAAATTGTAACAAAATTTGCATAGTACATTTTTGATTTCATACATTTCAGTAGTGCAGATAATATCACCACTATTTAGAATGAAATGCCAAATATCTTATCTCTATCTATCAAATAGCACTTAAATATTTATATATTAGATTTCCAAATTTCATACATAATTTAACTTCTCACCTAGAGCTATTGGATTGTAACCATTCATTGGGATTGACTGCATCGACTGCAATGGATTCTGAAGCTAAAACAACAAATAATGTTACATTTAAATTAATATTATTCTATTGTAACACCCTAAATATATGAATTGTAACTAAACGACCAACTGATAATTGTTCAGTCAAGTATGGTCGCTTAAAGGGTTTAATTGGGCTGGGTAGGCCAAATTCGATGCCCAGAGGGCCCTGCGGAAAGAAATCAGCAGGGCCAAGGGAGTTGCTGCAGAGGAATTTTTAGCTCTGCTCGACCGCGACCCCTGGAGGAGGCCGTATCGAATGGTAAGGGGGAAATTCCTTGATGCTGCCCCTTCCACTTCGGCCATGGAACCCGGCCTTTTGAGAAGGGTTTTGGAAACGTAGTTTCCTAATACAGGACCCTTTTCGCCACCTACCAAGCCCAGATCCGGGGAATCAACCCACAAGATGTGGATAAATGGACCCCCGGTCAGTGACGTGGAGTTTAGGGCTGGGAAGTGGCGGCTCCAAGCTAAAAGGAAGGCACCTGGGCCAGACGGGGTCCATTCACGGTTGTTGGCGCTGGCTACGGGACCATTGGAGGAGCGGTTCCGCAATGTGTTGGACACGTGCATTTCAGTGCGCCGTTTCCCCAATTGATGGAAAGTTGGGCGGCTGTGTCTGTTAAGTAAGAACGGTCGCCCACTTGACTCCCCGTCAGGCTATAGGCCAGTGGTACTCTTGGATGAAGCCGGGAAGTTCTTCTAAGAAATTCTCGCTTCCCGGATTCTGGAGCACCTTGAAAGCCGTGGGCCGGACCTGGCTGAGTGCCAGCATGGCTTTCGGAGTAGCCGATCCACAATGGACGCGGTAGGCCGCCTCAAGGAGTGGACAGAGGCTGCCACAGCACGGGGGGAGGCTGTCATCGCGGTGTCGCTAGACATCGCGAATGCTTTCAATAGCCTCCCCTACGAGTGCATAGAGGCTGCACTTATTTACCATCAAGTGCCCCTCTACCTCCGCACCATCGTGTCAGACTATCTGCGCGATAGGGTTGTCCTGTATGAGGATGCGGAGGGACGCGTCCAACCGTGGCCGATGGCAGCGGGAGTACCCCAGGGTTCTGTGCTTGGACGAACGTATTAGTTCCTAGCCCCACACACGGCTGCAGGCTTAGCTTAGCCTGTACGCTATGGCGCGTAAAACGTTCTCCTGCGAAAAAAATATCGATCTCATAGATATTACAAACTAGATGGAGAAAAAAATCAAACAAAATTGTTTGTTTTTGCAAAACTTCCATAAACTTGATAGCTTTTGAAGTTAAAGGGCACGGAGTTGACCAGTTTTCTCAACTGGAAAATTTTAATAAGGATATTTTTCCTTACAAGTTCAAGTTCAAGAAATCATTGAACAAACTAAGGGTTTGAGTCGTCGCTATATAATAACCCTGTTTTATTCTATCCCTACAAATCTTTACTATTGCGAAAAAAATAAAGAACTTAATAATACAATTAAGAAGTTGCTGAGGTACATGTTTATTCAATTATGAGTTTATGAGTATGAGTATGAGTTAATTATATTATGAGTACTAACACCAAAAAACATTTGGATGAAAAACATGTTGTTTCTCATGAGAGCTATCCAGGAAGGATAGCTCTCATGAGAAACAAACACATGGAGAAGAACAAAACAAAAGAACAAGTTATACTCAAGTAAAATATGTAAAAATCGTGAAAATGAATAAAAAAGGGATGATAAATTTATACAAAAGATAGAACATTTTGCTTGTAAAATTAATTAGTTTGATTCTATTACCTGCCCTTGTAGCTGATGACTAGTGAACGGATTGACTGGTACTGGCGAGGACTGGTGCGGCATAACGTGGGGGGAACAGCCGGGGGGACTGCGGCCCATGCCTCCGCACGCCGCGCCATAGCCTAGGCCGGTTGGTGACTGGCTCAGCCAAGCTCTGAAAGACAAGAGTGCAAAAACAGCTTTGAAGCTACTTTATAAAAAAGAAGATAGAATTGCAGTCAATTTTAAACTCCAGGCCTTTAATCCGTGTAGACACAAACCCAGATGTGGAGGAAGCGATTAAGCCCTTCCACGTCATACTGGAAACATCAGCAGCATAGCTAGCTGCATAGACCTCGTCGTAAGATTTCAATCTCATGTCATATTATGTTATCGTGTGTTACACAAGATGGGCCAAATACATGCTCAAAATAGTAGTAGAATTCATCAGCTACTATGCAAAGCAGGGGCCGGAATGTATTATATGCATTTTTTGTTAATTCTTCGAGTTGTGGTGTTGGAGAAAGTTATAGCTGGATGGAGAGGAAAACAAATGGACAGGTATTGGGTATGGTCAAGGAGAACAAAAGACTTGAAAACTATACAGATGAGAAGAGGAAAAATGCTAGGGAACCTTATACACCATGACAAACTAGTAAAGACTATATTGGAGGGGAAAGTAGAAGGAAGAAAAGAAAAGCAATTTCGTACAACAAGTAAAGGAAAGGCTATATGTCAAAGCGTTATGTAGGTTAAGGTTCTCGCAGAGTCCCGAGACGAGTGGAGATTGCTACACCGACAAGAGCAACGCTCTTAAATTTCGACGAGTACCTTCAAGTGCGGACCCAATATTTGATACTCAAAGGTAACTTACGGGTCGTATCTTGGGTAGGCGGGCGGGTAGGGCGGGGCGGAGCCGAAGTAGTTCCTGGCGCCGAGCGGCAGCGGCTGCATATGCGGCACGTGCTGCGCGACGTGCCCCACGTGGTAGCCCTCCCCGAACAGCCCCTTCGTGTACGGCGTCGCGCGGAAAGGACGCTTCATCCGCCGTCGTCTCTTAAAATTCCCGTTCTCGAACATATCTCCGCATTGTGGATCTATAACAATACTACACTCACAACCAAAACATCTAATACCATCAATCATCCAACAATTCGCATTCACAAACATGAAACAGTAATAACGAGCCAGTTTCGCAAAGCTTAAAAAACAACGAGTATAATGCCAGTTTTTGTTTTCCGTTCCTCTTATGTGTGAATAAATTATGAAATGAACCGGAAATTCCGGAAACAAAAAACAATATTACATGAGTAATTGACGTTTAAAACTTACAATCGCAGCGCTTCATTTTGTGAACTCAAATATTTCGAAACTTACCGCATAATTATTTATTTTCTCTTCACACCACTGTCAAATTCCGAGTTGTTTGCGAACCCCCAGGCCATTGACTTGTAGAGACCACATCAACCCCGTTAGAACCAGCATAGATTGAGCAAAACTCATACTTTCCAATTGATATGGTCTACAATACGTTGTATTCGGCTGAATTTGATGACCTCGCTGGTATACTACTAAATGCCCTGAAATCAGGAATAAGTTGAAAGCTGGTAATTTATATGTTTTATTCGGTTCACTAAACATACTGTTATAAGTTTTATTTCAATTCAAAATGTCAAAGTAGTCTGAAATTATTTTTCTCTTTGTTTTTTTATGTTTCATCACAGTTTAAGATTGAGCTTGATAATTGTATGAACCTCTTTCGTATATTTCGACTTAACACAACAGGGAACCATATTTTCTTCTTCTTGTCTTCTTAACTTCTTGCATTGACTTTTCAGTCGTAAATAGACGCTCACGTTGTGATACCGATTTTGGTGTTTCATTCGTTACTATCACCCGGCCCAGGTTATATTTGCATTGTGGGCGTTGGGGGGCGTTCAAAATACTTTCTTCTTGTTAAGAAACAAAAATCTAACAAAAATAATTAAATTTTGTATGTATTTAGTGGGATAGTAAAGGAAATACAAATATGCCATCTCAATCATTTAATTTTATGGTAATTGTTTTTACTCTGTATTACATAATGCTTTTTTAAAAGTTTTTTACAATAATAATTGCCTTGGGATCTTAAAGTCATAAAACTTCTGTCTATATCTAAGTCAAATACGCACTCGCATTTGCCCGATGCACTTATAAAATGGCTCATGAAAAAGATAACTGGGGATGTACTTGATAAAACTAAAACATCATCATCATCCTCCTGCCCTTATCCCACACTATGTGGGTTCGGCACAACATGTCTTCTCCTTCCACTCACTCCTATCAGCCGTCAACTCTACATTTACTCCTTTCACGGCCATAACATACTTCACGCAATTCATCCATCCAACCGAAAAAGATTTCGGTCTTTCTCTGCTCGTCTATCCATCCACAGTCATATTAGCACTCTCTTAGTGACATGCCATTCTTCTCTTCTCATAACATGCCCATACCATGCAAGCCTTGCACTCCTGATCTTATCTATTATTGGCGCTACTTTCAGGCTTCCCCTAATATATTCATTCCTAATTTTATCAAGCCGGGTTACTCCACACATCCATCTTAGCATTCGCATCTCACTTGGATGCACCTTTTTTATCCTTCTTTTTCATTGCCCAGCATTCTAATCCATACATTACGACAGGTCTGATGACAGTTTTGTAGATTTTCCCCTTTAGTTTAAGGGGCATCCGTGCGTCACAAGTTGTTCCTGAGACCTGTCGCCATTTCATCCATGCTGCATTTATTCTATTTTTTACATCACGTTCGACATCGCCATCGTTCTGGATGAGTGAGCCTAGGTACTTAAAATCCGAACAGACTGGAAGGGTTACACCATCTAAGGCAATTCCTGAAAAGCTGGAGGCGGAAGCGAAATTGCAAAACAAATGTTCCGTTTTAGTGCGGCTGATCTTAAGGCCCACTCTCTCCAGCTTTTCTTGCCATTTTTCCAGTCTGCTCTGTACCCCAGCTGCATCTTCCCCGACGAGAACAATGTCATCGGCAAACAGCATACACCAAGGTGCCTCCTCCTGTATGTCCGAAAACATATGAACCGATAAAAGGTCCAAAAATTTACTTGTTTAGTTGATATGTAATTTCCATAATTTTGATAAGTTTGTCCCAGCAATTTTCATAGCGCACATTCAGCAGATTTAAAATACTTAAGAAGATAAGTATTTGGTTTGTCAAATCGGATAAGATTGTGAGATAGTACAGTTCAAATATTATTTTATTCTCTAAGAGGCCACGTTTCAATTTAAACTAGTTTATCAAAATTATAGTCTACGAACACATCATACATGCTTTGGCCCGTGTGTGAAAATTATAATGATGGGTGCATAGAGTTAAAACCAAACTTTTCTTACATTTCAAGTCAATCTACAACTGCAACTTCGCGGTATCGGTATAGAATCTTTAAGTAATTTATAAGTCATATGAAAGACCAATCTATAATCTATATAGTTTTTGAAATTGCATGCCTCCTTTTACTATCCCATGAATAAATGCGTATACAAAAATGTGCTCCGCTTTTATAATAATATTTTACTAACCCACTGAGCCCTGTCTTGCGTATTGGGTAGAGTAATTTATTTAACCTTGTACGGGCAAAGTAATAACACAAATGTTTTGTTGGAATCATTCATCGTCAACATTTTTTTTAGGCTTCTACCCCGAGTAAGTTTTATTAAAACCCTCATAAAGTCACATTTACAAGTTTTGATTTTCATGTACAAAAAATAAAATCAAAATCAGGCTTCTAAGGCACACAATTTTTTATAACCATCGACAGAATATTTTGAGCTTAATAGACAATTTATAATATGTACAATTTCAATAAGAACTAATTGAAACCTATATCTAAACAACTAATAATTTCACATAAAACATTTAGAGTACGGTGGGCCATTTGGCACGAGATTAGGAGATGACTCTTCCTTTACGCCAACTGTGAAAAAAGAAATAAACTTAATTTCAGTTCATTCAAAGTAATGAACATTATAACAATTATCAATTTTATTATCTTCTTGTGGAAACCATTATTTTGAGTCATTGGTCAACACATTTTAATTCACTTTTGGCTTTTAAATCGTGCCTAATATTGTTTACCATGACATTGTTCACGAATTTTCTAATATAAAAATGATAAATATTACCTTTTTTCAAGCGGAATGAGTTGACCAAAGCTCCATTCTTTTGTGGAATAGATAAATTATTCTTGTTAATACAATTAAAGTTTAAAGAAATATTTTTGTCATTGTGACCAACATTTTGAACAAGATTTGTATTTGTATCATTATTAAAAAAAAAAACATACTTTCGGGCCAAAAATGAAACCGAGGTGCCGGTGCATCCGAAGATGTGACAATTTCCTGTCGACGAGTTGGAGAGTAATTATTGGCTGGTACATAACCAGAGCTTGAATTAGGAGATCCACCTAAAATAAAAGGAAAATGTAAACTAACCAAACACAATGATTTAGACGTATTCAACGAAATAAGACCCAAAAGCACCGATCTGGCACTATGGCAGTGGTACAAATTACACAGATAGGTACTATTCCACGAAGAGTAAACATCAATATTGTGGTAGTGCTCTTCGTAAATAAATTACATTCAGTTCTAAGAAAAGCACTCAAGCTTTCGTAGCGTCAAGTGTAAGAGGGTGTGAATATAAAGTGTACTCATAATGATCAGATTTGGGAAAAAAATGTGTCACTTTAAATAAACATAAGATTTCGCTTAGATCTGCAAGTGAACTTTTTTACAAGTCTCCATATGAAGAAATAAGGGAACGCTAATGCTACTTCTATTCAAAGGGTTCCATTTAGGGTACGACTATCAGCGACCTCTTCTGAATTATGTCGGATTCTACGACATCAAAAAAAGGCGTAGAAGAACAACAACTAGCGCCATCTGACATTTATGAATGGAACGACACCAGTGAACGTTTTTGTCATGTGTAGCTTATAAAGCACAACAGTGCTTTTATAAGCCACAGAAACGATTTAAATCTACGCACTTACACTCGAAAGTGTTAATATTTTTTTTAATTTAGTTATCTAAAGTGAATGAAATATAACTAGTTGTATAAAACTCTTTTGTTCATTTGACACATGACAGCAGGGAGCGTATTATTTTTAATATTCTTTTGTTTTTCTTGACAGTTTATTGATTTTGCAGTCTATAAATACACACATCAACATTATCTAGGGATATCTACATATCATCAAATATCTTAAATACTATTAGGAATTTGCTAATACTGTAAATGGAAAAATTATAGAGAATTTTATAGTTTTTACTAATAAATAAAAAAAAAAGTGATTTTAATTGTTTTTTTTTTAAATATATTAACTTTTTATCGACCTAGGTAAATTTATGTGGTAGAAAATCTGCGTTTTTTTTTAATTAAATGATCAAATTTCATTCAAATAAACAATTTTATTAATTTAATCAGTGTTGCCACCTCTCACGTTTATTATAGCATCAGTATCAATTGTCAATGCTTAAAATTAAGTTGTTAAGGTCTTGTTGCGTTATGATACCCCCATGCTCTTTCAAAGTGATGGTGAAGTTGTTGTACTGTCTTTGAATTTGGTGGGAAATGTCTTAAAACTCATTGATGTAACATGCCGCACGCCTGCTTGATAGGACTTAAGCCGAACGACTGAGCAGGGCAATCCAAAACTTGGATATCGTAGTCTCGTAGGGCGGCCGGCACCTACCGCGCCGCATGGGAATTAGCACTGTCGTTCTTGGTTATAAATTTCTGGATGATTTGGACTTTGTTTAGGACAATGATAGATTTTACTACATTTTTGAGATGTTTTTACTTAGTCATGATGAACTGGATACAAACGGGCTGGGTTCGTTCACCCAGAAAAAATCCTCCTAATACCATGATTGTCCCGCCTTGGTATAAGTGGACCTCCTAAGGGTGTCACAGACGGCTAATACTGTCAGGAGTTCTCAAAACGCGTGTTCTTCTTGAATCTGGATAAAATCTGTAGCGGGAGTCATCGGTTTACAGCATCACAGACCAAGGGTCGTCAATCCATGGAAAATTTTCCTAAGCCCAAGAAAGACGCTTACCGCGATTGCCCCATCACAATGCTCGTACACGCAGCGGTTGTCCAACATGAAGACCCACTTCATGCAAACCCCTTTGCACGGTTTGATCGCTTTCCAGCAGCTGATGGTTCTCCTGGAGCCTTTTTACTAGTCGCATCGCTGTGATGTTTGGTCGTCCTCTAGCAGTCTTTTGGAAAAATTTATCCTGTGTCTGGGTAGTAACGCGATTTCTGTCTTAGTGCCGTTCAACCACGTTCCCCTATTGCGATAATTGCTCCAAAACCTTGATAACATGTTTTGGTTGGTGGTTAGGGCCTCGGCAATGACGCGTTCGAAGGAAACACTTTCTTACAAGTCCACGGATCGCAACATTCCATTTCAACTCAAATGATGCCGTTACATTACTCTTAAAAGAATACTTAACAAGTTTCATAAAAAAAAAATAAAAAAAACATCACTTTTCTTTAGTAAAATATCAAAAAAACAAATTAAATTTTCATGCACTTTTCCCGTGCGGAGAGAACTACCAATATTTTTTGCCATTCTTTTGTTTTTCTATAAAAAAATTTTTTTTTATAAAAATATAATAAAATACTTTTCAATCGATATATAAACTTCATATAAATATAATACAGAATTATCAATATAACGTACTTTATAATATACAATTAAGATATCCCTAGATTTTGTTGATGTGTGTATACGCTCACGTGATATACATATATTAAAATGATTGTATTTCATTTAACAATCAACCGGCCCAGGATTTAATTGATTGAGGGCGTCGAGGGGCGTCAGGGGATTGTCCACTAGTAAAAACATTTTATTGGCAGAACATGCTCTTCCACGCGAGCCTATTAACTGTCAAATGTCCATAAAAATTGTAACAAAAATTTTAATCTACCTTCGGGCCAGAAATATCTGGTGACAGCAACATCGGAAGACGTCACCATTTCATGATGGCGACTAGGGGAGTACCCGTCAGCAGAAGGCGCGTACCCAGGGCCCGGGCTCGGGGATCCCTCTAAAGTATTATTTATTAAATCAAGACAGTAAAATAAATACCAATAATTCTACTAAATTACTGCATTATTATTCGGCTGTCCATATTTCGAAAAAGCAATTCTTAATTTTTCGGTACAAATTAATTTGTAGAATTTTGCAAATTCAATTTTAATTTTATGTAAGTAAAGTTAAAGATATCATGCAGATTTCTCAATGTTTATGGTTTAGATGCTTACCCAAAATCGCGATGGGACTGTAACTGTTCATCGGAATTGACTGCATTGCTTGCAGAGGATTGGGTAACTGAAAAAGCAACGATTTCTTGATTTATAATAATAATATTGAGTTTAGTCCATACTTCAAGACTTGTGTCAAATGTTATAGAAACATGGAAAACACTTCAGCAATAAACAATTTAAATGTTACAATTTTCATCAAGAAGTAAACGTTAGTAATTGCAAAGGTTTCATCGATAAACGTTTCAATGAGCAGTCATAGTGGCAATTTGTGAACAGCCGGCTTTATTGCCTCTTGATACGCTACTAAAATTTTAATCTGAATTTAAGTACGGCATGAAACAAGTCGGTGGGCATGCCGTTGGTTAGAAATGCTATGAAATATTGTTGCATTTTGATAAACTGCCTGCATTGAAAAAGTTTAATCTAACTATCATGATGATACTTTAAAATCATTTGCACTGATGTAGACAACTTAAATATCCCCCAGCTAAACAGCAGGAGACGTTATGCAGCTTTATTTAGAGGGTTAGGGTACATCTCGTTCTCTTAAAACCTTGCCTGCGGGCGAGTTTGTCAACATTGGTATAATGCTTAGGCCACCATCGTAAAAGTCACGAACCAAAATTCGACCTTCAGAAAGTTACTACTGAAAAGTTTGAGTTTCTTTAAAATCAGGGCAATGAATGCAATTTAAAAAGTTTTTCCTAATGCAATCTCAAAGATGTTTTTGTTGGTATAAGATAACTTTTGAAGTCAAAATTACCTGCCCTTGTAGCTGATGACCTCCAAAATGATTCACTGGCATCGTAGGCGACTGATGGGCCATACCGTTATGGGGGCTGCAGCCTGGCGGGCTTCTGCCTATGCTCCCGCCGTATCCCATGGCCGAATTTTGAGCTAACCAAGACCTGGAAGGACATTGTACTCATATAATAAACTCTGCGTTTTTCGATCTTCTTCGGAGTAGATGCTGTTCCCCGAAACGACCATAATTCAAACAAAGTCTGATGATTCGTACGCATACAAGTTGTTTTTTTCTTAATGTCCCTCATTTAGGTACAGTGAAAATTCTACAAAGAAGTTTGCAAGATAAACTGTAGATACAGCAAAAACAGAAATTGAATGGTAAGAGAAAAGATTTGTAGAATGAAAGAGAGAAATATAGTTTTACGACTATAAAAGTCTGTATACGAAAGGCAATTTCAACCTAACAGTTTTTACTAGATCACGGTTTAATAGATTTCTGAAATTGCATTGATTAACGTTGATCAAAATTATGGAATGAGATTACACAAACGTCAGGCAGATTAGAGGTACACGTGTCACCATGAGTCACTAAGCCGGGTTTATCATTAATTTGTGGGTTATATACTTAATAGAAGAAATGAGATCCTTTAAAATTGCCGTAAAGGACAGGCATACCAAAGTGAACTAGTGTGTGTCTATTACGGCAACATAGCGTACTCAAGAAAATAGAGCTATAAAACAATAAATATCTAGCGTCATGTATTAAAATAAGAAAAAGATTTACTACTGCATAGATAAAAAGGCCACACCTCCTCTTACAAAGTACAATATGTTTATGAATAGCATAGCCAAACCAGCTGCACCATTAGATTCGTCAAGATATCCGTATCCTGTAATGGTTTCATCTGTCCTTGTATCACTAGCAAAGGAACCAAACACTTAGCAGGACTAAATGCCTGTTAGGCCAGAATATCGAATGCCAATCACAGGCAAAGCTCACTACATACCCCACCTCTCATGTCATCGTAAGCTAATCAAAACCGCACGAATTTGCAGCTCTATGGTCGGCTTAAAATCATGAGCGGCTTTTCGCTTCCATAATCCTACTCGTATCATCAACTTAAAGTAAAACTGAGGCTATAAAGATGAGATGAGGATATTGAAAAAAAAAACTGTTATTGAAAAATTGATTGTTTTTAAAAATGCTATTTTGAGAGGTTGCCTTTTTCAAATCATATCAATTTGTTAGCAAAACGCATATTAAAGACATTAGTGTCAATATGTAAGTTAATACTATACCTAAATACCCATTCACATTGACTTTGTCATGATGCCTATCTTATCTGGCTCTGGTTACTTCTTTTACTTTTATTCTCGCCTCTGTTTCATTCCTACATCCAAAAGCGTGGATGCTTTGCCCGCGGCTTTAGACCACATCTAAGGTAAATTGTTACTCGCGATGAGTTCGTCAGTGACAGCAACCTGTCCCATGGACACTGCCCCCGCTCCCATTGATGCAGAACTATGCAGTCCGAAGGCCCAGAGGATCCTGCGGATGCGGCTACGGCCGCGGAAAGCAATAACGACCGATCAAACGCTTGGAGGCAGAAACAGAACCAACATTCAGTGGATAAGTTTGAAGCTAAACTCAAGGCTTCAAATCCTATGGCTTATCAGATCCAATTAAGGCAGCAAGATCGACGCATCTACATCATCAGCCTGACCCTACACCTGAACTTTCTTCCACACAAAACTTAGGTATGGCTCAATCTGTACGAGCATATCGAGTTATTAGTAACACCCAGGGACTTGGTTTCATAGTAGATAGTATTACATCAAGCTCACTGAACAGCTCCAACGTGAGCGAGTTGAAAATACTTGCAGCATTCACCAACCCTATGGGTACTCGTTGGCACAACTAATTATCACATGTACCGCACACGAACTTAGTCAGATTCACGCTACTCGTTTCAAGTTAGATAACCTTCAGTGCCTCCAAAAGATGCAACCACTCTCGAAGCCCTCAAGATGTGCAAATTATACTTTGGCTTAATTACGACTCAACGCATTGGGATTATCACATTATGTTACAGCATAAATGTTGCGCTTAAGACTTAGAATGGCAAGGCAAAATATGAATGGAAAACCTTGAGGAGCAACGAGAATAGGCAGAGATAAAACCGACAAACCCGCCCATTCACCTGCTCTCGACCAATGGGAGGCAAGAATCATTAACATTTTACGTACTGTCTTACAAGTAACAGGGGCCAATCCGTTGCGCTTACAGAATGTACTAAAAATATGGTAAGGTACGTTCCTCGTTCCTTGATATGTTAAAAGATACCCCATTTTGTCTTTGTTGTTCGAAATATTTAATAACACTGATAATTGCGTACATTATACCATGTTCTGTTACAATAAGTAGGTTTTAGTTATGCCACCATTTTACCATAAAATATAATGTTTTATAAAAAAAGGGGATATGGAACTAGATTTTGGCTCTATTGGTTTGAAAATATTAAAAATACTAGCGGCCGCCCGCGACTCCGTCCGCGTGGATTTCGATTTCCAATATCCTATGTGTTATTCTGATGTATAAGCTATATTGTGGTTAAATTTCATTCAAATCCATTCAGTAGTTTTTACGTGAAAGAGTAACAAACATCCATACATCCATACATCCATACATCCACACATACAAACTTTCGCCTTTATAATAGTAGTAAGATTTAATAACACTGAATACACTGAATAAAATACGTGCAATATACCATGTTCCGTACAATAAGTTAAATATACGTATGTCAAAGAGTGAAAGTGGAGATTTTATTCGGAAGTGTTTGTCTATTAGTAAAGGACACATTAAACATGTGTAGTATGGACGCGGCTGGGCTGTTTGGGCTTATTTAGACGACCTTTTTGTCGGACGCGACGCGGTCATATTTCTTTTACGAGTATTGGCGAAAGTTGAATGTGGATCAACTCTGGCAGCAATCCAATCTTTGCATATTGTTGGATATTCTTGTAAAGGAAAGACAAGTTACCTCAACTACTCAAAAATAACAATAACAATGTTCATAATATTAAAAAAGAAATAAATAAAAAATTAATTGAACTATGCACTCGTATGAAGAAATCATTATCTTAAGAATTGTTTACAAATAAGCTCCAAAAAATAAGGTGACAATAAATTCAAAATAAGATAAAATACAACTAATATCATGTCTTGATGACATTCGCATCACACAGTCACCGCGGAAACGGGAAATAAAAGTCGTCACCAACGTAATAATATCAATATATCATTAGCATTTGTTTTGTAAACACGACAACGGGTAACGTAAATATTTATTATGATTAAAATTAATTTGTAATAATGTCTCTGAGACACTTATTTCATCGCTTGATATATAGTTGTGTTGTACAGAATGATATCTGTAAAATTATTTTAATTGTTTTCCAACCGACATTTTCACACGATCTTTATTATCTAACGATGCAAACAATAATGTCATAATTAAAACATAATATAGAAAGATTGCGAATTGTATTGCCGAAGCTATACGAAAGATACTCAATACCATATGACAAATATGGTATTGAGTATCTATTAAATAGTGATTAATTGCTTCATTATCCATGAATCAAGTCTCCTTGGATTGTCGAAGCCCCGAAGGAGAAATCTTTGTGTCCGGCTGTTACGCTCCCAGTCCGCGAGGCCAACGGTCGGGAGGCCCCAGAGTTTCAAAATACACACATCAACTTTATCTAGGGATATCTACATATTATCAAATATCTTTAATACTATTAGGAATTTACTAATACTGTGAATGGAAAAAATATAGAGAATTTTATAGTTTTTAATAATTAATAAAAAAAATTGTGATTAAAATTGTATTTTTAATAATAATTAATTTTTTATCGCCCTAGGTAAATTAGTGTGGTAGAAAATCTGCGTTTTTTTAAAATAAAATTATCAAATTTAATTCAAACTAACAATCTTATTAATTTAATCAGTGTTGCCATCTCTCACGTTTATTATAACATCAGTACCAACTGTTCATGCTTAAAATAAGGTTGTTAAGGTCTTGTTGCGTTATGAGACCCGATGCTCTTTCAAAGTGATGTTGAAGTTGTTGTTCTGTCTTGGAATTTGGTGGGAAATGTCTTAAAAATCATCGATGTAACATGCCGCACGCATGCTTCACAGGATTTAAGCCGGACGACTGAGCAGGGAAATAAAAAACATGGATATCGTAGTCTCGTAGAGCGGCGGGCACCTACCGCCGCGCATGGGAATTAGCACTGTCGTTCATGGTTATGAATTCCTGGATGATTTGGACTTGTTTTAGGACAATGACAGATTCTACTACCTTTTTGAGATGATTTTGCTTAGTCATGATGCTTTGGATACAAACGGGCTGGGTTCGTTCACCCAGACCAAATCCTCCTAAAACCATGATTGTCTTGCCATGGTATAAGAGGACCTCCTTAGAGTGCCACAGACGGCTAATACTGTCAAGAGTTCTCGAAACGAGTGTTCTTCTTGAATCTGGATAAAATCTGTAGCGGGAGTCATCGGTTTACAGCATCACATACCAAGGGTCGTCACTCCATGGAAAATTTTCCTAAGCCCAAGAAACACGCTTACCGCGATTGCCCCATCACAATGCTGGTACACGTAGCGGTTGTCCAACATGAAGACCCACTTCATGCAAACCCCATTGCACGGTTTGGTCGCTTTCCAGCAATTGATGGTCCTCCTGGAGCCTTTTTACTAGTCGCATCGCTGTGATGTTTGGTCGTCCTCTAGCAGTCTTTTGGAAAAATTTATCCTTTTTCTGGGTAGTAATGCGATTTCTGTTTTAGTGCCTTTTAACCACGTACGCTAGCCTGCGATAAATTGCTCCAAAACCTTGGTAACATGTTTTGGTTTGTGGTTAGGGCCTCGGCAACGACGCGTTCGAAAGAAACACTTTCTTACAAGTCCACGGATCGCAACATTTCATTTCAACTCAAATGATGCCGTTACATTACTCTTAAAAGAACACTCAACAAGTTTCATAAAAAAGAATTAAAAAAACATCACTTTTCTTCAGTAAAATATCAAAAAAACAAATTTAATTTTTAAGCACTTTCCCCGTGCGGAAGGAACTACCAATATTTTTTTGCCATTCTTTTGTTTTTCTATAAAAATATTTTTTTTTATCAAAATAGAATAAAATACCTTTCAATCGATATATAAACTTCATATAAATATAATATAGAATTAACAATATAACGTAGTTTATAATATACAATTGAGATATCCCTAGATTTTGTTGATGTGTGTATATTGTCCGCGGCCAGGAGAACGATTCTTGTATAAGAAACTTTTTTTACTCAAAATTGAGGAAACATAGAATTTGTATATTTTTTTACTATCGCAAATATCATCTTGACATCTTGTGTGTCAATTTCCATAACAACATGACTGTCAATATAAAGAGATCGTAGACCCGTCGTCTGAATCGTCTGATAAATGCCTGCCTGGAGATGTATCTAGTAATAAAGAGTGACTTACGGGTCGTATCTTGTGTAGGCGGGCGGGTATGGCGGCGCGGAGCCGAAGTAGTTCCTGGCGCCGAGCGGCAGCGGCTGCATGTGCGGCACGTGCTGCGCGACGTGCCCCACGTGGTAGCCCTCCCCGAACAGCCCCTTCGTGTACGGCATCGCGCGAAACCGACGCTTCATCCTCCGTCGACGCCTGAAGTTCCCATTCTCGAACATATGTTCGATATCCCCGCATTGCGGATCTATAACAATACTACACTCACAACCCAAAAGTCTAACGCATAAAGAATTTCGCCAGCATTACACTTTCACTCGACATTTGTGATGGTGTGAGATGTGTGGTGTGGATGATACACGAGCATAGTAATAAATTCGCGGAGCCGAGTAACGGAAAACAAAAACCTTTGTCATTGTAAAATACACACTTAAACCTAACAAAAACATCATATACAAAAATAAAACACGACAAATCACAGCGAGTAGCATTATCACAAGTGACACACATTACGCTAAAGGTTAGGAACTCACCGAGGGTCCAGTAGTTTCCCTTCCTCTCTCCGCCACCTTCCCGTGGGACTTTGATGAAGCATTCATTCAAGCTGAGGTTGTGCCTTATCGAGTTTTGCCATCCCTTCTTGTTCTTCTCGTAGTATGGAAATTCTTTAGTGATGTACGCGTATATTTCACTAAGAGTAGCCCGTTTCGTTTGGCTGTTTTGAATTGCCATAGAAATTAGTGCTACATAGGAATAGGGTGGTTTAGTTAAAGCTTGTGAAGTAGGCGTAGTTGACTGTGGTTTCATTTCCGCGTTGCCCGGACTCGTTGGAGTCGCGGATTTGGCTTTGCTTTTGTTATCATTACTGGAAGAAATAAGAAGCTTTAGAAACTTGTAGATGTCCCTAAATGTGTCAGCAAGAAAGAGTTTTTCTAACCTGTTGTTGTTAGAACTATTATCTTCTCTGGAGATAGGTGGTAACGTGAGTGTTTGGTAAACTCGAGTCAATTCCTCTTCGCCTTTGACGTTCTGTGTGTTCGGTGTGTCGGAGCCCCCACTCTCTTGCAAGCATATTCGGCTCTCGTACGGTGGCGTACCTAACAACAATAATTACAAGATAAATAAACATAACATACGTACATTTAGATGAGAGTATGAACCCTATTGAAAAACCCTATCTTAATATCCTAATAAGCATATTCGGCTCTCGTACGGTGGCGTACCTAACAACAATAATTAAAAGATAAATAAACATAACATACGTACATTTAGATGAGAGTATGAACCCTGTTGAAAAACCGTCGATTTTTCACGAAATATGGCAAAAACTTGTACATTTCGAATAAAAAAATATGCTAAAAATTGTAGATATTATATTTATAATCACACCGTTTTGTTTAAATTAATATAAACCTAAAATTAGGTCCGTAGGTTTGGACCACAGGGCACATTGACGATCCTAAAAGATCCCGTGGTCCCAGAAAACAATCGGGGAGGGGCAATGGTCCAACTGTTCAGTCCAACTAGTTGGACCACGGGCCTCTACTAGGGGCAGTTGTCCAACTTTAAAAATAGTTGGACTACAGCACCTTTTGCAAGTTCCGTAGTCCAACTCGTAAAATATCTTGCCAACCCTAATAATCTCAAAAATGTTTATGGTTTTATATATTTTTAATTAATGATCTCCTGAACCTCGTTGCAGTAAATTGGTAGGTACTGGCTACTGATTATTTAAATGACAAATATGCATGGACATGTTAATCTGCTCAGCCAAACTTAATTTTTATTTATTATATTTGACATTATTGTAATATTGAAATTGATTTTAAAAAATACATAACTAGTGAGTTTCTTGCGGTGTCTCTTCTCAGCAGGCCATTCACGTCGAGGCGCTGGCTGGTAGGGCGAAAAAAGTTTTGACGTGCAAAAGAATTTACTAAGTGAATCAAATTGCTGAATAAATTATTTCATTTAATAAATTAATACATTTCATTTCATTTCGATATTGTTAAAAATAAAAATTATATAAATTATTCATTTTGTTTTTTTTCCTGGTACAAATTGACACAGGTAAAAATCTAATTATACCTATTTACTGCAACGAGGTTCAGGGGATCATTAATTAAAACTATATAAAACCATAAACATTTTTGAGATTATTAGGGTTGGCAAGATATTTTACGAGTTGGACTACGGAACTAGCAAAAGGTGCTGTAGTCCAACTATTTTTAAAGTTGGACAACTGCCCCTAGTAGAGGCCCGTGGTCCAACTAGTTGGACTGAACAGTTGGACCACTGCCCCTCCCCGAAAACAATGCAGTAGGAACTCGGATACATGGTGGTACTCTGGTGGACCCACAATTTAGTAGGACCAAGGGTACAACCCGGCGAATTTTCGATAAGCATGCATTGTACGATGTGGTTATGTCACGTTCGCCACAAACCCTACCACTAAATTAGTTTTGGTTTCAAAAATTTGCCTCAACGTGCTTCACCCAATGATTAGATCATTAGTTTTTATAAAACACGACTAAATAACGGTATGTAGGACATACAGACGACACGACGTGACTATCCTGACAAAATCACTTTGCCATTGCCATTAATTTGGTTCTCAACTATATCATATTTCAGTAACAAAGACTACAAATGATTCATTACAATAATTGTAAACACATTTGCATAAAGCATTATGATGAAGCTTTTTCAAAAGCGAATGTGCCTTTTTTGAATGAAAATTGGGTATTGCTACTTATACAGTATTGGGCATAGTGTAACGGCTGATCTTCAATAATTTGACCAAATTTTTTTAAAAAAAGATCCCGATTTCTACATGCTGGTAAAAAACGAACGAAAATGAGTATGATATACTCATACTCATAACTTGTACACATTGTAAAGTTGGAATTCGAAATATTAAAGTAGGAATTACTAAATCATTGAATATTGAACGTAATCTTCTTGCGTTCCTATTCTTATTTAAATGTGAAATATTTTTTATTTCTTTTCTGATTAATGGGAACATCACTAAATGTTGTAAACTAGTATAACCAATTCATTCATTCACAAGTAATTTAGAAATCTCGCGTAGTTCAACAAATGTTTACTGGTTCTATATATTATTGTTATTAGATTTAACGTTTGAGATTTAGCCAATCGTACGCGTACGTGCCTCCCGATACGGTTTTCTCGGAATTTACCGCTTAAGAACGCTGTACTTACTTAAACAAGCGCAGCAGTATAAATTTATAATACCTAGTACTAGTAAATTGTAGGACATAGTAACAGAACATTTAGAACATTATTACCATCGAAAATAATAAAGATAATAATGTTGGTATTATGAATAGCTAGCCAATTGAGACTAGATGTGATAGAAATAATAGAGATGTAAGAACAAAATTGGGAAGCGGGAATAGGGCATCGACGCTAGTGTAACTACTGCACTGATACCTAGCAACTCTGCCCTTCCTTCAAGAGGATTATACCCTAATTATTACTCTCCACTTGATGTTCGTCAAAAAGTTTGGGAAAAGTTTAATAAAATATGTTCTCGTTCTTCCTCAAGCAAGATTTCAAAGATAAATAACCTATAGCATATAAATTCAACAGAGGACAGTATATATAGGCCACAGCATCTATTTCAGATGATTGTTGCAGCGCGATTAGGTTTATGGGAGTTGGCATCTCCGTTTGTGGCTATAGAGCCCTATTGCAGCGCGGCAAATCTTGCCGCAGCGATCGCAAGGTGTACTGCGAGGATGCAGGAGGAGGCAAAGCACGACAAAGTCTTTTTTGCTTCAATTTTTCCAAAGTCTTGGTCGTGATTTGATGCACCAGCCTTGATGTCGTGTCGCCAGGTCTCATTTCGGCGCGTTGCTCCCAGCTGTCGGATTCAATCCCGAAGCTTAACATGTCCCTTTTGCAGGAGTCCTTAAATCGTAAGTTCAGCCGCCCGATTGGTCTCTTTATATTTGCTATCTGGCTCATCATGACTTGACGTGGTAGTCTCTCGTTAGGCATCCGGTGTACGTAACCAAGCCAGCGGAGTCTCCTTTGCTTCAGCGTTGCAGTTATGCTGAGGCAGTCTGTCTTTGAGAGATCCACCTCGTTGCTCATTTTGTCTTGCCATGTGACTCCCAGTATAGTCCTCAGGCAGCGCATATGGAAAGCATTTAATTTGCGATCTTGTTTAAAGTAGGTAGTCCACCTTTAAGAGGCGTACAATAGTGTGCTCAGAACACAAGTCTGGTAAACGGAATTTTTAGTTTTGTTGCGAAGTGCATCGATGACCCATTCCGTTTCAAGCATCGTTAAACACTTGCTGCTCCACACACCTATAGAAGCTAGGAACTATGCCGTACCAAAGACTATCTTCTCCGACATAGTTGTCGTTAGGGACTTTATCCGTAACCCTGGACAAGGAGCCACGTTATACCCCGTGGCACTGGGTCCCTATTCGAACTTTGCCACCCACACACTCCGGCCTATTGAAATGTGGGGACCCACTCCCGCGACGAGGTTGCGCTGAACAGGGATCACCACTGTGGTAGAATTGAGATGAGATAACTCATTCCACCCCGAAGCCGGGTTTATGGCTCGTATAGTTCCGAAACCAAAATATTAAATAATATAGTGATAATGATAACCGAGATTTGGTAAACCCCTATTTAAAAAAAGAAAATAATCCCTTTAGAGTGGGTGCTATGGTAAAACACTGAAGAATTTATTAAATTGAAAACTCTGAGTTTCCTTAGAGATAAAAAATCTTGACAAAAATGTGCTAAATTTTTTTTTGTGATTTTTCCGAATGAACTGCAATCACTAACACTTAAGATTGCATTAATTTTTTTGTCTGTCTGTCTGAACCAATCTCAGTTAGTTATAGCATTGCACTCAATTCCAAGACCAGTCAAGCAAAAATTTATAAAAATTTAAATCCTATTTATCTATCATCGGAAGTCCTTTAAAAGTTTTATGTAATTGGGTTTAATTTTACTCAGCGTCACAGAATCTATTTCAGCTAATCGATGTATCCTGAGATGACTCTTCAAGTTGCCCCTCTGTGCGTAGCCACGCCCGCATATAGGGCATTTGAAGGTCTCTCCAGTGTGCAAACGCATGTGTTCTTTAAGATAATCCTCATGGTAGAAACTGGACCCACATACAGAACATTATGCTGGCCGGTGTCCTTTGTGTACTGATCTCTCGTGTATTTGAATGGACTTTGCACACTTATAAGTTTTGTCACATGAAAATGTATTTTTGGGAAGTTGATGTTTTTCATGTATATTCTCCTCTGATGGCTCGTCAGTTCTCCTTTGTATGCAAATATTCTTCCGCATGATGAACAAATAAAGTTCTTTTCCATTTCATGTTTTCTTTTAATATGCCGCTTTAAATAATAATCTGATACACATAACTTTTGACATTTTGGGCATTTCACAGGATTTTTAAAATGAGCTTTTTTCTTGTGTAATGATAATTTTTCAAATACTTCTCCACAGAGGTCACAAAGTTTTGGAGGATCCGGTGCTTTAACTTTTGGAAGTTTGAGCTTGATCTCCCTCAGACGCCTTCCTTGGTTTGGTATACTTTGAATAGAAGTAACTTCATGATTTGACATCTGGGTAGATCGCAAGCACCATGTCTCTTCTGTCCAAGTAAATTCACCTTCTAGTAATGAAGAAGCAATTTCATTAGTTTTGATTTTAGTTAAAGAAGTTTTATTTTTGTTTTAGTTTTAGTTCTTTTGATTGTCAGTTCTTTAGACTTTATCTTAACTTTTAGAGGTTCTATCAGATCAACCAAACATTCATTATCATCATAGTTTTCGAAATCAGCATCAGATTCCTTCTTTATTCTGATGCAGCATGGTCACTAAAACTATGAAAATCTACTTCTATGTTTTCATTTTTAACTATAAGAAGTCCACTTTGAACTATAGTCATCTGGTTTCCATAGCAAGGGAAGATATCATCCAGCTCCTTGATGTGTTGATGCCAGGGATGAAAGATGGACCACGGACCTGCTGAGGTGTCTCGATAGGCGGAGAGGGATACTCCGACGTGGCGCGTCCCCGGGTGTTGGATAGGATGGACGGCCTAATTTGAAGGTTACCGGCTTGCCAGCGCGAACCAAACCCTTGGGTGGGCTCAGTGGGCGTCCTGGACTTATTCTGCGGGCGTGGTTGGAGAGCTGCTGGCCCTTGTCGGCGATGTCTCGCCTCTAGGCGTCTTATGTGGTGCCTTGACAGAAATGTCAGGCGGGGGGAATTGCCGTTCTCCCCGGAGTATACCGTTACCAATATTGTCGCCTCAGCGACCTCACTGGGCGGCTCCAGTGGGATACGTCGTGGCAGTATTGGCCGGGGGGCTTGCCTTGATTGGCCGGCCCGAGAGAAGGAAAACTCAATAAAACCCGACCGCAAAGTCGATTAAAACCTGTGTATACCGGGAGACCTGCACAGTATATAGCCTTACCCAGGTACAGGGGGCACTGCCTGGGTGGGACCGTCTTTCCCCCATACTCGTGGGATTAGCAATGAATGTTTCCAAACTAAATAATAAATCTGACGTGAAGAGCGGGAGAACCGCGGCGGCGCCTTCGGGTGCGTCTAAGTGCAAGGATTTCGCAAAGTCAAGCGAATCCGACAATGACTTCATCCCAATTGAGGAGTCGCTACACGAGGACATAAGAGAGGCGAAAATCGTGTATATGGAGCACGCAAGTGATTCAGATACACAGATCTCTCAAAGCCAAGATCTGAAGAGACAGGTCTTCCTTTATTATAGGCAGCCCGGGCTAAGCTCTGGGGTCGCTAAGGAGAGAGCTCAGGAGCATTACGACCGCTCAATGACCGGCGTTAAGCTCCTCAAAGAGAAAAGAAAGCGGCAGACCACCGAACAGGCCACCGCTAGTGCCGGGAGTAGCACGGGCTCAGCGACAGCCCCTCCCCGCCCCAAGAGCAGGTCTTGCTCTCCAGTTCTGAAGATGCGGAACAATACACCAGAGGCGAGGGAGTCGATGCAAGTATCGCGCGACACCTCCTGCGACAATGCGGGGTCATGTCCGACGACAATGCCGGGGGAATGCGCCAATGCATTTCCCGACGCAAAAAAAAAGGGATGAAAGATGGAGTTGCAGTGTTGCAAAACAACGTTAGAGTGACTTTGTCTGCATACACCCTAGGGATAGCGAATAACGCGAAAAAAAAACCTGTCTGACATCAGTACTATTGCTACCGAGATGATCACTATGTTACACGGTGAACCATTTTAATGGCGTTTAAGTACAGTTTTAGTGTGTAATTTTTAATTAATGTGATTATTTGAAATGAACTCACTCATCATTATAGTTGCTCTCAGGCCTTTGTCAGCTGAAGAGAGACAGTATGGATTTTGAAAACAATTTGGGTTTATGTAGGATTTGTCTTGAATAAGGAGCTACAAATCCAATCTTTGATGATGGGGGAGATATTTTCTCTAAATTATCTCGAAGTATGAAAGAAAAGATAGAGGATGTGAATGGTTTTCCAAGAGGACAGTAGACCTATATTTATTGCTATTTCCAAATGATATAATATTATTTTGAAATAATTACAATACCATAAATCCTTTCCATCAAGGACATTGCATGGACCAAACTAATTATATCATCGAGACCTAATAAGCCTTAGGTGGCTAAGTCTTCCATAATTTCATTACGTAACACAGTTATGTGATTGCAGTGAACATGAATTTTCCACATTTCGCATATGGATAGAGATGGAATGCGTCAGCAAGGCGGCGCAGCCGGTTGCATATCGGATTCGAACGGAGCTGCGAACACCGAGGTATTGTGTCGCTTACAGAACAATGCGTCGTATTTATAAAACATTAAAAGCCGGCGTATCGTTCGTGAAATTAATAACAAATAACAATTGTGAAACGTTAGTTCGGGAGCAGTGCGAATTACCCATGCCGTTGAATAACTGAACGCGCTTTAAATGGTGGGATTCTGTGCTATGCTAACGATATACCCTTAAAATGCCAGAGAACAATGTTTTTTAAGACCTGCAATATTGTCTCATATTCAATGATGAGTTTCGTTAAACCTGACTTTAAACATGCTTGATGGCACAATGTTGTTACTTATCTTCACCAGTCTTCAAATTGTACACAGTTGATGCAATAAACTTTTATTTTTCGAGTATTGTATTTTAGTTTTTGTCGCCTTAAATTATAAACACAGTATTCTTGGCGGAAAAAAACGCAATCCACGGCATTTGGACATATGTTCCACCGGTTAAAGATTACTACCAACGTATTTTTTTACGATAGTTTAATATTTACGTTTCGTTAATCCATAATTACAACGCCTCGCTTTCTTTGATTTACTTACAATTGATATTCTACCTTAGTTTTAGATGTATTGATAAGATGTTTACACTGTTCCGGTAGGTATTGGTTCTTCAACATTTTAGGCGAAAAATTAATTATACACGTTCAATTATTTCTAGAAAAGGCTTGTTCTCGTACAGAATCGAGTGTTGAGAACGAGTATTGTGTGTTCATCAGCAATGTTTGTCTTGATCACTGATAAATTAACTCCTAACCATGGAATACTCCCAACGGAAAACGTCAATATGAATACGGTTTTGATATATTCGTACAAACAATCAACAAGTGGCAACAAGGTTTTCGATAAACCTACAGTATAATATGTTCGCACATTTACAACAGGTGGTTAACGCCTATACACAGTATACGTGCAAATATACATATAATTATAGTGTACAAATTGGCTGTTCTTTTACTTACGTACATTTGTACAAGGAAAACGACTACATCCACTAATTATAAATTACACTAACCGAATTTCGGAAAAATAAATGTCTGCCTGCTTCCACCTTGAGGCAAGGAAACATAATCTTTCCGAGCAATTAGCAAATCAACGGTACCTACGTAATACACCTCGGGGCCACTATTACCAAGGAAATCCTGATGGGGTCGATTCATTAATGAATTGTCTTCGTGCCCTTTGAAAAATTTGCGCCGACTTGGATATTATTTCACCGTATAAAGATAGCTAGGCGTTTTATTCCTAAATATAAATAAATATAATAAGTATATGACTGTTCAGTTTTGATATATTGCCCAGTTCATGCGTTTACATGGTCCTTCGAACGTTAATGAAAATAAAGTGTTTTTCAATATTTAAGCTTTAGGCTTTGCTAACTAAGGAAGACTTAAAAAACAATTTTCAGTATATTGTCTGTTAGAATAATTGGGACAAGAGGATAATCAGATGCTAGTCGTAAAATACATGCAAGAGTAAATCATGATGGGAAAGACGAACAAGCTGACTAAGAAATAAACAACTTGAAAAACATTTTGCATCTCGAATTGGAGACATGGACATAATGGCATCTATCTATTTATTTATATATTATAAATATCAAATTGTTTGAACAGTTGGTACAGGAAATTCAGCACACCGATGCCTATGTTTTTGGGGAGCCTGTTTGTTGCTGACCTCTTTTCTATCATTATATTTTCAAGTTTTATTTATAATTTTTGAATATGACTTACGTCAATTGATGTCATGATTATTGATTAAACGAAAATGTAAGAGAATATTATTGTAATTTTTAGTTTTTAATGAAAAAGTAAACTTGAAACACTGTTCTTATCAGATTTGGCGGGGAAGTCCACTTATGATGTCTTTGAAGAAATTGTGTCAAATGTTTAAATTAAGCAATGAGTCCGACTGCATCATCATGATACTGCGAAGGTTTATCGCACGGCGGGGCTGTTGGAAACATCTTTACAACGACGCAAACTGTAAAGAATCATTCACAGTATTTTTGAAATTTACGCTGTTTGACAATCTCTGAATAAATATGTATATCTCCAAATCTACTATGTGTTTTACCAATGTAACGCCTTTTTTAAGGGAGACCCCCTGGCTACCTACAGCGACAATGGGATGGCATTCGTAGGCGTCAACCGTCTTCTAAGAGCTGAGCAGGCCGAATCTTGACAGAAAGGGGAATTCGTTGGAAATCGGTGGCATCATTGGACTTTTCATGAAAACAGTGCTTTCGGCTACTCTTTACCAGCGCGCTCCTAAAGATGAGGCACTGGTGAAGCAGAGTTAAAAACGGAGTAGCCACCACAAGCACCTAGCATAAACGCCGCTGTAGGCTAGTTGCTATTTTTGTGTGAAATGCGAAAAAATATTACTTATTGAAGCTTAAAAGTAAGCAAAATCAGATTTGAACAAACTGAGAATTAACAAAATCCATAAAAGAACATGCGATAATCAAGGAAAGTCTCAACTATAGAAACGTTACATTATGAGAACAAAGAGATATAAAAACTGTTAACAGCTTTAGTGCGTTACGTTAAATAGTCGAACCCGATCCTTAGGTATTACTTAACGCGTCTACTGATATAGAGTCGATACGACTCGTACAAAAGGTAATTGTTCTCTCAAACAATAAAGTTTAATAACGTAAGGTTCTAGGTAAGGTGCGCGCACGCATTGTGGCCGCCATGTACCCGATGACGATCCGTCTCATGGTTAGATAATGGATCAGTTTTCTGTACTTTGTCACTAAGCTTTGTACTTAATTTTACCTCAGCCAGTCCATCACGCTTCCTTTACTTTCTTTTTAATATTATACTAAGTGTATCTTAAGTGAGAATGCTGGGCTGATGTAATTTTTTTAGAACGGAAGAAAGATTAGCCAAAGTCAAAAACAATCAGGTCGCAAATCCATTCAAAACTATGTAGAACATATTAAAAAACAAAGATTCCAAGAGGAAATATATACAATTGATTGGGCAGCGATCGAAGGGAGTCAGCACAGGACTCACAGCAAACTCACTACGTCCCGTGTGTGATGAGAACACAGGACAATGAAAATATTGGTAATATAGCGAGTATGGTGATCATGGTGATCATGGCAAACATGGCAAACATGGTGACTAACTGCAGCCGGCTTATAGTTATGTATGTAAATAAAAGTGAAAATCTTACCATGACAAAACCTGCCAAATTTAGCAGGTGTTCCATGAGCAGAGGCCAATAATTTAACTTCCAAAACTGCGTTTGGAATATTTAATTTTTTTGATACGGGAGCACGTAGAGCAAAATAAAACTGATTAATCCTGCGACTGAAATAAGTCCAATCAAAGTACCTACACTTTTTGATTCAGACGGAATTTGGTATTAAATCCAGTCACTAGATAATTGGAGCGTACATGATTACTAACGATGAAACTCATTGCCGATTTGGATTTGCAAATCATCTTTTAGCGTCGTTTGACGTTGTAATTGAGTTCATTAATGTAATTTGCTTGTAAATTCTACGCTCTCATCGTAATTGGAAATAAAAGATTATGCTATCGAAGCTTTAAAGCAATCTAGCACCAACATCCCAACCGTGGAGTACACAATGCCTGCGCAGCTAGGATGTGTCACTGTAGATCAGTTGAAGAGTGCTTCGTCCGCAATATCGGGTCTTATTAGAAGAAGAAATACTTTTAATTTGTTTTTTTTCAGATTTATCACATTTTCTATTTGTTTCCTAGCCCCGAACTGTTTCATATTTTTAGTTGGTTTTTATTAGGTATAGTTTCTTTTACTTTTATTTAACCGTGAGTTGCAATCTTTTTTAATTAAATGTCAGTTGTTGCCAACTGTCAAGGCAGAAAACATTGCTTTCATTACTAATAAACTTACAATCATTTACATGTATTTTAATTCCAAATTGGATACTGTCAAAAAGTGCGTGTATAAGCGAGAATTAATAAGCGGGCTTTGGTTCGTATGAAAGATCAAGGCTTAGATTTAGCAGCAAAAATGGAATTCCTCCGTTTCAAAGTAAGCAACGGCGCATGTACCGCTTCAAAAAAAAACTTGAAGACGTTAAAAAAATCACTGCATATGATCTCTAGACGAAGTTGAGATACCAAAACAACAATTTAAAAATATCCTTCTCATTTATCTTAATCATGATAACATTGCAAAAAACATGGTTTGAATAATCTTTATCAATTTTGAAAGAAAAAGTAAAACAAATCAGATCGTCCAATGCCTCAGTTGTATAATGAAGCGGTTGCAGATCTGGATGATACATACTTAAATTTTGTACAAACTAAACTATACCGTCTCTATCTACTGTTCAACATTGTTTGTAAAGTATAAGAAATTACTCTATACTTTGCTCGAAAACAGTATTTAAGAAGCTAGATGAGGTACAAATAGCTGAAAATGGTTTTCCTTTCATTTTAGCGGACAATTTTTATGAGAATACGCCCATACTTGTGTTTTACTCTCAAAAAGCGAGAGAATTGATTCCAAACATTAAATAATATTTCACAGACTCTACATTTAAATCTTGTACAAAGCCTTTTGCTCAATTATATAACATACTTGGGGGGGGGGGGGGGGATATAGACACTACCTCATAGGATACGAAAGTTGTACCATTAATCTTTGCATTCTTCACTTAGAATCGTTATTTCTGTTATTACTAGTAGCGTAGTTTTTTTGTTTTAATAATTCTATTGTATCTTATGTTATGTTAAATATTTTACGTTGCGTAAAGCAAGGCGGGAAGGATGTTGCGGATTAGAATAAGACCTTAACTTTTTTAGATATTTTTTATTTGTCATAGGCTACTTTTCTCTTTCTGTTCCTTTTTAACTGTCACATTGAAAATAAAAGATCGTTCAAGCAAGTCAAATTTACCGTTTTTAGGGTTCCGTAGCCAAATGGCAAAAAACGGAACCCTTATAGTTTCGTCATGTCTGTCTGTCTGTCTGTCTGTCTGTCCTGGCTCGTTCTCCGCCGTTTCTGAACCGATTGCCACGAAAATTGGTGGAGAGATGTATAGTGATAATTCAAGAATTGGTTTTTAAAATAATCGAAAAATAATTATTTTTACCCCCCCTCCCATACAGCGAAAAGTAAATTCGAAAAAAAAAATCGACCTACCCCATCGTGTGGGGTATCGTTAAATAGGTATTTTTAAATACAATAAAACTTGCCTTGAAACCATGTGGATCAAACACCCCAGTCTCGAGATATATTTATACAAAGTTAAAATTAGAGCGTCCCCCCCCCCTTAACTTTTGAAATACTATTACAATAATTCAGAAAAAAATGTCCTGTATACCTCCAAGTAAGTACTTTCAACGAAAACTATAGCGAACTCTGTATCATACATAGTTATTTTTATACAACTCGACCAACTTATGACGTGCAGTTGCCCTTACTAAATGGTGTCTTAAGCGGTTGGGCCATCTTTTAGCTGCGGAACCCTTTCATGGGCGTGTCCGACACGCTCTTGGCCGGTTTTTTATTTTATTATTATTTATTAAGAGAAGTCACTTTATCTTTCACATTACTTAAAATAACTTATTTAACAGTTAGTTGTACTATATGAAAAATAAATTTCCTATGGTCTTACTCACTCAGTAGGTCTACCGGCAATATAATTAAATAAAAATATTAAAAAATCGATGGTCCGCTTGAGCGAACCACGGGCAAAAAAATTGCCCGTAGTACGACTAGTAGGACTCAGTGGTAGGACCACGGACAAGAAACGGAATGACATTAATTGAAAAAGAAAATTGAGTTTAATTTTAACTATGAGAAACCCTAAAATTTTATATCAACATTATCAGTAGTTTCATCATGGAACTATTCATGGAACTACTGATAACGAACAAAAATATCTACCGATGTCTGTCATGGATTTCCTTTACCACTGCCTCCAGAACCTTAGACCTACACCCCGCGTTCACCACAACGACTTCATGATGCTGGTCCAAATACAGTTAGTAAATGATGACATTACTGTTAAAAATAAAATGTATCACTTTACACACCACAAAATGAAAACAACGTGTTAATTTAACCAGATGATACATAATTCCTACTAAAACAATTGCAACTGTAGTTATCGCCAGAGTGTTCAGCCCCTAGTTGTATTTTTTATTATAATCTGAGTTATGAAGTAAGTAACAAGAGCGGCGAGGTTAAGGGGACGTGACCGCTAACTGACGTCAGGGCCTCGAGAGCAACCCGCCCGCTAGATACCGCGATGTCGTCGAGTTAGATAAGCCCGCATCAACGCAAATCTCAGAGAATACCGCTGCAAAATGCATCTTATAACACGATTATATGACGACCGATTTACCTCAAGTCAGCTAATATTCTAAAGGTCCCGGATCCGAACCCCGATAAATAGGAGCATAGGTACAGCATATGAACAATGAACATGTCTATTTGATTAAACGTCAAGGTGTATTATGTAAAACTAGCTCCCATTTACACGAAATTAACTCAGCAAGTCTACCCATTGTTTAATTTCAAAAATAGAACTTCTAACGCTTTGTATTTAATCCTCAAGGAGCTATTAATTACGACTGAGTTAGTTCAAAATTTTACAAAAAGATTTGATGATTTTTTCCTGTTCTTGCTATTTTTTCCGCTTGTTAAGTAACTTTACGATAATTGCAGTTGCAGAAATATTATAAAACTTTATTCCACTATGTGCACACGCTCGTTACTTCGTAAGCCACCGCTAAGCTTTTAACCGTGAAAACTCTTTCATCGGACCAGCCTAAGGACTCCGTTTTAAAAACTCCCGATTGCAGAGAATACCGCACGAATCAACTTTCTTCTTCCTAAAAAGATTCCGTTCTCTGATAGCTATATATAGATATGGATATATGGATAGATAGATTTTGTGGGGATAGAGAGAGCTGATCACTTCTTGTTCAGCAAGCGTGGTGGAGCTTATGCTCATCATCAGCATCAGCATACCAAGTTGGCAAGGCAGCGGGAGTATGTCGACAACAAGCTGGCTAGGAAGCCGTTTCAAAATGTAGAAGAATTGTCAATGTCTTTGGATCAGTCTTTCCTTCTATAAGATTGTAGACTTTCGCTTTGTCTCTTCTTCTGTCTCCTTCGGCCATGGCATTAAGGTTTTTTGTAAATATAAGTTTATTATTAGATTTTATTTCATTAATCCCATGTTCCCATTGAAATACAGTCCACTTCCATACCCATCATCGTTGACATGATACGGATTAATTTATATTCTAATCAAGTCCTTTAAAAATGTACTGAATTGTTTTAACTACGACCTGAAAGTACTGACATTTGGAGACAGGCGTATGTTATACGTGATAATGATGAAGTAAGCCAAATTGGTCAAATAGAACTGGTAACTCTGCAAAACTAACAAGCGCTATCCTTGCTATGGTTAGATGAAATCTTGGAAAAAAAATGTTAAGATTATGAATTTTCTGTAAAACATTCACTTTTCCTTTATTTCTACGGCGTTGAAATGCAATCTAAATAGTAAATATTGAAGCCATTGTAAATGAATTATCGGCGCGTACAAGTCAAATCGATTTCTTTCGATGTCAAATCGATTTAGGTGTAAACTGTGCTAAAAGCACTAACATTAATACCCTGTAAATACACGTTCCTATTTGTAGTGAATTCGCTACGGGTCGCTTTACGATTACAATCGGCAGAGCATTGTTTTACTGAGACCAGCCAACACTATCTCTAGCCCTATATGTATCAGAGTGTACCGAGTATAATGGATACTGACAGAATATCCAAAAGTGTATCAAAACAACGATAGTAACACCGCATAATTATTGTCTTCCTACAATTATTTCGTGCACAGATGCAACTAATAACAAATTAAGCATAAAATATAAATAAAAAGCATCGGCATTGTTACTGAAAAACCCTAATATTTTAAAATTTACATAAACCATTGACTTATCTTATCGTGTATAATTTCAAGACCGTTAAAATGCGTAGATATTTTGTCAATTAATTCCAACCTTGTAACCAGGAATTACTCATACACCCACTGGTGGGTGAAGCCAGTGCGGGAACGGGTCTCGAGCATTTATTTCGTTAGTTCGGCTACCGTCAAGGCTAGAGCTTGCAGCTCAGGCTGAGCATCTTCGCCGTGGCGCAGGCGCAGTCTTACAAGCGAAGGAGTAAGAAAAAGCAATCTAGTGTCGCAATTTCGACGACCGAAGCGGAAATTGCGGCAGCAAGCGAAGGAGCCAGGGAGACAGTTTGGCTCACACGCCTTTTTAAGGACATGGTCGACTTAAGGGGTGTACCAGAACTGAAGGTGGATAATAAGGCTGCGATAACGCTCTCGCAGAATCCTGAATACCATAAAAGGACAAAACATATATGTTGTAAAATAACATTATATGTTGTAAAAATGCCGACACTTTTATGCCAATATCAAAAACAAAGCTTCTGCTAGCTCCCGCAACATATTTATTAGCGGTTCAAAATCGGTAAGTGGGGAAGAAGTTCAAGATGTAACGATGGCTTACAAATAATTACAAGTACGGGCCTACCCATCATATCGCGGACGACGCCAATAATTTGCACAACCTGGTGGTAGAACAAGATTTAAGTAAAAGCTAGCTAAAGCATGCCGCTTTAGAATCATATAGCACTATTGTGATTTGTGGAGGCCGAGCTGCAGGTGGAGCTTGCGTCAATTTACGATATTGACCGACCCAGCCGCTATTCATTACCTGAAAACAGCCTGGGTGTAAGATATAGATAAGAATTCTGAGTACCCTCACCCCAATTTTCAACCATACGCCCACGACGAAGCTTTGAATCATCTTTAAAAAGAAGGAGGTTTTAAATTGATATAAGTCTATTCGTCGCTTAGCCGAACCAAAGAAGCCTGTTAAAAATCTGGCAGCGAAGTTGACGTAGATTGGCATTTATTTCAAACTCAAGGATCAGAGCTTACTGAAAATAGAACCAGTTTTTAGTGCTCTGGAGCCGCACCGGACGGCATTAATGACCTAGCAATTTACTCCCTGAATCAAATCCTATTGCGCCGCACGTTATTTCAGTGCAAGGCGATTAAATCTATCAACGAATTTCCGGCAGCGCACGCTTGACACTTTTAATATCGACAATCAACTCGAGCTCGCTGTGAATGAACAATGCTGGTTCGATCGTAAATTAAATACTTATTTCTAAGTGCTATTGCGCTGTGAAATGGACCCACAGTCACACGTAAGCTACGGACGAGGCCATGCTTAAATCTGCATTATTTTAAAGCGATACATTTGGTTTCAAATCCTGTCTGAGGAATGTCAGTTAAAAAATCACTCATGAAAGACTGTCAAATTGACTACTACAGTCAATTTTGTTTTAACTGCTCCTTCATGTAACGCCAAAATTATTAATCTTTGCTCTTCTTTTTTATGGTAATAGTAGGTGTTCTTGGCACCATACTTGTAAATCAGCATTTTTATATATATATAGTATAAAAGTAATCACATTAGAGTTACAGAATGTCATAATCTTCTGACTTAATCCTTAATAAAGGTCTTTAGGTATTACGCACCGCAAGAGATTCGAACCCCAGTGCGGATCGCGCAAGATCCCCTTTTGAAATGGCACCGTGGTGATGAAGAACCCTCCATCATAGTCAGTCATACAAGGGCTACACAATTTAATTTCAAATAATTTTAAGTCTAGTTGAGGAGTGGAAGCCTAACTACTCCATGGATTTCGAAGTGTCTGCGCTTTTATCCATAAAAGCTGTGTTTCCGGAAGTGAAAATAGTAGGAAGTTATTTTGACTATAGCCGCAGTTTATGGTGCTAGAAAAGCTATATAGTAATTGTGAAATCAAAATCGAATAGAATTCAGACAGTTCTTCCAAAACATTTTACCTTTTTTATGGTACCGTATTAATATTTAATGCTTTTTATATGTATTTATTTTAAGCACTCACTTTGAAAAAATAATTCCATCTTGGTTTTTTTTTCCATTTATCGCTACCGGTGGGATAAGTTTACTAGGATTTTTTAAATATAATGTATGAGTGGTATTACATATTAAGTGTTTAAAAAAACAAGACTAGAAAACTATTTTAACCCAAAGAATGCCGCTTCAACGGTTTACACATGACTTGAAAGCAGTAAGACTTGGCCCAAAGTAAATCTGATTAACGATTAAAAATTAACGATTAAAAATCATAATTGAAAAATTGTGATTAAGATTAATTAATCATAATCGAATTTAAAATGATCATTAATCATAATCATTAATCGTAAATTTCTTGTTTGATTAACTATTTATGAATTTATTTAATTTATTGGAACAGCTTAGCTAATACGCAAAATATGTATGCATCAAAGTTGTTATTGACTCGCCGTAAAGGCAACTGTTTTTCTCCATAAATTACAAAGTTAGACAAACACTTAATTATTATTAATGGTTCCGTTCGTAATTTTTTTGAATTTAGGTTAAAATTAAATGATTAGTTTTAAGCGATCCCAAAACACCTCGACGCGGCCGTTGCTTTAATCACTGATTACTAATAAGTTACCTTTAATGGCGATTTTCGCGGTATTTTTCTTTTGCGACTATGCTAAAAAAGCCTAGATCACACAAATTATCTCACGACTTATTTGAAAAAAGAGTAGTTATAAAATGTAATTTGAACATTAAGAAATTAGAAATGTGTATGTATTAGGTTTATAATCAAGTTAATGATTAATGATTAGAGTCAATAATCATGATTAATATTGCTTTTCCAATCACGATAAAAGACAATGCGTAAAATTGGCATCTTTTTTTTTTCGAGCGTCCACCAACCAAACTTGGTAATCTATATTCTTGAGGTCATCACAAACAATATTTGCTATCGCAGTATAGCTGTAAACTCAGTCCGAACTGAGTAAATCAGGTTTGAACTTTTTTCGCTTCATACAATTTTCTATGGGAAATTGTTTTTTTTTGTTTCTTGCGTCCATCGACGAAACGTGAAAATATATATTTTTGAGGTCATCACAAACAATATTTGCTATGGCAGTATAGCTGTAAACTCAGTCCGAACTGAGTAAATCAGGTTTGAACTTTTTTTCGCTTCATACATTTTTCTATGGGAAATTGAATTTTTTTGTTTCTTCGGCGAGGAATACAAGCCATCAAACAAATTATTGTAGCTGCATTGTTGGGAAAAGAATACTGGGGACTTGTTCCCATATAATGGCAATAATATGGTATTTAGGATGGGGTAGGCATCAGGACAGCATAAGTCCTCCTGCTCTTTTTTTGGAAAGCATTATAATTCGACAAGATCTAGAAGAAGAAGCGGTGGAGTCAAATGATGAGGAACAACGGTGACAATATTATTAACTGAGTAATAATGCTACTCAAAAGTTTCTTATCTGTATCATTTCTCAACTGTTTTATGTAATAATCAATTCCATGAACGCGGTATAACCTAACATATTTTTTTATTTCTGTAAATAAACACATGGAAATATTATCTGGTCTCAATTCTTTACCTTACTTTAGCCATTTTAATGGTTCTGGCCTGTCATCTGAGTGTGAGTCAGTTCGGACTGAGTTGAAGCTAATCTGCCATAGCAAATATCGTTTGTGATGACCTCAAGAATATATATTTTTCATGTAAATTATTTACATGTTTAGTGAGAAAAAAATAAAAGTTGCACTTCCCATACAAAAATGCAGGAATGATCGCCTGGAGTGAAATCGTTCTAGGCTGTCTGACTCAGTTCGGACTGAGTTAACAGCTATACTGTCATATCAAATATGATTTGTGATGACCTCAAGAATATATGTTTACATGTCTGGTCTATGGACGCGAGAAAAAAAAAGTTGTAATTTCCCATACAAAAATGCAGGAGCGAACGCCTCGAGTGAAAAAGTTCAAACCTGATTTACTCAGTTCGGACTGAGTTTACAGCTTCACTGCCATAGCAAATGTTGTTTGTGATGACCTCAAGAATATATATTTTCACGTTTCGTCGATGGACGCAAGAAACAAAAAAATTCAATTTCCCATAGAAAAATGTATGAAGCGAAAAAAAGTTCAAACCTGATTCACTCAGTTCGGACTGAGTTTTCAGCTATACTGTCATAGCAAATATCGTTTGTAATGCCCTCAAGAATATAGATTACCAAATTAGGTTGGTGGACGCTCGAAAAAAAAAGACGCCAACTCCCCTAACAAAATCGGCATTGTCTTTTAATCATGATTCATGTAATCATGATTAAAATTAATCAAATTAACTTATTGATTAAAACATAATTGATTAATTGCTAACACTTCTTGAAAGCAACAAAACTCCGAGACCAAGCATATTATTATGTTCTACGAGATATTGTTTTACAAAATGCACAATAACAACTTATTACGGCAGAAATCACAATAAGTGCTTTCTTACATATGGTTAGATATTGTATTAAAACATAAGCGAGCACCATTTTATGTTTAAAGTTGTCTTAAAATAAAGTTACTTAAATAAAAATCCAAGTATCCCTACCAATCCACGCTGGTAGGGATGAATGGAAATATTTTTTCAGTATCTCCACCGGATATTTTGATATTTTCCATATGTCCCTACCAGTAGGGACAGCGTGGTAGGGATAGATGGAACAGGCGCAAAAGCTTTGTTTATTATATTCAGCTTATCTAATGATAAAAGTGCAATATAGGAACAAATAAAAATATGTACTTGTTTTCATATCATCAGATTAGGAATATCCACCCATTCTTGGGAAAGGCAAAACGAACTAATTAATGAGAAATATTATACTGTTCATTAGATGAGAAGGCCCCTTCCCTAGGTACCGACCTACTGTAATTTAACCTTTTTTCGATTTGTCGTAACAAGAATATTGAAACATTGGGGTGACTGGTAGTCTTTCAGAAAGTAAAACAGGTAGACGAGTGTTATGGATCAGATTTTATTTTAAATGTCGTTTCTTTATGTTTTGCCAGCTAGGGGTCTTTGTCTTTGGTTTATATTAATGAATTAATTTTATTTTAGGGTCAATATATTATTTCAAACTACCACACCTGTGTTAGTGTACATTGCGTTCGCTAGATGGCGTGGTGTAGGGACAAATCTAACGATTTAAATCCATGGGTGGAAAATACGTATAATGCGCACGCGTACATACTGTAAATGTCTGACACGCTTTAGTTTTTCTAAGAATCGATTTTTTCTAATCAGACGAGTTCCCTTCAATACACTTCACCACATGGCCGGTTCATACTTGGTAGAGGCCATTAAAGGGTACAAGGATTGTCGCTATATTCTAAAACGCTCGAGTCACTTCAAAGATCTCCGCTTGGGATGTCCTACTATCAGGTATCAGTTCGATAAGAAACGTCGTGAATGTGCCAAAATATAACCTCTATGATACTTTGGTCAGTTAAAAACGTATCTAGGTAACCCTTAGTGCCTTGTTTTCTACATAACTTTTTATATAGAAATCAAAATCCATTGAGAAATGCCCTTAATCGAAAACTGAGTTATGATTGATCAAAACCTAGAATTCTATAAGACCAATGTTTGGTTATCGACGTCATGAATGATCGAAATAAATGAGGAAACTAGCATTGTTTGTTATTTCCTGGCAACAAAACGGAAATTATGTTTGCTGAAATGGGCCAAGGTGTTGGCTCTTTTTGGCTGGTTGTTGCATTCCTACTAATAGAGTTAAGTAAAACGTTAGTTGATCCATCTAAAACCGTTTAATTACACATTTAGATTGTTTTATGTATTATATTTTGCAACCAAAGGCATAGAACGAACAACATTTATAAAGGGTGGAGTGGCGTAATAAATACAATAAGACACAAACTACGTCGCTATAGGTTATAAGTTTTAACCGAAATGTATCTAATGCTACAACTCATATTTACAGAGATAAAACATATTGAATGCACTTAGGCCATATTTACAAACTCATTTCTGAAAAAGCACTTTTATTACCCGTTATTTTTTTATTCTAGACAATTTTTATAAATATAGATTATCAAAGTCATTTTTTAAATTAATTACGAACTGATCCGAACAAATTATAAGGCAATAACTCGTCAGCTCAAAAACTGGTCCGCTGGCGAAAATTCGACTTTTAAAATGTGTATGGGTAGATTCTCCCGGACAAGTTTACTTGAACGGGCTGATGTCTCCTACTAAAAATTGAAGGGGGTATTTCGCACAATTGGTATGTTTTATAAAAATCACAAAATAACACTGCAAAACACCAAAGAAAAGACCAACCTTGATTCTCAAAGAAAAGGCTTAACAAAAAACATAGTATGGCAGTGTGTTGATCGAAAATCATGCAACAATCGTTACTCATCAACAAACGGTAATTAAACAGGACAAACATTTATGTGGTGAAAAATGAGGTAAAGATAAAAGTACAAAGATGAGCTAAAGCTATACATAAGGCAACGCCTATTCCAACAATTTTTCTCTGAGGTACTGGAAGAATTCGGCAATACAGGGTATGGTATAGTGGGAAAATTGCCATCATTTGAAACAATGATAAAAGTATTGTATAGAAGAAGCCATCAGGGAAAGTGGACAAATAAAACAGGATTCTTAAAAGTAAAGGATGTCGAGGTGCCGGGTAAATTAAATCATTTTCTGCTAGCGGAATATTCTGATGATGATGTGTGCAGAATATTATTTTTTCCCTCACCTGAACGTAAAAGGCAGTACGGGAAAGTAACCATGTTTTCTTAGATGCAACATTAAATGTTTAGACTTAAATAGCGTCGACGATAGCCATAGTATTCTACCGGTGGCTTACGCGAACGCGCGCCCTACTACCAGATAAAAAATAAGACTTTTACAATTTTACGATCGCTTTTGAAAAGTCAAGTGCCGTCATCTAAACCAATCATACTAGATTACAAAACAAGAAAATAAGCAAAATTTAAAAAAAAAAATATAAAATGGTATGGGTCAAGGCACTACGGAAAAGTAACCATGTTTTTGTGCGCGGACCCCGCCTAGAAACGGGATAAACGCTAGGAAAAAGAAGGATAAGAAGGAATGGGTCATCGGCATCGGTCCTCCTTAGTCCTAATATCTTCACAGTCGCAATACTGACCTGGGTGATGTAAGCTGACAGAACAGAGGTTCGAGGTCGGCGTCAGAGAATATGACGATGGCTCGTCCTTAGGCTTCAGCAGCTCGTGTGTGGACATCGCGTGTATGGACAGCTCCTGCGCAAACATCACATTCGTAAATTACAAGATTCACATAACATACTTAATAACAGGGAGTAGGTAAACTTAAACTAATTCTTGCTCAACGAAGCTAGAAAGAAAAAAACAACTTTAGTTCCGCAGGAAACCAGTTGCATGCTGCCTGTATATATGACACATGCTGCATCCATTTTGGGGCACTTGATACGCCTGCCTGAACGTAAGGTTATACAGGGTGGAATTCTGAAACGGGTGTTGAAGGGCGAGTACATTAACTAAATGTAGTGCGGTGGTAGAGTCTTTTTTTGTAGTTTTCTGACAATTAATAAGTGCCTATATTGAAAAAAATACGTGAAAAACAGTTATCAGTGTAAAGAGGGATGCCGGAATAAGGCCCAGAAGTGCACACGATGTTCCATTTTATAAAAATAGCTAAAATATTCGTTCTTAATTATTCGCGCTATTCGTATGTCGCTAAAAGTTGGGGTTAATATAACAAAAATTAAAAGACATTCAACTATTTATTAACCCCACCGGAATTGCGTCCTTTTGACAGATATGTGTAAACAAATCTATCTACGCCCTATCAGCATTGAAGTAAAGCTCAAATTCGTGTGTAACGAGCCGACCCGCGGCGGGCTCGTGTGTGTTAAGAGTTGCCACTACAGAAATATAATTTCAGATAATCGATTATAAGAGAATATCGAATATTATTACGTTGGTGGATCTTAGCTAAAATAGAAATAAAAATACCACTTACAATTTATCTACAGAAATGAGGTGAATAATTGGTTGCAATTTTTAAGATACCCGTACGATCCCGTACGATCGTGACATGAGGGGTAGCATGTCTAAAATAAAAAAATAAATATATTTCAGTGTCATTATCCTATTTATCTTTTAAATATTTTATAATCTAAGTAAAATATTTTCATGAATCAATCAAACGTATATTTTAGGCTGCATTATTTTATAAAACTATATTAGAATCGAATAGATCTAAAATCGAATATCGATATTTTTTTACGCAATGGAAACACTAAATTAACTGCCAATTCAACTGTCAAAGTTCAAAATATCAAAAAGTAATTGTGTTTTTCTTGCATCAACAAAGTGATCGGTTTTATTTAGTGCGTTTAACTAAACAACTTCATTATGAATACTGACTCCGATGATCCGGGTTCAGCCGTAGCAGGTAAACAAATACTTTTACAACCTTCAACAGCTAATATGGTGAAAATCGTAGATTGTATTACTGATGGAAAATAATAAATATGCATTTACCCAAAAACACCGACTTTTTTTAAACCCTTTCTTTCGCCAGTTAACTAATGACTATTTACTCTATATTTCCATAGTACTTTCATATGTGTGCACTGTTGGCCGAAACTTCTATGGCCAGCCGGCGTCCCCCTTTAATAAATATGTTATTTATCTTTCTTTCCAGATGGAACCTCTTATTAGGACGAAGCAATTGGAATATATTCACAACAATAGCCGAATTTAAGAAAGAACAACAGACCACAGATTTCTTAGTTGATAGCGTGAATTCTCCACAGTCAATGCCTAAGCGAAAACGGTTACCAAAATCTTAAAAGGAAATAATAATAAACATCTGTCCCAAAAGAATGAAATGGTCCTTTAAAATATTTAAGTGGCTGGGCGCTTATTTGCCGTTTAATCAAATAGATTTATTTTATCACACGGCATAGAAAACAAAATTATAATTGTTACTAGCGGCCGCCCGCGACTCCGTCCGCGTGGATTTCGATTTACAATATCCTATGTGTTATTCTGATGTATAAGCTATATTGTGGTAAAGTTTCATTCAAATCCATTCAGTAGTTTTTACGTGAAAGAGTAACAAACATCCATACATCCACACATCCATACATCCATACACCCACACATACAAACTTTCGCCTTTATAATAGTAGTAGGATTTAATAGATATATTGTGATTTCATAAAAAAATATTACATTAAAACAGGTACTTTGTGTTTTATATAACACACACACATACGTATTTCAATCCTTCATTATATTGATGTAATTGTAAACGACATTTCAATAAATAAAATCAACTTCAAAATGTCTGAAACGTTGTATTGGGAAGTACTTTAAAGATGTTGTTGTCGATGAACTACTCCTTAATAGGTGAAAGGTTCGAATTATCCGTTAATTCGGTTAATAACTGAACTAAAGAGTACATACATATCGTTAGATGCATGGTTCCTACCAACCGGAATATTTACACTAAATGTTGCCAGTAAATGAGCCAGTGAACGGGACACGAGAGCGAAAATCCTTTTCTTTTGACTAAAACAAACAATTAAAATAATGAAATTCACTAAAAGTACATATAACGACTGAGCTAACGGCCAATAAGTACACATACACACTTTTAACAAGATTCAAATAATAACCTTATTGTAATATCTCTTTAGTTGTTGTAAATATACCTTATTAATTTTATACCCAATTTAACCACAAAATTTTAAGCTTACCGTTATAGGAATCTACGTTCATCTGATTTAGGCTAGAGTTTGAAATTAACATTAAATGAACCGCTAAATCAAACTTAGCTCCCAAATTAGAGTAGGTACCAAACACAACTTATAAAATACACATTCTAACGATCATATTACACTTTACGAATACATTACCTCAATATTTACATTATTTACAATGATTAAAACATAAAACCTTCTACTAAACGATAATGCTATGAAAGTATTATTGAAAAAACATATGAAGTCCACAAAGTCCGAGAACAAATTAGCATCCAGCGTTCAAACACGTGCGGACTATATTTTTCTAATTTTAATATTAAATCGAATCACTAAGAGATGGCTAATAAATATCCGACAATATCTATTTTTACATACGTAGGATGCTTTCTCCAATCTTGAATGAACGGCCGACCCTCCTCGTAATGTTTGACTGTAACTCGTGAGCCGGTGCAATTTATAAACTGCAGGCGTTCTTGGCTGCAAAGAACTACTACTCGTTGGATCAAGTGAGTGCCACTATTTTTAATGTTACTCCTTGTTCCGGTTATTAAGAGTTATGTTATGAAGTTCCATTGGCAAATAAACTGTTAAAACGATTTTTCTACGATGTTATAATTAAACTAGCGGCCCGCCCCGGCTTCGCCCGTGGTACTTGTCCACTATTTAATGGATGATATTATACATAAAAACCTTCCTCATGAGTTACTCTATCTATTAAAAAAAGCCGCATCAAAATCTGTTGCGTAGTTTTAAAGATTTAAGCGTTCATAGGGACATACAACACACATAGGGACAGAAAAAGCGACTTTGTTTTATACTATGTAGTGATAACAAATGTCAACTACAGACATTTCCATCATACTTTTGACCACTGATCTCTTGAAAGTCTTTTTTGTTAACTTCAATCATCGATCTTAATAGTTAAAAACATACAAGTTTAAGCTTATTTTACAAGCAAGTGTTACAACTACATAATTATTGTTAATATATAAATGTTTAACAAAAATATACCATTTATTTGTTCACTGCAAATTAATTTTTAGCTTCCAAAAACATTGAGTAAGTCATGTTCCAATCCATAGTTTCAATAATGCACAAGTTGCAGGGTGCAACAATTGTGCCTAACAAAACAAATCTTTGTATGATGGCAAGACTATTCGTTCGGACTCGCTGGCCTCTCGTGACATGGAACGAAGTGTTAGCTTTTTGACAGTGTCAGCTATATCCGAGCTGATTTGTTCGCAACAGCTGCGCGAGCGCACCTATTAACCGCTGATACATGTTTGTCAGCCGGCTATTAGGGTGAAAGAGATAAAATTTCGGAATCATCTAAATAAGAGCGAGATCGATTCATTTCTTCAATTCACGACCAATATTTATTTGCTGCATCGTGACACCCGAGGAAAACTCTTGTACCAAAAAATTTGAATTGGAGTATAAATGGGGCAACGTTGGCAGACAATTTTTCTTGCTGCTATATAAAGAAATATTGGTCAAGGAATGCAGATCTTAATAATGCTTCGATGCGAAAACAGATCGAATTGTGCTTACTTTTGACAAAATAGTCATTCTAACTAATCTTCTCGAACAAAATGTTTATACACAAAAAATAGCAAAGGCTAAAAGGAAATAAGTAATTTGAAAAGATTTATAGAGTTCTTTAGTATTATGAACCATATAATTAAGACATTTATCTCCTGTTCTTTTCAATGCCTCACAAAAAATATCTTCTTGGCTTGTTATCAAACATTCATGAACAATATCCGTGCATTCTATTTCGCTTGCAAAAGCTTGCTGTTACTCTTGTGTGTAACTGTTTCAATATTCACAATAAAATCAGGCAATGCAAGGACAACGTAGGTAACTTATTAATTCTACACAACAGCCTTCGCCTGATGACGGTTCAACAGATGTGATTTATCTTTTCACTAGCGGTCGCCCGCGACTCCGTCCGCGTGGTTTCCGGTTTCCGCAAACATACACTATACCTATAAAGTTCCATACAAACATTAATCCCCTTTTTCATCCCCTTGGGGTGGAACATATAAAAATCCTTTCTAAGGGAATCTTTATGTCATAGTTACTTTATGCATGGCAAGTCCCAGCACGATCGGTTTAAAATTGACAAAGCTTCATACAAACATTAATCTCCTTTTTCATCCACTTGGGGTGGATGGAACATATAAAAATCCTTTCTAAGGGGATCTTTATGTAATAGTAGCTTTATGCATGGCAAGTCCCAGCCCGATCGGTTTAAAATTGACAAAGTTTCATACAAAAATTAATCCCCTTTTTCATCCCCTTGGGGTGGAACATATAAAATCCTTTCTAAGGGGATCTTTATGTCATAGTAGCTTTATGCATGGCAAGTCCCTGCCCGATCGGTTTAAAATTGACAATGTTTCATACAAACATTAATCCTCTTTTTCATCCCCTTGGGGTGGAACATATAAAAATCCTTTTTAAAGGGATCTTTATGTCATAGTAGCTTTATGCATGCAAAGTCCCAGCCCGATCGGTTTAAAATTGACAATGTTTCATACAAACATTAATCCCCTTTTTCATCCCCTTGGGGTGGAACATATAAAAATCCTTTTTAAAGGGATCTTTATGTCATAGTAGCTTTATGCATGCAAAGTCCCAGCCCGATCGGTTCAAAATTGACAATGTTTCATACAAACATTAATCTCCTTTTTCATCCACTTGGGGTGGATGGAACATATAAAAATCCTTTCTAAGGGGATCTTTCTGTCATAGTAGCTTTATGCATGGCAAGTTCCAGCCCGATCGGCTTAAAATTGACAAAGTGTCATACAAACATTAATCCCCTTTTTCATCCCCTTGGGGTGGAACATATAAAAATCCTTTTTAAAGGGATCTTTATGTCATAGTAGCTTTATGCATGCAAAGTCCCAGCCCGATCGGTTTAAAATTGACAATGTTTCATACAAACATTAATCTCCTTTTTCATCCACTTGGGGTGGATGGAACATATAAAAATCCTTTCTAAGGGGATCTTTATGTCATAGTAGCTTTATGCATGGCAAGTTCCAGCCCGATCGGTTTAAAATTGACAAAGTGTCATACAAACATTAATCCCCTTTTTCATCCCCTTGTGGTGGAACATATAAAAATCCTTTCTAAGGGAATCTTTATGTCATAGTAGCTTTATGCATGGCAAGTCCCTGCCCGATCGGTTTAAAATTGACAATGTTTCATACAAACATTAATCCCCTTTTTCATCCCCTTGGGGTGGAACATATAAAAATCCTTTTTAAAGGGATCTTTATGTCATAGTAGCTTTATGCATGCAAAGTCCCAGCCCGATCGGTTTAAAATTGACAAAGTTTCATACATACATTAATCCCCTTTTTCATCCCCTTGGGGTGGAACATATAAAAATCCTTTCTAAGGGAATCTTTATGTCATAGGTAGTAGCTTTATGCATGGCAAGTCCCAGCCCGATCGGTTTAAAATTGACAAAGTTTCATATAAACATTAATCCCCTTTTTCATCCCCTTGGAGTAAAATAATAGTTATATACTATAGCCTATAACTTTCCTCGTCAAATAGGCTATCCAACACAAAAAGAATTTTTCAAATCGGACCAGTACTTCCTGAGATTAGCGCGTTCAAACAAACAAACAAACAAACAAACAAACAAACAAACAAACAAACAAACAAACTCTTCAGCTTTATATATTAGTATAGATTTCACATGACACCAACAATAACTATTGTTTTGAATTAGCTATAATTAATTATTGTTTAAAAAAAATTATAGATACTCAATGAACTATCTATTTTATTAAATTTAAAGTTGTAAGTTTTATAATATTAAACACATCTAAAGCGATCATCCTTAGTCTCTCGTATAAATAATATATTTTTTTATTTTCGACTTACTTTAAACGTCATTTTTAAACGTGATTTTTATCAAAATTACTAGGCAAATAAACCTAAATTATACACCAAACGATACTGTCACAAACTAGCGTAAATATTATTGGGGACGTTAAAATGTTTCATTGTAGATATCCACGCAAAATCGCTTCATTAATTTTATCTCACCTGCCCCATGACACGGTATTAAATTAGAAAACTATGCATCAAATTTATCAACATGCGTTCGTGCTTACAACAACTTTTCAAACACGACGTAACATTTATATTGTCGTAATAAAAGAAATGTCAAACAAAATCATGTTTGTAAAAACAATGTGATGGTAATCGAAATTCTTTCACATTGTGATGAATTATCTAATAAAACTCGAACAAGAAGTTTGTATAAATAAATAAATATTTAAAGCTTTATAAAAAATGTCTGCTAACTTCGACACTGTGACGAGGCGACAGTGGATCGCTGGGATTAAACCAAAATAGCACGGTAATTAATGGACGTTTCCAAGCCCACAATCTCAAAACGAGACGCATTTCGAGAATTCCAAGTCATACATAATAAAACCCTGGAAATGAACAAGTTTAAATAACCCGAGAAGTATAGGTGAAGACACGGACGGCCCAGCATCGGAAAATCATAAGACCAATGTATGAACACAGGGATAATTCAAAAAGCTTCGCAAATGTCTATACAGTTTTAGGTTTAAATGTTAAGCTATCGATAAACTCTTGTTATAGCATTAGAGTAAGTAATGTTAAGGCTAGCTCAACAATAGTGGTTGTTTACTTAAATCACACTGTTTTCAGATAGAGTATGGGAGCCCTTTAAAGCTCCTGTGCCTGTTCTTACCCAAGGCGAATAACTTTCAAGGCAAATAGCGACACGCATGACTCCAAAGACGACCAAAGGAAGAAAAGGAATTATTGTAATTTTTTCTATTGAGGGATCACTACGCATACGTCATTAACAAAAACCCATTAAGGTATTCCTACAAACAGCAAAAAAAATACTACATTATATTACACTGGTGTGCCATTTTACGACAAGTTTGCCGATTCCTTTTACTATAGCATCATTAGACCACAATGATATCAAGATAAAAAGACGTATGAAAAATTCTACCATCAAATTGCCAAAGACAACATCGAAATGAACATAAATCTGCCTCATTTTCCTAATGTCCCAGCCAATACAGCTAAAAGACATTTTAAAAACTAGGCTGAAATCACTAAAAATGGCTTTAAAAGAAAAACATATTTCCTCTTCTTCCGTTTATAAGATTTTAGACCAATGCAGCTTATTTAGTTAAAATGTACCTTAACTAAATAAGTATAAACATTTCATTCATTGGTTAATTTTTAAATATTAATAAGATTCATATTCATGATTCATGGAATGAACGCACAAATAACGTTTTCGTAACCATTAATTTTTTTTCTGCAATAAATATTTTTGAGCGACTAAATACAAGTAAAGTTCCATCACAATCTCAGATCATAATACAAAAAGACCTGGCTGGCATTAACAATAACAGATCGCCAGAAGACACAAACACTCCTTTAAAAACTAAGTACCCGTAAAAACCATTCCATTGAAAAATCAAAATAATATTATAAATTAATTTAAATTACGGACATAATAAAATTACCGAAAACTAAAAATATGTTGTTTGTTTATAGTGATTATTGATTAGGTGACAGTTCATGTCCAATAAAATGGCGTCGCGCCATTTGCTTTTTTTTCTGTTCCTCTATGCTGCGAGAATTTTCAAAATAAGTTTAACCAAGTAGTTTTTATTACAAAAAGATGTAGTATTTTTAATATGGCTTTTTACGTCTCTGGGTGGTTGCCCTTTTGAGCCAAAAAAAAAAAGATAAAATCATTGTTTGCATAAAAATTAAAAATAATTTAAGAAATCAAATCCGCATAAACTTTAAAATTTGACTCGCCATTGTGGCAGTACTCACCTACTTTAAAACCAAATGAATATTCTATAATCATTAATACATTTTTGATCCATAGGTATTTGATATTTCGCAGTTTTTTTTAACATTAAAGTAATCTCTTTTTGGAAATAACATTTGTAAAAAAATATCTTTTGGCTCTATATTCTACTAGCGGATTGGGAAGTCCACTTATGTACATATTACATACCTACCTACTCCTATACAATTCTTACATTTTTATCTGTTAAGTACACCGAGATTCAAGTAATAAAGTGCAACAAAGTTAATTGGTTCGTGAAATAGGCCCATTGTGTGTTGTACTCGACCGAATTAGCCTTGTGAGTTAGCAATATTTCCGATAAACCACTTTCAAAATCTGCATATTTAAGTCTTGACACATTCCATTTAAGATCGATTGTTGCATGCAGTCAGATTTTAAAGCAAGTTGACGCTCAAGTAAAATATACCCATGTAAAAATGTACTAGGGGCCCACCCACGAACATGGAGAATAATTGCATACAGTGAATATTGTGTTGCACGTGCTAAGTAGCCCGTACGAAAGCCTTGCTCAAAAACTTATACGCACGAAAACTTTTTAACAGGAACAAAATAGAATAGGTATGATACTGTCCAAACTCTTCGCTTACTTTCAAAACCAAGATAATCAGACCGCTTATTGAATAGGATATTGTGTAAATGAAACAGTAATTTTAGCTTGAATTTAAAGGAGTAGGCACTTCAAAGAAATTATGGCTTACGCGAAAATATTTATGAACACACCTAATAATCGAAACTACAAACGCAGTCCTTCTTTATCTAGAAAATGCTAAAATATGTGATGATGAAGCTCTATAAGTGACAGACATTTAAGTAGGTACTCAAAGTAATCGCCCAGTGACCACACAAGCTGAAACTTGGTTACCATCGTGTGGGCAGCCGTTGTTATGCTGACCGTAGTTTAATGCGAACTTGCAATATCGTCACAAATATAACATTGACATAATTATTACTATTACGATTCATTCGATTGAGGTCAAACGTTGCAACATCAGTATGTACGTTAAGTGATTAATTTTAACTTGAGCTCTCCGGATGTGTTTAGTTGTGTACTGACTTCAAGTATCGAGAACCTACCTTACTACGAAGCTGAATGCTGAATGCTATATCTTAATCTAAATATGTAAAAATAAGTGGCATATTTTGTAGTGGCGTTGCCACTTTAAAATTCAAGAACGGGCTAATCAATCCAAACCTAATTTTCAGGGTTTGTTCGGACTATTTAGTAGACGGTTTATGTGAAGTTCTTCATTTACCACACATAGAGAAGCACGTACGTACAGGGCCGCTAGTATGTGTAGTATAGTATAGTTTTTTACACATATCTTCCCAACCCCGACAATGTTAATAACCTTTGGGCATTGTGTAAGCTGACCTAGTAATTTCATACTACTGTAATGTAATACTAAGCTATCGTAAGCAAATTATGTCGCACAAAATATGATTTAATCGTTTATTTAGGTGAACTATGTGGTCTTGCTAAGCAAAGCATTTTTAACATCTCAACGTAATGTTACATTACATTGTACGTAATACATAGTATTGTATTACGTGTAACATATTTTAACCGCGTAGTACAAAGGACATTTTTGAAGAGTGAGGTAATTAACGAAAACGGATAATTCAGACCACCAGTAAATTATTTCTTTATAATCCCGTTGAAATACGTAGCTATTATTATTAAACATCTCAGGCTCAACGAGACTTGATCAAATCATACTTAAATTAATATAACTCAAAATATTTTTTTCTAAAATACTTTTCTTATTGCTACTTCCTCAATTCGACTCAATAATATGTTGTTTCCCTACCTTTTTAGAAACATTTTTTTTTTAGAAAGTCATTACAAGTCGTTGACTCATTGCACCAACCGTTTGAAGCCCTTATTAAAAAAAACAATATGAGAGTAGTGTATATGATTTGAAGCTTTTCTTGGGTGTTCGCAAATTTTACTCAATCAATAAAACTACTTTATACTCATTAAAACTGTAAAACTCACGGCGTGTTTAAAAGTACTTTTATTAAAGTTTTAAGCTTAGGGTTTGAAGGAAAAATTCCATTGTACGATGTGCTTTGATTTAATACGAAATTAAATAACATGCTCCGTGTTTTCTCAATGTGTCTGATTTGCAAAACTCTATCATCAATAATTATTTTCAAGCCTATTTGTCATATGATAGGTAATTTTTATCGTACCTTCTGATCCCTGAATGAATCATCAACAGGTAGCAAATTCAACGTAAAAGTAAAGTACGAACGAGGTCAGATTCCAAAACGAGGAATGTTCATTAGTGATAAAAGACGAGAGGTTGTCGAGATTTCAATGCAAAAGGTGTATTGTTGTCTGATCATGTCATTGTCAATATTAGATGGTGTACTTGGTTGCTAACACGTTGTAGAAGTTTAGGTTTATATACAAAGGCAATGTGCGGTCGAATCTGGAATTGTACCCGTAAAGTCATACTGCATGCCCGCTCAAGAATAATCTATATACTGTATACATTTTTAAATTAAATACAATTATTATATTTGATAAAATCCCAATTTGATGGCGGACCCTGGACTCCGAGGCAACAGCCGAGGATGCGACCGGGACAAACGCTAGGATGATGATGATGATAAAATCCCAATTTGATAAGTTGAGTTTCTGAAGTAACTGTACATTACAATATTTACAGTACATTCATAGACTTTTAATGTGCGGACAAGAGGATAGCCAATCAACATGAAAATACTCACGATTGGGATGGTTTTACCAAACCCTTGTGTGACCAGCATACTATAAAAATGATTGTAATAAAAGAAAGAAGTCCTCTCTAAAACGCAGTGATTTTCAGTACGTCTATTAATAAGGTTAATTTATTAATATGGAAATACCTTCAATGGGTCGTTTCAGTAAGCCATAAATTACATGTGGTTTTGCAAACGGAATCTATAATCGAGCTTGTACGAATTTTCATACCAGCATAGATAAACATATATTGGTTAAACAAATCGTTTGGATGATACCAAGCCGATGAAGTGACTCATGCCTACTCATTAAAAAATCTTACTAACTAAAATTGTATTCATACTAGGTCATGCAAATACGCTGTTATTACAATAAGACTTGTGAATCATTCCGCCGGCGCTAAGGTTGGGAACCATAACAAACAGAGCCTTTGAACAGTGGTGAATGACGGTAGCTGACGCGGTCGTACTAAAAAATGCAATACTTTTCACATTTGTCACAGGAGCGATCGGGTTACAGTCATTCGAGTCGCCGCGTGCCGACCAGCTGGCCGCACGTCATCGTCGCCAGTTGTACTGACACCAACAGATACTCCAATACGGGACCGATCCCATTCCTCCTAAAAGGTAATGGATGCGTCTGTCACGTAGTGCATTCAGTCGGACGTTAAATCGAATTAATTGATTGATTTACTCGGCTGGGATGAGCAGAACGCCTGAAGGCTACGAGTCACGTCTGCCCGAGATAGTTGCAATGCCGAAGAATAACTGCCCATTACGGCAGTAATTCGGTGTCATATACAAAGTCATTTTACTAGCAAATTTTAACATTGCATGTTAAACGTGACGCAATATTTGCGAATATCCAAATGATTACTTGAACTCGCTGACTTGTGACTGCGGATATCATAAAGTGATAGTGTTGCTCATAGTCAACGATTCTTCATTGCTGTTTTTCTGTGGATGTCTATACTTATGAAACAAGAAAACTGAATCATACGGAAGGATGCAGTGGAATATATTATTTAAAACCTTCTTGTAAAGCCATTGGTAGGTATGTTCGAAGCTGAAGTCGTGATTCGTTCACGGAAGTGTTTACGGACCTCCGCTTAAAACCTAGACAGTCAAAGACAAAAAGACTTGCCATGACGTCGTCACCCCATCGCCATTCAAAACTCACTCCAAAGAATTTACGTAATTTCAACTTTCTTTCCACTACACCAAATGTGTGGTCACATTACTCGTACCTTTCACACTCCTACAGCGACTGCAAAAGGTATAATATGTTCTCAAGTGCGGCGTAAGCAATAATTTATCAAATCCATTCCAGTGGCGATGTTTGATTACTGAGACAAAGGGTTTTGTTATGTTGTTTTGTTTTCAATAAAATACATTTCAAACGTTCGTAATACATCAATCAACAGGTTAACAAGACGCAAATCAAAAGAACGTCAAGTAGGTATGTATTGTTTTATTATAATCAATTTAGTTTATATTATGTTTTTAAGTCAGAATTTATGTTATACCCTAACGTTTTATCACTCCAAAGAGATATTATAAAAATATATTCCAAAACTTTAACCGCGTAATGCCCGGTTTCACCTCTTTCCGAAAATTTCCTTATAGGTAAGCGATCTCATATCTGGGCTGAACATTATTTTTTCCGTCAATCAACAGACCAGATCCCAGTGTCTAATAGGTGGTCTAAAAGGTAGTGCTCAAACATATTATCTAAACACAACACCAGGTCTCTTCAAATCTAAAGTAAGTTCGAGTGCAAGTTACTTAGAGATAGCGGGTATTGGATTTGGAATTGAAACATCCCTGGTAATGTGACTAAGTAATAGGTATGATTAAACACTACTTGCTAGATCACCTATTACACCACGTCATCTTATTACTTTGTTGATTGATCACTATATTATTAAATTTACTAAAATCACCACTCTTTAGTATCATGTTACGATTAGTTATACACTACATAGAACTATGTGAGTGAGGTAATAGGGAGTGCACCTGTGCTTGCGCGTGCTTACGAACTGTATCATAACAACATTTATATAATAAACTGATCGTGAAAGATTAGCCGCCGTAGCTGGAAAACGGCTAGGGAAGATTTTACTTTATGTTGTTGCATTTGTCTATCTGGGCGGTTACTCACGTGAAAATGAGTACTGTCAGAAAATGTGCCGTCTTATTTGTTTACATACATAATAATCGCAAGGAACCGTTAAAATGCTGACGATACAAGAAATGTATCTAAAGTCTGAAGTTATTCAATAATATTTCATCATCACATTTTTAACAATACCAAGATGTAAATACGTAGCTCGATATCTTATTGACAATCAGTAGTTCAGTTCGCGATGAACTTATGTCAGGGGCGTTTGATAAAACATTGGTTCAGCTAATTTAGGTACATTTTAACTTTCATAAATAGTGCCAATACGGTTTTGATTTAATTGATGTACCTACTCCAGTTCTCGTATTTATGTAAATATGGCCCCGTTAAGTTACAAGTATCCTTTAAGTGTACAAAGTAGGTAAACTACATAGGTTTAGTTAATCTTTGTGATTTGGGTATTATAATAGAGTTAGTTAAGCTTATGAACACAAGGACAACCATCAGAATTATAAGTATTTATTTATTTACACACAAAATAATTGAACATGCGTAGTGCATGGTTATTATGGAATTATATCTATATCTCTGCGAATATTTAGATGAGGAAAGATTTTCATTTCGTACGTAATGAATATACTCAAAAACTGCTGGACCGATTTCAAAAAGTAATTCTTAATTATACAGCTACATTATCACTGAGTAACATATTTACCCATGCAAAGCCAGGGAGCACCGATATTATAATATACAAGAAATGAGCGGCACACGTGCAATGAATGAATGGAAAACAGAACGTTGAAACTACTCGTAGCAAAGAGGAATTCGCATTTTTCCAAGAAAGACATTACGTGTAGCCGAAAGCGCTGACATTGTTTAAGTATTGGTTTTCAATCGATATGCTTACCTAAATTTTTAGTCATCTTCAATCTATCATTCGATACCGTGAGATTCTAAGTTGTTTTGCTGTGTTTTATATTATTATTTTTGTACAGTTTTATAAATAGCTTATTAAACTACCTTATCAAGTGTTTTATACATATAAAGTTAATGGCTTGCCTAGATTCTTTCTGATGTTATTGAATGGCGATTTATGCATGTAAGCAATAGGGCATTGGGCTTGAAGCCTTCATAATGTTTTAATTATAATGCCATCTCATACCTTTTACTGCAATAGTGCAAATCAATAAATATTATTACTTATTTTTCCCGACTACCTAAACTTGCTCTATTATCTGGACTAGAGGTCAAAACAACACGATTATTCTCAAAAGAAATAATGTAATGGAGTTCTATTCAGCCATTTTTTTTTTTGCTGAAAAGTGGTAATTTTAAAAAGACCATAACATTTTTAATTATTTGAACTGGTAAGTTGTGCCCAAACATAATTGTTTTAAAAGCTGACTGCATCGGCGACTCTACTAAAATTATTTCTCTAGTTAAAAGCTGATTAGGTAATTTGTTTTAAGCCTTCTATAAATAATACCTATAAAATCAAATGTACTTCTGTAGGTACTGCACTTTCGTTAATGAAAACGAAATCAATCCTGATTATTAAATAAATAAATAAATAAACAAACAATTTTGTATTCAAACCAAACAAAGGTATTTCAAGCTTCTGGAATATTTCGAAATGTTGTGAATATTATTATTGAATAAATCAAAAGTTTCACATATTTGGTTTGGTGTTCAGTGAGAAAATATTCTGGTTTTATAATGAAAAACAAAAAGAAACATTTTTTTCCTTTTGTATATTTACGTAATGTGTGGCATATTATTTTCAGTGTAATCAAATGATATGGTACTTGTCAGAATAAAAGTCAAATAAACAAGGTCGGTGATGTAACGACATGTGACGAAGGCGTCGATAAGAAACGGAGAGTGCCGATTAGAGCTCCTTGAGCAAACGTCATGTTGTGGTCAACAACGTCTTGTAATGTTTATCCCTTGGTAGGTACGTAGCTAAAGGCCGCTTTTTGATATCATAAAAGATGTCACAACAATTAACGGTTGTGGCGTATTCCTCGCGCTTTAAATTTTTCACTCATTACTTTTTTTGTTGCAGGAGAAAAACATCGAAATTTGTCGAAGGCCTGAAGCATAATCGTCGCCAGGGAAAGACGGGCTAAGTTGAGCTTCCCCAAAGGCAAACCCGACTTTAGCTCCTGTTTTTTTTATAAAGAATTTTCTTACTATAACTGAGACCAGACCAAACCAAATTGCTACCAAACAATCACAACATCATAGATAGATATTTTTAATAAGGTGAAATCTGTATTCATGCCACAGCATTCAACATTGCTTTCATTGACATTTTAGTTATAACTAAAATTTCCACTAAAACATCCGTGTTCTATTAAGAGTGAAAAAAATAAATAAAAATCAAAATACATTCGTGTGAACCGCTCCGAGCGAATGCGAGTCGAATGGCGCTCGTAATGGTAACACAACACCCCCACTGTACCTTTAAATTATTATTTTTTTCTCGACATGCACCACAAATCGTCTTTTCAACGTATTTCACGTTATTGTTTTTATTTTTATTTACTAAATGCTTATTTGTTGAGGCATGTTTCGCTACTCGTACGGACTTTACAAAAGCTGGTTAGTCGACAAATCTTATTACCTATTAGCTTTCACTAAATGTTTCTAATCTCGGAAATAAATTCTCTCGTTATGTTTTTTAATTAAAATGATTCGTGAAATATTTTTTAATATTTACGTCATACCTAAGGAAACTGTATTTTGATTTACAGACGCTTTTTACTCAAACAGTTGATATTTGTGCTATATCTAATAAATCATTCCCTGGTGTCTACAATGGAGACGCAAGGATGAAGAAGATATTGGAGGTCAATAGGCAGTTTTTACTGTCAGCGCGCGGTGCAATGAGTAATGCCGGTTTTGTAAGATAGAAGTTATTATTATTGCAAAGAAAATCGGTAATGTATGCCAATACGCGCGATGATGACTGGCGCATCAGCGTCACTGTTAAACCTAAAGGTTGAGACTCCACCAAAGTAGACATGTACGTAGCAGACAGGAGAACGAGATTTACACCCTGGCCACAGCCCACAGCGGTGCGACTTGCGATGCGTCTTGACCCGGCGAAAGTGGCGAGCGAAAAAATCAAATAAAGGAAATTGTATGAAGCATGCCACAGCTATCGGCGGCGAGATGCGCGACTTTTGCCTCAAATCACGTCGCCGGCCTCATCGCACCGCACGTCGCGCCGCTCGTCGCCGTAGCTGTGGCTAGACCCTTACGCCTTCACACGTGACCATCTCAGCGTTGAAATCCTATTGGCTACTTACGGCACATCTTCGATTCGCTTCACACATCTCTGATTTTATTTTTTAAAATATTTCACAACATCACATACATTGATCTGACTCCGTGTTAAGTAGCTTAGGCACTTGTGTTACAGACATCAGAATCAACAGAGGTATTACAAATATACTTAAATAGATACAAATAACACCCAGACCAGGACAAACAGACATGTTCATGCACACAAATGTTTGTCCTGTGCGGGAATCGAACCCGCGGCCTCTTGTGTAATAGGCAATGTCTTGACCATTGCACTAATCGGGTCGTCAAATCTCTGCTTCGGTGAAGTCTCACATAAATGACTAGGTACATACCGTCGGATGGACGTGTGGATGCGAGTACAGCTGCATTCTCCGCGTGTCCACCGTGTACGTGTTGACTGGCAGATCGTTCATGTCGAATGTCCTGGTGTCCAGCGCTGAAGTCACCTCATCACACTCCTCATCGAGGCTCGCCCCATCAGCGCTGTTAGCCACTGCGGATAAACAGAGAAGTTTACTATGTGTCCCGTTAATAATTTTCTTTCCCGTGCCTCCGAAGGCACGTTGAGACTTTGATCTCCTGATCTCTCCACAGACCTGCCAGATTGCTATCTCACTATGGAGTAACGCTGAAGCGAGGGAATAGGGGGTGCCTGTGCTTGCGCACTAGAGTGCGGCGCTATAATATAGCCATCGTACCTGGCTGCTCGTAACAGATTGGCCGCCGTAGCCGAAACAGTTTTCTTATATGTAATAATATATATTCTTCTTTACTTTCGGCATGGAGGTTAGGCACAGGAATAATGTATTATTGGACATAAGAATATGACACACGTACTACGGTTGCTGTATAGCATCTCAAGCACCCTCTTAATTTAAGGTTAAGAGGATCATGGAGTAATTAGGAAAAGTACCCGGATTTGTAACCGATCGCCTTTGACTAATCATTTCCTCCGGCTATAGGCACTCGGGTCATATTTTCCCTTCTCACCATCGAACTTGATTAAGACTAATTGGATGCGAAGACATTTTCTTTATTAAGTACAGTTTTTTTTTTAATTCAAATGCTAAATTTGCAATTGTCTTTAAAAAAACTTTTGTATGTAATCATTATACATTATTAGTTTTTGAGTTTGTCTGAAATAACACTCGTTAATTCGAACGTACTTTCTTAGACATAGTTTTTACCTAAATCCGATTTACTGAAATGGCATAATAGTTTATTTTCAATGCTATTAAAAAAGCTTCATAAAATTGAGACCATGCAATGTCGGCCAAATATAAACAAAATCGAAACTTGTGTAAAAAACACATAGACTACATAATAAATAGCGTAAAAATATTTTGGGTAATCCGTTCTGCCAATTCAAGAAATTGGTTGAGAAAGAGGTGAGGTATGTTTGATTCCAGCGATAAAAATAAATTTATTCTCGTACGCTTAAATACTAAACAAAAAATGCAACAATTATCCACAAACTGTTGAGCACTGAACTACGCTTGCAAAACTGCAAAAGTTAGGTATTCGTAAAGCAGTGGAGGATCACTGAAACATACTTAGGTAGGTCTAATCTCCACACAAGACCACAATAACAAAGCTAAGGCCTCTAGATCTTAATAGAGAGTGGGATCGGGGTTTGAACACTAGCAACCCTTGTGTAATTGCTCAGATCTATGAGCAGCGGTGAACGTTTACATTCAATAAAATTATTTAGTGGTGAGAAAAAGTTGTTTTGAGGGATAGGAGAGAGCATTTATTTTCATCATAGATAAACATTTTAACCGGTGGAATACTACCTAAATGAACATTATTTCATAGCTACCGCTGGCAACCGGGCATTATGGCATTGCCACACATCTCTACATTATATAGGTAGTTGTGCTGCAAACAAATATTTCCAACATGGTTTGAATTGCGACTCCCAGAACTATATTGTTGGTTGCATTCCCAATGTTTGCTTTGTCAATAAAACGCCTAGTAAATCGAATATTTATAATACCTGCACGGGTAACGCTAAACAATTGAAATATTTATCCGGATATTATGTGGTAGTCACATTCGTATTTTAGACCGGATTTTACATTAGTTGCGTCAAGCTATGTACTGCATGAAGGTTTATGTATAATTACGTAATTCAGGAGAAATATAATCTGGGGAAGTACCCTACAGAAGTATAAAACTTGTGCTATAAATATTTGTCTTAAAAACGGTTTAATAATGCGGACGACTTAAAATTAAATCTACAATGCATTTTCTATACAAAAATACGCGACGTAATTTCGGCATGGTGTGTCATTTTTTATTTAAAATACAATGCAGGCGTAGTCGAACTTCGTCCGTGTTTTCTCCGCCTAGTGTGTTTCTATACTTAGAATAATACGGACTAAGTAAGTAGGTACCTATTCAACATTAACTTTATGCTGTTTAATTTTCAGGTCCGAAATCAAATAATTTTAACCAGTATGAACAGTTGTTACTTGTTTGCATTTCTTGCTCGATTTTAATACTTACAGCGTTAATTAAAATCTTCAAAATTTAATTTTAACGGTATTTAATTTGAATTAGCGGAGACTGAAATCTGAAAAAAGAAACACCAACTACCCGCTTAAGGCACCATTTTCGCACTCGATATTTTTCTGTTTCGATTTTTTTTATCTCCGTTATGGGGTCTTAATTATTTCGAAAATTATTTTGTATGACTGAAGCAGTACCTAATTTAAACAAATTATTTTTGCGCGTAGATATATTTCACTAAGCTCTATTTTTTACACATTGCTCGCATAACAATTCCTATCTACATATTGGTTTTCAACCTAAATTGTATGTTCTCAACAGTACCTATTTAGTATTTATGATTAAAGTAGGTAGCTTATACCTAAGTTTTTAATTTATATTTTTGCGAGCTTTTGCTAACAAGAACAACCTCATGATTTCGGCCTCTACATTAGTCTACGTCGACTATGTTGAGGCACTCACAAATTTGATGAAATTGAGATTTGGAAAGTCATCGGTTATTTCCATTTTATTCTATTAATATTGAATAAATTCATTAATTTAAAAGCAATCATATCTGAAGGTTGGCGAAGTGGCGAACTCATACAAAACGAAAAACTGCAAGCGGTAGTCCAAAATCCTTTAACCAAATCAAAAATTTTGGCACAATTTTTTTTTTCATAATCGCAAAGGAAATTACTATTTTTTTTGAAATTACATTTCGGCTAATTATCTCCTAATTTATAACACAACATAACACTCGCTAATGTTTCTACCACTGATTTATAGCAAACGTAAAACTTAAGAATGTTGTTTCATTGTTAGATTTGTCAAAAATGACCGTTTTACAATGCCATAATCTAGCGTTAACTACCGCATAAAATATTTACGCTCTCTTAAACCCATTCCAGATTTAATCGTCATTACTTACCCACTTTTTAGTTTATGAGGTCCAGATGAAAGTCTTTTTCTCCTTTCAGATATGTCCACTTGCAGGGAACTGGAGAAATTGATTACATCCTTTTTATAACACCACTAAAATACTTTTCACAGCTCTGTTTAATCACTTGAGTCTTTCGGGAGTGAAGTTTTAAAATGTCAGTTGGATCGCCGTGGGCGCAAGGCGGGCGGGAGTTCGCGACGTAGATGTTGCAGCGCGCGGGCCGCGGAGCGAGTGACGCGCGTCGACGTCGGTCAGTCGACTGACTAAATCTCGCGTTCCTACGGACGAAGCTTCACGCCATCCGACGTGTAGGCGGTCTCAGCGTATGTAGCTGAATATACAATTTTCAGCCTCCGAAAATCATTTGATGAAAAAACGAAACATCGACACGCGACACATTATCGCGCTTTCAGTTTACGCTCAACGGTTACGATTAGGGCTTGCAATTCGAATATTCGAATATTCGAATAATTCGAATATTCGACTCATTTTACTATTCGAATATTTATTGACGCGTTATTCGAATATTCGAATATTTTATGTCCTATTGGGATTAATTAGGAAATGCAATCTCGATAGTCTCAAATCTCAACAAATAGCCTAGGTGTTTTTCGATATTCTATCTCGACGGTCTATTATCTCGCTATATGTGATATTGATCGAGATCTCGACAGTTTTGATCGAGATTATCGAGATTTTAGGACCGATATTAAATGACCCTAAGCAGATTAAACTTTAGCGACTTTAACTTCTTAAGTTTCATCAAAAATGAATGTGATTGATCTCGTAAATAGTAATGTCTTCGTTTAATGTTATTTCACCCCTTACAACCCTTCATGGTAAAAAGACAATGCTGTTTTTTGTAGGAGAGGTGGGGTTTTTTATTTTCGAGCGTCTATCAACCAAGCATGGAAATATGAGGGCATCACAAACGATACTTGCTTTGGCAGTATAGCTGTAAACTCAGTCCAAACTGCACTGACAGGTTTAGAATTTACACTTTAGGCCTACGCTTCATACATTTTTCTATGGGAAATGGCATCCTTTTTTTTCTCGCGTCTATCGGCCAACTATGGAAATATATATTTTTGAGGTCATTACAAACGCTATTTCATTTGGTAGTATATCTGCATACTCAGTCTGAACTGAGTGGAGACAGGGTTGGAACTTGCCCACAATATACCCTCGCGTCAATATTTTTTTATGAGAAGCTCGATAGCGCAGTGGTTAGCGCACTCGGCCTGCGGTTGCTAAAGTTAAGCAACGTTCGCAGGTGCCAGTCATCGGATAGGTGACCGAAAAATTTCATCTCGAGCTCCTACGTGCTTCGGAAGGCACGTTAAGCCGTTAGTCCTGCTCCTGATCTCTCTACGGTCGTGTCAGATTGCTGTCCTGTGATATGTCTCAGTTCGGACTGAGTTTATAGCTAAACTGTCTTTGCAAAACTTGTTTGTGATTATCTCTAGAAAATGTTTTTCCCTGTTTGGTCGATGGACGCGAAATAATAAAGACGCCACCTTCCCTAGAAAAATTTAAGTAGCGAACGCCCAGTTTTTGTGTAAATGATCTAACCTGTCTTACTCAGTAAGGACTGCGTTTACATCCATACTGCCTGTGCAAATATCGTTCACTGGGCTCTTAAGAATATATATTTCTATGTTTGGTTGATGGACGCAGGAAAATAAAGGACACAACCTCCTATTAAAAAAAAATATGGAAGCGAGGATACAAAGTGTTTAAGTTTTTAGCCTGTCTTACTCAGTTCGGGCTGAGTTTGCAGATATACTCCCAAATCAAATAGCATTTTAATGACCTCAAAAATATATATTTTCATTTTTCATGATAGGTCGAAAGACGCGAGAAAAGAAAAGTATGCACTTTCCCATAGAAAATGTATGAAGCGTAGACTTAAAGTGTAAAAGTTTAAACCTGTCTCACTCAGTTCGGACTGAGTTTACAGCTATACTGCCATAGCCAGTATCGTTTGTGATGGCCTCAAGACTAGATATTTCCATGCTTGGTTGGTGGACGCTTGAAAAAAAATTTCGAATAATATTCGAATATTCGAATATTTTTCGAAAAATATTCGAATTATTCGAATACCTGATTTCGTCGAATATTTGCAAGCCCTAGTTACGATACGTAATGATCCGTCATCTGGTAATGTACATAATTGTCAAAAAGTGAAACGTTTTTCTTATATGAAGAAAACATAATCTTCGTAATACTTGGTGCTGAGCAGTGGGGAAAGGCGCGGCCCCATTGGCTGAGCTGTGCCGCCCAAAGCCAATAGCGCGGGAAGGAGGAGTCGGCTCGAAATCACTTAGAAATTTGGCGAAATATACTTGCTCTCTGCCGTCTTTAACGTCTTAATTTGGCTACCTTTAGTAGCTCCATCCTGCGAGAACATTGAGAACGGTATTAATATAGACGTCCGGGGCCATAGTTTAGATTGACGGGTTACTTGTCTCAAATCAAACTCAATCCAAAATGTTCAGCCGACAGGTCACTACACGATTATAATAAATAATTGTGTTTACAGAAACATACGAGTAAATCTAATTTCTTCTAATTGATATTATCAGGGTCTAAAAACGACATCGATTCTCAAAATAAATCGGTAAATACGTTGGTAACCTTTTCAATCTTTCTTGAAGATTTTACTTGATTTAACTGTAAACAGATCACTCAATCCACATATGTGTTAAAAATACGAAACCACCTGTGACAGTTAATTTATGTGTCTTTAAACTTTAACTTTGTGCAGAAGCTAAATGGAAATTGATTTTTAGAGGGAAAGGCTACTTTTTTCCCGGAAAATATTTTCTTGGTATACCCAACTTCGTATAACTAATGAAAGCGAACGAAGCCCTTGGCGGAAAGCTAATTTTTACTTATAACAATACCTGAAACAATTTTTTAAAAGTAGGTATACTTATACATATATAAGTAGGTATACAGGTCTTTCGCGAGCTATAAAGTCGCGAGCTACAACAAGTATTATTGAGCAAAATTTGATAAGATTGGGCAGTCAATTAAGATGTGGGGGATCGTCTCCTCCTTCACAGGGTCGCAGATGCACGAGGCTATCTTTGAGTTTAAACCTGTGAAGGTATTGACTAAATCCCCCGTGGCCAGTCATGAGTTGAGTCATGATGTTATTTGGTCGTACACTCTCTTGAAGGTTGAACGCGTCATATACATTTTTTTAAACAATTTGGTAATTTTCCGGTTGTTTCGTTGGTGTATCGCGTCTTCCATTTTTCGATGGTTTGGCCTCTTATTAAATTTTTAACGTATGACAGTGGGCAAATGTCATAATCGGGTTGGCGCTTGGACCTTAACGCCGCCTCCTTCGCGAGCTCGTCCGCCCGCTCATTTCCTAACAAGCCAGCATGAGCTTTTATCCAATAAAATTGGATATCCTGGTTGGATGTTGTATTTGTTAGGAATGAGCGGGACTCGACCGCGAGCGGATGAGGAGCTCAGGCGTTGGCCAAGGTCTCAAGCGTCGCTCTGGAGTCTGAGTAGATACCGACTGTCCTGGCCTGTGTAACGCAAGCAATTCAGCTTGGTACACCGTGCTATAGGCTGAAGGAGACAGCTTGACGGTCTTTGTCTCTCCTTCTCCATCCCAAATGGACAGCGCGGCACCCACCCTGTCATCAATTTTACTCCCGTCCGTAAAGATGTACATATCGTGGTTTCTGCTGTCGGTCAGTTCCTGTTGATTTATGATATGTTTGAAGGTGATACTAGCCGGGTGGGGAAGCTCGGCAAATCCCACAGGCCGCTCAATCTCGCGACCCCGCATCAGGTCCCCGCATAAACCTCTCGTGCCCGTATATAGCTGGGCGGCCTCTGCGATCCTTAGGTCGAGATGTAATATCCCGGAGAGCGCCAATGCGGAGTTGAGTGAGACCGTCCTGTAGGACTTGCAGAGCTTCTGCGCGAAACCCCTTTGGACTGTGTCTAATTGCTTTTTGGTGCCCAATTTTTCTGCTGCGGTTGCCCATACACTAGCACCATACAGCACTATTGGTTCAACCACAGCAGTGTAGATTACACGTATTACAGCTGAGTTTAGGCTCCAGCTTGACTTTGCAGCTTTTGCTAGAAGCCTGTACACATTTAAAGCCCTTTTACACGTTTTGGACACATGTTTGTTGAACGTCAATTTGTGGTCAATATGTATGTACACCTAGCAGCTTAATATTGTCAGTAGTCGGGATAGCAACACCATCCATTTGCAGCACTGGAGCATCAAACTTTAACTTTTTGGTAATTGTCATGGCAAAGGTTTTATGTGCTGCGAAGTTGAATTTATGTTTGATGCCCCACCGCCGCACAAGGGCAAGTGCTGCGATCCCTTTTTCTTCTATTTCTTTTGCTGCGTCAAATGCGAGGACCACATCGTCCGCGAAAGCCTGACAGAAGTGGCCCTCGTCGTTCAGGGTTTTAAGGAGAGAGTCCAGTAGGAGGTTTCACAGAGTGGGACCCCCAATGGAGCCTTGTATGCAGCCTTTATTAGTAGGCATTCCTCAATGTTTCAGCGCCCATATATTTAATTCTGATTTTTCGGTCAGTTAAATAACTGTCCATTAGTCTTCTGATATTTATTGGGCACTTTTCCTCAGCCAGTCGCAGACGGATCGCTGGCCACCACGCATTATCGAAAGCGCCCTCTATATTAAGCGAGACCACAGTGATAATTTTCTTTAGGTCTAGTTTTTTGGTAATAAATTGCTTAAGATTATAGAGGGCGTCTTCCGTGCTGCGCTGCGACATAAATCCGTGCTGCCGGTGACTCAACTTGGGCACCAGATGCCATTTGATCCGTGTTATCATTAGTTTTTCCAAGATCTTCCCCAGCACTGGTAAGAGGCCAATGGGTCTGTAGGATTTAGGTGTAGTGTAGTCCTCCTTCCCAGGTTTCCTAATCACTATTACCGTGGCCTCCTTCCATTGCGTGGGGAAGTGCGCCAACTCTAAACATTTATTCGCCAGGGCCAGGAAGATTTCCGGGTCTTGGCCAATGGTGTATTTGAAAATATCGGCTGTGAAGCCATCGCTTCCCGGCGCCTTTTTGGTGTTGAAGGTGCTTACCGCAGTCTCCAACTCCAGCAAGGTGAAGGGTGGATCAAAGTTTTCTCCATTTTGCGTCAAATTAACCGTGTCAGCCTCTTCTCTCATCTTCAGGTGTTCGTCAGAGTCGGATTCGGTGTTGTCGGGTGGATAAAAGGTTGAAGCTAAGAGTTCAGCTGACCCGGTTGAATCGAGCGTTACACCGTCTTTCATGAGAGGAAGGTCTTCTTCTCTCTTCTTTGTGCGTCTTATGATCCGATATATACCGTCCCACACGCCTTCCTTTTCCTGTCTGGTACAAAAATGGAATGCTCTTTTGACATGCTTCTGCTATATTATTTATGTATTGAATTATTGCTTTTTCTAAGTCTAATTTGTTAGTTATTTTGCTGATTGTTTCTTTGTTTATATTGTTTTCGTTGTTACCTGTGTTAATATGTTCTATAAAAGCTTCCCAGTCTGCTTTTCTATATTATTTTATATTCTGGTAGTTCTGGTTATGTCTAAACCTTTACTCTTAGTGAGAGAGTCCCTTCTCCAGGGTTGGTGCACTGGAAGATGCGGGTGCCGCGGTAGTCCTTCATTCTACGAATGCTCCCAACATATGGTTCTTGGAGTAGGGAGATTGCAATTTTCCTCTTGTTGGCTTCGAGGATGAGCTCTGATGTAGCTAGCTCCTTTCGTTGCAGGTTGGCTTGGGCGATTTTGTATGCTGGTGTGCGAGTAGGTGTGCCTGCAGAATTTACCCGTGGCACAACTTTAGCAATAATAAAGCTATTTTCGCTCGAGCCAATGCATCCCACTTGCGGCGTATGGAGCAGTCGTTACTGAATGCGCTGTGGTCGTGCGTCTCCAGCTTTGCCTCCAGACAGTTACAGCACTTGGTTGGGATGCCGGCAAGCCGGTTGTCACACTGGGAGCTCATGTGGTTGCCTGCACAGTGGCTGCATTTCTCCTGCGACTCCTTGCAAAAGCCTTGTTTTTTTTAATATTAGGTATTACTGGGTATGACATAAGTGTTCATAAAAATATAAACTTAAGTCATTAAAACTACTTTAATACAAAGAATATAGAAGAATAAACTTGTTAAAATTAATGAAATAGTTTTTTTCTTCATGAACACTTAATGTGACAAATCAATAATACCTAATATTAAAAAATACCCTTGAAAACTTATTCCTACCGGTAGCGATAAAAGGAAATAAAAATCCAAATATCTCTACCAGTCCACGCTGGTTGGGATAGATGGAAATATTTTTCAAAGTATTTCTACCGGTTGGGATATTTAGATTTTTTTTCCAACTATCCCTACCAGGGGGGAAAGCGTGGTAGGGATAGTAAGAACAGGCGGACCGTGACCGTAGCCAAGGCGACTGATCGAAGACTTTGACTAGGAGGAGATCAATGTAGACCTCCTCTTTGTCAAGCATCCTGTTGTAGAGTGCAGGAGAAACACGCATAACGACTTGCAAACGTGAGGATTCCTTAATTTTCTTCTATATCTTATTTCCAGTCTATCGTCTGTCTTGTTGAGATTGCAGAACAGGTCCTCGTTTTTTTTGCGAAGGCCTGGAGGATCTCTTCGTCTTTGAGGACTTGTATCACTCTCTTGAGCGCCACAAGAGGGTCTTTGTTCCGCATCTCTTCTACATTTAGGTTTTTTTCAGATTTTGCCAGTTTTTATTGTACTCGTATGGAGTCCTCTTTGGATTTGCAGCTCAGAATCACCTTTCTGTCTTTGGCTTTGCGGACCCTGTCGACAGTGATCCACCCGTCTGTGGCCTTGACTGCTTGGCGAACCCTCTCCAACACTTGTTCACCAGTGTCTTGGTCACTTTTGGATGATATCACCACAGAGTGGAGTGCTGCGCGCTCCGGCTGATAAGCTGCCCTGTTGCCCGATACTGCATTAGCGTAGGACTTTATATTTTCCATTAACACTTTACATCTTTATTGTTCTGAATTTATTATATAAAGAGGAGTTGGTTTTCCAATCCATACTAATATTATAAATGGGAAAGTGTGTCTGTCTGTCTGTATGTTTGTCTTTCTTTCACGGCAAAACGGAGCGACGGATTGACGTGATTTTTTTAGTGGAGATAGTTGAAGGGATGGAGAGTAACATAGGCTACTTTTTGACCCATCCCAACCCCCTGCTTTCCTAAAATGGGGGGTGGAAGTTTGTATGGAAAATCTAAACTACTTAAGTTAGACGCTTGAAATTTGGCATGCAGGTCCCTTAGATAACTTGATGCTTAGTTGCAAAAGGATATTGCAAAATTCTGACGGGAACGGGAGTTAGCGGGAAAAAACATTTGTATCAAGAAATCCGATATCTATATATATGTATATATATATATAGCGGCCTAGCGGCCGCGCGTGGTTTTCGGTTCCCCACACATAGGTATGGGGCCGTTCAAATATTACGTAAGCAGATTTATTACAATTATTTACCCCCCCATCCCCCTTGTCAGCAATAGTAAGCAAAGCTCCTACCCCCTCCCCCCATGCTTACGTAAACATTTTTCAATAATTTTTGTTTTTTATTATAATTATAATTTAAAAAATAAGAAAATTGATTTAGTTTGAAGTTAAAGTTTTTCTGATGCAGTAATTACTCTATAGTAAGGGACAAAAATATTAAAATCTTACGAACATAACAAAATAATTTTAAATTTTTGGTACACATATTTAATTCAAATTAACAGTCTTCAGTCCATGAAACTCGAATCCATGATTCTAAGTTTTCGATGACATTGGATTGCTGCTCAGTGTTGAGAGTCTGCTCACTTTCATCCGATTTTGGAATGTCTACGTCGTTCTCATCGAGCCATTCAACACCATGGTGCTCTACACATTTTGAATAATGCACATCAGTTCTATATTTTTACATTTTACAATTTGAAGCATGTATTGGCTTTCACGCACATGTTCTGAATAACATGTCTGGAAATACAGGAACATCTTTTTGACCTGCCCCAACATATTTTGCAGTAATATTATAGCCATCAATTTCCATTGAACTCCATACTTCAGTTAATACATTTCCTGCAAATTCGAAATAAGATCTTTCTAAATGTTCATCAATTGGAACGCCATGTTCATCCAAATGAGACCCAAAATCCAGTTTCCAGCCAGTTCTCGACTAAGAGGAGCCATTCTACGCTCTACTCTGTTGTACGCACTTCTTCCAGGAGCATTGGTAGGTAAAAACAATGCGTCGAGATCATGTCGCTTAAAATGTTGTATAGCAAACCCTATGACTTTTTCATAACGCGGATTTTCATCTGCCCTCAACCGTCATGATTATCACTGGTTTTACTAGTCCATGGTCAGTTTTAGCTAATGGTCGAAACTCTTTCAAGTTCGAGACGAAGTATATTATTAAATGCAGTAGATGAACTAAGCTTTCCACTTCGAATAGCGATGTATGTTGGTCCAGAATATCCAACGGCTTGCGGTTGTCCTAGCATACTGGAAGTGATTTTGATACCAGCATAAACAGATGGTATTAATTTCTGACGCTCAGCGATTACCCAATCATGGTCAGGTAATTCGATTGCATTAAAAGAGGTGCTTGCTTTTTTGCCGCAGTTACTCCAATAGGGACTCGAGCTTTATCATCTTGAGATATGAAAATACTTGATCTGGTCCAAGTATGGATGCAATGTTCTCTAAATAATGGATTGATGTTTCAGCGAACTTGCTATCTAAGTGGCTCTTGTGGTGATCAGCTTGAGCCCAAATGAGCTTATCAGGGACTGTCGATACATGTCTTCCTCCCTCTGCAGAATTAGATTTTCTGGGAATCAAACGAAGATATTTCCCACTGCGACTTATGTCAAATCCTATTTTACGTAATTCTTGTCTGAGTTCATCAAGAGTTTTTAAAACAATACACTGACAGAAGAAATTTAAACAAGTCAACAGTGCGCGTTAATTCCCCGAACCAATTCGAAAGCGAGTGCCTAAACGTATGCGTGTATATTTGCAGGAATCCCCGAAAATACGTTTCGTTTTCAAGCATAGACAATGTAAGGGTTGCCATTCGTGTAAATTCGTGTAAAAAAGTAAATAACTGTCGATGACGTAATCATCATCTGGACTCCCCCACCCCCCATGTCATCCAAAATAAGCAGAACAAAGACCCCCCCACCCCCCTATAGTGCTTACGTAATACTTGAACGGCCCCTATAGCCTAAAGCATTCCCCGTCAAATGAACGTGTGTGTATTAATATATGTGTGTTTTATATGTACTAGCGGCCGCTTGCGTGATTTTACTAATAGTTCTACTAAATATTTTTTTTTACTAACTTCTGACCGACTGATTTTTTTTTTTAAATTCGTTTCTTCATAACTTTTGCCTGGGTGAACCGATTTGGATTTTTGTGGTTTTATTTGAAAGCTGGTACTTCCAATTTGGTCCCACAGCAATCTGGTCCAGGGGCATCCGTGAAAAAACTGAAAGACTGAAATTTACATTAAGTACGTGCTCAACAAATAGACCGTCCGTAAAATGCACTGTCTCATATGAGCAATACAATATTAGGTCTACCCATATTTAGTTACCTTATTCAGATTAACAGAAAATTAAAAAAATAAACAAAAATTTTTACAAAAAAAAACTACTTCCTAACCAAAACCTATTACAAAACAAACTTAATTGCACTTCAAAGTAAAAAATAATTTTCGGTGCCTGTCTAAAAACGAAAGAAAAAAACCGGCCAAGAGCGTGTCGGACACGCCCATGAAAGGGTTCCGTAGCTAAAAGATGGCCCGACCGCTTAAGACACCATTTAGTAAGGGCAACTGCACGTCATAAGTTGGTCGAGTTGTATAAAAATAACTATGTATGATACAGAGTTCGCTATAGTTTTCGTTGAAAGTACTTACTTAGAGGTATACAGCACATTTTTTTCAGAATTATTGTAATAGTATTTCAAAAGTTAAGGGGGGGGGGACGCTCTAATTTTAACTTTGTATTAATATATCTCGAGACTGGGGTGTTTGATCCACATGGTTTCAAGGCAAGTTTTATTGTATTTAAAAATACCTTTTTAACGATACCCAACACGATGGGGTAAGTCGAATTTTTTTTTTCGAATTTACTTTTCGCTGTATGGGAGGGGGGGTAAAAATAATTATTTTTCGATTATTTTAAAAACCAATTCTTGAATTATTACTATACATCTCTCCACCAATTTTCGTGGCAATCGGTTCAGAAACGGCGGAGAACGAGCCAGGACAGACAGACAGACAGACATGACGAAACTATAAGGGTTCCGTTTTTTGCCATTTGGCTACGGAACCCTAAAAAGCACCAGCTTCAGTTACTTTGTTTAATGCAAGTGGCAAATTCTTAAAAGCAAAATTATTTTTTACTTTTAAGTTTGTTTTGTAATAGGTTTTTGTTATGAGATCGGTTTTTTTTGTAAAAAAATTTATGACCCATGCCAACCCCCGACTTCCCTAAACTGGGGGGTGGAAGTTTGTATGAAAAATCTTAACTACTTAAGTTAGACGCTTGAAATTTGGCATGCAGGTCCCTTAGTAAACTTGATGCTTGGTTGCAAAAGGATATTGCAAAATTCTGACGGGAACGGGAGTTAGCGGGAAAAACATTTGTATCAAGAAATCCGATATCTATATATATTTTATATGTATATACATATGTAGCGGCCTAGCGGCCGCGCGTGGTTTTCGGTTTCCGCACACATAGGTATATACTATAAATATAATATGTATATCTATATCTATACTAGCGGCCGCCCGCGACTCCGTCCGCATGGTTGTCGGCTTCCGCACACATAGGTATATACTATAAATGTATATCTATATCTATACTAGCGGCCGCCCGCGACTCCGTCCGCGTGGTTTTCGGTTTCCGCATACATAGGTATCTAAATATATAAAAGGAGAAACTGACTGATTGTCATATCATGGCACAGCCTAAACGGCTTAACGTAGGCCCTTGAAATTTGGAATGGACGTAGCTTAGGTACCGTAGAGGTGCACTAAGAAAGGAATTCCCGAAATTCCCTCGGGAACGGGAGTAAGCAGGAAAAAACATTTGTATCAAAAGTCCAAACCGTTCAAGTTTGACGCTTCAAATTTGACATGCAGGTACTTTGGTAAACGTTAAGCTTAGCTGCAACAGGATTTTTCAAAAAAATCACAGAAACAGGAGTTACTTTTAAATTTGAAAGGGGCATAGCTTAGGTACCGTAGAGGTACACTAAGAAAGGAATTCCTGAAATTCCCTCGGGAACGGGAGTTAGCAGGCAAAAACTTTTGTATAAAAAGTCGAAACTGTTCAAGTTGGACGCTTCAAATTCGGCATGCAGATAGCTGAGTAAGTGTTTAGCTTAGTTGCAACAAGTTATTGCAAAATTCGTACAGGAACGGGAGTAACCGTATAACGTGTAAAAGACCGTTCCAATTTCTCCTCTGAGTCCAGAAAAGGAAAATTGTGCTACCCCGAATTTAACGCGGGCGAAGCCGCGGGCAAAAGCTAGTTAAGTAATAAATACTGAAGGCGTTACTCTTCACTAAAGCCCCTCCGTGGAGCAACAAGTAGTCGTTCGGGTTGGGCGTAAGCAATGTCCTATTTTAATCTGCAATCCTTCCAAAAACAACGTATTGTCAAAGAGAAAATATCTAACTTCAGCCAAAAGCCAAATGTGTTTAAATGTCCGGCATTTTTAGGAACAAAAATAAGACTTTATATCGAGGAAGTTCATAAATACTTGCATAGTTTTAATTACAATCTATAGCCCAAGTGTTAAGCCTACGCAATAAAATTAACATACAAGAAAACCAAGAACTAAAGTGCAAAAGATATCTAATAAGAATATATTTCAAGACATTCATTCACAGAACACCTTGTTCCTTAGGTACCTTCATCACGGGAATACTTATCCTGTGTGCGATTGAAATTCATTTCTGCAAAGTGATTAACAACGAAATTCATGCGCATTAAATATAATTTTAACCCATTCGACCGGCTGGGGTAAGGCCCCTGTTTGTACTGATGAGCATGATCTTCAGAGCTCTCTGGTTGGACATGAATTAGATTTTATCTTAATTTAAAATATGTATTGACTCAAGGTAGCAGAGGTAGTCAATGGGGCAGAGGGCGTCCACAGCCCGGTCGGTCTTGAACTACGCGCTTTACTTCGCTCCAGGTTCTCCCTAACTCCTTCACTTGTGCAGCGAACTTCCACTGCCGAATCTGGTTTGGACGGCCACGCTTTCGTCTTCCTTGGGGATTCCAGTCTAGGCTTGCTTCGGTTTGTGTTTCTGTAACTCCTAAGAAAGTTGGGTCATTTTAGTGTCTGTAAAAATAATCATCCTCATCATCAGCCTTTTTTTTTTTTTTTTTTTTTTTTTTTTTTTTTTTTTTTTTTTTTTTTTTGAGGGGGGAAACGCATTTACGCGTACCTGGGGCATAAAAGGGTCTGCCGCCAAGGTTATGTGGGACTCCACGACAATAATCGCCGCAACTACCCACTAAAACCACCCCTTTCTCCGCTGCCACTGTGCCCTGCGCGGGTGGGGATTGCTCGTCGCTTTACTTCCACAGCGCGACAGGAGCGGCTTTGCCTCGTCAGGCTCTTCAAGTTTGGCATCTCGACTTAGTGACACCCAAGCTGCGGAGGGGATGTCAAGGCGCGAGTGGTGAGGCCCTACTCAACCACTCGCCATCCCTTGCTACGGCGGTTGAAGTTGTCGGGCGTATGCCCGCTGCCGCCTTCCGATCCTACGTCTGCGGATTGCGTTGGCTTGAGGATCTTGTTCCCGCAGCCTTTCCGCGTCCTCTTTCTTTTTAATCACGTCCTCGCAAAAAACGGAGACGGCCGTCCAAAGTGTCTCACTAACAGTCATGGCACGTATGACAGCTGCTAGTGTGACATTTTCGCGTATCGTCGTGGCAAGGATAGCACGCTGGGCTGTCCACTCAGGGCAGGACTCCAGTGTGTGTTGCACAGTGTCCATATCGTCGCTACAGTGGTGGCAACGTGGACTCGTCTCTCGTCTAGCCACCTTATACAGGTAGGCGCCAAAGCACCCATGCCCTGTTAATATTTGGGTCGTTCGGAAGCCGAGCGACCCGTGCCGTCTATTTAGCCATTCAGCCAGATATGGGCGAATGTTTTCAATTGTCCACAATCCGGCAATTGGGTCCTCTAAGCGGCTTAGCCAGTCTCTAATCGTAGATTGCTGAGCGTCGTCTTTCCACCGCCGGGCAAGCTCCGGCGGTGGCCGTATGCCTTCGGCACGTGATTCAGCGCTCCGCCTGTAGTAGTTGGCGAGCGCTTTCGCGTCTAAGTCCCATGGAGGGGTACCAGCTAATACGCACGCAGCCTCGCATGAGATGGTGCGGTACCCTCTGATAACCCTAATCGCCATAGTGCGCTGTGCCCGACGCAGCAGGGCAGCGTTACCACGCGACAAAGTATCGGCCCAGATGGGGGAACCATAAAGGGCCATTGACCTCACTACCCCAGTGTATAATTTACGACAAGATACACTGGGGCCTCCGATGTTCGGGAGAAGTCGGGTTAGCGAACCAGCGGTGCGGACAAGTTTTGGACACAAGCGACGAAAATGCTGCTGGAAGGACCACCTAGCATCCAACTGGAGGCCGAGGTATCTTAAAGAGCTGGCGACGGAGATTCGCACCCCGTTGATGGTTAGGTGTGCGTCTGCAGGAGGGCTTCGGCGAGGCCCATGGAAAAACATGGCCTCGGTCTTGTGGAGAGCAACCTTGAGCCCAAGAAGCTCTATTCGATCGACTATCAAGGCCACTGCAATGTTGCCCAGTCTAATGGCATCTGCGTGATCTTTCCCTCTGGCTAGGACAAGGGTGTCGTCTGCGTAACAGACAACGTCCATTCCAGGCATGAGGTCACCCCGGAGGACCCAATCGTAGCCGATGTTCCACAGGAGTGGCCCGAGGACCGAACCCTGTGGAACACCGCACGACATGCCTCTGGTAACCAGGTGCCCACGTCTGTCAATACACGTTATCTGTCGATCGCGGAGGTAGTTTGCTACAATCTTCGCCAGGTAATTGGGAACCCTGTGGTAGCGAAGACCTTCATCTATGCAGGCAAAAGGCAAGGTGTTGAAAGCATTGGCTATGTCCAAAGACACAGCCAAAACCACCTCACGACTCTGCGTGGCGTTGTTAGAGAAGGTTCTGACGTGCTTGATGGCGTCTATCGTAGAACGGAATTCTCTGAACCCGTATTGGTACTGCGCGAGATTGGGGCCCACTTCTTTCAGGTGTTTGGTGATGCGGTTGGAGATAATTCTCTCTAAAAGTTTCCCCGCATCATCCAACAGGACTATCGGCCGGTATGAGGATGGTATACCGGCCGGTTTGTCTGGCTTGGGGAGGAGAACGAGTTTTCCCCTCTTCCATGTCTGAGGAAATCGCCCGCAAGATAGGCACCGATCGAATAGTTCCCTCAAGATATTCTCCACCTGCACTAGAGCCAATGCCAACACGCGTCCCGGAACACCATCTGGGCCTGGAGCCGTTCTCTTCCTCCGAAGCCTGTCCACTGCGACCTCCATTTCTCCGAGTGTAATTGGGGATGGGGGACTGGTATCAAGGTCGACTTGAGTTGGTGCCACAAAAGGTGCGACGTGTTCCGCCTGGCTCGGGAACAAGACCGAGATGACATCGGTCAGAAGGTCCGGCTCTAAGATTTCCGTGGTTGGACTACCCTGTCTGCAAAGCTTGTTACGCACCAGGCGGTATGGCCTCCCCCACGGGTTCGCATCAAGTTCGGCGATCCATGCTTCATTGGCGGTGGTTTTCGCCTTGGCAATAGCAATTCGAAACAGGTGCTTTGCTTCTTTCAAAGCGGCTATGAGCCGTTCTTCAATTCCGTCGTCCCTTCGACCAGGCCGTAGCCTCCGATGCCTGGCAAGCGCTCTTCGCCGAGCTACGCAGGTGCTGCGCATGTCAGCGAGCTCTTGCGACCACCAGTATACCGCTCTTTTAGGTGGTCGGCGTTTAGCACGAGGCATGCACGCTTGGCATATACGAGCCAAAGATCGGCCGAAGTTGGATGCATCCTCGTCAATATTCGCAGATGGTGTAGCCGAGCTCAAAAACCACTCTTCCAACAGGGCGGCTTCCTCTGCTAAGGTCTTGTTCAGCTTTGCAACTGACCAGCGAGGAAACAAACTAGCTGCTGTGCCTTGGGATGTTGGTGGGCTGCTGTGATCTATTCTCCGCGAGATCTCAAAGAGAATATATCGGTGGTCTGAAAGCGTCTCTGTTTCAGTGTCCACTCGCCAGTCAAGAATGTGTGGAGCAAAGGCAGAGGAGGCGAACGTGATGTCAACTCTGGACCCGCCTTGACCTCGCACGCACGTGTAGTCAGTGCCCCTGTTCATTATTAAGAGGCATCATCAGCCTGCAGCAGATCATTGCTGGACGTTGTGGGATTGGTGGATTGATGAGGCGCTGTGCTCATTGTCACCACGCTGAGCGAGCGGATTGGCGAGACTGCAGTATCACTGCTTGGTATAAGAAGCCGCTTTCACTGGCGACCCTGTATGCTTAATAAGTACGCAACCAATTTTTATGCAGCTTTTATACATGATTGAGTAAATCCAGATTCTAGCCAGACCCTACTTTCCCACTGAGCACAATGGGCACGTGCTTAGGGCCCCACAATTGATCGGGTCCCTGGACCCTGCACTCAAGCTCCCAGTTCCTGCATGATTACCAAACCAGAGGTTAAAAAGCCCATGTGTCCAGGGCCTCTAATAGGTGAAAGACGGCCCTGATCCTACCTATGTTTTTAAAATATGTACTTACATGCATAATATACCTAGTTGAGAAAAATTACAATTTTCGTTGGACCTATGCAAAGCTGGAGCGGGTTGCTAGAGAAAAATAAATCAACAAGGAACGCTTCTGCCCCTTCTCGCTCTTTGAGTCGCTTCATCGAAAAATGACAGGATGGAACAGCTTAGTACTATGTATATTTGACCTATATGGCACAGTGGCAGTAAATGTAACGAATTTCTGTAAAACTGACTCCACGTGGACTTCGTGGAAATTAAACGCCTTTTACGCGTATTCATATTCCTTTGGAGTATAAATTAACTAGCGGCCGCCCGAGACCTCGTCCGCGTGGATATCAGAATATCAGATACGTTTCACAAAAAAAGTTGCCTATGTTCTTACTCAGTGTCTAAATATTGTCTGTGCCAAAATTTCATCAAAATCGGTTGAGAGGTTTAAGCGGGAAAGCGTAACAGACATAGAAAGTTAATTTCGAATTTATAATATTAGTAGGTAGGGATACAAGTTGTAAGCTGTGGTAGTGAACGAAACACTTCGAAGCCCATTTCAGAACTACTCACCTTGCATCAGACACTTACTTTTCTCATTTATAAACTTTTTTTTAAATTAATTTTATACTTGAAAACATAGCAAAGAAACTGTTATCGGCACTACGAGGCATGCTACTTAATTAGAATCGTATCATTACCGTTACAAAGATTGACTTTGGCGTAAAAGACACGCTTCCCAAATGCAGAGTGTCGACCTCTATATTTCATATGTATGTTTTATTTCTGGGATTTTTTTTGCCATACCTGCAGACCGGCAGAGCCGCAGGCCAAAACCTACCTACCAAAACCTACCTACTTGGTATTAGGTACTACCGACCAAAACCCTGCAGTTCGCACTCCTGCTGGAGGGACTTGTTCTCGCAGACCCCTTTTTCCGACTGGGGCCAATAGGCACGTGCCTAGGGCCCCGCGATCATTTGTGTCCCCCAGACAAGATCAGGATCAAGGGCCCCCACGATAACCAACCAGAGGCTTAGAGTAGAGGCCCATGTACACAGGGCCTGTCCCGGTCTGTTATAGGTAAAAGACGGCCCTACTTGTCAGTTCACAAGTGCGGTGATGCAATTTTTTGACAGGTTTTCTCTTCAAGACTTAAGTAATCTAAATGGTCCCACCATGTCCCTTATGGTCCCAACTATCGTCGTCTACCTGTCCCAGAATTCAACCCGCATCATTTATTTTATTTTATTGGATATAAGGAAATAAAACAATTTATAAAGAATTATCATGAATGACAATAAGAGTTAATCCTTTTAAGGAAAAACATACTGAACAAAAACATTTTGATTACTCGTATTTTATGTTTTAGACTTTGTTATAAAGTGTGTAAAGTGAAAGATTATATTATGATGTCATAAATATTAAAATACTTAATTTTAATTAATAAATAAAATTGGCTTATGCGTATAGCAATTTATGTGGCGACTGTTTCAAGGGTTAGGGTCAATTATAATTAAATACGGATTTTCTTTTTTAATTACCTATCTTCTTTTGAACTCGAATAAAAACTCAAGTTGTACTTGAACTAATCAAATTATGTTCTATAGTACAAAAGTGGATAGGATAGTACAACAAAGTTTCAGAACTTATAGTAACAGAAATTCTGTATTAAATTGAAGTTATTCGACACTATTCCTATTTCGCGCTTCTTCACGCCCGCCCAGTTTTCTACATTCAAACATGCAACGCCATCTGTTATGAACAGCTGCCGTTAAATACACAATAGGTTATAATCTGTGGATAAAATCTGAGCGAATGAATTTAACAATCTGTGGAATGAATGAACAAAACCGTGCGTGATTACAATAATGACGTCTTGTTGTGGGATGTAACAGTGTGTGAAAATGTGTGCATGCGTGAAGGATTTTGTTGTTTGAGTTCTGGTTAAATGAGTAGTTTGAAGAAACTTCATCCGTTTTATCAAGAGATATAAAGTTTTATCGCTATTTATGATCCCAATTATTTGTGTCTGGTACTAGTTCGTCTTAATTTGTCTCATACAGTATCCTGCATGCATTGAATTCGCCGAATTTTGGTAAATACTGTCATAATATTTTTTAATTAATGAAGACAAACTTTGAACAAGTTCTTTACTTTTTTGTTTTGTACTTAACTTTGCCCATGCTAATGTATAACTAGTGCAGCGAGGGCATAGTAACAGTTCGAGACTTAATTTGGGCACGTGTTTTCTGCCGGTTTGTGTTAAGACGATCTATTTAGTTATTATGTGCATACAAAGTTGTAGAGCTTAACCTAAATAATTATCTCAGCCAGTTTGATATATATTTATCGATAAATCTATTTTTAATCGATCTAATCAAACAACATTGCTAGTTGCTAACTTCTATCCCAAGGTGCGCTCGAATAAATGGATTACAATTTTGAAAAATGGTCAATATACCCCTTTTCACATGTATGATCTTATTTTTCAGGTACTGAAATGATCAATTTAAAAATGAAGGTTAATAAAAAGCTCCTGCCAATAAAAGGACATTTCTTCTTTTTTAATGCAGGTTTGTTTAATATCTTGTTCTGGTCTTTATCAGAAAATCATAATTGGTAAACAAATCAAAATATAACATTTGATATGAAATAATATTTTTGCATGATGATTATTCTAAAGTCTTATTTAAAACAAGTTAAAACAAGCGTTTGAGCTGAGTAGAATATTGCATAACAACCATACCTACTTGTATTGTAAAGTGGTATGCAAAGCCTTTTTGATCAATTATTCCTACAAATTCTACTATCATAGAGAACATTATAATGTTCTTTATGATAGTAGAAACAAAAATGATACAATATATTGTATGACTGACCAAATTGCCTCCCTCACTCCCACTTCAATTGTTTATTATGAAGTAATTGAATACTGAATGATTCAGCTTTGCTTTTGTGTGTTAAATGTTATTTAATTGAAGAGATTATTAATTTGAGGTTGGTATTGAGCCATCTCATTCGAGATTTGTATGACACATTTACCATATTTTAAAATGCAACACATATGTTAGTTACACATACATAGGTTATCCTGATTTTATTTCAACAATCATATAAAACTCTTGAATACGATGTCAGTCACCGGTGCCTGACATGTCAAACTAGTTGGCAAAGATGGGCAGTGTAAATGTAACTGTCTTACTGAGTGCGTATTTTGTATTAAGTGGATGTATTATCTTATTTTAGGAACTGCACCATTGGTACCATATTTGAGTACATATGCTAGACAGTTGGGTTTCTCTTCAGCAACAGTGGGTCTCATTTACACCGTCCTTCCAATATTCGGATTGATCGCCAAACCTCTGTTTGGTATCATTGCTGACAAGTAAGCAAAGATTATTTATTTTATAATTATATAATTATAATGTTTGTTGACTCCTAAAATAGCCAAAAATTTATAATTTTGCTTTTTACATCTTTTTCAGGTTCAAAAAACAGAAGTCCATTTTTATACTCTTTCAAATTGTGATAATAATAAGTTTTTCAGCTATTTATGTAATACCTGAAGAAAGAACTAAAGTTTCTGTTGATTTACATTGTGGTGATTCTGTAACAGAACTTAAGACTTGTTATAAAATTTCTGAGTTAATAAATCAACACCAGGTTACCTGTTTAGGTGGCCAGAATACAACTGCAAGATGCAGTGTAAGTATTAACATTTATTTGTTTGCATATTTACAACCATTATTTTATGAAACAGGACTTGTTGGGATAGACAGATTTAAAGTTAAAATTACTTGCATAAAGCATGAATTTCATGTTCTAAACTCAAAAGATTATTCTTTTTTTTTTCTAAATTTTGTTGAGGCTTCAACCACTTTTGGTGGTTACGCCAGCCTCGTAGGAGCATTCAATGAGGTTCTTTTTATTTTGAGAGGCTCAAAAAGCGGTACAACGCCATTGCTCCACTGGAGATAGGTTCAGACAGCCAGCAGTTTAGTTGAGCACCATTACCATTCTCTGATCCTATGAATTGGGTTCTCAAGTCTGCATTCCGGGCACACTCCAACAGTATATGGATCAAGTCCTCCACCACACCACATGTGGAGCACAGTGGAGAAGGCTTTACCCCGATCATATTGTAGAATTTATTACATGGGATGTGTCCAGAGCGCAGCCTGAAAGCCGATACAAGCTCTCTCCTAGTGAGGCTGGCCGATTCAAACCAAGGTGTTAAATTTGGTTCATTCTGAATGGTTCTGTACCATATTCCTCTAGTGGCTGAAACCTCATCAAAGTATTTTTTCCACTTTTCCTTACACATTTCCTTTACATTTCTAAAAAGTTCTGTATAATAAGGTTTACATTGCATAATTCTACCGTCATCAATAGCTTTATTAGCAAGTCTATCAGCTACTTCATTGCCTCTCAGCCCAGTGTGAGATGGTATCCACAAAGATTCTTAATTCATAAGTGCTCGAAATGATGTGTATTATTTATTAATAAATTATATACATGTGGCTACAATTGGATCAGGAATTCGGTTTCTGTCGGAAAGGACCGGCAAGAAGCTTGACAGTCGCTCTTCCTAAATACAGTTAGTTGTTTCATGAGAATTTTGTCAATAATGATATCTCCATTTCAGATGAACTGTGATATGTCATCGCCTAAGATGTGGCAGACTGTATGCGAACATTGGCATATACCTCAATATTGTTATAGTACCACGAGAAACTTGCAATACACTTCACATATCAGCCATGTTACAATGAATAAAAATGACAACTGTGCATATGTTACAACTAACAATGTTACGTTAGATGGTATGTATATATTTTTAATAAAACGATAATTAAATTGTTCTTGTGTTACAAAAAAATTAATAGTAAGGATTATTGCGGTGTTCACAAAATTTTGCATAATAAATTCTTTTTTTTGTCTCTATTCAGGTAAAACTTATGTCCCTAAATGTGGACTTGGAAAAGATTATGTTGATATCAATGAACCATGTGATCTGACTTGTTCAAACCAAAATCTGTCTGCTGCTGTTGGAAATTCAAAGCCTGTTATGACTTGTGTCGATAAAATGCTTAACTACAGATTGTGCGGAAAAAATGACTCAAAACTTGAAGATTTGACAAATGTTACTCAACTAGATCAATGCGAGGTAGGTTTTTTAAAACAAATATAAAAAGAAATTACTTTTGGTTCTGATTGGTCATCTTTTTTACATCTTAAAACATTGTGTGAAGCACTTCTTGAGTACAACATTAGTTCATAATAATTGTGTATTTGTTGAAAAGTTCCAATGTATTTTCTTTTGAACATTTCTTCTTGATAGTGGTAGTAATAATGTAATGTACTTTAACAAACTTTTGTAATGCTCATACAACAGGCTTCATGTGACCTGGATGAGAAAACACCATGGAGGCTCATGGAAATATGCGACGGCTGGGGTGCAGATGAATCAAAATCTTGCCAACCTCGCACTAAAATGGGTGAAGAGTTTCCATCTAATTTGAGTTTTACTGGTCAAATACTTTTGTCTACCACAATTACCGAACATGCCTGCCTATTCATACGGCTGAACCACATTGAACTACCAGACGGTAATAATAATTTGTATTTCTATTATTATGATATAGCTTTTCAAATCTTTTGTTGCCTTATTGACATATCCTTAATATTTTTTAGGATCTACTCACTATCCGAATTGTATTCCTCAAGAGGGGCTTTTCCAAACGTCTTGTGAAATAAACTGTGATAATGCTGAGGTATGTATTATATCCGTCAATTAATTTTTTTTTTCATGACTGATTAAAAAAGGTATTAATGTATACTCGTATTGTCAGTAATTTGTTCATTGTCTCTTAAAGCGTCTTGCTCAGTCAATCCTTTGAATAGCAGAAGGTATTCATAGGCTTGATTTACTTATTTTATTAGAGTATTTCCATTGTTGCTAATTTAAAGATAAGCGTAATTCTTCCGTGCTTTTTTTATCATTGGCTCAATTGGTGACAATGGAAAGATTGAACCGAGTCAATCAATCCCGTCAGTAAATAATTGGTGCTAATATTTGCGACCGCTAGCTTTGTAGCACTCCATTCCTTATCAGAAATGGAATGGTACAATAAACCTTTACGATTTGTGCATGATTAGATAGTATGAGGTCAACCGGCGCAAGGGGAGTAATAAAAACTGATAACAGATCAATAATTTATTCATCAGATCAATTGATCTGGCTTATAAAATGTTTGGTATTGATATTTCAGAAGTAATATAATATCTTACGATTAAAATAAATATTCAATATCAATTATTTTGCTTTCACTTATACCATAAAATATATTTATAAATATCACATACCTACACTTATCTGATTTTGTGGTAGGTTAAGCACTTGTGTGACAAATATCAGAATAAACAGTGGTTTTACAAACAGACATGAACCTGCGACCTCTTGTGACCACTACAACAAACCAACAGTAGTTATATTCTCTAGTTATGAAAATATCTATTAAAGTAACAAAGTGATAAAGACATTTTCGTGGTTATTGATGTTAAATCGAATTAAGCAATCTACATTATTGATGATGTTATTCATTCATTTAGTTAGGTATTTAATAAATGATAGTTTATTTTTTATTTAAATTACTCCAAATAATTACTCAATACCAGAATGCATCTTTTTAAATTAATTAATGATTGTTTTTTCTAGGTAAATGAAATATTCGCAGCGGCGTCTGAGAGTCATCGGAATGAGACACAATATACGAAACAGTTTTGGTTATTCTTCGCACTCATGATAATAAATTGGGTGGGACAAGCGGTAGTAGTCACTTTTGCGGATGCTATGTGCTTTAATCTTTTGGGTGAGTATTATTAATGTCCTTAGAATGTACAGAACGCGATGGCGAAGCACTGTAGAAGCCCTCTGCCCCACCTGGGGGCCATAGGACATTAAGTCAAGTAAGTCAAGTTAGAATGTACTTGATGATAGGGAATGTATCATAACAACATTAAAAGAAGATTTTAATGAAAAAAGGATAAAATTATGTACATTATGATAGGGATATCTTGATATTAAGGACCTACCGACTTCTTCGGGCTTCTCTAAAAGGAAACCAGGTTACAGGACGTAAGAAATACGTACGCTGGTAACGCATCGCATCTAGCTAAATTCTCGATAAAAACAAGGCAAATACATAAAACCTATTTTTTTATTTTTTTTTATTATATATTGTTATTATATATTTATATTGGAGATTAATGTTATGTATTTCTTTTCATTACAGGTGACAAAATAGCTCATTATGGAAAACAAAGACTTTGGGGTTCGGTTGGTTTTGGAACATTTTCCTTGTTAACCGGTGTCCTTATTGACACATTCAGTGAGGGTGCCTACAAAAACTACGCAGTGGCTTTTATACTCATGTTTATATTTATGATGGGAGACGTTGTTGTCTCTTGTTTTTTGAAGGTAAATTATAATTTTTATTGATATTTTTCATAAACTTTATATAGTCCGCCTGGAGGGCAAATTCCCACCAACATTTGAAAAAGAAGGGTATTATTGGCTTAATCATCATGCTTGCTAAGAGCGGTTTAGGAATGACAAACCTAGGCTGTGTTCAGTCAAATCAATACAAATTTTCCCGAACCGGGAATCGTACCCAAGACCTCCAAACCACAGACGTTAAATATATTATTTATTGTATTCAAATACAAATGAACTTAATTAAAAATGTAATGATTGCTTTCAGGATGAATCTACAAAAATGTCACTAAACATACTTGCAGACGTTGGAACACTTCTGTCTTCCCTGCCTACGATTATATTTATTTTCTGGACTATTGCTGTGGGCTTATGTACAGGGCTACTGTGGCAATTCCTTTTCTGGCATTTAGAAGATGTGGCGTCCGCAACTTGCGACGGGTCTACGTATATCAAAACTTTACAAGGTCTCGTCAGCGCCATTCAGACATTTGGTGGAGAAATACCTTTTCTATTTGTCTCAGGTCGGTAAAAGTTTGGAATATCAACATTCTACATTAAAGATAAAGATAACGATACAGATATTTTTTCAGCAATTAGATTTACAAGGAAATTCTTTTGCACGTCAATTTGTTTTTACGCTAATAACATTGGTTTTGAACGGTGTAGAGAGTGATTATACACAGTTGAAATTTAATGGCATTTAATAAAATTATATTCTCGTGGCCAACGATAAAAACCAGCTTATCTCTGCTGGTTTGTTTATTGTTGTTAGACATTATTGAATGCTTAATTACTGTTCAATAATTATGATTAGATAAAATAAAAACAGTAAAACTATGTATTGTTTCAATCGGATAAGAAGTATTTCACTGTGTAAATAACTGAACTAATTTCTATTAAATATGTGTAAGATCTTTTACAAATAACTGTAATAACTTATATTATTATATTTTTCGGCAGGATACATACTCAAGAAAATTGGGCACGTCAATATGATGAGTTTGGTGCTGTTTGCATTCGGTGTGCGTTTTATACTGTATTCTCTTCTCACAAATGCTTGGTGGGCTCTGCCGATAGAATTGTTCCAAGGCATAACATTTGGTATGTTTTACCCGACAATGACATCATATGCAAACGTTGTTTCTCCTCCGGGAACTGAAACTACTGTGCAGGTATGCTTTTTTTTTAAATATATATGTATCTTTTTATATTTAAGAGGTAAACCTTTGTGGAGCATCCACTCGAATGAGCCGCTCGTCTGGGGAAGTACCTCTACTTTACAGAAGACCACAGTGATGTAGCAATTCGTAACTGTTGTGCTATGTTTCTGCTGGTGAGTAAGGTCGCCAGAGCTCAGTTTGGGAGGGTATGGGCTATTTATTTTAAAGGTAGACTACGCATCTGCGACCCTTGTGCTGTTGTTTATGTCCATGAGCAGCGGTGATCACTTATCATCAAGTGACCCTTTAGTTAATAAAATGTAAGGTAATGCAGTTTGCAGACCAAGAGCTAAGCTAAGTGAGTTAAGCTTAGCTCGCAAATTGGGCTCAAGTTTTCATACTTATGTCTGTATGTGCATACATGACGTGTGCACGTCATAACAAGTATGGGAAAGGACATGTCCATAAATGTATGGACAAAAAACCCAGAATCGACAGGAATGAAATGTATACCAGTGGATTGGCATTGAAATGTTATGTAATGTTACCAAGGGGGCAACCCAGAAATCTTTATAGTATAGGAGCTAGAAGCAAAATAAAATAAGGAAAAAATTCGTTCAAAACAATAATAAAATAAGTTTACGTAATGTTATGACTTAATATGACGTTGTTTTAATGTTGTATCACTTGTGATAATTATCATCATCATCTTTCACAAGCAACAGCAACCTAATATCAACATCATATTGAATCACATCATAACAAACACTCTGTTTTAAGAATATTTTTTTCTTCTGGCCCATAGATACTTCAATCGTTACAGTACTGTGTGTATTATTGTTAATTCTGTGGCTAAAGATTGCAAATATAAAAAATAGTTGGTATAGTGTAGGAGCAAAGAACCATGTTGTGGGTGAGAATATCGTTGTTATTATGTTGCTGTTGCTTGTGAAATGTGTTGCTTATAATCATCACAAGTAAAACAACATAAAAACAACGTCATATTAAGCCACAACATGACGTAAACTTTGTTTAGAACGATTTTTTTCCTTATTTTATTTTGCTCCTAGCTCCTATACTATAACGATTTCAGGGTTGCCCTCTTGGTAACATTATATTATTTTCAAATGTCAATCCACTGGTATACATTTCATTCCTGTCGAATCTGGGTAATTTTTTGGACATCACCTTTCGTTAGATTCACGAGCTGACTTAGCATAGCTCTTGGTATGCCACCCACATAAGTTTCAAATGCTACATCTGTAATGAAATAGTATCTGAGTATTTGGAATACAATAGAGATGCTAAATTATTCTCCAAGGGTCACCAAAGTTGAGAAAATTCATGAAACAAGATAATTAACGCTTCAATCCTTCAAAATCTTTAATTTAACTTTTAAATATGTTTATTTATGACTTACTTACTAAACATTAATGATTTGGGACAATTATGCAATTACAGGGTTTGGTGGGCGCCATCTTTGAAGGAGTTGGTACTTCTCTAGGGAATTTCATTGGTGGTCGCCTGTATGAGAGCTACGGAGGAACAAACACATTCCAATGGTTCGGTATTGCGTCTCTCGTCTTCTGTGTGCTTCATATCATCGTTCAGTACCTGGTCAGAAACAGACCCGGCCATGTTGGATTCAGACAAGGTAAAGAGAATATAATCGAGTAGTCAAAACTACTAAAATTAATCAAGTTATTATTACATTTCTTTTTATTAAAATTTTCATCCTACGATTATTAGTTAATAAGTTTTTTTAAAAATATAATTTTATCTCTAAATTTACACATTCACTCCCACTCGATACTAAAGTATTATGAGTTTTTAAACCTGCATATAATGTAGGTTTACACACGTATTTATATTTATACTACCAAAAGTTATTATTTACATGTACCTCGTACTCACATAAATCTGTATCACGCAATACGTAAGGAAATAAATACTAGTCCTATGTAAATTAGCGACTGTTTTTGAGCAGTGTTTGCAACCAAATTTATACGTAATAGGTCTTTCAGAGAGGGAATTTAAAAAACTCGTTCGGAAACCAACGCGTAGCTGTCTTCTGCGCCTGTACCTAGTCCAATATTGTTCCTGTTTTTATTCTAGTTAATATAGACATTTGAACTGATTGGATAAAAATAACAATTCAAATTTTTATTTTTTTGAGGAAAGAAATCAATATTTCAATCTATAACAACATGGTAAATTGTATTAAAATGAAATTAAACATGTAAAAACAATTGCCTAATTGACCCTTCTTAATTATTAAGAGGTATTCACAAAAAGCTCACCAAAATTATTCCACTGATTTTAATTTCTCATCGTTCTACTAACTACTAGCTAAAGTATGTAATGATCAATAGTTTAAAAAAAAAACGATGGTCGGCAATGAAATGAATTGCCCTGCCCTATTAACTGTGTAAACTCGTGTCAACTTGCAATACTTAATTTTACTTCTATCTTATTGATACTCTCTACATCCCCTAGTTAATTAATACTGCATTTTAAACGTAGTAATACGAACTTAATTTTTTTTATTATACAATAATTCTCAGCATTTACATGCTTACTATTACTTTTATTTATATACAAAAAAAGTCCCTCCTATTATTGTGTTTCATGAACTCTTTTGTTCTTGCCGTAATATATTTTGAGTGAATGTGTTTTGATTAATGTGCATGGATTATATTATTTTGTTAGGAATTATAACTTTATACATGCATTATGTTAGTTATACCAGTGATACACAAAGAATTTAGACTGCGGCTGTGTTAAAACAATTGATCAAAATTTGAAAATATGAACAAACCTAGTTTTAAGTATTAATTATTATATAAACTTTAATGATTTATTGGTTTCAGATTTCAACCATGTATATTATTACTATTTAAAGTAATGTCCTTGTAGATTAATTGATGTTTTAGGTATTATTCTACATTTTGTACAAATCAAATTAAACAAGTAACTGCAATTCAGTTGTCATAATAAAGCAATCATCATCACATACTTACGCATATAAATATTTAATTTTATTTTGTAGGCATTTTATTTATATGCAATCGAATAATAATATCGAATCAACTGTTTATTTTATTAGTAATCGAATTATATTTGTCACATTGTTTTTTTTATTATTATTTTGGTAATTAAACCAGAGACTCATTTGTACTCTAGTACAATATTTGGCTTAGTGCTGTGATTTTTATTTATTAGATATAACTTATTGGTATTCAATCGCCTTACAAAGGTATGAGTTTTTCTTCAAGCAATTTTTCGCAACAAATACTTTTTTACATATTATATATTTGCTTTCATTACCATTCTATTTATAGGGACTTATCCCGGAAAATATGGATAAATCTTTATAATTAAATATGTTTTGAAATATCTGTTCGTTATTCTCACGAAATACCATGTGAGCACTCCACGAGAGATATAATTTTATACTTATATACAATAAATAAATAATATCGATCAATGTAAGAGCTGTTAGGAACTATGATTCCTTAGCAATATTAAATGAAATTGAAACTGCCAACAAAAATATTTGCTGTAGTTTAAATTAAAATGATGCTGATATTTTATATTTTCATTTATTATTGCTTTCGTTAGGTGCGCGATCCTAGATTAAATGATTTGGATTAGATGGTTGTAATACCTAGTTTTTAATTCTTATTGTGATTTTGTTGACGATTATTACATTAAATGTTCCTTTGATTCCCAGTATTATACCTAGATATTAGTTTTATATTCCAAATATACATGAGATGATGAATTGAACGGTGTTTAATTTGTTCTTTTTTGTTCTAATCCTGTACTTTTATACTGAGTAGCGTTTTACTTCGGGATTTCTTTTGAATTCATCGGATTAAATACTGCGACTTATTTAAAGTAATAAAAATATTAATAGCTACACTTTCGAACATCTATTGAGATACAGCTTCCAATGTTCTTCAATGATATTTTTTGTTAAGTTCCTACATTTAATAATAGAACAAAGCTTAAATAAATCGCACGTATGTATTAGATAAAAGTCGCTTTTTAATGAACAATACAACGTAGCTATAATCTACTCACGTCTCAGACGCAAGTTCTTTGATGTTTATCAAAGTATAATCTAAAACCTTAATGACTTTATAGCACTCATAATGTTAATCGAACATTTGACAGTCTGAAGTAAATATTTTCAAATATATCGTAATAATTTCAATATCTCTTTTGAACTTTATTCAAAATGTACATAAAGACCCCTACATTAATTTGTTACAATGAAATGTGTTCTTTACTATACCCCATTGCGTATACCTACTATTGAAAAAGTAAAATGATCCCCAACTGTTAAAAACAATGTTAGCGGCTCAGTGTTTCCACTGAGACTGCGACGATTCGTCTCTACTCTGATATTTTATAGCAAGAAACAATAAACATTTTATTTTGTCCACAGGTTACACATCAGTGATAAGATACGAACAACCAAACGACATGGTTTATATCTTAGAAGATATTTCTGAATTTTCAGATAGGTAGTCTCAGTAACTTACTTGTGGTGTAGAATGAATTTTACAGTTAATTTTTATAAAGGGATTTTAAAGACATGTCATTTTGGATAATGCTCAACAAAAGAAGCATAACAATCTCACATGTGATTTCTGGTGTGCAACGAATTTGTATAACGTACCTTCTTAATAGTTTTTAAAGTGTGATAATGTACTTAATTGTTAAGAAAAAGAGAAGTATTTATACATTGGTTAAATTTTAAATGCATAATATTTTAGTTAATAAATATTTATTATTTAAGCATAACTTAATAAATCAGTGCTCAATAGTTTAAGAATTATATAGAAGAAATGTGATGTGGTGCTTTTAAAGGTCACAATGGCTTTACATTTTATGGGTGTTAGTTTAAATATTTATTCATATAAGGTTACATAGCAAATAACTATAAAATTATTATTTTTAAATATACAATGATAGTACTGTTCCGAATAATGCATTCCTAATTGTTCTAAAAAAAAGATTAATACATTCTATTTTATAGCAAATTCACATGACTTGATAATTTGAAAAAAATTATGTAAGTATTACCTACGTTTGTTTATATTATATGTCTATTAATGTTTAGGACAAATTGTTATCAGTTAAATGAGTATCTAGTGTTTGTATAAAATTCCAGACTATTGTATCTACCAAAAAGTTCCTATGTACTTATAACAGTTTACTTACTTTTTATTTAATGTGTTACTGATTTTTTTAAATTGTTATATATAATTTATTCATTTTGTAAAGCTTTGGATATTATAATTACGAATTTATATAAGAGTTATCTATGGTTAATATTTTTGCCCTGAAATAGAATCCGTATTTTATACATATTTAATTTTATATTATTATAATACAATGGTTTTATTTACACTGCTTTTTATTCAAACTTATTACCTAACTAAATACACGACATAACTGCCTACTCTCTACACTATGTAATTAACCTACCTACCCAACCTAACCTACTCAGAGAGAATCCTTTTGAGTTTATGTAATTAATGATAGATAAATTCCACAACCGAGAAAGAAGTTAATATGTATCCCATGTCCCAAATTATATCCCAGACAGCTTAGAGTAAAATTATTTAGGATCATTACAAAACTATTAATGTTCCTATAAAAACCAGTATCAGTTTCTTTGGATAGGAAGCAAGCTAATCAATTAACAATATTAACAATACATATTAAATTTAATTTTCCCTCTTTTTTTTATCTTTTTGATTCTGACGTTTACGTTCATTCCGTTATTCCAACTTGTGGTGTTGTGACCTCTCTTCAGCCTTTCTGTTCTGACCCTAATATATATATAAGGTAATATTTTACCATATTAATTTTAATAAAAAACATAATTTGAGTGTTGTTGAGTTTATTTCTGTTAACTAATTTTAATTGTTTCTATAATAAAGTAAGTATGAAACCACAATAAACCACAATTCGTGCACAACCAAAGCAAAAAAAAAAGTTATGTTAACTTCGATTCTGACGATTGACCAATAAGAAAAATGAAAGCTTTGTCGTGATTGGTTAGGTATCTGTCAAACGGGATACTGCTGCTGATGCTGAATTTTAGTAGTTTTTTTTTACCAACTCGTAGCTGTGACTAACATCGTCCGTCTTTCGTAATATAATTTTAAAATACATAAAAATAATGAAAAATGTATGTTGTGGCTGGAAAGTAACCTTCTATGGCTTGTGATGTTTCGTGATTTGTGTATTAGACGAAAAGCTGGTAATAAATAGGGGTCACTTAAGATGTAATCAACAAAAATCCAATTCCACGTCGAGACATGGGTTCCAGAGTAAGGTATATATCACTAATTATAGTTATTCAAATGTATTTCACCATATATTAACAATGAAAGGAACGTATAACGTCAATTTAAGTCTGCACCTTTGCCAAATCATATAACCTATATGCTCTCATGAAATCTTTTGGTCTAATTCATGTAACTCCATCTTGATTTTTTTACTTATATTGTGATACATTATCTATATAAACATAAGTAATATTTTTAACAGGCTACGCTTTAGTGTTCTGCTGCTGAAATTCCCTATGAAAAGCACAGGAACCAGAATGGTTTTCAAAATATTTTAATAATTGATTTTATATAATTTTACAGAGACACAGTGCGCCTCTTGTTTGAACTGTTTTGTGAAGTTTCACCTGGAGACCATCTAAGGGAACCACAAATAGTGAGAAAACATCCAGAGTCATATAAAAATGAAGAGGAGTTGAAAAATATCCCCAAATTCACATTCCCATGTCAACTAGAAAAGTAAGTTATCAAATGAAACTAACTAGATAAAATTACAACAAGATTTTTTGTAAAGGCTTCTTTGTGATAAACCCAATATAATCTTGTACAAATAGTCACATACTTTAAAGTACCATTATATTTTAATATATTTACTTTTGCAGCACATTTGTCCAACACTATTCATTTGTGTTGACATCGGTGGATTCCAAATACACATTTTGTTTCTGCCGATATGACCCGAAAGCAAATTCAGCGCTGGTCCTATTATCACATTTGCCATGGCATGATATATTCTATAAGTGAGTAATACATATAATTTATTATTATTAATGTACTTGTACTTGAATGTTATTCTTATTGTGACAATAACCTATGTGTGTGAATATTTTGTGTTATCAACTTTTTATACTGCTTAGCGAAAATTAACCTTTGTATTATATTAAATAGTGTTAATAATGCTCAAGCCAAAAATAATTTAATTGTTGCTAGTGCGAGTTCACATAATTTTGATGTTTACTGTTTTCTTTAATACTGTAGAGCACATCCATGTTATGCTGCTTTTCTTCTTTAATTATCTATTGTAGGATTTGTTAAAGCTTTTGTGTTTGAAAATACCTTGAATATTTTTTTTATGGTATTCATAATTATTTATACCTACTGTATAAAAGTTGATAAGCAATGTGTATTTAAGCAGGCGATTTCAACTGATTTTCCTAAATGAATGACTTTTGTTGGCATTATGCATTGAAACTTAAACCCTGAAATAAATGAGATTAATCAATGTTTTCATATTGCAAACTTGCATTTATTAATGCTTTTTTAAACACTGTGTATGAATTATTCTATCCTTATTTGCACACCCTAAAATTCCATATTGTAAAATTTTGTATTAAATGTTTCACTACCTAGCAGTTTGCAGGATTCTCCTGAATATATACTGATACAATTCTAAATTTCAGGTTATTAAATTGTATAGCCAATTTGCTAAATAGTCCTGAGAGAGGAGAGCTTCCATCATTTTTAGAAGCATGTAGAATAAGGCCACCCATGCCTGGCCATACCTTAAAGGTCACATACAATGCCGGCCACAGTGTATTTTCTTGCCAAAGTCCAGACACAAAACTACCAAGTATTCCAGAAAATGTAAGTGGAATTGTTATTTTCTATTTGTTGTGCAATGATGTACATTGTTTTCTAAACCTTTTTGGTATAAGGATGTGAAATTCAGTTAAAGAACTGGCCTTTAAGGTACATTTTATATTTGCAAAGTTATCGGAACAATATTAAGCCTGAGGTATTTGGCCAAATCAATCTATAAAAATGAAGTTTTAAATAATCATTAGTTCTATGATAATGCCTGTTTTAATAATCGGTTATTGTTTTTTGTTGCAGTGTAATCTTACAGAATACTTCAGTGCGATGGATGCAAAGTGCATGGCTGGCTTATGGGCGGCTTTGTTACACGAAAGGCGCGTTGCTATAGTAGCGACGAAGCCATCTAGGCTGTCAGCGTGTGTGCAGGCAGCTAACGCAACATTATTCCCTATGTCTTGGCAACATATATTCATACCAATATTGCCAAAACATTTGGTGGATTATTTGTTAGCGCCTATGCCTTTTCTTATTGGAGTTCCTAGAAGTGTTATGGAGGTATGTAATAATATCCCACTATTTAATGAACCTGTAGGAATAAATAAAATACAATAATATACATATATTCATTCTTCATTATATAACATAATTTCTTACTATTGACACAAGTAACACTGCAACCATACAGAAACCTACAAGGAAAAAGTTAAGTAAATATTGTTATTATTTCAGATTGTGAGAATGTCAGAGATTGGCGACGTTGTAATTTTAGATGTCGATGCTAATGAACTTAGATCTCCCTTCCATGATTTAGAAAGTCTTCCTCCCGAATTGGTAAGTTGTGTGTAATGTTTTGTTATTATTGTTTTTTTTGTTTTATTTTTGAAGTAATTTTTGTTAGCGCTTATTGCCCGGATTGCAAGAGGCTGGGTTCGAGTCCCGCCTGTGCCACGTAGATTTGGTGAATTTTTATTTGTTTATTTTAAAAATTATGTTTTGATATTTTTTTTTAATAATATTTACGCTCCTGCCTTGTTCTCTGTCACTCCCTATATTCTCCCTCTCGTAGTGCGTTGGGACAGCAATTTCACACGACCGTAGAAAGATCAGGCGCAGGACCAACTTCTGAACGTGCCTTCCAAAGTACCAAAGAGTTCGCGGTAAACATTTTCGGTCGCCCATCCAATTACTTATGAAAAAGTTGCTAAGCCATCGCAGGCTGAGCGCGTCAATAGGGGCACGACTGGCTCTAAGAGCATTCTGCAAGGTGGCTCGCGGAGTAATGCTTGCTGATGCCCGTGGCCACCAACCAATGCAGCCAGGAGGTACCGCGGGGTTTAGTGGGTAAACCCCTGGGACACAGTCTCAGGCGCAGTGCAACTAGCACCGGGAGTCCCACACACGGCCTTGTCCACTCCCTCAGGACTGGGGACTTAGGGTGCGTAACGCATTCCTGCGTTAAAAAAAAAGGCTGAGCGCGTCAACCACTGTGACACATATATGTTATATATGTGATATGGGGCCAAATTCACCACTACCAGTTCTGACTGATCACTTGTCAGGTCTTTAATGTGCTTTTTCACTTGTGCGTTCACTTTCCCGTAGGTCTTGTGTAATTAAATCGTTTATCCATTATTATTTCAGGTAGCAAGTTTAAAAAAGGCTTTGAGTGATAAAAATGCTTTGGGAGATGCAGTGTCTCGGGCGTTTTTGCGTGCGCTAGTGTGTTTAATAGGAGGATACCGTGATGCTATAAAGTATGCTAATTTGTTTTCCATCTAAGTATTACTTGTATACAGCTGCTTAGTGAAATTATTCATAGTTTCAAGACTACTACTTACTAGAATATTATCTAGAAACCAATGATCATTAGATGATTGTGTTTGTAACAATATTTTTGAAGAGACAGAAATATTTCTTTCCAGAATTGAAAATGGTCAACTGATTACATTTAATCCTGAGGCTTTTGTGAGAACTAGAAAAAATATGCAACCATTCCTTAGAAAAATACTCCAGTCGCAAATATTTCAGCAGGTAAGAATTTTACACCTATCATCATAGTGTGGTAATATTTTATTTCTGTATATTGTTGTGTAAATTGCTATGGTACTTGTTAATTATTTCAGTTCATTGATGAGAGGTTAGACCTGCTTAATTCAGGCAGAGGTTTTAACGACGAGTTTGAGGTAGAGTGCAATAATTACGCCGACAAACTGAACACAGGGAGCGGTCAAAAACTCAAACAACAATACAGAGATTGGGCGAAGACGGTCAAGAAAGAAGGTGGGGCTTTCTTCAAAACTGTGAAAGATAAGGTAATGACAAGCACACGCACGCAAGTGACACATTTTATTTGTTACGTTTTTAATAAAAATAATCACAAGTGTGAGAAAATTAATAGGATAAATGTTAAATTTGTTTTTGAAGAAACAAAATATTTTTTGAATCTTTGGATGGATGGAATGATTTTGTGCTGTGTAATGTTATGTGTGTGAATTGCTATTGTCTTCTGCTACGCAGCTGACTCTAACTAAGCTTCAATAACCCCTAGATTTAACCACCATGTAGTAGAGTATATTAATTTGTTACTGCCTGGTTACTGACTGTGCTTAAGACCTATAATGTGTAATCATATGCATAACTAAAACATGTATGTTTATAAAATGTTAACTAATAATATACTTGTAGGTTTGTCACTTTTTCTTCGTTGGTGTGGAAAATATTCATTAATGATTTTCAATTAAGAAATTCAATTTTCTTACATAAATGTTATTTTTTATTGGTACCTAAAAAGACTAGAAGAAATAGTTTAATTTCATAGTATTGCATTTGCCAAGTCAAAAAAATACTGGTGTGAAATTGTAATTGAAAAAATTGCAAGGAGTGCTAATGATAATAATTACGTAGAGAAATTACGGAGTGCTAAAATGAGTAAGTCAATATACATAATGCGAGGAACACACAAGTTATATCTGACTCAACTAATAATTTCATTCACTGCAAAATTTAAGTGTGATACGTTAGCGGATCTCTGTATGAAACCGACATATGGTTAAATTATATGGCGAATAAGTTAATTACCTACTACCTTAGTAAACAGTTACAAATAGTGACAAACCTACCACCAACATGTAATGTTACATATTGCATGCATGCTGTAAGTACTTGGTTTTTTCCTTTTGCTTTAAAATGTGAATATTTGCAGGCGAACCCAGCAGTACAATCGGCTGTGAAAACGGTGAGTCCTAGAGAACTCAGATAATCTCGGATGTTCGTACTGATATTCGCAGCTTAGTGGAGTGTTTTGGCATCGCATGTTCATGTAGTTTATTTTTGTCTTTAAGGTGATGGTTGCTTTGTGTCGTATGGTAACGTGATGTTGTATAGGGGTATATAAAGTATATTTTCTCCTTCTCATTCTCTCTCTCTCACTCGTTCTGTCTTTTCTTATCTATTGATTTATTTACAACTAGCGGCCCGCCCCGGCTTCGCCCGTGGTACTTGTCCACTATTTATACATAAAAACCTTCCTCATGAGTTACTCTATCTATTAAAAAAAACCGCGTCAAAATCCGTTGCGTAGTTTTAAAGATTTAAGCGTTCATAGGGACAACATGACAGAAAAAGCGACTTTGTTTTATACTATGAAGTGATGAAACCCTAAATCATAACCCGATCTCGGGATAGGTAATATCCCATTTGCGGCGAATAAAATGTACATAATTCAAAAAAAGTGAGACCAATATCAAGCCGATGTTATGAAGTTTACAAAAAACTAAATTGAACTAAATTAACCCGCGGCTGGGTTATGATTTTGGGTTATTTTCGCAATAATAAGTAAGTTTTGTAAATATACAAAAATAAATTGATAATGGTTAAGGCTTAAGCAATATTATCATCATGGATGATTAAAACCCCATGTAGGTACAACTTAGTTTCTCCAAATAGGTACCTACAAAATAAAGCGATTATTCCCCAAGTCAGAAGCATTACTTTCAGTCCATTACAAAATATCAAATATTAATAGAATATTGGATATAACGTAGCTGAACCATTCACTGACCCATTTTACAACGCAAAGACGAGCTTTTTTTATTCTGCTTGAAAGTATTGTATTTAAGTAAAAGTAAACACTCCACTAAGCGGCATCAGAATTCGTAATCAAAATTATTATGCACTGGGTCTCAAGTCTCTAGTATTTATTGCATGCAAACTGCATTCTGTAACGTTATAATGATTATATTATCAAACTTGGATGGTATCCAGTTTTTTTTAACATATGTTATTTGGTAACTGTGCACGGTAATAAATTTTCTTAAATATTGGGTTCTTTACCTTAATTTATCGAGTTTAAAATTAGAAGACTTCGCTTACAACAGATAACAATTTATATGACAAATTTTTTGTATGTATTTATTATTATAAATTGAACTTTAATATATTTTATGAATAAAAACTGTATTACTACAGTCCCTGTTTACAAGACTTTTTTTAGCAAATGGAGGGCGATCATAGTTGAACTATAATGGCTGGTCAATGGAAAGTTATACCTCCATTTACAGAATACCACAGTGAAATACGTCCTAACAAACATACCTACAATCTAAATCTTTCTATAGCGGTTTATTTCTCAAGGCAGTCTCTGCTATTTGCTTGCATTTTGTATCGAATCTTTCAGTATTCTTTAGTTAATCTTATTGAATGTTAATTAATGTTTTCGTTATGTTGGTCCACTTTCAGTCAACAGTTATCAGATCTGGGTGTCATCTCAATTTGTTATGTTTGTCGTTACACTTCTACATGTAATTTAGACTTGTATAATGTTGTTTAACACTGGTATTTAAATGTTTTCGTTATTGTAATGATTTAAGGTCCGACAAGGCGGTAAAAATATGAAATCAGCCGTGAGAGGGTTGAAAAATAAAATACCAAGAACGGGATCGAGACCTTCATCTATAAATACTACGGATGACAGCAGGTAAATATAAAACAAACCATGTAACTAGAATTAAGAACTAGCTTCAGTTTATGCGACGCGTCGATACTCGATGGTTTAGTAGCTATGTATCAGGCTCTCGAGGTCCTCGGTTCGATCCCGGTTTGGACAAAATATGTGTTGATTATTTTCGAGCACAGCCCGGGTTTGCCCAGCATCTTTTACTGCTAGACCTACTTTTACGGAATAGATGTTTTAAGTTCAGGCATAAGATTAGTCTCAGAAACAAAAGTAACAAAAAAGTGAAATGTAATCTATGGGTGTAACTTACCTCCCATAAATGATTTAATAATAATAATAAAGTAGAGTATCGGTCTATAAATGTCCCACTGCCGGGGCAAAGGCCATTTGAAATCATGTTTTTGCTATAAAGATGTGTGTTGGCTTAATGTTAAATAAAGCGTGTTCAGAGAAATCGACACAACAAATTATTCCCGATCCGGGAATCGAACCCAGTATGTTGAGACCGCAGCGCGGTACTTAAACCACTTGACCATCGAGGCGTTAATGTATCTCTAATATAATGCGTAATATCTCTGTCTGTCTGACACGCTTTACCTCTTCTTTCTGATCTTTGGATCCTGAGAAAGAACATAGTCTACTTTTTATTGCGAAAAAAAGGGATCTGAAATCTACGCGGATGAAGTCGCGGGCGCCCGATAGTGTAATATAAGTTACATATATTTAATTCATGTAATATCCAGATTCTCTTGCGGGTCGGCGACGCCCGTGTCGTCGGATTCGTCCGACTCGTCGCCGTCGCACGACGCCCCGCCCCGCGAGGCCGCGCCCGGCCTGCCCCTCGACCTGCTCACCGAAATGGAGTTCCTATTCGCGAAGAAGAACACGCAGCGACGCGATAGCTTTCCTAACAGCTCGCACAACTCTGACATCAGCCTGCCAGACAAATCTGTAAGTGTATTTAACAAAGTAGCATTATGTCAAATTACACAACGTAGCAGAACCGTTAGTTGCTTGATCTCGTACTATACTCGTTATGCTTGTTAGTTTATGAATCATGAATCATTTGTACTCTTTTTTTCTAAGCATTTATACAGTCGCAATGAAGTTATGATTCATGTCAATTTTCATTTTTTAAATTACGTGTCGCAACTTTTTTAAAGTCATTTTAAATTTAGATGGATGTTCAAAATGGATTAAATTGAAGATAGATGTTTCTATTTAAGATGACTTAAAAAGTTTGTATGTAGTGATGCTCATCTGATTTTGTTACGCTTATTTCATTTGATTCAGGCTTCAACACTGTACTGTGCTTGTTCAGGCCTATAGACATGTCTGGTGTAGCGACTGCGTCACCAGCATGTGTACGCTCCTAGGAGCACCGTGGCACATTATTCCATTTTATTTTGCAGAAAACACTGTCACCATGCCTCCCACCCCGGTTACCGGAACGTCCCCAACTCCCAGTCCGTTACCCAATCATTTCCACGAGGAAACTAATAGACCTCTCGGACGCGCCGACCCCGCCGCCGCGGTCCGTCCCCGCGCCGAACCACTCTATGCACTTTGTCAGCAACATCACAAAAAACGATGTAGCAACGGAGAAAGACTTCCATACGAGCACGATAAGGTTTACCGAAGGCACAGACAAGGCCAAGCTAAAACTGACCATGTCGTCGAATCAGAGAAAGGTGCCGCCCCCGAGCGCGACCCCGCCCTGCAACGGCAGCGCGCAAAAATACACGGCACCCTCTGTAGGAGTTAGGCCGAGCCAAGACAAACATATCCCAAGGGCCGTTTCCCGCCCCGCTATCAGCATACCGCCAAAGGGGAAAGCTCAAGAGGTAACTGTGATATGTGCATTTGTAATCATTTCAATTTTGTATCTTATTATAAAGCAAAAAATGATTGCATTCGTACCATGAATACGACGAGTGGAGTTTGTTTGCACTAACACATGAAATTTAACTGCGTTAATTAGATAAAATATGTATTTATTTAAACTTAATTTATTGTTAATGATTTATGGTTTAATATATTTCCAACATTTGTAAGTTTGTCCCTATATTCTTCACGATTTTAACTGCATAATCTGAACCTTGCGACGCCTCTCCCCTAAACCGAATTGTAACAAAGGATGCGGTTGGTATATGGAAAACGAGAATATTATTATAACAATTTTGCATAGCTGTTGTTGCACAAGAGAAGTTACAGTTGGCGTTAAAAGTTGGAGAAACTGTATGTTTCATTTCACTAAAACTGTAACTAAAACGGAGATGCGATGTGAACATAAAGCTACAAATATGTCGCTAGGGAGATTCGCGACAGTTGATAAGTCAATTAAGGTAAATATTTCTGATTTTGATGATTGTGCTTACTTGGTGCGACTCGCTGGTTTGACTCGCGAACCAGGCCACTGAGAGGAGCTGTTAACCCTGGTCCCTTTGTGCTGATTAATGCAGATATAATTTATTTTCCGCTTTCATTCTCCAGGGATTTAATGATTACTGTGATTGATCAATTGTTTAATAATTCCTGTAATATATCAGTAGAATTTCGTTCCAAATTATACCATTTTTAAAATATTTTGCTTTTCTTTGCTTTTTACTTCAAAGTAGATTTGGTTTTAAGTAATTTTGCATCAAGTTTCCTTCAGTATTTATGAGTAATTTCTATAGGAATTTTACACCAAACTTAAACCGATAAGATGTATCCATATGTATTTATCTGAACGAATCGCATGAGCTTTTATCTTACATAATAATTAGCATGGTCAATTATATCTCAAATAACAGATTTTTAAACTAAGTCTTGACTTATAATTTTTCTTGATGTGTGCTTGTGCATGATACAAATAACGAATTATTCTATACTTTTCATTAAAAATGGCTTCTTGTCACATAATAATTGTTAAAGGTTTGTGATTTAGTTTAAAATACTTAATAATAAATAATAATAATATAACAAAAAATTTTACCCCGTTCACACAATAAACTTGTAGAGTACAGATAATATTAATTTTACTTCATGCATATACAATTCCTTCACAAATCAACAAGAAAAACGTCATACGTATTATTACAGTCATGTTGATTAGTTGTATTTGGTGGGCGTATTAGTGAGATATCTAATTTGAAAGCGTGATCACTAACAGATTTATTTGATCCACGCATGTTAAACTATGACTAATTTAAACATACAAATACCGGCACAACCGCCCAGATTGATTATAATATAGTTGTAACTGAACTTAATACTCCAGTATGTACAATAGAGGTGAAAGAGGATCCCTGTGCTGATTAACCTTTCATTATTTATTTTCTTTTTCAGTCGTGTGGCTCAGTATCAGATCTCATAAAACTGGATGACTCACCTACAAACTTAGAAGACTTTGATCCACTGAAATGTCGTGATAAAAACAAAGTTGAACAGATCAAGTCGTCTACAGATAGTGCTCTCTTACACGAATACGGGCTAGACTTTAGTCAATTTGGTCTGTTGGACTACACGCCTAGCTCCTCGGGCCAGGATGCTCCCTCTAGCGTCCCAAAGGGCTGGACAACGTTTAATTAAACAACGTAGGGAATTAAACAAAGAAATGTTAACTATTCCGATATCTCAAAATGTCATACGTAAATATCAGTCCTACCTCAAACTATTAAGCTAGGCGTTGCAAGCAATTTTGGTTTTTGTTACGATAGGGTTAAGTTAAAATTGACGAATACAGTTGTAGACAACTTTTAACTTTTTATTCGAGGTAGTTAAACCATCATGAAATTTTAATAAAATCATGAGATCTTTATCTGTAAGTGCACAAAATATTTTATGTGAACTAATATCTAACGGAATGGCTCTCCTAAACAATTGATTGTATATTGAATACAACTTTAACATATTTGTTTCACGTTTGTAAATGGTAAATGGATTGATTTGTTGGCTCGAATAGAAAGTAATACATACATAATAAGACAAAATATCATAGATCTTGTTAGGATTTTTTTTTGTGACTTGCAATCTAATTCTCAAACTGAGATTTATTTATTCTTTTTCAAAACGTAATGTGGCTAATTAATAAGTTACAATGATGTAAATACATTCTGATATGTAAAGTCATAGATATTATGTAGTTATAGGAAAATCCTCCAGTTGACATTTCTTTGTTTATTATGATTAAAGTAACTGTAAAAAATAAAGGACTGTATGTTTACTCATTGTAAAATAATATCTGTATAGTTTGCGTATTTTAATTATTATTTTTTGTATAACGCTTTTATAATTAGTCTATTATTTATTGATGAAGGCGATACAATATTTTCGTAGATATGCTGTTATATAGTTGAATTTGTACATAATGTTACATATCAAGAAATTATGAATGAACTAGTAATTTATAATGATATTTGTATATGTGTTGTAGATTACACTCAACTAAAATTGATAGCACATTTTGGGAGATTAAAATGTAATATAACATCATTTCATTCGAAATGATCAGTGGCTTCTAGTTTTCATGTTGATTTGTTTATAATATATATTATGATTTTTTGTATAATGAATATATTTAGTCTTCGTTTTAATCTATACGTAGATTTATATTTATAGATTTATTTTATTGTGCTGCGCTGTGAGCTATGTTTCGAGTATGATCGATCAAGTACCTGAATTACAAATTCTAAAACTTTTTAATCACGCATAAAGCCTATAGGAGATCCACATAATAAATATTAGACGATCCATATATTTCGCGTCTCGTTTACACCGTTTTCAAATCTAAACATAGCTCTACAAGTTTTATTCTCATTAATGTAATGTCATTAAAAGTACAATTAGATATATAAAAATAATGAAATTATTTTGCCACTATTTACCAAGTGTCCACATGTGATTTTTGTATAATACCGACTCAATTATGTTTCCATTAGGGTGCTGTAATAAGCTTAAGATTCAGTCAGGCGTGCTAAATAATTATATATTTTTAGGCCAGATATAGTAATTAAAATAAAGTCAAATACAACTTATTTGTGGATGGAGTTTTAAATAACTACAATTGAGTAAATAAATAAAGAAATAAATTGTTGTAGGAATGTGAGGCCAAACTATAGGTATGATAAACATAAGCACAAATAGTTTCAACATCGAATCATGGAACGAGAACAATACCTACCATTGTAAAATAATAATAACCTATGAACCAAACATTTAAACCGTTAGATTTGCCTTCGCCATACTTCGAAATAGGCACTAAAATAAGAACGACAGTCGCTTCTTAGAGCGAGACAGCACGTTGACAGTCACTAGTTGAAATCAATGCTCAACGTGCTGTCTCGCTCTTATTTTAGTGCCAATTTCGAACTAGGCGAGGGCTAATCTCACGAGTTAAATGTATACCTATGAACAGTTTATATAATTGATTGAATATAAATTACCTATGTTATTTTATTGTATACAAAAATAAATAATAATCTTCTTCAGGGTTACTTGTTGGTTCTCAATTTTCACACGTTCATGGACCTTGCTCCAGATTTATGTAAATTCCTTTTATAGTTTTATATGTAAAATAATAGAAAGGAATCAAATCCGAAATTAACAGTGAACGCCAATTCCCCCTTTTCAATTGTGTTTTCGAAGATGTTTCAAAACGAATTATACTGATTTAATGATTATTGATTTTGTTTTAAGAATATAGGTAAGTAGTGACTACAGTTTAACTCTTGCAATCCGTGCTCTAACTTTTGTACGGTTGCAAATTTTGTGTTCAAAATTGAAAAATAATAATTAGTAAAGTAAAGACTTTTGATCACAGCCAAGAACATAGGTATACCTATTTTCAAGATAGAAATGGAGTCGCCATCTAAAACTGTAGGTTATTTTATTACGTGGTAAAAACATGTTTTAATTTCGAGTTAAATAACCTGATAATGACTTGTGCTTGTCAACAATATCTCTTAATTTAGGATAAATTAAAACGTAAGCTGGGCACTGCTTTGTTTGAATAACAAATTGATTAATGGGCCTGGATTATGATAAGCCGGTTGCCTATCTACCTATGATGTCAGCGTGGATTTATTTTAACATTAACCTAAAAATGCAGCGGTTTTACTTAGTTACATAAACATCGAAATAATCTTACTATCTAGTGTAACCTTAGGTACCTAGTGGGAATCGAATTCCACTTCATACGCGTGGGATTGTTGGTGCAAACCTGGCCACCCGCACCTTTGAATAAAAGAAGGGGTATGTGCGGAATTTACCAGTTCTTCTTTTTTGGTGAAGAAAAATATCGTGAGGAATTCTGGAGGTAACCTATACGAGTGAGTGTGTAAAATGAACATTGAGATGGCGAACAACTTTACATAACGTGGTAAACTAGTTAAGCGGCATAAGGTACGTGTCAAGAGAGCTGGTGGGTTTTTAATTGGATTTAGGATTTAATGAAGGAGAACTATGTAGAAGTAATATTAGTAGGTACCTAAAGGTATTGGTGGAAAAGGGAGGTGTGCATTTTATTATAGCACAGAAAAAAAGGTCAGAAAAGTTTACAATCAACATACAACTAGGATTTATTAAAACATAGGTAGGGTATATTACATGATACATAAATACATCCATAAATTTAACTCTAATAGTTAGGCAATCTTCGTTTGTACAGGTTACTGTATTGATTGAAAGGTGGCATATTATTCTGTTTGTCGTCTGCTTGGAATTTGGCCAGGAGCATCGGCCACCCTTTATCGCTGTCTTGAATGTTCGGATTGGCTTCTATCCTCTGACGAATCCTGGCGGCCTTCGCGACCACTTCGGCGTTCAACATGTTCTCGAGGTATCTCAGTTTGTGCGGCAATACTATTTTGGACAGCTGGAAATGTAGAAAGCATTGAGAAATACAGTAGGACCTCGATTATCCGGACTAATTGTTGTCGGTAGGCATCCGGATAATTGAAAGTCCGGATAATCCAATATATGAAGAAAAACAGGCTTTTTGCATATGTACATACATATGTAGTCTGTAGTTCTGTACCATACATATGTAATGTCAGGTGTTTATGTATAACAACAAATACATATGATCGAAAATCAACGTTTATTAAGAAATTGTACATAATGTACGTATAATTTGCTTACAATAATTATGTATGTATTTGGTAATTTGCATTAGTATGCAAGTTCTGACATGTTAATGTTAGAATAAACTCGTCGCGATTGGCAGTCCGGATAATCGCGAATTCGGATAACCGAGGTCCGGATAATCGGGGTCCTACTGTAGGTTGATTTATTGAATTACGGAGCGGCAACCCGAAAGGCCTGAGTTGTTGTGGGATAAGGCGCATAATGACGTTGTTGCGATAGTATTGATACGTGGTATACCTACTACTATCGTGTGCTGAGTTGGATAAATTATCGTTTTTGACTTTATGAGCCTAAACAAACACTGGCTATCACATGTTGTCCAGTGTGTATTTATCACAGAAAACTGATGTCTGTTCTGTGGTCCTACTAGACTGGGCATCAATTAGGTATTATCGACACATCAGAATAGAACGGGGTATTCCGATGTGTCTACAAGTTGGGCCGCTTGTTTTCTAGTCAAAAAACAGAACATTGCATCGGGTTTTTGTATATCAATGATTACATCCAATGAATGTCTACCTATTATAATAATCAATTGGCTTTGCTAAGATAAAGATATTATGCAATTCATTTATTTATTCACGATAATATCTCTCAGTTCGTGTTTTTTTTTATTGTTTGGTTAATAGACACGTAGTTCAGAGTGTATAAAAAGAGATATATTAACGCCATCTCGTGACGGTGTGCCGAATTAATAAATGAACGATTTGGAAGTGTTGGAAGTTCGGCTGTACAAACCAGAGGCCGTCGCCGGTTCCAACACCGCACAGAAGAAACATTCTTATTTGACCAATCTGGTAATTTCATTCAACTACTTTGCAATTAGATTCTGTAAGCCGGCAAGGCAAAACAGACATTATTTGGATCATAGTCAGGACCTTAATGTGCTGATGGAAAGACGGATAAGAATGATAATTCCGTTTTTCAGCACATTAAGGACCTGACTATGATCCAAATATTGTCATTCAAGCCTGCATCAACATCAGGTGATTCAAGCCTGCATTGTCAACCAAACCGGTTTGGTTTACTCCGAATCCGGATATAGAATCCGGATTCTGGCGTTAGCGAAAACTTAGGTAAATTGAAAGTTCCCTGCGGGATTTGAACCCATGACCTCCGAGGTTTTAAAGCTCATTGCTAGCTGATTAACTTTGCCATCGAAAACGTAAGAAAAGATCCATGAATTACGGAACAAGGGCTAAAAAAAACTTAGGACCCAGTTCAAAGCACAGTAGGTATTATTCAATCAAAAAACTTACGATCGCAGTGAAATGTAAGAAGAAAATTGAAAGCACTAAAATTTTTACTGTGGCCATTGCTGTGAACCCTGCGACTACGAGTAACTGTTTGGCGTTCAATTTGCTCTTAACGAAATGTTTGGCCCTTACCCTAATGTTTAGAAAACTACGGTACGCAGTAGTGTTTTCCAAATACGTAATGAGAAACAAACAATGCATTAGACTGTTAATTGTTAGGTAAGTAAGTAGGTTTTATTATTTGGCCTGTAAAGAGTGATAAAGTGTACCTAACAAGTTTTTTTTTATTAAAAGGTATCTAACTATTTTGTTAGCGCTTGCACAAATGTTGTTCATTCAAAACACTTAACGACTCATGTGATAATTGCAACGAACTTTTTAGGTAGGTACCTAAAAAGGGCACATAGGTACTCAGTGTGGAAATAAGTTTGTGGCGGATTACCTACCTACTATGGCCTTTACTATTTATTTGCACGAATAAAATACCTACCTACCTACTTGTTAACATGTTACCTATCTCTATCTACCTCTCTAACGTGCAGTCCTGTTTGTATTGTCCAGTGCATGCACTTCAGCCTGAAATACCTGACATGGGTACTTCTTGTAAAATTGCATTATGCAAGAAAAATAAATAGTTTCCAAAAAAAGGAAGGAAGGAACACGAAATGACTTTCAAAATCAATGCAAATTATGTCAAATTAGAGGTGTGCAGTGTGTGACAGAACACTAAAGCTTGAAGGAATGAATGAAAACAAGTCTGTAGTCTTGTAGGGAAACACGACGTGTGAACATGGAGCTTTAATGAATTTGGGCATGTTCATTTGCTCGGGGTCCGCGTACCTATACTATCTGTCTAAATCCCTACAGGCATGTTGGTAAAGCCTACCATGTACTTATTTATGGCACTTTTCGTTACAAGTAAGTATCAGCCTATTAAGGTCCCACTGCAGGGCAAAGGCCTCCATCATTTGAAATCATGCTTTTTCGTTACGAAGATGGGTCTTTGGCTTAATAACATGCGGATTGGTGATCACAAACCCGGGCTGTGTTCAGAAAAATCAACGCAAAGTTTGCCCGACCCGGGAATCGAACCCAGGACCTCGAGACCAAGACCCGGTACTTAAACCACTAGACCATCGATGGCACATTTGGAAGAAACAACTAATGCACTGTGGACTGCGGATCTACATCAACGCTGAGCTTGTTGTAGGCACGTATAGGCGCGCCTTTAATATACCTACGCTCAATTAGTGTTGACACGCTTCTGAGTTAGTAGAATCCATGTTGATCCATGACATGACACCATACCGCACCGACCAGTTTGAGCGACACCGCCGAAAAATGTGCGGTTGCGAATATCCGAGTCTTTGAAAAGCGTAATGTAGCGTGCCTGTGCTGAAACGACCGTATACGCGCAGACAAGGTTGTTATATTGTGCGCCAAATAAAACTTACTTTCGTTCTTTCAAAAATATTCTAGTCTGAAATCACCCTAAGTTTGAGTAGGTAATTATTATCCCTATGCACCAAATAAGCGGACCCCGTATAGAAACGGGATAAACGCTAGGAAGAAGAAGATGCACCAAATAAGTTTATGCGGCATTATACACTGAAGATCTTTTAACTTTGTAGGTACTTTTTCAAGTGATATGAGACTTGCGTTCCGGGAAATGAGGGTAAAGCAATTTCATCTTAAAATACTCGTACCTATAATGGAGAGGTCCTCTATCCCCTAATATTGTGTGTAGAATTAGTTTACCCTTGTTGAACTAACTGCCACGACCGTGATCGTCTCAATCCCTTTAGTTAATGTCAAGGTTCTTCGGGAAATCGATTTGTTAAGTTGGAGAGTTCTGTGTCATCAATTTTTGTTTGACACGATCGCCATCATTGCACTTGAACAAATAGTTAATTAAAACTTTGTTAGTAATTAACGGCCTTCCGTAGTGTGCTTAAATACTTAGTTAAACTAGTTCTAAAGTATTCCCAGACGTCTTTCCGGAAATTAAAAGAAACTGGTATTAGTTAGTTACTGGTATTAGTCCAACGTTGTATGTTTTTAGAGACCTGGATTAAACATCTCACTTGGCTTAGACATATTCATTCACTTCACTACACACTGTCGCTATTTTGTAACACTCACTTATAAGCTAAAATAAAATAATAAATATGAACTACAGCGAAACAGAATCGTTACTAAGAGTGTATGAATGAATACACACACATGTGGAAAAGCTCTTCTTTTGCGATCATCAGTTAGAGTGGTTATATACCTACGAGCTAATATAAAAAAAATACCTTCCTTTCATATTCCTGACTTTCTCGCTCCCGTACCGAGCTTGTACAAAACTGTAAGTTGACGTTGGGTAAAGTCAATAACCCCCGAAAGATATCAAATGATATCATCCTAATTAAGTTGCGGCCATTTTCTGCAGAGTGCTCTTTCATCGCGGCGATTTAAGTGTTTCCTGTTACACGATCTATCTGAGTACTATGGAGACGGGTACCTCCCTATCTAATCGATTTATTCTGAGTTATTCGTTCAGCTAACCAGACTTAGCAAGAGTTTTGTAGACGTTTTAAGAGAGGAACTGCCGCTCGATTGAGACGCTCGTCTGGGGAAGTACCTCCACCTTACAGAAGTCCTCAGTGAAATAGCACTTCGTATGGGTTGTGCTAGTTTTCTGCTGTAAGGTCACCAAAGCTCAGTTGTGGAGGGTATGGGGTCTTAAAGGCAAGCAGCGCATGCAACCCTTGTGCGGTTGTTGATGTCCATGGGCAGCGGTGATCACTTACCTTCAGATGACCCTCTTGTAAATTGCCTCCCAATAACATAAAAAAGTGAAATAGGTAAGTGCTACATTCAATTCGACGTTTGAATTTACTTGTGGGTTGTCTGTGGGTGTAGGTAATTACTTAAGTAGACAAACAAGCTGAAAACTGACCGCGAGGTCTAAGCTGTTTGAGTGATCTTAAAGGACATTTCGTAGGTTGTGCAATGAAACTACCTACATAAGGAAGATTGTAAATAAGGGGTGGAAACCAGTGTACATAGCCAGCCTGTGGCAGTCTACGGCTGGACATAGGCCTCTCTTTGAGCTCTGCACGTCGCGAGATTATCGCGTTTGTTCCCAACGAGTCAGACCGAAACCTGTAACACTCTGACTCGTTGGGAACCAAGGTTTCGCAAAGGTCTCCCAACGTGTCACTGTTTGACTGGTTAGGATTATTTTTAAAAAATTTCTAAACGAGGAGCCGTGATACAGGTTTCGGTGTGACTCGTTGGGAAGAAACGGATTATCGGCCACTCGCATCCAGTTACCGTCAGCCATCTTGCGCCAATCGTCACTCCATCTAACCGCTCTAGCTAGCTCTTGGTAGATATTTAGTTACCTTAAGTAGAGCAAACTCTACATTATGTCTGACTCTGTAGCAACTAATAGAAGTTCATACCAACTTTATAGTAGATAGGTAATACATTATAGATATAGCCGCGTCAGGGATAAAGTTACAAGTGATAGCCTTCTCATTTATTAGTGAAACTCTTAGTTCTCGATAAAGCTCTGATAGAGACAGTTCCATTATCAGAATAAATGGTAACAGAACTGCCTTTGCAGTCGATAAATCTTTTCCCGATAAATGATTACACCCGTGTAGCTTAAGTATCTTTTAATAGATTTTGTAACAGCCAATGGTGTCGATGACGTTAAGCCATAATTCTGGTTACAATTCCCTGATTGAATTATGATAAATAATAGTTTTTCTAAAATATTTTTCTGGCCTAGGTTACGAACCATTTACCTTTAGCGTATATGGTGAGTTGACGATACGACAAACCTATTTAGACTAAGCTATAAAACGTCACAAAGGAAAGTTGGCTTAAGGTAACTATTATGCTCTTTAGTTATTAGATTTGTACCAGGGGCTAGAATTCGAAAAATCATATATTCTTTCCAATTTTATTCAAGGAATAAAAACTGCGAAGGCATCTCCGGCATAACGGCATAAGAATATCCGGCGATTGAGAACTCTTCAAAAGGACAGGCGTTTTGCTGAACATATTCAATTCAATTCATTCAATATATTTCCGGAAGCTTAGAACGAGATAAGAAAAAAAAACTCTTGTGATACAGTCAAAGTGAAGAATCTGTAGGTTAAACAAAGAAAGGTGTAGTGTTGTATGAGTGTTGTAGAACATATAATTTACTGACAAAAGATTACGAGGTTCATCGGCATCATTAATCGTTAAAACATGAAAATCGTAGGCATTAAATATTATAAAGAAGCAATGATATTAGCTTTAGCTCTTATTTCATTCAAGTTATTAACTTATACTTGTATTTGTTTAATAATAAATATAAAAAGTCCAATGCAATTATTATTAATTATTAAAAAGAAGGCATAATTTCTAAATAGTACGAATATGTTATCAATGCCCGAGCCGTGATGACTTTTTGAGTCTTTGAGCCGGAGATTTGAACAGATCTGTGGAGCAGATAATATCGGCTTGGCAAGTCTGACGTCTAGCTTTTCGCTTCGACAAGTTATGGTTAAGATTTAAAATATTTGCATTGAATGGAAACTTCTCATTTCAATGAAAGTGGTGGATGAGGTATTTGTGCAATAGGGTCACCTTAACCTTATGAACGCCAGTGCTCAAACGCATCGGCGCCCTTCCCACGCCAAGCCATAAATTCAGAGCAAATACCTACAAATAAAATAGGAATGCCAACGATGTTATCGACAAGTTGTCAATAACCGATTTAATCTCTGCTATTCGTCACATATTTTTGAAATTAAATATATTTTTTTGATTTCGTATTATTTAACAGCAGTTACAAAATTCTATACAAAGTAAAAGTAGACATTAGAACTACAAACGAATAAATCAGGTAATAATAAGATACATCACTAATCTCGTTCGTGTAGGCATTCGCTGTCGGGAAGACCCGACTCTGGCGTGGTTGGCACGACCTTTGACAGCTTTCTTGCGTGCGAGGTAATGATGTGACATTTCAAGTAAACTTATAATTATTATTATAAATTAATAATAATAATACCCTCCTAGCCGAATTCGGCCACGGCGGCGAATCTTACGATTAGCCACTTGCGCGGGATATATTATAGTGCACAAGCGCATGCGCAAGCACAGGTGCACTCCCTATACCCTCACTCTCATAATTCGGTGGGACAGCAGTCTGACACGACCGTAGAGAGATCAGGCGCAGGACCAACGGCTTAACGTGCTTTCCGAGGCACGGGGGTGTAATTACACCGCCAACTTCCAAACTCCGGACTGTATCTGTGTTATCACAACCGGAAAACATAGACACAATTTCATCGGTCCGACCCGGGATTCGAACCCAGGACCTCCGGCGCGGCCGCCGCATTAAAGTGCGACACACTAGCCACTGCGCCACGGAGGCAGTTATATTATAAATTATAAACAACAAGGTAAAGAAAGGGTTGTCTATTAGGAGTACGAATTAATTTCTTAGCTTTAGTTGATTTTCTCCGTTTTTACTTAAAGAGGCCTGTTACATCTCGATCATGATTTTTGCGTAAAATGCCCCTTTTCACATTATATAGTAATTTTCCAGTTGTATTTATCGTTTTTATGGAAATAGGATAATAAATTCATGCTTAGTATAACAAATTTTCACTCTGCGAGAAAAATCTGAGTTCGGACGGCCGGCACATATTTTGTAGTAATTTTGCAGTAATTGTATTTATAGTTTTTATCGAAATAAGATAATAAATTCATTATAAAATATTATGAAGTAACAATTATTCTGGTATAAATTTTGTTCAATTATATTATCGTATAGGTGAGATTCACAGCGATCTTAAAGCGATTTTCGACGTTTTTTGGTTTAGAATAATCAGAGGCCGCTACGAACTATTCGACTATTTAAGAGATAACATTCTATTTTTTTTTAATTTCATTTGTTTAGAACAGTAGTTCAATCTAGGAGCTCAAAAGTGCCTTCGTGCACTTAATGAAATTTCTAATATAAGTCGGTATTTTGGTAACCCAATGAAACAAAAGCGTTCAGATCTTGAAAGTTTTATTCATCATCCTCTTCTACACTTCCTAACACACGAAGGAGTTCTTCGGTAGTCATTTGACTGCTATCCATTTTTATTCATATTACACTCCCCGTTATAAATTATAATAGGATAGGACATCACTAGCAGTCTCCCGTAGCGCTAATGACGTCACCGCTTGACGTGTCTTCCCGACTGTGGCGTACAGGTAACTGTCTATGCGCTGTTCCGTAGGGATGCGCGAGAGTGAACAGTTAACTATCGATCGATAGATATAAATAGTAATCATTTTTCAATAATTTCATAAATATTACGCATTAAGAATATTCAGATACAAATAGTTGCTATTAAAAAATAATTATCGATGTAGTAGTAAGCTGCTTTCAATAAAATATTTCATAAATTCAAAATTTAATTTACCTAACTTACCCATCACTAGCTGTCGTGTCTTGCCGACTGTGGCGTGAGGAGAACACCATTTTGGTTAGCAATATTTAGTGATAATTTTTGCTAGTGAAATGTAACTGATGGATATATCTTCGTGCCATTTTACAATACATCATTAAAGTACTTTTAAATAATAGGAAAAAGAAACACAGAAAAGTTGATTTAGTATGTTTATTTTGTGTTTTAAAAATGTCGTTTTCTCGTCGGCCATACACGACGGTGGCGTGTTGGGCACTTTTTCATTTGTCGTCCAGTGCCGACCGTGGCGTTCAAAAGGTTAAAGTAGGAACCTAAGAAATCATCGCTGCCCATAGACATGAATGCAATAAGTCCAAGAGGGTCGCAGATGCGTTGTCTACATTCTTTTCAAACATCATACCCCCTGCAACTGAGTTTGGGACTCACTTACCTTACTTATTTAAATATAATAACATATCAAGCTCGTTACACTCGCGACACACGGAATTTTTGTTGGTCAAGTGAATCAACAAAATCAAATTCTCAGAGTTTTCTTGGGTAAATCGTTTCGCTAAGTCAAAATATTTAGGTTCTCAATCACCATTTTTCTCAACGTTTATTGTTATATTTTTGTATGTTCTCATCTTAGTAAATATCATGAATAATAAAATACGTAATGCATCTTAAATTGACAAGCGTAAAATTTTAATTCGTTAATCCCAAGAAGTCAGGAACTAAGGACACAACGTGTACAAGTAATGAAATGAAGTAAAAAAAAATTGTGAAATGAACCGCAACTAAAAAGTGGTAGAACAGATAGAATTGAACGAAGCAATAAACAGAAGTAGCATAAAAAAATAGAACGTTATGTAAGTATAGCCGGAAAAGATTATAATTGAACCAACCCGCGCATCAAACACATGAATTCTAGTCGAATTAAAGACAAAGGAGCTTCTACGCAGACGATGTAATTTAACAATGGTTAATAAAATGGGTTCTACGTGAAGTCCCAAATGCGTGAAACACACGCCTATAATCACCTGTCGGCACCCTCCTCAACACTCCCCTACGATACACTATTTGTATATTTACACGTATGTTTGTTCATATATGCATACATCCAGAACCTTACACAAATTATTCATAGATATCTCAAACATCAATAGATTTCATCAAGCTGTCACTGACGACTTATAGCATCCTAAAAGTTTTATCTCCATAAAGCTATTCATAACTTTCATTCCTCTAAAATCATAAAATTCTTTTACGATCCCGCCTTCAGTTTTCACAGATAGCCGTAGCGTGTATAATTAATAATTTCTAATCGCCTAATACATCTTCGTACGCTTAGTTTACTCCAATATTTGGAAGATCTGAGACGCGTAAATGTCTTGTGTATAATTATATATGTATAGCTATAGGTACTATGGCCGCGGTTGGGAGCCGGGACGATGAAACGAGGGGTGGGTGGCTCAGAAGTAGAGATGGGACCCGAAAAATGCTCGACGTTTTAGCAAAAAAAAGTATAATTCGATACGACCTTTCGTGACCTCCGCTAAGCCGCATTGCGTTTATGTATTTTAGAAACAATTTTGGATGATTTGGTGGTTTTGAATTGTATTTATGTTGTACAGTCATGAGACTTATGAAGATACTATAAGCAATTAGAATTGGACTAATTAAAATAGACTGTTTATTGAACGCGAATATGCAATTAATGTATGTTTGATCCTTAAGACGTTTTGTTAATTTTCAGTGCGTGCGTAAGTGAAAGCGCGGGTCGGCTGGATGTGCGTAGGGTGGCAATAAGGAATCGTACGAGAACCCGTAATGGATAAGGCCGGGGTCCGCGGAGGTGCGCGCGTCACTAGCGAGCGGGCCTCAGCGAACGGTCGTCGTGCGCTAGTCGACCGCCGCGGCGAGGGTAGAACGACCGTCTCCCGTATTCACCAACTCAACACGAAAACATAAAAACATTCCAACTCTCGTGTTATAATAACATAAACACTATCTGAAATAACCAAAGAATCAAAATTACATCAAAGCAAGCTTTGCCTGTAGTATTAAATAGTGAATAAGTTTAAGATCGCCAATATGAGTATAATTTCGGCTATAAACTTGGAAGTTACAACCGAAGAATTTATTAAAGGGCATGATCTATAAAGGCTGAGTTAGTGCAGCGGTCGAATAGCCAGCAGATTCAGTGACGAAAGGTAAGATAAAATAAGTTTTTTTGAACTTTTTAAGTCTTTAGTTTTTACGTGTTATCCTTTATTTACTGAAATGTTAAGTGAAATCTTTACTTTATTATCACTCTGAATGAAATAATTCAGCTTCATAATAAGCTTTCTTATTCAAAAAATGTTTAACATTGTCTAGAAAAAGTTTTTCACTTGTTGAACGAGTTTGCCGCGGAATACTTACTCGCTAACAATAAAGTAGGTAAGTTATTCTTCTTTGAAGTCTATTACTTTAGATTGATTGAAATAATCTTAAGTTTGACTAATCTTTCAACCAAATAAAAAACGATATGAAAACATTAAAAACTATTCGATTTAAATACTGTTGGTTCAAAAGTTAACAATAAAATATGTAGGTTACCTATGTTTTAAAATAGTACGTAGAATTGCAGAAGGTGTTCAACAGGCCATGGCCTGTTGAAAATCTTCTGCTGGTATACCCACAACATTGTTTGCTTCGGCGACTTTTATTCCAAATTGCAGTGCGCTTTGCGAATATGTCTGAATGATATAAGTACAATGTTTTGTCCGGAGTTTATAAAGGAGCTTGCGTTTTGTGTCCAACCAACAAGACAACTTTGATTTTCTAAAAGTTGGAATGAAAGAGGAACGATTTGTACCTTTGTTTGTAACGAAGAATGTCAAAAACTTGTAGACTTATTTCAAGAATTATATTTCAATCAGAATGCTCCTACTTTATTTCTGAGTAACATAGGATATATTTATTTGGTACTTTTTAGTACAGTATTGTCTACCCGTGCGAAGCCGGGGCAGGCCGCTAGCACTTAAAATATTGTTGTTTCATTATTTTGGAAATTTACAATGTTAAAGTTTAATGGGATATCGTATGACTACTTAACACCGAATTCAACCACCTATATAGATCTTACAACCCTGTTTCTTGTGAGAAAGTTGGACAAACATGTGTTAGATGATTGCTGTTGCGCTCAAAATATTCCCTCCCGCGCGCTGCAATGAAAAGTTGGGCCTTTCTTTGTTGTGACGTCAAAAAGTGCTACTCTCAGCCAGATTTGTCCCATATTGTGTTTTGTTCCGGATAAAGCTTTTTTAGGTTAAACGTGGGAAAATATTCAGAGTAATAGCAAGGCTATATCGATGGAGTTTTAGGGTCATCCGTCCTTTGAAATGCGGGATTCATAACATGCGAAATGAGGTCACGTGTTTATCTCAAATAATATTATAAGTTATACTCGTATTCAAGGGCCTTAATACAAAACAAACATTTTTGGAAACTTGTAGGAACCACTTTTTGGAGGTATTAATTTTGGCTGTTATAATTTCCAACATCACACATTTTCCATTCTAAAAATCTCGACTTTTCTTCGCTCTTTTGTCCCTTATTCGTTCGTCATTTCGTCTTTTATTATGTACACTATTTTTGAGTAGGTAGGTACACCTATGTATTAAAATAATGTTGGTATATTTATTTCCTTAATATTAGTTCCTATTTTTCTATCTGAATTTCGACTTAGAACTTAGAACCTAGAACTTAGAACTAGAAGTTGCAGGATATTATTATAGTGTAGCACAGGAATGCAAAATTATCAGTTCAACTACCTATTACTTATGCCTATCAAATACCTGCCATAAATAAATTTATTTTTGGTGATCTTACCAGCAATGACATTAGTAAAAAAGAAACCTGAAACATAAAAATGACTTAATCTTAACGTAGAAGCAGCCCTTACCCCGAAAGAACTGTTGCGTTAAATTGCTACTACGGAAACTGAAAACACGAATTATTTAACTCAATTTTTCTTTAAAAATCCGTTCACGCCGTGCACAAAGCAAAAGTGCAATGTATACTGAAGTATGTGCATGAAATCCGAGACCCACCAAAATGTTGTAGGTATCCACTTCACGCCCATATTTGGAAAGCCGACAAGGCCCGACAATTTTCAACTGCCGTATAAAAATTGTGTTAAAATAATAACTCTAAATCAATTTTGTGCCATCATTTTTGTCACAGTGGTAAGCATTTTCGCTGCCGAGTACTCTGTTCAATCCCTTGGTTTAAAAGTTTTACTTGAGCTTTCTGTTAGGAAATTCTCAATTATACTCCGATAACTACATTTTATCCGAGTCTTGGGTTTTAATTTTATAAAATGAAAATAGATGGAAGTTGGAAATAGTACGTTCTTAGTGTAATCAAATATTATCTTAAGTAAGAGTAGAAAAACACCTAGCCGAAAAAACGAAGCCGTAGTTTGCGTGACTACGGCTGCTATGTATTTTAAATGGATGATGACACACCATGCCGAAATAACGTTGCGTAATTTTGTAAAATGCACTGCCGGCTGCCGAATTTTCAGCCTGGTGTGTATCTTCTACACCACTAACGGTCGTAAGGCACCAATGGAAATTGATTACTTTGGCCCTTTGGCTTTAGCTCCTACTGGCATAGGTTGCATAGTAGTTACAATTGGATACAAAGCTGTTAAGTAATTGGGTATTTGAATGCATACGAAATAAATTATGACATTCTAAGATTAAAGACGAAATCAAAACTTAGGCACAATTTTTTATCTCACAGTTACTATTGAGCTTTTAACAAATTATTACAGTTAATTGAAGTTAAAAGAGTATTGATTTGACACTACAGCATTGTGACGTCACGATTCAATATTTCATACATTTTTTCCTACAAGGTTACGTTTTTGACATTAAAAAAAGTAGATGATTTGACCTGTCAGTCAAATACCGTATTGGGATAATAATGGTTTTTGGTTAAATATAAGTAGTCTTTTGTTTGGATACGACCTCAATAAGTACTCTCAGGTATCAGCTTACGTCACCGTACTTTGAGGTAAAATACGTGAGAATCGGAGCAAAAAGCGGATTAAGAAAGTGCGGTTTAGGTAATATCCGTCCAGTGTTGAAAATGATCATCCAGAATAGTTGGTTGGTTTGCTGTTTTACGGCATGTAGGTAGGTACATACACAGTTATAGCGTAATATAGCCATATGTATAGATTTTAATTTAAGCGATGTAAAGCGACTGTGGCTTCAAATTATAGTGTCCTGTGTAAGAGCGGGTCGGTCTATGGCGAGGGCATAGGTATCGGTTTAAATCTATGGTCTTATGTGTATACGGACGATGAAAGCAAAACCCAAAATTTGGTTCCAGTGATTGATTGAACCTACCCACAATAAAGACGTGATCGTTTGTCGTATGTCTTTTGTCCCTGATCACCCGATACCCTTTCCACCATAATAATAACCTTCCGGTCGTTTTCGACCATGGCGGCCGATCTTCCGATCAGCCAGGTACGCAGGATATATTATAGTGCACAAGTGCGTGCGCAAGCACAGATGCACTCCCTATTCCCTCACTCTCATAGGAAGGGACAGCAATCTGACAGATCAGGCGCAGGACCAACGGCTTTCGAAGCATGGAGAAGCTTGAGATGTTTTTTTTCGGTCACCCATCTTATGACTGGCCTCTGAGAGAGTTGCTTAACTAATCAATCGCAGGCAGAGTGTGCTAACCACTGCCAAATCGAGCTCCTCTACTCTCTTTACTTCCACTATATAGATAGCTCTAACTATACATATAGTTAGTAAGTCCTCTATTTCCAAAGTGGCCTGCTTAATCTGTAATTCAGTTTCACCCCTCCGAAGATACATCTAAATAGCTTTCACTTGTGTCCCGGACAATGCTGACTGTTCAGTACAGCGGCTCATTATCTTAGTGAACGGTAGATACGGGGTCAACCTGCCATTTGATATAAACGGCAAACGCTCTCAAATCAGGGTAGTTTCACTATCAGTCGGTTTCAATAGTGCATCTCTTGGTAATGATAGGCTTCCGTTACGATAGTTTAGTTAATAAACAGATAAATTCGTTTCAAATTCAAATTCAAATTCAAAATATTCTTATTTATATAGGCTTCATAGAAACACCTATTAATCGTCAGAAAACTACAAAATAATGACTCTACCACCGATTCGGAAAGCAGTTACTGGCGAGAAGAATCGGCAAGAAACTCGAAAGTTCTTTTCAAATGCCATATTTTCATTCGTTCGTTGGACTTACAACCCCATTGCCTGGATCGAAACTAATAGCGCATCTTGTACTATGGATGCTAGGGACCGGATAGACCTCGATTTCTTTAATAAACAACACTAACAATAAAAATTACCCCTAACGGCTTTAGAACCGGCGGCGGCCCACAGTTTTGTTGTTAGGATCTCTAACCACTATACCAATGGGTCCGTCAGGTTGCTTAGATACTATTGTTATTTGACTCAATTAAACAAAAATATCTATACTAGGCATAAAATCTGGTAGGCCAATCTTTAGATGAGATATTATGTAACATTTGGCGTTTAATGTATTGTACAATGTACGGTAGCGGACCAAAATATAAAAAAAAATTACACAAACACATACGATTTCATTTTTAAGTACTTATTGCCGTGTTCATATTGTACTAGGGTTGTGCGTTTATACATATGTGAATATGTCTCAACGGCCACGGAGTGGGGTCGCATAATTTACAAAATTAATCTTGTAAAACCCCCAGTCATCTTCAAACAAACTGTAACAAGCCTGTTTTTGGTGCGATCGATACTGACAAAGCTCTCTGTGCGATGAAATGATTCTACTTAGTACAATGAAGAAATGAACACCCGGGATCCCGAGTACACCTGGCACTTTTCTTTCATATACAGGGTTATCTTATATGTTATAGGACTTATAGGTACGGCATATTTGATGTATACTTTATGACAAGTTTGAAAATTATGTTTTGCGAACGTAGTTCCTTGGAATAGGCATGTCAAACTTTTTTCCTACACCTCATTTTTAGCAGGTTTTGCTTTCGGCTTTACCTATTTATTTACTAACTAGACTCAAATTTTGTAATAGTTGGTAAATTAAAGACAAAGAGATTTAATTTTGCATTATATTTTAATATCACGAGCAAGTTGTTATTCCTGCGCCTTATCACTGTTATTGTTATTAAGTGAAAACCATCTCGCATTTTCTATTGTAAACAAGCTTACTCTAAAGCTTTTCTTTATATATTATGTACGTATACTTACTTACTTTGAAAGCCGTATCTTTCTTTTAGAATGTCTTATTATTATACGTTCGCGCATTTTATCAAGGTTAAAAAGAGGGTCGTTAGGCGTTTCGCACCGCAAGCGGTTCGAACCGCGGTGTGAATCGCCCAAGAGACTCTTTTGAATGGGTCTTTTCGCACCACGGTGTGACTAGCCCAAAATCATTTTTGAATGGGTCGATTCGAACCGCAATGACTAAAGCAGTTTTCTTTTGAATTTTGGCAAATTAAATGAATGTTAATCACATATCTCATAAAGTACAGCCGAGCACAAAATAACAGGCCACCAAAATAAATTTATTACCACGTGAACATCTTAAATATGCCCACATTCCGAAAAATCAAGGAAAATTTTACCCTTTGTTCAAAGTGGACTTACCGGTTAATTTCACAATAGACCAACTGGAAACAAAAGCTTCCAATCAGAAGCACCCTTGCACTTGCTTATGATGATATAAACATAGTTTTAAGTTAAAAATATCGATCAAACTATGATTTTAAACAGTAACCTATTGTTTTATAAATGTCGGCTATTGATTAGAAAAAAATAGTTTTTATATCACTGTTGATTTTTTTGTGAATTTTCATGATTACCTAGTTTTAAATACACTACAATATATTGTATTATCATTATTTTACTCATATGCCATGTTTAATTTTAAAACTGTTGAAAATATATTTTGTTTTAATTATTATCTATTTTTAACAATCCACTTTTCTTCTGCTCTGTACTTACTCAAATCACTTTTACCAAATCTATTTTATGCGTGTTTAAATCGGACTTACAGGAGCATTGTACCGTGGTTCGAACCGACCCATTTCAAAAGAAACATTGAGCGATTCACACCGCTGTAACTACTGCGGTGCGATAGAACCCATTCAAAAGGGGCTCTTGGGCGATTCGCACCGCGGTTCGAATCTCTTGCGGTGCGAAACGCCTAAAGACCCTAAAAAGATTGCTAAGCATATCTGTCTGTGTACGTCATAAGATAAATTCCACTCTCTAATAAATTTTGCGTTTGATGTAATGAGAGCCACCGGAGAACCATTGACATTCTAAACAAATTGAAGGTATATTATTCTGATTTATTTATAAAACAAAATAATACCTGTGAGTGCTTGTCCTTATTAGAGCTTGAATGGGTTTTGTACATAGGTATATACGTTTGCAGACAACCTATACTTACTTCTAGTATACTAATTTAGAAATATTTATATACTAATTTAATAAAGCTGAAGAAATTGTTTGTTTCTTTGAACGCGCAAACCTCAGGAACTATAGGTTTGAATGAAAAAAATATTTTTGTGTTGGAGAAAGTCCATTTGATGCGGAAGGTTTTAAGCTACCTAGCTCAAAACTTCCTATACCTAAAATATTACTTTGTGTGCAGAAAAAGACAATTTAACAAAGATGCCTTGGTGAGCGACATAAAAAAATCTAACTATTTTCTTTGTTCTAATTTATTCACTCAAAATGATAATGACTAAAAGACCTTGAAAGTTAACCATCTAGGTAGTTGGCTGGGGGCATTTAATTAAGCTTAACAGTTCAGCGCGGCCTAAAGCAGTCGTTGCAGATTTTTATCGCCAATGTTCCACAAGCACAATTACTTACTTGGGAGTAGGTACCTACAGTCTTGAGTCTTTATGCTGTCACTGCGATAAGAAGCGACAGACGCTTCAAATTTTAATGCTAATTTCAGAATGGATCGAATTATGGCGAGCTCGTATCTCTATGGTGAAGCTCCTATTCATAAGCCAATAAGTGCTAGCCGCTTGTAACCACGCGCCTTCTCCCAGCACTACCTACTCAGTAGAATAAATAAACAAAAGCTAGTTCATCAAAGTCACCAAAGCCTATGGAACTAATTAAAATAGTTGCTGATAATACTACTTTTCCATTGAGGCATAAATCGTGTGGGGTCGAGTGATTTGGTAAGACACCAGCCCCTTCAGGCGGGGATTAGAAGGTTACAAATATACAAAATGGACAGTTGCGATTGTGTTGCATCTCTGGTCCGTGCTCCAATGGTTTTATTGGGTTGGCCAAGAGGGAGGCTAAGGTTGGAAAACTCAACCCTATAGGTTGTTATTCTTCTTCCTAGCGTTTATCCCGTTCCTATGCGGGGTCCGCTTTGACCATGATCCAGGATTTGACAAGTCTGGTTATTACAGTGAAGCGACTGCCATCAGACCTTCGTAACCTAAAGAGGGGAACCAGACAGATTGGATTATGGTTACACATTCAGATCTAACTGAACTACGGTGTTTTCCCCGTACCGCTGAGCTAATGGCACAATCCACACATACATTTCGAAAAATCCAGAGGTTGTTATAGCATTAGAAATGTTGCAGTTATTGTCAAAACTGGTAGCCTAATTACTTGGCCCACCGTACAGAGCACCTGTATTTTTTTTGTCGCATCCCATATCTAGGGCGTCTTTATCAAGTCTTGAAGTTACCTAGTTTTCTGGGTGATTCTCCTAAGGCTCTCCTGGTCTGCTCACTTAGGCTAGGGTGAACCTCGGTATGGACCGGGCGTTCGCTAAAATAAATATATTCATTGGACTAACACACCAATTGCCTAGCCCCAAACGAAGCTCGAACTATGGATGCTAGGGAACGGATAGACATATGTACTTAAATACATTTATAAACATCCATGACTCGAGTGAAAATGCCGATGTTCATCACACAAACATTTGCCCATAGCGGGATTCGAACCCGCGACCTTTGGTTTTGTAGCCAGGGTCTCTAGCCACTCGACCAACAGGCCTGTCAAAGGCTAGGGTGAACCTCGGTATGGACTAGGCGTTCGCTAAAACCGCAGGAGATTAATGGGTGTTATGATTTATAACCCCGAGTTCCTACGCGCACTACCGCAGGCATAGATCAAATTGTTAGACATGCTCATACTTCGACCCGTTCTGAAATTGGCACTTCAATTTGAAGCGACGATAGCTTCTTTTTGCAGTGACAGCATGTGACAAACGTACAGGGTGTCAATCAAAGTGATGCCACAGTTTTCTGGTGTCGGGCATATTTTAATATAACGATTTAGGTACATATATTACTGCAGGCCTTGCTCACCTGCAGTTATGGCGTGTAAAAGCGTTCTAAAGCGAAAAAAGGGGGAAAGGGGGACTGTTGTGCTATGTTTCTGCTGGTGAGTAAGGTTGCCAGAGCTCAGTTGGGGAGGGTATGGGGTTAAGGCCGGCAACACATCAACGATACCTCTGGTGTCGCGGAAGTCTATGGGCGGCGGTGATTGCTTACCATCAGGCGAGCCGCTAGCTCGTTTGCCGCCTCTGACATAAAAAAAAAATCGTCACTAGTGGTGTACAGTAATGTAGGGCTCAATTTTCGTGCGAGTGTTAGATTTTGAAGGTATTTTTACTTTACCTAATTTGCTTTTGTAACTTTGGATAAACATTTTTTGTAATCATTACCTTTTATTTACTCTTTTTAAAGGGACTTTACATTTGAATGTCTTTACAGAGTGTATTTGAAAACAAATAAATGAGTATCTAAGTAATTAATATTGTAACTCTAATTCCAATGTGATGGTAAAATCAATATGTCGTTTTAAATATTTTTTAAGATTCATACGTGCTTTTCTGAGACCTACTTAAAGAAAGAATTAAGATGTTGTGCATTAAATAATTAAAAGTAGTAAATCCTACTACTATTATAAAGGCGAAAGTTTTTAAGTATGGATGTATGGATGTTTGTTATTCTTTCACGTAAAAACTACTGAATGGATTTGAATGAAACTTTACCACAATATAGCTTATACATCAGAATAACACATATGATATTGGAAATCGAAATCCACGCGGACGGAGTCGCGGGCGGCCGCTAGTACATCATGTTAGTGATGTGACCAGTATGTAGTGATTTACATTTCTCCATTTCGAAGGCCTCGTTAGAAGGAATTTTGTTGGTGTAACTTTTTATGCACCGTTGTTTTTACTGGCATTCAGGGCTATTATTTTTAAAGTTGTGCTCATAAATCCGTCAGACTGTCCTCGCAGTAGACTGCCTCAATTAAAATTGTGAAATTGGACCATCTTGACAAAACTCATACGATTTTTACTATTTTTAATTGTATTTTATCCTGTAAATTGGCCGGTAAATATGGTTCAAAAAAATTAGGTGCATAAAATTGTTAGGCACTTATCTCTAGACACAGTCATTGCTTTTTAGAAATAGTATTTATACCGTAAGTAAAAAACCACAGAAATCGAAATTATTAAGTACTTAGATTTTTTCTTTTTACCTGTGAATAAAAGGAAGTCGATGCCCGTGTGTGTCTCTTTACGTTTTATAGGTAGTTTTTTTAAGAATAAAAAAATTAAAGAATAATTGACCATATCTGAGCTGCGGCTCGCCAGTAAAAATTAAAATAGGTTGAAATAACGGTATAAAATTAGTGGAATTTGACACTTAATTAAAGACAAACTGGGCTGGTTATGTTGTTTTTTATGAATGTGTATACTTTCTCTATTTTCTTTTCTTACTTCCTTTCAAGTATGTCGACGATAGGGAGAGAGTGGACTGTATAATGAAAGAAATATGATGAAATATAATAGAAATATAATAATAAAATAACAAAACAAACCACAATGATCTTATCGCTAGGAAGGCGAGAGAAGAAGAGACAGATGTCAAACAGTGACAGAATGTATTAACTTCTTATATGGCTTTCTAGCCAGCCTGTAGTCGACATACCCACTGATCCTTAATATTGTTGACTAAACCCAACACACAAACGATGACAAACACAAAAATACAAAATCATTTTTTTTAGGCCACGTATATTTTTGTTCCAATAGATTTGGGTTATAAATTAACGATTTATCCCAACAGAGTGTTATCGACCCGCCCTCAAACAATGTGCTGGCTCGGTCACGTCGCATCACCGGCACAATACAATATTGATTAGAAGCTTTTTATCCAACTTGACATTTGAGTCACTTCTTTTACGCGTAAACAAATGTGTTTTCCTTTCATTTCCTAAAGTATACGTTAGAGGATGAAGGAAGAAGAATATTTACTATAAAATTATTCTTAATCAAGCTCTGACAGTTGGATAAGTGTTATTTTTTTATGCAAATGTCCCGTCTATAAGTGAACTAGAAAGGGTCTGTGAGCTTATCTATACAGGTGCTTTTATCACTATAATAGCCAAACTTTATTATCATAATATCAGCCTATAATTGTCCCACTGCAGAGAAAAGGCCTCCATCATTTGAAATCATGTTTTCGTTACAAATATGGGTTTTAGCTTAATCACCACGCTTGCCAAATGCGGATTGGTCATCACAAACCCGGGCTGTCTTCAGAAAAATCAACCCAAAGTTTTCCCGACCCGGGAATCGAACCCGGGAACTCGAGACCAAGGCCCGGTACTTAAACCACTAGACCATCGAGGCGTTATTATCATACTAAGGTTATTACTAAAAGAAACGTATTTTTCGTTTAGTATCACCAATACGAAAGTATTGAGTTGCATAACACAAAGCTGTCTAAAATGTATGAAAATGGGACGACACGCGCCCTACGTAGTGCGTTTGGCGGTAAAATTTCACCTTAATTTTTGATGAGAATTGTGTTCAGTTATCGATATGTTCAGTTATCGATAATGACCAGAAAAAAAGCCATTCCATAGCTCTTCCAGAAATAGAATCTCGAAAAATGTAGTGTTGAACAGCTTCGCTACTCATGTATGTAAGGAAGGTGCTATAATATTATTTACTGATTAATAAACTTATTTATTGCATGTTACATTGGGTACAAAGTACATATTATAAAATGTGTACATTGATCTTAGGTTAATACCTAAACCAAAAGCTATTCAATTAATTTTTATTTACTGTTGCACAGCACTCGCAGTAATTTAATAAAAACTGTTTTTTTAGTAATCAATTTTAATAAATGCAAGCAATCGGCTTAACACCCGTTTATTTGCTAACCTTTACGCCGCGCGTTCCGTAGATAACATACGTGGGTTCGAAACATACGCAAAACAAACATTTTGTGCGATATTAAATAAATATAGCATGGGTATTTTGTTTATTTTTGTTAATATTAGTTTGCATTTCTAATTATCCGTTGTTAGGTATTACTGTAAAGGTTCACAAGTCAGGTTTGGTTTGTCAAGACTGACTGTGTATTGTAGAAGATGTTCTGGATCTGAAACTGTGTAGTAAGTAATTTTAGTAGTGACTAAGGCTCGTACTCTAAGATCGATCTTGAGAGCGAACTTGATATGCCATTCGTATAAAGAAGCATGTCAAGTTCGCTCTCAAGATCGATCTTAGAGTTTGCGATTTATTAATACGAACCAGAGTAATTAAAATTTTACGCCAACTGCGATATTGAGTGTCCTATTCAAATAAAAAAAAACCTACTTTACTGTAAAACGTTTTATTCAGTATTATTTCTGGTTGTTGCGGCATTCGAATCAGACATTGCCCCCGGGGCATGGGGCGTTGGTTAATCTACGAAGGGAGGGTGTTCATGATAAAGTGTTCCATCACTTCCTCTGTCCGATTGCCTAAAACGAGGGCGTTATTACATTACTACGAACAGACAACCTGGTTTCCACCTTTTAGGTGAATTTCCAACCACGTTGTTATAGATTTTGTTAAAAGATTGTTAACTGTGACCACCGATAAATCACTTCATAATTAAAACACACCTTTGTATGGATATGAATACGTATTTAATTACTAGGTGAACTAAAAAATAAACAAAACAAAGGCAATAAAGGGTATACCTGCCCTCTGGACTATCTTTCACTTTCATAATAATGTTTAATTGTTTATCAATCAAATACAGCATAGAGTATATTTTCCAGACTACTTTGCCACTGGACTATTTACCCTTTGCACAAAATCATCTAAGCCGCAAAGTATCGCTTTAACTAATTCATAAAATTCCCGTCAGATGATATCACATTTCGGTTCAATAAACGAGGGAGCTCGACTAGGTGACGATTTCAAATCGACTCGGGATCGTAATTTGCGTAGAGTGCCTTTTCGATAAGTAAGACCTACGGGTAATTTATTGTGGTGCAAGTATTAAGTGTTCGGCTTGAATCCAAATTGTTATGGGAACTTTTAGACATGAATGTCCTGGCACCAGAAAACTGTGACATTATTTTGTTTAATGTGAGTTAGGTTGGTTACTCAACGCTATATCGTAATAAAAGTGTTGTCTGTTTGTGCATTGCCATAATTTTGCCATCAGATTAATGAATACAGCAGATGCTCCCTAAGTCACGTTTGCGTATAGGTACCACCCAAAGCATCTTACTTTTCACCTAAGCCTGATTCTCTCAACAGAAGAGAGAGAAATGGCCAAGAAAGTTATGAAATTCGAACATTGAGTATAATATAAAGATTGAGTATAATATCTTTTTATATAAAGTTATGTGTGTATTTTTTTATGTAGTACCTATGTTGTATGTTAACTAGTTAATAAGTGAAATTTTTATTTTTATTTTAATTTCTTTTAATAGCACTACCTACTATTCACTCTCTGTTTGCCCTAAGGTTGACTGGTAGAGAATGCCATGAGGCATTAAGTCCGCCTTTTGTACAAAATCTATTTCGTGCAATAAAGTTTAAATAAATAAATAAATAAATTGAGTCGAAGTTCTCGTGTTCAGGTAAATATTTCGCACACCTAGAATAAAAGCGAGCATTCGGACAACAACCCCTCCCCTACCTGGTATTAGTACCAAACCTCATCATCCTCATTAGCTTATTGTAGTCCACTGCTGGACACAGGCCTCTTCTAGGGCTCTCCACTCAGCCCGACCACCAAACCCTGCGGGCAATCTTAAAAATGGCAAAAACAACCCCTTTAAAATTTATGTTTATTTTATTGTCGTTTTCGCTAAATAAATCACGTGTTTATTAGGATGTTAACAAAGGTGGGGTGCTAACAAAAGCTCAAGTGAAATCTCCCTGAGTTACTTATCTGCTTTTATCGTCGCCCCGTTCATCGCGTAAAAACGTTAGTATGAAATATCCGCAGCGTTTTCCCTCTACTTTGTTCAATCTCGTGAAACGGAACGTGTTCACCATTGACAATAAAACAGTCCATGTTAAGGCAATTACTTTGTACTTAGCCGTCAGCTTACGTCTCGATGGTCTAGATTCTAGAACTTTAAGTACCGGGCCGTGGTCTCGAGGTCCTGCGTTCTATTCCCGGGTCGGGCAAAATTGTGTCGGTTATTCCGAACACAGCCCGGGTTTGAGATCACAATTTCGCATTTGGCAAGCGTGGTAATTAAACCAAAACCCATCTTAGTAACGATTTTATTTTAATGATCGCGGTCTTTGCCCTGCACATTTCTCCTGTCAGTTCATGGTACATTTTCATTTAAATTGAAACGTGCTTAGGTACCTACATGTAAAAGGCAATGTTAATAATTCAATCAATACCGGCGTTTCTTTGCTGTCTGTACTTTAAAGGTGGTGGAGTATATTTTGGTTCTCATAATTGTAGTACGTTCTTCTCTTTGGAAGGTTTGGTTATGCAGTACGCACGTTGTTATTTATTAGGTTAACGATGGTTTATTATAATAGAGATATGTATGTACATTACATTCGATCGAATAAAATGTTATATATCGAAGAAAAATCGCATGAAGTTCCAGCACAGAATAAACATATTTATAAATAATTAATGATATTTTTTAAAAGTTTGTGGGTTATTTATAATTATGTACTTATTATGTGGTGCTAATGCCATCAGACAGAAGAAAACTTAATAACGAATAACTATCTGATTTTTCGTATTTATTCTCATCAACGCACTTTGTACATAACACGCATACATTTGAATATCTGAATTAGGTATATTTTATTATACTCTATGTTCTGAACTTTCAAAAATGTAATTTTGAATTGAAGGTAATGCCTCATTTTTTTGGTGTCGGAACATACGTAACGGCTAGCGGCCCCCCCAGCTTCGCACAGGTAGGCAAAATAATTGTACTAAATAGTAGGTACTATTTATTTTAGTACAATTATTTTTTGTTTTGTTACTCGAAGATAAGGTAGTTTTCTAATGGCGAAAGAACTATTAAAAACGGTCCAGAATTTTTTGAGCCTATTCATTACAACCAAACAAACTAACAAAGTTTCCTATTATTATGTATGTTAATGTAAATTTAAATATATAATGATTGTAGCATAAATATTGCTTGCTATGAAATATTTACAGTGCGATACAGATGGAACTTGATAAGCTTAAAATAAAAGACTTGATGATCGAGGATTACATACAGCCCGGCAGCTCAAGCTTTGATTCAGACTGAAGTGCCCATTAGTTAACCAGAGGCGTGCCTTTTAGTTAACGTTGAAAAAATAATTATTAAAAACAGAAGAACCAAAGGGGGTAATTAAATAAAAAGTCAAAAATTTAATAAATGCAAACTGTTAAGTTTTGCGTCAGCTTAATTATTTCATTACTGTTTAAATGTTTTAAAGTCTTGACTAATATAATAAAGCTGAAGAGTTTGTTTGTTTGTTTGAACGTGCTAATCTCAGGGACTTCTGGTTCGAAATGTTTTGTCAAGGAAGGCTTTAAGCTATTTTCATTGATATTATAATAAGGCTGAAGAGTTTGTTTGTTTGTTTGAACGTGCTAATCTCAGGGCCTTCTGGTTCGAAATGTTTTGTCAAGGAAGGCTCTAAGCTATTTTCATTGATATTATAATAAAGCTGAAGAGTTTGTTTGTTTGTTTGAACGAGCTAATCTCAGGGACTTCTGGTTCGAAATGTTTTGTAAAGGGAGGCTTTAATCTATTGTGCGGAAACCGAAATCCACGCATAAATAATACTTACGAGTGGGTATTTTATTCACAATCTTGGTTTCGTAAAATGTTCAGTAAGTTCAAGTAAAACGTGAGCTAGTTATATTTGTATTTTAGAATGCTAGCAGTAGCCGGCACTGAGACAACGCTGTCCTTTGATATAGTTCCTTCAAGCGAAACATGAAGAATCTAGAAGGTTAGCTAGGTAACATCTGTGGACTGACGTTGTAGTTTTATTTTGCAAAAAGCTATCAGGCGTCAATATTTTTTCGCGTTTCTTTAAATTGTAATGCTTTCGATATTCTCAAAAAGAACATAAATACAACCAGTATTTAAGAGCGGTAGAGCATAATGGAACTTCCACTCGAATGAGCTCGTCTGTGAAAGAATTACTACCTCATAAGTAAGCCCACAGTTGAAAGAGCTTTACATGCATCTAAAGCGATGGTTGCTTGACATCGCGTAGTTTAAGTTTGTTAACCAAAGCACGCGTTTACTTCAGTCAAAATATTGAGTAGCATATTTAACATAGTTTTCTGGTTTCTGCATATCTAACGACTTGCGGCCGCAAGCGACTCCGTCTGCGTGGATTTCGGTTTCCACACACATAGTTATAACTATGTTATATGTAGCTTAAAGCCTTTCTCGTCAAAGGGACTATCCATCACAAAAACATTTTTAAAATTCGATCAGTAGTTCCCGAGATAAGCGCGTCCCAACCAACAAACTCTTCCGCTTTATTATATTAGTATAGATTTAAATATTTTTACATGCCTGTTTTGACGACGAGGGCATGGGAGTATAGGGGAGGCGTTTGCGATTTGCTTGTGAAGTTTCATCAACCTTGCGTTTATCCAGATTACGTTATCCAGTTAGCCAGATTGATCTCAGGGTACGCTTAGACTATGATCCTAATTTGACCAGCCTGGTTATTACATTGGAGCGACTGCAAGTAGGTATGCCTTCTGACTTCTGTAACCCTCATAAGGGTAATCAGATATATTATCGAGCATAGTCGGGGACCGATCGCTTGCCCTTTGAAACGAGAAGTCTTTATTCGTATCAGATAATCAGGTAATTCAGGTCTGCAACGTGCTGAACAAACTGGAAAAAGCTCACAAAGTGTAAGTGTTCCCGGCAGGATTTGAACCTACGACGAAAGGTTTTAGAACTCAGCGCTTCAACCACCACAGAGGCAGTTAAATTGAAATTATTTATCTTAATGACCGGCGGTGAATCCTGACCATTGGGTGACCGTCTTGCTCATTTGAATCCACCTCACATAAATTGAACGTAAAATCCTACCGAAACTAAAGAGCCCCATCCTCAAACAAGCTCTTGAAACGTTTGCGCTAAAAGTAGGGAATAAATAACAAAGGCACTTTGTGTTAGAGAAAAATGGAACTCGTTGTCCGCCTCTCAAATGACCGGCTATGTGACTTCTTTGTTCCTTAAAATTAACATACGACCTGGCTGAATGGCGCAGATGAGTTTCGTTTAATAGCAACGAAATTAAATATTCATATATAACTACATCACTACTTATTTTATACTAGGTATGTAACATGCAGAGCATGCACATTGCAGAACTAGGTATGTAACATACCTAGTATAAAATAAAGGCGCTATCCGCATTCAGTCTGTTCGTCTGTATTACATGCTTGGATCTTTAAAACTATGCATCGGATGATTCTTAAGAAATATATATATGTATAATACATGCATAGAAGAAATGAAATGAATAAATATTTAATCATTTACTCAGCAAATTGAGATCAATTTGCTGAGTAAATGATACACATACATTATGTAGATACATAGCGAGAAACACTGATAAATTTTGTTGCACCCGTGCGAAGTCGGGGCGGGTCGGTGTCGTCTGCAATGAAATCTGTAAGAAGTATCAGCCTATTATAATGTCCAACTGCAGGGCCAACGCCTCCGCCATTCCTCCTCCCGCCAATCTTTGATATATTTGAATTATGGCTTTCTTTTCAAAGATTTGTTTTGACTTAATTCACCCTTGCCAAATACGGATTGGTGCTAGATCATCAAAGTGTTAATATTTTGATATGAGCAAAGTTCACGTGTGGAATTTTCTAGTAAACTAACAGTCAATATTGGTAAGGTGTTGGTATTGATAGTGTCACTTCCTGTTTCTCGAACGGGGTGTCCCACGGCGAGCGTAATTGTAATCGATAGCTTTTGAAATATGCTTTTGTGCCCCGCCTAATGGGCAATTACTTACCCGGAGTGTAGTATTGAAATAATGACGTTTTGTTTGTAATAACCATCGGAACATGCCAATCATTGTTTTCAACGGTTATTTTGGACTCAATTTTTTACGCAAAAGTCTATATTTTTACAGGTTCCTTTCCTTCCCAATTCTAATGTTATTTAATTTAAGTGGTCTCATACAAAGTTCAACACGAAAACGTAATCTTGAATGCGTAGCGTTTATGTACATATATTAGTATTTCAGGCACAGTTGACGTAGTATGTTATTAACTTTTAGTCTTGTTTGTGTTCACGTTTGAGCCAGTGACAGAGAATGATGACATGCGGCCACGTACAGACCTGGAGGGGAAGGGGGGGAGGCTTGGTAATCCACTTTGAACACCCAAATTTTGCGCAACCGTAACTGAAGTACTTGGCCCGGATCACTTTGGGCACCGGTTCAAACTTTTGGCAGGCTTATCTGACATTTTAGCAAGCCTTTAATGTGAATATGTGCTCAAAGTAAACAAGGCCAGGTGCTCAAGTAGCGGGAGCTCAAAAATTGGGTGCGCAAAGTGGATTACCTCGATGTTGTTAGATTATTATACTTTTTGTGCTAAACTTGGTCACGTCGGAATGTGGCCCTTCACGCTTTTGCTTAATCTGGGGCGGCTATATAAGTATGTTTACTTTGTTAATGATATTAGATCGCCGGAAAGAGGAGGGTCACGAGAGCTACGCGCTTTGTAGATATTATATTATGCCCATTTTGCCCATACCATTACTTACTTGACATTTAACATTATAGAACACCACAGTAAAATATTTTTTTACTGTGGTGTTCTAGATAATTGTCGCCTGATGGTAAGCAATCCGGCGCCCATTGGACATCCGTGTCACTAGAGGTAGGTATTTCTGATGCGTTGCCGTTCTTATAGGCACCGTGCGTAGCGATGACTCTGCCATCTGTGACTCATATTCGAACTGACCAAGCTAAATGTCAATCTCAATGTCGGTTATTCTACTGTCAAACCACGGAAAACACCGTGCCTTATTCTGCCATCTAGTGACTCGAATTCGAACTGACCAAGGTAAATGTAAAATTTTACTGTCAAACCACAGAAAAAAATCGGGATTTTAGCGCCCTCTATAGTTTCTGCATGGTGCCTATAAAATAGAGTATGCTCGTTCCTTGAAGATCCCCATGTCGCATGTCGTAACTGTCAGGAAATACTCCTTAACTGTTTTGCTATGTCTCAACTGCTCAGTTATGGACAGTATGGGGTTTAAGAGGCAGGCAACCAAACCATCAGCGACCCGTTGTGGGGATATTGATGTCCATGGGCAGCAGTGATTACTTACCATCAGGTGAACCCCTTGCTCGCATGCGTCCCGCAAGAAAATAAATGGGTAAAAAATAATATTAATAACACTGCTAGATAGCGCGATATGTGCGATATATGCAATATATGCTTGCATATTTACACTAAAAGCCGCACACTATTGTAAATATGCATACATCAGAATAAATAGAAACCATTTAGCTGCCCAAAATGTTATGTTATTACGATATACCTATTACTTACGATACGTTGAAAATGTATTCATTCTCGTGCGATAACTAATAAAACTGAATACGTAAACAAACGATAGTTTGTGAGATTAAAACGTGATTCGTATTTTGTTTATGCAGCGAATGCTCATCTACAATAGGGCTGAATATATCTAAAGTATTTATTATTCCTTCCGATATATGGTTAGTTATTTGTAGTACTGCCTTCGTGGTGTAGTGGTTAGAGCGCTGGGCTCAAAAACCTAGGTCGTGGGATCCAATACTGTTGGAACACCACTTTGTGTAGGTTATCTCAGTTTAGTAAGTACATTGCAGGCTTGAATCACCTGATTATCCGATAAGAATTATGATTCCGTGCTTCGCGCAGAGTCGTTGGACCGGACTATGATCCAAATGGTCTGGTATCCCTAGTGTGGGTTGCGAAAGACAGATGACAGTCACTCTAACGCTATCCAGGCTTGTCAATTCAGGATCATAGTCGAAGCGTAGGTACCTTGGGCTCCGAGACAATGCCCGAGGATGCAACCGGGAGAAGCGCTAAGATGATGATGATGATGTTATTAGTAGTAGGATAGTTTATTAAGATATTTCGCATACTTGCTGTTAATAATACACGAACGATTTTATAGCGTTACAGAAAGATTGGTAAAAACTTTAAGATGCCCACTTTTCCGATTCCGAGAGTATTTAGCGTATGAAAAGTGAATGATGTATAATTACATATCTCATAGTTACACTACAATGTATGAAAGCGTAACGGATGTGTTAATTCAATCCTTACCTCCATTCCAGTAACCCGAAGTAATCCTCGCAAAACCGTAGTCCCGTGTAAACAAGCTTCATGAAGCTTCGTCGCGGCTAGCGCATATAGTATTCATTGAGATTGAATAGATCACCATTATCTTATTTATTAACGACACCTCCCCTTTATTCTAATTCAGTATCCGTGGCATTTATAATAAGGGATCGGCAACCCTACGGTCCATTGAACACTAAGACCTAGTTCACAGTGGTGCTGGAGGCGAGTGTGGAGCCATTTTAGTTGTTTTTTTTTATGAAAGAGGCAAAGGATGAATGGATGGGCATAATCACCAGATAGTAAGTAATCACCGTTGCCTTTGGACATCAACAGCCCTACAAAGGTCGCTGCCCTGCACATTTGAGCTTTAACTACCAGCATAATTCTTATGCAAAATCCAAATCACCAACTTTCATCCGATTCCCAGCCGATTCCAGATGGCCAGTCTCCGAAGATGGTAAATGTTTACAAGACGTACATATGTCTTGCCTAACGTCTCATTCAACCATCTCAGAAGGAATTAAATAACACACCGCCATTGTGCGTGAATGTTTGTTTGTTTGGATGTTTGGCCGTCAATCACGCTGCAACTACTAAACGGATTTCGATGAAATTTGGTATACCTACAGGCAGAGTATGGGAATATGGGTTGACTTAGATGATAAAACTTTTGATCCCGCAGGAAACTTGTTAACCGCGGGTAAAAATTAAAGTAAAGTATAATCACCACGATTGCCAAATGCGGATTGGTGATATCAAACCCGGGCCCGTGTTCGGAAAAACCAATATACATGGACCTAACTAAGGAGTCTGTGAGGCTATAGCGTCTCTGAGGTAATTGTAACATCCTAATATGACCGAAGCCTAACCGCCTAGCACGACCCGCCTCAACTATTGTGAAGTGATTCATTATGACGGAACAAATTGAATTATTCTATCCATAGCCGTCGGCCACGAAAATAAACAGCGCAAATGATACGAGCCTTTTAAAATTATCTCTCAATTTTTTTATGGTTTCTGGTAAAATGTTGGAAGAAGTTATTTTAGGCTGTGACGAAATAGGAATGCGTATATTGTCGTTGTATAGAGATAATTACATAGCGATGTCCTTGGACCAAGTTGGGCTTCTTATGAACGATGGTACGTACTTCTGTGTGATTAAAGTATATATATCTACATAAAAACATAAGAACCGTCAGAAACGTAATATCATGAATGTCTGTGAATTCACTAAGAGAAGAGGAATCATTTTCTTTTATGATAATACTAGCGGCCGCCCGCGACTCCGCCCGCGTGGATTTCGATTTCCAATAGCCTAAAGCCTTCCTCGTCAAATGGACTATCCAACACAAAAATATTTTTTCAAATCTGTCCACCAGTTCCGGAGATTAGTTCGTTCAAACAAACAAACTCTTCAGCTTTATATTAGTATTTCCAACAACATCCAACTGGGAAAATTAAAGCGGACGTTCCTCAACCAACAAGCTTCCCAGTTTTTGTAAGTGTCGGCGATTTTTTCATTTCAAAGGGCTTTTTCAAAGGCCGGGGAAGGGCATTTCCTTCATTTTATGTTTTGATCTGTGGAAGAGCATTTCTTTTCAATTGAGCGTTCTTCAGTCAGACCATTCAGTCTGATTTCTTCAATTATCTAAACGCTTTCATATAATGTGGGTGCGTTTCTCGCCATTTTTATCTGTGGCGTAATGTTCATTCTTTTATTGAGCGAAACGCGCTATTACTTATAATTTAACTAAAGTTGACAGCAAGAATGGTTATTGCTCAGAAATAGCCATACACAATAATATAGCGGTAGACAGTTATTTCATTTTTATTTATAAAATAATATGCCTTCCATGCCTTTAAATTATTGTTTCTTTCGGTGTGGTTCCGTTATTACTCTGAGATGAACTCAAACTGTAGGTTTTTTTTACGAAATCACAAATCGTATGGTGGCCCGTCGTACTTTATATATGTCTGAGTACTCTATTCTGCAATATATCATAGGAGGAGGTTTTCCAAATTAAAATATTTGATTGTAAAAATTAGTTCTTAAGCATAGATTTTTATCTATAGATACTCCCCGACACCAGAAAACTGTGACAATGACGTGACGTTCGTTTGTTACTAAGCACTGTGAAGCGACAGTCGCTTCACATAACAAGTCCTGTATCAGAACTAGTCTAAGTATGGTTTTTAATATATGCTGAAATCGTCAAATTATACACCTCGTGTAGTTTTATTAATAGAATGTAAACCTGCCCCTTCATTTTTTATGCACAGCCGGCAGGCATACTCCTATTTGATGTTGCGCTTCGGATTCCTCCCACCTCTGTGCCAGAAATATCAACCGAGGATTTTTATCTGATGTATTAAAAATACTCGGTTGCATTTCTGAAAATAGGCTGATCTATTTAAGCGATTAAGAAAAGAAATATTCACGATATAGTTAAAAAATAATAGTATAGAAAGGTACATTAAAACACTGTTTACATTTGGCAACATAAAAAATGAACTGTAAATAGGAATTCAAAGGAGAAAACGGCCAATTCTGCCTATTAAAAATTAAATGTGCACCCAGGTCGGTAGGGCAGATTCGAACAGTTATTAAAAATGGGTTAAAACCTGGAATAAATAATATGTAGTTACTATACTATACATACATATAGTATAGTAACAATTTTACACTTTTTAAGAATTTTAATTTAGATTATCAAAATCGATCAACCTATATCGAAATCTACCCTTTAATGAGGTTGGGAGGCGGAAAGTTAACGGAAAAGGTTATCGTGATAACTAGTTCTCGCACAGGTCAATCAAGGCGCCTAGCTAGTTTATTTTATCACACAAACGCGGTAAGGCAGCTTGAAAATTATCTTTTACTTAATCAAAATATGTTTTTGACGTCGATTTGACGACCCGCTTGGTGTAATCGTCAAGAAGTTAAGCTACTTAACATGGAGTCAGATCAATGTATGTGACATTGTCAGATATTTATTTACATGTAGCTTGAAGCATATTTTGCGTTCGGGCCGAGAGCCTTAACAAAAAAGGGTTTTAATTGGAATATGCAAAGATAAAACCAAAATAAACCAAACAGGATGCCATATTGAAAAAAGTATTCAAAGTTAAAAACAAAACAAATATCAGCTCAGATAGTATACTCATAATACTACCACCAAATCTATCCGCGTAACAAATAGTAAAGAGCAGTCTCAAAGAAAGTATTAGCAACAATATTAATTTGCTCCCCATAAATCCACACCAAAATATTCATATTAGCATAGCAATATTATTTCAGATCTTAATGTTTTCGGCAACAACTTTTCCAAATTCAGGTCATTGGCCTCGTGTATCTGTCTGGTAAAAAGCCCGATGGGTGCTCCTGACTGAATTGTCTCTCTTTATTAATTTTTACTGTGAGTGTTATGTTCGTCGTTATATTGATGCATATCAGAACGGTTATTTCGTATTTTTTTTGTGTTCTTGGGGTTAATATGTTTCATATGGCCAGTGACGGATTAAGACTACTTGATGCCTAAAGCAATCAACGGATGTGGGCCCCCTATCCGTATGTCAACTAGAATTTTGTGCTTCTTCTGGTGCCCCCCCCCCCAAGACATGATGACCTAGGCAATAGCTTACTTCTGCATGTAGCTGTCCTATTCAATAAATAAATAACTAGCTCGTCTACTCTAAAATGCTTTGATCAGATAGTTAATGTTATTTCTGCAAGTTTCCATCGAAATTCTTGTGCCTGTAAATTTTCCAGCACTTCAATATTACCATAGATACCCAGGCAGCGACTAAGCATTATGCGACACTTACTATTTTTAAAATATGAGTGGTGTGCTCGGGTGTAAGCCCACTTGACGTGAGAGAGCTACGTGATTAACCCATCTGCATCTGCACTTCTGCAGTCGTGAGACAGATTCCAGGAAATAAGAAAGAAAATACACAACATTTTATATTTTGCGTCTTGTCATTTGTAGGGTTGTATAAAATGATTGTGGGTTCTAACAGGATTTTCATTCAAAGTTATGTCGAAAGGGGTCTTAAGTTACATATTTTGTACGTATTAACATCAAAGGTACAGTCTACGACTAGATACTTAAAACATATTAACAAAAATAATCACAAAAACCAAAACATTTGCAGGGAAACCATAATTCTATCGCCATCAGATTCCTAATAAAATACAAAAGGATACCTTCTTTCGCTGTTTGTGTCTCAAAATACGATTAAGATCGTAAATATGATACGCAGTTAAGTAAAACTCATTTGTAAAAACCAATCATTCATATTTTCATTCAAAGATATTCCATCACATTAGCTATCGAGGCTACAGGTCGTATATCAACACGACCTATAAACGTAAGGCTTTGTCAAAGTACGGATAAAAAATAAGGACGACCGAGGACATTTACATTTTTATTTTCGTATATCGTTCCGAATATGATGAGAATGTGTTGTTATGATTCTTATGATAGTTGCCGTTATATTCATTTGGAAAAACGACGACATACAAAACAAAACTTATACCTCGTATGCTTGAGGAATCAGTTAGTAAAGAAACGCACTAAGCCGAAAAAACGCGACCGAAGTAAGGCGGGATTACGTCTGCAATGTATTTTAAATTACTGATGACACACGATGCCGAAATAACGTCGCGTTTTATTGTAGTGAAAGTTTAAAACTTTCAATACAATAAAACGCGACGTTAGAATACGACGTATAAAATGCATTGCCGCCGAACTTATAGGTATTTTCAGCCTGATGTGTCTCTACACTTGTGTATAGTATAGTGTGCTCTCCAATTTAAATTGTATAAACTTATGCCCGCCTACGATACTACTGGGGATTTCAAACATCGATTCAAAACAAGAAGCAATCAAGAAAGCAAATAACTAGTTTTATTCACAGAGACCAGGAAAAATATGAGCGCAATAAATTGTCGCCTACCAATAGCGGATATAAATTTCCTGCGTTTCTTCTCAGATTTTCCAACATTGGCTTTTTAATTTTATTGTTCACTAAGTCTTGAAGCGAAGATTGGATCTAGGAATACATTTTGCGATTAATACAGGAAATAAGTGAGATCTCACTACTACTACAATACTTGGAAGTAGTTAGATACTTTGTAGTAGTTTGAAGTTTGGTTAAACGGTACTTTATACGTATAATTACTGACTTGGTTTGGGGTGTTTTTTTTTCTGGTATCTGATTTAAGTTAAGTATAAGATAAGGTATGGTTCTCTGCCACATTTTTAAAGATCCTTTCTGTAGTGGCTTCAGTTCTGTTATTAGTCCGGCTGACCAAACTTTAAGTGCCAGGTAGGTTGGTAGGCACAACCGAACTAACGAGAAGCCTATTCCTTTGTGGCAATAGTTAGGTAATAATTTTACTAAAATGGAAAGTATACAATTTTGCTTAGTCATTTTGTCTTGGAAAAGAGCTACAACATACACTGAACAATATTTCGTGCTGTATTATTAAAAGGAAAAAGACTTACAGTTCTCTTTCTATCAGGCGAATAAAATACTTGCTCTTTCAACGTGTTCGTTTAATGTAATGTGCCGTTAACAACATTACGTACACACAAGTAGTTATTCTCTCCTTTTTCATGGCAGAAAATATATATACAAATAAAATAAACTCCTTGGACTAACACATCGATTACTTAGTCCCAAACTGAGCTCAAAGCTGGTATGGTACTATGGTTGCTTGGGAACGGATAGACAGACATACTTAAATATTATTTTATACAAATATACTTCAATAGACACATATAACAACCGACCAAACCAGGACAAACCGACATGTTCATGAACACAAATGTTTGTCCTGTGCGGGGATCGAACCTGCGACCTCGTTGTCTAATAGTCAACGTCTTGACAATTACACCAAGCGGCTCGTCACGGGGTTCAAAAGAAGAACAACTTCGATTTACTGATATAACCAGGGATGTTAGGGAGGTCCGTAGCCGTAACCGAAACTATCGGATATCCGATATAAAAAGTTTTCCGTATCTGTAACCGAAATAAACATTTTGGATATAATCGGATAGGAGCGGAGCCTCATTGAGACATATTGTGACAAGTCATTTTGATAAACCGGCCAAACAAACCGACTAAGCAGGTATAAATAAAAACACGTTTTTTTTAAATTTTATTATCAGACAAACATATTTTGTGCGCATGAACATGCCTGTATATCCCGGTCTGGTTGTAACATGTAGATATTTACGTACTCGTCTATTGGTAATACCACTGTTGCTCATGATATCAGTACCTAACACAAGTGCTGTAGCTACTTAAAACGGAGTCAGATCAATGTATATGATGTTGTACGATATTTATTAATTAATTTATTTATGTTTCTATCTGATCTGATCGGGTTTGTGATCATCAACTCGCATTTGACAAGCGTGGTGATTAAGCCAATACCCATCTTTGTAACGAATACATGATTTCAAATAATGGAGGCCGGGCCTGCAGTGGGACAACTTTACTTTATTTATGTTTATGATTCATATACGGACACGGATTCAAATCCGTACCCGAAATGTCGTATCCATAACATCCCTGTTTAAACAACTTGTTCACAAGTTTCGCGACAGTGACCTAGTTAGTGGAATGTGGACGCTCTTCCATCACTGTTATTGACAGGCCAAAGTGTGGTTCTGTCCTTCTATTTCATTGATAACGTGCTAGTAATTGTATGGGTGCTATAAATAATGATAATACTAGCGGCCCGGTACGTGCTTCGCAATGTATAAAGTGAAAAAATAATAAAAAAATAATTGCTACATACAACCACAGTTATTATATGAACTCCATATTATTATTAACGTAGCTTACAGTGAAGATTGATATTGATATAAAGCATAAAAAGATAAAAAATATTAATAATATTGGTAGTAATTTGGTACTCCCAATATTATTAATATCTTTTATCCTTTGAAAATGGTAGTAAGAATAGTGTTTTTATACGATCGAAATCATCTTCCTATCTTACCAGTGGTGTTGAAATACCTAATTTGTTTTTGTAAATAATTTGTGGGTTAAATTATTATGTGACAAAAACTAAGTTTTTGAAAACAAAAAGAATTTATGTATAGAAAATGCATTGCCGCCAAACTTTAGTCGTGTAGTTTCAGACACTAACTCTAATCGTCTGACATACACAGTACGATGAAATTAATACAACTGAGATTTATGAACCACACATTTTATCTTAATTTGTATCGAAAGTACTTACTGATTAGAATGATATCGATTCGATCCATTATTTTCGTGACTTTTTGACGTATGAATTAAAACCACTGATACTATGTCCTGTGTATTTTAGATTACTCTTGCAGATAACATAGCTGCAATACCTATATACCTACGAGCCTTAGATTTTCTTTAAGCTTAAAAGTTTATTTCAATAAATGATTTATTTTTAGATTTTTACTAAATCTTTATTGCTGCGGACTAGTACTTGTTTGCATTTTGGCAATTGAAATAAATAAATACATTCATTGGACTCACACACCAATCGCCTACCCCGAAACTAAGCTTGAAGCTTGTACTATGTAAACTAGGGAACGGATAGACATACTTAAATAATTTTATAAAAATCCATGACTAGACTTTGTACTCGACAAATGCCAATGTTCATCACACACACATTTGCCCCTAGCGGGATTCGAACCCGCGACTCTCTGTTGTAGCCAGGTTTTGTAGCCAGGGTCTCTGACCATTCGACCAACGGGCCCGTCAATTACCGTCCTCGATCTGGGCCTACCAAATTATTGGCTATCTGTATCTTTTAATGGGCTGATGCCTACTATACTTTGTATCACTTAAGCAATAATAAATTGTGTCCGGACATTTTATTCGCCACCTTTAAATCCATGTACCTAATTCTTGACGGCTGGTGATTTTAAATCATATCACATATAGAGCTGTGAAAAATTGGAACGAATTTCCTTCCATTCAGTGTGCCAGATGCTCCAAGAAGTTAGTAACAAACCCTCAGTTAGAGTATTATGGTTATTTCTAAAAATTACGTGATTGTTTAGGAGTATATACATGATTTTTTGGTTAAACTTTCACTTCTTTAAGTGCCTATGTAGTTATAGCCTGGTAAACAGCCAATATAACTTTAAATACGAGTAGATTTATACCTCCAACTCAACAATCATGAGAATAAGTACAAACTTCCAAACGCAAACCAGCTGCAAACTAAATGTTCATTATTAAAAAAATATATACACTTAGCATTCATCGTTCACTTAATTTTTTTGCACTGAAACATTAAACACGAAATCATTTACGAAAAATGCCTGTCGCAAATTTTAGTAAAGTATAAAATTATGTTTACGTATTCAGAGTAATAAAGTTTATGGTGTAATGTACATTTTACGCGTCGCACCTGCTAACCTCCATCGTTATTTACCTCGCAACAGACTCAAGAACATGGACCCTGAATATTTAATTACTTTTTGTTTTGAGCCTCTTTAAGAAATCACCGGTACGTCGAAGTTGTACAAGCAGCTTATTGCATATAGATTACGATTTAAAACATAACTTATTTGTTTTGTTGAATTGTGTGATTTTTTCGCGAATACGAGATCTTGTTTAGATTTGGATGTCCCTAAATTAGGTCTTTTCATTCTTTATTGATACTGAGAGGTCGCAATTTCGTAATTTTGATTAAAATGTTTTTCCAAATATGTGACAAAAATACATAGGTACAACGACTTCAGTGTAGTTTAGATGTCTAGATTTTGTGTCTTTTGTTTCTACACGAATGGAGGATGCTAAAATTGCATTCGCAGATTGAATGGTATTTATGGATTGCTCTTTACTTCGCAAAATGTTTTCATTTTTGTTCGAGAGGCGATTTCGTTCAACCCATTTTCGTTCTGTTAAGTAACGTGATGTGTGTCAAGTTGTCAACCACTGTTCCGATATCTGTAACACAAGTGCTTGAGCTACTTATCACAGACTCAGAACAATGTTGACAGATATAATTAAACTCATGTTATACGTGAAAGTTTGTTTGTTTGGATGTTTGTCCGTCTATAACGGACTTCTTGACGCATTTTGATGAAATTTTGGAGTACAGGCAGGGTATAGCTGAAGTTTATAAGAGTAAAACGGGAAAACGGGATTTTTGAAAACGAGGGTAAAAATTAAGTATTTTGGGTTTTGATTTTAAGTTTATTATTTTGTTTGTTTCTTTTTTAATCACAGCAAAAGTGCTGGTAGCTTAAAATGATGCACAGGCACAATGGCCAAGTTAAAAAATATATTGAAGTTACTCTTTTGAGATCACGGGTCCACAAGGACCGGGTCCTTTGAAGAATGCGTGGGGCCAAAGACAACAGCACAGAGGCTTTTTTGTACCATTTGATCTTAATGAGATGGGTACATCTACCTATGAGATGGGTACATATATCAATGAGATGGGTACATCTGCCAATGAGATGGGTACATCTATCAATGAGATGGGGACATCTACCTATGAGATGGGTTCATCTATCAATGAGATGGGTACATCAGCCAATGAGATGGGTACATCTGTAAAAAAATTAAATATTGTTATTTTAGACCGCAAGGTTCCTGGATGTTGGCAGTAGTTTGTGGCTGACTCGCACGTAAAGTGTTGCCTGTAGTCATTACACAGAGCGTCGCTGGTGACCGCAGTGTGGTGAACGATAATTGCAACCTAGCCACTGGGTAGGAATTAGGAAGCGGTATTCTACTCGTATACCGACAAAGCTCGGTGATAGTTTAATTAATATCTCTTAATCTCTTCATACCTGCGGAGATTATTGTGGAAATATGTACTTGGAACTTCACATTCGTTTGCCGTTTGAATCTTTCATTTCACTTTTGTGGCTTCTACTAATGTTTCTTTCCCTTTTTCTCACTGTTTTCTCGCTACAGCTCTTTTTAACCTCGCATAATATGTACGATTCAAAGTTACGATTATGACTTTTAGTTGTTGATATTGACCATTAGTGCTTATGAGCATCTAAGAATAGGAGTAATAACCATTCCTTCCTTTACCTGGAGATCAAATACATTACAATTGATTTATCAATTTATATATTAAATTAAAAGAGAGAAGACATGTTGCGCCGATCCCATCTAGTGTGGGATAAGGGCAGGAGGATGATGAGGCTTATACTATAATACTTTACACAGGGCAACGTTTCACGGACAAACAGATTTGTTCCAATGTGGGTATTAAAACTAGACAAGTATCTAGCTGTTTCTGATGGCTTAGATACAATTTAAGACTCCCACTACACACTTAAGCAACTTATTCGGGATCAAAGGAATGTAAGTCTGTCTACCAACCCTTATTCAAAGTATTTTCTCTAATATCCTTAACGTGATGTACATACATAAAAAAAGTAAGTTCCATAAATTGTAACGTAAAAGAAATCGTGGTTAAAATACGGTTTGCGGTTTGTTAAAAACGTAAGCGGAAAGCCGACGCGATTCGCTTCAATTCACTCCCTCTTTAACCTTGTAACCTATATTTTTCGAGCCGGTCACACCCTAACAAGTTTAAAGCATTGTAATAGCCGGCTTAAAATAGTGTTCATGAACTAATTAGATTCCGTGCATCTACAATCTGCCCTAGAATTGTGGAGTGCAATTTGAACACATGTATAAGGCCGTAAGTACTTAGTTGTGTAACTAAGAGAAGTGTTTTCAGAATTTCAATGTTGTTAGTTGTTAGTTGGTAAGATAATAATAATAATAGGTGCACTCCCTTTTCCCTCACTCTCATAATTCGGTGGGACAGAAGTCTGACTCGACAGTAGAGAGATCAGACGCAGGATCAACGGCTTAATGTGCTTAAAAGATAATCCTCTATAGAAGACTTAAAAATAATCGCAGCTTGCCTTCGCTTCTATGGCACCAAACATAACAGTGGATACTACCAAGGAAATAGATTTAACCGTCTTACAAAGAGTGTCAGAGGAATTGGCGCTAGCTTTCGCTTCTATGGCTTTTTACAGCACAAAACCTAACCATCGATTACGGATTCTATCCAGGAGATAGATTTACCGTCTACGCGGACAAAGAGTGCCAGGGGAATCGGCGCTCGCTATCCTTTGCTTCTATGACACTTTAGGCACAAAACATAACCGTGGATTATGGATACTAGCCTCCTGGCTTGTATCAATCCACGGTTTATTTTCCGTACACAAGATTTATTTACCGTACACATTGAATTAAAGGAGCCTTTGCTTCTACGACACTTTACAGAAATTGTGCTGTTAGATATTCACCTAACCGAGGATAACAGAAACTACCAGGAGACAGATTTAACATTGACAAAGAGTGCCAGGGGAATCAGCGCTAGCTAGCTTTTGCTTCTATGACACATAGCGCAAAACATTACCGATTTACCGTCTACGCGGACAAAGAGTGCTAGGGGAATCTGCGCTAGACTTTGCTTCTTTGACACTTTTAGCCCAAAATAACCGAGGATTAAAGATACTATCCAGGAGACAGGAGAAAGATTTACCGTCCACAATAAGTAACCGTGGATTACGGATTCTATCCAAAAGATAGCGTTTACCGGCCACATTGGGTAAGAGCGCCAGGGGAATCGGCGCTAGCCTTTGCTTCTATGACACTTTTAGCACAAAACATAACCTTGGATTATGGATACTATCCAGGAGCCAGGAGGTAGATTTACCGTACACATTGAATTGAAGGAGCCTTTGCTTCTACGACACTTTACAGAAATTGTGCTGTTAGATATTGACCTAACCGAGGATAACAGAAACTACCAGGAGACAGATTTAACATTGACAAAGAGTGCCAGGGGAATCAGCGCTAGCTAGCTTTTGCTTCTATGACACATAGCGCAAAACATTACCGATTTACCGTCTACGCGGACAAAGAGTGCTAGGGGAATCAGCGCTAGACTTTGCTTCTTTGACACTTTTAGGCCAAAATAACCGAGGATTAAAGATACTATCCAGGAGACAAGAGAAAGATTTACCGTCCACAATAACCGTGGATTACGGATTCTCTCCAAAAGATAGATTTTACCGGCCACATTGTCAAAGAGTGCCAGGGGAATCGGCGCTAGCCTTTGCTTCTATGACACTGTCGGTGACAAGGGCTCTCGACTGCTACCGCCCGACGCGAGAGGTTCGGTCATTGACCTGATAAAGTAAGCTGATTAAGCACTTGTGTGTTGATCGGTGTTACAACCGCAACGGGGGGAACGCAATTATGGATACGAATACATATTAATAAGATTTTAACAAATAACTTACTTGTTAATTAATTGATTAATTCATTTATAAATGGATTAACTCAACTTACATGATACAGTCATTGCATGGGTTAAATAGTAGTTCAAACAAGCTTATCTTGACCATAGCGCATAAAAAGTATACACAACATGTTATTTAGGTATTTTAAAAACAAACAAGAATACGCCTTGCCTCAACACAGAACTTATGAATTTATGATATAAACATAAACAATTGTGTACTCTTCGTAAGGCCTCATTTGTTTAACTAGCGGCCGCGCGCGACTCCGTCCGCGTGAATTTCAGTTATACTATAGCCTGAAGCCTTCCTCGTCATAATATGGACTATCCAACACAAAAATATTTTTTTCAAATCGGACCAGTAGTTCCCGAGATTAGCGCTTTCAAACAAACAAACAATCTCTTCAGTTTTATAATATTACCTATAGATAACGACAGATTGACGTGCCAACTGTGTGCACGGGAATTTGCCGCAAAGATCGGCTATGCAAGCCATCTTAGAGCGCATCAGCGCAGATCTGACTAGGGGTCGAAGTGGTCGCCATGGCCGAAACCGGTCGGAGGATATATAGATAACGACAATAAAGGCAAATATATAATCCGTCATTTACATCTTTTTTTTTATTTTCAGGCAGCATGGCGATCATCCAGTCGTGCTGTTGCTGGCGCAGCCTTCGAAGAGGCTGTTACGCTTCAGCAATATACACTATGGTAAGTTGCTCGTGTGCCCTTTAGTATCGCCCTTTTTTGTTTTTTTCTCGCAGGGAAATGCATCTCCGAAGCCTACATCAGTTAAAAACATTTCCAATCTTTCTTTCTTTTCTTGTTCGTTCTTTCTACCGCCCTAGAAGGCTTCGGAGATGCACTTAATGCTTATAAATCATCAAAAAATATTATAATATACAAGGATTTTACTGACTCCAGTATTCTGTTGAGAATCAGCGAATATTACCCCATTTCTTCCCGTGAATGTCTTAAGAAACGACCAAAAGACTAATATACCTTTCTTATTCTTCGCTTGCTTCTTCTCGGTAGAAGAAGTCGGTGGTCGATTAATTATTTTGATTTTGATTTTTAATATACTTACATTAAGAGAGGTAAAGCTAGCGCATTTGAGTGGAAGTTCTTCTAAAACTTCAAATGCGCTGCTCAACCGGGAAAGTACCTCCAACTTACAGAAGAACACAGTGAAAAAGCAATTCGTAACTGTTTTGCTATGTTTCTGCTGGTGAGTAAGGTCGCCAGTGTGGGCTTTTAAAGGCCGGCAACGCATCGGCGATACCTCTGGTGTCGCGGATGACCATGGGCGGTGGTGATTGCTAGCCATCAGGAGACCAGCCAGTTCATTTGGCGTCTCTGCAATTAAAAATCTCTTTGAAATTAATTAATGAAAAGCTATTTACTCTCGAGCTGCCCAACTCCGTAAAAATGTCACGATTGATGTGGGAAGGATATCGACTTTTCTATCCGCCCAGTCATTTGTAAATAGTGAATCGCTCAACTTATAATTGAACTCACGAAGTGGGAGTTGCTACATTGTTTGGTCGTAATTAAATACCGAATTGAACAATATGTTAATTTGATGGGTATAATTCATTCCTGTACATAATTAATGTTTCTTGGGAAGAGGGTAACCGTATTGTTTCTGTTGCCTTATTAAGTACCTATAGTACTAAGCCACGTTTAACATTCTGAAGTAAGTCTTAATATTTTAATTAAAAGGAAATACTTGGATTAAGTTTGGTATTCAACATTGTAATTAAAAAATATCCCATACCTACTGGCCTGGGCTTCTTAATTTTTAATTATATTTTATTTCAAGTAGGCAACACATTCACATTGAATATGAAATATTCTAATAATCATTATTTAATAAAAACCGATGTTAAGTTGGTAAACCCAATCGCGATTTGCTTTTTCCTTAAATAAGCTATATTACCTACTTCATTACATTTAATGTGACTTTCATTATTCAATATGCACGTTGTACACAAAACTTCAAGTACTTAGTACTTCAGCATTGTACATATAAAATATAATTTTGCTAGTAAATTATTATGAGCACGTTGATTGCTTTGCAGCGTCGATAATCCGGTGACGTTTCCTTAGCCTGGTTTCCTAACAGGATATAATTTATGGCGAAGCGAGCTCATGAACCTTCCTCAAACTATAACAAACATGCTCCTAATAGGTTTGGATTTAAATCGTGAGACATGCCCACTCAACACTTTGATTGCTCTGAATATGGCACAACAATTTCAAGCGATGATGATTTCTTATCGCAGAGGCGGCATGTTGAATCGTAATTCATATTCACGGACTATTAAAAAAGTAAAAATGTAAGGACTCCGCACCGCGGTACTGACGTGAAGCCACATCATAGAGTAAAGTAAAAGCCACATTTTTGCTACACACAGATGCAGCAAAAACTGACGTAAAGTCAATGTCAGTGGCAAATGAAGTGTAGTGACGTTTTCATGTTAAAAAAATATTGCCACAGATTTCTAATGTCGGGGCATATCTTTCGATTTAAACCTATGCTTATAGCTAAGTGCTGGTGCCCCTCACTCCACCTTCTAAGCTGTACTTTAAAATAGATGCTCGAGTTTAATGTCAGCCCTTTTACTTTGATGTGCCGTGGACGCGCTGTGGATAAGGATATGAATATTTCATCAGGTATCGTAGCTATTTAGAATATAGGACTTTTTTAATGGTGTCTGCTTAACTTCTATAGTGACTGATAACTTGGGCAGGTGTCAATGTGATGAAAGGATAGATAGGATGTGACACAATGATAAGATTACTTAGAACCATTGAGCTATTATACGTATAGGCACCGTGCGTAGCGATGACTCTGGCATCTCGTGCCTCATACTCAAAACTTTTACTCTCAAAGTCGGCAATTCTACTGTCTACCACTGAAAAACACGGTGTCTTATTCTGCCATCTAGTGACTCATATTCGAACCTTTTACGCTAAACCATCAAACCATAGGAAAAAAAAAAATGGGATTTTAGCGCCCTCTATAGTTTCTGCACGGTGCCTGTAGTAATACCTCAATTGATAAAACAGAACACCATTACTGATTACACTGTGTTTCTTCTCGAAATATTACTGCACACAATGGTTGGTGGTGGAATCAAATGTGAATTTATAATTATTGAATATTCATCACTACATGTTTGAAGCCAACACGAATAAAGAGTCTTATGTTTATTATTTTTACTTTAAGTCAGAATTCTTTCAAACACAATTCACCGTTAATGGAGCAGGTTATGATATTGTGAGGCTATAATTTTCATATTTCTCACGATTATGGTGTAAATTGATGTTCAACATTAATTAAGTTCAGGTATTATGTAAGACTTATTCATAAAGCTTCATGCTTCCTCCATATGAAAATAAATTAGGTAAGTTTAATTAATCTAGACTTTGAAAGACCGGCTTATATTTTAGAAAACTGTGTCGTTGAAATACGGCTAATATAATTTTAACAGTAAATTGTCGGATTCCATGATTATTATTTAAATTTAGATCACAATCTATTATAAGAATACTCGTACTACCTACATGGCATTATATTATCTTTTATAAATTGATATCAAAGTTATTTTTAGCCCTTTTGTTTTAAGAATCGGAGGGTAACATATGGATACGATAATATGACTTTATATACCCATATAGCATTTTATTAGGTGGATATATCTGTCTGTAATATACCTACTTTCAAGAGGTCGGTTTCCAAAATAGAAAAGGAAAAATAACATTTATAGATTATTGGCTGGTACAAATACTCGTACTTATGAAATTAAGAAGGCTTCATTGCATACAAAGAACACGAAATTCAATGGTCGCCACGCCAGGCAGGCGGATTGGTGACCGCAGTATGGTTGAAGATAGAACAGTGGGGAATGTACCTTAATCGCTTCTCATGGCACCCAGCGAAAAAAACGGGGTAGTGCACTACTATGCGGGGTTAGGCTGTAGAGGAAGCTAACCCTAGGTCTGTATTAGTCCGAGGAAGGATTAGTCTATGACCAAAAGTAGAGTGCCGAACTTAGGAGTGTAGTCTGACAATAAGTTCTGAGCCACAAAGGGCTGCATGTTTTGCGTCAATAAAAAAAAAGGTTTTCGGGTTTTCAAAAAGCAATTTATTTTTATAAAACTTAGATTATGTTTCTTAGTAGTACGTAATACTTAAACGATATCATAATCTAAGTTTTATAATAGGTAAAATATTGTTCTTATTGCAGTAGTTATCACTACAAATCTAAATCTACGCAGTTTCATTGGGTTGCATTCCTCACGGAATCAACATATTTTTGTTAATAATCCACAAGTACCTACGTTTATATTGAGATATGAAGCTGTTCAAAGAATCAAAGAAGAAATTAATATGAGATGGTAGTCTGTTAAAACATAACATTAATAAATTTAAAGAGTGCATTTCTTTTTGCAGGTATACTTTTCGGTCACCATCATCACCATGGGGCACTTCATAGACGTGGAGCAACGCTTTCTAAACGGTGGAGCAAACCAACCGGAGTCAGAAAGTTTCCTCGAACCAGGGAAAATAACACCCAGTAAGTGTATCATACGTAGTTACTTGCTTACTACGCTGGTTAAGCGACCCTCGATACTACTCTATCGTCTATACTAATATAATAAAATCGAAGAATTTGTTTGTTTGTGTGTTTGTTTGTTTGTTTGTTTGAACGCGCTGACCTCAGGAATTACTGGTCCGATTTGAAAAATATTTTTGTGTTGTATAGACCATTTGACGAGGAAGGCTTTAGGCCATTGGAAATCGAAATCCGCACGGACGGAGTCGCGGGCAGCCGCTAGTACTAATATAATAAAGCTGAAGAAGTTTGTATGTTTGTTTGTTTGTTTGTTTGAATGCGCTGACCTCAGTAATTACTGGTTCGATTTGAAAAGTTATTTTTGTGTTGTATAGTCAATTTGACGAGGAAAGGCTAATTGTACAACACTATGTGTGCGGAAACCGAAATCCACGCAGACGGAGTCGCGGGCGGCTGTTGTAAATAACCTGGCTTGATCATTATCAAGATAGACAATAAGTATTTATTAATGCAAATGTATGGTGCGAGAACTTTCAAATCTGATCAGTATTTGCAAAGTTAATGGAATTCAAACCAAAAATGTATTTATTATTGTCTTTATAAAAGCAATAACATTTGTGTTTTATGTAACTAACCCTTGTTGTTGTTGATTACCCACGCGTTTATAATACCATACATTTAGTAGCACTATTCATGGAATTATTTTTATTTTAATCTACCAACGGAAATTAAATCGAAAGTAAAATTACAAAACATAAAATAAATAAAGGCCAGTTTTAAAGCATGTTCCACGTTAATTTAAAAAAGTTTTTATTCAAACTGGCTAGGTATATTTAATTTAATGTTATTACAAGAATTTTCCTTTTTTTCGTCAGACGCTAGCCGTGGGAGTTGTAAGGCTATCATTGTAAAATATGCTAATGTAATTGGTTAGTCAATTTTAATTTTCTTTTCATTTCGTGTCGTTTATAATAATTCTTTTTTTAGAACTATGTAGATGGTATTAATAGAAATTTCATCGAATTAAAACAATGCGTGGTTTTTAGGGTTCCGTAGCCAAATGGCAAAAACGGAACCCTTATAGTTTCGTCATGTCTGTCTGTCTGTCTGTCTGTCTGTCTGTCTGTCTGTCTGTCCTGGCTCGTTCTCCGCCGTTTCTGAACCGATTGCCACGAAAATTGGTGTAGAGATGCATAGTGATAATTCAAGAATTGGTTTTTAAAATAATCGAAAAATAATTATTTTTTACCCCCCCTACCATACATCGAAAAGTAAATTCGAAAAAAAAATTCGACTTACCCCATCGTGTGGGGTATCGTTAAAAAGGTATTTTTAAATACAATAAAACTTGCCTTGAAACCATGTGGATCAAACAACCCAGTCTCGAGATATATTAATACAAAGTTAAAATTAGAGCGTCCCCCCCCCCTTAACTTTTGAAATACTGTTAAAATAATTCTGAAAAAAATGTCCTGTATACCTCCAAGTAAGTACTTTCAACGAAAACTATAGCGAACTCTGTATCATACATAGTTATTTTTATACAACTCGACCAACTTATGACGTGCAGTTGCCCGTACTAAATGGTGTCTTAAGCGGTCGGGCCATCTTTTAGCTACGGAACCCTTTCATGGGCGTGTCCGACACGCTCTTGGCCGGTTTTTATTATTATCTTTTATAAGTTATAAGGCTGGATTTTTTGAGATGGTATTAGAAGGGCAAATACATTACGTAATATAGTGACTAATAAACATGATAAGGCAACCATACATAACTTTTTGAGGTAATTTAATCTCCATTAACACATTTTGGAAAAAGGTTCCTGTCAATAACAAAATAACAAATAGCAAATATTGTGGATGGATAAAAATTAATGTACATATGAATCAAAACTTTTTAACAGCACTTAATGTTTAAATAGGTACCTACTTAAAAATTACAGAAATTGCAATAAGCTTTTCCTATATCCTATATAAGGTGTAACAAAATATACTGCAAATATTTTAAGGGCGAATTGTTTAGTGGAAATGTAATAAATTTGTCTAGTAAATTTTTTTTTGTTAATACTCTAGTTTCCGAGAAAATCAACAAAATAAATTGAGTGAATAATTGGGAAAAGTACAAATTTTGTCATATGCAAGACAGCTGGTCGTGTCTTATCAGTGTAATACAGTTACTACACTTGTCCTGCCCCAAAAGCAAAGTGGTGGAGAGGGGGCGAAGCTTACAGGACGAAAAGAGCAAATTGGCCAATGCAGAAAATGCAAAATTTTTAGGTATTAATTTTGACTTTTTAATTAAATTAAATTAAATTAAATATTCTTTATTTCAGACCATAGATCCATATTGTGTTAGTAAAGTACCTTATATCTATTGTTAGTAACAAGTTCAAGATAGGCATTAAAATTAAAAATAAACATTAAAAATAAAAATTATATGCAATGTGCTTAAGGCGATGATCACGCGAGAGGGTATGTTCCCGTGTTCACCACCCTCCGCACAAAGCACTTCCAGAGCGGCGATGTGAATCGGTCCGCCAATGTCTTCAGGATGCTATTCGGGCTGTTTCTCACTCTAGTGATCAGGGAACTCGTTTTTTTGCGTATTACAGCATCAAAACCGTCAGTTAGATACTCGGCAAACATCCCTGACGCACTGCAAAAACGAGGCAGCCCCAACATCATCCTAAAGACATTATTGTACTGAATTCGCAGGGTTTCCAGCGATTTTTTGGTGTGTTTGACCCACAGATTTCCCGTGTACAGGTTTTGACAGTATGCTTTAAATAGCGTCACCTTTACGTCCTCTGTACAGCGAGAGAATCTGCGAGCCAACATGTTACCCCTAACCGCTAAAGCCCTCCGCTCCCTTTCAATATCCCCATCATCTTTGAGGTCGCTCGTCAAGATATGTCCCAGATATTTAAATTTCTTTACACGTTTTATGTTCATGCCATTTAGGGTAATATTAGTTTTGTTGTCGGGACATTTACCAGCGGCCTCAAAGACCATGTATTCTGTCTTTTTTACATTATACGTTAGTCCATGACTAACAGCATAAGACTCGCAGACCTTCAGCATATCATTGAGCCCCCCCACCGTAGGGCTGAGCAACACCATATCATCCGCATAGCTAAGGTTGTTTACGCTAACGCCATCTACTCGACAACCGACATGCATGCTGCTCAGCTCCACGATAAGATCGTTGACGTACATGTTGAAGAGCTTTGGAGAGGACAAGCCACCTTGTCTCACTCCGCACTCCAACACATACGCCTCCGACAAGGAATCCGCCCACTTGACATAGTTAGTCTGATTTGCATACCAGAACCTAAGCAAGTTTTGAATTTCATCCGGTACACCCCTGCTCCCTAGCTTTCCCCAAAGCACATCATACGACACCAGATCAAAGGCCTTGGAGAGGTCCAGGAAGCAGGCATACACCGGCGTCCCACGGTCAGTGTAGTATTGGACAGTATGCTTAAGGCTGACTATGGCACTTTCAGTCGAGAGTCCAGGTCGAAACCCGAACTGTGCATCATGCAGGTTTGAATATTTTTCCAGTTCAGAGTTAAGCACACTATCCAACACCTTAGCAATCGCAGTTGCCAGAGAGATAGGACGATAGTTCCCCCTATCCGAGATGTCACCAGTCCTATCCTTCACAATGGGCACAACAATGGTTTTAATTAAGTCATGTGGTAAATAAGAGTGACTTATGCACATTGAAAAGAACAAGGCCAGCAACCTCGGTAGGTGAACCCCTGCATACCTCAAATGTTCCACACTGATGCCGTCATGTCCCGGAGATTTACCACCAGTCATTTTTTTGAGAGCCAACCTGATTTGGTTTGCGGTGACGTGCATAGGCAGAGCCTCTCCCCGACATGCCGACTCAGCGCTAAAGTGGGCGGACACCGATGGTCCAAGAGGAGAGCGAACCCCAAAGTGATGCATGAAGGCATTGGCGATGCGTACCGGCTCACACACCCCGTTCACGCTCACAGGCAAACCAGGCCTAACGTTACAATTTCTAGCAGCTTTCCAAAAACTTTTAAAATCTTTTGTCGATCGGTGTTTTGTTAGAACGTCCATTTTCAGCTGATCCTGGTTTCGTTGACACCATTTTAGACGATATTTAAAATATTTTCTACTATTATTCATGTAATCATAGATTTTTCCAAACATCGGACGATCGTGAAGTACCCAGATTTTGAAATCAAGCCTGGCCTGCCTATGAGCATCACGAACATGTTTGTTCCAGCCACAAAGATGTCTGTTTTTATTTAGCTTAGCACAAGGCTGCTTCTTAGTTTTCATAGCGGCGTGACATAGGGCACCTACAATACGATCATACAGCTTATTCAGAATCATCTTATGATCCTCCAGACTGCACAATCCGCGACTACAATTTGCAAACTCGGAGGGGAAATCAATATTTCGAAGCGCGTTATGACAAAGTTCTCGATACTTATTTATTTGCGCTTCGTCTCTTTCGCCCCATACTACTGAGTTACTAGGTAAGTCGCGGGTTGCCGCAAGTTTAGGTCTAACAATGTCAATGTTACATTTAATGGTTAAGGGTAGGTGGTCCGACACAAATACATCTTCATCCACCTCTACCTCTACCACGGTCAGCCAGGCTGAATTTGAGACAACGCAGTGGTCTAGCCACCGCCTACATTTATGAGCAGCGCTAACGTAAGTGTACGTGTTAGATCTTAAGCCTAGTCTTTCAATGTCAGCACATGTCCAACCCTGGTCGCAGCAGAAATGGTCTAGTTCGTTGTAAAACAATTCATGAGGATGTGCGTTAAAATCGCCCAGAATAAATACACTTTCTATATTTTCGCTTTCCACTACTGCACTAATTTCACCTAAAACCTCCGCAAATAACGGTAGGTTTTCAAGAGAATCTGTAGGCATATACACTGAAAATACAATTATGGACCGTCCCCCAATGGTAGCTTTTATAGCTACCAGACGTGTACTTTTACAGTTAACCACACACACATTGTCAAAAACACCTTTTCTCCAAAGGATGGCAACCCCCCCATGCGGCCTACCCCTCAATAAGCCAGTTGATACATCGACAGCCGATTTCCCTGTGTACTCAAAATCACTTGATATGTCTCCCAAAAAAGGCAAATCATGGGGAAGAACACATATCTCCTGCAACGCTACGATATGAGATTTTTTACATAAGTTCTGAATGTCATTAAGTGACCTTTTTACAAAAAAACAATTAAAGCTTGTCAGGCTGAGATATTCTTTATTTTGTAAAGTCATATCTAGGTAGGACAATAGGTTAACTATTACAATTTTTATCAGTATTTGTTTTGTACCTAAAATGTACAAAACGTCTAAACCTAATACCACTGGGCCAAAAATCATCCTTTAAAAAAAGATCCAACTTATTTCTTGACACATACAATTTATACGCATTATACGGTTTAGTTTTTCGCATATTTATCAGTTCTAAAGATACACTTTCATTAGTTTTTTCTTTTAAATAGCTTACAATGTCACATAAACTGGCCTCTTTACTAACATTCGAGATTAGTAGTGGCACTTTCACATCGGCCGCTCTAAATTTGCCGTTAGGCGCAATTGGGGCACACCCTCGTTGTCCTATTAACTTATATTGCTTAGATTTTTTACTCACTACTACTTGCCATTCCGGGTCCACTACCACTGGACCATTTTTCACGTTCAACTCACAACCACTCACGCGCACTCGCGAGACGGTCGGACTGGAACTCGTAAGCACGTCACGGTTAGCAATATTGGTAATCGATCGAGTTAAACTAGTAGTATGCGAGGCGCTCGCGCAGGTCGAGGTCATCAAAGCCGGAGTACACGCCGGGGCCACGCCGCGCAACTGAGGGTGTGGTGTTGTCTCGCTTTCACTTGCGTCCTCAACGTACGAGCGCGTCACCCGGCAGCTGCTCTCGCTCACACTCGCTGATCCCGCCGTAGTGGCTGCCGCCGTAATATCTGATATTGATTACATTGCCACTAAAGAATTCGCCCTTAAAATATTTGCAGTATATTTTGTTACACCCTATATACATACCTACATTTTATATTGAAATTATTTGTACTGTATCCGATTTTTTAAGGCGATCTCGTTTAGCTCATAAATGGGCGAGGCCAATTTTCAGCCAAAAATCCATTCAGACTTAAAGCTGTTAATAACAGCTATATGCTTGAGACTGTGGACCTGTACAATGTGCATAGTTTGAAACATCTAATCGTTAAATATGCCCTCGCCATATCTCACCCGCTCTGAAATCGGCATTACATTTGCAGCGACCTTCGCTTCTTATCGCACTGACAGCGAGTTCAAACTACGTCATGTCAAACAAAAGAATGAAACAAGTTTTCTTGTGTCAGGGCATACGACGATTTAAATGTATGTCTTAAAGGTAAGAAATAATACCGTTACTAACATTAATCTTATATCTTATGGAATATCTTATGGACTATACTATCGAACATCAACACTAAAATTATAATTAACACTGCTGCTCTAATAGTCTTATTCACCTTTTTTACAGACTGTAACAACCATAATTTGTTTTTTTTTTGCTTTTGTTTTCTTCTTTCTGTCACAGTCGTTTAACTTAATTTTATAGTAGACGGAACGTATAGTGTCAGAATCAACATAAACTGTTTTAACTAGTGGTGGAAAAAAATTAAGGCAAATGTGTAACATATTTATCCTAGCATAGTTGTAATACAATGATGCTGTTTTTTTCCTAAATAAATAAATAAATAAATAAATAAATTAACAGTATCGTCATACACAGGTAATCTTTTGTGTAGTTCACAAAGCAAGTTTCGGTAAAGGAAGCTAATTACGCCTCAAATTCTGTTGTCATTGTGTACATTAATTGTGTTATTTCTGTTAGAACAATGGGCTTGGAACGAACAAATTGCCCCGCCCGCCTTCCCCGCTACCCTTTCACTCCCTTTAACTGCCATCTTAATTAACATTGTCACAATCAGGAATAGCTGATAGTAAATTTTTTATATTAAATCAAAGTGTTTGTGTTTCATTTAATCATAAAAAAATATTTCTTATTTATCCTTCGCAAGGAGTGACACAGAACATTTATATTCTTTTCTATAATCGAAATAAAAATGTATAATTAATTATGGACTTCTTACATGAGTCTTTGGTCCCATCCCAATGTGCAACTGAAGGTACGTCGACATTAGCTTATATTGACGTATCGAGAACTCAATCGAGAATGATTTTAAATATTTTGTATTTAAATATTTTTATAAATGCAGGCTTTTACCCTTGTGATGTTGTTTATGTCCATTGCCAGCGGTTATCACTTGCCTTACCATCAAGAGACACTCTTGCTCGTTTGCCTCCCCTTAACATAAAAAAAATCAAATATTTACACATCAAAATATATTTAAAAATATTTCCAATATTGTAAACGAAAAACCGAAACAACCCCTAATGCCCTGTCATCGGCCCGCGATCTATTCTCACGAGCATTGTTTGAAGCCGAGCGCCCGTTAGCCTGTTGACCACCCCTGCAATTGATTACAATCCGATGAAACTGCGAATTTGAACCTTATGTGCGAATGGAATCGCGACCAACTGTCTACGACTCCTGGAGTCCGGAAATATTCACGGCTTTTTATAGGCTACTAGCAGTAGCCCGCGACTTCGTCCGCGTGGATTTCAGATTTTTTTACCCAGTTTTTAGCGGGAAAGCGTAACAGAAAGAGAGACTGAGTTACTTTCGCATTTAAAATATAAGTTAGGATAAATTAAAATCGTTAAATATGCCCTCGCCATACTTGGACCCGCTTTGACATAGGCTCTATTATGTAAAGCGACGTTCGCTTAACGATTTACCGTCGATCAACAAAATGCCACAGTTTTCTGATGTCGGGGCATATTAAAAGATTTAAATCTATGTTGTAGGCATTCTTGGGTTCGTGAACACGATTCGTAGTCAACACAAACTTGTGATAGCTTCAGTGCCGAGATACCGATTACATCAGTGGAACTACCTTTGCTCCTGTTAGGCAATACCCTAGCATAAGGTTTGAGTTTAGGGTTTGGTTCGCAACAACTTAAATCTACTTAATAGAAAAAAAAATCTTTATTCTCTCTTCATGTGATTTGGTCTAAGATCCCGCCATACAAGAACCTTCATCGAGATGCTTATTGGATGAAACATGTTTTATACATTTCAACATTTACATGTCAATTATTATATTTCATATGGGTTGCCTAGTAAATTTCAGCCCAGGATAAAAAAAAATAATACAAAAGAATTAAATAACTCTAGAATCAAAGTTAAATGAAATTGAAATGTCACCATCACATTTAAATGTTCACGTATTATTCATTACTAAAACATTGATTGTTGAGTGTATAACATCCTGTTTTCTATAGGTATGAAGAAAACTTCTTCACATAATAACTTACAGTCACATTTTTCTTTCACTCTGTCATCCCTAAAATGTATTTTCACACATAAATCACAGAAGCGACCCAGAAACAGGGTGGTTATGTCAGATACGTAATGGTTTAGTGGAAACTATTTAATACCTTAACGATTTTTCTTTGTTCCGTTAGGATTGTGAAATAAATTGATAAGTTTAAAATTACTTTAAGCTACATAGCTTTTACCCGTCTCATGGGAGCATTTAATCGGGATAAAAAGTATTCTATCACCTAGGTCAGCCCAAACCCCGCCTGAATACCAAATTTCATCAAATTCCGTTTAGTAGTTCAGTGTGATTGACGGATAAACATTAAAACAAGGAAACTTTCACATTTATATGGTATAACTTCCCCCCTTTGGTTTTAGATTTGATTAAGTCATATTATTCTAATTTATCTTTTGTAATTAGTTGTAAAGACGGTTACACAATCCCTTTAAATTATAATATTGGTCTATTTCAGGGATGCTGTTTATCTCCTATAGTATTTAATGTAGTTATAAATATTTTAATTGACACTTTGATTTTACAGGAGAAGAAATGGGGTTATCGGTTTAAAATAAATAATCAGTACACAGAATCAATCCTAGCCTTTGCTGACGATCTCGCAATCTTGACACGAAACCCGAAGCAGTGTCAAGTGTTATTGAAAAAGGTGGATGAGTTCTGTGCTTGGACTGACGGCATGAAGGTGAAACCAAGTAAATGCTATTGCTTATGTCTGGGTAGACGAGATACGAAATTTACATCTTATGACCCTGGACTCACGATTGGCGGTCAGAATGTTGCCACAATTTCTGAAGCGCTCCCGTTCAAATTTCTAGGCAGAAAGATAGACTATAGAGGCCGCACACCATCTTTGGATGGTATTGTTGAGGATTTCATTGATTCCATTAGTAGGGTTGAGAACCAACCCATAGGGAACATTAAGAAGCTATGGATCTACAACAACTACCTGTCATCGCGCTTGTCTTGGCCTTTCCTCGTGTATGACTTTGGCAAAACCCTTTTGTCGCGACTGGATGCCGTTGTTGTGAAATCGTTGAAGTCTTGAACTGGATTAGCCCACTCGGCAGACCCCTCAACACTATTTAGGGGCAAAAATAGTTTTGGGATGAACCTAAACAAGCCATCGGAGCTTTACAAACATCTTAGAGTCACCAAGATGCACATTCTGGGTAAATCGAAAGACAACGCAGTGGCAACACTCCCAAAAGATAAGAATATGAGTGAGTTAGAGTCTAGGCTACGGTTCCATAAGCAGTTTATGGTGGGAGCGCAAACAAACAGGGTAGGATTGGGATGTCGAGGAAGAGAGGATGACCGGAACATCATTAAGTCTTTTCTGCGAATGGATGAAGATAACGAGTATAGAGTACATGCGCTTAATCTCGAAATGCAAAACGAGTGGGTGTCCCTTGGTGAGTTTTGTATCCCTTTAGCACTGAAGTGGCGGTCGATACTGTACGATTGGTCTCCAGCGCTGCTTAAATTCTATCTGAATGCCTTTCAGTTGACCCTACCTGATCAGAGCAATCTTGTAAGGTGGGGAATGGCGGTAGACAAAACCTGTTTGCTCTGTGGTGAGGCTGTAGGTACCGCGAGGCATTTGTTGGTGGGATGCAGAGTACTCCTAGACAGAGGTCACTACTCTCGCCGCCATGACGGAGTGTTGCAGATCATACGTGAAGCGGTGAGCCTTTCAATAGCAAGAGCAGCAAAAGGTTTGACGACGAATACAAGAAACATCAACTTCGTCAAGGAAGGATCTACCAAGAAGTCCAAAGTCAAACCTTACTCCATCGTTAGTGTAGCTCCAGATTGGAAGATCATGATGGACACGTATGAAAAGCACTACAGTATTCCAGAGGACATTGCGTTATCGTCGTCTAGACCAGACCTTTTCGTTTATTCTAGAAAACTTAAACGCGTACTGTTGGTAGAACTTACTGTTCCATGGGAGACAAACATTCCCAAAGATCACGCGTTTAAAACAAATAAGTATTATGACCTAACCAACGAAATTACTAAAAATGGTTATATAGCACGGTTGTATGCTGTGGAAGTGGGTGCGAGAGGTATACCAGCGAAATCTCTCTACAACCTACTGAAGGACTTAGGATTACCAAGATCTAATATTAGCTCCTTACTGGAAAGAGCAACTAAAGCCGCTTTACTCGGCTCGTACCAAATATGGTTGGGAAGGGAGAGGAATGACATCGGTGGAGGTGATCGTTAGTATACTATAAAGGGGCCCCTTAAACCTACACGCTGGGTCGCAAGTCCCAGGCGCCGACTGACATTCCTCTCTGTTCCACGCGATGGACCCGGCACCCGCACGGAGAATCCATGGATAGCTAAGAAGTTCGTCTCATTAAGTGTGAGAAATACTCTATTTTCTTACATAAAATTCCATCACTTCACGCGTCTAACGCGTTCGACCCGGCCTGCGTGGCGCTGGACCAAGGAGACAGTGAGCGGCCGACGCGAAATTTCACTACAGATACTAAACGCTACGAGCTGCTACGATCGACCCACACCGTGTGCGTGATTTTGCTATTCTAAACCTATAGGAGTTACTAATTTAGTTAATCAGCCGACGTATAACATTTCACCTCGACTATGCCAAACCTGCCGCGTTCACCTCCTCAAGGATCACAGACAAACAGAAGTCCAACTCATTACGGTTCGGACCCCGAGATAAATAAAAATTGCCAGACCAACTGGAACAAAGAGGAGTTTTTGAATATATCACGAAGATTTAAACGCAAATTATCAGAAGCACCTGGCACTTCCGACACATTAATTGAGTCTAGGCTGGAAGATCTGCACCAGTCACAGGAGCACCGATTTGATGTTCTTACGAAGGCTATAACTACGCTCATTGAGCAAAACTCTGATATTCAAAAGTCCGTTGCGTCCATGTCAACCAATTATGAAAAGTTAATAGCTAAGGTTGACACTCTGGAAAAAGAAAACGCACAACTTAAGACAGAAGTCCGAACCCTTGAAACGAAGGTTGAATCATTGGAGAAGGATTCGAATTCGGGTTCGTTAGAAATAAGAAATATTCCGAAATCAGAGCATGAAAATAAGCACAATCTAATAGAAACAGTAAAAGCTATTGCATTAATAACTGGATCAGACCCCACAATCGAAGATCGGGAAATTCAGGATATTTATCGAACTAAGTCGAATGCCATTGTGGTGCGTTTTAACTCCACGCTAAGAAAACAAAGCGTAATAACCAAATTCAGGGAATTCAACAAGTCAAAGCGAGCGAATAAGGAGCCACAGCTGAACACAGAGTCCCTGTCTATTCAAGGAGCGGTTCAACAAATCTACATTTCGGACCATCTCACAGGGAAATCGCGCCATCTCTTCTATCTGGCAAGAGAACTCAAAAAACAAAAGAAGCTAGCCGCCGCCTGGACATCCTTTGGCAATATCTACGTCAAGAGGGAAGACGGTGACCAGCCAACCCGGATACTGAGCCCTGAAGACCTGGATAGTATTAATAGCATTAAGCCTATATAACCGATATCTTTAAACGCTGTATATCTATATATATATATTATGTATATTAAGTCTAGCAATAAGTACCTACTGTAGGATTGGGTTAGTTAGGTCAGTTTCAAAAAAAAAATCCTTACTTCAATTACTGTAAAGTTAGCTTAATCAAAACTAAAATATAAATTTTGCTTAGTTTTTAGAGTATTAAAATGGTTAAACCAATTATTGAATCAGTGCAATTGGGCCTGGATTGTGTGACTGTAGCTACATCTATGACATGCGACATCGAAGACATTAAAACCCACCTAAATTCTAGTAACAACGGACGTACCATTAACATAGTCTCTCAAAACATCCGTAGCATTAATTGTAATTTTCATGAATTTACGATATTCGCAGATCGATCCAATACAGATTGGGATGTTGTGGTGCTCACTGAGTGTTGGCTCGCGAAATCTTACCTTATACCGAATTATGCAGGCTACGCCCACGCGGCAACCACACAACACAGTACCCAAAATGAAGGTGTGGTGATCTACCATAAAAGGCACATTAAGTGCAACATAGAAGAACCGAGAGTGTCAAATGCTAATTGCCTTGTCTTGAAAATGGGTTACGAAGCGTGTATCATAGCAATCTATCGCCCACCAAGTGAACACAATATATCCGACTTTGTCAAAGATCTGGATTCACTCTTATAGACTGAGATCCCAGAGCCCCCAGACCTACGTCATTTTAGCAAAGCTGAAATTTTGAGGATTGTTAGTATAATGTGTTATTAAGAAGGTATGCGCACCCACTAGCTTGAAAGTGGGGCCGTTTCTCAGGTAGCACGAAGTAAAGGTACAAAAAAAAAATAGCTAACCTACGTCAAAGTAGCAAAGATCGTTTTCATATATGTTATTGAGTATATTATGTAGAATTAAAATTGACTATTGCCGGACACTTTCCCGGGGCCATTACTTTTACCAGACGTCTTGAATATTATTATAAAAATTAGGTAAACTACGTTATAGTAGCAAAGCTAAATTTTATATATGTTATTTAAGGTATAATTTTAAGACCCTTCGTATACGGACAGACCAATCCGAAGGGCCCTTCGTCCCCCCAGACGCCATTAAACTTTCCCTGTGAGTGCGAGAGTGAGGGCATTATTCATACGCATGAATGTAAGTGACAACACTATATTGTTCCAACAGACTATGCACTTATAGGCACCGTGCAGAAACTATAGAGGGCGTTATATATATTGCGACTTTTTTCTGTGGTTTGACAGTAGAATTACCGACATTGACAGCGAGCTACTAATATAATGTGAAAATCGAAATATTATTAAAGTGTGAATATTTGAAGTGTTTGTGAAGGTGTAATGGCTTCATTAAATTGTGCTTTTTGTGGAAAATGTGATAAACATTTATTATTATTTTCTGACGAGACATTGAAAAAGTGTCAGAAAATTTTATCAGCTAGAAAGGAACATAACCTGAAATATAAAGATATTGTTATGCCTCATGATTTATTTGAAAATGGATATAATAGACAGTGCTATAAATCATTTACTGGTTTGATGAAAAAATATATGTCTCAAATATCTCAAAAAGCTGATGTCAAGAATGCGTGATGATGAAGATGATTTAAATATTCGATTCGAATGTGAATTTGATGGGGGAAGTAACAACTCAGACGATGATGATGGTGATAATGAAGATAAAACTACGAAGATAAAACTACGAAATAAAACTACGAAAAAATTTTTTTTCTATTTTAAATTGTGAATATTTTAACATTTAAAATAAATTTTATAGAGAAAACCATATAATATTTTATAATTCTATTCTTGAAATAATACCCAAAATAATATTCCTCATCTTCCTAACGCTCCAAGTATTTTTAATCCCAACTAATATTATAAATGCGAAAGTAACTCTGTCTGTCTGTCTGTCTGTCTGTCTGTCTGTCTGTTACGCTTTCCCGCTTAAACCTCGCAACCGATTTTGATGAAATTTGGTACAGACAATCTTTAGACCCTGAGACAGAACATAGGCTACTTTTTATTTCGAAAAAAAGAAATCCACGCGGACGGAGTCGCGGGCGGCCGCTAGTATTCAATATATTTTAAATTTTTAGTTCAGTAGCACGCGTTCAATTTAATATAGTGTAAAATCTTTTGGAACAATATAGTGTTGTCACTTACATTCATGCGTATGAATAATGCCGTCACTCTCGCACTCACAGGGAAAGTTTAATGGCGTCTGGGGGGACGAAGGGCCCTTCGGATTGGTCTGTCCGTATACGAAGGGTCTTAAAATTATACCTTAAATAACATATATAAAATTTAGCTTTGCTACTATAACGTAGTTTACCTAATTTTTATAATAATATTCAAGATGTCTGGTAAAAGTAATGGCCCCCGGAAAGTGTCCGGCAATAGTCAATTTTAATTCTACATAATATACTCAATAACATATATGAAAACGATCTTTGCTACTTTGACGTAGGTTAGCTATTTTTTTTTGTACCTTTACTTCGTGCTACCTGAGAAACGGCCCCACTTTCAAGCTAGTGGGTGCGCATACCTTCTTAATAACACATTATACTAACAATCCTCAAAATTTCAGCTTTGCTAAAATGACGTAGGTCTGGGGGCTCTGGGATCTTAGACTATTACGAGAATTAAAAAACTATAGCAATGTTTTTTTATGCGGAGACATAAATATTGATATAGGCCCCAATTCAAATGACTTGCGTCACTATGATTACCTTAACATGCTGGCATCCCATTCGCTTCTACCTGCCCATACAATGGTAACACACGGCCGAACATGTCTCGACCACATGATCATTAAAACCAAAAAGGAAGCTCTCTGTTTTGTAGTGGAATCATCGATCACAGACCACGAATGTGTTGCTCTCTCTGTTAAACTAAATCACCCCCTGGATCACTACAAAAGGACTAAAAATACCCTTTTTTTTTTTTTTTTTTTTTTTTTTTTTTTTTTTTTTTTTTTTTTTCGATGGGGAATGCATTGACGCACCATGACACCGCAGGCCAGCGTAGCCTGCGGCCGTGTGTGGGACTCGGGCGCATAAAAAGACTGCGCCCACTACCCACTAAACCCCATCGGTTTCCCTTCTCGCTCGCATAAGGACGGATCGCTGCCAGCCGCCGTTGGGCGGCTTATGTTCGACCCGTCCTTCGAGCGCCCCGACCTGATGCGGTAGGCCTGGGCTGGCGCCTAGGGAGGACCACCCGAGAAACTAGGTGGTCCCCAGACATGGCTCGGGTGACCTTGTGCAATGCGCGGGTTGGGGAGCTACCCCCCCGCGCAGGTCACCCAACACAGGCCTAGAGGGCACGCACGTGAGCGCGCCTCCTCCGGCCCGGCCGTCTACGCCGGAGCGGAGCGGAAAGAGGGTCCTCCTCCCGCTCGCGCTCCTTTGCCTCCTTCTGCGAGATGACTTGTTCGCAGAAGGAGGCGGCCGCCTCCCACGCTCGTCGACTGGCGACCATGGCTTGCACCAAGGTTGGCAGCGAGAGGTGGCCACCGCCTAGCGCCGCGATTAACTCGCGGCGCTCGTGTCGCCAGGCCGGGCACTCTTCGAGAGTGTGCTCGGCCGTGTCGTCGGGAGCGCCGCAGTGATGACACAGCGGCAACTCCTCCCGACGGGCGACACGGTACAGGTAGTGACCGAAGCACCCATGTCCGGTCAGTACCTGCACCAGGCGGTAGGTGAGGCAGCCGTGCCGGCGCTCCACCCACTCCCTCAACACCGGACGAATCGCGTCGATCGTCCGGTGGCCGGCACTCGGGGCTCGGAGAGCCTCCGCCCAATTGGCTAGGGCCTCCTCCCTAGCCTGGGCACGACCCAGCGCCACCTCCTCCAAGAGGACTAAAAAAAAAAAAAAAAAAAAAAAAAAAAAAAAAAAAAAAAAAAAACCCTAGACTATGACGGACTGGAAAGAGACTTACTCTTACTAGATTTTCAACCAGTGATAGAATGTATCGATCCAAACAAAGCCGCTGATCTCTTAACCAATCTTCTCAATTCCGCAGTTGCTCTGAACTCCAAACAAATAACAATTGGAACTAAGAACCGAACTAGCAAGCCATGGGTCAATCAAGGTATCCTACGTTGCTTAAAAAATAGAGACAACCTGCATAAAAAAAAAAAAAAAGTAAAAAAGGATCCTAATAACGAGATACTAATAGTTACTTATAAGAGATATAGAAACTTCTGTAAAACACTCCAAAAAAAGACTAGGAGGACGTATGAGAGGCGTGAAATTGGGGAAGCAATGGGAAATAACAAAAAGCTTTGGGAGGTAATTAAAAAAATTACAAACATACCAAAAAAACAAGATCATTCGCCTTGTCTAATATCTCTAACCGACCCTAATGGAACTACAAATAATGTTAACATGTTTTTTGCGAATATAGGAAAAGAACTAGCAGAAAAGTGTATCGCCTCTTCCAACTACTCTTCTACTACCCATTATAATACTGCTAATTCGCCGGTAAATTCTCTGGTTATTCCTCCCACTAGCGAGAATGAAGTTTACTTATTGATAAACAATTTAAAAAGCAATTGCGCAGTAGGCATTGACCAAATATCAAGCAACATTATTAAAAAATTCGCACATCTTCTCACTGCACCCATTACCCATATATGCAATCTTGCAATTTCTTCAGGAATCTTTCCGCAAGCCTATAAAACAGCAATTATAAAGCCCATTCACAAGGGCGGAGCAAAAGACTGTGTCAACAACTACCGGCCAATAGCAATTCTCCCTTCACTATCAAAAATTTTAGAGAGGTTGATCAATAAACATTTGATTAACTTCTTAGAAACTAATAGCCTGCTCTCACCGTCACAATATGGTTTTCGTCCTGGTAGGTCTACCAACGACGCAGTCCACGATCTGACTAATCTTATAATGAACAGTCTGGATAATAGGAAGAAGTGCCTTACTATTTTTCTAGACCTTGCCAAGGCCTTTGACACAGTCTCAATCCCCCACCTACTGCATGGGCTTGAAAACATTGGAGTGAGAGGCATTCCCCATCAACTCTTCACATCTTACCTCACAAACAGATCCCAGCGAGTAAAAATTGGGCAACATCTTAGCGATGAAATGCCGGTGAATTTCGGAATTCCGCAGGGTAGCATCAATGGGCCAACACTCTTCTTGGTCTATATCAATGGTCTCTGTAATCTTGATCTGGACAAAGGGACCGTACTGACATTTGCAGATGATACAGCCCTATTTTTTAGCGGAGATAGTTGGAAAGAAGTATTTGCCAGCGCTGAACGGGGTCTTAGGACAGTGACTGATTGGCTTAACAAAAATATTTTAACGTTAAATGTTACGAAAACTAAATATCTGGCTTTTGCTCATAAAACCAACCTTCTTCCTTCTCCCACTCATACTATAACCGTTCATTCATGCTCATCTGAGAATTCTAACTGTTCTTGTCCTCCATTAGAGCGGGTAGATTCAATGAAATACCTGGGAGTTACACTGGATCAAACAATGAATTTCAGACCGCATATTCAAACTCTAACTTCTCGAGTACGTAAGCTCATATATATATTTAAGTCATTAAGACATACAGCCGACCGAGAAACTATCAGGATGGTCTATCTTGCATTATGCCAAACAATCTTGGACTATTGCATCACCTCTTGGGGTGGGTCTTCAAAAACCCATCTAATACACTTGGAGAGGGCTCAGAGGGCTGTATTGAGGGTGGGTGCGGGTCTTCCCTTTCGTTTCCCTACAAGAACTCTTTACAAAGACTGGGATCTACTTACCGTTAGACAATCATTCCTCCTACATACTACACTAAAGCAACATGCACTAATACGCTATGATCCCAACTTGAACAGAAACAAGAGGAGGAAAGGTAAAGTCTGCAACCTGCCACCTCTCCAATCCCAGCACGCCCGACAGTTCTTTTGCTTCCTCGGTCCCTACATATATAATCAACTTAATGCCATACTCTCAATTTATTCTCTTCCAAGAGTTTCTTGCAAAAAAAAGGTCACCCGTTGGTTAAAGACATTAAATTATCTAGACACTGAATCCCTGCTGCATCCCAAGAAGTGACTTTCCCATGTTTCAATTTCTTCTTTTTCTCGTTTATATATATATATTCTTGTGAGGTTTTTGTTTTTATAATTTTAAAATAATATGCAGATGGCTGTCAATACTTTTAGCTACACTCATTTTTACTCTTCTTTTGCTTATACTTTTATTTTGATTTGATAATCATATCTTATTTTTCACGCATGCTTTATGATTGTTGTCGATATTCACCAAGAATCTAACTACATACACATGTGTTAAGATATCCTATTAAGGGGGAGAGCACTGGTGACCGGTATTACGGGTCTCTTAATAGAAACCTATTTCCGGCACCAGTCTCTCACATATTATCATAGCATTAATGATTCTCTGTAATCCTAGTTTAAGTTTCAACCATGTAACAAATGTGTGAGAGAAAATAAAGTTTATTGTATTGTATTGTATTGTATTGTACTTTATGCTTCCTTTTTCTTGGAAAGATCGTGAAGTAGAAACACGTAGATTTAATAGTAGGTAATAAATAGTTAACTGTTATATCAAATATGTAAGTCGAACGAAGGTTTTTGACCGGGGTACTAGTGTCACTTACAAATTATGAATTGAATGTTTCTTGATTTAATCAAATTAATTAAATTAAATTCGTTGAACTAACATACCTACCAATTGCCTAGTTCCAAACTCAGCTCAAATCTTGTACTATGGATGCTACGGAACGGATATATCCACGTAAATACATTTATTAGCATTAATGACTTGAGTACAAATGTCGGTTTACATCACATAAACATTTGCCCCTAGCGGGATTCGAACCTTTGGTTTTGTAGTCAAGGCCTCTGACCACTAGACCAATGAGCCTGCCAATAAATTATGTAAACTAAATCATTATTTTAGTACCGGTGTTTATTTCCAAAGCTATCCTATTAGAGACGAAACTTTATAGGTGTCGACAGAAAGCCTATCGAGAAAGTGGCTACTACATTCTTTACAATAGACGGACACTTAAGATAACATCGTTCTCTGATCTTCGACACTTTAATTTCAAGAGTGCCTTAGTTAGTCACAGCAAATTTCACGTCTGGCCTTGGCATTTAACAAATTACATAATGTTCTAGCGTTTTTTTTGCATATCAACAGTAGGTTGGTACTTATCGCAGAGAATATGTATGTTTTGTCAACATAGGTGCATTTAGACATAATCACCACGCTTGCAAAATGCAGATTGGTGATCACAAACCCGGCCTGTTTTTGGGGAAATCGAAAGGAATTTGGCCAGCAAGGGAATCAAACCTTCAAACCACGGCCGAGTACCTAAACCATTAGAAAATCGAGGAGTTTTTACTTATTAAACAAAATTAAAAGATGTAACGAGAAACCAACGAGCTTGGTGTTCGAAAAAGAATATTCATGTACGGATCGGAAGAAGTGAATTTGCAGTAATGTGTCGAGCGTTGAAACAATATCGTACTTTTTGTCACAAGAGCTTTGTCCCTTGAAGTCAATGGCGTGCGAAAAACGTGTGACCAGACTAGAATGTTTTCCATTTGGACACGTTTGGTAATTCAAACAAAACGACTAAAACGTACGTAACTCGGATACACGGCTGGTGTATAAATAGCTGCTACCATAGATTTAAATTGTTGGAAATGCCCCGGTCCCTGAAAACTGTGGCGTAATTTTGTTCGACTTGACATACGTTCAAACATGCTGTCACTGCGATAAAAAGGGACTGTCGCTTCAAATGTTAGTGCCATTTTCAGAGCGCGTCGAAGTATGGCGAGGGCATACATATCTAACGACGTAGATTTAAATCGTCGCTGCTACATTTAAATACAGAATTTGTGATATTTTTTCGCCACACATCTGTCGCCGGAATCAATCTCCGTGTGTTGTGATAGGATAATGTAAAAACCACACTTGTACAACTTTGGGTAGGTGAAGGATTCGAGGAGGTAGCGCAACTCAAAATTACGACAAGGAGAACTTGCCTGCATCTTGTCCTCTTAAAAATATGTATGTGGATGTTAACCTGTGTATTTGAATTGGGGTGTGGTGGGTATTAGTCTTGTTAACACAAAAAAAGTAATTCGTATGTATTTGTATTACATTAATACTAAATGTTTTCGATGTTGCTTAAAACAAAATAAAATAATAATCTCCGTTAAACACACACTTTTTGCAATTCAAACCTTTGTTTCTTGCTTTCCAAAATGAATGAACATCAATACGAGTATTTTGCTTGTATTTATTTATGGTATTTACTTATTTTTCTTTTTAAAAATTGATTGATAAAATGAGGCTTTTATATTTTTATTTTGGTCTCATGTTTGATAAAAACATTGAATAACTGCACACTCAGTCCCACTTAGGTATTTAACCAATGGAATATTAGACCGAAGATATTCTATGAGGAAGGTGATAAAGATTTTATGGAATCATATTTTGTTATATACCTAGTAAGAATTTAAAGTGTACAAGTTCAAACACTACTATCGTTTTGCTAGATTATAAACCGCACTCTGTCATTTATTTTCTTTTTCCTTCCGCAAGGGTTTATATTACTTAATGAGGAATTCCAGGATGTTTAGGTACTGGAGCCTTAATAAAAATACCTGGAATTTCTTATTTTCATACTAAAAATAGGGGTTGAAGGTGGGCAGGGTTATCATTTTCTAATTTACTGACGATTAATTAGTGCTTCTATGAAGCCTACTTAAATAAGAATATTTTGGGTTTAATTATAACCAGCCCATTTTTGTTTCAGTCACCGTGTCACTGAACATAACCCTACTGGCATGCAGCACTCTGGGACTGCTGGCTTGTGTCTTACTCATATTTGGAGTTTATAAGGTAAGTTTAAACACGAGAAATAGGTTAAGAGTGAGACTTCCTTAAAGCGGCGATGTGTGGAGCGAAGCGAAGATGTGCCGTGACTAGCCAATAGGATTTCAATGCTGTCATGGTCACTTGTTACGGCCAAAATCCTATTAGCTGCTGTCGTCACATATCCGCTTTGGTGGAGTCGCACCCTTACGCCTCTCGCATAAGTTATGTATAGGCTTATCAGAGACACTAATAGTATAAATTATTCACATCAAAGAAAATCCTACTACTATTATAAAGGCGAAAGTTTGTATGTGTGGATGTATGGATGTATGGATGTGTGGATGTATGGATGTTTGTTACTCTTTCACGTAAAACTACTGAATGGATTTGAATGAAACTTTACCACAATATAGCTTATACATCAGAATAACACATAGGATATTGGAAATCGAAATCCACGCGGACGGAGTCGCGACAATAAAATAAATTGTTATTTTTTAAGATAGGTAGAGCTTTGTGGAACATTCACTCGAATAACAATTGTGCTATGTTTCTGCTGGTGAATAAGGTCGCCAGCGCTCGGTTGAGGAGCGATGGGGTTTTCAAACGCAAGGCATCTGCGGTTGTTGATATCAATGGGTAGCGGTGATCACTTACCATTAGGTGATCCTATTGTTATTTTGTGGTTAAAGATATTTATTTTCTCTAAAAGATTTACAAAAATCACTTACAGAGAAACAAAATAGTTCTTATCATTTAAATAAGCGACATAGCGCAGGTAGCATGCAGATAACTAAAGTAACAATATATAACTAAAGTAACAATATAACGGGTAGGTGTGCAAAAAATTACTACGACGATTGCGACACAGCGCAAGGCTTGTTTTATAGGGGAGAGGACACATTTAACATTAGAGCGAGTGGCTGCCTCCCTATCACACAAAAAAACAGTCGTCTTTTATAAAACCAATTATGTCTGAAACTGAAACATCGCGTGTATAAATGCAGCGACGTGATAGCAGAACTCATTTAATATCATGAAGAGAATAGTTTGCTCCTGTCTAAGTTCGTAGTTGTGTTTACTTACGGTATGGAATCGTTAGATTCATACCCAGTTACGTGTGTTAGCGGATGTTCCGATTTCAAAACTTTAATAGTTCCCGACAATGGATTTCCCGGAGTTTGCTCAAGCCAGTTTACATTCGTTCTACGCTCGCAGAGAAATGTCGAAAAAAGCGGAATAATTCACATAAAACCAACTTTTGTTGAAAGCGAAAAAGTTGAATGTTTTCGCTTCGGAATTTATTGGCGATAATGTGGAACGAATCGCTGCTATTAGCTATCGTAATTCGAGTTAAAAACTAAACAAGTGTAAGCGTAAATTAGGATATTTTGAAGATACGTTTTAATGGAACGTGAGATTGGCAGGTCGGGCTTTTACATTAGACCTTAGCATTAGCGGACGCGTCCGCTCAAGTTTCTCGAAACAAACAAACATGCACGTTTAATTCGGGTAATTTGCTGAGATTTCTATCAGGCATTTATTTAGCAAGCGTAGTAACCCATGATTCGATATTCAATTCTCTAAATAAAATGGCGTAAAGTTTTGGAGTAAAGTAACGTATTAGATACGTTTTGGAGTGAGAAAATAATATATTTTTTCGGACGTCTAATTTATTGTAGGTACATGTAACGTTTACTTCAATGTTATTATGTCTTGTGATTATAATAATGATGGTATATAGATTAGATAAACAGATTTTATTTTGCCTTCTTTATAAATATTGACATGTATTTTTCATCATTTTTATCTTTTCAATTTGGACACTGCGGTTGTCCCGGACAAAGGATAATCCCGAACCCTTTACAGCCTTAATATTGTTTAGAGTTGGAAATTGGATCACCATTAAGGGAATTGCTGGAGCTCCCTCATGACATTTATAAAGACTAATGACAGGTTGGTGGTAAATCATTGGGTTTTGAGCAGATAATATTTCAATCAAGTTTGTTTTAGTTTCTGATAGTATTAAATCCTTTGACGACTAGTTTAGTAAAAGTACTTGGAACTTCGCTTCATACGCTCTGGGCAAAAGCAGATACTGCCAATATTTTTTTAAACTTAGGTACCTACTTCTATAGTTCAAGTCATTAGTTGTACCAGACATTTCTGTTTTCCAGTGTCTAAATATGAATTTGAATTATATTCTGACAATCTCGCACATTTATCTGACTCCACGATTAGTAACTTAAGCACTTGTGCTTGAGACATATAAACACCGAGACAAATACAGTATCAGTAAATATGTAATGAATAAGTTAACAAAGTGGAGGGCCCCGTGGTCCCAACAGACACTGCAGTGGGCCAACGGATTCTAGATTCACGGATCACCCAGGACCGGCCCGTGGTCTCACCAGACAGTGGGACCACGGGCCCATGGTGGTGCTCAAGGTCACATCGGTAGGACCACCGTTGACAGTTATTTTAGCTCAGACAGATTACTTCTTTCGGTTCGCGTTCCTATCTCTTAAAGCTTCAGATCATGATCATCATCATCCTAGCGCCCATTCCAGTCGCATCCTCGGCCATTGCCTTGGAGTCCAGGGTCCGCTATTAAAGCTTCAGATCAATATACGTAAAGCGAAGCGCACAGTATGATTTATTTTTTCTATTTTAAATTGTAGTATAATGTATAGTTATTACTCGTATAGTTAAACCTAAAATGTAAATTAATTTCAAAGTGACCCTATGCTAAGCGATATAAGGGATCAGACTGAGGTAAAATAACTGTGAACGCGTAATATTTTGAGCGGAACTCCAGATTTTCCGAGCAAATTGTTCTTGCAAGTGATGCGGGCTGTGGGTCTGACATTGAATGATTGTTCTGTAATTTTTTGCGTGTGTCGCATGTTATAGATTTTAATAGCTGAACAGATTAATTATAGTTTCAAGATTAATATACAGTGGCTTATTGTAGGATTTATGTTTTCAATTTCTATTTCTAAGATAAAACTTGGGCAAACATAATTGTTTTGTTCAAAATAGTTCAGTTTCGCATAATGTAGTGTGTATGTGTGTTTTTCAAATCCCCACTGAACATCCATTAATCATATTTTTGGGAGCAAACATTCGAGAGAAGGTGGTAATTAGCGTAAAACAACAAGAAGAAATTCCGCAAGTATTTTGTATTGTGCAGTATTTATATGGTGAATTTGACCCTAATATAAATATCAAGGCTAGTCAATTCAGCATCAGAGTCGTAGCGTTGCGACGTAATACGCTGGTTTGAGGCCCGAGGCTCCGAAGCAATGGCCGAGGATACAATCGGGAGAGGCGCTAGTCGATGATGATGGTATAGTCATTCCGCCAAACTGCCAAGGGTGGTTTAAAGGACTCCTGAGACGAGATGGACTTTTTTTGTTAATCAACTTGTAAGTATAAATGAGCTATTATTTTTCTAGATCAATTAGGGCAGTTTTCCCTGTACTGCTCAGACAATGTGTCCGTCAGTCCCCTGTCAGTCACGCAGGGGAGCATGATAGCGGTTTGCTGGGAACCTATCACCCGTATTGACTCGTTTGTAATTGGAAACATACCGTAGGTACGTTTACTTTTAACCCAACGAACGCAAGAATCAAAGGAGTAAATGTTTTTAATAAAACACATAAGAAATATTCAGCATTAATTCCCTAATTAATTCAGCGTTTTGGTGTTTAGTTGGACCCTTTAATATACATCAAGAAAGAAATGAATCATACTAATATTATAAATGAGAAAGTTTGTTTGTCTAGATGTTTGTCCGTCAATCACGCTGCAACAATTGAACGGATTTTGATGAAATTTGGTTTACCTACTACAGGCATGCTAGGATACAGGCAGGTTGACTTAGGTGATAGGATACTTTTTATCCCGATTAAATTTTCTGGTATAGTGCATTAGGGGAGCACATTTGCCCAGTAGAGTGACAATATTTATTAATAAAAAAAATGTTCTCATGGGATCAAACAGGAATCTTCGCGCAAAGCCTCCGGTAAAAACTTGTAAAGCATAAAATAATATTCTCGACAACATAACCGTTTGAAGTGCTCACTTTAACTTGCGGCTTCTGGCATAGCAGTTGGCTTCTCAGCTACAATACCGAACCGATCTCGCCCTACAGCACAAAGCCTTCAGTTAACATTTTATGTATTCTGAAACTTTCGACATGAATGGTACAAATTGTCAGTGAAATTTTAAGTCTATACAAATCAACTTTGTACACGTTTCGCTTTGAAGTTTAATAAAACTTTCGAATTTTGTTAAAGGTAACTATTTTAGTAAATTCGCCATTGTTCTATGATATTGAGTGCCAGAACAGCACAACAGTTTATGACTATCCAAACGGAGTCAATTATTTTAGGAACTTAAATTATTTGTAACTAACAAACAAAATGTATAAAAGATTTAGTTTGTTTTCTTTTTGGCGGTATTTATACAAAAAATAACTATCAAATAGACAATAATGTAAGTACATGTTTAGTTTTGCGTATTCCTACCAGTAAGAAACCTTTCATTTGGAATAAAATATTCAGAGTTCTAGTTTTATACTTACCGAGTTCACAAAAAGAAATGAATAATTAACTTGAAACTGACGAACACACACAACGATTTCTGTAAATAATATCTCATTTTCAAACTTCCAAAACATATACGGATGATATAAGTACGGGTAATATAGCAACACAAAAGGAATACGATGACTTTTTTGCAATTATAACCTTACGTACATACAGTATAATTTACATAAATTAAAATACATATTATATCATTCACTATGTGAATGCTGTCCCTAAACTGTTTTCAGATTTTCATTAATGTTAAACAAAATATAAGGCCGCGAATTCTTTTTGAAAAAATTGGCAATTTATAAAATATGTAATGCAACTCTAAATAGTTTCTCGCGTAGCACCGACCGTTAATAGCCCAGTTGTTATTTCTGCTAGAACTGTTGTGTTTATGATAAATAATCGCCAGTCATGCAAGCGTCACGTATCGCGGAAAACATTTAAGAGTGCGCATGAATTTCGACACCCATCGGATCGCACCCGCGCGCTTCTTCGGCCCCCTCTCGTCCTATGACTTCAACGCAATGAGACAGAGGTCGCCACTTCAATTTGTTTCGGTCGATTCCGCACAGTATTCAAAGTAAATCAGATAAAAATTGTCAAAGAGAGTATTGGAAGCAGGATGACGTAACTAAGCAGTGGAAAGCTAGTAATACATAATTAATGTTAGTATTATAATGATTTATTTTGTTTATGCTTTGAGTGACTTGTATTGTACTTTTTTCTGGTAGTTATTAATACGCAAAGGTACGCGCAAGTTATTTAATTAATAATTGTATAATATGTTTTTCAACTACAAAATCTTTGTGACTTTTGCACCGTTACATCTAATTAAACTTAAAATAAAGAATTGCTCAAAGAGAAAAGGGCATTATAAGATACAAGATTTTTTAAATGACGTTGACAATAATTTGTGAATCTATCAAATTCTTGTCGCTGTGCACATGAATAAGAATGACAACCATGTCATTTTTATTATTTTAGATTTTTAATTATTTAACTGACGTATCTGAAAACCAATGGCAATACAAAGAAATCTTTAAAAAAAGATTTGATTGTATTTTCCATTTCCAGAGAACGGCCAGGCCCGTTTAAGTGCTAGTAGGTTTAAGAAAGACGTGTTAAATCGTTGTTAATCAACTTGTAAGATTGATTTACAATGTGCTATATTTACAATGATAGTATGAAAATAATTACGGCCTGGTTAATTTTAACGTGTTTTGAAATAAGGCCCCATCTGCATCGCCACAATGTATAGTTCCGTTACTACACCAATACAGTGTGGTTAGGAGCTCGGTACCCGAGCTAGATCGACCGCGCGGCAGAAGTACTTCTTACTTTTAGGGAATGGGTAGTATTCCTAAAAACGTAGGTAAAACATATTTGTGAAATACAAAACTTTTGATTTTAAAATACAGTATAATTTTTTTGCAGTTGCATGTACCGCAATTCGGTGAAATTAACGTCTCCCTTGCCTATAATATCATTTACTATGAGTTGCATGATTCCCACACCACAGGCACACTACTAATTCCCGTCAACCAAATCAAAATCGAAATATACTATATTTATGTAGATCTTGGTGTGGCATCTTTAAATCGTCAATAATAATAGCACAATACTGAAAAATTCTACTACCGACTTAAGGAAGCAGTAATCTATAGACAAGAACTCTGAAAGTTGCTTATGGAACATAATTTTTTTGAACGGGTTTAATTTAGCTTGCCTCGTTTTAAACATTATTTTTCAATACATTTTCTTTCGTACTCTCATTACGTCATACAGTTCCTTTTGCACAGTTTAAATATTAAAATATTTGATGTTTAGATGGAGTCACGTTTCAAAGGAGCGAAATAAAAACTTCTAAATCGTAGATCTCTTATCTAGTAACAGTAATAAACAAAATAAATTATTTACACATTATATTGCCGCAACACCGTATTTTACGCTTTATTCGTACATTTATTGTACACAGTAAAATACTGATTAAGAAAAATAAATTATAATAGTTTAGGCTGGAATTGTGAACTTAATTTCAAATTGCTACTAAGTCTTCCAACAAGCGACTAGTTGAAAGCATCGTTCTTTATTGCATATACTACCCTCGGCCGATCCGTCATTCACGTCAATCCTTATAATAATTTTACGAAATATTTTTTCGAGCCGGGAGAGCTCTGAATCATAGTCTACTCGTCTCAACGGAGAGGTTGCGACTAACCGATGAAACAAAACATGCCTGTGAGCACGCGCCAGGTGCGACAGACGATAGCTTACTGCGCGGAATATGAACGTAGTAAGCGCCAAACACGTTTTCTTTGAATTACTCGTAAAATATGTTATTTTTTCAAAATGTTTTCTTATAGGTACTTAGATAATATAATTTGATATTATGTGTCAAAATATTGGTCAACCAAAATGCATCATATCGGAAATAAATACAACCAAAAATCAAGTCAGACGCAACTTCAAGAATTTTTTTATCAATGAAAATTGATTTTTTTTCAATATTTCTCTTATCAGTATTTAGGAAATATGCTTAAATATCTACGATTTTTTTTCGAGTGATTTGAAGTTCAGTTTCAAGGTTTAAAATGCATTTGAAAATACGCGATATTTTTTACACCCCCTCTTAAATCGTTAGTTCTGCCCCGGCATCAAAAAACTGTGGGATTATTTTGTATCACACGACGTACGTTTCAACATATTTTTACTTCTGTAAGAAGCGGCGGTCGCTTCAAATTTATTGCCAACTTCCGAGCGGGTCGAAGTATCGCGAGGGCAGATTTAACGATTCAAATCACGATCGCGGCCGTCTGGCGGACTTCGACTGCCGATGGTGCATTACAACGCAACCTAGAACTTACATGGTTTGTTACTTGATTTAACCACCATTTTACCCTACAGGTTTCTAGTCGTGATTTATATTTTTACCAAAGACGAGATGACGTATAATTATTGGCTGTTTTGAATTTCTTTTCAATAAGGTACAATAATGCGCCAATATTTTAATACAGCTCGGTACCACAATAAATTGTGTTACCGAACGGTCCAACTTACGCTTTTAAAAAATAGTGTAGCAGTATATTTTACAAGTTATAAAAAATATATTTCTGTCACAACTGACGCGAGTTCACAGGCATGTTATGTTTCATCACTTTCTTGTTGTGATCTCTTGGTTGGAATGCTGTAATTACCTGTTATTATGAGATAAGTTAGATATAAGTAATCTATACTTCTATACTAATATATAAAGCTGAAGAGTTTGTTTGTATGTTTGTTTGTTTGAACGCGCTAATCTCAGAAACTGCTGGACGGATTTGAAAAAATGTTTTTGTGTTGGCTAGTCCATTTGACGAGGAAGGCTTTAGGCTATTGTTAATTGAAATCCACGTGGACGGAGTTGCGGGCGGCCGCTAGTTAAGGATAAAATGACAAGTTATTTTTTACTATGCTGTATGCTTATGTTGGTGATCCAAATAAAATCTATACTAATATATAAGTACATATAAAGCTGAAGTGTTTGTTTGTATGTTTGCTTGAACGCGCTAATCTCAGGAACTACTGGTCCGATTTGAAAAAATATTTTTGTGTTGGACAGTCCATTTCACGAGGAAGGCTTTTAGGCTATTGGAAATCGAAATCCACGCGGACGAAGTCGCGGGCGACCGCTAGTAAATAAATAAAATGATGAGTTTCTAGGTTTTTGCAATTTCTAAATCTTAGATAGGTAGGTACTTTAGCTTCGAAGCAGAGCCTTACTAAAAATATACAAGGCTCTATTGTCACGCTGTATGTAAAACGATAGAGCAACTGATGCTCAATGATATTTCAAAAACATGCGCCATGGGAATATATCGAGAACAGAAACTACAGGGGTCGTAATGGAGAACATTAATAGGAATAATGAGAGACCATTAAAAATGACAGATAAAATGTGAGCCATTGATAACAACGCTTGTACCTACAAAGAGTCATTATATTTCATCGAGACTCTTTTAACAAACAAACAAAGCGTGAGTAACTGACATTTTAGTGCTGAAACACACCTAGCCGAATAAACGCGCGTGGCTGGCTACCTACGACTGCAATGTATTTTAAATTGACGGCGACGAATTTGACGGGCCCGTTGGTCTAGTGGTCAGAGGCCCTGGCTAACAAAACCAAGGTTCGTGGGTTTGAATCTCGCTAGGGGCAAATGAATGTGTGATGAACGTCGGCATTTGTACTCGAGTCATGGATGTTTATAAAAAAACAATTACAAGCTTCGAGCTTAATTTCGAGCTAGGCATTTGGTGAGTGAGTCCAATGAATTTATTTATTTAAATGGAGGATTACACACCGTGCCGAAATTGCGTCGCGATGTATTGAAACTGCATTGCCACCAAAGGAGCCGGGCGAACGGCCATACAAAATTGGGCCTGACGTTACAGCAACCATTTCTACACTATTTTATTTTGATATTCATTCCATTTCAAATAAAATAACTTTTTCCCAACTGCTACACGGGAGAAAAAAGATATAGGGTGTTATTATTTGCTTCGTAGTAAGTTATTCGTACAAACTCTCAGTGCTCTCACGTTGTATTTACAGACTACTACTGACTAGATTTTATCAGATTGTATTTAAGGACATTAACACATTGCGGTTTCTAAGATTATTGTAAAAGACTAGCTGTTGCCCGCGGTTTCACCCGCGTCTCGGGGCAACTTCTTCCCGTATCTGGATAAAATATAGCCTGTTACTCAGGGCGAATCTAGCTTTCTAATAGTTAAAGAATTACAAACATACAAATAGACACACAAAAATACAAATCTTTCCTTTTTATAACATTAGTGTAGATTGGTATAGGTATGAATGAAAAACACATTTCTCTCATATTTATTTATTGATCATCTACTTCATCATAAACGATTAAACATACAAACAAACGCCGCCAGCTAGCTATGCCGCAATTGATACAATGAAGTCGTTGATCACTCATTGTATTCTGCTTCGAAATCCGGTCGTTATAGCTGAAGTCGAGTAGGCAAGAAAACTAAGTCCGGTAAGAAAAGCGTGGGTTGTTCGTTAAAGCAAAAACCGTCAGAATCCTTTATACGTAGCCAAAGTCGCAAAACAACACTAATTGAATAATAAAATCACATGAAGACACAACAAAACGAAATATCCACCATCGTAAATTATGATTTTTTTGACAATTTACGTTTGATTGATGCGACATGAGTTCTACTTTGTTGCCAGTACAAGAAAAAAAAACAACCTGTTGATCAATTTATTATTACAATGTTTTTATAAAAGTTGTTATAATTATAATCCATTATTTTAAACGTTTTTTTAAAACATAATACAAAGAAAAAAAACACTGATTCACTTTCATTGCTTTGATTTTCTATTTAATATAATTTCTTTATTTTTATCAATACTTTCATTCATTTGGCAACATTGTTAAAAAGTGACAGTATAGCTAGGAAGTAACGAAAGTCAATAATAATATGATTTTATATTTTATTTAATACCCCATGGTAAAATGGCTTAATATTTCGTGATTAAAAATTAAAAATCTAGAATTTTTTTTTGATAAATATTTTATTTGTGTAACGATAAGCCCAGATTCGCCCGACTCCTTTAGTTAGGTATTTCCAGCCAGCCTGGTATTTCTACACTTGATATTGAGTGAGATAAATAAATTATGAAAACGATTAAAACTTAATCCATCACCACAATTAATTACTTTGAACTAACAGCCCTCCCTGACTTTGCACGGGTGGGCACATTTAACTGAGGAAATAAATACATATGGCCTGTTTTTATAGGATAATGTAGCACTCCAATGGCGAAAGAATTTTCGTAATCGATCCAGTACATTTTAGTTAGTAGGAATGTACACGAAATAAGGAAGTTTCTACCCAATCTTCTTCATTTGGTTAATAACGGAACCTTTTTTTAATATGACTAAGTTTATGAAAAATATATAACAAAGCTTTTTAACACCTATTTTTTTATCGGTTTGTTATTTCCTTCGGTCACAGGTTTTACATACAAACTTACAAAAGAATTCCCCTTCGTAATATTAGTATACTTGTAGGTATTTGTGCAAAAGCAAAATCAAATTACCTCATAAAGAAAATAATAAATTTTCGAGTTCAATTGAAGGTGCGAGTTCTCATTGAAGTATAATTGAAAGGAATGGAATGAACTGAATAGCAAATGGAATAAAAAATCATGAAAAGCTTTAGCGTTTAGAGGCAGCAGACGATCGGCCATTTATAAAAATGTCAATTTCATACCTTAAGAATCATAAGTTCATAACCCACTGTAGTTCGAAGGATTATATTTCTTTTATGTTAGGGAGAAATGAACTTTAAATTAACATATTTCTTAGACTCATACCAATTGCCTAGCCGTAAACTAAGCCCGTATGTTGTACTATGGATGCTACTAGGCAACGGATAGAGATACTTAAATACTTTTTTATAAATATCTATTATTATGGCTCGAATAAAAAGTGCCCATGTTCATCATATAAATACCAAGCCCTCCACAATTGGGCTTCACATGAAAACGTTATGTCTACCAATCCAGTTAAATGATCGACTGGTATTATACATAAGTTTTAAAGAAAGGTACTTTTTTGCATAGTAAAGAACAAAATATAATTTTATCAATTTAATACATTGAAAATCCGTGGATGAGAAACAACTAAGGGACATTTGAACAACCGAGAACTTAGGATATTCTAGTCCTGATTAGAAATAATCAGCATTCAACAAAACCTCTGCTCGATTCACGTGCTCAAACACGACTTCTTATGAAAGTCAAATGATATCAGGGAAAATAATGGAAAAAGTACAGTTTGTTTATCTAAAAGTTTATCAAGTATTCAAAGCTTCCTTGTTGAACGAGCCAAATATTAATATAGGCAAGCTTCCTTTAACACGCTGGTAATATGAACACAGTATCAGTATATTCCTCTATAGGATTTCTTACATTATTTATTTGCTACATTTTATATAATATAATACCCTCCGGCCGTATTCGGCCATGGCGGCCGATCTTACGATCAGCCAGGTTCGCAGAATAAATTATAGTGCACAAGTGAGTGCGCAGGCACAGGTGCACTCCCTATTCCCTCACTCTCATAGTTCGCTGGAATATCTGACACGACTGTAGACAGATCAGGCGCATGACCAACGGCTTAACGTGCCTTCCGAAGCACGGAACACATTTTATAATTGCATTACGGAACATAAATATCACACGTAACTACTTAAATTGATTTTCAATATCTTACGATATTCAATATCAATAGTTAATAAAGTTTACAATAACAAATTACTCACTTCTATTAAATTTTGATTATAGTAAACTGAAACCTGTTTAACGCAAACTAGCTATTGCATAGAAGTTTGTTGTTTAACTTTGTGACGTGAAAATTATTAAAGGGTGTTATAGTTTGTGACTTATACTGCTTAGTTAGCAAAATACGGGGTGACTTAGTATAGAAACTTGGCAGTTTAAAATGCAAATCGAAAACTTTAGGATTTTATACTAGTGTTGATAAAGGGGTCAAAGCGGTGCCACGAATGTTATGGGAACCTTTCATATTGTGTACCTTTATGGTATTCGAAGTATGTAATATCCTCTTTAGGTCCGTGTTAGAAAGAATGGATACTTTAAAGTAGAAAAAAATAGAAGTGCGGACCTTAAGCGGACAAACCTACATTTTTATAGACAAGTTATTTATATACACGCATTATAATTTACAGACTGTTCGAAAATTTCCAGTTAAGGGAAATTAACGTAACTCTCTCAAACTTAAGTTTGTATATGAATAGCGCTCCGTCTCACAGAAAACTTGTGGAACTTACTTTTGCCTTAATGTTTTAAATGAATCCTTAAGGGCTTCCTTAAGCAGATTAATTAATCGAGTATTATTTATATCTATAGATGTAGTAACAGATACATTATCAACTTAAATTATTTTCTCGTGACACGCTTATTTGTTTTGCCTACAAAAGCAGTCAACTATGTATTCGAATTAAAAATCAATCATCAAGTAAATTTATTAAAAAAATGCTTGTAATATTACATTTTCGTTTCATTTGTAAAATTACTTTTCTGTATTATTACATAGAAATTAAATAATAATAACTGCGATAATGTTTAAACGTGTTTTTAATGCTAGTGCTTCGTAATTTGTTACGGAATAAATCAAACACCCGATTCGGGCTTTGGTAAGATTGATTAAATCAAAACTGCCAATCCTGAACAATCGGCTGAGCCGAACTTAAACTTTTCTAAGTCATTATTTTTGTACGACGTTTCAAAATCCCTTAGAGAACAAAGACGTTAAGTTGGACAGAGAACTTAGTTTTATTATAATTATGGATTTAGGTTTCGGCTACTACGCTGCTGCGTAAGCTTTAGCGAAGGTGCCTCGTTTCGGCTTGGTCCACTTAGAGCACCCAGTTTTGGGCACCCGCACATTAAGCATCTGGCCTTAGGGAGAGACTCCACCAAAGCTAAGATGTGTGTTGTGTGCTGTGTCGTTCGTAAGTAGTCATTAAACGACAGGCCCGCTGGTCTAGTGGCCAGAGACCCTGAGTACAAAACCAAGGGTCGCGGGTTCGAATTCCGCTAAGGGCAAATGTTTGAGTGATGAACAATGAACATCGGCATTTGTACTCCAGTCATGGATGTTCATTAAAAGTATTTAATTATGTCTATCCGTTCCCTAGCATCTATAGTACAAGCTTCGAGCTTAATTTGTGGGAAGGCAATTGGTGTGTTAGTGCAAACAATTTGATTTAATAGGATTTTAAGCGATGATTGATTACGTGTTACGTCCTACATCCTATTGGCTACTTACGACACATCTCCGCTCTACAGCATACATCTTAGCTCTGGTGGATTCTCATCCTTAGCGCTTTATGAACACCTATTGATATTTTTTCTGATAAAAATACATATGTATTGAATATAAATGGAGTGCCTAAATACCACACATGACTAATAAAATAAGTAAAGTAAAGTATAATGAAAAGTAAGTAAGTATCACTGTAAGTAAGGCAAAGGCCTCCATCAATTGAAAACATGTTTCGTTAATATTGGTTTTGTCTTAACCACCACGCTTGCCAAATGTCCCGGCTGTTATTTAGTAAAGTAGTTTATAAAAAAATAACAATACCCCTGAATCACATACATAATTATGTCTCTATTTGTGTGTAATTAAGCAGAGTCCGCCCGAAACCCTATGAAATATGTTTGGGTATTTTATTAGTCGAACCAAACATAATGGGTATTCAAGTATTATTCTTGCAGATATTCCACAGAATCCCTGACTAAACCAAATAAGTTTCTATTGATCGTACAGTAACTTTTCCTATTCAGTTGGACTATGAAAATATTGTCCATTGAAAGTTCCGAGTTTTGTAGAGCGTCAAAGTACCTCTATATACATTTTTATACTGCAGTGTTAGAGCAGCCATATTAAACAGTGCTTTGATAGCTGTGAGTCACGTAAGTTTATTACTTTAGGTGTTTCTCACACCACGCTTCTAGACGTCGATAAAATATTTATGTTTCCAACATGGTTGTATGAACTATTTTATGATATATTTCTCATGATCTGTGTACATTGCAATGAGTAATACTGTTTTATTATTTAATAAATTCCTTGGGCTAACACTCCGTAAAGCGGCGAGCAATCCCCACTCGCGCAGGGCGCAGAGAAAGGGGGTGGTTTTAGTGGGCTAACACTCCAGTTATATCCCAAACTAAGCTCGAAGCTTGTTCTATGATGCTAGAGAACGGATAGACATACGTAAAAACCTTTTTAAACATCCATGACTGGAGTACAAATGCCGATGTTCATCAGACAAACATTTGCCCCTAGAAGGATTCGAGCCCGCAACCCTTGGCTTTGTGGCCAGGGTCTCTGACCACTAGACCAACGGGCCTGTCACATCATATAAGACGGAGGCAAATGGTGCCCTCCCTTTTGAGTGGAATAGGATGGTATTTTACTCACTTGGAGATACTTTTACACCATTTATTAAGGCCAATAAAATCCACTATAAATCTTTCCGTATCTTTAATTGATGCATTAATTATTATTCATACACTCATGTTTATTTCAAACTAGCGGCCGCCCGCGTTTCCAATAGCCTAAAGCTCTCCTCGTCAAATGGACTATCCAACACAAAAAGATTTTTTCAAATGGAACCAGTAGTTCCTGACATCCAAACATACTCTTCAGCTTTATTATATTAGTATAGATATTATTATATTTCTATTGTGGACCGTTCCTTCTAGCGAAATATAAACTAGATTACGGGATCACAGTGTGGTTTAACAGTTTATTATACTGTCACGGCATATACGCGACTTTTTATTGGTACCTAACGCAATAAAATAGTCGTTCGTTGGTGTGTGATAGCGTGAATTTTTTAATATAGTTGATTGAATGTTTGTCCCTAAAAGTCACTACCTTTTTGTTTGTTCCTAAATGAATTAAATTAATGGGCATGGGTACCTCACTCCAAACAAGCTATGTTCGGTGGGGGGCGTATAACACTTACCTACTTGAAATTTATTCCGCGCATTCGAGAACTCATTTTAAATAAAAGTATTAGCCTTTTAATGTCCACTGCCTTCAAAGATGGGATTTGACTTAATCACCTTACCAAACAAACTCGGGCTGCGTTTATAAATATCGAGACTAATTTTGCCCGATCCGGTAATCGAACCCAGAACCACGGCCAGGTACTTAAACCACTAGACAATCGAGGCGTAATTTTAAATGAGTATTATTTCAGTGATGCCAAACTTTTGCCTGCAAGTTTACAAGATGAATGTTTTGTTTCAGGACATCAAGTTCATGTTGCTGCCGTGGGTGGTGGCGATGGGTCTGGAGACGCTGGTGGAAATCATCAACGTCATATACCTGTTCTACTTGCAGACGGTGAGTCCTTGCAATGTGCTATCCTTGAGTCGTATTCATTACTGAGTGTCGAGATCATTGTTTGAAATGAAACACACAACAACTCTCTTGGCAATTTAAATGGAGTGGTTTGCCATTGCCTTCTCCATTGCACACACTGTGTAGGTTTCCTCACGATGTTTTCCTTCAGCGTATAGTTGGTATGAAATTACGCACATATAGATTTTACATAATCCAGAGGTGCATGCCTGACCGGATTTGAACCGCCGTGCCGACGTCAAGCATGTGAAGCGGCGGTCTTACCACTAGACTACCGAGCTGTTGTGCTATACTATCATTTGATTGACGCAATGACGCAGTGATCTTGGTACTTATCTACTGTTGAATTCAATTCCGACCGATCGATACGTATTTTTTATTTCTCTAGAATAGTGACTGGAAATTATCGTTACGTATTTTTTGTTCACTATTGTTGTCATGACAAAATATAAATATCGATAGTTCGGAAATTCGGATTCATGAGTCTGTAGGGACCAAACGATGTAATATTCACAAACGGGACAAACAAAAGTTTGTGATATATTTGTTTTATGCACTTTTAAAAACATTTCATATTTTGACAAATGCTGTAAAGCAGCTTTATCTCGCTGTAGCTTCATTTGCTCTAGCTTAAAGCAACTAAGTATATAAGCATTGTTTAGACAAAGCTAGAATGGCGGTCAAACGTTTCGTTCGTCGTTTCGTCTTTTGTTCTTTATAAACTTTATGTCAGTGGAATTAAACAAAAAAGCGTTAATTAAAATCAGAGGTCATAACCAGAGTTTATGATTCCTGTAGATGTTTTATGTCCAGCAATGTGAAAAAAACTCCTTGGAATCTAGGTAATTACATATTTATAATGAAAACTTTCTCGTTATGGTTTTAACCTATACTTCGTATGTTTTTGAAAATTCGTTATTTAATGTTCTAATGAAATATATGTATAATGGCGTTTTCTGGCGTTTTCTTGCTTACATCTTAATCATACATAAGACATAATTTATTAACGTGTATATTAAGGCTGTTTGGAATCTATTGTCTCTGCCGAAAATACCTATTAGTTGCAAATATGACCATGAGTAAACACGGTACTTTCATTGGAATGTTGTTATGGTAACAGTTAACCGTATCATTTTTTAGAGCACACGGGAGTTTCTTTCACATTCAAGTGTTCCTTGAAGTTCACAGGCGTTATGGGCATTTGGTCAGTCCATTTACATACTTCCTGCGTACAAAAGCATTAAGTATTGGCAGAAAAATCCAACAACAACAAAAGCCTCTTGCATTCCTGCAATTAGTAAATTTAAAAGTGACGATATATTTGTACATGCATAATAGGATATTTAATAGTTTTCTTTTTTTTAATGTTTTTCATTTATCAACATCATAAGCCTATCGCAGTCCAAAGCTTTTCATTGTGTATTCAAATCAGCTGTAAAATTCATCGGTTTTCCAGGGGTTTACGTTTCCTGTAGATGATTATTGAACCTTCTGCTAAACTCAAGCTCTGTAAATCCATGAGTTGGACTTGACCAGCAAACAACTAGTCAGTAGAATTTCCTAAAAGCCCTGTCACTAACCTGACTGAGGAAGGAAATCGCTCCGAGGTCAATCCCGAGCTCAAATCACAGACCCGTCAAAAACTCAAGCGAACGTTGGCGTACGTTTGTTCGCAACAGTCTCTCTCATTCTTGATTTTATCCCGGTTACACCCAATGTGGACCTAAAGGTACGCTTAGACTATGAACCTTATTTGACCAACGTTATAACCCTAACCATAGAAAACCAGACAAAGTTTAACTACATAATATATATGATAATATTAAACGGGACTAAACGCGATATTAATTTTAAAGAACTTAGGCACAGCATGTACAGTAGAATTACAGTAAATTAGGGTAAAAGTGGCTTAACGCGCCTTCTGAAACAAGCACCGAATATAGCTTTTGTCAGACAATCAGGTGGTTAAAATAAAATATGCAATGCCTTCTCATAAAGTGAATCTGTTCCCCCGCGGTATTTCAACCCACGAGGCTTCAGAGCTCAGCGCTCTAATCACTACACGAGTCAGGTTGTTTGAGTACATCAACAGTATGACGACCCGCTTGGTGTAATAGTCAAGTTGTTTCCTATTATAAGAGGTCGCGGGTTCGATTCCGGCACAGGACAAACATGCATGAACAATTGTCTATTTGTCCTGATCTGGGTGTTATATGTAATACCACTGTTGATTCTGATGTCTGTAACACAAGTGCTTAAGCTACTTAAACCGGAGTCAGATCAATGTATGTGATGTTGTAAAATATTTCAATTTAGTATGGGTTAAAACATGTGAAATTTCATAAAATTAGTCTCATCCAATGGTATTGGTTTATGCAAAGCGTCCTTGTTTATTTGGCTCTCAAAAAGTGAACCGGCGCGTATGCTTGCGTTACGTGCCAATTACAGGGCCCAGTTTCATCACGTAAAATGTTTATTCGCAATATCCAGCACAATGGGGTCGTTTTAAAAATATCCCTTGTTTTTTGTTTGGACAATGGCAATGATGCACACATGGCCGCTTGAAGTAGATTTCATCAACTTTGTCACTTTGAACCTACCGGCATAGATTTAGGTATATCGTTAGATGTGCCCTAACATGAGAAAAATGTGGCATTATTCTCTTTGACTTGGCCTGCAGTCAACGCGATAAGAAACGACTGTCGCTACAAATTTTGTTGCCAATGACAGCGCTGTCTAAGTATGGCGAAGAATCTAACGGTTTAAAACTATGTCTAAAGTATTCATTTAAACATAAGGAAACTACCACCACCATCTTTGTAACAATATATCCTTGTAGTCATAGTTGATGATCACAAAACCCTTTCAAAAATATCTGGATTTTATAAATACTAATATATTATGTATTACTTACAGAGGCATTAATTAGTATTATGTTCATGAACCAGGTATAAAGCACCGTCCTTAAATGCATATGCATCCCGCGTCATGTAATTTTCTTGTATAAATTAATTTTCCGTAATCAAGCATTAGCTTAATTAACGTAAATTAATTTCACTAAGTTTGGGTATAGAATTATGTTGATATATCAATACCTACTATGTGATACTAGATCAAGCCATTTAATATAAACTTTAAAGTCTGATAGATATCATAAATAAATGTTCATTTTGAATTGGAAAATACATTCAACACATCCATGTCATTTTCTTAATTAAGTTAATGCTTTATTTTCTTTAATTGATTTCTTTAAGTTCGGCTATAGAGCTATACATTACTATGAGCGATACATACTAGATCAAGCCATCTAATCTAAAGTGTTAAGTTAATAGATAAGATTTTGAATCACGTAGGCACTTATGTACCTCATAATTTTTTCTTAAATTCTTTTCGGATAAGATTATTTATTTGCCACGTGAATCGCATTCTTAAAACGATTGGATTCAGCAACGTTATTCGATACGGAATTGGACCCATTGTAAATAAATATTTATAAGAGCACCCATTAGGGCTGAATGATGTAAATTGTAAACAGGACAGTAACAAATTAGAGGCATATTTTATCCATACCGACTGTGTTTTTTTTAATACAGTCGTTCATAGATAAAATAAAATAATAACGTAATGTCAAGAAATGCTTCGATAAGCATCCCCAAATACTTATTGGTAGTTATACTCAACTGTTATCTTAATTGCAAGCCACAATACAACACAAGTACGTATCATTATTTATAGTGGAGGCATTGAACCATTATGGGTCCGAATTTTTTTACTGTGAACCGATTTGCATGAAATTTTGGAATTAGTTTCATCTGGGGTATTCGTTAGCCTACCCCGCAACCCTTAACATCAAAAGTGAAAATGATTTGAACGCCGCAACTATCCTGGAAGCGGTTGCCACCCCATCTCGGGGGTGAGGTTTTTTTTAAAGATAACCTTGGATATTGATAGGAGGACTTATTTTAAGCAAAAAATCATCCATAAAGTTTTTCAAGAAATCCAATACTTTTCAAGTTATTGGCAATTGAAAATTCGTAATTTTGTCACGTTCTTCATCGGTTTTTTGCAAATATCTCCAAAAATATGAGTTTTATCGAAAATTTTATATGATGATGATAAATCTATAACGTTTATAAATATCTTTGGACTTTTGTTGATTCTAAGGCCGTTCCCTAATTAATTAATATTTGGCTATTTGGAGAAGTAAAAGTATCAGCCTATTAATGTCCCATTGCAGGGCAAAGGGCTCCATCATTTGAAATAATGTTTTCGTTACAAAGATGGGTTTTGGCTTAATCACCACGCTTGCCAAATGCGGGTTGGCGATCACAAATCCGGGCTGTCTTCAGAAAAATCAACACAAAGTTTGCCCGACCCGGGAATCGATCCCAGGACCTCGAGATCACGGCCCGGTACTTAAACCCGTATTTGAAGAAATGCATGAGATAATTCAAACTAAAAAAAACATCACTCATAAAATTACTGAACTGAAAACCATTATCATTTGTTCCATTAAGGTTCATGGAACAAGTGGCAACGTAGGTACCAATAATGCAATGTTCTTCATACAACATTTATTCTCTCTATTTTGTTCTTGTAAATTTCTACTGATACTACAACTAAAACTAAGTGTAATTGCTACGGACATGAAAAATTGACAATAATTTTATTAATACAACCTAAAATGTTGCAATTAGTTTCAATAACATAACCCTAATGTTTTTTTATCTTTCTTCATTGCCTGTCTTTAAACTGACAAACGAATATAAACACTACAGATGACACAATTATTCACATTTTGCTTAATACCCATTTTAGTATTCAGAATCCACACAAATACAAAATTCTAAGGCAAAAGTTTCAAATGGTCTCTACCGAGCTGCTATTGAAACTTCCAGGGCAAGCGAAGAGTAAATGTGATTCAGTTCTGCTTCGGAAAATTTGTTATTTTATAAACTAAGCGACGTACATTGTTTTAGTTGTTCCGACAAACATTTAAAATAAGCATTAATAAAATAAAACGCATCGATAGTCTAGTGGTTTAAGTACCGGAACGTGCTCTTGAGGTCCTGGGTTGGATTCCCAAAATTTGTGTCCATTTTTCTAAACACAGCCCGGGTATGTGATACATTTGACAAGCGTGATGACGCCATTTATGCCAAAACCATCTTTATAACGAAAACATGATTTCAAATGATAGAGGCCTTTGCCCTGCAGTAGGCATTAATGGCTTGATACCTTATAAATAAAATAAAATATCGCAGTCTACTGCTGAAATATAGGCCTCTCCAAGGGCTCTAAACTCAGCCCGATCCTTGGCGACCCGCATCCAGTGGACTGCTATAGTCTAAAGATGATGATGATAAATCTATAACGTTTATAAATACCGATGAAGTTATTCTAATGATATTTTCGTTGTTTTAATGAACGGTACGAAGATTTAAAGTTCGGCTTCTCCAATTTGTGTCCGAGTGGTGTCAAGTTCCTCGGAAGTTAAATGAGACGTCTTCCAACGCAACCCAGATAGTTATTTGGGTTGCTTTAAAGTATTTCAAAATCCCTTCGAGTGAGATCCGATGTAATTCAAGATTGAGTTATATTAATTAGGGGTTCAAATTACGTATTCGCTTGATTAATCCTACTTTGATTTATATTTATTGGTGTCGCTTTTGCACCGAGAGAATTTAGATTTTGTTATTTACATTAACTAAACTATTGTACTAATAAAAAACTATGTTCCTGGGATAAGCATTTCCAAACAAATAAGCATACCAATCAATATCATGTTAGGATGAAAAGACTCTATCGGACGATTTGAGGTTAGAGGATCGATTTGCATGAAAATAAAATTTGCCTATTTCAGCATTTTTTTGGCTGACTAACTTTTTTCCAATCTCTGTGAATGCAGAGGTTGCCTAACAAAAAATAACGTTTTCTTGTAACTGTAATGGTTAATGCACCTGCCCTTCAAAACCCATTTCAAAATTCCACCCTGTATAGTTAGATAGATAAATACTTGATGTTAATGTAGTTCATTTCATAAACGTCAACACACTCTACCTGTACTTATGAATTCCCTTAATAAGCTGACGAAACTTCGGCACACTGAATACCTTTATGAATCGTAACTCGACTTAATTGACCAATTTATGATCGATGATAGCGAACTTTTACTGGCTCGGTTTCTAATTGCTTACAAACTTCTCGAGCACCGAAGTAGCTTACGCAGACGTAGATCTCTCAACTGAAGCATTCGCCGTCATCCACAGAATCGGCCAATTAAAATCTATATCTATAACATTTTTTTTTTTAAATCGGTGACATCAGAGTGTGATCTTGTGTTGGTTAGAACGCTGCGCTCTAAATCCTGGAGGCGGTGGTTTCAATCCCCGCGGGGAATAAATTCACTTTGTGAGTATTTCCCAGAACATTGCTGGTTTGAATCACCTATGCTATACCTACTAAGATTTAAAAATTGTCCTGTTTCCCTGAATACCAGGCTGGTTAAATCAGGATCACAGTCGCAGCGTGCCCTTGTATAAATGTTAGTATAAGAGAAAGTAATTCATATCTGAAAAACAAAAAGCTTTAACCAAAGCCGGGAAGGCGGTTATTATACCGGATAAATTCTATACTTGGCCATTTAAGGCCATAAAACACAACAGACTGCGACCCAAACGATCTCATTTCTTCCGATATAAGCATAATACCACTAAGCGAAGTGTAGCTAGGTAGGGCAGAACAAGCGAAACAACCAATTTAACTTTACGGCAGCCCTTCTTAATGAATGTATTATTAAATGAATGTTTTCTTTACAGCTGAACTTCAATCCAATAACGTCGTTCCTGTTCACTCTGGATTTCTTCATTATCATGCTCAATGTAAGTACGGTTCAATATAAACCTTATGCCTTTGTACCGATGTCGTTTGAATGTCTGTAAATTGGGTTTACTTTCCTTTGTTCGCGGTTTCGTGGATTACTTACCTCTTTTAAAAAGCCGATGTAACGTACTGTAATCAATCACTCAATGCCATAATGTATGTAATTGAAAATAAGAAATGTGGTAGGAAAATATACAAATGTAAGCTGCTATATGTACTCGTATTATATGTTTTAGAATCTCTGAGTAACAAAGGTTTATGTAGGTTTATAACATTAGTTTTGTTGTAATGCATAGGCAACTCGACACTTCCCTCCAAATTCATTAAACCTACGAGTATATAAACCCCTCATAGTCCCACACTAGTTTATTATAGTTATCGGTCTAAGTGTGGGAACACACTAGGCTGAAATTACACGTCGGAGGTTCGCCGGGAGTCTATTTAAAATTACGCGATGTAATTTGAGCATAGTGTATAATCCCCCATTTAAAAGTATCATCAACTCGGTCGCATAGTGTGTTCGCGTGGGACGCGCGTTTTCGGCGCCGTAGATGCTGATTGTTGCGTTTGCAATCATGATACAAAAGTATCAAAGTTGCGATAGAATCTCGTTTGAATCGCGTATAAGCGTGTAACCTGCGCGTCGGTCGTCTGCGCGTTTTTAAAATACGCCGTGTGCTATGGCCCTTAGCGTAGAAACCGAATTTCGGCAGCAGACTGAAAATACGCGACCGAAGTTTGGCGTGATTACGGCTGTAATGGATTTTAAATGATTGACGTCGCGTTATATCGTATAGAGAATAAATTGTAGTGTAGTCACGCCGTAGTTCGGTCGCGTATTTTGTCGCCTGGTGTGTTTTCAATTTGTGTAGTGGCGTAGAAATGGTAACAATAATCGGTGTGCATAGCCTTTTTCCTAACTCGAATCAGAACACATTAACGCACCCCAGCAGCAAGCAACTAGCCGACTAGAACCATGTGTGGTGCTCGGTTGATGCGGTGGGTGGACGGGCACCGGAACAAAAATAGGAGTTACCCCTCCACCCACTGGTGGGTGAATCCAGTGGGTGATCGGGGTATAAGAACAAACTCCAACTACACCTAAACTCCTCAGGTTTCCTTCGCAATGGAAAACAACTAGTTCCCGACCAATCCAATGTTATAATTGTCCTTTCCTAAGATGAAACATCTAACATTAATTTGTGTTGCAAACTCATCGGTCAGGATCTTGCTCAAGTTGACTTGAGCGTTGTAAGGGTTAATCCTTAAAATTACCAAACATAGCGAGGATAAACTTCTGACCCTTACACGTACAACTTTATGAGGGTAGGTAAGCAGAAGCACATTGTTTGAATGTACAATGAGGGTGCCGCCAAGATTACCATTTATCACAAAATAAGCGTATGTAATGTACGTATGTGGTATAAACTGCATTGTTTGTATGTAATATGTTAATTCCTATCTTTTGAAAAGTTAACAATGTGGGATATTTTCCATATGAATCCATTTCCTACCAAATAAGCCAACAAATACAAAAAGATGCCAAATAATTGCTAAACTTAGTCCTATAAATAAGGTTTATCCACTTTTGTATGGTCAGCTCAAATCTTTTTTTATGTGGTTGGGAGGCAAACGAACAAGCAGGTCACCTGAAGGTAGGTTAGTGATAACCGCTACCCATGGACATATTCATCCGTACAAGGTTTGCAGATGCGTTGCCTGCCATTAAAAACCCCATACTCTTCCCAACCGAGCTCTGGCGACCTACGAGTAACTCACCAGCAGAAACATAGCACATCAGTCTTGAATACAACTAAGTTTCAAAGCTAGATTCAGAATAAGACTAATATTTCTTCTTTCAAAACTGACTTCGATAAAGAAAAAATAATTCTTCAAAAATGACAAAATCTTTATTGCCCTTGGTCCTATTGCGGAGTCCTCGATCTACTGGCAAATCAAATTAACTACCCGTAGTCCTACCGATAGCGAGGGGCAACTCAAGAACATTTCAAATTCTATTAAAACTTTTATTTATCTGATGCATTAAATAAAAACGTAAGTACAGATAAAATGTTTCTGCAAAGCGGGAGTGAAGAAAAAAGGTCGGATCTGATATATAAATGTTTGGAGGGTCACCAGCCACAATGTTATAACTAATTTCTTCGTTCCTAAAAAAACATTACAATTTGCAAAATAAAGTTATCTAACGTTTCGGCCCAGTATTCAATATGATACACAAGTTTATACACGTTCCGTCCGTTCCGTTTAAGCTTCCTGTTATGCAGTTCGAGATAAAAAGTCTCTTATCGCCTAAGTCAGTCCATAAATATTAAATAAAGATTTTATGCTTTACTCAAATGTTTATATTCATATCTCAATATGACAATAACAAAATCGGTTGCTATGGCACTGTCAATATATGACAGTACCCTGCCTGTATACCAAGTTTCATCAAAATGTGTTCAGTAGTTTCACATTTAAAACATTAATAAGATACACAGTTAAAACTCATCAGTTTTATTTAATACCTACTTACATAATGAATATCGCTTCTAGTACCGGTTATTACATCTAGTGTTAATTTCATATTGCCCTTTACCTATTACATAGACATCTATATATATAAAAGAAAGTCGGGTTTGTTACAACACTTATAACTCGAGATCTGCTGAACCAATTTTCATGGTTATTGTTTCGTTGGATTTGTCTCCGGCCAGAATAGCAGAATACATCTTAAAATCAATAAAAACTGGAAATGTTTAGTAAATACATCATCATTTCAATAAATGCTGATTTGTCAAAAATATTTTGTCATAGAGTAGAGTAACCATGGTAAATCTGATTTGTTTATTACATGTCAAACATTTGTTGTCAAATACTGTCACAACTATTCAAGTTTGCGTTCAGAATTTTATTTGTTGTCGAATGTCTCGAAAGTTCAGGTCCAGGTTTAGGTTAATATGTTTGTTTTAAAAATTAATTTGAAGAATTCTGCCAGATCAATGATGACATCATATGTGCAGAGATTCTTGCTCCTGAAATCGATCCAGACCTACATGATGACCGTATGTGTGGCACTATCAACCGCCAATCACCCTGCATGGTCACGGCAAGAAGTGCTCCAAAAGGTATCCACGAAAATTGACGACAGAGACCATTACAGGCAACGATGGTTGGTTATCAATTGTGTCGGCGTCAATCGCCCGATGATCATGGTAGAACTATTTAAACAGTTGGATTGTTTCGTATTCGCCACTTTTTTCCAAAACATTCAAGGCACATTGTTATCTTGAGTATTGCAATTTGGTCAAGTCACTTAAATAAGTTTGCAAATGTTACACGAAAGGGAGCGACATGGTGTTTTTTGGTGTCCAAACATCCAATATCAACGATGAAATCACGCGCTATTAAGTTAGTAGATATGTGAACTGCAATGAAGCAATTTGCCGAATATTTTCATTCCCTATTCTCGAACGTCATCCCACTGTTGTACATTTGGTGGTGCATCTAGAGAACGTGCAGAGAGTATATTTCACAGCGGCAAATGCTGTTAAACGTGCGGAAACACCTCCAGCGACAACACTAACCAGTTTTTTTGCGAATTGTCAAAGCGATTGTGGCCTTAATCTAGAAAATGCATGTTTTTCTCATGGTTAATGTTGTACATGGTATGCTCGCTCACGCGTCGGCAAACCATCCGCTTTATTTGTTCTTGCGCCTGACCAAAAAACAAAGAATGTCTTTACCACAAGGTGCTTGAATGAAAATCACATTAATGAATTAATCCGAGTGTATCCTCAACCAAGGTCATCGCGCATCGTATCCAGGTCTTCGTCAACCGATGCCTTAGACAGATTCTTGACATTTACTAGCGCAAACAGATCTCAAACGACGAACTATGGGATCTCTGTTCCGAGTCCCGGATCGGTCTCCATATAAGACGTCGCAAGTGGTATTGGATTAGTCACAGCCTAAGAAGAGCACCAGACCACCAAGGCAAGCCCTTGAATGGACACCTCAAGGGTAAAGGAAACGCGGCCGACCTAAACACACTTGGAGACGTTCAGTGGCAGCGGAGTTAAGACGATCGGACGGACGCGGTCCGAGGCACAGCGAACTCGATGGCGAAGCACTGTTGAAGCCTTCTGCTTCACCTGGGGGCCATAGTACCTAAACACACTTGGAGACTAACAATACTAACATCAAGTCAAGTATCCCAATCTGCACAACATAGTTTTCAGTATATTTTTATGACATGAGTTTGAAGTACTTAATTATTTTCCTTTTTATTCTCATTCTGTATGTTTTCATCGTCATTCATCATAATAAAATAATTTTAAGTTTATATCTACCTATATTAATATTTTTTTATCATTTATTGCGTTCATCAAAGCCTCAATTAGTTCAGCTAAAAAGTAACACGACAATCATTGACTGTTAGGCGGTACGAAGTTCGCCGGGGCAGCTAGTATAACTATAAATCTCTAACGATAGAAACTCAATTTGCTTTGAGCTCGTCTAGTAACGAGTTCTTTTACCACTCGGGTTTATATTGCTTGACGTGACGTGCTTACGTTAGACCAGACTCGATTTCATACATTTAGTATCATACGTTACTTATGGTTACGTTTATAAAAGAGGAGAAAGTATTGATGTTTGTTATATAGCACATATGAAGATTGATGGCAACTTAAACCTATTTGATGGCGATCCGATGGAGTCGAAAGACTTGGTGCCATGGTCAAAAAGTTTGTTAGATCAAGAATTTTTGTCTGGGGTAATTCCTTCAATATAAAGGGAATTATTGTAACTTTAAAATCTAATTTGACTGGACTACATTGCTATCGTATTGCGTTCGAAGTATTAAATCAAATCTAACAAGAAAAAGTCAAATCTTGCATCAGGGTTCATTGTTTTGTTTAATGGATCCGAGCCAAAATTAATTTCTTGCTCTCATAATTCTCTGCTAGACCCAAAATGGGAGTCGAAGTCATGACCTCAACTCTGCGGTCTCATTGACTTGCCCTACGTCTGAAACATACGCGAGCTGACACATCGTACGTCAAACAAATGTAAGCCCACCTTGAGACATGCTCGTGCGGAATTAGAATTAATGTTGTGTACCCGGCGTGAGCGGTACGTAATGGTTGGAAATTATATGGGCGGAATGTAGCGGGGAAACCTGACTGAGGAAGCGCGCAACGTGTGATGGAGATTGACTGGAGATTCACGTTACGAGTATAAATAAATAAAATAAATAAGTACTTGAACTATCACACTAACAGCCTAGCCCAGACTACACTCGAAGCTTGGACTATGGATAATCGGGAACAGATAGACATTCTAAAATACTTTTATTTTATTTACAAATAGACTTACACAGATGTATGTAACACCAAAATCATGACAAACAGACATGTTCATGCACACAAATGTTTGTCCTGTGCGGGGTTCCAATCTAGAATCTCTTGGTCTAATCTTAACGTTTAGACCATTACACCAAGAACACTCAAAGAGCACTTTCTTACCAGTAGGGATGGAAACGATAGTTGGAATAGGGAAGGATACTTGTAGAAGTATCCTCCCTAGAATGTAGATGCTTTGATGCGTGTAAGCATGTATGTAGATAGGGTTGCCTTGCCATCTCTAAAATTTGGAAATCAGGACAAGAGGCGAGATAACCCCGGATTTTAGAGTCCGAAAGCCGGACATCATAGCTTCACCTTCATAAAATCGTTGGTTGATCGTGGCGTGCAAGCATCGTTTGTGTATCGCGGGCGGGTATTTTTTTTTTGCTCGGTCTTCTTATGAAGCCTTCCCCGGACTTCTGTATTTACTGTGCCCGGATGCACCCCGGACGCCCTCTAAACTAGGAAAAATCCGGGGAAACCCGGACGGATGGCAGCCCTATATGTAGATGCTTACACGCATCAAAAGTTGATTTTATATAAAGTATAATGGCACTGACACTCATCAGCAAGCATTGCCTCTTTTATGTAAGAAAACATAAACCAATACATGTGAAAGAAGTTCGTACATAGTAACAGAAGTTAGTAAATAGGGCTTTAAGTGCATTAATTGCAAATAATGTATACTAAAAATGTAATAGACAGTCGAAATATTACTAAATTCCAAGAGTAGCAAGAATATTCTATAATCATTTTCCATTTTAAGTGATTCATTATATTAATTAAGTTTTTAGAAGCCATAAAACTTGAGCCATCTTTTTAATGTAGATTTGATTCGAAGGGAGGGAGGCTTTCGCCTTTTTAATGCAAAGAGTTTAAACGATTTATTTATATTATTTTATCATGGAAGGTTGAAACGGGAATCAGACAGTATTACGGTAATTATAAATTCCTTCAAACAGGAGAACACCTTCGTTACACTAGGTAGACAAATTAATGATGGCTGATCTTAGAGATCGTCCAATAGTGCAAACTATCGGTCGGATATTCTACCCTATCTAAAATTTTCATATTCATAAAAGATTTCAAAGATTTTAGAAAAAAGGATAGATATGTTTTTTTCAGTCCAAATTCGAACAAATGTACAATAAATCCATCATTAGCTTAAATGTATAAGTAGTTTGTTAACAAAAAGATCCCCAGACAAAAGAAAACTTCGATAAGCAGCATGAAAAACCTTTAAAAACAGTATAGATTCTCCATGAAGACATCAATCGTCACGGGATTACATTTCACGAAATATGATGTCAATTCAATACTCGTACACAAACCGAATCTTCGTGTTTTCGATTACGCCGCTCGAATGCGTACGATTGCGTGCGCCCAACCGAGAACTATTGAAGACATTAAGTTATCGTTTTATTTGGAAAATACCTCTGCCACATGCAAAATCCCATAGATTAAGATATTCATCATTTTCATCATCATCATTCTAGCGCCTCTCCCAGTTGCATCCTATGCCGTTTCTTCCGGCCCCATTCATAACGTTCCACTATAATTAATATCTCTGGAAAATAAATAAATATCTCTGGACATTATTCACACAACGCCATCTAGCCATAAACTAAGTATTAGCTCGTGCTACGGGTGCCAGACAACGGATAAACATTACTTATATATATTTTTTGTAAATACATACATATTATACATAGAAACACCCAGACCGATACAAACAGATATGTTCATGCACACAAATTTTTGTACAGTGCGGGGATCGAACCCGCGACCTTTGATGTAATAGCCGACTTCTCGACCATTGCACCAAATAGAGTAAGATCCCGGTGCCCCCAGACGTTACTTATTTTCTCATAAGAAATATTAATGGGATTAAGTAGTGTTAGTACGTACTTTGAGTGTGTGCATACCTGTTACCTTGGGTCGACGGCCAATTCATAGGTACCAAGTGCTAAAGGTAGATAAATACAGTACTGATTTTTCTTAAATTCTCAGTGCTGATTTTTACATATGTTTTAGATATTGTTGTTAAAAATTAATAATCATTATTGCCACACACTTTCCATCGGCGCTTACCCTTACCAGACGCTTTAAAACTTCAAAAAAAAAACATATTCTTACTTATAATCTCACTCTTGATTTTTATGTATGATACTTGGGGAACTATTTGAACACCCCTGGTCAGCAGCCAGACCAATTGGAGGGGTCAAACATCCCCTCAGACACACGTAAGGTGTCGCTATGTGTATAAGCGCGAAGTCATTGAGAGGACTTTCTTATACTTATTGACGTCTCTAGGCTACTCTATTCAGTGCTACTTGATTCAGTGCATCAGTCATTTTATTTACAACTAGCTGCCCCGGCGAACTTCGTACCGCCTAACAGTCAATGATTGTCGTGTTACTTTTTAGCTGAACTAATTGAGGCTTTGATGAACGCAATAAATGATAAAAAAATATTAATATAGGTAGATATAAACTTAAAATTATTTTATTATGATGAATGACGATGAAAACATACAGAATGAGAATAAAAAGGAAAATAATTAAGTACTTCAAACTCATGTCATAAAAATATACTGAAAACTATGTTGTGCAGATTGGGATACTTGACTTGATGTTAGTATTGTTAGTCTCCAAGTGTGTTTAGGTACTATGGCCCCCAGGTGAAGCAGAAGGCTTCAACAGTGCTTCGCCATCGAGTTCGCTGTGCCTCGGACCGCGTCCGTCCGATCGTCTTAACTCCGCTGCCACTGAACGTCTCCAAGTGTGTTTAGGTCGGCCGCGTTTCCTTTACCCTTGAGGTGTCCATTCAAGGGCTTGCCTTGGTGGTCTGGTGCTCTTCTTAGGCTGTGACTAATCCAATACCACTTGCGACGTCTTATATGGAGACCGATCCGGGACTCGGAACAGAGATCCCATAGTTCGTCGTTTGAGATCTGTTTGCGCTAGTAAATGTCAAGAATCTGTCTAAGGCATCGGTTGACGAAGACCTGGATACGATGCGCGATGACCTTGGTTGAGGATACACTCGGATTAATTCATTAATGTGATTTTCATTCAAGCACCTTGTGGTAAAGACATTTTTGTTTTTTGGTCAGGCGCAAGAACAAATAAAGCGGATGGTTTGCCGACGCGTGAGCGAGCATACCATGTACAACATTAACCATGAGAAAAACATGCATTTTCTAGATTAAGGCCACAATCGCTTTGACAATTCGCAAAAAAACTGGTTAGTGTTGTCGCTGGAGGTGTTTCCGCACGTTTAACAGCATTTGCCGCTGTGAAATATACTCTCTGCACGTTCTCTAGATGCACCACCAAATGTACAACAGTGGGATGACGTTCGAGAATAGGGAATGAAAATATTCGGCAAATTGCTTCATTGCAGTTCACATATCTACTAACTTAATAGCGCGTGATTTCATCGTTGATATTGGATGTTTGGACACCAAAAAACACCATGTCGCTCCCTTTCGTGTAACATTTGCAAACTTATTTAAGTGACTTGACCAAATTGCAATACTCAAGATAACAATGTGCCTTGAATGTTTTGGAAAAAAGTGGCGAATACGAAACAATCCAACTGTTTAAATAGTTCTACCATGATCATCGGGCGATTGACGCCGACACAATTGATAACCAACCATCGTTGCCTGTAATGGTCTCTGTCGTCAATTTTCGTGGATACCTTTTGGAGCACTTCTTGCCGTGACCATGCAGGGTGATTGGCGGTTGATAGTGCCACACATACGGTCATCATGTAGGTCTGGATCGATTTCAGGAGCAAGAATCTCTGCACATATGATGTCATCATTGATCTGGCAGAATTCTTCAAATTAATTTTTAAAACAAACATATTAACCTAAACCTGGACCTGAACTTTCGAGACATTCGACAACAAATAAAATTCTGAACGCAAACTTGAATAGTTGTGACAGTATTTGACAACAAATGTTTGACATGTAATAAACAAATCAGATTTACCATGGTTACTCTACTCTATGACAAAATATTTTTGACAAATCAGCATTTATTGAAATGATGATGTATTTACTAAACATTTCCAGTTTTTATTGATTTTAAGATGTATTCTGCTATTCTGGCCGGAGACAAATCCAACGAAACAATAACCATGAAAATTGGTTCAGCAGATCTCGAGTTATAAGTGTTGTAACAAACCCGACTTTCTTTTATATATATAGATTTGTTGAAATAAAAAAATATAAAAGATTTAATAAACATGATTTTTTTAAATAGTAGTATTCAATTTAACTCGATGATAAGATGTAAAACATAGGTTAAAGAAACTTATATTTATTATTTATGAAATTTTCTCAACCCAGATCACTTTAAAATACCTTGTAATCTTAAGGTTCGATTCCATTTTGTATGTAACGAATCTTTAATCTCTCTTGATTATATCGAATAGAGCAGAATTTTAGCGACACTTTATGTGTGTCTGGGGGGATGTTTGACCCCTCCAATTGGTCTGGCTGCTGACCAGGGGTGTTCAAATAGTTCCCCAAGTATCATACATAAAAATCAAGAGTGAGATTATAAGTAAGAATATGTTATTTTTTTTTGAAGTTTTAAAGCGTTTGGTAAGGGTAAGCGCCGATGGAAAGTGTGTGGCAATAATGATTATTAATTTTTAACAACAATATCTAAAACATATGTAAAAATCAGCACTGAGAATTTAAGAAAAATCAGTACTGTATTTATCTACCTTTAGCACCTGGTACCTATGAATTGGCCGTCGACCCAAGGTAACAGGTATGCACACACTCAAAGTACGTACTAACACTACTTAATCCCATTTATATTTCTTATGAGAAAATAAGTAACGTCTGGGGGCACCGGGATCTTGGACTAAAACGGCTCGTCAACCAACGACTAATGGTCCTGAATCTACCAACCTGGTTTTTACAATGGAACGAATGCCGTCTGACCCCCGTTACATATGCAAGGGAAACCAGACAATCTAGAACATAGGAGATCAACGGTTTAAAGCTTCCTATGCATGGACTAGTAAATTTTATAGGACAATCAGATGATTCAAGCCTGCAATGTCCTTAACAAACTGGGAAAATCTACACACAGTGAAAACGTTGTAACTTCCCTGCGCGGGATTTGGACCCACGACCTCGAAGGTTTTATCGCTGAGTGCCCTAACCACTACACAAAGGAGACAGTTAATCGTTAGATATTCCCCAACCAAAATTCTACCCGCTCGGAAATGTGGCACTGTTGACATGAGTGAGCTCACTCAAAATCGCATTAGCGCCCAATGTAGTTACTTAGACCAGCTGTTGTGTTGAGGGCTCGGTGTAGAAGGGATCGTCTGTCGATGGAGAGTGTAATGTCAGTTCGCAAACGCAGGTCAAAATAATATAGCATATTAATTCTTTTTGGCGTCAGAGATTTAAATGAATAGCTAACTTTCAGCCAATGACAAATCTCTCATATAAACAAAGTTCAAAATGTTTCGTCTAACGCGGTGTTTGTTGTAACATGATTTATATTACATACTTATTTATCATGAAAATAACAATCCTTGTCTTGGTTTAGATGACTTGCAAAACGAGTTTAGAAAAAAAAGTCTCATTTTATTCTTTACATAGGTAATGAAAAGATATAACGACAAAGGGTTCTTTCTGCGCTCATAATAAATCCTTCCTTGCACCAAAATTATTTATAATACCGAGCGTCAAATCTTTTTCAAAAAGCTACGAGACATCAACGCAGAAAACATGAAAGACGAACAAATTAAAACTTTTAACCCACGTAAAACAGCGACTCTGTGAAGTTGAAGACTGATTGCTCGGCAAACAATTTGTTTTTATAGCTGTTTTATTAACATAGAGATCTTATTCGCATCGCGCTGCCAAATATCTGCCGCTAGAAAATGGCTTGAAACAATGAAACGGACTGACTTGTCCACATTTACCACAGAATTTACATTAAAATTAACTAGATATTGTTGATTCTAGAACTGTTGAGATTGTTGAAATAATTTTCTCTCCGTCTGGCATTCAACTGCGTTTTGTTTGCTCTTATTGAATCTTCGCCGACGCTCTCACTAGACCTAAATGTAACTTAAACTAATGAATCAAGATTAATTAACTCAATTTGAAGATTTTGAAATAGTCAACACAATTCAATAACTTTTATAGACTTCAATTATTTATTTGAAATAAGTTAGAACAGTAATTGATTCTCATTAGTCTTATATAGACTTTTATAAAACTTACTATAGAGTAATATAAAAGTAGATAACGTAGATTAATGTTTGAAAACTAAAATCTCCTAAGCTTTCATATATTTAAATGTGAAGAATATTATGTAGAACCGCTTCTTCGAGTGTAAAAAGGCTGTAAACCTGTCAATAACACTAACTGTGAAAGTATTAGAGAGCCGTACTTGAAAATGTATCACGTGATTATTGAAATTCCACTAAAGTTAATGACATATATGTATGACCTATTCAAAGTGATATATTAATACCAGTAAAATCCCAGCAGAATATCCAATAACATTTGAATTTATTGGCTTCATTTAAAAAGGCAATTTGACAAAAATCCGCTGATGTGCTTTATTATGATTTGGACGGCTTTTTAACTTTTTAAAGGTAATAATACTAATAGGACCAACGTAGCCAAAAAAATTGACTATTCGTAAATATTCGACGTAATGGAAATTAAAAATCAATAGATTGTTTACAAGTTACCGCTCTGGAAACTAATGAATTAACAACATGATAGACGTTACCATAGCACGTATAGGTAGGAGGTAGCTCTACTACGAGTTATAGTACTCGTATCCTTATTTGAAAATAAAATGTATTCCATGAGAATTAAAGCTTTGAATATTTATAAATATATTTATTTTTAAACATAATTAATTAGAGCCATCTATCTCAAATTAATCGGAGCGCGGTCCCACTATCGGGGTTCAGCTTTTAATCGCAAATCAATACTGACAGATAAATATATTTTCCACAGATATATGCAATGGTGTGCGTCATATCGCAGTTCCAGGAGTACATGGCGGGCCGGGGGACTGCTGCATTCGACTACTCAGATCGGGTAAGAATGATACAATTAAATATGGCTTGTTACACATCATGCTGAAACCACGGAGTTCGTAGGTTCTAATCCCACGGGAAATATTTTCACAATGTGTTGGGTTTCCCAGTTTGGTAAGGACATTGCAGGCTTGAAGGTTCCGTGCTTCGGAAGGAAAGTTAACGCCTACAATGTTGTACCCAAAGTGGGAAAACCAACAGACAACACTAAGTGAAAAGTTCCGGCGGGACTCAAACTCACGGCCTCCGAGGATTAAGCACTGCGCTATAACCACTACACCACGGAAGCAGTCGATGAATTCGTCTTTACTAATTTAAATTTAAAAATAATTTAGAAGTAAAACATTCAAGACAAGCAGATCCACAGCATGTTAAAGTCAATACAGTCGAACTCCTTCCTAGCGTTTATCCCGTTTCTGTGTGGGGTCCGCTTTGACCATGATCCAAGATTCGGCGAGTCTGTTTATTACAGTAAAGCGACTGCTATTAGGCCTTCGGAAACCTTAGAGGGGAACCAGACATATTGGATCATGGTTACACATTCAGATAAAGTCCGAAACTATCTGAATGTGCAGGTTTCCTCACGGTGTTTTCCCTCACCGACAAGCTAATGGCACAAATAACATATAGATTTTCAAAAAATCCAGAGGTGTGGGCCCGGTTTCGAAACACGGACCTCACGAATGAGAAGCGCGGTCTTTACTATATTAGGCCACCATCGCTCCTAAGTCAATACAGTCGAACGAATACGCTAAATGATAACTGAGTCCAACAAAGCCGGGGTCAGGGTATTGTTCAACTTCGTTCACACGTAAAAGTTTGCCATTTTAGTTTCAGTCTAGCATAATAGCAAACAACTAGACGCCGTAGTGCACGATACCGACTGTCGGGAACGGAATTATCGGCCCGTGAAGCCTTTTGATCTATTTCACATGTTAATCAATCAACCGTGAGTGCCCGATAAGAAGTAAGCATGCTCAAGATATTTTATTCGAGTAATTTAATCATTCGTAATTACAAACATAAATAGGATTTCGGTGTCACTTTAAAACTCAAGAACGGGCTCAGAGTTTGTAGGACCATTTACTCGTAGAGGGTTAATGTGAAGTTTGCACAAAATCGGTAGAGTAGTTCTTCATTTAACACACGTAGCGAATCACGTACCGGGCTGCTAGTAATTCTGAGGCTTGTAGCAATAAATCGCTCTCAACTCTGAGATTTATCTTGAGGGTGAACTTGAAATGCTATCTATACTATCGATTAGATCGATCAGAGAGAAGAGAGATTTATTAATACGAGATAATAAATATTATTGTGTATGACCATGTCTGTTTCTATTTACGAATCTATTTTGTTGAATCTTATATTTGTAACAAAACTTCTGTAAGCAACTTTAGGCAGAGTCAGATCAATGTTAATATATTTATAAACTGAGGTCTGAATGAGGTCGTGTAGAAACAGTCTAGGTATTGACTCATCTTCCCAAGAGTGTCATAAGAAGTGACTAAGAAACAATCCGGGAGATGGGCATCATTATTCTTCTTAGTTCTTGAACAAATGTTTACTAACGATTTTATCTATGCTTGCATTTGTATATGCCGAGATGCATTTGACCCTTGGTGAGAGCTGGTTGGGCCCACATTTTGCCGGTTATTTCTGGTTCTATCGTTATACAAGTTGCAAGTTCGATTTTGCAAATTGTTTTCGACCTTTTGCTGAATGGTTAATACATTTTTGTTAGTTTTTAGTGGGTGATCACCCATTGCACACGCACATAGATACATAAGACATGAATTGTAAAGTGTAATATTGTGCAGTGGTTTTTACAATTAATTTCATTTCATTATATTTTTAATCAACCTAGTAGCAGCACCTTTAGAATAACAATTTAGTAAACAATCAATAACGTTTTATGACGTGAAGAGCAAGCGCACGTCGGGGCCTGGTATGACAAAACAACATCCCGCCATATTTGCTTAAACCAAGGATGTTAAAGAGATAGATCCGTATCCGAAAAAACATTTCCGTACCCGTCACCGAAATTCGGATAACTTCGGATTAGCGCGAAGTCAAATTCTTCGCGATAAGTAATTATTTTACCGGACAAGGAAATCTTTATTTTCTTTGTTTCTTCTGTAGTTTAAGAGCCACGCCTATGTCTATTGAGTTTCCTCCATTCCATTTCTTTATAAACGTACCGAATTAATCTAAATCTATATTGAAATTCCAAATTATAATAACTGCCTTGGTGGACCTGACAAGATCTATGATATTTTATTATGTCATTGAAAGATTAATGAAAAAAAGTGTAATTAAATTTTCCAAAATAAACAATAATAAACCACGATAGTTAATGTAGTATCACAGACAAATATTTAAGTTATTCGTTATCCGTAACCGCATCAGATTCTGAGACCGATGTTTTGTTTGTCCGTATCCGAATGTACGAGTAGATCTGAAATTCTTTATTCGTAACATATTCGCCGTATTTCGTTCTGAAATTTCGTATCCGTAACATCTATGCCGTATTTAGATCCAATATACGAGAGGTCTCATAAGAGAGGTAGAGCTTTGTGGAAATTCCACTCGAATGAGCCGCTCGTCTGGGGAAGTACCTCCACCTTACAGAAGACCGCAGTGAAGTAGCACTTCGTAACTGTTGTGCTATGTTTCTGCTGGTGAGTAAGGTTGCCAGAGCTCAGTTGGGGAGGGTATGGGGTTAAGGCCGGCAACACATCAACGATACCTCTGGTGTCGCGGATGTCCATGGGCGGCGGTGATTGCTTACCATCAGGCGACCCGCTAGCTCGTTTGCCGTCTCTGACATAAAAAAAAAATCCTTCCGTATTCGTAACATCTCTGATTTTAGCAGTTACTGGTCTGGTCTGGAAGGTGTGTTTGCTCAGGCTCAAACTAATGTCATTGGCGGCATCGACGCTATGAAGTAAAACCGATGTTATTCTTGTCCGAATCTGAAATTCCATATCCGTAACAAGTCTCATGCTTTTCCCTATCCGAATGTAGATCCGAAATTCCATATCCGTAACAACTCTGGTTGGAACCCTATCGGGCATGATCGTTGGGCGTGTTTGCTTAGGCTCAGGCCTAATCTCATTGCCAGTGCCGGTGCCAGTCCACTTGCGGTCTCGGTCAATCGTGTTTATGTAACGTCAAATTGTTATTAAGCCCTTCGAATAAAAAGAAATCGCACTCAATCGCATTTGCGTTGGCACGAATCAAATATTAATTTGATTCGTGCCAACGCAAATGTTGAGTAGTTAACAAACTTGTTGGAATAATTGGTATGAATCTGGGTAAACTGGAAAAAAACCTTATTGCTTTAGTCCCACACCTAGACCCAAACTTAACTCGAAACTTGTACTATGGACGCTAGGGAACGGAGAAACGTACTTAAATACTTACATAAACATCCATGACACCCGTACAAATGCCCATGCTCATCACACAAACTTTTGCCCCAGCGAGATGGGAACGCACGGCCCTTGGTCATGTTACCAGGGTCCCTAACTACTACACCGAAGGGGCTTTGAAGACTTTGGAATTGTTCAATACTTTTTCCTTCGTAATAAAACTTACAGCACGCACCGTGAAAACTGTATTACAAAATATTTTGTGAACACTTTAGAATTAAATAGAAGCCGATCTCAGAATGTACGTGACTTAAATATCAGATGGCAACACGGGCAGTATTAAAAGCCTTCTGCCAAGCATCACAATATTCGACATTTTTCATTTCAAATATTGATGAGAGCCGATCCGGTGGACATCTATTCAGAAATCTGATTAAGGTGCGATTGAACCAAATCTGGCGGAAAAACTTCGACGTGAACGGAATTTGTAATAATTAACAACTGTTCCTTAAGGAAGGGAGACGTATTGTCAATACCAAGGCAGTCTTGTTTACGACATTGTTTGAAAAGTAAATAGGTATGCTCATATAATAAATATGTTTTGAAGCTAACGTAGGTTTCCCTCGATAGTTGTAGAATATATCTATAACCTTTTAATGAGGATTTTCGCCAATGGAAAATTCGCTAGATGGAAATAGGTGGCGTAGGGTCTATTTTTTTTTTTTTTTTTTTTCTGGCTTCGCACGGTTTGTGCATTTAGCCACTGACAAATATTGAAAGGTAGGGAAACATCGAGGATCGAAATATAAAGGAAGATTTTAAAGTAAAGGATCAGGAAGGTTTATGGGAATGAGATGTAATGGTGTAATGAATCGGATGGTAATATTTTATATTTTAATGGCGTTTTGAATAATGAATAAAGCTATACAATGATAGACTAATGAACTATTTGTGCCAAGAAGTAACATGATGGAAGTCGGGAAGGGAATTTTCAAAGAAACAAGTTGATTTATAAATCTATTTCTGTCATATTTGGAGCAGGAGAAGAAAATATGATTGAGGTCGCCCAGCATGCCCATACCACAATCACATGTCCCGTTGCTAATAATTCCTATCTTGGACAGATGTGCAGGAGTGCACACATGACCTAAACGCATGCGAATAATAGTCGAAAGAGATTTTTTTCCTAACGTAAAATTTTTGAACCAAATGTTTTTAGGGATTGATGGTTGAATGGACGCGTAAAATGCACCTTTCTCACGAGAACTGCTAACCCAGAGATCGTCCCAGGCAAGGCGGAGATCTTTGATGGGCAGGGACAACAGATCATGAGAATAATTTTTATATGGGAAAATGTCTCCACAGGTTATGGCTTCGTTTGCCAATCTGTCAGCTACTTCATTGCCCTCAATACCGCAATGGCTAGGGATCCACATAAACTGTACTGACAAATTATTTTGAAAACATTTAAAAAGTAATTTTCTAATTTCAAAAATGATAGGGAAGTATGTTTTGGTTCGTAAGGGGAATTTCTCAAGTGTTTGAAGTGCGCTTTTAGAGTCCGAAAGTATAAGAGTTTTGCGAAGTTTCATTATCAGTATATATTCCACAGCCTTAAAAAGACCATAACATTCTCCTGTAAAGATAGAAGTTTCAGGAGGGAGCTTGACTTTTTGAACTATTTTGTACTGTGAATGATAGACACCTACACCAACATTGCTCGAATTATGTTTAGAAGCATCTGTAAATATATGATGATGAGAACTGAAACTTGAATCAATAATAAATTTAAAATTGTAGTGTGCCGTCAGATCTTTATCAATACCATCAAGAATTACAGGTGTAATATGGATCAGAGAATCATAACAAGCTTCAAAGGGGGGAAGAAGATTTGAGCGATGAGTGGGAGAATGTAAATCCATATATTTTTTGTAGCTTGTGACTAAGCAGGGAGGAGATTTGTGAGACCAATAATCTGAGGAACCTATTTCTTCAATAAGTGATTCTAATAAGGGAAATAGGCGATGATGAGCAAATTGTATGGAGCGGAAAATATATCTGTCAGACAGGTATTGACGTCTTAAACGTAGAGGGGGCTCAACGCATTCTACCTGGAGGGCATTGATGGGACTCGACTTCATGGATCCTGTAATTAATCGAAGGGCTTTATACTGGATTTTGTCGAGCTTTTGAGAAGCTGTGATATTACCAGGCTCTAATAAAAATGTTCCGTAATCTAAAACACTACGAATCAATGAATTATATAATATTTTAAGACTAGACGGATGTGCGCCCCACCATATTCCAGATAAACATCTGAGAATATTTAAGAGACGTTCACATTTGTTTACTACATGTTCACAGTGGGGACCCCCAGACAGCTTTGAGTCTAAAACAACTCCTAGGTATTTAAAACTATTCACGATTGGGATTCTGGTATCATCGTATTTAATTTGCACAGAAGGAATAGATCGTTTTCTGGTAAAAACAACTACTGCACTCTTATTAGCCGACAGGCTTAGACCGTTTTCATCCATCCAAACTTTAAGAGATGACAGAGCAGAAGAGAGAATATCAGAGGCTGTTTCTATAGATCTATTTGTAGAGTAAAGAAGAAGATCATCGGCATACTGGAGTAACTTAACATTATTCTCAATAACTAACTCCAAGTCAAAAGTATAAATGTTATACAATAAAGGACTCAATACCGACCCCTGGGGCAAACCCTTCCAAATAGTTCTCGACATATCCGAATCATAGTCAAACATAAGTTTCACTGTACGCTCATTAAGTAAATTAATTATAAAATCAATAAGCAAGGGAAGGACATTTAAGGTTTGTAGTTTATTTTTCAAGATAGTAAGATTTACATTATCATAGGCAGATTGAATATCTAGAAACGCAGCAACTATGGATTCATTAAAAGTGAAAGCTAATCTGACATCCGTGGTAAAAATACTTAAATTGTCAATGGTGCTCTTACATTTTCGGAAACCGTATTGATTACTTGAAAGGGCTTGTGTGTTCTCCACAAACCATTCTAACCGGTTTTTTATTAGATGTTCAGCCAATTTGGCTAAAACTGACGATAGGGCTATGGGTCGGTAACTCGAGACTTCATTTCGTTTTTTATTCGGTTTTAACACTGGCAACACTACTTGAGACTTCCATGCTAGCGGGATGTTTCCTGTCATCATGAAACTGTTTATGACGTCTAGATAGTAAATAAGGTCTTTATCACTTAGGTTAGAAAAGAAAGAGTATGATATTCCATCTTCGCCAGGACAGGACTCTCTAACTGTAGTTATTATTCCTTTGAGTTCATAAAGAGCAAAAGGTTTTTCCAAGGAATGGCAATTTTGGAACAATGAAGAATGGTTTACACAACTCGGTATATTCTCGGGGACCCATGGAGGAGCTAATTTATCTAAAAATTCATTAGCAAGGGGAGGTGGAAGGACAGAAACAGATGACTTATTAAAAGCACTTCTAAATCTTCTAATGTTATTCCACATAATGGTGGGATTGACGTTGGGGGAAACCGAAGAACAAAAGGTTTTCCAACCTTCAAATTTCTTAGTCTTAAATAGTTTTTTAATTTCTCTTTTAATGTTACAAAGGTTTTCATAGTTTGTGGCTGTCATATTATTACGATATAATTTTTCTGCTTCTTTCCTTTTCTTTATAGCCTGTGAGCACTCATTATCCCACCACGGAGGAGATGGGATTCTATTAGTAGTATTTGATTTAAGTGGAAAAGTCTCATTAGCTGCCGTTAAGATAATGTCCGTTAAAGTTTCTGCACAAGTTATGTCACTATTGTTATTTACAGAAGGCAATAAATTTACTTTATCCTCAACTTTGCATCTAAAAGATTCCCATAATTTAGTATTATTTTTAGGAAGTTTGTATTTTCTCAAAGATTTAAATTGAATATGTTGTAGCTGCACGGATGGAAATTCTAAAATAATGGGGTAGTGATCACTACCATATGTATGAGGAAGGGTAGACCATGACAGGCATGAAGCTAAGATCGGGGAGCAGATTGAAAAATCAACAACACTTACATTCTGACTTGGTTCAGATAAACGAGTACTGCTACCAGTGTTCAGCAAACATAAATTATATGATTCAATAATATCCAGTAACTGATTACCATAAGTATTACATAGAGAGCTTCCCCATGCTGTGTGATGACTATTAAAATCACCAAGAATCAAAAATGGTTTGGGCAAGACAGAGATTATGTTATTAAGTTCATTAAGAATATCTGATGATGGCTGTGGTATATAGACTGATACCAAACATATTTTATAACATTGTATAGCAACAATTGAGATTCCATCACAGTGAGATGGTAAACTAACATTGGAAAAGGGAATAGTATTCTTGACTAGAATAGCTGTTCCCCCTCCATTTCTATCCAACCTATCATCTCTAACAACACAGTATCCATTTAAATTAAAAATTTTATCTGGCTTAAGCCAAGTCTCTGACAAAGCAATTGCAAATGGGCTGTATGAATTACATAGATGAATGAGGTCATTTTTATTACTCACTACACTACGTATGTTCCACTGTAAGATCCTTTGATCCATAATTGGGAATATCAGTATAATCTCGAGTTAGTGGGGCAACGTTGGGCGGTAAAGGAAGAATGATATTATAACTAGCTAGTAACTGTATAATTGCTGAAATTAACTCAGCATGAGATTGATTATTAGGTTCAGAGTTTGATTTCTGTAGTGCACAACCATTGGCAGGTGCAGGGATTGCAAATTCTTTAATTAATGAATTGTGCTCTTTCCTATTGTAACCTTGTACTGGATTAGAAACACTACGCTGTTTCAATGTTATAGTTTTTTTATAAGAAGAGGAGGGATATCTATTGTTGTTATTATTTTTAAATTGCGTAGCTTGGGGGACAGGTTCTGACACTAACATGTCAGCATATGATTTGGACACTGGAGGATGTAGTTTGGCAGCTTCAGCATAGGATGTACAATTTTGTGCCATATAGAGCTTTATTTGTTTTTGTCTGTTTAGCTCTGGGCAAATTTTGCTCGTAGCAAAATGATAGCCAGAGCACAAACAGCAAGAAGCATCATCTTCTACAGTACTACAAGAATCACCGTTATGTTCTTTACCACATTTATAACAGCGAGGTTTGGACCTGCACTGCGTCTTTGTATGACCAAATCTACAGCAATACGGTATTTGACTGACAGGTCAAATCACTCACTTTTATTAAATGTCAAAAACGCAACATTGTAGGGAAAACTGTATGAAAAACAAGCATATGACGTCACAAGCTAATATTGTCAAATCAATACTTTTTTAGTTTCGATTAACTATGATAATTTGTTAAAAGCGGAATTGTAACTGTTACATAATGATTTGTGATTATTTTTAAATTTCGTCTTTAATGTATGAGTTTCATAATTTATTTTAAATGCAGTCAAATACCCAATTATAACATTGAATGGTAGGATAAATATATAAATCAACATTTAAGGCATTATAGCATAAAAATACTCTCTTGGGGAGCACTTGGCCATCAAAAGTAACAACAACAGTCTGAGTGGGTTTCCAAACTGGACTTCCATCAACAAATACTTTATAATTGATACGTCTCACTTTAATTATCTCTCCACATCCCACAGGAACAGAAATGTTAGTCATTACTTCTTCAGGTGACCACTCAGAAGGCACTCCCCTTACCAAACCCATACGTGTGACATTAAATGTAGGAATGAAGGCTTTATAATTATGAGATTCCAAAGACTTGTGGTTTATGAAAGCATTAGCATCTTTGAAGTTAGTAAATCCAATACATATTTTATTCCTGCCTATTTTTTTAACGCTACCATTTACAATATTTTGAAACTTATTCTTTTTCAAGAAATTACCAAACATTACTGGGTGCATTGAAGTCGTATCGTCCGGAGATACGGTGACTTTGGAAACATGTATAATAAAAGGCGCAATATCAGTTTCGCAATACGTTTTCCTACCAACAGGATGTGAGGAAGGTGCATTTTGTACGTTTTCTGAATTTTTAGGGGCAACAACGGGAGATGATGATGTAGGTATGGGAGCTTGAGATTTTGAAACAGTTCCATCATGGCATGAGCAATCAGATGCTGAGTTTTCGGAAACAAGTTGTCTCCGTCTTTTTTTCATTCTTTTCAAAGATCTTGTGGACGCAGAACAATCTGTTTCCATTCCTGACTCGTTGTTGGAATAAACGGTGACAAAGGCACTAGCCGGGGGGACGAATCCCCCCGGTTCGTCGGGAGGTTCGTTCATGGGAAGCGAAATTTAAATAGTCACTTACCAAATGCGGCAAATGTCTACACTATATGATAAAAACAATAAGTACTTAGATGTATGAATGAAAATGAATATTTAAACCACCAAACTGATCCTATAAATAATTATAAAAAATTAACACGGAAAAAGACACCCGCCAAGTTTGAAGGTTTCCCGCGCTTTTCGCGTAGGGTCTATCTTGTATGTGATTGGTGAATTTTGACATGACATTGACAGATATGTCAAAATGCATTAATGACATAGCAGTTAGACCTCACGCCTACGTATTACCATCTAGCGGATTTTTCAATCGCAAACACCCTCATTGACGATTTAATAAGTAGATCTTTGAAGCCTACACGAATAGATTATAGTTTTGCGTGTATTGTTGCTAATTGGTGAGTAATTAGCTAAGTTATTGCATATCACATTGAATGTGTCATTTCGAACTGTAGGCAGGCAATCAACTATCGATTTCCTTTCACCATAGATTGAAGTGAACATCGCAAATACACAGATCTTCGATAATCCAGTGCATGCCGTCCTATAATTGAATCACTTCACGCCTGTGAGTCGGCGTCCTTTACCAATAAGCTTCTAAGATCTAGGAGCAGATGTAATGGCTTTAACTAATCCCCTGACATGCCTGCTGTACATACGAGTATCTATATGCGGTTGTATTTCAAACAATATGTAACTATATTGAACCTTATAATACTTACGTGTGCAAGAAAATATCACGTACGATATCAGGTGGTGGTAGCTTAACAAAATCCAATTGGTCTGAGTTGCTTATTCTAAGGCGAAATACGATTTATTTATACGATTATACGATACGATTGTATTATACATTAATGTTTACTATTGAAATAATACAATATCCGTAACAGAACTGCTAAAGCTACTCACCACAGAGTAAGATCAGTTCACGATAAATGTTCACCTATTTATATCTATATCTACATAACATATTATAAAAGTATGTTTCTATGTAGTAAATAAACTCAAAACCTACTGGAGCAATTCCAGTTTTCTCTTACAATAGGAAAGCTAGATTGTCACTACTCAGTAACATACAGCAACAGGCTATATTTGGTATTTGGCTGTTTTTTTTTTCACCAGCCAAACTTTAATATTGTAATCTGTATTTATATTATTAGTATGTTTTGTTCAGCTAGCAGCAGTGCAGTACACGGCGACAGCGCAGCACACGACGACGACGAGTTCCTTGGCCAGCGGCCGCCGGCGCTCCGCTGGCCGGCCCATGCCGAGCCGGCACGACCCAGAGGAGTTCTCCGAAGCACCCACCAAGACTATCAGTGAGTAAACCCTCCACTATCATATCTATCTAAATAAGTTTGAGGAACTCGATGGCGCAGTGGTTAGCGCACTTGGCTATTTTCTTTTTTTGGAGGGGAATGCATTGACGCACCATGTCGCCGCGGGCTAGCTAAACCCGCGACTGTGTGGGACTCGGGCGCACAAAATAAGCGCCCACTACCCACTAAACCCCTCCAGTTTCCTCTTTTGCTCGCATCAGGACGGGTCGCTGCAAGCCGCCAAGTGGGCGCACTCGGCCTGCGATTGTAAAGTTAAACAACTTTCGCAGAGGCCAGTCATCGGTTCGTGACCAAAAAATATTATAATCTGGAGCTCCTCCGCGCTTCGAAAGACACGTTGGACCATTGGACCAGCGCCTGATCTCTCTACGGTCGTGTCAGATTGCTGTCCCACCGAATCATGAGAGTGAGGGAATAGGGAGTGCACCTGTGCTTGCGCACGCGCTTGTGCACTACACTACAACATATCCTGCGTACTTGGGAATCGTAAGATTGGGAGGGTATTGTTATTATTTTATTATTATAGTTATATAAGGTGGAATTTTGTAATGCTACCTGAAAGGGAAGTACCCTTAATACTGTAGGTAGAAAATTTTACTGAAATCAAGTATTCCGTTATTTTCGAAAAGAAAGAAAGCTGCAAACAATGATTTTTGGAAATTCGTTCGCCACACCCGGTCGTCGAACCCACTAAAATCTGTAAAAGTTGGACCCTGTACTTTTATTGTATCAATCTTTAGTGTCAATCATAAGGATAAATTCTCTCTTACAAAACTTCAAATTTAAATGAAAGGAAAACAATTAAACCAGAGTCTTCGGGCGCCTGTCGCAAAGTGTGAGTTTTGCTCCACGGAGGCAGTTTGTATCTTTACATACTTCATCAGTGTCCATTAAAACAGGGGAAAAATAAATCTTCTTTAAAATAGTATCACATTATTATAAAATTATTATTTCTGAGATGCTAGAAAAATACTCGTACTATAAATATGCATGGTAGGTACTTTCAGTTAATTACAAGCAAGGGAAAAAACGTTTTTCATGCATTGCTCATATGAACTCTATGAAATTTATGATTTGCTCTTTTAACGAGAAAAGGTATTCAATACATCAGTTATGAAATTATCTACAGTATTTACGGTTTCGCAAATTGAATTATTATGCCGCTGGAATGAACTCATTAATTACGATATACAAAAAATATCCAACGAAATGGATCATATTCATAACATTCCATGAAATTATATTTTCATTATTCATATAACGTGCCAGTGATATGAAAACGAAATTATTATCATAACGAAAATGTGGGCATCGCAGTCCTGAAATGCCTTCATATACGATATAATTGTGCAGTAATGCAATAACTTCTGGGATTACGTTTCCATTAACTATGAAAGCTTGCAATTTTGTGAAGGCCATTTTGTGATAAAGGCACCGTGCAGAAACTATAGAGGCCGCTAAAATCCTGTTTTTTTTCTGTGGTTACGCTCAATTGACAGTAAAATTTGACATTTTACTGTCAATTGAGCGTAAAAGTTTTACATATGTGTCACTAGATGGCAGAATAAGGCACCCTGTTTTTCCGTGGTTTGACAGTAGAATTACCGACATTGAGAGTAAAAGTTTTGAATATGAGTCACGAGATGGCAGAGTCATCGCTACGGTGCCTATAGTGGAATTGCTTTCATATTTCTACGATAGAAAGTATATCATGCGAGCGAGTATTATAGGGCAAACGGATAGTCGACCGGGATCCCATATCTGTTGCTACCGCAAACGATTCCGCCTTAACTTACCCTCAGGGGAAGTGCCATGTGCAGATATAGAAGTAAATTACAGATAGGATCATTACTATTCTATAATTTAAAAGCTTTACGAGTATATTATGCTTTTAAAAGAACCATTGGATTTCCAAATGCAATCATGTCAATATCCTGTTTGCACTTTCTACTTTATTATGTAATTTATATAAGTTAGAGACTCGTGAACAAATGATGAAAATAGTTTTTTTAATCAGGAGTTTTTTGGGACTTTTTTGTTGTGAACCAGAGTTCGAATTCTATAATATTCTATAATAATATTATAAAACTGAACAGTTTGTTCGTTTGTTTGAACGCGCTGATTTTAATCAGGAACTACAGGTCCCATTTGAAAAAATATTTTTGCGTTGGATAGTCCATTTGACGAGGAAGGCTATATACCTACGTGTGCGTAAACCGGAAACCACGCGGACGAAATCGTGGGCGGACGCTAGTAAATAAATAAATAAACTACACAATCCAAAAATATCAATAGGCGCTGAAAGTAAACTAGGCCATGTGCTTCATGTTCCGGTGTTATAAAACTGGGTGCTGAAAGTAGTCTGACCTCCTGAAAGCAGACGGCCTTTATAGCATATTGACTCCAGTGTATGATGGATAGTTGGATATTAAAGTTATCAATACTGCATTAGTGATCCCCTATAACATTCCATCTCCAATTTTACTGAGGTTTGAATTTACTCTCAGACAGAAAAATGTATAACACCATAGTTTTGTCTTCTGTTATAATACCTCGATGGTCAAGTTTAAGTACGGGGCCCTAGTCTCGAGGTCCTGAGTTCGATTCCCGGCACGGGCAAATTTGTGTCAGTTTTTCCGCAAAACAGAGTTTGTGAACACCAATCCGTATTTAGCAAGCGTGATGATTATGCGAAAACTCATCTTTGTAAAGAAAATATGATTTCAAATGATGGATGCCTTTGCCCTGCAGTGGGACATTAATGGACTGATTCTGTAAAGAGGAAGTAGATCCACAAATATTGTAAATACTATGCTTTTCTCTCTTATGTGTATTCTAATTCCTGGAATGTTCAAATTCGAATGTTCTATCTCCAAATCTTCCGCTTAGTTAAGATTAGCTATTGGACAGGAGGAACGATTTTACTATTCATGGTTGGGCTGACTATTCTCTGGTATTCAGTAAAACCAACGTGAGTGACGGTTACTGGGCAGGCGTGCATATGAAACTAAAGTCTACAGAATCGATGTAGGCCAAAGGAAAGTTTGTCCCTGTTCCTTAAATATAGGCGGTTGCAAGCATAGAGATACTTTTAGATCAAGGTGATCCAATTGCATCCAAAACTGCACTCTTTCAGCATTTATTTAAAGCATTTTTTACATGCTTTAACTATATTTTTTTAAACGATGTATAAGCAAATAAAAGTTCATCCGATCTCAGATGGCTCAGGCGGGACTCGAACCCAGCGCCTCTTGCAATCCGGGCAAGCGAACTGACCAGTAAGCTACCGAGGCACTCAGTGGATCTGATGATTACTCCATGTCTTTCAGCATTACTCCAAATACACAATACAATAATAATATCTACAGGTAGCAATCAATCGGCATTGGATTTGGATAAATAACATCAGCAATTTTGCTTTTGTCAATAGTTATCTATACTTATAATAAATCTGTAGAGAGGTCAATTCTGTACATTAAATATTTTTCCAAAATAACTATCAGGGGGTGTTTAGTGATCGATACTGATGCCAAAAATGCAATCAGTAAAATTTTTGTCTGTCTGTCTGTCTGTCTGTCTGTATGTTCCTTATAGAAACAAAAACTACTGGACAGATTTTTACGAAACTTGGTACCATTATTCTTCATACCCCTGGGCATATTATAGGATACTTTTTATCACGCTACAATCAACAGGAGTAGCGTAGTGAAGGGAAATGTGGGGAAAACGGGAGAATTTACTCCATTTCTTAAGCTTCAGTCGCGTGTGCAGCCTTAATGGTTAAAGTCACATAGAAATCATGTATGAAGGAAATATTCTACATAAAATTTCCTAAAAAATATCCCCCAACAGCATATGTCTATCTTTTATGGTTGACTCACAATAACACGTGCAACTCAAGATCCAAATTGGTTTGAACGCGCTTATCTCAGGAACTACTGGTTCGAATTGACAAAACATTTAGTGTTGGATAGTCCACTTACCACTTACCATTTGTCGAGGTAGGCTTTGATTAAGCTATTGTATATTCTTTTATTTTATCATTGTAAAAAGTGCTAGCGAACTATTTAGTTCTAAAATGTGCCGATAGATGGCGCACCTCGCTAGAGGCGCGGCCGCGGATCTGAATCGCGGTGAACAGATGATTTCTCAAATGATTATTGTTTTTTATAATATAGGTGATTTCCGTCACTTAATTTGGCTATTTTTTCTATCCTGAGTAATTAGTCCCATAAAAGTGTGCAAGTTGACTGACTACAAGCATATCGACCGTTGTATTATTCAGCTATTTTTAGTAAGACTTTGTGCGGAAATCGTAACCCACGCGGACGGAGTCGCTGGCGGCCTCTAGTAACAAATAAAAATAGAAATTCGTTTGTTAGGCATGATGGATTCGCTTTCGCGTTGGATTCATATTATTTTATTTAATCCCTCAATGCCCTATTTATCGATAAGCACTTCAAAATAAATTCTCGTTATGTTTTAAAAAGTATTATAAAGCTTTCATAAAATATTCCGTCAATGTAACTCAATTTCTTTTAATCTTAGTTAATTGTTTTTTTTAAAGAATGTTTCTCCAAAATGAACCTAATTGTAAGAAGTCTTAAAAGTTACATTCATTGATGATACTTACCTACAGCTTACATAAATTGCTTCTGCGAGATTGTTGGCGAATAAAGTAGTTACTTATTGTGAATACAATTTATCACACTGGAAATAAATCATTGTCTAGATTAAGTGGATTGACCGATTAGATACACGTACCATTCACTAAGTATTACACATATACTTTACATTATTTTTCAATTTGCGAAGATGCGGTTTTTCTGTTGGAAAATGTTCCTTTTTTGTGTTACCATTTCGTTCATTTGAGGAGGACATTATTGTTTGATTCCCACGGGCCATAGAAATGATTGAAATATTTAAATTTTTCATCTTCTTCTCTTCATAATCGTAGCCATTATCAACCAACCTCATGGGTGTGGCTTGTATTATTTGTCTCCTTGATTGTACTTCTTCAATTCAAATGACTCAAGTTGTTGTTGTTGCTATCTTAACTGGCGAACAATTAACGGTCTTCTTTCTATGTCTTTTAGTGTAGCGGCTAGGGCCACAAAATCTTTGCTTAATTTCATGATTATCATCATCAGCCTCTTTTTTGAGTCGGGAATTGCCTTTACGCAAACCATCTGCCGTGATGAAGGTTATGTGGGACTCTTGGAAGACTACCCACTAAAACCCAACCAGTCCCACTGTTCGTTTGACTTCTTCTTCCTAGCGTTTATCCCGTTTCTATGCGGGATCCGCTTGTCCATAATCCAGGATTTGGCAAGTCTGGTTGTTACATTGAAGCGACTGCCATCAGACCTTCGTAAGCCATAGAGGGAAACTAGACAGATTAGATCATGGAAACACATTCAGATCTAACTGAACCAAGTCAGAAACTATCTCAATTTTCCTAACGGTTTTGTCCCTCGCCGCCAAGCTAATGATACAAATCCACGCATAGATTTCGAAAAATCTAGAGGTGCGGGCACGGATTCGAACCACGAACCTCACGTACGTGAGGCGCGGTCCGTACCACTAGGCCACTATCGCTACTATTAATATTAATTAATAAGTTATCCATACGTTGCTTCATATTATTACTGATATGATGGTGCATTAGTTTCCACGTGCACTATTGTTCTAACCGCTGCTATGATTAATGACACGATCAGAATTATCCGATCGCGTAATTATCTGTCGCTCTGCCGAGTCCGGCTAACTAACGCCATGTGAACGCTTATTAGATGAAGTTCTGACGACGTGACTTGCTAGTTTTCCTTGGCCACGTATAAAGCGATCTAAGCGAGCACTTTTATTCTGACAACTTTTTTTCTGACAGTACCCTATGTAACACTCTTTTGCTAGGCCTTTGTTGTTCCGAACGTACATGCGTGATAAAAAAGCCTCGCCTTTTGGGTAGAATTATACGTACTATAATTTTTTTACACAGATTCATTACCCTTATAACTGAAAATTTAGCCAGAAATGACAGTTTATTAAGGGAGTGAGTGATATTATTATTTTCAAAATGTCAGTTTACGTAACAACGTTCAAAATACTCTTACATTCCCAATTCTAGCGACGACCAATTTAGCGACCTCCTTTAATATTCTAGAGGCTGCACCATTTATAGTTGGTTTAGGACACGTTAAACTTTCAACAAAACGTTGCATGTCCGCCGTCTTTACTGAAACTGCACCGTTTATGATATAAACACCAGGGCCCGTTAATAATTATAACCTGTGTGGCCAACGTGATCGGCAAACTAACATCATTTAGGCGTTTATTAAATCAAGTGCCAACAACGCGCCCGAGTAGTTATCTTCCGTCGTTCTCCTATTAAGTAAACTAACTGGCAGGCAGATGGTTAGTCTATACAAATATTATAAAGAGGAAAGGTCTGATTTTTTGTTTGTTTGTTTGTTTGTATGAATTGAATAGGCTCCGAAACTACTTGGCAGATTTGAAAAATTCTTTCACTGTTGGAAAGCTTCATTCACCCAGAGTAACATAGGCTATATTTTATCCCGGTACGGGAAGTAGTTCCCACGGGACGCGGGTGAAACCGCGTTACGGGCCGCTAGTATTACTATAATTAATTTATTACTTTAGTAAATATTGTTTAATTAATTTACTAGGAGTTTCTGGCCTTAACCAGCAATGTGCGAACTACCAGCCAACGACGAGCACACAAAATTATTCCGACGTGATGTTCTTTGTTGTATCTTTTTGATAGAAAATGCAAGCAAATTATCTTTTTGGTGCAAAATATTGAATTGAAATCAATGTTGTTAAATTAAATATAACATTAAAAATGACGATTAAAAAGTGCATGACTGAAGCGTACATCAATAAAGAACATAAAGATTTGTTCCCTTTCAAAGGCGAAAAAATCTGTGTTACCGCAACATCTATTATTGCCACTATTCCTCCGCAAACCAGAAACTACGAAAATAGGCGTCGCATATTCTATCAATCTTATTCAAAAGTAATGAATTTGATACTGAACTCGTAAATAGCCTACTAAAATATGCGGACAGGCCCGGTTAATTATTTATTCCGACTGTGAGTGGCAACTTTGCGCGGTTAATATCATTTAGAGTTGGTTTATTTGCTTAGTTAACCTTTATCAGTTCAGCTGGATAACTAAACCACCGACTGGGTGGAAAGTGGTTGCTACGTCAAATTACGTTCATGTAAGAGCTCTATTTGTAAACTAACTTTTTTGACTTTGACGTTTTATTCTGTTAAATTCTAAATACTACCGATGCTTCATACATACCTTTACATAATTATTTAGGTTCTAATAATGCCTTTCTAAAACAATAAGATCTCAAAATAAAAATTCTGTCCGCGTGGATTTCGGTTTGCGCACACATAGTTTTATACTTCCTCGACAAATGGACTACCTATCTAAGACAATTTTTTTTTAATTCGATTCATTCGTTTCTGATATTAGCGCGTTCAAGCACACAAACAAACAAACTCATCAGTTTTATTATATTTCATGATAGATAGTATATATTTGTTAGTGTGCTCGTACAATGTTTCATTATGGATGCTAATTTCACAGATTTGTAGATGTTTGTTCCAAACAATACCGACATAAGTTCTCTCTCATACATTATGAGCAGACAGAATTTTAACGGCGTGTTATTTAGTGCCTGCCTACTTAGCTTTTCTCTTATTAGGTTAATGTTGTTTGTGATCGACGTTAACATACCTTAACATTTATGACTGAAACTAGCAATGTAACTGTCATATTTTCCTAAACTTCTCACTTACGTAATGTATTACAACGGCTTTAAAGGAATCTAGAGCGTATTGGAACTTGAAGTTTTAATTTATAGGGCTTTGGATTTCAGCGTTAATATAGAATTTGTAAAGCTGCGAATCACATGCACATAACCCGTACACTATAGGTGCTGAGAAATAGCAAGATAATATCAGATGAATAGTAAAATGTCGCCCTTCTTCAGAGGATTAACGATAAACAGCCCGCAGCTTACGAGCAGTATTTAAAATACATATAATAGTATAGATGGAGGACCATTATATAATGTCAGTGAGCACTAAGGAAGGTTCATTAAAAACCTAAGACTAAAATAGTTGCTTCAAGCTCTGGCTGCCAACTATAATTACACGTGTCACTTTAATTTTAAGATAAGTACTAATTTTATATAAGCCAAGCACATTTTTTGTATGACTATTTGTTAGAATTACCTACTCCATTTTAGGGTTCCGTAGTTATTGTCTGTCGTTGACAAATATACACGCTATTATTAATGGCTCAATTAACCTATCTATAGATTAATCTGCGGTGGATCTAGGGGAGTTAATTGTCTGTATGTATTTATTAATGGACGTAATAGAGAACGTCAATATGGCATAGATGGTGTTTATACGTGTCCTATACACGTACTCAGTTAATTGAACGTTGTAACATCTGGTTAATATTGCACGGTTTGTGCAGTGATTATCAGAACGTCGCTCTATACTGCGGAGTTTTCGACAAAGGTCTTTTCAGTTGATATCTCTGGCGATTTCGCAAGTTGGTCTAGATGCCAATATGCAAAATCGCGTTAGATGTCTAGTTAGCGACATGTGATGAGAAGGGAGGTAACCCATGTAACGAAACGAGCGGTGAATATGAAGGTGAACGGTGTGCAAGGAACAGGTAGACGAAAAAACATAAGGATGTGAAGAATGATATGAGTGAAAAAAATATGAATGACTCGATCACGAATGATAGGAATACTCGTAGGTATATGGAAGAAGTCAACGTATTGCGCCGACCCCAGATGGACTGGGAACAGGGCAGGCGAATGATGATGAAAACCTTAATGAAGCCGCGCGGAACTCGCTTCAATCTAAAAAAATAATCTGCCTAATATTTGGCTCGGTTTTTGTTTTTATTGATTAATTGTAAAGATTTTGATGTTTACGTCATTACGCGGCCTGTAAATTGGTATCTCACAAAGTTGTTATTAAGTTTTGACATTTCCTTCTGCGAGTCGTCTACAAACTCAGAAACATCAAGCATTAAGTAGTATAATGAATATCGTATCTAGACCTTATTAGTCATTGTTAGTGTTAATAATGGAACGCGAATGTCTAAAATACGGCATGTGAACTATTTTAACAACGGCTAAGTACTAATAAATGCATTTCAAAGGTAGACCGGCTGGTTGCACATTTAGAATCATCAGAATAGCGCTAATATTAATGTGGCCTTTAATTTAATTAAATATTGAGACTGATATATACATATATTTGAAGAGTTTACTTCATGTATGTCACAGAGCAATTTTTTTTACGTAGCGTATTCTTGACACCTGGTTTGTTGTTTTAAGTTCCAATCCCGGGTTGGGCAAAAATTCATAATTTTCAATCCGGGCTTGTGATCACCAATCCGCATTTAGCAAGCCTAGTGATTCAATCAAAGCCCATAATTGTAATGATAACATGATCTGAAATAAAAGAGAACCTGCACTGGGACATCAATAGGCTGATACTGTAACTTAAATAATAATAATACCCTCCGGCCGTATTCGGCCATGGCGGCCGATCTTACGATCAGCCAGGTACGCAGGTATTATAGTGCACAAATGAGTGCGCAAGCACAGGTGCACTCCCTTTGCCCTATTCCCTCACTCTCATTATTCGGTGGGACAGCAATCTGACACGATCGTAGAGATATCAGTCGCAGGACCAACGGCTTAACGTGACTTCCGAAGCACGGAGGAGCTCGAGATGAAATTTTTCGGTCACCCATCCGATGACTGGCATCTGCGAACGGTGCTTAACTTTAGCAACCGCAGGCCGAGGGCGCCATCGACCTCTTCGTCTGTAACTTACTTTTGTAACAATTACAGTTTCGAAACTATGCATGTGATTGATGCGCAATGCTTTGAGCCTCAACACTCTCAGTGCATAGTCACGTTGGAACTCGAGCGTGGTTGCGGGCACGGAGACTTGCCGACTTCGTGTTCACATTAAATTAGCCGCTATGCGTTTGCCCTGGTCGTAGTCACAAGTTCAAACTGAATGATACCTGACGTCGCAATGGAAACTCGGTCGATAGATCAACGTGAACACACTCAAACGAATCGCTAGTTTGATGCTGTACGCAAAGGTACTTTTAAATGGGAGACACACAGTGCCGAAATTACGTCACGTAATTTGTATAGAAAATGCATTGCCGCCGAACTTCCGTCGCCTAATTTCAGCCTTGTGTGTTATGGGCGATTTGTTAGTGTGCGATTTGTACGATACTATCCAGTACGCCTCGATGGTCTAGTGGTTAAAGTACCGTTCCGTGGTCTCGAAGTCCGAGGGTTTGATTCATGGGTCAGGCAAAACTTGTGTTGATTTTTCTGAACACAGCCCGGTTTTGTGATCCCCAACCCGCATTTGGCAAGCGTGGTGATTAAGCCAAAACCCATTTTTGAAACGAAAACATGATTTCAAATTATTTATGGAGGCCTTTGCCCTGCAGTGGGACAACTGGGACATTAATAAGCTCATACTTTATGTTTTTACTAGCGGCCGCAAGCGACTCCGCCCGCGTGGATTTTCTAAAGCCTTCCTCGTCAAAGGGACCATAAAACACAAAAAGATTTTTTCAAATCGGTACAATAGTTCCTGAGATTAGCGCGTTCAAACAAACATACAAACAAACTCTGCAGCTTTATATATTAGTATATAGATTTGATTGGTTTCGAGTATATCGTGACCGCACCCGCGCCCTCTTGTCACTTGAACGAGTGCTCACACTGACGCACACCTGTGGATTTTGCAGGTGTCTACTGCGGATGTAAAATCTGCAACAAATAAACGGATCAGAGGTGCGAGTAGCTAAGCGCAAATGTCATAAAAGCCTTGGTCGCAGCGGCGATGTAATCGGTGGCAGGTTTCTGATATACAGTTTTCCATTTAAATAACAAAGATGATCACTCCAGTTGGTTTTCGACACTGTAATATCCTGATTATGAATCCCATTACAAAAAATTACCTGATGTTTACCGATTTATGACATTTACGCTTAGTGAATCGCACTTCAGTTTGTAACATTTAAATCGGTCTGATCAATAGGAATGATGATACAACCATTCCTATCATTTGGTTCCTTTTATTAACTGTCGAAACGCTTACTGTATGGTAATCCCAAACTGAGACTGCACTATTTATGTAGCCAATTTGATACTTAAAAATGCCTTTTTTTGCACAATAGTTTTGTAACGATAACAATGATAAAAGCCGTTATTCAACGTATAAAATATTATGGGCTCATTGTTTCTATACGGCAGTATATCGTACCATTCTCAAAAGAAAAGATTGAATCTTGATAAGATTATTTTTCCTTTTATCTTTTATTATTTTTTCACATTTCCAATATTTTTTAGATTAAGCTTATTGTGAATGTTTAAAATGTGTTGTTACAGAAAAACAACGTAGATTCTTAGAAAGCCTTTTTCCTATAAACTTTCAAGCAAATATAATGCGATTAAGATCTCGTTACCATGCTACATTTTGAACAATTTTTTTTGTTATTTTAAATCTGAGGTATTTCTCCCTGTTAAGCAAATAACAAGGAAAAATCAGATCGACTAAGTGTCTCGGTAGCTTAGTGGTAGAGCGCTTGCCCGGATTGAAAGAGGCGCTAGGTTCGAATCCCGCCTAGCCATCAGAGATCGGATGAATTTGTCTTTGTTTATAATTTAAAAACTTATAAATTATTTAGTGTCAGTCAATACAGTAGAATACTAGTAATACACGAGTAGGAAACCAAAAATATTAAACGTGCGATATTCATTCACGTCAAACACATCGCTGACCCAATCAAGTTCTCGAATTTAAAATGTCACTCGAATTTAGCATGGAAGTGGATGCAGTTCGATGGTTGAAGAATTTACAATATATAATATTGTTTAGACAAAAAAAAATTAAACAACACAACAGAAAATAATTTCCATGCCATGAAGTTGTAGATAAATACAACGAGTGTGCTTGTTACCTCATAACATATTAGCGCGTAAAATCAAACACTCAAAACCTCCAAATTAAATTTATGAAGGGTCTTTGATTTTGCATATTATTATAATCAACACAACCTTCATTGCCAAGGAACAAGACTGATGTTCCGTCCCTTTGTTTAACTTTGATCTCCAGTACCAGAAATTATGCAACTTCCATGTTCCACTTCAAAGATGATTTATAATATGAACTTTAAATGACCTTCTACCTACGATATAATTACGCATTAGGTTAAGTTTGTAAGACTATATTTTACATTCTTCTGGTAAGGTTTTCCAAAGGTTAGATTGTACTTAAACGCAGTATCTCTCGTTGATATAAGTTAAGACCCCTCAGAAACGTTATTGTAGTAGGTACTTCAAAACTATTTGTCTGTTATTTATTTATTGATTCACAAAAACTCTGACCACTAAACCAACAAATTACATATATGTACTAACGTCCAAAAGCAGAGACTATCTAAGGAAATAGGTTTGAGCGCCGCCTTCATAGTAAAAAAAACACTGGTTAAAGCAATGAAAGCTATGATATGATGATTGTTTCCCTACAAGTTTTATCACAAAGCAAAAAACATTTACACGCGAGACTAGCTTCTACCGATTGAAGTGAGTTAAAAACTAAACGTGATGGAACTTACGTCAAAATCCACCCAGACCAGGACAAAAATGTTCATGCACACAAATGTTTGTCCTAGTCCTGTGCGGGGATCACACCCTTGACCTCTTGATCTCTAAGGCAACTTCTTATCCCGACACCAGAAAACTGAGGCAATATTTTGATTGATATGACGTATGTTGGTATAAACACTATGTGAAGCGACAGTCACTCTACACTACAAGACCTGTGTCAGAGAGGGTCCAAGCATGGCTTAGGCATACCCATCTAACGATTTAATACCATGTTAGATACATATTAAATCTTTGTTTCGCCTTCTACCCGGTGTAACATGTACTTTACGACATTGCGAGCTAGCCCTTTATTGCCGTCGCACTGACAAAGCTTCAGAGCGCATACTAGGGTTTGTAAACACACAGATATTAATATTTCTAATACGTTTTATACCATTCGCTGGGGAATTTGAACGTCAACAAGCTGTGTGTTTGATCGGTGTACACGTAGGTTTGAAATGTGCACTTATTAATACACAGACATTATTTCTGATTTTTTAACGTAATGGTTAAATTCTAATGTCTCCGACGTTCTTTGGGTAAACATTTTCAGCGTACCGTGAGTGAACGGGTCCAATCTAACTTCTTAATGCGCCTTAAGACTAATCGCATCAAATAGCGACTTATTTAATCAGCACGCTTGCCAAATGCGTATTGATGATCACAAACGCGGGCTGTTTTCGGAAAAACCGACACAAATTTGCCCGACCGGTAATCGAACCCAGGAACTCGAGACTACGACCCAGTGCTTAAACCACTAGCTAGGTCATGGAGCCGTTTACGGAAGTTAATTTGAATGTAATTGTTGGATGATGAAAGCTAATTGTGGGCTTAAAAAGTTTATTTAATCATTCCTTACTCATTAATGCCGCAAACTCATTAAAAAAAACATTGGACTTTCCAACAACTTTGGTCACTTTTCTTGCAACTGAGTTCGCTTTTTTTTTCTAGCAGTAGTTACTTGCACTAAATCGATAAAAGAACATGTGTATCGATTGTAAGCATGAAAAAGGTTTCATCAAATCCATTTTCCCATTATTTTTCCATAACATAAACATTACCCTTATCCCATCCCGTCTTCATATTCGTCAATCCATCAATGACACTAAGATGCCCGGTTCACAAATGCGTTCACGACGACCGGTTATGGTTGAGCTTGTAGGCTCTATCTATACTAATAAGCTGAAGAGTTTGGTTGTTTGTATGTTTGTTTGAACGAGCTAATCTCAGGAACTTCTGGACCGATTTGAAATATTCTTTTTGTGTTGGATAGTCCATTTGACGAGGAAGGTTTTAGGCTATTGGATAGCGAAATCAACGCAGACGTAGTCGCGGTCGGCCGCTAGTTCGTTAGTTAAAACAGCATCTCAAGTTCGCTCTCAAGATCGATCTCAGAGTTGAGAGCGATTTATTAATACGAGCCATAGATTTAAATCGTCAGATTTGCCCTCGCTATACATCAAAATTTGCACAATAATATGAGCGACAGTCACTTCTTAGAACGAGACAGCATGTTGTCAGTTACCCGTTTAAATCTAAGGTCAACATGCTGTCTCGCTCTTAATTTAGTGCCATTTTCGAAATATGACGAAGGCAAATCTAAATCTATGGTTGAGCTGACCTAAAATGAAGGCATAAGGATATGGATCAAAATGGTTCGTAATAGGATCATAGTCGCAGCGTAGCCTGGACTCCGAGGCAATGGCCGAGGCTAAAACCTGGAGAGCGCTAGAATGATGATGATAATATTAATTTACATAACATTTATAATACATATATAGTAACTAAGAGAAGGTCCAGTATCCATTCTGGTCCAGTATCAATGACGACCCGCTTGGTGTAATGGTCAAGATGTTGCCTATTACGCAAGAGGTCGCGGGTTCGATCCCCGCACAGGACAAACATTTGTGTGCATGAACATGTCTGTTTGTCCTGGTCTGGGTGTTATATGTATCTATTTATGTATATTTGTAATACTACTGTTGATTCTGATGTCTGTAACACAAGTGCTTAAGCTACTTAACACGGGGTCAGATCAATGTATGTGATGTTGTGAAATATTTATTATTTATTTATTTATTTATTCTAGTCCATCCAAACCAGCCTTTCACCGTTGACTTGAGTCAGGCTTGATGACAAACAAACAAAACCCGAAAGTAGACCAAAAAATTCATTTACATTTAATAAGTTTGGTAGTCTACAAAACGTTAAATTCAAAAGATTTCATTGTGGCTAAGGAAAAAGCAACGTGGGCTCGTGCCTTTAAATTGTTTCTCGGTGAAATTATCCTGGCATTGTTGGAAAAGTTGAAACAGAACCCATTATAAAAGTAACCTTATTTAAATGAAACATTATACTGTACTAGCGGCCGCCCGCGAATCCGTCCGCGTGGATTTCTTTTTTTCGAAATAAAAAGTAGCCTATGTTCTGTCTCAGGGTCTAAAGATTGTCTGTACCAAATTTCATCAAAATCGGTTGCGAGGTTTAAGCGGGAAAGCGTAACAGACAGACAGACAGACAGACAGACAGACAGAGTTACTTTCGCATTTATAATATTAGTTGGGATTAGAATGTTGCCAGAAGTTAGAATTGGAGCCTCAAATTTCTGTTTTTGGCCGAAAGACGTGATATGACTTTAAACTTTTCTTTTTAACAAGCTTCTAGAACCCGACTTCTTCCGTTTAGGTTTTGATTGTATGAATTAATGAATACAACCGTGATTAAATAAATAACCAAATAATGAAAATACAGGATATAGAATGTTATTTTGTGTTCTTCTTTCACGTCTGTTTTTTTATCTCGTAGCTGTTTTAGAGCCCACAAAAACCTTTTTAACATTTTGGTATTTTGATGAAGTAAACAAGGTGTTATTAATTGTTGAACTTCTGGTGACGTCCCCATCGAAAATAAAGATAATAAATAAAGAGATATTTTAAACTAATGACGCCCCGTTCGTATCTAAGACAATAACTAAAATAATTGATTGTTTGTTAACACGATTTCAAACTATGGAGGCCTTTCCACAGTGCAAAGTCAGAGTATTTTATTTCCAGACTTGATTTAACAATTATTTTTTTCTTGTGATAACGGCGTACACCCTCTCGGTTGGTAGGCACGGCCCGTAACCATATTCAGTGGTTGCGATATTCAATGTCTTGTGTAGTTCACCGTTGGTAATGAACCATGGAGCACGCAATATTGTGCGCAATATTTCATTTTGCAGCGTTTGAATTGGCTTGTGGTACAGGCGCTTCCCCACAATTGGATCCCATACATACAACTGTTAAAGTATTACTGTATAGATAAGAATACTATGAGTATAGAACCACACTAGGCCGAAAAAACGCGACCGAATTTTGGCGTGACTACGCCATTAATCCTACTAGTATTTATTATAAAGGCGAAAGTTTGTATGTGTGGATGTGTGGATGTATGGATGTTTGTTACTCTTTCACGTAAAAACTACTGAATGGATTTGAATGAAACTTTACCACAATATAGCTTATACATCAGAATAACACATAGGATATTCGAAATCGAAATCCACGTGGACGGAGTCGCGGGCGGCCGCTAGTGTATTATAAATGAAGGCCGAAATAACGTCGCATAATTTTGTACAGAAAACTCGTATAGCGGCCCGGTACGTGCTTCGCTACGTTTGTTAAATAAAGAACGACTTGACTGGTTTTTGGGCTAACTTCACATAAACCTACTAAATAGTCCGAACAAACCCTTAATATTTCATTTGGATAAGTGAGCCCGTTCTTGAGTTTTGAAGTGACAACGTAAAATGCAGTATTTTATATATTAAGATAGATAGGATCATTGATATACAAAAAACCCAAGATACACAATCAACGTCTCAAAAACGTCCCCAAAAATAAGTGCTGACTGCACTTATTTCAAACAGTCTTGCGTCACCCGCGTCATCGCAATTTTAAACACTCCGTTGTGAAAACAATCTTAACTAATCTGCATAAGGTTTAATTTGCAAATAATAATGATTATAGTTTCACTTTCAGTTTTTGGTGACAGAATTGACTGTTACATTTGTTGGAGACTGTGCATCTTGGGTTTTTGTATATCCATGGATAGGATTTATACATTCAATGCATTGCCGCCGAATTTCGGTCGCCTGTTTTCAGCCTTGTGTGTTGCTATACTTAAATTACCCGTTTTGTCCGCAGCATCGGTACTGTCGAAGCCGAGTCGCTCTGGTGTGAAGAAGCACGTTCAGTTCCCAGACGAACAGAGCTGCATCGAAGAGGCGACGGAGGCGCCGCCCCTGACAGAAACTGAAAACAAACCCGGTAAGCTTCGTCTTTATTTTATTTGTTTACCCTATACAAACTTACTGCTTACTTAAAATATTGCCAAAGGGTTAACAAACCCTTATTCATCAAACTCAAATAAAAAAAGCACCAAAAAAACAATTTGTCATACTATATTACTTACATGAAAATATTTGTCCAACCCTTTTGTTAAATGACTTCCAACTCACACAAACTTAAATACATTTATACATGTATGATGCACTCGAGTCATGGAAACATCCATGACACGAGTAAAAATGCCGTTGTTCATCACATTAACATTTGCCCCTAGCGAGATTCGAATCCGTTACCCTTGGTTTTGTAGCCAGGGTCTCTGACCACCAGACCAACGGGCCTGTAAAAAGTGCGCTTAACGCAGGGCGCTTACACAGGTGCACTGCCTATTCTTTGATACTCATGTCATGGCTGAATCGTTTGGATGGACCGCAATTTGATACGATTTTAGATAGACTGAGCACAGAACCAACGGATTTACGTGCTTATTCATCTTTGCCGGTAGTACCTACCGTTGCAAAGAACACCACTGGAGATCTCGTAGTTCAGATGCCCATCTCTATAAACATCGGGGGCCGTTCATTGATAATGATGTGATGATTTCTTTTCAACCCAGGGGTTTGAAAGAATGCTCTACCTCTCTTAAAAAAATGGAATGATCCTGATCTGTTATTTGGGACAGTAACATATGAATTTAATAAGAGGGATGTCGAAGTAGTTAAAGTAAAGAAATATTCAAAATCACATTTTACCCATAGCTTACTGACCTTGCATGTTAAATAGTTATGCTTTGCTAAAAACCCAATAACGCAAGACATGAATAAATATCACGCTTGACACGAACATGATAAATTGTATTTTATGTTTCATCGGTAAAACGAAAGGATACAAAAGAAGCTTGTGGATCGGCCCCGATCAACGTCGTCTAAAGCAGTGATTCCCAAAGTGGTCCAGGTGGACCCCCAGGGGTCCACGGGAGACTTGCTAGGGGTCCACGTAGGCGTGAATAAAAAATGGGGGTCCATAAGATGTTAATGGGGTCCACGAAAATATGTCTGCTTTTGGTAGTAAAGAGCAAAAATTTAAGCAAAGTTATTTGACCGGGGTGAATCTGTAAACATTTACTCCCCCCCCCCCCCCCCCGGCTGCTGTTGAAGAACAGCAGCAGCCGGGGGGGGGGGGTCCACCGAATCCAGTAAAATTTTGAAAGTGGTCCACGAGAAAAACAAGTTTGGGAACCACTGGTCTAAAGGGTTGTTCTTGGTAATCCCATCCTTTGTTGTAACTGGGGTTACGTAAATCCCTCCGCCTTAAATATATTTTAATACACGCGTAACCGGCTGTTGCATGAAGAAGAATTGCAGCATATAAATAAAGTAATCTACATTTGATATACATAAAATTAAATGGATATGAAGGTGTCATGAAAATAGCATTAATGCTATTCTAATTGAATGCAGATTTGGTCCCTGACAGATGTTTTAACGCGAACTCGGGATTTAACAATCTGAGGACTGGGGATGTTGGTAGGTAGTAAAATAAAAAATATAGTATTTTACACAACTTCACATAACTATGTATGATTAAATTCTATAAACTGATTAGACTAGGTCGTTGGTTTAGTATTTAGAAATATTTATCACAAATCTGAGGCCAGCGGGTTTGAATCCCGTTTGGGCAAAATATTTTTATGTGACGAATATCAGCATTTGTACTCGACTACTGGATTTATAGCTCCAACTTTATACTTTTAAGTTGGTTTGTCAGTCCATTATTATAACGTCTCGATTGTCTAGTAGTGGTGTACGACCGGACTGTGATCTCGGGGTTCTGAATTCGACTCCCAGGTGGCAAATGTGACGGTTTTTCTGAACACAACCCGAAGTTGTGATCACCAATCCGCGTTTAGCAAGCGTGGTGATCAAGCCATCTTTGTAATTATAAAAAATCATATTTTAATTCTTAACAGCTACGAATACTTACTTCTCAGAAGATCAGTGTTGGTATTTGTATAACATATTTGAAAAACGATTTGACAAATACTCAATACGAGAGACATGACCATTCCAGATTCGTGACCGCATTCCAGCATTTTCGGACATTTCGGGGACCTGTGCAGGACCCAAGCACTGATTTGAATTCCACGCATAAATCTAAAGGACGGATTGCACGACAGTACGTCGTATTTACACGTAGGCACCGGTGGAATCTGTTAAAGCAAATGTGAATTTAGATTTGGATGTGAGGAAGAATTTTTAAATAAAATGTATTATATTAATATAGGTATTGGAGCTTTAAAAAAACACGTTCGTTGGCGTTCTACTATTTATTTAACATAAAATATATATAAATAGTAGAAAGCCCACCAAATAGACATGTAAGTTGTTATTCACATATTAAGGGACTCCATCGAAATGTATTCCCAGTATGGGTGAATAATAATATGTGAAAAACAAAAATTTTCTGGAATTTTTTGGCTGTTTCAAACAACTAAGAAGTGCTCTCTTCCGTTGAAATTATTAATAGAATATGTGAGAGCCCTTAAAGTAATGGGAAAAGAAAATCAGGTTAATGAAATAAACAGCCGTATAAGGCTGGAGTGGGCGGCCCACTCTAAGCCCGAGTTTGTGTTCGAGATGGATCTTCAAGCATTACAGAAGCACGTAGACGCATTGAGCGCTCAAATAGGATTTGAAACGAAGGAGAAACGAAGATGTTGACAAACAAAACCTAGCAGAGTTACCAAGCACGTCATACTCGACTTACAAATGCATGAAGATCTGAGAAAGCACAATCTTTGATAAACTGGGGGGTGTTAATAAGAGAACCTACCTATCCTTATAATAAAAGTTGCACTGCCACCGTCTTGTGATTATATCGAGAACTTGAATAATTTATAATTGGGAATTGTTACCACCTTGATCGAACATCAATCGATGATGAAATAAGGTTTATAAACATACTTAAATACCCTGGTCTTATTCGTCATCGCAATAGTTCTAAATCATCAAACAATCGTATATCTTCTAAGAACACTGTATTTTAGAACGATACGAAGGTATTCATGAATCCCATTTCATCGTCCATCCATTAATTCTATCCAATTAATAGGTCATCAAACGCACGTACGTCAATATCGTTTCGAAACTCTCGAGACAAAAGGAACGCGTAAAATCGAAATGTAATCACTTATTATAGCGTCCTTCACGCAAGCCTGCTGATTTATCACGTGAATGTGGGCACATCGGGCCCTTTGTCGGTCCCTCCATTACGTTGAGTTTCGTCTTTCCTCATGTGGAACTTATCATTTACCTACTTGTACTAGACTATTGATACCCATTCGGGCCGAAAAGACGAGTGGCAAAGTGTGTGAGCAGCCGGAAGCTCGTCCTTGTTATCTATTTTCATTCTATTTTTATATTTCCTCGATTTATTAAGCGTGAAAATGGTCGGCGATTTCAAAGATTGTTCTGTTCACTATTAACAGACCCGCCGTCGGAACATTACTATAAGAAAAAAGATTCACATTTACAGGTAAGTCAGTAAGCTCCTCCATAAAAAAGAAATACGGAAATAAGATAACATAAAATAAAAGTGTTTCTGCAGATTCGAGTCTTTGAAGAAAAATATATACCTATACTTTTTAAAGTCGTGAGTAAAAATGAATCCATCCCTTAATCTTATGTGATTGTGATAGAGTTCAAAATAAAAAATGTTTTTTTGTCCATGGTATTGGTAGGTAAGCCCGAACGTCTAAGATCGCACATCTCCGCTTTGGTGGCGTTCCACACTCCTCCAAAGCGGACATGTGCGATCGATTTTCAATGACCAGAATAAAAATTGATGGTTATTCAAAAATTACGCTGTATATCGCGGTTCAGATCAAGACAATAACTGTTATTTTAGAATGATATTGCCTTGATATGGACCGCGATATTGAAAAGCAAATACATAATCCTACTACTATTATAAAGGCGAAATCCTACTACTATTATAAAGGCGAAAGTTTGTATGTATGGATGTATGAATGTTTGTTACTCTTTCACGTAAAAACTACTGAATGGATTTGAATGAAACTTTACAACAATATAGCTTATACATCAGAATAACACATAGGATATTGGAAATCGAAATCCACGCGGACGGAGTCGCGGGCGGCCGCTATATGTAATAAACTAGCGAACGTTGCACGACATATTGTAGACATGGGGCCACGGCCTTATAAATGAAGTCATTATTTATAAAGCTCCGTATTATTAATGGAATGGATGTTGGTATTTTTAAGCACCATTATATTTGAATTATTATTATTGAAATAGAAAAAAAAAACAAACTGAAGCTTTCCAACTTTTATAAATGTGTGTCGCATTGCCCGGACATTATGAATAATGACCTCGTCAATTAGATGATTCGTAATATATGAGCTATATTGAAAAGGATTTTTTATTTCCCGTCATTGGTAGTGCGAATAGTATACGAGACAATTTCTGATAATTTTATTATTTATTGCATGACAAAACAAAAGCCGTACTGTATTGAAAAATAAATTATTATTTTCAAAATAGGTACGAGTACAAAGGAAAAATAAAAATACTCACTCAAATAACGAATGATACTTTTGTTTGACCAATCAGTTGCAATTATGTCCAATGTCTGTTTCATACGACTTGATTGCAGAGTATCGATATATTTGAACATCGAATCAAATAAATTCTAGTAGGATTTCCATAACCCAAAAGTTCTGTGTCAATTTTTTTAACCATTTTGCTTCCGCCTTTATTTTTTCTATTTAATATTTAGTTATTCTTACATTAATTCTGAATCTTAAGCTTGTGTAGAAACTCCCATTCGAGCTGGAAGTCATTCGAACCAAGAAAAAAGTGATATCTACTAGTTTCTATCCAACCCTATAAGACTCTAAGGTCCCCATTTGACCAAGGTCGATTCTATTCATGGCTTTTGACTGTACTACAAAGGCGAATCTTTGTATAGGGATCGTCGATCAATGTCATCCGCACCAATACAACTTTTTTGACCAAATTTATCTTTTGATTGTGTGGAAAGTGAGTTACTAAATAAATAAAAACATCCCTACTAATATTATAAATGTCTACTAATATTGTCTGTCTGTCAGTCTGTCACGCTTTCCCGCTTAAACGTCTTAACCGATTTTAATGAAAGTGTTGCGAATTATGCTTATTTCCATCCCGCACACAAAGTATTTGTGTGAGCGGTAAAATAATGCCACAGCTTTCTGGTGCCAGGGCAAATCTAACGCTTTAAATATACCTATAACTATAAAAGGCTTTAGCAAACATTTAGTCTGCCGATACTGTTAAAAGTATCATAATGTATTATTTTCAATACCTAATCTGGTAACTGTAGGTAAAAGTTGTTCAACTATGCTCTGATCTGAAAATGGGGGAAGGCAAATTACTCAGCTGTTGCAATCAGTAAAATGCCTGCCATTATCAAATCTATTCAGCTTCCAACACGGTACATAACAATTAAAATCTATTGTTTTGACGGGCGCTGAGAACAATGATTCTGTTACAAGCTAGAGGCTGTCGTTTACGGCAATTGAAATTTCCCTATATTCGTTAATTATGAAACTTTTCCGAAAACCTGACGTAAGCGGCCATTACAGACTCTGTTACTGAGGCACAATTTACAAAACGTATTTTAAAGGACGGGATAAATTAATTAGTATGCTTAGTTTTTGGACCTTTTTTGCAAATGAGCTGGAGGATTATTACTGCCTGTGGACGTCTAGGTGTGACAAGGATGGATGGCGTAGAATACTTCGTGATACTTAACGTGATTGGTCAACTAGCGGCCGCCCGCGAATCCGTACGCGTGGATTTCGGTTTCCGCATACTAGTGTTACACTATTAGCTTACAGGCTTCCTCGTGAAATGTAATTTCTAACACAATATTTTTCAATTAGAACCAGTCGTTCTTGAGGTTAGCGCTTTCAAACAGACAAACAAACAAACTCTTCAGGTTTATTATTAATACCTATGTTAGTAAAGAAGTGTGAGCGCTGCGGAGATCTTTCTGTGTAGGTATGCCTTTTAGAAAACTTTACATAAAATCTGTCTGCCCCTGGCGACGGGCATGCTCAAAGAGAATGCGGTGACATTTATTCGACGACAAAAGAAAAGTGCACCACAAGGATCGTTGGGTTACCCTCAGAAACACAGTACAACAGCTTTGGACTTGTTCTTAATGGTAGGTAGCAACAAAAAGTAAAAAAACAATTTAAGTAGCTCTCACGATAACATTAAGTTTTCATCGTTAGGGCAACAATATGTCTGGCAAAACCAATTAATAATGAAATGCGCTAATTGGAAGATTATCAGTTTCAAAAACAACCGTCCATTTCGGAGCGTTGCGCGTTAATCCTTAGTATCGTAAGAGTCGCATTATCTTTCCTTAACAACAAAAGGCTTAGTAAATTAATTCACTGATAACAATCTGCGTGCTCAATGTATTTTTTTTTTTTTTTTGGCACACCAAGATTTACAAGGCTTCTTTATATTGATGTAGAAATGATTTCATTTTGTGCTTCTTTAGAGTCTTTGGAAAACAATGCTGCCAGAATCTTATTCTGTAACTTATTTTCATTTAGATCGGAGGTCTAAACATGTTTAAGTTATTGTCCGATTTATGCGAAAAAATTATGATATCACGAAATATTGTGAAAGCTCAAAAGACTTTTCTATAAGTTGGAAAGTTACATTCAGATACTCGTGAAAAATTCTAAAATGTTTGAAATGAACAAAACCTTTGTCAGGGACAGTTGTATTTTATATTATTATTTAGCTAAAAAAAAGTTTTTTTTTTATTATCTCATCCCATAGATAATGAAAGAAGTTCTAGGCTGTCTCACTCAGTTTGTATTTCCGCCACCAGCATTAAGATTGTAAAAACTAAAAATCCATTTACCAACTGCATTGGAGTTTGCATCGTCTTTGTCTTATTTTTTTCATGGAGTATAATCGATATTGACGGGCCCGTTGGTCTATTGGTCAGGGACCCTGGGTACAAAACCAAGGGTTCGAATCCCCCTAGGGGCAAATGTTTGTGTAGTGACCATCGGCAGTTGTACGTCTATCCGTTCCCTAGCTTCTAAAGTACAAGCTTCGAGCTTAGTTTGGGGCTAGGCAATTGGTCTGGTAGTCCAAAGGATTTATTTATTTATTTCCGCACGCGGCTTCGCCCGTTTGTATTTCGGTTATATTGCAAATAATATTTTTGTTTTTCTTTAGGAATATCATTTTTCCGGGATTATAATAATTCCTATTATTTAATTCGGACTTCTAACTTTACGTCAGCAAAATTTCAAAGCAATGGTGTCAGAAGTTACGGCGTGAAAGCGGAACAAACAAACAGACAAACTCACTTTACGATTTATAATATTATTAGTAAGAATTATTTATTTATATTTGTTTGCAGAGGCGCGCGTGATCAGCTCGCTGTGGATGGAGCTGGAGTCGGAGGCGCCGGCGCCGGAGCGCTGACGGCGGCGCAGCGAGCAGTACTACCGGCCGGTGTCGCGCGTGCGCAACGAACGCCGCAAGATGTCCGCCGCCGGGGTGCCGCCCGCAGACGAGCACGAGCCCAATGACGCAGTCTTGTAAAATCAACAAACTACACGAAATGTGTTATCCCATTCTTATTCGAATGATGCAGTCTTGTAAAAGTATCAAACTACAGGAAATGCGTTATCCCATTTTTTTATGCGGCAAATATAGGCGGCCATTTCTTGGTGCGCGTGCGCAACGAACGCCGCAAGATGTCCGCCGCCGGGGTGCCGCCCGCAGACGAGCACGAGCCCAATGACGCAGTCTTGTAGAATATGCGACACTACTAACTACAGAAAAGTGTTATCCCATACCTATTTTTTAACGCGGAAAATATTTAAGCGTCCATTACTGTGTCGCGCGTGCGCAACGAACGTCGGCGGCGCAAGATGTCCGCCGCCGGGGTGCCGCCCGCAGACGACCCCGAGCGATATGACACAGTCTTGTAGAGCACACCATGAACTACAACACCGACAACTAAGTACAGAAAATGAGTTATCCCATTCCTTGTTTTTTTTTTAATGCGCCAAATGCCTGTCGTCAAAATTCGAATCCTCCACATTTCATCCTGAATTTGGATAAAGTATTTAATATTATTCTGAATATCTCATTTACTCGTTCCTAAACATTCACTTCATGAAAACGAGCAGATTACCACAATTTAGTTTGATCAAATGACTTTACGCCGTAAATGTGTTAATAGCAGTAATTTCATTTCGAAATCAACATGACGTGTAAATCCGCAATCCAATATTTCAGAGACACCCGCCTAAATTAAGATCCTTTCGATACCATAGATAAGATTAGATCGTTAGATATGCCCGGTCTGTCACAAGCCCTGTAATGTGAAGCGACGGTCGCTTCACGTCGCCTAGTAACCAACTAACGCCACATCCTTCAAAATAATGCCACAGTTTAATGGAGTCAGGGCTTATCTATCGATTAAAAGACACGTTTGATAGTGCTTTGTTAGTTGTACAGAAGGACCATAGGCCTTATGTTCTGTCTGGTATGTGGTTAGTGGAGACCAAATCATTTTATGTTCTGGAACAATACGATGAAGTAGCACATTGACCGATTTGCTTACATGGCGAAGGCTGAGGTGTCCCTGACTAGTACCCCCCCGTAGAAATCAGTTGCCATTTTGAGCAATCTCAAACCTTGTTATTGTCTCGTCTTGTCATGGCAATACGAGTATTAGTGGAAACAATAACGAAGTTCAAGAAAAAATTGTAGTGACAACGTGTGAAGAGGACGAAGAAAAGTATACTGCGTGCCAATTTAACTAAAAAATACTGGTTTTTGTTTTACGTGATGCGAATTGACTCATATACTTGTATTGTTAAATTGTGAAATTTTATTAAAAAGTGGAGACGAAGGGCCAATCCATTTTAAAATCACTTCTCTCATGTTTTGTAATCGGCAACATAAGTTGGTATAAATAAAGATAAGTTTTATTCGTTACTGATTGATGACACCTAACTTAGTCGAGTTTATTTAATATTTGTTGAAATGAATCTTAGGGGCCAAAAATCGCCTTAAAGGTACATGCCAAAATAAAGAGAAAATTATTTAAAGAAAATTGTAAACAAATGAATAATGACACTTATTGATCTAAATTCCAAGTAAATAAGAGAAGGCACCATTTAGGGGTTATTATTATAATAAACAAATTGATCATTAAAAATAGAAAGCTGCTATAATATTAAAATTATTGAAAATAGGTTTGGGGCTAAATGGCGCTGTGTGAATAATGTCCAGAGATATGGAAAATTGAAAGGATTATAAGTACATACTTATTTGAAAACAGTCACAAAAAGGCACAGTTAACGAGTTTTAAACATAATAATTTACCTACCTAGTTTTCATGGGAACATGTCGTCTGAAAACCTAATTTGTTTTCAATTTCCATAAAAAATGAGTTACCTACTGAGGTTACCGTTTCTTTGATCAGTCAACCTGGTAAATACGTAATGTTGCTGTTATAGGGGGTGATGAAATGTGAAAAAAGTATCTCTTTTCAATCGTAACCAAGGGGACGCGAACAGGAAAACACCCGCATGGGACCTTATACCCAAGGAATAAGGTTTATATTTGAATAATAATTTATACATATCACTGCTAAGCAATGTTAGGGAACTCAAACGATACATGAATATTACAGATCGATCAACCTTCAAACTCCCATCCGCGCGAATTATATTAATAAATAAATGTGGAATAGCGTTATTAATGGGTATTTCCTTTTATTATAAACAAATTTAAATCCGACAACAAAATAAAATACGAGCTATGTATTTTCCACCAAATACTGTATAATCTGGTAAAAAATTATGTTCAGGATCGGAATTCACAACAATGCGAGCTTGTGCAAAAGTTAAAGTGACCATCGCACGGCTAATTGATTTGATGGACAACGTATACTTATTAAAATCGTTTCATTTTTATGCCCAGAAATAAAAATCAATAGATGCAACGAATAATTTTACAGTTATGGTATCCTTTTTCTCTTTATTAGGAATCACGTGTGATAGAGCAAGGAACTGTCAAGTGGGACGATGCCGTTATCGCGTAGCCCCCTATTTCTGCTGTGAGGGACTGAGAGAAACAGACTTCAGTAAAAATAAAAGTTTTAGGTGGTAGGAGTAAAAGACGTTTTAGGTGGAGGTCTTCATACGTGACATGTCAAATAGATAATTTATCTTATTCATTAATCTGCAACATAAGAAGCAACAGTCGCTTGAAATTTTAGTGCTAATTTCAGAGCTCGAATAATGGCATATCTTACGATTTTAATCATTTATATAATGATTGACACAGCATTATTAGAACCAGCACAATGATGCAAGAATTGTTGGAAGAATGTAGGTGTATACAGCGATGCTTAATATATTTTGATAGTTATTAATAAACTTGTTCGTATGGTACATTTAAGCTTGACATAAATGACAAATCGAAAGATTTTGTAGCGCAGGATTGGCTACAGTGCTGTAGGCATCTACTTGTAAACAGTTTCAAAGGCAACTTTCTAACCAAAATGAATTTACCTCACACTTAGGTTCATATCAGACTCATATCAGAATAAATAAAACTTGACATATAAAATGTAACTTGATAATTTTCCCATAAACTGTTTTGGTCCTAATTGCAGAGAATTATATAAAGTAAAAGTCGATAACGCTAATATGTAGGAACTCTGCTATATTCCCAAGAGCCATGGATCTGAAGCAAGGCAAGTAGACCTCGTAAACAGTAGGAAACAACCACTAAAACCTCCAGTTAATCATGAGAGGAGCCCCAACGGACCCATTTCTGGTTTCAGTCGAGACTCTGGTGCTTACAAATACAGGCTAATTTGCATCATTGATACTGATTATTTAAAAGGTATGTACAACACTACCAGGTCAAATTATATCTTAATGAACACTAAATCAATTTTAACAAATAGTATTAAAAACATATTTTATAATTTATTTAAATTGTTGGGTTCAGTTGAAATGGTTATAAGCTGGATATTTATTAACGATAATATCCATTCACATTATTCCGCTGGCCTATTCACCGGCCAAATCAGAACCAATTAATAGGTTTGATTTAGATAAGATGGAACTCCCGATAGCCGAGGTTTAGGCCGATACTGAATACTGACCCTTTAACGGAATTTGACCGGCCCGAATCGATTACAATTAAAAAGTCAATATTCCTCACAATTGAATTAAGGGTTTTCTTATTACAGTAGAGTTTGTTAAATTTCGATTATTGTTTTATTCATAGAACGATTCACATGAAATGTATATTTCGCATCCGGAACCCTTTGAAGAAGTCGGTGTAGGTACAATAGATACCATTCTTATTTTAATATGATAGTGTCTTCTGATTTAGATAAGAAATAAATAACTTTGCTTCAAACATTTAAGTATAAATCAAATCAAACTATGTTAAGGACACCTAAAAACTTAGCAAACTTCTATGACAAACGACGGACATTAATTTTAAATACATAAAATTTTGCGGATTTTCCCACCATCTGATAAAATATGATTTAAGGCGGTGTTATTTGATGAGTTATTTGGTCAAGATTTATTGGTTGCGTCCGATGAGAAAGTTTTCTTATTTATTACGCGGATGAGCCAAATTTTAGGCTCATTCTTCCACCAAAATTTGCTTGTCTACTACATAAACACCTACCTATTTTGTTTAAGTATTACTTTACTATTATTACCTATTACTATAACTAATACGTGTTAAATATTAAAATCAGACTCCCTAAATCATGCCAATATTCACATAAGTATCTCTAAGGCGATTTTATTGTAAGAACGAACAGGGTAGGTATGTCAAAATGGGCTTAATGAGTGATATCCATAATTACCTACTTCCGACAATAGCTGATTTCATGGTTCACGGTATGTATACAATTGGGGATGAAATCCCGAAATGGCTACTAGTAAATACTTACTTTACAGTTTAAAATCTTCCGAACGTAGGTATCTATCTTACGTACCTAAGTAAGAAACAAAGAGATGGCATGCAATTAGATAATAAACCATAAAATATAATTATGTAGATAGGTAGGTACTCCGTTTTTTACTAAATAAATCTTTTATACTCAACTAAACCAGTGTTCAGTAAATCTGGACAGAATCTGTTTAAACTCGGTAGTGTGTTTTCTTTTCGCGGCTGTACAATGCTTCATATCAAACCTACTCAAAAAGTCAAAATATGTAGAATAATCCTTTATTATGCTTACTCGATTGTTCACCTAACACAGCTAATTAAATAAGAGCTCAAAAGGAGAAAACCACTTCCATTTACGACGAGGAATAATCTCCTTTTTATCACAATGTTATTTCGTATTGTCTGTTGACGAGTTCTCGAACGAAATAACCCTTGGCAAAAAATAATTATTACGTGCGAATGTTAATTTATATGTTTTAAATTTTATTAATTAACATTGGGATTCGCGCTAGAATTCAGCGCGAAAAGTGGCTTGCTCTGTAACTCTATAGGGCTAACACGAATCATTTGCGAAAAAGTAACTAGGTACAGCAACTTAAAACTTTTGCGGATAAGTTCGCAAGTTCATAAGTGTCAAAGACGATAAACTGCAGTAACGAAATACATAGGTAGGTCCACCTCAAATTACTTACATTATGAACTAGTTAGTAAGATTTTATTTACCGGTTCGAAACATCATAACATACTGGGCGTATGTATTACCCAGTATGGGTGTCTATTGAAGTAGGCACTCGCTGCCTTTTCTTTTATTTTCCCATCACATATTCGAGTGACGCCTCCGATATCCAATTCTGAAAAGGCGGTGCTATAAAAAGACTTAAAATGAAAAGATTTATGACGGTAAAATTTTATTGGCGGCAAGGAATAAAAGGCCTACGCTTTCTAGAGTTACAACCGTCTGTAACTAAGGACATTGATCTGCTCATCCGATGACAACTCACGTGTTGGAATTGAATCAGAACTTTAATCAGCGATTCTACCCAGTGAAATACCTATATGTGTAAATATATAAATGGAAATATTAGCTAATTATTGTGGAAGAACGTGTTTAATTTTAATAGGAAAATATAGGTTTTTGACTATACAAAACGACCATTTGCTCCGAATCACGATCAGATTGACGATGAAATGTATTGTACTATAGTATTATTTAAGCTAAAAGTTTAAAACAGCAAAAAAACAAAGAGTGTCTTAGATACCCAGTTAATAAGTAGACATTAAAGTTGTCATCCCAGAAACTCCCAATGATGTGGTGGTACTTTTTTATTGTTTAGTTTAAGCTTTCGTTACAAAATAGAGGTTATCTACGTAAAAGCGTTATTTACAAAAATTACACCAAGCCTTATTACATTGCTACATTAATGGGAATTTAAGGGATGACCCCAAACAAATAGAACCTATACATATAGTGAAACTAAATATTTTCCTTGACACTAAACAAACATGAACACCCCTACTAGTCAAGTACACTTGTAACCAAAACCGATCTAGTCGTATGGAGACCAAAATAGAAAATACTTGCTGTTAATGTTATTTAGATAAATATACTACGTAAATAAATATACTTACTATGAGATGCAGACTATATCACACGTACCTACCTATGTCGCGGTTAGTTGATACTTATTGTTTTCAGTATAAATACAGATATTTATATGAAATGTTTTATACCTATTGAAGGTTTGAACACATATGGCTAAGGAAGGATTGAGTAGTTTCAATGTTAAATATTATTTTATATCCACGTCATATATGTTCAAGCCTTCCTAGTTCAATGTTTTTGTAAGTTAGAAATTGCTTCTTTAGGGAACTATTTATTATTTATACAATGTTCATGCAATAGTTAAAAGTTTCAGAAATAAATTGACATGATAAAAAACCTTTTGATATCGAACCAAAAATAGATGGCTATGTAACTACTTTCTGACACATTCAATATGGATTTGAAAAGCATTATAATACATGTTATATGGATAAATTACTGAGTTTTATTTACACATCCGTTTTTTTTTCATGTAGTTAGTTACTAGACCTATTTTTATGCTAGAGGCAACAAACGAGTAGGCGGATCACCTGATGGTAAGTTAACTAATTATCGAACGACTCTAGTTGTAATTCGTACAAGTGTAAATACCTATGTACATTTCTATTTTCTTCCTTTACATTTTCCAATATGTGTAGGGCCGGTATATACCTACATACTACTCTGCAGGTGTCAGAATCATTAGGGACATTCTAGTCAATGGACGCCCTTTTTTTTTTAACATGACTGCTGACTGCTGACTTGGCGGCCACGGTCATCAGTGAAGTCACCCATACCAGTTTTTGTTTTTTTTAACACATTTACATGTCATAACTGCAGGCTAGCTAGACCTGCAGTGGCCGTATGATTACTTGTGCATTAGCCCTATCTTGTGGAGTCCTACGACCAGCAGTGGACTTCAGCAGGCTGTTGATATCGCCATTTATGTGGCGTAGGCACTAGGAACAGCATTAACAACAAAAATATAAATTGATTTAAATAAACAAATATTTCAAAACAACACATACATTGATCTGACTCTATGTTAAGTAAGTAGTTTAAGCACTTGTGTTACAGGATATCAGAATCAACAGTTCCTAATATTACAAATGTATATGGACAAATATTATATTTGTCCAGTGCAGGGGTCGTACCCGCGACCTTTTGGTCTACTTGTCAACGTCTTGACCATTAGGCACACCAAGCGGGTTGTCGAATTTTCGGCACGCAACTCGATATTTATTTGTTTTCCCCAATTTTCTTCTACTTACTGGTTGTCATGCTTATCGCGTTTAGTCCCGAATAAATAATACCTATACGGAAGTATAAAATCTTATAGGTATAACAAGATATGATGTTATTTATAACCTCATCTCGGCCAGTCGGTAGGTGTTCTCGTAAAAAAGCAATAAATCCTGCTGATTATAGACATGACGTCCTGTTTTTATTTTCATTTTATATTTATGGTCTCTATCCTACTCGTAATGATAAGAAAACTCCTTGTCAAGTGTTTATAGTCTCGTCGAAACAGCATCGAAAGAGACGTAACAAGTTTCACAAACACCTAATTACCAAAAATATATTGAACATGTTAAGTGTAGATAGGTACTCGATACTTACGCTTTTTAATCTACATCTTCACTAATCTACACTAATATTATAAAGATTTGTATTTTTGTATGTTTGCAAAGACTACTTGAACGATTTGAATAATTAATTCACTGTTGGATAACTACACTAACCCCGGTGATCATAGGGTACCTACTTTTGTTCCCGGAAATGTGGAGGTAAGGGGCTGATATTTGAAAAAAGAATTAACGTGCGGGTTAAACGGCGGGTGGAACACTAAATTAGAAATAAAGGTAGGACACGATGATTAAGCGATAACAATATTTTTTATTATGTTGAAATGATATAGGTAAACTAGTTGTGGTTTTATATTTGACACTAGACATGAATTATGAACTACTGACTTTTTATGCAGAGCCATCCTACATTTCTTCTCAATTAAATAAACAATGAAGCTTCCGATACCTTATTGATGTGATTTCTTAACTTGCGTTTGGTGGGCAGGTACCTACCTACTTTACTGCGAATTCAAAATCTTGAGCTCGAATACGCGTTAGTATAAGTACCTACGAGTTAAATGAGTTAAAGAATTTCCAATTCCCACTGTCAGCTCGTGCAGAAAGTTATCTTTGTTAAAATAATTTTATTATCAACTTCTAAGTACATACATATGTGTATTTCAAAGACATGTGCCGAAATGATACATTCAATTCTAGATTAGAATAGGTACTTATCCACACATCCGTTTTTATACGTGCGACGATCGAGTAAACTTTACATACATTTTGGAAGTCTCATGCATAACTTAATTACCTTATTCAAAACTTTCAGGGCCAAACTAAAACTCGCGAATAGTTTCTATCAATATTCTTTATCCTGACCTGACACATTTCTCAAATAAGACTTAACTTATACTTACTTCAATGAGAAAATACCACTGTAAAAAGGATGAGTAAATAGGAACATAAAACTAAAAGGACCAAAATAAATTATTTAGCTAACCGACAATTTATTCCTTTACCTTTATGGTTTGATTGGATTTAGGTATAATCATCAAACCTATATAATTGTGTTGATGATAAAAATCATTTTTTTTCAGTAACTCCTCTAAAACGTCCGGATCAAACATGTTAAATAATTCCCAATTGCACACCAGGCGTGATTCCACAAAATGAAAATACAATTTCCTCGGTCCGATCCGGGATTCGAACCCAGGACCTCCGGTTCCGGCGCGTATGTGCGACCTGGCGAGGTAGTTGTAATTATTGTTGTAAAAGCTTTCCCACTCGGCCCAATATAATGAAACCGCAAGATCTCGGTCTTAGAAACTTGTAGGTGAATGACATCTATCATATCGGAGAAGAAACTTCAACTTTTTTGTAGCACCACAGAGATGGCGCTGTAACAGAAATAACACTAGTATCTATTTATCATAATTATACTCTGTCCACTTTATGAAGCGTCTTTTGACAGCTCACGCCCATGAAAGTTCGAATTGTTTTCGTTTAATTTTCGAAAAAAGAATATTGTTCTTCATGGACGGTTACTGCCAACTCAGTGATGTGCTACAAAAAACGATTAGAACGATTGTGCCCCCGATTACAAATAATCGATAGAAATGAATGCTATGAATAAATCTAAACTTCTTCATAACATGTTCATAAGGTATAATGTATATTTTACATAGAAAGGTAACAACATTTGGATTTAAATTTCTTTTACTAATATGACTTACTTGTTTTATATTTAATTTATAAACTCAAATATATGGATTTATATTTGTTTACAATAAATCTAAGAGAATGTTAAATCAAAACGCATGTTTATCGAAATCGGTTATTTTTTACGTACCTAAGTCGAATAATGATAATAGTACAATCGGATTGTTGACTCATTTGAGATACTTTAGGACATCACCAATGTTGTCAATCGGCGATCTGTCAAAAAACGCTTCATATAGTGGACAGAGTATAGTCCAGTAATTTTAGCATTTTGATCCACGATCTGCGGAATAATTCCTAGTGAGCTGAATTTTTGTATACACCTTTATTATGCTATAGTAATGATGATGTGAAAAATCGACATTGATATCGTGCCGGCTAAAAAAGTTATAGGGGTCCAAACGTCACGAAAATCAGTTTTTCGCAAATATCTCGCGATCTGCTGCTCAAAGGTCAATAATGGTTTCATAAAAGTTGTTCGTCGTAAAATTGTCTACAAAAAAGGTCTCTTGCAATTTTCTGTAGAATTTACTGTTTTTGAAATAGAGACTAGAATGCTCTCACATATAGTATTGTATACCGTACGGCGCATACCAAGGCATAAACCCTATTGTTTGTTTCTGTCCCTTTTTTGTTTGTGTGTTTTTTGTTAGTATGATGTTCTACATATAGAAATATAAAAGACTTGTAATACTAGTACAGTAAGGAAAATAGGAATATCAGCTATAAAAAACTAAGTGGCAATTTTTTTTGTCACTTTATAACTCAAGAACGGGCTCACCGATCCAAACCAAATTTTCAGGGTTTGTACATACTATTTAGTAGATGTTTTATGTGAAGTTTGAAAAAAATCGGTCGTTCTTTTTATACGTAGCGAACAGTGCCGTAAATAGGGCGGTGCCAGCGGTGCCCAGGCACAGGGCGCAGACCCTGGAGGGGCGCAGAAATGACCGACTTTGAAGTAAAAAAAAAAAAAAAGGTCGCAGCTTTGTGAGCTCGCACCCTGGAGGGGCGCAGAAATGACCGACTTTGAAGTAAAAAAAAAAAAAAGGTCGCAGCTTTGTGAGCTCGCACCCTGGAGGGGCGCAGAAATGAGTAAAAAAAAAAAAAGGTCGCAGCTTTGTGAGCTCGCACCCTGGAGGGGCGCAGAAATGACCGACTTTGAAGTAAAAAAAAAAAAAAAAGGTCGCAGCTTTGTGAGCTCGCACCCTGGAGGGGCGCAGAAATGACCGACTTTCAAGTAAAAAAAAGGGGCGCAGTTTTGTGAGCTCGCACCGGGCGCATATAAGGCTATTTACGGCTCTGGTAGCGAAGCACGTACCGGGCCGCTAGTAATGATATAGATATGCTATGTCCAGTGACGTTTGGACCCCTATAACTTTTTTAGCCGGCACGATATCAATGTCGATTTTTCACATCTTCATCACAATATTATAATAAAGGCGTATACAAAAATTCAGACCACAAGGATTTTTTCCGCAGATCGTGGATCAAAATTGCTAAAATTCACATTGCATATCTATATCAATAATCATTACTAGCGGCCCGGTACGTGCTTCGCTACGTAAAAAGTGAAGCGACCGATTTTGTTCAAACTTCACATAAAACATCTACTAAATAGTCTGTACAAACCCTGAAAATTTGGTTTGGATCGGTGAGCCCGTTCTTGAGTTATAAAGTGACAAAAAAAATTGCCACTTAGTTTTTTATAATTGATATTTCTATTTTCCTGACTGTACTAGTAGTCCAGTAATTTTAGCAATTTTGATCCACGATCTGCGGAATAATTCCTAGTGAGCTGAATTTTTACATACACCTTTATTATGATATTGTAATGATGATGTGAAAAATCGACATTAATATCGTGCCGGCTAAAAAAGTTACAGGGGTCCAAACGTCACGAAAATCAGTTTTTCGCAAATAACTCGCGATCTATTGCTCAGAGGTCAATAATGGTTTCATAAAAGTTGTTCGTCGTAAAATTGTCTACAAAAAAGGTCTCTTGCAATTTTCTGTAGAATTAACCGTTTTTGAAATAGAGACTAGAATGCACTCACATATGGTATTGTATACCGTACGCCGCATACCAAGGCATAAACCCTATTGTTTGTTTTTTCCCTTTTCTGTTTGTGTGTTTTTTGTTAGTATGATGTTCTACCTATAGGAATATAAAGGACTTGTAATACTAGTACAGTAAGGAAAATAGGAATATCAGCTATAAAAAAGTAAGTGGCAAATTTTTTTGTCACTTTATAACTCAAGAACGGGCTCACCGATCCAAACCAAATTTTCAGGGTTTGTACAGACTAGTAAGTAGATGTTTTATGTGAAGTTTGAACAAAATCGGTCGTTCTTTTTATACGTAGCGAAGCACGTACCGGGCCGCTAGTAATGATATAGATATGCTATGTCCAGTGACGTTTGGACCCTTATAACTTTTTTAGCCGGCACGATATCAATGTCGATTTTTCACATCTTCATTACAATATCATAATAAAGGCGTATACAAAAATTCAGCCCACTAGGATTTTTTCCGCAGATCGTGGATCAAAATTGCTAAAATTCACATTGCATATCTATATCATTACTAGCGGACAGGTACGTGCTTCGCGACGTATAAAATGAAGCGACCGATTTTGTTCAAACTTCACATAAAACATATACTAAATAGTCTGTACAAACCCTGAAAATTTGGTTTGGATCGGTGAGCCCGTTCTTGAGTAATAAAGTGACAAAAAAAATCGCCACTTAGTTTTTTATAGTTGATATTCCTATTTTCCCGACTGTACTAGTATTACAAGTCCTTTATACTTCTATATGTAGATCATCATACTAACAAAAAACACATAAACGAAAAAGGGAAAAAACAAACAATAGGGTTTATGCCCTGGTATGCGGCGTAGGGTATACAATACCATATGTGATTGCGTTCTAGTCTCTATTTCAAAAACGGTTAATTGTACAAAAAAATGCAAGAGACCTTTTTTGTAGACAATTTTACGACGAACAACTTTTATGAAACCATTATTGACCTCTGAGCAATAGATCGCGAGATAATTGCGAAAAACTGATTTTTGTGACGTTTGGACCCCTATAACTTTTTTAGCCGGCACGATATCAATGTCGATTTTTCACATCATCATTACAATATCATAATAAAGGTGTATACAAAAATTCAGCTCACTAGGAATTATTCCGCAGATAAAATCTAAAATTCCTGGACTATAGTATTACAAGTGCTTTATATTTCTATATGTAGATCATCATTCTAACAAAAAACACACAAACGAAAAAGGGAAAAAAAAACAATAGGGTTTATGCCTTGGTATGCGCGCTACGGTATACAATACCATATGTGAGCGCGTTCTAGTCTCTATTTCAAAAACGGTTAATTGTACAGAAAAATGCCTTTTTTGTAGACAATTTTACGACGAACAACTTTTATGAAACCATTATTGCCCTCTGAGCAATAGATTGCGAGATATTTGCGAAAAACTGATTTTCGTGACGTTTGGACCCCTATAACTTTTTTAGCCGGCACGATATCAATGTCGATTTTTCACATCATCATTACAATATCATAATAAAGGTGTATACAAAAATTCAGCTCACTAGGAATTATTCCGCAGATAAAATCTAAAATTCCTGGACTAAATATATAAAGGTAGGCATTATTATTCAAAAAACTAACTCGACATAGCAGTGAATGTCCCTATTCTGTCAAAAAAAGCAAATCCTCTTTGATGATGTAAGTTTTATAAAACTATCTGAAACGTCTCGAATTGGTTATAGGTTTCAAAATGAAAACACCGTATGACGTAAATAATGTGATTATATTCTTAAATTCTCAAAATAATAATAATAACAGATACAAGTTAAAGAAATTCGGTTTAACATAGATCTTTACGTAACGAATAAAGGCATGCCAATTACAATAACTTCTGCATAAAATATTAGCTTCATTATTACATTATACACAAAATATATTATAACATTCATATATCTAAAATATTAATGATAAGACATAGCACAAATGTAATAAATAATTAAATAGAATTTACTCAAGACAGTTTCATCGCTCTGCTAAATGGATATAGCACCGACTTCAAACTTTAAAAAGGTGAGGAAAGCGCATCTCAAACAAAAAATAATTAATTTACAGTAACCCCTATAAAATCCCACTTTTACACAGTTCCCAGGCAACCAATAAAAACGTATTGTTTAAGCGCTACCTCTAATGATTAAAGTACGCAATTCGATAAAATGATGAAACTATCTTTATTCATACGCCTATGTTCAATTACAACTCTTAAATTAAGGACTTGTTTTACAAGGATATAATAATAATAATTAATAATGGATAAGCCACATCACTTTGTAATTTATACATCTCAAATCTTTATTAAATTTGTGCACAGTCGAAATAGTTTAATAATTTGCAATAAAGAGCTTTAGTTGTCATTTTAATTCATTAATTTATTAGCTATACCTACTGATAATATTGAAATGATGTTTTAATTTGTATATTTTAAAATTTAGTTAAGTTTGCAATCACTTTTTTTAAATTATAAGGCGTGGTAAATATGGAAGGAGAGTTATACATATATTATACAGATGTTGCATTCTCCGTTTTGTTATGAACTTACGCTAATTCTTTTTTTTATTGGCCACTTAAAATATACAAATCCCAAAGAGTTTGAAATTAAATCTTTCAGGACGTTTGCTGAGTGCGTGTAGTACCCGTGGTCCCACCGCTTTGTCCTACTGTAGGACCAAGTTATACCAAGTGATGTCCAAGTGTTGCGTTGTCTGGTGGTTGCCAAGGGACCAAAGTATCGTGTCCACATGTTATGATTCTGAGCACAAATCAATAGAGTAAAATTTCCCTGTTCCCACCAGTAGGACAAATCGATTCCACCGCGGGTTCTACACGGCTCAGAGATGTTACGAAATAAAAGTTTAACATTATAATAAATTGGAATAAGTTACATTTATAAATAGAGCTGTATGTTACACATATATCAATGTTACGTTTGCCTAGTAAGTAATTTACAGTTTAAACAACATTTATAATAAGTTTATTAAGATATAAATTTAACTTATTCTGTACGTATTAAAGGCTATATCTAGACAAGGCCGAACCTTACTTTTTAAGCAAAACCCACAGGCTAACCAGACCATCATCAATAATGAATTCGCTATGATTACACATAAATAATATTCATTTCAATTCACACTAAATAATATTCTTGTTCGTATATTTTCCTAACTGTTATAGACATTTGATGCTTATATTTATAAAAACACAACTATAACTGGTTTATACTCCTCTCATTTCACTTTATGTATATAATGTGTTTATAATCTAATTGTGACGTTATCACCGGTAAGTTTCGGCATCGCACTTTTGAGATAATTATTTTAAAGCTTTTTTGGGTCGGCTCTGCCGATCAGTCGAAACGAAATTAGAAACAGAGTGCCCTCTTTTATTAATATACTATTGATAAATTGTTTGATGTCACTTTATAAAATTATAATATTAAAAAGTCATCCTTTAAAAACTGTAAGACGAACAGAACCATAGATCGAGACTTTTTCTCACATTAAATTATCATTCATGCAATTATCATTAAAAAAATTAAAATAATATTCAATAAGATTCTGTATGGATCAGTCGATAGGGTAAAAATACATTTTTTCGTTGTAAATATTCAAGTTTTCACAAAAAAGACCGAATCCAGACCAATACAGTTTTAGATATCGTGTTTTACATCAAGAACAAAAACATGCGGTACGGCCCGCCAAGAAAGAGGTCTACCACCCAAAGGCTGGTTTGCATATTGAGAAACAATAAGGTCGAATTTACCGCCTGTTCCGTTTATCCTTACCACCGTACCACACTATCCCCCTTGGTAGGGATAGACGCCCCACGATTACCAAGCCAGAAGTTTAAACGCCCATGTGCCCGGGGCCTCTAATATGAGAAAGACGGCCCGGACGGACGGGCGAAGCATTGTTGTCAGCAGGGGTAGACCACGTCCTCAGAAGAGCGTTCGAAAACCTTTAAAAAAATACAAAAACTTGCAATTTATACTAGATTTTGTATTTTTTTTTATAAAATGCATGTTGGGCCAATCCACTGTGTCAGAGAGGGGTGCTGCGGAACAAACTACACCGGTGGGATGGTCCACAGCACCGCCGTTTTGTCCGCCGACGTCGACAAGAAGGAGAAGTCGTCGGGGTGCCACCTTGCCGATATAACCTTGTCGGGATGACAGGCCACCGCCACGCTGGGCAGCGGGCACGTCAGGTCACCTGTCAACAAGATATACAATAAGTATTCAACATACATTTTAGCATTTGTGCTATATAAATAGATACATTTAAACAACCAGACTAGTACAAATAGACAGGTTTGTTCAGTGTGGGTATCAAACCCGCGACCTCATGACGTAACAGTCAACTTCTTAACCATTACACCAAACCATCGACTTGAACGATTGTTCAAAGGGGAAATGGCAATCTTCCAATTATTCCGATTGTTGAGCACAGGACTTGCTTACATAACTATCTAAATGAATACAATTGTTTTATTCCAACACTAGCGGCCGCCAGCGACTCCGTCCGCATGGGTTTCGTTTCCGTACACACAGTACACAGTGTGACTATAGATTGCTAAAGATTTAGTCAATTCGAATCGAACCAGTTATTACTGTTAAAAATACTCCGAGCGCACTAATGAGTTTGAGTTATAAGTAAAACAAACGAATCAGGTGGACCAACCATGCATGAATATGGGATGTCATTAAAACCTCTTATACAATCGAGAAAAAATCTCGTCATCGCGGTTAAGGCGAACTCGCGTTCCGCAATGTCTTACCGCCATCTGTTATGCCAAATAAGCACTAATCTTAAATTGACGTTAACTGTTACTGAGATTAGCGCGTTCAAACCAATCTGGATCAGGATATTACACGTGTTATTGTGAGTCAACCATGAAAGATAGACATATGCTGTAAAGGGATATTTTTTAGGCCATTTTATGAAGAATACTTCCGTCATACATGATTTTGATGTAACTTTAACCATTAAAGCTGCACACGCGACTGAAGCTTAAGAAATGGAGTAAATTCTCCCGTTTTTCCCACATTTCCCTTCACTACTCTGCTCCTATTTATTGTAGCGTGATGAAAAGTATCCTATAATATGCCCAGGAGTATAAAGAATAATTGTACCAAGTTTCGTCAAAATCCGTCCAGTAGTTTTTGTTTCTATAAAGAACATACAGACAGACAGACAGACAGACAGACAAAAATTTTACTAATTGCATTTTTGGCATCAGTATCGATCACTAATCACCCCCTGATAGTTATTTTGAAAAAATATTTAATGTACAGAATTGACGTCTCTACAGATTTATTATAAGTATAGATATAGAATACGGTTTGATAAGTCGTGTAATAAGTTAACAACACCGATGTAATTATTATTATAGTATTTTGCTGTCATTCCAACAATACGGTTTGATAAGTCGTGTAATAAGTTAACAACACCGATGTAATTATTATTATAGTATTTTGCTGTCATACCGTAATAACTTAAAGTTCCTTTCTCATAACTTTCTCCTCGGATTACTATTGCAAAATCATAAAAAAACGTCTCAAGTACTATTTCGTAGTTTTATAGTCTATCGATATTAGTAGTATATTATAATATGCTATCGAAGGAAATAATGTTTCAATTTAAATGGAACGTTAATAGAAATTCAAACAGTCCCGCGGGATTGTTGGAATGTCTATTGGGAACGGTTCGAGGAATGATTCAGGAGCGCTCGATTAGGAGCGCTTCAAAATGGGGGCGCTTATAGAAATACCTCCCATTTAACTTGGACCAATCGTACGAATTGACATTTTTAAACTTCAAAATTCTATTACTGTGTAACTGACTGACTGACTGACTGACTGACTGACTTGTTGATTGTGTAATTGTGTTGAATATAACGCAAATTGAATTAACACTCCACAATAGCACATTGTAATACATTATTGACCTATTAATCTCTGTTATCACAAATGACGCATCAGTAAAAGTAATAAAACGAATGCATTTAAAGATGATCTCATACATTCTTTAGAATCATCAGCTGATGATTCTAACACGTAGCTACGTGTTTATATTATAAACTAGCCTTCCGTCCGCGACTTTGTCCGCGTCCCGTCACCGTCCTGTCCCGTCGTCCCGTCTTTCTGTCCCTTCGTCAAGTCGTCAAAATTTCTTGTCGTAAAACCTACCTACTCCTGTTTTATATCCAACGCATTTAAAAAAGAATTGGCAAAATTAGGTAGGACAGACTAATTACTATTATAGATAATAAAAATACGATTACAAAATTTCATAATTTAACATCTTCGTTTATTCAATTCATAACTTGTTATTGATCGCACAGTATTTATCCTATGTATGTTTACTTGTAGATACCTAACGATAATAATAATCTGTTGTGGGCCTATCCATTAATAAATAAGGTTCCTTAGTGTACTAGAAGACAAACACAAACAAAACCCATCTCTACTCACTTGAAATGCTAATCCCCATTCTGGTTAGCACAAATAACCGTAGTCTAATCTCGGTACATGGCCATTGGATTATACATTAATTCAACCCCACAACAATACGCTTCCCCACGCGAATGCGGGTAAAACGGTACTCACTGAATATCTATGAATATCTAAACAGTCAACCAAGTAGTCGGCAAAATAACCTGGAAGGCGGTATCTAATTAAATAGTTACGATGAAATAAAGATGTGAAGCGAGCGTCACTTCACATTACATGGCCTGTTTCAAAGCAGGTTAAAGTATGGCAAGGGCATATCTAACGATTTTAAAAACCTCCCATCATTATCATTATCATCATCAGAAAAATGAACCGAAGGGTTTATTTCTCGTTCGCCCCAATAAAATGAAACAATTTAAATACATGTCGTTTATTTTAAAAGCACGTCGCGTACAATTTTCATTGATAAAGATAATGTAACACTTGAAATTATATGCGAAGCCGAGCTAACCAATTCCCTATGATGAATGACGTGTATTTCCATTATCATTTCCCTCTGAAAATACAACGATCCGTTGCTACACTGCATTGTACATTTGGGTGTAAAGTGCATTTGTACAGAGTTCTTGATTTCCTAAAAGTATTGTAAAATCAGAGACGACTTTTTCATAATAAATTTGTCTGTCATGATACCACATGGCAGTGACATAAATATAAAATATGAATCATATATTTATCTTTACCACATGGTAGTGAAAAAAAATTTAAGGCGGGCCCGCAGGTCTAGTTTTTTATTTCACTGACAATATAACTGTTGGTTTGATATGTACAACACTTTTTTTAAAAACACTTTGTGTACGTTTATTTTTCTCACACACACACAGCGATAAAATAACTAATATTTAACAAATACCTATGTCAAATGAGAATGAGTAATATTCCAAATATTTCCATGGCAAAAGCTAAGCAATTTCAATTTAGGAAAATACAAAGCACAATTGTAATTATGAATTCGCGGATAAAAAGGTGAGTTTATAAATAAACATGTCAGTCAGAAAGCAAACGTACAATATTTGCTCGGCGCCAACGGATCCTTCTCGCAATACAAACACGGGTGCTATGTTGGTTTACCGGACCAGTTATCATCAAATATAAATGACACAAGAGGAAATTAATCCATTACTTCTTGGTAAACCGGCCCCGGTGGGCTTTAATGTTCCCAATATTTAACTGTAATTATGATTCCTAAGGGAATTTTTGGCTGCAACATCTTATCTAAATATACATCGTGAATGGCACTCCCCTCTTTAAGCAAAAATCGAATTTGTTGGAAGTTTATTATGTAGAATATAACGTAAAAATAAAGGCGTTTTTAGTAGCTTTCCTTGTTAAGAATACGAGGGCGTTGTTAACAAGCCATTGCGATCGAGTTAAATTTTATATCGTCGCGTCGTCCCCGTCGAACGTCATTTATAAAGTATGAAAGTCGAAACTCAACTTCGGACAAACCATGTTTTCTTATACTTCTTCATCACCGTCATCAAATCTGTGACTTTATCCAAGAAACAAAAATAGTGTGCGATAAGAAACGCCTGTGAGCAACGTAATGAAATGCATGTCTTTACGAGTGTTTCCGACGTTTTTATAGCAAAAAGAAAATCTTAGTATTAGTTGCAGAAATAGAATATTGCAAAGTAATTAATTAAGTGTAATAATTTGCGTTAAGTAAAAACCAAAACTGTAATATATAGCATTCACCCCATCTTAAGGGTGCAATGCTGGTACCAAAAGTATACTTAAGAAGACGCATTAATTATTATAATAGACATAACCCTTCTTCTAAAATCAATATTTTTTTATCAGATAGAGATCTGGTAAAAAGTTCGCTTTTAAATCGGATTTAAATAATCAAAGCATAGAAGTAAAGTGACTCTGTTTTATTCTATGAGTGACTACAGAAGGTAGATATATTTTTTTACGTTCGAAAGACTCCATATAGAATAACTTAATTCGAGACAACTCGAGGCTACGAGGGGCGCGGAAGCACTTGAAGATTCCAACGCAAACGGGCGCACTAAGATATTTATGCGTAATTTTAGGGAGACGCAAAATTTAAATCTTCCTTGAGCGCTGAATTTAGATGCACGAGTAACCCTTGTATTTCTTACAAAAACATTTCGTAAAAATACGGAAGCAATACTGTAACAGATTTGTTTGGAATGGTACTTATACCAAAAATATACGTTTAATCCTTCTAAAGCCGAAATTAACAATTTCAAAGAGCCAGCTAGCTGGCTTTAGGACCGAGTATGATTGTCAAGTTATTGATTTTGTTTGGTTTTATGATCTACTACTAACTTATACCCACAGCTTTGTCTCCGTGGAATTGTCAAGATTTCTGTTCCGTCCCGTGGGATGATTAGTTAATCATAAAACTCCTATCACCTAAGTCGGACTATACCCTGCCTTTATATCTTTCATCAAAATCGGTTCAGTAGTTTCTGCGAGATTGTCGAAAAAACATCCAAAGAAAGAAACATTCACATTTATTGTAATATTAGTGTTATACAAGCAGTGGTACTGGTATTACTATCGACCACTCACTACACACTACGGAAATATGTATAATAGATGAATTAGTCAAAATGAGTCAATCCATGACTTTTTCAAGTTAACCCAATTAGTGGTACTCTAGATAGTTTTTCAATTTTTAATGAATACGTTGGATATTCATTGGAAATTGCGCGAGCAAAACGCACCACATGCATTATTCAAATAATCACAATTAGTTCGGGCAGCGTTTAATCTGACAAATACGTTTGAACGTGTGCTTATTCGTATTTTGAAACGACAAAATCTATTTAGCCAAGAGTGGATGATATTGATCGCATTTTCACCCAAATACTTTTCCTTAAGGGAGCAAAATGTGTGTGTATGTATATTGTAAGCATGTAAGGTTTAATTAAGGGAGGGATGTCGCCAAAAGTGGTTCGCGTGGCTTCCTTAAATTTGTTTCTTCGTGTCAATAGAAATAACTCAATGGAGTGTGGTACTCTTGCACATTGATCCAGATTTCGACAAGTACGATAATTAAATGGGAAGCATTGCCATTGCTGTTGTGGTACATTTAGTGAAGCAAATGTCAAAAACACTTAGTCGAATAGTAAACTCGTTTTTTAATTCTTTTAACAAAAACAGTTATGGTGTTACCTCACCAATCGATCGCTTGTCGATCGTCGATCGACGCCATCGATCGACATCGATCGACATCGGTCGATGTTGATCGATTGACGAAACAGCTCGATCGACGTCGACTATTCTATTTTACCATCAATCGATGCCGTCGATCGACGGTCGATCGATTGGTGTGGTAACACCCTTACAGTTCACTGCTAGACATTCCCCTTCCCTAAATGAATGGGATGTGACATTCGAACTTTTTCGACAAAAAAATCAACAATTTTAATAACAGAACTCGACAACTAGCCCCCACGAAAAGGGCGGAACGGCTCGGCTGGCCCATTCTTGTTTAGGGTATGGTACGGATCATGCGGAATACCCGGAATGCGGCCAGCCGTTCAGTTAGCCTCAGTCAAAACAATTTATGAACGATGAGGGTTTCCGCAAATGAAAAATCCGCTAGACATGACATGATTTGACATGACATTGACATACATGTCAAAATTCACCAACGACATGGCAGTTAGACCTCACGCCTACGTATTTCCATCTAGCGGATTTTTTAATCGCAAACACCCTCATTAGTATTTATGCGCACGCACTGTTAGCATTAGTATTTATGTTAACCGGACGGCTGCCCGCATTTCGGCTAACTGCATAATGCGTACAAACCCTTATACTCACTACACTTTAAAGAAATAACTCCTTACCGACTTGCAGGGGTGAGTGGAGACTCACCCCTGCAAGTCGGTAAGGAGCACGCATCCATCGTACAGCGCGAACGATCCGTCCTCGTGTACGATAGATAAAATGATAACATCCAAGCAGGCTAAGCAAGACCAACTGTGGGTGTGGATGCTCCTGTTATCATATGAGATTTTTTTCTTTTAGGAAACACCATTACTGGCGGTAAGGCATGGCAAGGCATTTCCAGTGGCTAAAAAAAAGGTGGTCACAACGGTTTCTCTTTCTGCACTGGTGACTTTATTCAGCTGCCTGGATTGTCTTGATGCCAATAGCTTCCTAGGTTTTGTTTTCTGGTGCTGGTACCAGTTTCATCCAAACTAAATATTCTTGTGCCATCTCCAGAACTTGGGTTTCGCTCCAGAATGTCAAATAAATTTTTGCCATTGAAAGACGTTGCTCTCGATAAGTTGCAGGCTTCCGGCTTATGGAGTCTTATATCAGGGTGACGCTTTCTGAATCCATATAGTTGAAACGAGCCATTTTTCTAAGTCACTCACACACATTTCACTCATGTCGCTTGCGATAAAATGCGGTCGCTTGCGATAAAGTGCGATCGCTTGCGATAAACATGCAAGTGTCGCTTACGTTAAGTTTTTGAAACAATCTGTATTCACGATAATTTTAGCACTTGCTATAACTTTGTACCGGTTTTTTTCTGCGGGAAACATCAACAGTGTGCGTGTCGCTTACGATAATTTGGCGGTAACGGCTCGTTAGTGTATAGGCACCGTGCGTAGCGATGACTCTGCCACCTCGAGCCTGATATTCAAAACTATAACTCTCAATGTCGGTAATTATACTGTCAAACCACGTAAAAACACGGTGCCTTATTCTGTCATCTAGTAACTCATATTCAAAACTTTTAGGTGTTACCACACTAATCGATCGATCGTCGATCGACTGGTGTGGTAGCTTTAATAGATCGACGCCATCGATCGATTACTCATCGATGGCACCGGTCGACGTTGATCGATTAACGAAACAGCTCGATCGATGTCGACTATTCAATTCTACCATCGATCGAATCGACGGTCGATCGATTGGTCTGGTAGAAACTGTCGATCGTCGTAGACTATTCCATTCTACCATCGATCGATGGCGTCGATCGACGATCGATCGATTGGAGTGGTAACACCCTTACTCTCAATGTCGGTAATTCTACTGTCAAAACCACAGAAAAAAATCGGGATTATAACGCCCTCTATAGTTGCACGGTGCCTATAGACAAGTCCACTCACCCTGCAAATCCGTGAGCAGCACGCATCCGTCGTAGCCCGCGGTGAGCAGGTAGTACGCGCCGGGCGAGAAGCGCACGCTGCGCACGTCGCTCGCGTGCGGCTCGAACCGCTGCAGCGCGCGCGACCCGCGCACGTCGTACAGCGCGCACGAGCCGTCGTCGTGCCCGCAGACGAGCAGACGTCCGCTCGGGTCCACCGCTAGGGATGCGACGGCTGAGCTCTGCGGATGATTGGACGTCATCAGCTAAGGATAATCTTTAAATAGTAATAATAACATTCCGGCCGTTTTCGACCATGGCGGCCGATCTAACGATCTAAAGCGCGCACGAGCCGTCGTCGTGCCCGGGTCCACCGCTAGGGATGCGACGGCTGAGCTCTGCGGGTGATTGGATGTCGTCAACTCCGAATAATCTTCACATAATAATAATATCATCTAAACTGTTCTCAGCCGCGGCTGCCAATTCATGATTATACACAATCGTGTTCGCAAGTTCAGTGGGACAGCATTGAATCATTCACATAGTACAATGAGTCGATCACCCATGATCAAGCCAGAGTGTTCGGTTTGTGAATCCCCGGAATGTCCTTTAATCGCTGCCTACGACATTCATTGTACTGTGCTCGGCCGGCACAACAAACCATAAACAAAACTGTATTTTTGTGTCACTATAAATGTGCAAGTATAACAATGACCATGAATCTAGTTTCAAATAACGCCAACCCGTCCCACTTTACTTTATTTATGATCGCACCTGTACGTGTATCTGATACCGCAACCACAAGTTCAGCCGCAAGTAGGTAATGTGAAGCATAGATTTAAATCGTTAGTATACTTCGACCCATTGTGACTCAGGTCCTACAATGTGAAGCTACCGTCGCCTTATATCGCGTAGGAACCTTCAGTCAAAATAATGAAACAGTTTTCTAGCCTCGAGGCAAATCTAACGATTTATTTATCGGTCTTACCTGCGTCTTTGGTGGGGCAAATATATTTGTGCAGCTGCCCGTGCGCAGGTCCCAGAAGCGCACAGATTTGTCCTGGCTTCCCGAGACGAACATTGCTCCTCCCCAATTGTACAGAGACAACACGTGCCCCGTGTGCCCGCTTAGTGCCTGTGAAACAACAAACAGGTTAGAAAATAAAAGGTAAAGCGGTCAATAAAATAAAAAAAATATCCTTACGACCATTTTCTAGCATGGCCGGCGATCTTACGATCTGTCAGGCACGCAGGATCTATTATAGTGCAGAAGTGAGTGCGCAAGCACAGATGCACTCCTTATTCCCGCTCTATCATAGTTTGGAAGGACAGCAATCTGACACGACCGTAGGCATCAGGTGCAGGTCCAACGGCTTGACGTGCCTTCCACAGGACGGAGGAGCTCGAGATTAAATGTTCAGTCATCCATCCGAGTACTAGCCTCTGCGTTAGTTGTTTAACTTAGTAAGCGCAAGCCGAACGAGACAAACACAAAAAAGCATTCAATAAAAATCAAGTATTACTTTGCTCCCAAAAACAACTAGAACATACATTCAATTTATAATATAACTTATAACGGCCAGTTACCTGCGTAGTTGTCGGAATAAAATGTACGAGAGCATTTTTTAAGAAAAGCGATTTAGTAAGTACTACGTTCTCGACCAGGGGAATAATGGGGTCATGTTACACTTATGCGACTGCTTGAGTGGCGCAGTAGGTGGTAATTTACTCTATAATGCGACGAATGCGCTCAATACGTCAGCGTTTAATCTCCGTTCGTACTGAAATAGTATCTAATTTTACACATTTTTATGTTATACTAGCGGCCCGCCCCGGCTTCGCCCGTGGTACTTGTCCACTATTTATACATAAAAACCTTCCTCATGAGTTACTCTATCTATTAAAAAAAACCGCATCAAAATCCGTTGCGTAGTTTTAAAGATTTAAGCGTTCATAGGGACAACATGACAGAAAAAGCGACTTTGTTTTATACTATGTAGTGATGGAGGCAAATAAAGAAGATAGTCACCAGAACAACCACACAAAAGTCGCAGATGCTTTGCCCTCCTTTAAGACTCCATACCCTCCACAACTGAGCTCTGGCGACCTTACTTACCACCAGAAACATAGCACAGCATTTACGAAATGCTATTTTACTGTGGACTTCTGTAAAGTAGTAGAGGTACTTCCCCATTGAGTAGAAGTTCACTAAGCTCTACCTCTCTTAGAACACATTCTGGTAACTGTGAAATTAAATTATCTAATGGAAATGGAATTTATATCCATGTCTTGACATTTAGCAAGTACCCGTAAGTATGTATCATTCGAAATGTAATACTAAACAAAATCTAAGTAACATATTCTGATATTTATATACTAACACACTAACAAAACAGCTGTTTGAATCAGTAATCCTATACACAATGGGTATAAAGTATCAACATATCTTAGGTACGAGATATTTGCAAGTTTCCATATCCAAGCGCATTACTTATCTGTCTATTCAAGACACAAAGGAATCTCATGGCGCTAAGAATGTAAAGAGATAAACACAATCCGTGTGTACAGACAGACACATGAAGACTAGTGTTTACAACAAAGAGATATAAATCCATAGCTATGCAAAAATAGCTTTAAAAAGTATCTTAACTCACATTTGCAGCGTCGAAGCGAACGTCTTTGTATTTTTAAACAAATCTTGTGTATCTTGTGAATCGTGTATAGTATTAACCAATAATTAATTTAATGAAAATAACTTGGTAGTCGTGTAAATTGCGTCACAAATTACGTGTATTACTAAAAACTTATATTACGAGTGAGTTTGATATTATTTCATAAATTAATACACAAGCATTGGAATTAATACGAGTATATTGAAAGATACTATTCATGCTGCAACTAACAATATATATAATTTTTTAAAGTATGCCCCAAATTGAAATGACTTCTGTCTGGTTGCCAAGTAGGCAAATGCCTACCTAATGAATAACTGATGGAGACCCAAAGGTAAACAGAGGCTTCGGTCGTGTTTACCGTCTTTTAAAGAGGTCGCACTTCTCCCTAATTTATATAAAAACCAGAAATAACCAGACACTTACCTGGAACGGGTTGCCCGTAGCGCAGTCGGTGACGTATTTTGCAGAGACCTCGACTGAGTTTACCGTATTTAAAAAAGTCTAATTTATATAAAAACCGGATAAACCAGAAACAGCCTGACACTAAACTGAAACTGGTTGCCCGTGGCCCGTAGCGCAGTCGGTGACGTGTATTTTGAAAAGCTTCGGCCGAGTTTACCGTCATTTAAAGAGGTGGCACTTCTAATTTCTTATAAAAACCGGATAAAACTTGAAATAACCAGACACTCACCTGAAACGGGTTGCCCGTAGCGCAGTCGGTGACGTATCTTTTGAAAAGGCTTCGGCCGTGTTTACCGTCATTTAATGAGGTCGCACTTCTAATTTAATATAAAAACCGGATAAAACTACAAATAACCAGACACTTACCTGGAACGGGTTGCCCGTAGCGCAGTCGGTGACGTATATTATGTAGAGACTTCGGCCGAGTTTACCGTCATTTAAAGAGGTCGCACTTCTAATGTAATATAAAAACCGGATAAAACCAGAAATAACCAGACTCTTACCTGGAACGGGTTGCCCGCGCAGTCGGTGACGTATATTTTGCAGAGGCTTCGGCCGTGTTTACCGTCATTTAAAGAGGTCGCACTTCTAATGTAATATAAAAACCGGATAAAACCAGAAATAACCAGACTCTTACCTGGAACGGGTTGCCCGTAGCGCAGTCGGTGACGTATATTTTGCAGAGGCTTCGGCCGTGTTTACCGTCATTTAAAGAGGTCGCACTTCTAATGTAATATAAAAACCGGATAAAACCAGAAATAGCCTGACACTAACCTGAAACTGGTTGCCCGTGGCCCGCAGCGCAGTCGGTGACGTGTATTTTGAAAAGCTTCGGCCGTGTTTACCGTCATTTAATGAGGTCGCACTTCTAATTTAATATAAAAACCGGATAAAACTACAAATAACCAGACACTTACCTGGAACGGGTTGCCCGTAGCGCAGTCGGTGACGTATATTATGTAGAGACTTCGGCCGAGTTTACCGTCATTTAAAGAGGTCGCACTTCTAATGTAATATAAAAACCGGATCAAACCAGAAATAACCAGACTCTTACCTGGAACGGGTTGTCCGTAGCGCAGTCGGTGACGTATATTTTAAAGAGGCTTCGGCCGAGTTTACCGTCATTTAAAGAGGTCGCACTTCTAATGTAATATAAAAACCGGATAAAACCGGAAATAACCAGACTCCTACCTGGAACGGGTTGCCCGTAGCGCAGTCGGTGACATAAATTTTACAATCGCCTGCGCCGCCGCTTACTAGTAGGCTCGTTTTGTTCGTCGTATCCTCGATAAAGCACACATCGCGGACAGTACCATCATGCATTGTAAGCTCCACCTGCAGGAATAATAATTCTATTAACACTGAAAATATTAAATTTAAAAGTTTCTTTTACATCAAAATATATGGTCTAGTAGTTTAAGTACCGGGCCTTGGGTCTGGAGGTCCTGGGTTCGGCAAACTTTGTGTTGATATTTCTGATCATAGCACGGGTTTATGATCACCAATCCGCATTTAGCAAGCGTGGTGATTAAGCCAAAACCCACCTTTGTAACGAATACATGATGCAAATTATGGAGGCCTTTGCCCTGCAGTGGGACATTAATAGGCTGATACATTACTTTACTTTTTACATCAAAACACTGAAAAGCTGAAGAGTTCATAAGTCGCTAATCTCAGGTGGGCTAGCCAAGATGCCACTTTCGCAAGCGCACATCAAACACTTCGTGTAATAGCGATAGCTCGCGCTCGCGAAATGGCATCTTGGCTAGCCCAGGAACTACTGGTTCGAATTGAAAAAATATTTATGAGTTAGTTTAATAAGACTATATATGAATAAATGATTCACAAAAAATATTCCTCAAAACTGAATATTTTTCGAAGATTTCCATCAACATCCAGATAAAAAACACAAATGAACAACATTTTACGATTTAATAGAACGATCTTGGAAGGCACAATTGTGTCAAATATTGATTTAAAAATATTCTCTTTCGCTGCTTACACCACTTAAAAGTAGACCAAAATTTTAGACCAAGTTTTAGACCAAAAATAAACATACAAATCTAAAACAACAGTTTTGAAATTTTCCTTAAGTTTCAAGTTACAAACTTTATCCTGTATGATAAAAGACTCATGTCAGCGATAAAGATAAGGATTTCCTTGAGCTATTACTCAATAAAATAGTTAAAGCTTAAAGCAGATTAATAAATTACAGCATTTACTAGTGTCAATGATAAATTTTAAACCGACATAAATTAATATCTTGTCAGAAGCTCAAAATTGATGCGATTTCCAGGACAGTATAAAATCGTGTTCGTGCAATTCTTTTATATAAGATGGAGTTTTTGGTCGAAAGATTTTTCAATTGAGCGGCGTTTATGTAATATCTTGTCTGCATTTGGCAAGTGTGGTTATTAAGTCAAAACTCATCTTTGTAACAATAACATGATTGCAAATGATGAAGGCTTTGCCCTACAGTGGGACATTAATAGGCAGATACTTTACTCAAACTTCTAATACGGCGGGTTAAGGCGATGTGGCTGCGACATACTTGTGTGTCTACACACGTAAACTTCAAACATGATGTCATCTAACGAACCGATTGAACCCTTCCATAATAAAATGTGTCACTGGTTTTCGACGCTGAATTGCTGTTATAAAACAGTTTTTGATGAGGGAGCTTTTCTACCATACAATCCTACAAAGGGTTGAATTACGATTTTTGTACGATTCTCTGATTCTGTGTCTGTTAACACGGGTAAACAATTAAGAAATTAACGACCTTTCATGAAATTGGAACACTTTGGGAAATTATATTCTGGAAAATTACTGTACATTTGGCCAAGAAACAGGTTTACCAGTTTTGTCGAATTTCACGTGAAAGTAAAATATCAATAAGGATGAACTCATGTTCTTTCTTCATAGGAGAAAGATCCCTGTGTTGTTTTGACGCGCGAATGATTTTCAACCTTAGGGTGGTAACCTATTTTCTTTGCTTCAACGTACATCTCTCGTAAACAAGATATTACTTCGTTATTACACGGGTGCCAAATGGTAGAGAACGACATTTCCTATAGTTTCTGAAGCTAGAAACCACAGAGTACAAGTTAACCTGTTTTTGCTCCTTGCATTGAACGTTAATAGTGATGAAAATTAATCACATGGGCAAAAATACCACCAATAATTAATATAAAGTACAGTCCGCATCAGATAGATAGTGACACTCAGGGAGCTCAGATAGACGGAACCAAATAGTTTATCGGTACAAACGAAGTCTCCACATTGTTGACATTATTATATTCGATCAAAAAGTCGCCACATTTAAAATTTCATAATGTTTGGTTCAGTCAAAAACGTTTTTTGTGCTATGGTGTATTATGAAACTTTACGTGTTATTGTAGTTAAAAATATAAGATGTAATGATGTATGTCTTATTTTAAGTTTTCAAATGATGTAAGCAAACAAACTATTGGTTGACTTTGATCTTCTCAAGAGCTTTTCAATCGATCAATAATTACATTCTGACTAAATACGCTTAAGTGAATTAGTTAAACAGATTGTTGTATTTACTCTAAACTAAACTAGCGGTTGTGTGTTTGCCAGATGTATTGAATTGGACGCGAAACGTTGGATATGATTGTGTATATTCGCGATTTGAAAATATATACGGCACTCCTTTGGGAAACTCGGAAACATTGAATTTGTATCAGTAAATTTTCTTATTACACCTACTCAAATATTTTGTGAGGTTTTAGGTTAAGTGCGGGCCAAAGGTCTTAACTAAAATCATGCTAACTGCTGCTGTTGATAATAAACTTTGTGATTAAATAAGAGCCAATTTTTAATGTTGCGATTAAAATAACTGTAATTCACGACAAAAACTGAATTAAAATACTCCTACAGGAAGGTATATTGCGAAATGACACTCAGTGACTCAACGTAAATTGGTTTCATGTCGATTCAATATACGGGATTATCGATTTATGGCATTTCAATTATCGAAATCGAGTACCATCATGTATTAGATTTCACAATGGTCATGTTACGTGACTTGGGCAAAGTGCGCCAGGTGTGTTTAATATGATGAGCTTTATAGAAGGGGACACTTAAAGGAAGCGTGAAGGTCATAACCATAAACGACTTGCGGACCAAGCTTAATTAAACCGAACCAACTAAGTGTAGGAACACACTAGGCTGAAATTACGCGGCCAAAGTGCGACAGCAATGAATTTTGTATACAAAATTACGCGGCGTAATTTCGACATAGTGTGTCGTCTTCCATTTTAAAGTATGTCATATCATGCACTCGACGGAACGTTAATTCAGCCGCGTAAATCCGGTCGCGTTTTATCCGCATATTGTGTCCTACACTAAGCAATAAAAGTAGTGTACTATAAAAAAGTATGTTCATAAAACTTAAACATAAAATACGATAGTGTCGATCTCCTTCGTAGTGGTAAATACAAAATTCAATTAACAAGACGAAGTTAACGAGACAATTTCAGTTCCGGCTGCAACGCGGAGAAAACCGAGAAAGAAAAATCTATAATTTCTCCCTTGCTCGAAAAGTCAAGTCTGTTAATAATATTACATTTCAGACACTTTACCGACTGTTGTTATATTTTGCTTTGGTATACATTGTTACTGTTGTCTGAAGGTAAGATTTAGCGTCTATGCAATAAACGTGAATTACACCAAAAATTATATTTATTACGCGAAATATCGAGAACTAAGTTGAAACAATATTTTAAAATACTGCAAACGTTTCACATATTATAATTATTTTGTTATGGTAGAGGACTGTGGCTCAGCCCTATTGCCTGCTGGAAACCCGTTTATTGCTTCTACTACCTAAATAAGCTTAACACAACAGCCAGCCACGGCCGCATCCTAGATAATTGATATGACATTGGTAAAAGTATCAGCCTATTAACGTTTTCTGCAGGGCAAGGGTCAAAGATGGATTTTGGCTTCATTATTGCCAAAGACGAACTGGTGACCACAAAACCTGACTGTGTACAAAAAATCCGGGAATCGAACCTAGATCCTCAAGACGTCGACTCGGTACTTAAACGACGGCCAAAACAGACGAGGCATGAGAAAGGATATTTAGGCTCGTATTAGTAAAGCGAAAAACGGTGTCTTCATAGACTTGCACCATAAATCGTCTGACGTAGAGGCCCGATAGTAAAGCATACTTGAGATGCTGTTCCATATGAGAATAGCTCCTCAAGTTCGCTCTCAAGATCGATCGCAGAGTTGAGAACGATTTATTAATACGATTTATTAACGAGCCTTATTGACTTACCTCCTGCCCTTCCAGATTACAAGTGTGGCTGTTGAAGTGCATCAGCTTTACTGTTTTGTCGTTGGAGCCGGTGGCGAGAAGGTCGCCGGCCGGACTCCACGCGAGGGTGTAGATGCTGCCCTTGTGATGCTTTGTCCTCTTCAGGAGAACCGTTGGTGCTGTCGGATTATTGAAGTCCCTGAAGGAGAAGAAACAAATATGACGAAGTGTTGTTATATGGTAAAACAAGCGGCCGCCTGCGACTTAATCGCTTAATCAATCCGCGTGGATTTAGGTTTCCGCACAAATAGTATGTAAAAGCCTTCCACTACAAAAAGACTATCCAGCACAAAAATAATTATTAAATTCGACCAAGTGGTTTTTGTGATTAGCGCGTTCAAAGAAACAGACAAACTCTTCAGCTTTATTATATTACTATAGGTAGTAGTAGCAGCATATTTAGATTACTATTCATTAATCTGAAGGTAAGACAGTAAACATGTTTTGACATTGAGAAAATTGTTTTTCACTTGTGTTATTATCCTAAATCGTAGAAAAAAACAAAAGGTAACATAATTTTAATCAAATAGTGGTGATAAATTGGATTTGGAATAACTTGAAACTGGACCAGTCGTCTCGTCTATTATGGAATAGTTTAATACATACAAATTTTCCATAACATGTTGTATAATCTAATGTCATTTTCATAATGCAAGAAACATTGTATGAGAAGAGAACGGGATTCAAAATTAGTTTTAAGCACGCATGGCAAAGTAGTATTCCATTAGACTTGCAGAGCAAGCTTAATGCCTGTGACATTAGGCTATGCTTCGTACAAATTTCCTTGAATACACTTACTTCTTGACTTGTAAAGTCAATCGAAAGCTGTTATTGAATAGGTGCTTAGTAATAAACATCTTGCATAATCATCAGTGTGTGTGATCTATCGTTTAAATATGAATTTCATTTAAAGGTGTCGGTGTATAACTATATTGTGTCTGTTAAATTACAAAGGTACTAAATTATTCTGGTGTGCCCGGATTAGATAAGTTTTTTTTACAGCGTCAACTTCATTTCTATAATGAATACCAAGCGACAATCGCAAACGGAACTAAAAGAGCAACGAGTTTTTAATTAACACCAAGTTAAATATTCATTCGGAGTTATATTACAGCATTTTCCTGCTTCGAACAACAAAGGGTTTAGAATAATGATCTGCAATGGTGTCTCATCTGTGTACAGTGTATACGGGTAAGACAGATCTGGTGACATTTCGCTAATAGTTCCGTCTGCGGGCGATATGTGCCTAGATGAGACAAGTTAGTAACTAACCATTAGTTTGCATTTAATAGCTGCGTAATAACTACTTTTTTCTAATTTGCCAACTTACAGAAAATATTATCGCACGGCACAACTTACGATACGACACTACGTTTAATAGAGCTCTGATCAATACATTTTCTGATCGGATCCCCAAACGCTTAATAATTAGTGAAATTGACCGCGCGGGTGTCACAATGATGTGCGGTTTTGTCCATACCTAGTCTGGAACCACAAATGAGAATATTCACAAAACCCACGGTCTTATCGTAAAAAAAATCGTGCACGTTCCAAAAATAACATTTATTACAATAAAATCATTTTTAGGCATTTCAATCGTCGATCAGCGGCGACAGTCCAGTCGCCGCTGATCGACGATTGAAATGCCAAAGGGAAGTGTGGCCTTTTCTTTTTTTACTTTTGCATAAGTCTTATTCACTGAATACGTATCTTTTGTAAGAATCATACAATAGAACCCTAACATTTTATTTCCCACGTCGTAAACAACTAGTGTCAGAGTTCCAAGCTACCTTATTAGGCCTATGACGTGGCCAGTATCGTTTCTATTTAGCATTCGATTGGCATCATGCGAAGTCCTAACTTGAACGTTCCTTGAACCATGAAGGAAAATAAAGACGTAAAATTTGGTCAAACATCTGGGTATTGACCGCGTGGAAAGTTGAAGATTGACTTTTACGAGTCTTCAGAGGACGTGTTACTTCGACACAGATCTCGAACCGAGCTCCATCGTAAGCAGCAACATTTTATATGAACTAACATGATCAGATTTATGTGACTTTCATCTACGTTTTATTCTTTATTAAGTGTTGTTTAAGTCACTCTCCTGTAAAACATGTATAAATTACTGATTCGCATAAACTTTCGCGGTTGCAATCCAACGTTAATAATGATAATTCAATAAATTTTATAAGCGAAATTATTGTGAGCAATGCGAGAAACCTCACATATCTTTAAATTAATCACATTCAAAATAATGACCGTGTCATTGATATTCAGTTCCTTAATACATATGTATGTAGAGTGCGAGATATTACATCTCACAATAAGTGCCGTCTCATTTCATTTAATGTAGTACGTTTTTAATTGTGTAATCCGGATAGCGATTTCTATGTTGAAATGTTATCTTTAATAATTTCGCAAGTTTCGAAACTAGTGTGGCAGTCGCTATGACACATGATTTCGATACATCTAGCTGTCTGTCACAATATGCAAAATTGATATAGGTATAAGAGTAGCATTAGCGAATATGAGTGTGCTTAAAACACACATAATAAAGACCAGAAATTACCTAATTATGGCTTTAGACGTTTTCCGTGTGATGCAGCAAGATGACATTTTACATTTTTGACATAATTACTAGAGCAAAAGATTAGTAATTATAGGTTACGTAGATTTAGTTTACCATGGTTAATTGCTTAAGACAAGTTGAATATTTGGCTTTCATATTTTGTTTCGCAATAGAAGAAAACCGATATTCCAGAGCACTTCTCCTTATTCTTATTCAGCCAGTTAAGAAAACAACGACCGGGGAACACATTAACTATATTATTTACCTTGATTTCGTAACTTAGCTCGTGAAACCTTTTTTATGGGCCAGACCATTCTTAATGGTTGAAGAAAGATTCGTGTTTCTCGTGCTTGGGTTCGTGTGAAATTTAGTAAAGTGAACTAATGTAAGTGTACAATAAGAATGATTCGACGTGCGTTTAATATTAAGCCTGAACCTTACATTCTATTCCTTGATTCTTTGACTCCAGCTATGAACTCCTTCGTCCTGTCGTGTGACGTCAAAATCTGATATAATATTTATTCCCTTCTTAGAGATTGTTTCGCTTTCATTTTAGACACAATAGTTAATTGGAACATAAACATAAACATGCAGACGGCTATAATAACAGCGCTTTCAAGTATAACATAAATGGCAGGTGACAGGTATGCCTTTTAAGAACCGCTCGTTTCATTAAAAGTAAAAGAATCTACTATAAACAATTTCTTTAAACGCTAGGACTGATTGTAATCACACAAAGATATGGTCTCTAAAACGTTATTCATTATGTCTTAATGAAAAATTAATATTATCATCACATTAATCAACAAGTTCAAAACAGTGTAACATGACGTATGACGTTTGGCATGGGTCGTTGGCCTAATATCGTGATTAGTCATCGCTTTCGCAATACGATTACACGAGAATGCACGGTGAAACCACAGGTAGGTAAAGTGCTTAAATCTTTTACTGCATTTAATTGTATCTACTTAATTTGTAAACCTATATTTAACGTTATTTAAATATTACTGATGTTTAGTTCTTTTTTCGCTGGGGGGTCCCATTTATTACGCCTACAGCTGTGAGAGGGGCACGGAACTAAAAACAAACACTGATCAAAATAAATATAATTGTACATTTCGCTATATTAACAAGTTTAAATTGTTGTATAAATGTTAGCAATCATTCACATTTTAGATATTAAATTTCCAGACTGTATCATCATGTTATTATCTCTGACAAAGTAAGGAGACAAGACCAAATCTCTGGTTGAAAATTTAGTTAAGTCGCAAAACCAGCCGTCCTTTAAACAAGCGGACAGCGAATGGACCCCTCGAGGGCATTTCCAAGTAGTCCTAACCCCTCATATTACCGTTGAAATGAGGTAAATAGACCCAAGAAACCAAAGACATTTTATTTTAATATACGAATAAGAATCTAATTGACGAAGATGCAAATTGTTAAAATATAATGAAGCAGAAAGAAAGTTATTGTTGATTCCTACATTATAAATGCAAAAGTCACTCTGTTTAAAAAAGAGATCTCAAATCCACGCGGATGAAGTCGCGGACAGCTGCTAGTATGCTATAAAAAATTAACTGAGAGAACCAATTTCACATAATCGGTTATGAATTGGGTAAGGTTAAGACGGCCGGAGCTGAGCGATGAAAGTGCAGGGTCGTCACACTACCCCAGGGTCACACTGCTTCGCTATGTTCATTATAACAACTCTCTTAACTTGGACAATTTGCCAACACGAACAGAATACAGCTTGTTACTTATTTCGTTGACGGTTGCAATTTTGTAATGTGTTTTCTTTGGAATAGAAAAAGTTTGTAGCACTTCTGAATCCTTCACACCATAGTGCTATGGGTCAAGGGTTTATATTGTAAACTATATTCTAATCGAGTTTAAACTCTGGACGCATAGCAATATGGTTAAGGTTTGGTGGTTTTAAAAAAAACCTTTATATATCAACTTTACATCCTCTTTTTTTCATACATATTCAGTTGCCAAATTGCCTATTCAAAGTACCTAAATGTTTCTTGCTACGTTACTTTTAATTCTGCGCTATCAGCTATGACTCTTTGAAATTTTAAATAGTTCCTACAAGAGAATTAACATTTATGTTTATTTTATCATTTATTACCTGACCCGCATTCGGCAATTATGTAATCATTTAAATATTCAAATAAAAGGGGAATGTTGGCTAGCGTAGTATGTAAATAGTCTTAAAAGCGATTTGTATGTTTCTAGTTTAAGCTGTTTACGAGTGTCGAAAAATAATATGGGTTTATTTTAATTTGTATTCAATTATTAATGTACTATTAAATATGTATTTATGGGGTTTGTATTAAAAGCTAATAAATACTATAGCAAAATTTGTCGGTTTTATATAACGACCATTTAGAAAGTGATTTTAAAATAGGCGATCTTAAGGTTCCGTTAATAAAGTGCATTAATTCGATTCAATCAAGTACGATAAAAAATCCACTCTGTTTATTTCAAATAGCTAGTTCGTAATATAAGTGATTAACCACTGGAATATCACTATTTACTCATTGATAAATAGCAATAAACCTATGATATAATTGTGTATACATCAACAATAAGAGATAGCAAGAAACATAATAATAACAGGTACTTAGATACTTAGTGCTCGAAAATATTCAACATTATATAGTCCGGTCAATTTAGACATTCGAAGTTACATAAATTCCCACCTAGCTGAAAATCGGTAAGATTGTTTAAAATATCATTAAAAACAAAATTTGAAAGTTCCCCATCTTTCCCCTGTAAGGAAAAAAAAATATTCAAGGTCGAAGGTCCACAAAAAGAGTTTTTCGCGATTTTCAGCAAAACGGTAAGTTTTATCATAAAAATACCTCAGACAAAATTGTAGATCATAAAATTATCTACAAAAAATGTATTAATACTTTTTTTTCTACGAGCCACCGTTTTTGAGATATAACGATTCTAAAAGTTGCAAAAGTTGTAATCGTCTTAATATGCACACGTTTCCTCGCCACCTATGAGGTAGTGTACTCAGCGCAAACAAAAACAAAATTTAATTGAATGTGCTGAAGTTTTTAAAAATAGTAAATCTACTCGACAAGAAATTATTACTAACGGCATTCGCTTTCTTCTTTCTATGTACGGAGCTCCTAAAAAAACTACCTGCTTAGATAAATATAGATATGCATGTTTCGTTAAAAACACCAAAAGTAAAAAACAAGTATAATTAGCTTGTCTTCCTCCAACCTCAGTTGCTGCTCATCAACATCTTTTTAGGGTTTATTACCAAGTTCAAGTGTGGCTTGGTTATCAGCTAGACCCTACAGAGTGGGGTTGGAAGTTGGTCAACAATTTATTAGAACCAGTGCACACTTTACTTCCACCTGCGCCGGAAAAACTGCTGAACTCGATTTTTTGCAAATGCAAAAAGGGATGCAGTGCTAAAAGTGGTTGCAAAAAAGTCGGACTGTTCTGTTCTCCGGCATGCACACATTGTCAAGGCCAGTTGTGCTCTAATATTGAATCACCAACAGTAGAGGATCCGTTTGATTCCAACGAGGCAACATGCGATACATCGCTATTAACGCAGTTTTCATGCACTCAGGATGAAGATGAAGAAGAAGAAGAACAAGAACAAGAAGAACAATAACGAGAAGAACAAGAACAAGACGAACAAGAACAAGAAGATCAAGAAGAAGAATTTGAAAGTTACGACTCGGACGATTAAATTTATCTACTTTATTTTTTAACTTAAATTGCTTTTATCTTTTCAATCTCTGCGAATATCCATTATTTTTCAATAGTTTCAAATTAAACAGGATCAAAACTAACCGGTGGAATAGGCCTACTGGGGAAACCACGTTAAAAAAACGCGCTGAGTACACTACCTCATAGGTGGCGAGGAAACGTGTGCATATTAAGACGATTACAACTTTTGCAACTTTTAGAATCGTTATATCTCAAAAACGGTGGCTCGTAGAAAAAAAAGTATTAATACATTTTTTGTAGATAATTTTATGATCTACAATTTTGTCTGAGGTATTTTTATGATAAAACTTACCGTTTTGCTGAAAATCGCGAAAAACTCTTTTTGTGGACCTTTGACCTTGAATATTTTTTTTTCCTTACAGGGGAAAGATGGGGAACTTTCAAATTTTGTTTTTAATGATATTTTAAACAATCTTACCGATTTTCAGCTAGGTGGGAATTTATGTAACTTTACTCTTATTTTTTGGTCTAATTTGACCGGATTAAGTCCAAGAACCCGGTGCCCCCAGACGTTACTTATTTTCTCATAAGAAATATAAATGGGATAAAGTAGTGTTAGTACGTACTTTGAGTGTGTGCATACCTGTTACCTTGGGTCGACGGCCAATTCATAGGTACCAGGTGCTAAAGGTAGGTAAATACAGTACTGATTTTTCTTAAATTCTCAGTGCTGATTTTTACATATGTTTTAGATATTGTGGTTAAAAATTAATAATCATTATTGCCAGACACTTTCCATCGGCGCTTACCCTTACCAGACGCTTTAAAACTTCAAAAAAATAATCAATCAAGGCTCTCTTGATTATATCGAATAGAGCAGAATTTGAGCGACACTTTATGTGTGTCTGGGGGGATGTTTGACCCCTCCAATTGGTCTGGCTGCTGACCAGGGGTGTTAAAACAGTTCCCCAAGTATGATACATAAAAATCAAGAGTGAGATTATAAGTAAGAATATGATATTTTTTTTTGAAGTTTTAATGCGTCTGGTAAGGGTAAGCGCCGATGGAAAGTGTCTGGCAATAATGATTATTAATTTCTAACAACAATATCTAAAACATATGTAAAAATCAGCACTGAGAATTTAAGAAAAATCAGTACTGTATTTATCTACCTTTAGCACCTGGTACCTATGAATTGGCCGTCGACCCAAGGTAGCAGGTATGCACACACTCAAAGTACGTACTCACACTACTTTGTCCCATTTATATTTCTTATGAGAAAATAAGTAACGTCTGGGGGCACCGGGATCTTACTCTATTAGGAACGTTAACTGAATCAACATTTTAAAAGTAGAACAAAAATTTCATGATTTTATAATTTTACGACATATAAAAACCGATACGGGTTATTCGATTTTGTTGCCTCATTCTGAAAAACGAGTTCAAAGATGGTACATAAAAAGGGGTTAATTTAAACTTCTAATGATAACCATCATGAAAGCGCTATTACGATAACTCATTATAAACCCAGTACCCTTTGAAACAACTTCAATAATCATAAACAAAGGCAATGTATTTTCGCCATAGGCTCCCCCGAGCATTAAAACATCAGGATCATTAAAAACCTACTAGTAAAAGCCTTTCCAAGACCGGCAACGCATCATCAATTTGTCCTATTGTAGTTCGTGAGGTACTTACGTTAATGGTCTAACTTTTTGTTGTTCCGAACATAGGAGCAATAATCCTTGTAACAGTATTTTAGTTAAGGGCACCAGAAAAAATACGTTTATTTTACTATCTTCGACGAAATGTACCCTTAACCTTAGCACTAGTTTTTTGAATAAGTAATGTACGCGGACTTTAAGTTAAAATTAACACAAACATCTTTAAAAGTCGTTGAAAAAAGGCTCAATCGAACTAAGCTTTTCAAAATAAATAAATGGACACACAATACAGACTTTTAGTGACCAACTGTGCTTTACTCGAAAAGGGCGACTACAAAACTAACTCCTCATAATTTACGAGTATTGCAATGGAGGTAAAACAAGGAAAACTTTAAAGACCAAAAGTATTATAGCTTAAACTGTTGTACTTACTTTATGTCCTCTATTTTTGGATAACTGCATATCCTCAGTGTTTTTGTGTTGGATCCTACTGCGTAGAGTTTCCCGTTCGGGTGGAACTCTGCACATCGCACAGCCTGGAGGTCTTCAAGCACCGTCAGCGGCTTGAAGGTGGGTCTGGGGCCGTTCACAGCGCCGCCGCCGACGCTGCTGGCAACCGTCAAGGGGGTGCTTTGCAGACCTCCATTCCTTGTTTGTGCCTGCAACCAAACCACATCTGTTAGCATGAGGCAAATAAACAGGTAAGACTTTACAGGCAGGCACTGCCAAGTGCCAATTACCGTCGATGTCAAGAGTTAGTGTAGGAACACACTATGAGGAACAAACGCGACCGAAATGCATAAAGCGATGTTACAGCGAATCACGCACGCATTCAATTGTTTACGCGTTTCATTAGAGAACTTGTATGAAATTTTTCATACAGGTACTGATAGACAGCTCACTAAAAAGTAGGAATATCTGTCAGCGTAAAATCTCATATCACCCTTTGGTTGTCGTGACTAAAGGTCCCATGTGTAAAGACCGTTCATTATAAAGTGGTCAACAACGCCTCTGCCCAGCGTGGTGACAATGGGCGTATCCCCACATCTGGAAGAGGCCTACACCCAGCAGTGGACTACATTAGGTACCCGTCACATCACACTATTCCTGATATTACAGAATACAAACACAATCCAATCAAAACTAGAAGAGCAATACATTTCCAAACAAGTAACGACTATCATTTCAACCGTCGACATGTGAGTCTTTATAGTTTACTAACGGACGCTCGCGACTTCGTATGCGTGGATATCTGTTTGCACCCCTATAGTGTTATACTCTAGGTTCTTCGACAAATGGACTATCCAACACAAAAACATTTTTTCAATCCGAACCAGTAGTTTCTTAGATTAGCGCGTTCAAACAAACGAAGAAAATATTTACCTTTATTATCTACGTATAATAGATTTTAAGATTATAAATAGAAACAATATAATATATAGAAGTTATTGATCATGAGAATTCAATCACACATACAACTTTACACATCATTAGCCTTCCCGTCCCGGCAGCAAGGACGATATAAATAACTGCCGCGAATGCCGAATAATAAAATCGAATACCTGAGGATTTCATTCGAAATAAATTGTCATAAAAAGGTGTTGTCAAAATACGGAATGCTTTATTACATCATGAAATACGAATCGATAAAAATAGCTAACAACACAAATCATTCAGGTCATTTGGGAAGATTCCAGTAATCGTAAAGTAGTCTTTGCCATGTTTGCATGACATACTCGTAAAAAATAACGAAAGCGATAGAAATTAAGCGTAGATTAAATTGTGAAATAGATCTTTATGAGTTCCAATACTAGGTAAGTGTAACCGGTTTTTAACCCGTTGACCGATAAGAGAATGTGTAACATGGCACTATTACTTTCATATTTCAATGAACCGAAACATCACAAATACATAATTACACGCCTTCAATAAAAGCAGGAATGTATCATTATGACCCAATAGGGCAATAGTGAAACATTCCAATTCCTTAACAAACACTAAAGAAGTTATAACAAAGCAGCAAATAATAGGGAGATATTACGATGATGTACCCGACGTAGATACGTATTCTTTTTGTAGTTGCTCCAAGCGTGTGCTCGAAACTCGCAAGTTGTAATAGAAAGTGTACTTTACCGCTTTTTATACTCTCGCGCAGTTTATTTGCCTCTACGGAGACAGTTCCGTCAAAACATACAAAACGGGCTAGTTTTGTCATTTTAGCGAGTTTTTATAATGCAATAAGTGTGATCAATGGTCGCGTCATCTTCTTTATTAGACAATGACTAATAGTACAATGACGTAAGCTGAGTGATAAAGCAAACATCTACTTCACATAAACTTCAAATATAATGATTTGTTATAATAACACTCTCGAGAACTGCGACGTTCGCAACTAAGAAACTAATTAGAAGTGAAACTCTATACACCGCGTTCCACTTTATTTATGTCTGCAAACAATGTCCAGCAGAACGTATACGTTAGACCAATATTTGTCCATCATTATGACAAGTCATGGCAGACAATCATTGAGTATTATTACGTATTAACGGGTGGCGCGTTTTACCACGTAGAAGGAAAAGTTCACAGCAATATGCCAAAATATCGAATGACTTCTAATCGAAATCAGTTATGCAAGTTTGAAGACTTTAGATGTGGTAATAGCTTCTTATGTTATAAAATATAATAATCTATAAAACCAACGTTATTAGCAAGTTAAATTTAGTGAAAATCATTCGACGACGTTGAGGTAATAGATCCGATTAAACATTATGCATTGGTTACGCAAAATTTCATCTTTAGAAAGTTATCAAACTGTCTTATTTATAATATTAACATTATGCAATTCTTAGAGATGATCGGACAAACAAATTAAATCTCATAATGTACCACCGGAACTATATTATTTCAAAAACGCTATGAAGTATACATTTACAAGTAACAAGTTAATGTTAATTCAACCAATTGTTCGTCTTTTTATAAATCAATATCCGTTTATTGGAAAGAGTTGCATCATCAAGCGTCAATTGAGTTGAATTTATGCGTTTTCTAATTGAGTGCTGAATCTACCCATTATGCAAGTTATTGTCAAAAATCAACATAGTTCTCATGTTATGCTTGAAATGAGATGATATGAATAAAGCCTACAAACGCACTCTAAATAATATTTAATCAATCGTTCAATTAATTTAAAAACATTATCGAAAGAGTTAATAAAAGTGTCACTTTCAAAAAAATACAAACAAAATTCACTGGACTTAAAAAGATATCTGTACAAACTAATTGTTTCACTACATAAAACAATCGCATTGCGCAGCATCGAATATAAAACAAAAGCCATTTGATTACCTAAAACGCCCAATTCTCTTTGAACGAAACGCATCAGATAAGTGAAATGACGAATGTATTGCGTGTATGGTGGCATGGTGGCATGGTGTGTAAAAAAACAAGTATTGAACATCCGTTACATGCGCAGGACGCCGCGTTGCGGTTCACCGGAGCTGAACGGGGCCCGACGCTGCTCGCGCTTCCTATGCAGCCACAGCTCACCGACCAGACACGCAATACATCACACACAAATGAACAAAATATTCGCCAAACAAACACATTCGTATACACTTCGCTCAGCTTCAATAAGGTAATCATGTAAATAAAAGAGACGAGAAAGTCCGCATAAATACATTGTTAAACGCAGTTTACGAAAACAGGTTCATAATAGAAAACTACTTTGATTCCTTTTAAGACAATACAATAATGTTAGAAAGTAATGGATTACCTGAAAGGCGGATACGCGTTTTGGCGGCAATACTTGAGGAGGCCTATCGATGAGATTTTCCATGGAATGGCGGGTGAGAAATCCTTGCTTTTGGAAAGTGGTGTTCGCCTTATACGAGGTACGGTTAAACTTTGTTGCTGGTGCTACGATTCGATTGCCATTTTCATCGTCATCTTCCCACTCTGTGACTACTTCGGTGCGGACGTCCTCCAGAGATCTAGATCGACTGCAAGGGCAGGCGACGGGAGGCGCGGGATTGGGATGCCGTATATGTCGAGTTTTCTCCCGTCCGTGATAGTAGTCCGAATGACTACTCGGCGTCGGCGCACCCGCAGATCTGTAGCTCGGCGACAAGAAATAATAGTCTCTCGATTTGTTACTATATGCACTCATTCCAGAGAAATCCGAATAGGTGGAGCCTTTGGATGATGATGTTTTGAAATTCCGTACTTCCACAGGATCGGGCGGGCGAAAGTAAAAATTAGGTTGGGCCTGGCGCGAAAGCGGAGGCCAGGGCCTGAAGGGTGAGTCTACGTAATGCGGCGGCTTGGACTTCATGTCCGATCACGATAGATCATCGGAGCGCGGCTAGTCGGTTCCGTGCGGATATAGTCGAGGGAACTGCGGCACTGTTGTCACGGGCCGCGCGCGGCGTGCGCCGGCCCACCACCTGCGTTGCACCACCATCGCCGCGCGTTAGACAGAGATGAGAACATGGAGAAAGGCGCGCTCGCGTTCCGCTCGATCCGTTGAATGCGAATACAAGTGAAAGGGGTAGCCCGTGCGCGGTCAATGCGTTGAGCACGCTCAGATAGCGCTCGTACCAAACCAACGCAACGTATGAGTGAATATCACTTCGGGTATTGTACTGAAGTATCAGGAACAGGAAAATGAGAGCTTTAAATCAATGTTCAGAGAACTTACAAGGAGCAGATGATCCGTCAATTTAATAATATGTACATGTAGAAAACCTAATTATACATACATAGGTACCTACAACATATAGAATGAAAGGGTATGGAGGAACTCGAGTTTCGAACGCCTGGTATAAAATCATTTTATTATCTGTACTATGTTCTAGGAGTGGGTAAGTGATAATATTAAAGTCTCTGTTGTCCTTTTTCTCGTTTAAAGATTATACGCGAAACATAAACATGTATTCGTCAAAATCACTGATAAATATTATGCAAATATCTTGATGCATAATCTAAACAAACATGTCCTAGAGCACCAGCAACTTACTTATCCGAGATGTGACATCATGATGTTATTTGGGGGCAGTTATGTTACGATTACATAACAAATAAATCTTTATGACCATGTAACATATGCTATGTTCGAATCCATTTAAAATAGCCATTTCAGATTAACACCACGTCATGATCGTGCGCCAACTTTCGCTTCTTTCTTACACTACTGGTTAAAATAACGATGTGATAATCTTCAACATGAATCTGCATCATTTGCCTATTTTTTTTTTAATTATCAACAAACAAATTAATGAAATGAATAAAAAATAAAGAAAAAAATATTTTATCTCAGATCAGATATACATATAAAGATAATAGATAAAGGTAAATATTAAAAAGCATGTAAAATATTTAAAACGAAATATACTCGTTTGCTTAAGCCAGATGACAAATGATATCTTCCCGAATCGTTGAATAATTTCAAGGGACCTATTGTGACTATTTCCCTAACCGTGGCTTTTAATAAGCTTAGCTAGGTATCTCATATCCAATTAATACGGTTGAGTCGTGCATCAAAACTTATAATTGTTTATGTCAATGTGAAACTACATATTTAGCTAACTAGACGGTTCGTAATACAATAGCATAAATCATAAAGATTATTGCGCACGTAGGCACCCACACAACTCTAGAAATAACGTTGGAAAATTCAAACATTTAATTAGTCACCTTATTCGTAACGAAGGAACTCAAGGTTGTGCCATATACAGATCATATAATAAACAACTTTGTGTCTGAAGAAACTCATCATAATCTTAATTTCAGCCTACGCCAAGAAAATGAATATTAATTAAAACGTGTCTAACAATAAAGCCACCGCATGTTATGGTGACCATAAATCATAAATAAACAGACAACCTGCTAAACAAAAACAGCGCGGTTTTTATACAAACTCATCATCAGTCGAGTCGATGTACTTGACACTTGACGCGACAAAGTAAGTACGAGAGTATTCTTAGGAAAATATAATTGAATTATAAAACGTTTTATGTCATTTGGAGAAGATCGAAAAACTCATATAGGACAAACATATTATGACAGCATCGTTTGATTACCTAATATGTTTGGTTCGTCATCTTCATTCGCCCTGAATACAATAAAGCGTATATTTTGTTCAATTTTATTTGTATTACCTAATAACTAAATTATAGCGTCATAAACAAATCTGATTTGTTATTACATTTAGTTACGTTACGGGCGTCTCAATGGGAATTACCGAGAAAGCGTGACCGATACCAGTATTATGAGATCCACGACTGATTGCTTATTAAGACAAGATATTGAGCGATCCGCAATAATTTGTTTTGTTTACTTATCCCCTTTTATCCGTCCATTTTACTTCTAACATAAATAACTTTGTATACTGTCTATTCTACATCTGGTTAAATGTGATACAATTAATTCACTTGAAACTTATTAGATCTGATACATTATAGGATATTATTGTACAAGTTCATGTAGGTAATCTGCAAAAACGTAAGAATATTATTGGAAAATGAGAACACTCAACTCCTGACTCACTTTACCCCCGAAGGCACAACAAGCTAAACAATTTTTCCTCAACAATTTAATAGAATTCTGTTAAGTAGGTTAATGACTATGCAAAAGTAATTTGATGTTATAAAGAAAATTATCTCACAACTTGAGTTGACGAAATATTATAAGTACTATGTAAGTATAATTGTATTCTCGCACAGTAAAGTATAACGCGATCTAGGAAACAATAACTTGCGATAACACAATTTATACAATAGAATCTTATAACACATTACGTAAAGTTTGTTCATGAACAGACCATGACTTCATTGTGACTCAGATGAGCCGAAAACAAGTAAACATTGACATAGTTACAAATTCCAGAATGTAAAATAAATCAGCCGGAATATAAGAACACAACTCTGGACTCGCGTCAGAATTATTACATTCCTGGATTTAGGGTATCAAGTTAGACTAACAGTTATTAATATAGGTAAAATACGTCATGGAAACTGTATAGATATAGACGAAACAAAATAAAATGTATTAATAGGATGCTCTAATACTTTTAAATTTCGAGTACATGCATCTGAGCAGAAATAGGTATCATTTTAAAACTGGGTACCGAATTACCTATCAATCATACTAAACATATTATCATACTAATATTATAAATGCGAAAGTTTGTTTGTTTGATGTTTGTCCATCAATCACGCTAAAACTACCGAACGTATTTTGATGTAATTTGGTATACAGGCAGGGTAGGATCTGACTTGGGTGATAGGATAATTTTATCCCGATTAAATGCTCCAAAAAATCCACGCAAACGAAGTCGTGGGCGTCCGCTATAAATATGTATAAATAAATATATAATATACTTATCTACTACCCAACTTACATAGTTTTAATAACAACAAAATACATTTAAGCAGAAAAATTGGTTCATCTATAACCACAATATCTTTGTCTAGCATAAATTGAAACTTATTGACTTATTAGTCAGAAGTCAAAGCCGGGTCAAACTGCATATTTACGAGGGTCGGGTTTCTCGATAAATTGATTCTCATCAACTGCAGTACAAGCTTGTTTGTTGTAAGCTACTGAATCATGAATCAGTGTGTATCTTTTGTTGTGGAAACATTTAGTGGGTGCCCCTTTATGTGAATCTTCCTAGCGGGACCCCCCGAGCTAGACTTATAAAACTAATGGTAACGCTTAAGTAGTCCAATGTACCTTTCGAGTTTAATAATAATTTTCAATGTACCTCAATAGTTTTGGCAGAAATCACGATTTAGTGACTGATCTTCCTAGCGGGGCCCTCTGCCGTTTTACGTTCAAAATACATAAATGATATACCGATCGAATGCATTTTCAATGTACCTCGCGAAATAACTATAAAATTCAAAAAATATATAATAGAACCAAAGAAATTCCGCTTCAAAGGTATTGTCTTCCTAGCGGGGCCCTCTGTAATTAAAGTGAATAAGAATAAAAAAAGTATACAGTTTTAATGTATTTCCAATGTACCTCCTAGTTCTTCATCCATTTGCCCAATTTAGATACAAAATTATGAGATATTTACAAAAATGGTTAAAAGTATGGTCAGCAAAAAAGTTAGTGTTAACTAAACGTAACCTCCTTTAAAGTAGGTAAATGTTGGCATTCAGTGAGAGATATTTGAAGGACTTTTTTATTTATATCAAATGATAAACACGTGATAAACAGCAATAAAATCTGATAATGTTTGTGTAACAATCTACAAACTCCATTGTAGTTATGTTTTTGATATATGTGTCATCGAAGCATTAATAGTTTTCAATATTAATATATTTGAGAAATGTCAAATCTTTGGCGCGAAGCGAAAAGCGAGTTAGAAAAAAACTTTCAAAATTATTTTTTTATAATGCTCAATCACTGGTGTTGGCATATCATTTATTAGCGCGAAGCTTAAAAAAAAACAATATCAACAGTGGATTTCCAAATATAAACAATAAAATTATTTATTTCATTTTGCAAACACATACATCTAATTATTATTATATACTTTCAATATTCTTAGCGCGGCGGGAAAAACGCGCGCTATAAAAAATAATTAAAAATTATCTATTGAAACAAATTATGAGCGCGAAGCGAAGTAAAAAAAATATCAACCGTGGAATTACAAATATAAATAATATAATACCTTTCAGTATAAATGCAACCTCCTTGGCGCGGCGGCAAAGCGTGCGAGAACTAAAAAAAACAATGAATTAAAAATGTCTGTTGATTTTAACCTCAATGTTTTAGTTAACTAGGAAACTAATAATTATTTATATTTGTTATTCTACTGTTGTAATTTTTTTTTACTTGGCTTCGCGCTCATAATTTGTTTCAATAGATAATTTTTAATTATTTTTTTATAGCGCGCGTTTTTCCCGCCGCGCTAAGAATATTGAAAGATATTTTTAAAAACTGTTTCTATGAATAATAATTAGATGTATGTGTTTGCAAAATGAAATAAATAATTTTATAGTTTATATTTGGAAATCCACTGTTGATATTGTTTTTTTTTTGGCTTCGCGCTAATAAATGATATGCCAACACCAGTGATTGAGCATTATAAAAAAATAATTTTGAAAGTTTTTTTCTAACTCGCTTTTCGCTTCGCGCCAAAGATTTGACATTTCTCAAATATATTAATATTGAAAACTATTAATGCTTCGATGACACATATATCAAAAACATAACTACAATGGAGTTTGTAGATTGTTACACAAACATTATCAGATTTTATTGCTGTTTATCACGTGTTTATCATTTGATATAAATAAAAAAGTCCTTCAAATATCTCTCACTGAATGCCAACATTTACCTACTTTAAAGGAGGTTACGTTTAGTTAACACTAACTTTTTTGCTGACCATACTTTTAACCATTTTTGTAAATATCTCATAATTTTGTATCTAAATTGGGAAAATGGATGAAGAACTAGGAGGTACATTGGAAATACATTAAAACTGTATACTTTTTTTATTCTTATTCACTTTAATTACAGAGGGCCCCGCTAGGAAGACAATACCTTTGAAGCGGAATTTCTTTGGTTCTATTATATATTTTTTGAATTTTATAGATAATTCGCGAGGTACATTGAAAATGCATTCGATCGGTATATCATTTATGTATTTTGAACGTAAAACGGCGGAGGGCCCCGCTAGGAAGATCAGTCACTAAATCGTGATTTCTGCCAAAACTATTGAGGTACATTGAAAATTATTATTAAACTCGAAAGGTACATTGAACTACTGAAGCGTTGCCATTAGTTTTATAATTCTAGCTCGGGGGGTCCCGCTAGGAAGATTCACATTGCCCCTTTTAGGAGCAATGTGAATGTTGGGTATTCACAAGTTATTCAATATTTTGGCCGGGATAGCTGGCGCACTTTACGGGAGGCCTATGTTCAGCTTTGGAGTATGATTTAATATTTTTATCAAATTAACTGGCTTCTATTGAGTTATTTTAAAAACATTATTGAACATTACGAATTTAGCAGCAGTACAGATAACGCCTCGATGTTAGTAGGAACTGTGTGATATTGAAACTGTTGAAAAACAAAAATTATTATCTCCACAATGCCCTTTTACTACAAAACCATATAGTATCTCTCAAATAATTTAGGCAAACGACCGTGAACTTCTCTATCGGTCGTAGTGACTTTCTAGACATTCCATCGCGTGTTTCATGGCCCTGAAATTATGAATCATAAATAAACTATGTTCTGAACAAAGACAAACATGCTAAAATTTTCTAGAAAAAGAACTACCATATAACGTACCTATACAATGAGCTATCATCTATATTGTTTTTTATGTGTTAGTGAGGCAAACGAACAAGCGAGTCACCTAATGGTAAGTGATTTCCACTGCCCATGAACATAAACAACTTGACAAGGGTCGCAGATGCGTTGCCTGTCTTTAAAACCACATACCCTCCAATTCATTGAGAGTCATTGTGTTATATGACAGTTTAGTTTCAATTTCGCAACTTAAAGAATTATGTAAATATTGCAGTATACATTGTAATAATATCGTGATTTAGTCGTGACGATTACCAGTCGCGGCGTCATTTCCATTTATGGATTTGCAGGTCGTGGCGGACGAAACGCGAACTGGGCTCCCAATGAACGAGCCTTGTAAAGCGAACTAGCGGAGAATCTCCAATTCACACACGGTCTCGGCGACATTTCCAATGATTATTCAATGACGTTAACCGGTTGAATGCCTGAATTGGTCTCTTTAGACTTATTTGTATTTGAATTAGCTGCATCTATTGACATAATTGTGTATTAGGTAAAACTGGTTATCATTTTAAAACTATGTTTTATTTGAATTATTGTCAAAATAACGTTATTTGTGTTTTAACTTTTTAAACTAATAAGTTCAAATGAACACTGTCATTATCAACTAGCAGTAATAAACAAGTTCCCTTTAAATGGTAATCCCTTTAATCTCATTGTAAATTAACAATTTATATGTTGAATACGTAGGTATGTAAATACATACGCTAACTTTTGAATCGTAAAAAAACAAGGAACACACTTTATCCGATGTGTGTTCATTCATGTTTAACAATAGGTACGTAGATAAAATTTTATTACCTAGAGTATTCTGCATGAGAATAACAATAACAAAGATAGTAAAGTCAGTGAATTGAAGGAATAAAATTATTCAATGATCAAACGATTCATTGTTGAAGCTAAAACAGGAAATTTGACGTATACAACTTTCGCGATGATTATTGCGTTCATACATAACACACTCGTAACGTATTAGTTACATGGAGATAGCGTGATGGCATTGTTCAAATCGTTCCATGGTGCAATCAAGGAGATCAAAACGTAAGCTTTCTTAAACGTAACGCACTTCACGCTTGTTGCCAATATAACGGAAGAACACGATGTAACTCACTCTTCCGTAATTATTTGATCAACACGAAGAGCACAACAAATTATAATTAATTCTTTTTTTATTGGGAGGCCAACGAACAAGTGGTTCACCTGATGGTAAGTGATCACCGTTGCCCATTAGCAACACATGGACATCAACAACCGCACAAGGGTCGCAGATGTGTTGTATGCCTTTAAGACACCCAACTACTCTCGCCAACTGAGCTCAATTTCAATACAATGCAGTCGCAAATTATGAGTAAATAAGTAACAACAACAGAATCTCAAATTACAGACAGTAATACAGATAAGGCCTTTCATTTTCACATCGTACAAATATAACGTCATTATATTTTTTCTCGATAGTAAGGACACTCACTGATTCGATTTCTCGTAAGAACGAGTATAAGTTATATAGTTTCTTCCTTTGAAATTTGAATGGCCATGATAAAAACCACATAACGGACAAAAAACAATTTATTGTAGCAATATGCAAGTAATAATTACCTACCTTATTCAATCCTAATGTGAATCTGTCTTCGTGTGCAAGTGAAGAAACTGAATTGTGTCTGTCCGAGTCCCAAGTCGAATGCCATAAATCTAAGGAATCTGTTGAGGACTTCTTCGTATCTATTGAACTTTTCCTTGATAAAGAATTCATGGATCCAACGTAATCGCGTTTCATATCTCTAATTCCACTGCTGGCTACCGAGTCTCTTCTGTTATAATTGACGACATTACTTCTGGTGAGATTCGGAAAGGACCCCATGGAGTGTCGCTTGTTATGCCTGTGGATGGGGCTGGGCGTATCCCGGCGCGGCGGCGTCTGCGAGGGGCTGTGCCGGTCGCGGCGGAGGATGCTCGGGAATGTCGAAGGGTGCTCACACTCCCGCGCCGGAGAAGCGGACAGCCCGAATGAATCGCGACGCCTGTTTTCACATCCATTATTAGAATCATCTCACAACAAATATAAGTCTCTCAAAGAATAAGAAACTCAATCAAAAACACTGACCTGATTATAAGATTTGTAGGAGATATTGACTCCCGATGATATCCCGGCGTGGACTCTCTACTGTGAAGGTAAAGGGATGACCGATACGGCGTGCTGCACCGACCATGTACGTCGCAGTGAGGGTCGTGCTCGATGACGGAGCTGACGAGCGGCGAATGTCGACCCTCACCTTCCAGGGTCATACTTCCAAACATTGAGTCCAGCTGTCGCATCGCTATTATCTTCTTCACAGTAGTCATCTTCCCGAGTGAACAGTATATCCCGGTTAACAATTTTAATTCACAACTCGCAACAATTGTCAAGTTCAGTCGATCGTAAAAGTACAAGGTGCGTGAGTTTAAGTGACATGTATGTCCTCTAAGTATGCCGCGACGCGACTGGACCGTGTGGACGGCATTGTGCGCACAACGCTTACCGATGACTCACGGCGGCGTGCGCGCAAGCAACGAGACTACGATTATTATCGACTTGTCTTACAATTACAACGTACCTACCTATATAAAATATAGGTGACAAGGAGGTAAATAATGGTTCCACCACCATCAATAATAAAACAAGGACAGATTCGTGTAGGCGTCATCGTCATTCAAGTATTAACGAAGGTCGTCGCCAGCTTCAATCATAACAATATAACAATGTTAAGAAAATACATGAGTATTGATGTTTCTCTTCTTTTTGTTAAGTCAAATAGTCAAGGACAGTTTTAATTTTGTTAAAAACATTTTAAAAGAGATAAAATTAAAGCCTGCGATCTTAGTGCCATTTGATCTAATATGAAATGGGTACATCGGCCGGATTTTATCACTGAATTTATTCAGATATATTCAAAGACAGCACACCTGGCATTATTATGTTTGGATTATTGCATAACATGAACAAAGGAAACCAGTTCTGAAGGGGGAATAAGTCGATGGTCTGGTTGACTGGGACGTCTGCCAATCTCATTCTTTTTCTCCTGGCAAAGAGTGACTTTTCCTCTACCGGATGAGGGAAATTACTACTATCATTCATTCATCATCTTCATTGTAATCATTATTATTACGAGATTATAAAGTCCCACAGCGGGGCATAGCCATTCCCACTCTCCTTCCAATTTTTCCGGTCATGTGTGTAAATGTTATAATGAATCTTTTCTAATCCAACTTGTAAAATCATAAATTGCCACTAATTTTAAGCTCGTCTCTGTAACTGTAATTAACAAGATTAACTGACGTGGCTAATCGAGTTATGTTGCCGATTACACGGTTCCTTAATCGGTAGTGGTCCCCATTTGTAGTTTTAGTGAAGATGACATGTGGCTATATTTATCATTAAGAATATCTGTCTTGTTATAACAAAATAATTCTTACAGCCGTCAATAAATCGACGTATCAATGGCACATTTGAAAACGAATGTCGAATGATTTAAACATTTATACATACATACCTAAACATTAAAAGCGATAAGAATAATTTAGGTTAATTAATTTCAACATATATGTACTTACATACATTTACGAGTATGTATGTATATACCCAGATACCGAAAAGAAGATTGTGTTCTATGATAGTATTTATAACAACCGCCATAGACATGTGGGACGTAAACGTCCAGTCTATTTGAAGGCTAAACTCATTGCAAAGCGATAAATAAGATCGTTTCTTTACTTGATAATAATAAATCAATCAAGCGAACACAGTTGAACAGAGAAACATCTTTTTGTTAAGTATAGTGGACAAATTACACCACATGTGCCATTTTATGAAATCAACAAGTTATTTCAATTAGCCACAATCGTTAAAGCAGTATTTTTCTGGTATCAGAGAAAAATCTTATGAGCTATATCATCAATACTATCATGTACATTGATATACAAAAAATATCAATGATCATGTAACAAAAGTATAAGAATTGTGTCAGATATCTAAAACATGGCTGACAAGGCACAAAGTCAAAAGTAGATTAATACCTCTATCGTAAACTGTATAGGATTTAAATTGTAACTTTAAAGCGAATGGCCCAGATGACAGCCTTGGCATAATAGCAATTAAAAAATTCTGACAACCATAACAGGAGTTGACGAAAACCATTTTAGATTCAAGCATGCAACAAACAAACCCGAGCTTAAAACGGAATTCGCTTATTTATTATCTTAGACTTGAGTCTATAATCGCGGAATCTGGCTCGGCGACAGAATTCATAAAAGTTATAGTATTTCTGGTTGACCCCGCTCCGTATATTTCTATGCACAACACTTTAAATATGACAGACTAGACAAATCACGATAAAAGTTGTTTCGCCATTTAACACGTACAAGCAATAAAATACATTTAGCATTTTAGTTTTCACCAAAAATACTGTGAATTTTAGACGTGACCATTTTTCGCTGTATTAAAAAACTCAAACGCAGTGTTTTTACACTGTTTAAAATAACATTTCGATTTTCTCTATTAACCTAAGTGCACTAAGAAACTTCAACGTTCCAAACAGATTAGCAAAAAAATCGGGGAATTAAAAATCACGATATATTAGAAAAACGCACAAAGCGAAAAATATCAGTTAAAGTTCTAATTAAAAAGAAACCATGTGCATTCTTGACACACGGATGCAATTACGTTCCTGTCACTGATTACAGTCTTTTTTGCGTTTTTTACAACTATACAGGTACCTATATATTGCACACGATAAGCTATATGAGGAAATACAAGGGTTACCTATGCATGACCATGATAATAGGTGTTAAATTGGTTTTAGTCCAGCTTTGAACACAATTATAACAGTTTGGTGACACAAATCTTTGAATAAATTGAAGAGATATTAGGATGAGAGGTTATTCTTCAAATATTTGCTCTCTTGTCGGCAGCAATATTGTATATTATTGTATATGGAACTAGCTTTTACCCGCGGCTAGCCCACGTGGAATTGCCAAGATTCCTCGCTAGTCCCATGGGAGCATTTAATCGGGATCAAAAGTATTTTATCACCTCAGTCAGCCCCTACTCTTAGGGTCCAGCCACAGCTACGGCGGCGAGCGGCGCGGCGAGCGGCGCGGCGAGGCCGGCGACGGCCGCCCTAGTCGTGGGTATGGCCGCCGCGCGTTCGCCCCGCGCATCTCGCCGCCGTAGCTGTGGCATGCTTCATACAATTTCCTTTATTTGATTTTTTCGCTCGCCACTTTCGCTGGCGCAAGACGCATCGCAAGTCGCACCGCTGTGAGCTGTGGCCAGGGTGTTAAGCCGTGCCTTTAAACCAAATTCACCAAAATCTGTTCAAAATTGTGCTAGTAAACAAAGAAACTTTCACTATATCATTATAACAAATAAAATTAAACCGGGACTAATCGCGACATTATTATAGTTACTAGCGGCCCGCCCCGGCTTCGCCCGTGGTACTTGTCCACTATTTAATGGATGATATTATACATAAAAACCTTCCTCATGAGTTACTCTATCTATTAACCCTTACCACGCCAACGTCTGATATATCAGACATTTAACTTTCGTGCCCTCGCCGCCAACGTCTTATATATCAGACATAAATATCTAACCAATTTAACTCTATTTTTTCTTATCGTTATAGTACGTGACGACATATGCATACAATTTTCGGACTGTTTATACTTTAGTTAATCAAAAATTATAATTTCATAAAGTATTACAATGTTATTTTAATGATAAATTATTAAAAACAAAACCGTGTTGAATCGACTCATACTATTTTTTTTTTACTTGGACCCTCTGCGCCAACGTCTGATATATCAGACATTGGCGTTCCATTAGTGATGTTCCATTTCAATGTTCCTACCAAAACCAGAAATCTGGTACCTCAAAATAGAAACATTCAAAAATGTAAAAATTATACAGGTTTTTGTTTTGGGCATATTTTTTGTGTGTTACGAAATCTCACCAAGTTTAACCAATGTAAAACTTGGCAAGATTTCGTAACACACAAAAAATATGCCCAAAACAAAAACCTGTTTAATCCACTCGTTAATAATGCAATCGAAAATAAAGCGTTTACATTGATAAACGCTTTATTTTCGATTCATGTTTTGCATCAAAATTTGATTTGGTGGATTTGATTGATACTGGGTTTCATGATCAAATCCAGTAAATTGCATAGTATGTCACAACACTATAGCGACACGATCATGCATGAGTCTCGTACGCCAACGTCTGATATATCAGACACGGAAGTGACGTCAGAGGCGATAGATGTTTCTAGAACTACTTATTTAGTGTTGTACAATGAGGGTTGGAGATATCGATAAATTATGGAAGTACCCTGCAAAATTATGTTATTTACTGTGTTATGCATTGCGTTGCTGTGTAGATTTATTACGTTAATAAATTAATGTTTATTGAAATATGACCACTGCAGAGGAGTTGATTAGGATTTTAGAAGGAACTGATGATGTTGAATTTGAAGTGTTCTTACATAATCAACAGGTAAGTTATAAAAAAATATAATATGTACTATAAAGCGTCCCAATCTAATGGTGCAACCATGGTTTGACACAATAAAGTGTTTGTAATTTTCTTTTTTTTTAGAGGATTATTGGAATACGTAGATGTATTTACATTAGAAAAACTTACCGGTCATTATTGATATTTTTATTTCATGTAACTAAAATCATAACTACTATCATAAAGGCCAAAGTTTGTATGTATGGATGTTTGTTACTCTTTCACGTAAAAACTACTGAATGGATTTATGGATGTTTGTTACTCTTTCACGTAAAAACTACGGACGGAGTCGCGGGCGGCCGCAAGTAATAAAATAAAACCCAAGAAACTTAAAAAATAACTATAAAAAATGATTTATTTGTTACAAATTAATAATATCGATTCGATATTATTAATTTCGATTCGAAACCAGTTATATTGCGGTGGCGTGTGGTGAACGTTTTTGACGAAAACTCGTGGCGTGGAAAGGGTTAAAAAAAACCGCATCAAAATCCGTTGCGTAGTTTTAAAGATTTAAGCGTTCATAGGGACATACAACACACATAGGGAGAGAAAAAGCGACTTTGTTTTATACTATGTAGTGATTTACTCTCGTACTTCCTGCTTGACGTTGACGTTTCGGCTGCGATTCTGTAGCCATAGTCACATGCGGACTGGCTGGCGGTACGCGGCCTCATCTACTTGAACGGGCTTGGGATGGTTAACCGATTCCTGGCCAATGACGCGATAGCGCGTCATTAGAATATTGTTTAAATTCAAGATTTTTTCAATTTAAACAAAAAATCCTTTAAATTTTATAGAAATAAAAACACACTAGTCACTTAATATCCGTGGCTATGACAATTTTTTGAAAATTTTAGTTGTCAGGGGTCGTCAACCAATATTTAGTGGTTCAAATGTAAATGTGTCAATCACCTACTTTAACCTACTTCCGTCAGTGTAGAATTTCTACATAATTTTTGTTTCTATAATATATAAAGCTCGATTTTGTTGATTATAAAATTGTAGCCGGCGACAACTAGGTGTAGCTGTACTTTTGGCTGTGAAAATCAGTCAAAAGTGGTTTTGACAGGTTCAGAGATGTGAAAAATAGGTTTGTAAAGTATTTAAAGTTGTATTTACAGATAAATATAGCAATTAATCAATCTAATTATGATTGATTACTGTTACGCATATTCTACTTCATTATACTTATTCAAATTGAAGAGTCGGGGCAGACCGAAAAAGAGATGTATGGATTGCGTGAAGTCTGATGGGCTTTAAAAGTATGAATTTGGAGTTGACGGCCGATAGGCGTGTGTGGAAGGAAAAACATGTTGCGCCGACCCTGCTCAGTGTGGAACAAGGGCAGGAGAATCATGGTAGGTATGCTTATTCGGATGCAATTTTATACCGACGTAATAGTTTTCTTTGTTCGCTTTTGATGTCAACATAAAAAGGAGTTGTTTATTTATTACTATCTATAATGAGCCTATCGTTATAACAACCATGACTGATTCAATATCTTCCGTTTAATCTAGAACAGCGTCATGTTCTTTAAGTCGTTGCAATTGGGGTGATGCAATAGTTCTCGGCTGTGGCATTTTCAATCACCTTTGTTGAGTTTAATTATGATGAATAGTATTTGTTAAATTCTTTATTATGCAGTAGGTGTGATATCCATTTACAAGTTTATTTATTCCCAAGAATTACATTAATTTGTATCTTTTGCCTCTTATATATCATAAAATAAAATAAATAAATAAAGGAAGGCAGGGTATGGGCTGACTTAGCTGATAGGATACTTTTTATCCCGATTAATTGCTCCCATGCGATAAACCGAAATCTGCGCGAACAAAGTCGCGGGCGGCTGCTAATATAATAAAGCTACTACACTTAATAGGAAAAAAAGTAAATACAATAAATCACACATTTTATCTACCAAACTGGTAATTAATTTATTACGTCGTCTATGGAATATCCATTATAGTACCAATGTGGGCGACTTATCTCCGAAAACGTATCATTGATTTGTCATTGATGTATTTAAATTCCGTTCCGCATCAAGACAGTTAGTTACCAGTCCCTGAACTCAGTAAGAACCCATATTTAAGACTGCTAGATACATAATATTAATATTATGTCATGATTTCGTAATTATAATTAACCTTATTTGGCAACCCGAACCTCGCGCTTAAATAATAATAATCTGTTTAAAGTTATGTGTTCAAAAAATGGTAAATAAATATCATTAATTCCTATTCGATCTTTATTTTTGATTGTTTTGGAAATAAAGTTTTCAATTATTTACGTTTACATAAGAAATATTGTTGCAGTCATGTCATTAATATTATTAGCCGGGTCTCTGGTGATGAACACTTTAATTGCCAATTCTCACAATACCGTCATCATCATCTTCTTGTTGGTCCAGGTTGCTACCTCGACTATTGCCACGGAAGCCCAGCCTAGGGTCCACTCCAGCACCAGTCCACTACGGAATACAGCATCCAGTGTGGTCAGAACATTGGCCTGCACGTCATCTTTACTACGTCAAACCAGCACCTCTTTACAATGGATAATACTAATTAATTACCTGGACGGCAAGGGAGATCAAGTTACACGGATCAGGAATCAGGACCAAAAGTAGGAAGCAACTTAGAATTAAAATTGTTCACCAGAAGTAATTAGAACGGGCGACTTACCTGGTCAGAATGTGTGTCCTCAGCATTTTCTTTTCTCGCGGGGATTGCGTTATGCTCCTTAACCCTGTCCTAGTGGTTGGACAAGGCCGTGTGTGGGGCTCCCGGTGTTCGAGGGGTTTACCCACTAAGCCCCGCGGTACCCCATCATCGCCTTGACGGGCGGCCACGGGCATCAGTGATCCTTGCTCCGCGAACCACCCACCGAAGCATTGAAGGCTCTTCTTGCCCCCCCCCCCGTTGACAGGGGTTTGAGGAAGCGTGCTTGGGTACTAAGGCGCTTCCGCTCGTCAGTGGCCTAGTGAGGCCGTGTAAGGCAGATCAGGGTGCCCTCACACCCAGGGCTGAATATTTCAGCATGACACAACAGGAGCAGGACGACTTCTTTTGGGTTCGAGTCAAACGGGACTATTTCAAAAATTCTCGTCACTATCACCCTATTATAATATGCGGCGATGGAAAGCTGCTATGCACACTGAAGATGAGGCCATAATATAAAACTCACTTAAACATTGATTAATTAAATTATATATATTTTTTTAAGCATATCAAAACATTTTTGGGTGTTATTTTCCAATGAAACTCAAACAAATATTATACAATATAATAAAATAATAAGGCACTATTCTATGCTAAATAATAGTAAAATATAAAATAAAGCTATTTTTACCCTGTTTTTTTTGTGTAAAACATTTTCATTATTAAATTCTTCTGCTAACATTGCTGATACTTCAGGATGGATGGATTGTAAAAAAATTTGACCAAAGAGCTTTCCCTTTGGATTTCCCTTTTGAGACAAAATTGTTCAATGAAACTCGCACGTCGAACAGTTTCATTTTATACCATTTATTAAAAAATGGTTGCACAGACAGAACCCAATTATACATCTAACTTTTATCATACAAAGAACGAAACAAATGTGTACTGAGTATTTATTTATTTTATTTTATTTATTACAGGTAAGGTATTGAAAATACAGCAAATAATAAGCTGAACAATACAATAATGAATTTACACAATCGGGCCAAATCTATCTTCACTTTGAGTTGGTTCCTTGATCTCCCAGGGTATTTTTCTTCCCGCCCCTAACAGTTCATCTTCTTCCTTCCTGCTCTTAGTGCCAGTGTCCAAGTTGATAATCTTCTTAATATTTGAGGGGCTCAATGGTCAGCGCGCTTGGCCTGCGATTGCTAAGTTAAGCAATTCTCGCAGAGGCCAGTCATTGGATGTGTGAACGAAAATTTCATCTAGTTCCTCCGTGCTTTTGAAGGCACATTATTCCGCTGGTCCTGCGCCTGATCTCTCGACGGTCGTGTCAGACTGCTGTCCCACCAAACTATGAGAGTGAGGGAATAGGGAGTGCACCTGTGCTTGCGCACTCACTTGTGCACTATAATATATCCTGCGTACCTGGCTGATCGTAAGATCTGCCGCCGAATATGGAAAAAGGTTGTACATCTTATGTATTCTGATGTCTATTTTCTTACGTCTCTGGTTGGTATCTGTCACTTTTGTCTCAGGCCTAGGAAAATTACCCATTCCCAAAAAGTGAGAATTCCTTTTGCCGAAGGACCACGGTCCCCGAGCTAGATTACCCGCTCGGCAGAAGTACTTCTAACTTTTAGGGAATAGGTGATTTCCCTTTACCTGCAGTTGCGACACTGCACGTACAGTACATCCCATCGTATCAGACTCCTTAACAACATCTGTATCCTATGCTGTGAACGTGTAAGGTCTTTTGATGGTTAGTTACGTTTCTGTATCCTTTGATGTTAAGACTTTTTTTCGGCTGTTTCTGAGCCCCACACGATCCTGCTTCCTCCATAACCGTCACGGCACACAAGCCTTAGGTCATTTGCAATACATACGCGTATAAGAAGCATCATAATGTTTTATAATATATAGAATTTATTAACATCGCGGCATAGCAGCAATTTGCGTTTAACAAAGTTACACTTAATACTTAGTCTCCTTACTGATTCCATTTTTTTTGTACAACATTAACACCTGGTTTATATCGTTTAAAAATGTTGCGACGGAACAAAGCAACTAACGACTTATTTTTTTTAATATACACCTCAGACCTCAGTCCAGCTGATGTAAAGCAGATGTAAGGTTCATAAATAAGGTTAAAATAAATAATATAATACCTGCGATCACATAACATTGAAATCTGAATAAAGCTAGGAATTTAGAATCACAAGTCGCAAATTGCAGAAAAGCGTGCTTATACATACTACGCTATACAACCTAGGCTTCGAAATCATCTGAGCGTGAACTTTTAATGATCTCATACAAATTAAAATATCTTACCTTTCCACGTACAGTGCAAAGCGTATTGTAGTGGTGGTTTAATTTTTTTATACAAAACACTCAAATATTCAATTCTTTTCTGTGCCAAAACTTTTTTCTTTCAAATAAACATTTCAATCCGGAATTAATCATGGTTGCCAGATTCTGGATAAAATGAAGCCGTCTAATTTTACTGAATACAGAAGTATTCATAATAATGCAAGTCGAGAATCACGTAACGAAAACGTATACATCAAATTAAAAAGTTGTAATTTCCTTGCAGCTAAGAGTTTCTTCCACTACGTATTAAAAAAAGAAGATGTAATGCTTACGGTAGAGGGACCTGCAATCTCCAACATCTCGTTCATGTCGGTTCTCCTGAAATTGATAAAATGAATAGTTTAGTCAACGAGTACATATGTAGGCATTTATGAGTCTTGCAATGATTATAGCAACTACAATACACTAATTCCTAAAAAAAACCTGACCTAGTAGGTAAAGACTACACCGTATTCGAGAAGCGTCTAACAAAAAATAGACGGCATCATAGCCTTTGTTCCGGCTTTTAAATAATACAAACATGGCCACATAATATAACAACGTAATTTATCGGATCGTTAGAGAAAACTGCAACAGAGATGCTAGTTGCCCACCAAACATTCATAGCAAATTGCTTGCTCGCTCTACCGATGAAAGTGCACCGTAAGAAAATTTATGCTGTTTAATACACGATGTGCATCAACTGAAAAGAAGCTACCGCTTGTGATACTTTTTCTAACGATTTTGTCTTTGATATTACCATTTTCTACATAGCACAAGCGAAATATGAGTTTTATTCAAATGTGAATCACACGAGATAACGTACCTCATTGCTTGATTTTGCGGATTTTGACGATTGTCTTTTGGTGTCGACGCCGACAAAGGATATGTCTGCAAGTTAGGCGTACCAGGTTCACCAACTTGCTCCACACTGTAATAAAATTAAAAACAAATAAACATCTACTTATAACGGGATTTAAAATAAGGCAATAATTGAAGTTTCCTTACGTTTCCTGCTGCCTTAAATCCGTAGAATGTAAATTACGTAGGTAGTCGTCGCATTCTCGTTGTTTCTGGATCTGATATTCTTTCAACAGTTCTCTTCTGAAATCTCCGTCTGCGGCCGGCAACGCCGCAGCTTCAACTTGCTGCGGCGGTCGTTCCGCAAGTGATGAATTAGACGCTGCCGTAGTCGAAATCGACGTAGACGCCGAATAATCCTGCCCCCGGTGTTCCGGTGTGGTGGCATTGGAAGCACCGGTGCTACTAACTTCGTTTGTTTTATTTCCGCCTACAAACTCTCCGATCGGTTTTAATGCTTCATTTATTGGCTTAAGTACCTCGTTTATACCATTGAAAATGCTATCAGTATTCTTATTATCGAATAACCGATCGACTGATGTATTCATTACTTTGCTTCCTTTTATTCCGGTGAGATGAAAACCAGCAAAACATGATGTAGACGGACCGTAATCTATCGCAGAAAGAGCCATGACGGCAGGGTGTCTCGGCGCGCCATCTGGTAAAGGTCGGAGAGACCTTGTCATAGCATCAGCTGCTGATCTGGGCCTTCTGAATGGCATCGCAAGGTGAGGGAATGTGCGAGGTTTGATAGGTGTCACGAGCATATGTTCAGTCCATGATGTATGCAATGATGGGCGTTCCAATTTTTCTACGTCTACGTTCAACATTCGTTGTTCGAATGGAACACTAAATGTTTCAGCTGGTATGGATTGCAGCCAAGACAGCAAACTTAGATCTGACTCGTCAAAGCCAGATCCATCCAATAGTCTTGAGAAATTCACATCATTTGACTGTGTTTCTGAGCCTGTAGCTTTAGCTTGGCAGTAGTTTACACAAGATTCGTATAAGATACCTTTTATTAATAACTGCATTAGCCGGTCGTTTTTAGCGCACTTTGAAACAGTTCCACTCGACTTCTTGTCACAGGGTAAGAACTGTTCTACAAGTGGGTATACTTCACGAAAGCACTGCACTCTAGCATTACTTGGATTCCATTTTTTAAACTGTGCATGATCTGTGATACTGGGCAACGTTAATAGCAAACACAAATTTGAATATTCATCTTTTGATGGAGCTAATTTTTCGAGGTCACTTAATACCTTGACAACTTCGTCGACTATATTTTCAACATTATTATAAGCTTTAATTTCTGATCTAATGCACAAGAGTTCAATATATTTATGTCTCAGAATAGCGTAATTAAATTTACCCGCTTCGAATGCTTGGAGTGCACTCAACGGTTGAATAAATTCCAAGACGTCGTCCCACTGACCGTCGAGTATGAGTTGTCTTAGAAAGAGTACATCGTCAGCAAAGTTTCCGTTGATGACACCAGTTTCACGTTCCAGGGATAGTTGTGTTATGTGGAGATCGCGATTGTGGAGGAACTCCAGCGCCAATCGGACGACGTCGTCCTCGCGTAGGTTGAGGTGCGTCGAAGGCATCCTCGCGTTGCTCTTCTAGCCTAGAAACAATTCAAATACGATATATTTAATGAAATATAGATACTGATTATTTAGAGGCGCAGGATTAGACTAGAAATAAGGATATTAAATAAAAAGACGGAGCGTTGGTTGCACACGGGTTTAATCGGCAGAGAGAGAGAGAGAGAGGCGACACCTAGCGCGCATTTGACAAACATTATGGGTGTGATCGATTTAACAATATTAATAAGGTAAGGGCTGCGTTGAACGTAGATGCGTTGAACGTAGACCCATGCCGACCAGGAACTGCTGATGCTTCGGTTTCGCCAGGGCCTTGGTCAGGCAGTCGGCGAGCATCGAGGTTGTGGGGATGTACTCGATGCAGATGTCACCAGATTTGACCTTGTCACGGATGTAGTGGTGCCGTACGTCGATGTGCTTGCTTCTAGCATGATAAGCAGAATTACCTGTAAGTTTAATCGCACTTGGATTATCTCAAAACAAAGTAATCGAAGCCTTGGCAGTAGGCCCCAACTCATTATACAACTGTCTCAGCCACACAGCTTCTTGGGAGCTGCTGAGATCCCCAAAATATTCTGCTTCAGTTGTTGACACAGCAACCGTTTGTTGCCTTTTTGAGTTCTTGGAACATGAAAACATATCCCGTGCAAGATCTTTTTTCTTCTGTACACAATGCCCAGTCAGAGTCACAATATCCTGTGATTTCTAGGCTCACAGTACTTTTATAAAGTATTTGAAGATCTTTAGTCCCCTGGAGATATGTAAGATCCTCTTCACAGCTATCCAACTTGGAATTTTATTGTAGCGACTGAGCCTGTTTACTGAATAGCATGTATCTGGGCGTGTACCCTGTGAAATATATAACAAACATCCTATTGCTTCTTGATAGGGTATTTCACTGTTTATATTATTATCTGAGGGTTATAGACTGTGGATCGTGCGATAAGCCATCATTACTCGCCTCATTTTGACACAGGTAGGTAGGTGTTATTCTATTCTTCCTAGGTCTTAGGTTTCTGGTGATGAGCGGTGGACTTAGCTTAACATTTATATATGGAACATAATCTTCATCATTAGGATCATCAACATATTGCAAACTACCATATTCATTTGTAGTATTAATACTTTCATAACTTATTTCACTGTCTACTGTTTTATTTATATTTTCATTATTTTCTTCTTGATTATTACAGTCAATTGGCATCAATGCAAAATTCTTTTTCATGTTTTCTTCTTAAAATATAACATCTCGGCTTCTAATCACTTTACCTTATTCCTTATCATATAATCTGTACCCTTTTGATTCCGAGCAGTATCCCACAAATATAAGCTCTAGTTATGGACTTGGTTGGTGAGTGATTGATCACATAGGCAGCAGTAGAGACTGCCTCTGCCCAAAATTTCTTTGGCATGCTGGCATCAATAAGCATACATTTCCTATTCATTTGCTCACTCATTCCATTTTGCTCTGAAGAATATGGTACAGTGAATTGGTGTTTGATACCGGATTCTTTACAGAATTGCCATTATCACTTCGCAGTATTTTTATTTTGGCCTAAAGCTGATTTTCAACAAGTTTCTTAAATTGTTTGAAGCAGTCAAGAACTTGTGACTTGCAATGCATATGGTACACAAATACCTTTCTTGAGTAGTCATCAATGAATGTGATATAATACCTGGCACCGCCGAGTCACTTTTCTTCCATTTGGCCGCATACATCTGAATGTATTACCTCTAGAAGACCGGAAGCCCTTGTGCCCACATGCTTGAACGGCTGTCTAGTTTGCTTTCCCCGTAGACAAGTACTGCACGTCACATTCTTCTCTTCATTAATGTTTATATCTACTCCTTCTGCAGCCTCATTAAGCTTCTGTAGATTCTGGTAATTCAGATGCCCCATTCTTTGATGCCACAGGTGCGCTGAGTATAGCATTGCAAAAGTCTCATTATTTATCACATATAAGCCATTTTGAATATATCCTGCCATTACCACCTTAGAATTTTGATATACTCTGCAACAATTCTCATCAAATTTCACTTGACATTTGTTTCTAGTCATTTGATGTATTGATAGAAAATTTACAGCCAGCTGTTACTTGAGCGACACAAGCAGGCCATGTTTTACGGAAACCGGCCAGTTACGTGGGAAGCAAATGTCTCACCATGCTGCCGCCGCCGGGTCCCGGAAGAAGGGGTAGGCCCAAGAAGTGCTGGCTTGACGTCGTGAGAGATGACATGTGTGCCAATGGCCTTACTACGCGGGATGCCGAAGATCGTGCGAAGTGGAGGAGAAGGAGCAGGAAAGAGGACCCTGGACTCCAAAGCAATGGCCGCAGATGCGACCGGGACAAGCGCTAGGATGATGATGATGATAGCAAATTTACAGCCAAGTCAGGGACAAACAACACATTTTTCACTTGAATAGTGCCAATCATTCTGCTTTCACAATCAAAGCTTTGAATGTTTACCTTGCCACAGCCCCTCACCGGTAACCTTTTGTTATCAGCCACAGTGATGTTGCTTATTGAAGCCAGTTCAAAAACATAAAGCATGTTCTTATTGTTGGTCATGTGCATCGCAGCTCCCGAGTCAAGATACCAGCAGCATGTGTTTAGTGCAGGAGAAGCAGGAAAAGCAGCCACAAAACCTGAAGCGCCATGAGACTTGTAGTCAGTTTGTTATATTTAGCATTTTGACTTGAGCTTATATTTGAGCGACAATGTTTGCCTATATGGCCATGCTTATTACATTTGAAACATCTGGGACCCTTGCCTGAAGTTTATAAGCTTTTGCATTATATTTGTGGAAATTAGAGTAAATAGCGCCAGAGTCATTTTCATTTTTGACATCCTGAAGAATTTTAGTTTTAACTAAATCGGTACTTATGGTCACACCCGAGCTTATCATTGGTTTGAATGATTCTGGCAGCCCTGCGAGGAGAAGCGTACCCAGCCATTCGTCATCTACATGAAACCCAATGTTCCGGAGCTTGTGTGCACAAGTAATTACTTTATTCACATAATTCTCTACATTTGCACAGCTCTCTAGATCTGTAGTAATTAATTCTCGTAGTAAACCTACCTCCCTGGTCAAGCCGGAGTCATCAAAAGCTTTGCGCAAGTTATTCCATACCTGATTAGAAGTCTTTGCCTCTTGTATGTGAATATAATTGATGGGATCTACCAGTAATATGATTTTTGTTCGAGCTTTTGTGTCGTCGCTTTAACTGAAGGTGGTTTCGGCGTCGTGCTCCACGCATTTCCAAAGATCCTCGTGTTCCAAATATGTCTTTACAGCAAAACTTCATGTAGCGTAATTTTCACGGCCTTTTAGCTTTTCAATATTGATAATGCTTCCACTTGATGCCATTATTACTGGTCAACAATGCATATTTGCTAAAAAAGAACTCTGAAAAGAACACGCGGCCACGCACGGTTGAGGTTGAGGTTAGGCCTCGAACAATTTTTCGAAAAAACTTTATAACTGTCCCTATTCTTATCTAATCGGGCGTCTGGGCCCATAACCTAATGAAAACTAGATACTAGTTATTTAGAGGCGCAGGATTAGACTAGCGTTGCAACCAATAGTATAAAATATCGATAGTCTATCGATACTATTGCGACCTTGATAAAAAGTAATACTATCGATAGGACTGTCGATAGTATCGATAGTATCGATACTATCGATAGTATCGATAGCCAATAGTATGCAATACTATTGATGGGCAGCAATATTTTCGATACTATCGATACTATCGAATTTAGATACTATCGATAGTATCGATAGTATTGATAGTTTTAAATTGTCTTGTTCAATGAAGATATTTATTTAAAATATTTAACAACAACGTCTATTTGATTTTTGCAGTAGGTCTGCGTATGACATAGAACGAATAAAAAAAAATGGTATGGGAACGAATTCAAGTAGGCCACGACCGTGAGCCGCCACTTTAGGTTGGTCATGCATTAGCGCCATTTAAAAATACGGATAATAGCGTTTTTTGTGTTCAGTTGCAAGTGCAAGGCTCTTAGGGATCATGGAAGAACAAGGTTACGTTAACATCTGACGTTTTAGTACACAAGTATTTAACTTATCAAATTCATTCAGAAATTAATACTATTGCTTATTCGCCTAATATCGATGTAACAATACTATCGATAGTTTTTAGCTATCGATAGTTCTTCATAAAAATAGTACTAATAGTATCGATACTATCGATACTATCGATAGTATTGATTAAAAACTATCGATACTATCGATACTATCGATAGTATCTAAATTCGATAGTATCGATAGTATCGAAAATATTGCTGCCCATCAATAGTATTGCATACTATTGACTATCGATACTATCGATAGTATCGATACTATCGATACTATCGATAGTCCTATCGATATTGTGACTATTTTTCGAGGTTAACTATCGATAGTCAAACTATCGATAGTTCTGCAACGCTAGATTAGACTAGAATTAGGGATATTAAATAAAAGGACGGAGCGTTGGTTGCACACACACACGAGTTTAATCGGCAGAGAGAGAGAGAGAGAGGGGGCGACTAGGCTTGCAACGATATATCGGAAAGCCGATAATATCGATATATCGACGCCTAAAACTATCAATATATATCGATATCAATGACATGCCGACATCGATATACAATATCGAAGACAAAAATATCGTTTGCTACCCAGCTACCCAAATTCGGGAACAAAAAAATTCAGTCCTGGTCCTCCACTCCACTACTTACTACTACTTTCAGTAGTGCCAACTTAGAGTAATTAATACCCCTAGATTTGGGGTGAAGACGATCAGATAATTTTTTAGGGTAATTACTGGTACTGAATACTGAAATAAAACATTAAACAAGCAAATTAAATATTAACATTTAAAAGGTACTGCAATTTTTTTTTATTAAATTTGAGTATATGCACATTTGGCAGGGAAAGACAGCTAAAGCTATTAAAAGTTTACAAATTTTATTACAATATCGATATTTCGACCTGCTTGACCGATATATCGATGTTTTATTATCGATCAAATACGATAAATATCGATATCGATATATCGATATTTTTAAAAAGTTTTCATCCCTAGGGGCGACATCTAGAGGTGGGCGATTATGAGATATACTAACGAAATCATTCGATTATGAAAATGTCTCGAGATATCTCGATTATAACAGTTAGTGCACAAGCGGTTGCAAGTCGATTCACACTATTTACAGGCTTTTCAGCACTGCTGAGTAGTGAAAACAACATTTTTTTAAGTTCAAAAACAAAATGTACTTACTTAATATAATACTAAATCACAATCAAAATATTGAAAATAATATAACAAATTATACATATTTTTTTATACCTATGTTAATACTACGCCAAATCAAATGTTATTTTTTTACGGTTATATGCTATTCTAAGCCTCGAATCGAAGACACGATAAGTAGTATACTAATAAGTTACTAATTCATTCGATTATAAAATCGTATTAGTTACTAACTCCATAATCGATTATTAATATTAGTAATTCAAAATAAATCGATTATGCCGATCATTCATAATCGCCCACCGCTAGCGACATCTAGCGCGCACTTTTTTAACAATAGTACTTAATTAATAAAATTACTTATTAAACGGATTAAATTGCGGTTTAATGCAAACTTCTTATCTACAACACTTTTATAAAGAGCAATACAACGCTTCAACTGCAATATTATGCCCCCCATAATCCAATGCACTGAACACCAGACACTTTTGTTCTTCTACTACGCCGGCATTTTGGCCACCGAACTTCGGCTAGGAAGCGCCGGTCGAAAATCTTGAAAATTCTTACTGTTCACGGTCCAATATGTTGACAATATCATTTAACTCAATGTATATTACAATACTAGCGGCCACCCGCGACTCCGTCCGAGTGGATTCCAGTTTCCGCATACATAGGTTATTCGTATTATTACAGATATTGCAGGCGAAATACTGAGTGAAGGCGTGCGCGGCCGCAAACCACCGTCAACCGACCGAACCACTTTGTCGATTGAAAACTGTGTTCTAGTATTGCAATTCGAAATGTTCGTAGCCGATATTTAAAATTATTAAAGTCTCTTTAATAACTATGTATAGGACTCAATTATTAATTTCGAAACTAATTAAATTAAAATTAAGTTATCTATGAAGAAACAATTTAAGTAGGCACTTACCTTAATTACGGATATTGAAAAAACGGAATCAGATAAATTGCACGTCTCGTCACTGTCACAAATAGCGAAGTATCTTGTGTTGTTTCAAATCTTGTTTTATAATTATACAATACAGCTGCACTATAACTGCCTTTTTAAAAGCTGTACAACACCCACTAAAATCACACTGGTTTCGTTTCGACGTGTTGAGGAAGTCTACATCCCTCTTGCACCTCAGTGGTCACCGAGATTTTACGACGCTAGCCGATTTCACTCGAAACAATCATATTAAACCAATAACACCAGCTGTTAAAATTGTTGGCTCACTCAATTGGTCAGGACGAAAATTGACAGTTTTCACCATTTCTGCCATTGTGCAGAACTAAGCTAATTGTGCGTCACACCATTGGCCACATGATAAATAGATTTCTACCAATCATATGCCGTAATTCGAAAGTCGAGACAGGCGCAACGCAAGTCTGTTGTTACCAAGAGCATTGTTTTAGGAGTAGTCTACCCACCTCTTAATGCAATAAAAATAACGTTCTTATTTTTTTGTAGGGTAGTAAATAATTATTATTTTTATACCTAGGAAAAGTTCCTGATAGAAGCTTCAATAGAAGACTAGTCTTACTGGGGCTTTCCCCGGGTGAATGTATTGCCGTACAGACCAACTCGCTCACGCCAGGCACAAGAAATGCATTGGAAAAATGATAATTACTAAAAAAATAACACAATTTAGAAACAAAGATATGAGATAATCTGCTTTAATATGTTGATGAACAAACATGCAATTTCATGGAAATAAAAATGTACTAAATCAAGTAATAAAGCAAAGGTTTTACTGTTTAAAGCATACAAAGATTATCAAATATTTTTTGAATAGGTATCTATAAAAAATCAAGATTCTTCATAGGCTCAATAGTTATACTAACCTCTTCAGGTAGGTAATACAATATCAATTGTTTTCCTCTAGTCCTAAAAAATGCAACAATTTAATAAGGTAGAGATAGGATAAGAAATAATCAAAGTAAATCTCCGCCATACACTTTTTTCAAGTAGGCTTTGATTAGGAATAGGTTAGAGAGTTACATACATTATAGTTGTATTGTATCATATTTAATTATCAGTGGAATTTGGAATGTAGTAAACAGCAGTTTGTAATGTAGTTATCTTTAGGGTTGAATTGTGTAAGGGATTTTAACAAGTTATTTAGATTGGTACAGCGACCAATAGTAAGTCCGAATCCCAAGAAGAAGGTGAGTGATGAGGTTTAATTTAAACATGTTATTATGCATTAAAAATTTACCTTTAAAATTAAACGAATCAATTTGCTTACTATGATGATTTAATAAATTTTTTTTAAAGATTTTTATGATTTAGTTTACGGTACACAGTTCAAAGTTCCAAAGAAACATTTTAGATTCAAACCACATATTTTTAAGAAAAAGTAACGAAAAATAAACTTTTGTAAAATCCCTACTTCCCAAATGCTTACTTTATACAAAGCATCTCGACATTATGATACGCTATAATTAGTGGCTTTGGCTGTGCAATGATCTAGCAGTCATCAATTTAATATATACAGATGCTGAATCATCTGTTTTGTATCTCAAAACTTTCCTCATCTACACTGTGAATTGGCAGTGGATCATTTTAAGTTATGACCCACATGTTTCTAAATAAAAATGCTTTCTCCATACCTGAATATATTTATGGTCTAATGGGTGTCTTTCATACCTATTTGTAACAGCCAATGACATTAACAACCATGCAATGCCTGAAAGTAGGGTGGTTGGTGGGATTGGTTAAACTAAATGTTGTGGAAAGACATTAGCTGAGGGTCATTTAAGATCTGTTGTTAATTGAATTACCTAAAAACAGAATCTTAATAATTTGAGACATTGTCATTTTAATTAATAGTTACATTAAATGTGGAATTCAAAGGCATAACAAATTATCCAAAATAACAGGAAACTGATCGGCTTGCTGCATAAAATAAAAGTTTAATTTTGTAAGTTAACTTTCACAGTAGCAATGTTTAGAGTGCATTATTTACGTTTCTGCTAGGGGAAAGCACGATGGTAGGTACCTACTTAGTGTAATTATTGGTGCATCTCTAACGCATCTCGCATGCCGCAAAGTGAAAACCGCATCAATATATTTTTAATTTGCAACACTCTAGATATTCCGTAGATGAAATCATCGAAAACATTAGTAGAACAAAACAAACAGCCATTTTACCAACTTAAACAACTTACACCTACACAATTTATTTCGCATACCATAAAAGCATACTTGCGTAATTTGCAGCGCTAAAGACAAGACTTAAACCAAAAAACAGGATTAACGTATAAAATACCTACTTTACAGTTACATGTAAATTAATTTATTAACCGTTTTTGATGCAAACAGCGGAAAGTGTAAATATAATATAGTTTTACCTCAGCACAGCAGCTACGTTATTCTGTTATATTCGACGTACTCCACAGACGTATCCACAGTACAATCTAGCATTTAATAAAATATTTATTAAACTATTTTGGGAAGTTATTCAGTCAATATAAGCCAAGATTTCTAGCCGAGCACATCATAATAATTTTTAGAGCCTACGAATGAAGCACGGATTAACATTTAGAAAATATTGTCTATGCTACGTCTTTGACGTACGGTGGCATCGAGAAACTGAAAAATGTTAGATTTCTTTCTACTACTGCGTTCAATAAAGAATATTTTCTCGGTGCTCGATGTTGTGACTGTGTGATTGGCCTGCTTATTATGCGGCAAATTATTATGATAATAATTGAGCTTATGGTATCAAAAGCATAAGTCGTAAAGTATGTGAGTTATAATGTAATACAGTCTGTCCCAAAAAGACAAAGTGGAAACACGAAAGGATATTGATTCGAGAGTTTATAAAATTAGGTTTTTTATCTTTTTTTAATATGTTCATCCTCTCTGTAATATAAGTTAATCAAAAACTGCTTACCTATTCTAAAAGAGCGTAAGTGCAAGATATAGGACGGATGAAATATTTGTCTTTACCGTTTTAAAAAAGAAGTTCGCATAATACTAGGGTACCATATTTATAAATATACTCTTTGCTCTAGGGTTAAAAAAATGAAAAAAATAACCACAATACCCTAGTCCATTGTGCAACTAAAGTAAAAGTACCCATGTAAATCTGTTTGCGAAACTTTAGAATTCCCTGAGTCCATTGAAATATGATGACGATATTTAATATGTCTTATTCATTTTTTTGCTAATGATGTTTTTACTGTTTCAATTTACCTTTAATCTCGAGATAGTTTTCAAATTGTAGAAAGTCCTATTTATAGTTTTTAAAAAAAGATTATTTAGTATAGATACATGGAGAAATTGAGTTGTTTTGTCAATTTTCTTTAATTTGTTGTATAAAAATATATGGTTTTGGTATGTTAGCTCATTTAAAAATGGTAACACTGGTGCAAATCATTACCGTCATTTCTTATTCTTCTGTCTATCTATTGGACTCGCCGAAAATTTAGAGAACTGTGTTGTTATTTTTAAAGATACTTATATAAAGTAATATAAAATGGAGCTGGAAGGCGAAAGTATATTGTTGGAAGATAATTACTACCAGCTACTAAATTTATCGAAAACGGTAAATATTATGTCACATGTTTTATATCGGGCGCTTATTTTACCTTTTATCGTTATTATATAACGAAGTGAATATTAATACATAGAAGTATGATTGTATGTTAAATATTCAATCAATTGTGCAGAATTGATGGGCATTTTCATTTGATTTTAATTATTTCTAATAAATTACTTTCATCTCTCTGTTAGGTTAGAATTCTTTCCTTACCACTAATATCTTACCAAATGATTTAAAGTTCTTGATTGTCACAAATCAAAAAGATTATAATTTTAATAACCCCTCACAACAATATGACAGATGTATAGTATTGCGTTTAACAAGACGTTAATTTAAATGTAAAATAAAAGTTTAACATGTACCTACATATTTGAGGTACAGGATTGGAAATAGCATAAAACATAAAGTTACATTCTTCTCGCGAGTGCAGGCCCAGAATAGAGCAATTTTCGAAAAATAACTCCATATTTGCATGGTGACCAAAATACACATAAATAAAAGTGAAGCTAATCTAACTCAAGGATGTAATACCTAACTTAAATCTCGATTTTTAGGCTACACAAGAAGAAATAAACAGTGCATATCGACGATTTTCTCGCATGTTTCATCCAGATAAACACAGCACGGACCCAAACAAACAGAAATGGGCAGAGCAGATATTTAACAAAGTAAAGGAGGCATATGAAGTGCTCTCAGACTCCCACAAGAGAGCTATATATGACACACTAGGTAATATTTATAATAACATCCTTATGTTGCATGATGCAACTTGCATCCTTAAGGTGCAAGCACATCTGAATCACCCAGGTTTGCGAGCTGCGTGTTTGAAATTACTACAAATGTTTTGGGCACCCCTCATATGATGCTTGTATGGAGAATGAACCTATCATCACAACTTTATGCACCTTTGAGTTATCAAAAGTATATGTACATAAAGCATGGTGAAGGTAAATCATTGTGAAGAAACCTGCATACCTACTTTGTGTTATTCTGTGAAATGGAGAATGGAGGCAATGGTGAACCCCTCCAATAAAGTTTGCCAATACAGTTATTATATGTTACAATTCATACAGTAATCAATTCAAGGAAGAGGAGATCCCAATTTATAACAATTTAAGCCAAAAATAATATAATTTTTGAATTTCAGGTAAACGAGGTCTCGAAGTTGAAGGTTGGGAAGTGGTCTTCCGCACACGCACACCTAGAGAAATAAGAGATGAATATGAAAGGTACATTTTATACAAATTGTGATTATTAGTCTTAATTTAATTGATCCCTATTGGTTGACTTATTTTAAAAAGGTGGTTGATGGTGTGTGACAGAAGACTGTCTATTTTAGAAGTTTGACATATTTAAGGGTTTTAAAGCAATCTGTTTAATTAGCACCATATAATGTACTAGCTTTTGCCCGCGGCTTCGCTCGCGATAAATTCGGGATAGCACAATTTTCCTTTTCTGGACACAGAGGAGAACTCGGAACGGACTTTTACATGTTATACATTTACTCCCGTTCCTGTACGAATTGTGCAATAATTTTTTGCAACTAAGCTCAACACATTTGTTGTATTTACAGATTAAAGCGTGAAAGGGAGGAGCGAAGACTTCAGCAAAGTGCAAATCCACATGGCACTATAACATTATCTGTTAATGCTACAGACTTATTTATGAAATACTATGATGAATACGAAATTGAGTAAGTATTCACAAATCATCAAATAGTATCCTGTTCAATTTGTATCTGATTTGGTTTATACAATATTTTTGTCATTATTCAGGGAAGAATCAACTTTTATACCGAGTATTGAGGTATCAGGAATGACTATTCAACAGTCTATTGATGCACCAGTAACTCTTAGAAACACCATGACTTTATCGGGGAATATATCAACACAGAATGGAATAGGTATGTAACATTGACAAATCGTAATTCATATTGTTCTGATATAAATTTTATTTTGCTTTCTTTCTTATAATATTATTTAAATATATGTATAAATGTATAAAAAAATAGCAAGACAAGGACCACTGTCCAATGTTCTGCATGTCAAATGTGTCATTTATGTTAGTCAAGCTATTTTATAACTATTATTTTGTAAACATATTTTATCAATGATTTCGTTTTTAGGAACTGGATCAGTAAATGTATGCAATCGCCATTTGAGTTCAGAAAAAGGATGGACAGAAGTGGAGTTTGGCATTGGGAATGGACCACTGATGGGATTTAAGATATTCCGAACTGTATCCCGTAGTATATTTTTGAATCTTGGCTCTGTGCTCCAGTTTACACCCAGAGGAATATCACCTAACTTAATATCAAGTAAGATACCTGTATTTATTTAGTTATTTTGTACATCCATGATTGATGAATGATTTGTAATCTTAAATTTGTGAAAGTTGAAAGTTGTAAACATCTATTCCATAGTAATAATTTTTCAGTACATGCTTAGTTTATAAGTGTGGGAGAAACTTATGTTGTGTTTTATTTAAGTTACAATTCATATGTGAGAACTATATTCCACGCGATGGACCCGGCACCCGCACGGAGAATCCATGGATAGCTAAGAAGTTCGTCTCTATAAAATATTTAAATCTTACAGCTGTTGCCGTTCAGTTGGATCCTCATTCTGTTGGATATCTCACATATCGCGCCGGTGGACAAGGTGGTTCTTCAATGTCATCAATCTATGTCCGGGACTCTGAAAAGTATCATTCTAATATTGCACTCCAGTTTGGAAATCCACACTCTTTCATATCGCTGAACATCATGAGGAAGCTACCTCAGCACGACTTGAAGTTGAGATTAGCATTGAAGTAAGTGTTATTTTGGCTCCTATCATTTTATTTGTGTTGTGTAAATAAACCTAATCTTAAGTATGGAAAATTAATTAAAGAAATGTGTGTATGTGCGTAGCTTATGAACAACTGCACCAAATTGGATATATTCTTTTGTACTTTTAATTTTACAATTATTAACTTGTCATTGTGTCCATCAGTTTTTGTAGAAGTTGATTGATGGTATGAGAAAAAATTGGCCAAGTGCGAGTCGGCCTCCCGCACTGAGGGTTCCGTACAAATTCTATTTTTGACGTATTAAAAAAACTACTGAATAGATTTCGTTCGAACTAATTTTCGTTGGTAGTTTTTATGGTAATGTACATTATATATTTATTTCAGATTTATCATCCTGTTACTTTAGAAGTTAGAGGGGGGGGTACACACTTTTTTCCACTTTGGAAGAGTCTGTCACGCAAAGTATTCACTTAAGAAAAAAATGAGCTTAGAAACCTCAATATAATTTTTAAAGACCTATCCATAGATACCCCACACGTATATGTTCAATGAAAAAATATATTTTCAGTTTCAGTTCTAACTATGGGGACCCCCCATTTTTTTATTATTTTTTTCTATTTTCGTATGAAAACCTTGTTGCGGTTCACAGAATACATCTTCTCACCAAGTTTCAATAGTATAGTACTTATAGTTTCGGAAAAAAGTGGCTGTGACAGACTGGCGGACAGACAGACAGACAGACAGACAGACAGACATGACGAATCTATTAGGGTTCCGTTTTTTTGCCATTTTGGCTACGGAACCCTAAAAAGACTCTTTGCTAGCTTGCATTTCAATAATATTTTGTATTATTTAAAAACAAATAATTCAGCATTGCACAAACAATAAGTTTAATATTATTACAGATGTTTTTATTTTCAAAACTACCTCCACCCTGTTCTGCTTTTGCTGGCGAGGCCATGTGTTTTTAATGCGATGCGATTTACAATGACCTATTTACAATATATTATAAATAACTTACCATCTGTATCTGTAAAAATTAAGTTGCTCAAACATATTATCGTGCGATACTTGTACATATGTATCTCATTTCAAAAATTTTAAATTATTGCAAAACAAAAAGTGAATATTTTTTAAATTGAAATATGTACTTTATTTGTATACTTGCATATTCACCAATCTCCTACATTTTTAATGTTTTCTGTTGCGAAGTTGAATATGCATATGTGAAATTAATGCTGTGTTGCAATGCTATTGAATTTTTCAAGCTAGTGCACCTGTATATTCATAGTACTTCTATGAATTACATATTTATTCTGTTTTGTATGTTTTGCAAAAGTCATTTGTAACATTGCGCTGTTCCTTATATTTTTTAAGCCAAAAAAGGCCTGATACATTTTTTCTTCTGCTGACTTGTAAATTGTAAATTATTGCTGATTGAAATATAAGTTTGATTTTGATATATTGTTTTCAGGTTTGGTACATTTGGGGCTATAGCAGAATATGGAGCTGAAAAAAAGGTGTCACAAAATACAAGCGTCTCTGCTGCAGTCATGCTTGGTGTGCCAAGTGGGGTCATGCTTAAGCTGAAGTAAGTTTTCTCCTACTGTTACGATTTGTCAAGTCGTTTCGAAACCTCTTAAATTCCAGCAAAATCGAAGATCTAGCTCTGTAGTATTTGAGTATAAACATAGAAATATTGAATTTACTGTGTAACAATGACGGCCTAGAATTGTACTACTCCATTCCTACCCCTGGGTGTCAAAAGAAGCAATTAACGGACAAACTGCGGGATAGGCTTTTACATAAACCAGATTTTATCATGCAACATACTGGTTCACCAAACCACCCAGCGTGGATACTATGGGTAAACTCCTTTCTGTATCTGGGGAAGGATTCTTTCCAGCAGTGGTAGTAAAAAGCTGAAGAAGTTATTTTTTAATATAACACAGAGTCAAAGAAACAAGTGGGATAGTGAGTGATCACCGCCTCACCTATGCCCATGGACATCAATAACCGCACAAGGGTCGCAAATGCGTTGCCTGTCTTTAAGACCCCATACCTTCGCCAACTGAGTACTGGCGACCTTACTCACCAGCAGAAACAAGCAAAACAGTAGCGAAGTGCTACTCCACTGTGGTCTGTTGATAGGTTACGTCTGGGGTAGGTACTTCCCCAGACGAGCGGCACATTCGAGTGGAAGTTACACTAAGTTCTTGTAAATTGATCTCTTGTGATTTATTTAATAATAGCGGCCGCCCGCGACTCCGTCCGCGTGGATTTCGATTTCCAATATCCTATGTGTTATTCTGATGTATAAGCTATATTGTGGTAAAGTTTCATTCAAATCCATTCAGTAGTTTTTACGTGAAAGAGTAACAAACATCCATACATCCACACATCCATACATCCATACATCCACACATACAAACTTTCGCCTTTATAATAGTAGTAGGATAGTTCATCCACTTTTCTGCAAAACTATAATGTTTTGTTTTTACGAGTTTAACAAATCTTGATTCAGTTGAATAATTGCTTTTCATCTACAATGCTATTTTGTTGTTAGATGGACGTGTTCATCCCAAACAATAGTGGTGCCAATACAACTTTGTGAGGAGATCATGCCATCGCCGGTGTTCTATGCGACCGTTGTGCCAATGGTGTCGTGGCTGGTTCTCAAGAAGCTCGTGTTGGATCCGATGGCGAGGGAGCGGCAGGAACGCGAGCGTCAAAGATCGATGGAGGCTAATTACGAAAGGTAATATTACATTTGAAAGGAGAAATCCGTTTCTCATACAAACGGGGGCCTGGATGTGCACGGCTACAAATTGGTCACCGATTAGAACACTTCAAAAGATTACATTTGCCCAATTTTAATAGCTGAATACCAAGTCCAAATATGTTAAAATCATGCATGAATATTCATTATTATTGCCATATCTATATGGTGTGACATCAAGTGACAGGACTGACATTGACGTATGACGTAAAACCATAATGCACTGATCTATATATAGACAAGATATAGGTCAGTGCCAAAATGGCTCCATTTCAATTGATACTGATCGTTTAATCGATCAATTGTTTGATTTTATTATTATCTTTATTATGAAGACGTAAAAAGTAGATCATTATTAAGATATAACGAATATTACAAATAATAAATGATTGTAGTTTTTCAAAATGCAGCAAAAAGACACTGGAACATGATGCATTTAATTTAATCTCCACTTATCGATTTTCTCTAATCGATTATTTAATCTGTTATGTTATTAGGTGCGTTTTTGAAGACAGTTTAAAATTAAAAAATATAGTGCTATGTCGTTTATAAAGTGTGTTTGATAATGTAAAATATATAATTATGCAATTATTTTAAGTTGGCCAAAGCCTATTCCGTTGTTATTTATAGAGGTTAATTAACAAAAATTTACAGTTTTTTTGGTATATAATTTATCCATGCACAATCAAGCCCAAAATGGATCGTCTCCTTTGAGTAGGGCTTTTCTAAACTTTTATTAAATTTCATTAATGTACAACCTGTAGTACTTTTATATTTGTTATTTCTGTTTTTAGGGAAATTTGGCCAAAATGTAACATCAAATGTTAATATACTTTATCAATCCTTTCTTAGTATAAAAAGCTCAATAATAATGATTTGTGCTCATGGTTTATTTCGTGTTCAATGATAAAGGGTCATTATTTATTTTGTTTGCAGTCAAATGTCCAGTTGTTATCACATTAGATTCTTTGTAATACTAAGATTGAATCAACTTGTACTTACTATTTATTAAACCAAATTATGTTATAAATAATGCAAAGTATCTGGTTCTTACTAATGAATTAATGGATGTGTGTTATATATTTATATTTGTGTATATAATACAAAAAGTATTACATTATGTCTATCTGTTCCCTTGAATCAATATTATAAGCTTCGAGCTTAGTTTGGGGCTAGGCAATTGGTGTGTTAGTCCAAGTAAATTATTTATTTATTTAATTTGAGTTTTCTCTTCTAGATTGCAGGAAATGCAACGACAGGCAAGAGCAACTGTTGAATTGATGCGAGAGACGTATTCAAGGGTTAAGAGTGATGAGGAGAAAAAGAAGGGATTAGTCATTATAAAAGCTGTGTACGGGAAATTGCCAGCAGGTGAGTAATTAAACTTTCATTTACAAGTACCTTATTTTGTTTAGTTAGTTAGTTAAAAGTCACAAGTTCTGTATTTAAAATTTGTTTTTGCATATAATAGCATGTTTGATGTTGTTCACAAATTCAGCATTCAAGCCTATGGCCTGCCTATGGTAAACGGTAACCTTGCCTATAGGCGCTTGTAACACCAATACTTCAATGTGTAAGTTCAAAAATTAATTAATATACCGACTGATTTCTTACTGTAATTTCCAGATGCAACCAGTCATGAAATTTCCCCGGAGCAGACAGGAGATGGGTCGTCGCCTGAATCCCCGAGCCTGTACAGTGAAGTGATTGATGTCACTATACCTATACAATGTCTAGTTAAGGACTCGCGATTAGAGCTATTAGAAGCTAGTAAGGTAAGTGAACCGCCAGCATCTACATAGATGTAATGTAGGTTTCATGAAGATATTATGAAGAAATCCTACTAATATCCTACTAATATTATAAAGGCGAAAGTTTGTATGTATGGATGTATGGATGTTTGTTGCTCTTTCACATAAAAAGTACTGAATGGATTTGAATGAAACTTTACCACAATATAGCTTATACATCAGAATAACACATAGGATATTGGAAATCGAAATCCACGCGGACGGAGTCGTGGGCGGCCGCTAGTTGTAAATAATTTTACAAAGAACTTGTGTACTAAACAGTGTTTCATAACAATGTTTCATACAAGAACTGGCTGACGTTTTAGTCTCCAATAAAAAAGTGTGCAAATTAATAAACATAGATTGGATACAATAATTCGTCATAATTGTAATTATAGTCCATCATACGAATCAAATGTGGTGTGAGAAACGAAGAAACACGTGTTTTACGCAAATTGCGGTAATGAGAGTAATGAAGAAAATCACCGGAAATCACGAAAGTACTATTGTACATACGTAACAAGGATGTGCTGCTCTTATTGATGGTTGATAATAGGGTACACGGCTGACTTCAAAACAAATTATGAAACTCTTACATTAAAGAAGTAATTAATAAATAATCGCTTATCATTATGCCACAGTAACTTTTGCGCTTTTAACAAATCATTACAGTTAATTGGAACTAAAAAAGTATTTATTTGACAATACTAAGTTGTGACGTCAAACCTTAGTATTTCATGCAATTTTCCCTACAAGCTAACGTTTTTGACGTTTAAAAAAAGTGAGTGATTTGACCTGTCAGTCATGCACCCAATTGGCATTTATCTTTCTTTAGATCACATAGTAACGACCCCTTCCCCCTCCCCCTGCTCGCTATGGTGTTTCTCTACTATATTATACATTAACTAGCGGCCGCCCGCGACTCCGTCCGCGTGGATTTCTTTTTTTCGAAATAAAAAGTAGCCTATGTTCTGTCTCAGGGTCAAAAGATTGTCTGTACCAAATTTCATCAAAATCGGTTGCGAGGTTTAAGCGGGAAAGCGTAACAGACAGACAGACAGACAGACAGAGTTACTTTCGCATTTATAATATTAGTTGGGATAATGCACATAACCCTTACACTTGTGTCGCTCTGATAAGAAAAGAAATTCGAATCAGTCAGGCATTCCGCCCATTTGTGCACTGAAGGAAAGATAGGCTTATATTTTTGTTACAACAGGCAAGACTAGGCAAGTAAGCAAGCCTATCTTTTCCAAGAGATACAATATTATCTTTACCAAGTGATATTTCATTGAAATTGGCATAAATCAATGTCAGTCATTTATATTGTGTAAGATATTGTTGCAAACAATTCCTTTTCATTTCCAGTCTGAATTGCCGGGCTTCTACGATCCATGCGTGGGCGACGACAAGCACTTGACGGTGCAGTACATGTACCATAACAACCTGCATAGCTGCACCGTCCCCGACATGCAGGCACTCATCCTTCCCCGCAACAGTGAGTATGAGTTTCATAATGATGCCACAATAAACATAGAAAATTCAAAAATACAGAATAAGAATCATCATCAGCCTATCGCAGTCGACTGCTGGACATAGGCCTCTTCTAAGGTTCTCCACTCTGCCCGATCGTCGGCGACTCTCATCTAGCTCCTACGATACGATTAGATGGTTCTATTATGGACCCATTGTAGAACGTGCATTCGATCAGAATATTTTTTATTGACTTCAATCATTTAACAGCCAGGTTCCCGCTGAAGAGATCAGGCATTTTATCGTATACATTGAGCAGCTGAAGCACTAAGTGCTTCCGTGGCGCAGTGGTTGGAGCTTTGGGACCGCGGAGGTCTTGGGTTCGAATTCCGCGGGGATAACCACCACTTTAGTAGTTTTTCTCAGTTTGGTTAGGACATTGCAGGCTTGAATCACCTGATTGTCCGATAATAATGATGATTCCGTGCTTCGGAATGCACGTTATGCCGTTGGTCTCGACTATGTTCCAAATTGTATGGTTTCCCTTGTGTGTTGTTATTTACTTATCAATTCAGCATCATAGTCGAAGGTCCACGGCCAGGGTCGAGGTTGCAACGGGGAGAAACGCCGGGATGATGATGGTGATTGAGCAGAGAAGCTTTCATTGATATAGTGCATTAATCAGGATGACAAATTGTGAAGTGATCAGACAAAGGTTCAACAAATTATAGCACTCACAGACAATGGTTCATCCCGGCTCTGTTTACAACATCTAAAATGTTTTTGTAGGTTCTATACAAATAATAATATTTTATGTACTTAACTTAAAATATATTTTTTTCCTTTTCAGATCATAGGATCAAAAATAGATCCTGAAATTTAAAAACTAGGCGATCATTGTCCTCGCAGCGCGGGAAGGTTCACCACTTTTACTACAAGAAGTGAACAGACATTGCATGCTAGCGCCTTCGGCGGCTGTGTTTGTGGAATCTAGAAAAAATTGTGGCCCTCGGAATGGGCAGATAGAACATTCCAGTAAGTTTGGTGTCCCGTCTTTACAATGAAATATATATTCATATTATACCTACAACATATAAGATTAACAATATGGCAAAGCATTGAATGTGCAGTTAATACAATACACTTTTAAAATGTTCATTTGATGTAACTTGAAAAATGTATAATTGACAGTTGATTTTCGGTTGTATCGTAATTGAAATTTCTCTTGTTCTTAAAGTCCACAACTTATTGTACAACTGAGACCTTTTTACGAGAAAACATATTTTTGTTGTGCTTCAATTATTTATTATGTCTGTTTAAAATAAAGTATATTAGGGTGTTTATTTCGAATTTAAATTATTTTTATTGAAACACATTTGCAATCAAACAAATTTGGCTTCGGTAGACTTTATACTATTTTTATCATCTTAACGAGTTTTAGTGAATGGGTTATTTAAACAAAGATAATTTTATTAGTTTATTTAATTGCTCTTCGTTTTCGCCTTCTAGAAGGATATCCTTTGATGTGATTTGAATGATTACGTGGCAAGATAGGGAAGTATTGTTATTTGTTACTATTAGTGATGTAAAAATTCTTATATTATTAGAAATTTTATCATAAATTGCCGACGTTCTCACATTTATCCTGTTTATATTCATATATCATTTACATAGCAACATTTTGAATGTCATTAGAGATGTGACTGTGAATGTTTGTATCCCTCCCTCAAATCTTGTTGAAGTAACTTGCTGTGTGTATTGTTGAAAGAAAGATTAATAGAATACTCTAAAAATACTATGTACTTGATCTTCCATTAATCATAACGTCCTAGGAGGAAGGTCAAGCAATGAGTAAGTATTTTAATATGTCATATTATACCGTTTCGACCAAAGAATTTGTATGTTAGTGGATAAATTATCGCTACTAAATGTTAGAACAATCTGTTTCGATGACTTTGCTAACGTGACTAGTTGGTTGGTTACTTATCAGGAAAATGTTATTACGTGTAGCCTTCGAATAGTGTAGTGCGGACGCAGTAATATAATATCCTACATATTTAAATCCTATTTGATGTAGTAAATTCTGTCTATTAGGGTAATTTTATTGTACCTATCGCTTAAAACGGCAAGGAATCTGGGCTATGTGGACTCGAAGTGGCAAGTAAAATATATGATGTGCCTGGAAATTCAGATTGTTGATAAGTGTTGCCCAACGATGTGAATGAAGAGAAAGTGTCAGTGAACATTATATCAACTAAAATCTGGGTTTTAAAAACCCCGCTTGCTTAAAATAGCCCGCAGTTGTTAAGTATTGTATAAATTAATTATGCATGGCATTAGATTGTTAAATAACACGATGAACAGTTTAAATAGTGATTTAACTCATTGTGAGATTATACAAATGATTGAACATTGAATCTTAATTTTGGCTTATCTTGCTTGTAGGTACTGGACTGGTTAGCACTACGGGGGGTTGAGATTGAAATCTTGACATAAATTATATTTAAGAAAATTAGTAGTACAAAATGGTGTTATGGGATCATGTATTCGGCATGACACAAGAGATCCACGCATATACCTACCATAATGTATTTATTCCGAGGGCCAAAATATTTCTGATTCCAAATTCCGTATGAAGAGGACGATAGCTGAGTCCGACTTGTTTTATAACTAGTTTAAAAAGTATTGTTAAAAATAAAAGTTTTATTTCATTTTACTATCAGCCACAGTTTGCATATTTATTACAATAACCACGTATTTTTACAGACTATTGTCATATCGCACTTTAGCTCTATGAATCGCAGCTATAAATACATTAAATAAAACGAGCTATGTCCTGACTTTTGCACATATTTATTGTAGATCAAGTTTTTGCTATTTTACGAGGATAAACCTTTATCAGGAAATGTTTTCAGTGTTTTGAAATGGTACAAAATATTGTTGAAACGTTTTGTAATTAGAATTAAACTAGTATGATTGCTATGCTTCGTCAAGATTATATTTAAAATTTTGGATTTTTTCCTTCTTTGTCTAAAGACTTGTAGTAGTTTTTTCTTTTGATGGAGTTATAATGTGCATTTTCTTTATTTGTTATCGAATACTAGATTTGATTAGTATTGTGTAAATGGTGGTTTGATTAAACTGAGTAGGTTATTGAAGATTTGTAAACTATTAGATAGTATGTTACTGTGCAATTCATTTCTCGTGCATGATGTTATCTATGTGTATTGAGATCCAAACATAATAAAACATATTGCTGTTAAACGATTTATTTAATTTTAACTAGCGGCCGACCGCGACTCCTTCCGCGTGTATACAAAATGTGATATCCACACATATAGTGTTATACTGTAGCTTATATTTAAAACCTTCCTCGACAAATGAACTATCCAACACGAAATAAACTTTTCAGTTTGAACCAGTAGCTCCTAAGAAAAGCGCGTTCAATCAAACAACAAAATAAACAAACAAACTCTTTATTATTAGTGTAAGTACAGAGTAAGATGTCATTAAATGTTTAATATTGTGTGATATTTGCTTGTTATGCTCAGGATTCTTTCAAAAGCATAGATGCGAATGCTTTGAGCCAATAGCGGAAGTAGCTCGTAAATATTGCTTTTCGTTTGACTTGTATAGAAATCTGCTAATTAAGCAGAATGATTGATTAGGTAACTGATATGTACGTGTACTGCACAAATCAGCCCTTTGTGGTTTTATGAGGAATATAGGTACAATTTATCTGAGATACCTACGTTGTTGGTCAGGGTCATCCATAGGACCATAAAGATTAATTTTATTAATAAATTTGAAAATAAATAAACGAATAATACTTGCTTAAAACATTTATAGTTAATTGATTTCAGTGTTTCAATTCTTTTACCTGATCAATGAAGGTGTTTGCGTGTGTTGAAAAAAACCGGCCAAGAGCGTGTCGGACACGCCCATGAAAGGGTTCCGTAGCTAAAAGATGGCCCGACCGATTAAGACAACATTTAGTAAGGGCAACTGCACGTCATAAGTTGGTCGAGTTGTATAAAAATAACTATGTATGATACAGAGTTCGCTATAGTTTTCGTTGAAAGTACTTACTTGGAGGTATACAGGACATTTTTTTCAGAATTATTGTAATAGTATTTCAAAAGTTAAGGGGGGGGGGACGCTCTAATTTTAACTTTGTATTAATATATCTCGAGACTGGGGTGTTTGATCCACATGCTTTCAAGGCAAGTTTTATTGTATTTAAAAATACCTGTTTAACGATACCCTACACGATGGGTTAAGTCGAATTTTTTTTTAGATTTATCTTTTCGCTGTATGGGAGGGGGGGTAAAAAATGATTATTTTTCGATAATTTTAAAAACCAATTCTTGAATTATCACTATACATCTCTCCACCAATTTTCGTGGCAATCGGTTCAGAAACGGCGGAGAACGAACCAGGACAGACAGACAGACAGACAGACAGACACATGACGAAACTATAAGGGTTCCGTTTTTTGCCATTTGGCTACGGAACCCTAAAAAATCGCTAGATGACTGTAGGTAGGTAGGCGTAGGGTCTTTCTCAAAGATGTTGTACTTTCAATATCTTTGGTCTAACTGGTATGTGATTGTTGTGGTGTGGTGGTTGGTGGTTTGAATTTCGACATGATATTGACTGATATGTCAAAATTCACCAATGACATAGCTGTTAGAACTCACGCCTACGTACTGCCATCTAGCGGATTTTTCAATCGCAAACACCCTCATTGATTACATATGCTGCGAGCTGTTCACGCGTGGTTTGAAGGGACTATGTTCAAGCGCTTTCTGTGCAATTCATACCAAGTTACATAAATAATAAGAAAAAGGATACCTACCTGAAATCATAGGTACACTTACCTGATACCTTCCTGGAAATATACTTATCATAATAATTTTTCATCAGTCCACTGGGCTCCTACTAAGATACGATGAGTAAATGCATATTCGTATTCATAAGAAGTAAAGCGGAAGCTATTACCCGTATTATTAACATTGTAGATGGAATCAACAAGTACAACGATAATACGAAGACATAAATTTCAAATATTGCAATTGCATGTTATCATTTAAATACCTACTAGCTATTCATAGAGTATTTTGGAAGAAAATCCTGTCGTAGTGTGTCTCAAAGAATTAGGTAAGTATGCCGCAGTGCCTCAGGCTAACTATCGAGTTGCAAGCTTGCTCGTCACTTGAAAGTACAACCCTTCTAAAACTTGCCTATTACGATAAAAAAAAATGTGCAATGAAGGCAACAACTCGGCCCATTAAATTCATGTCTTTTCAGGTGGGTTATTTTCTGAATCCCAACTAATATTATAAATGCGAAAGTAACTCTGTCTGTCTGTCTGTCTGTCTGTCTGTCTGTCTGTCTGTCTGTCTGTCTGTCTGTTACGCTTTCCCGCTTAAACCTCGCAACCGATTTTGATGCAATTTGGTACAGACAATCTTTAGACCCTGAGACAGAACATAGGCTACTTTTTATTTCGACAAAAAGAAATCCACGCGGACGGAGTCGCGGGCGGCCGCTAGTGTTTAATAAAGTCTCTGTCGAAAAACAGTTAGTGTTGATAAGTGTTTTAGTGGAAAATAAGATCGATAAACCAGATTAATTTAATAAGCTAATGTTACGCCTGTTCGATATCACTACGAACTTCGCATTAAGGTTAAAGCTAATTTCTTTTACATTAAGCGATGAAGGTTCGTTTTGCGAGATAATTTATCCTTTTTTGCATTTATACTATGCTTTTGTATTAGAGAACAATGGCCTATAAATCCAGGCACGGTGCGAAGCGACCATAAGTATTCTATTCGGACACGCGCGGGTTACCACTCCGGCGAACAGTTAATGAAACAATATTCGATTAATTTCATTTAAGGAATATTCTACTGCACGGATCGATGATTACAGATTGGATGGATTAAGCGACTATGTATGAGCTCGGAACAAAGTATTGCATGATACTTAGCCCTGTGGGACCACTGCCGGAAACGTCCCTTTTTATCGTATAGGGAGGCAAACAAACAAGAAGGTCATCTGATGGTAAGTCATCACCGTTGATGGACATCATCAAACGCACAAGGAAGAAGCGTAACCTGCCTTTAAGCCCCCATACCCTCCTCAACTCAGCTCTGGCGACCTTACTCACCAGCAGAATCATAGCACAACAGTTCTTTCCAACTTGCTTGGTAGATAATTTCACAGATAAAGTAAAGTTACGCCAACCATCTCCCAAACTATCTAAATAATTCAACTTACCCGAAAATGGTGCAATAAAACCTAATTCTTATTTTAAAATAACCTATCGGACTACTGAAGCAACTTTCAGTACCTATTTACAAATACCATGACCCCACACGAACATATACATATGTACTTAAGACTGTCAGTCTTTCAGTCTCACACTCTCACTTAAAGAACATAATACATCACCAGCGGCACTGCAAATAATAACAGCGATTGACAATAAATAATCCAAATTGATGTTAATTTCAACATTTTCTTAGATTCAATGGTTCTTAAGAGGTAACCCTCACAGCGTGTGTGGGCATCGTAACTCAAAGAGCTCTGTTGTTTAGGTTTTAGATGTAAAAAGAACTTATTTATGAACATTTACTTTTTGAGGAACGATAAAAACTGTTGAACATATTACAATTAGATTATGAATAGAATGCACAACGAGGATAATTTGGCTTTTTAGACCAATTAATGAGTTCGTAAAGCGCCACAGACAGATCATAATTTGCAAAAAGGGCAACAAACTACATTGCTTTCGCAAGTTTTTAGAGGGACGCATTTCAAAAGTTTTAGTGATCTTCAACCAGCATTTTGTTGCGCGTATATTTAAGGAGATGAATGCTTATAAATTGTCGCACTTACTAGTGAGGTATAAATAGATGCGTAATGTAACCACTAACCAATCACTGCGATCAAGCCAATGAATTCAAATCGCCAGGAAGTCTTTCAACAAGCACTACGTTTATCTACGTATTAGTTATAGTTTGCTGGGGGACATTTCCTGTTTAATCCGATGTAATTATGTGGACGCATCCGACAAAACAAAGTGCTGTGACGATTGTTGACATAATTCAAAAGTGATAATAGGTGATAATCTATTGTTTTCAGTGTAACAATGTTCACGATTACGCGGACTTTGGTAGACATGTTACTTTGCCAAAAGATATTGATGAATTAGTACCTAAAATCAGTTCCGTAACAAGCCTTTTATGCGCCCGGTGCGAGCTTTCAAAACTGCGCCCCTAGTATCTACCAGTCTGGTCATTTCTGCGCCCCTCCAGGGTCTGCGCCCTGTGCCTGGGCACCGTTGGCACAGCCCTGGTTTCGGCACTGCCTAAAATATCTTCATTATCATCATCATTATAATATGCAGAATAAGAATATAAATATAGATTTATATTCTTATTCTGCATATTATAATGAATCCGCCGAGCTAGTGGCTCAAAGCTACACATAGGTGTAGCTTTGAGCCACTAGCTCGGCGGTGAGGGAAAACACCGTGATTTCAGTTAGATCTGAATGTGTAACCATGATCCAATCTGTCTGGTTGCCCTCTAAGGGTTGCGAAGGTCTGATGGCAGTCGCTTCACTGTAATTATCAGACTCGCCAAATCCTGGATCCTGGTCAAGCGGACGCCGCAACGAAACAGGATAAACGCTAGGAAGAAGAATATGAGCGTCAAGGGGCGTGGAACTTCACGAGAGACGGCACCTGATACGACCGTAGAGAGATCAGGCGCAGAGAACAACGGTTTAATGTGCCTTCCGCAGCACAGAGGAGCCCGAGATACAATTTGCAGTCACCCATCCGATGACCGGCGTCTGCGAAAGTTTAACTTTAGCAAACACTGCACCATCGATTTTATTTCAAATTCCTATCGTACAAGGGTAGCGACTTTGCTTTGAATTCTAGTTAGTAGTTAATATAAAAGCATGTAGGTACTACATCCTTTGATACATAGTAAATTAAAAATATCAAATACTATCGCACGCTATAGAAAAATATTTTCAAAGTTTTGTAACAGGTTACTCGTGTCGTTTTATTATTCATTTCATAGGAATGTACGCTTCTCCTTCTCCAATAATATTATAATCATACCAATGACATAATTCTGTGAAGTCCAATTGATGTTGTCTTCTGGTGTCACCTGAGTATGCTGTTTACTTATTATCATGAACCTTTTATTTCTCGAAAATAATATTTCGATAAAATAGCTTTCGAAGTCCGATACTAATTCTTCGATCGTCTGTAGCGAAAAGGATTACATTAAGCTCAAGCCTTCTACCCATCCTGCCTTTAAGAGGTAGAGAAGTTTAAATATCTTTCTTTATTTTATTTAACAATTTAATCAAAAGAATACATTGTTTGTTTGTTTGAAATTTGACAAACTATTCTCACTAGGGCTGGGATACATCTTGACAGGACAGATCGATGAATCGGTCAACAAGGTGGGCGATAACCCTGAAAGAAATGAAAATCGCATATTTTTGGTGGGTAGTGCTACGTTGGTCGTTTACTTTTACTTCAGACACCCACACACGGCTGCTGGCTTTACTGAGTATGTAAGTACTCTAAAGCGTCAAAAAAATGGTTTTGGGTTTTAGAAATATTTAACTAATTGAAATCTCCAAGATATTTTTAGTTGTGAATACGATGAATCATGCAATAGAGACATCACAGCCCGGCTCGTGTATTGTTCTGCACTACACATAGGTACTTAAAACAATACACCTACCTACCTAACGTTACGTAACGAAGGATCTGATAAATTACGAGAAAATTTTATAGGTCTATTTGGAAATACAATAACGTTTTTATTTGTTATTGCGACCGTAGTGAAATTTTACAAATACGATTTTTATCGACGTTGTATATGTTACTTATAACAAGAGGAAAACTATGTTATTTTGTATAGGTAGGTAAAGAAGAGCGACATAATGTCAGCTTTTCTCACCCCGCTGAAACCGTGATGTCCGCCTGAAAATAAAACACGAGACCACAATCCTATTCGGAGCTAATGCAAATAAACTCCCATGATGGCAATTAAGCTAACCATCAACCGTGTTCAGCTATCCGGAAATTTCCCACACTACGCCACAGCGTAATTCGCATCTTTGTCAGATACCGGTCATTACTATCAGCAAATTAGTTTCCAGGTTCTTTATTGCTGAATGAATGAAAACACGTGTGGGTCACGTTTTTGCTCGACGAAATAAGTGATATTTTTAACTCTTTAAATAAAGCAACTCATCACTCAAATGGGGGGTGGAGTCTTGACACTCAAGTCTCAACAATGGAACTCGGAGTAGGTACACATATTTACCTCTATTTACTAAACTTGATTTCAGATTCCGCGTCCTTGACATTATGAACTGCTGAGTTAAGATGCTTTTGTTAGTGTCTGAATTGATGTGTGTAATTTCTTTCCAAATCATTATTGTTTCGAATGACATCCTACTTCATCGTATTTTTTTGTATTGTTGCGTAATATTGTGACATTGTTTCGATTTTGGTCTTGCTAAGTTATTTACAATTGTCTGAATTTTATTTCAATTCTGTTTAATTATATAATTTTGGTCCTTATAAGAGAAGTAAAATCTTGGCATTTTTTTCAATTGGCTTCGTGACATTATTTAAAATTTTATTAAGGGTTGCTGATTTTCAGTCTCTTCTAAAATTTGTTATTAAAGCACTTTTCAAGGATTTAATCTGTCAAAACACTGACCGCAAAAATCGCTAGTAGGTTGCGATGATACGTGAGGAATTTTTAACTGTATGCAAGCATGCAAATGCATCACAATTAAAAGTTCAAACAATGCACTATGAATACATGTACCTACAGACGTTGTAATAGTGGTTACAGGCGCCATATGCTCTTCCATCGCCATAAAAGCAAAATGCGCTTTGATTTGTACTCGTGTAAATCTTCTTCATTCCAATGGAATAAAAGTCATTAAAATGTTTTCAATTAAACCCTTCAAAATGGAATAAATTGAGATTTCAGGAGTGGTAAAGAATACTATGTATAGAGACTCCTCGAAGATTTTTTTTCTTATACGCACTCTTTTGTCCATGGACAGGAGTTGCCATCTTTTACTACCTTCATATTCAAAAACCGTGTTTTAAAATCATATAGGTACAAATCATTACGGAGCGACGAACAAAGCTAGTGGCGTATCATTTCTTAGATAAAAAGATAAAAAAACACTAAATTATCCACCCTCTTCCCTCCATGTTGACGTATAGCTTTTCTTCTTGATGTCCACTCTACACGTAGTAGCAAAGCAATGCCTCATTGGCCCCTTTACAGTTAGTTCAAACCCGAGCAGGCACGCACTACTTGATGCTCTGATTAGGGGCACAAAATACTACTCACTTCAATAGTCTATTATTCTTTCTATGCAACTGAAACTTACAATACATAAAGTCAAACGTCTGTAAGCACGCTGTGTGAAAACTACAAGTAAAAGTCTCGAAAATTGCTTTGAAAATGACGTCCGCCCGCCGCCTGTAGGCATGGTGGCTACGAAAGTAGGCGTGCCGCATTTCCATACGCCCACCCGTCTACGCAAACGTTCTAAGCAAGGCTTCAACTGTTTGGTAAATTAATTATAATTATTGTGTTCACACATTTAACTTATTAATTAAATAATTAAATAAACATTTTTTCAAAATGAAGACTTGTTTAAGATGAGCATTTAAGTGTCCAATAATTTGGTTTGCAGTGAAATGCTGTGTCTTTTGGTGAGTAAGGTTGCCAGTGTCACGAATGTCCAGTGTCGCGGATGTCCATGGGCTGCGGTTATTGCTTACCTTAGGCCAAAAAGGACCTTACTATCGACCAGATGACTTTAGTCGAATTCTAATAAGAGTGACTTCAGAGAGTGCGATTGCATTACTTTCAAAGTAAGAAACCCACAGCTCCTAAAGATACAATTCAGTCTTAGAATTTTGTCTCACAGCTTATCACAAATTTACCTTATTGTATATTAATATAACGAAGTATCAGTGAAAGCTTTGCTTTGTTTAAAGCTTAATTCACCTGCAGGTGACTATTTGGCATAACTCCTCAACTGGGGAAGGTTAAATAGGAAAGGATCATTTCTGAGATATTTCGTTAATATTTTGAGCAAAACCCTATTGGCTGCTTACGACACATCTCCTTTTGGTGCAGTCTCACCCTAACTCCAGTGTGATATCGTTAACTTATCGCTGTAAATGATACCTACATATTAAAAACAATACTACTTTATACAAGCACTTCCTGTGTATATAATACGTCTGGCAATCTGTCTAGCGAAGGACACCATTTCATGTGAAGATAATAAGAGTCATCATTGATTACAATAACAACGTCTTGCAATCGTATTTATCTGCCTTTTATACTATTTATATCTAAATGTCGTCGTTTCTTTCTAAGAGAACTTAGCAGTTAAGGTGGTAAATGTTCGCGTGATAGGCTTTATTGGATCTTCTTCCTTATATGTATATTTATATTGACAAATGTGTAGGACAGACACCCTAGTATGAACTAATTATCTATATATATCAGGAGCCATGTGTGTGTGCAAAAGGTCTGTGCCTAGGCAATACTGTTTTAACATTGCTAGAATCGATTAATACTAATAGATCAACATGGCGTTTACTTTATCAAAAAAATATATGGGCGATGACCCGCTCACCCACCAAATTCACCCACTGGATGGGTAACTTGAATTTTTTAGTTGGGCACGAAGCATGATTTCTTTTTAACCCTATAATATACCTTAAACGAATTTAAACTATTTATATAAAATAATAATATATTAAATAATAAAAAACAAAGTCACTACCCGCTGACCGACCCTGCGTTTATAAAATTCTTTGACCTCTAAAACTACGCGTAAAGGTATAGTTTTTTTTTAGTAGTTCATATAGGTACCTACTGGACATAGCTGGGCACCGTTAATAAAATAGTTAACTTCGTTAATCGTTAATCCGCTACTAAAAAAGTAAGCTTCGTTAAACGTTAAAGCGTTATATTTCGGAAGAATTAACGCAAGTTAAAGTTAATCGTTAATCCGTTAACTACTGATGTGTAAAATTGCATTTTTATATCGTTGCGTTAGTGAACTTATAAAACCTGTTGGTTGGTTTAGGTTCTGGAAGTTAACAGGTCAGGAACAAAACAAAATACTTGTATAATTCAAATATGTGTAATTGAATCGTCGTGCATATTCCCATTCATAAACATTAACATGTTGAAGTTCTCGTCTGTAAGCGAGCCTCGTTTTGGTGTTAAAATGTTTTTACCGTGGAAAACAGACGTTCTACAGCAGCGCTTGATGGTATAGCAGTATTGTATTTAATAAATAGATTTATAATACAAATATCTGTTCCCCGAGAAATGCAGCATCGTTAAATGAGTCTTTCGATTTCATGTCTAGCCACATTTTAACGAGACTTTACTCTTTAAAGAGTTGGAGCTTTTTGGTTTTTCTATAGACTGAGTGACAGAATTAAAAAGTCTTCCACGTCATCATCGTTGTTACTCGTATTGCTCCCTTGACTCCCTTCGCCATGCAAACTGCATGGCTAAACTGTCTAAACCTGTTTTTTCGCGCCTCGTCCCGTGGAGCCGTGCGGTAAATAATAGGCATTGTTTTAACGATTAACGGACTTCTGCATAATTAACGGAAGTTAACATGTCCGTTAACATTTTTGGAAGTTAACTTAAAAGTTAATCCGTTAATCAAAATGTTAACTTCGTTAATTAACGATTAACGGATTAACGAGTTAATGCCCAGCTATGCTACTGGATAATTCGGCTGTTACATCGTAGTCTACATATGACTAGCTCAACTCAAAAAATACTTTTATATTGTGTCTTTGTAGATTATGTATGTAGTTTCGGCCGCAGAATTTGGCCATGTCCAAAATTAAGCTTTCAATAATTTCGAATTGCGCTAGTCTTTAAGGTAGTGCAGTCATTGAACCAGTCATTGTGGAAGAACCAACCGAAAGCTTAAACGTCGTGGAGGATTCCAGCATCACAACCATGAGAAGCAAGGCAAAATAATGCGTAACGCATGTCCAACATTTAGGTGAATTAGGCGGGGGTCTGTGGGACTATCTACTTTCCATGATGATAGGCTACCCATTAAACTTCTACTACTTCCTCTCTCGAAGCTGTAATTGGCCATTGAGAGACCAGGGTATTTTTCTCCCCATTGAAGCAAGGGCGTCCTATTACCTAGGACCTAGTAAGTGACGGATTAATTGCCTAGGGCATCAAGTCTGGGGGGGGGGGGGGCAACAGAAGAAGCACCAAATTCTCGTTGACATACGGGTTGGGGGTCCCGCAGGCGTGGATTGCTTGGGCATCAAGTAGTCTTAATCCGACACTGTACCTAGTCTTAGCATACATCTACACTTCTACATCTACATCTACACTAATATTATAAAGATGAAAAATGAGTATTTTTGTATGTAACGAATGAACTCAAAAACTACTGGACCGATTTGAATAATTCTTTCACTGTTGAATAGCTACACTCTTCCCGGTGAACATAGGGTACTTTTGATCCCGTAAATGTGGAGGGAAGGGGATGATATTTGAAAAAGAAATTACGCGCGGGTGAAACCGCGACGGGAGGCTAGTAAAGTACTACTATAAATGTAAAACTGACCTAATAATAAAATGATGATATGGGAAGTGATGTCCTTCATAGTCATTTCGAGTAATGATAATAGCCAGCATTGTGTCAGCCCACGGCCGCACGCTCGCGACGCGAATCATTCCCACCAATCATTTGTCCAATTAAATTTGCAGTAAAAACTGCAAATATGCTAGCTTAGAGCCACCATAAATATGACCATGTATTTCTATACTAACAATACGAATGGACTATCACGATAATCCTACTATACTATTATAAAGGCGAAAGTTTGTACGTATGGATGTATGGATGTTTGTTACTCTTTCACGTAGAAACTACTGAATGGATTTGAATGAAACTTTACCACAATATAGCTTATACATCAGAATAACACTTAGGATATTGGAAATCGAAATCCACGCGGACGGAGTCGCGGGCGGCCGCTAGTATTTTAAATAAGTATTGGTGAAAAAACAATCTTACCATTTAGTAGGTGCAGGTATCTTTACCCTTTTAAGTATTAAATGAATAATTTTTATCTTCTTAATTGGTTGAGGTTTAAAATGAGAATAAATTGGCTGCCTGTGTATAAATAAATAAATATAATATTTTCTTGAAACATTTATCAGTTTTATTTTGATACCAAATTATTAAACATTTATTTGTCTTGAAGATAATTTATACATAACTAGCGGCCGCCCGCGACTCCGTCCGCGTGGATTTCTTTTTTTCGAAATAAAAAGTAGCCTATGTTCTGTCTCAGGGTCTAAAGATTGTCTGTACCAAATTTCATCAAAATCGGTTGCGAGGTTTAAGCGGGAAAGCGTAACAGACAGACAGACAGACAGACAGACAGACAGACAGAGTTACATTCGCATTTATAATATTAGTTGGGATTAGTTGGGATATCAGAAATCCTCAAACCTGTTCAGTTTAAGTTATCGAAACCAATATTTATTTAATGATTAACTTTCTTTAACAAAACTGGTCATTTTTGCTCATATAAAAATAAAAACATTTTACCAGCATTTTATTGCGAGTATATGCGAGATGTTTTTATGACTTCCAGATACCTGAATGCCTAACATGTTATAAAATGACGTTGCCTGTGTCGAATTCGATGCTAATTAGCTGTATGAGGACATTAAGTTCGTAACTTGTTTAGATTCAACCTCGCCTCTAAACCACAACAAGGTGCATCACCGAAGATATATTTACATTAAATAAATTAATATAAACGTCAATATTTATAATGCTTTGGTGCCTTGATGTTCTGATGGTTTAAGTATCGTAATCTCGAGGTCCTGTCTTTGATACCCAGGTTGCCAAAAACGTGTTTCGGATATTAAAAAAACAGTCCGGGTTTGTGATTTCATTACGCATTTTGGCGAGCTTGCAGATTAAGTCAAAGCGCATATTGGTAAAGAAAAAAACATTTTTTTTTTTTTTTTTTTTTTATGTCATAGGGCAGCAAACGAGCAGACGTATTGCCTGATGGTAAGCAATCAACGCCGCCCATGGACACTCGCAACACCAGAGGAGTCACAAATGCGTTGCCGGCCTTTTAGAAGGGAGTACGCTCTTTTCTTGAAGGTGAAGAGGTCGTATCGGTCCGGAAATACCTCAGGCGACAGTTGATTCCACAGTTTGGTTGTGCGTGGCAAGAAGTTTCTGGAGAAACGCACAGTGGTGGATTGCCATTCATCTAAAATCATGGAGGCCTTCTTCCTATTGTGGGAATGACTAGGGTGATACTCGCTTTGTGATCGGGTCTTCGTCTGATTAAGTCTACGGATATGCTTCTGGGGCTTAAAAATCTCGGACTTAAAAATCGGGAGGACTTTGAGAATAGAGAATGTTTAGCTTCCATCTTCACACGTGTAAAAACTAGTTTTAATCGTTAGATACTCTGTTTAAATTATTCAATTAATTAAGGCCCCGTACTAGGCCAATGACAAGTTCGATTTTGCCCCCACTTCCTCATGCCCCGCACAAATATTTCGCGAAGTCAATGATCGCGCGGAATCATATTCGAAATTTGAAATTCAACATATTTTATCTCCAAACACATAGGGTTCCCAAAAATATGGTTTTGTACGAATTAAGTGAACATCTCTTTTAAACTTTTAAAAAGAATAGAATGCAATCATATTTTCAATACTATTATTATAAAGAGCAGAGATTTGTATTTTTGTATGCGACGAGGAAACTAAAAAACTAATAGACCGATTTCAAAACTTGTTTTTACATTAGAGAGCTTTATTGTTACATACTAACTCAGATAGGATTACATAGGCCATAATTAGTTCTATTATCTCCCCGTGCAAAGCCGGGACGTGCCGCTAGTATGTGATAAACTTGTTTGTCACATACATATTATTTGACGACCCGCTTGGTGTTATTGGTCAAGATGTTGCCTATTACACAAGAGGTCGCGGCGGGTTCGATTCCCGCACATGACAAACATTTGTGTGCATGAACATGTCTGTTTGTCCTGGTCTGGGTGTTATATGTATCTATTTAAGTATATTTGTAATACCACTGTTGATTCTGATGTCTGTAACACAAGTGCTTAAGCTACTTAACACGGAGTCAGATGAATTGTATGTGATGTTGTGAAATATTTATTATTTATTATACTAGCGGCAAATAAACAAAGTACTGCAAAAATTTAAAACTATATCATATATGTATTATGAAATAAATGAAGAATTATTTAATTATATATGACGACCTGCTTTGTGTTATGGTCAATATGTTGCACAAGAGGTCGCGGGTTCGATTCCCGCACAGGACAAAAAATTGTGTGCATGAACATGTTTGTTTGTCCTAGTCTGGGTGTTATAATCGTATGTGAATGGTATTTCAAATTTGAAACTCGATATTTTAATGTATAATAAATGCATACAAACCCAAGTTTCGGAGTGATCCATGAACATACCCTTCTTTACCAGACTACCAAAGAAAATAGTGTAATCTACCTGCCTACCTACTGTAAAAGGCTAGTAAATCCTGAGTGCTGCAAATCCTCAAATTTGCTGGTAGTATGAAGATACTACCAATAAGAGGTGGCAAGTCTTCACTTGCCACCTCTTATTGGTAGAAGACCGAGGGTGCAATCAGAGATTCATAATACCGCCTTTTATCGCCATCATTACCCAGTGAATGTACGTTTAACTATTTCAAATATTAATGATAGGTACTTATTACCTACGACCAATCTCATATACGTGAGTTAGTTGAGGCATAATTTGTCAAATTTGCAAACTGCCAATCTGTTAAGGCTCTGACTGGTCACAAAAAACATCCCTTACCTGTATCCATCAAATAGTCTTTCTTTTAAAAGTAGGTACTAGCAGGTTATAACATCGTCTAAGATAAATTGTAGTCAACTTTGCATGTTTTCACGCAATCGTGTTTTTGAGTAATTAGTCACTAGTCCTGAAGCTTGCTGCATTTCAAATATATGACTATACTTAAATTGTTGTTACAAAAGATAATTTTTAACAATCAATCATTTAAAAAAACTAATTAACACGGAGTTAGATCAATGTCTGGGATGTTGTGAAATATAATGTTACGTGCTGTCCTGTGAGCGGTTGTTTACATTCGATGTTCAACAGTCTACCAATTCTTGAAAAGAGGTAACAACATTAATTTGAATGAGGGACTAAACTTTGGACACAGAAAAAACAGTGTTTTAATATTCAGTAATTAAATTAGAAAATTTAACGAGGCTCACCTCGAGTCCCGTTTTTGAACCAGTATTATCAGATTGGACAACTCTTGGCCAATGTTAGGCAACAACATATTTTGAAGTATTGCAAAAGAAACTCTAAATCGGCTGATGAATCAATTCGTTTTATTATAGTTTTATGTAATCTTGATAAGATGTAACTGATAAGTATTTTTATTTTAACCGCAAAATGGGTTTACTTGTTTTAGTTCTGGTACTTGGACAATGTTTTCTTTTTCAGAATCAGAATCAGAATCTTTATTGCTTGCTCTTCTTTTAATTTAACCTACTGTAAATTTTGGCAACAATGATGATCTGCTGTTCTGCCATTCAAGTAATTTTTATAAATGAAAAAGACAACATTTTTGGCCTGGACAGGCTTGGATTTAAATCAACGCATTATAAATAAGTGTTCTACATTAGGCATTTCAGATTTACAGCAATATTCTTTTAATCCATATATTTTATTTCCACTCAGTAGTATTCCTGATTAAACTTGAAAAATATATTCATACAAAGATGGGTTTTGGCTTAGTCAACACGCTTGCTCACAAAGATTTGTGATCAAAAAACCGGGCAGTGTTCGGAAAAACCGACACAAAGTTGCCCTAACCTGGAATCGAACCTTGCACCTCGAAAGCTAGAGATAATGCATACTTTAAAATAAAATAATATCCATGCGTTCACTAATTTCGAAATCGTAGAATATTATCGATGGTTATAATGTCAAAGGGCTTAAAGGACATTTTGGCGAAAATGACTTTTTGATGCAGTCCTATAGAGCTTTTTAAGCTCTATCGATTGGTATATATAAGGTTTTTCTATTCCCAATATTGAGCAAGATATTCACGGTCAAAAATCAGCCATTTTTGCACTTTTGGATTAAAGGACAGAACAATGGTTTTCTGGCCTTTACAGGCTACACACGTATAATTTTAGTCGCAACTGTTAGGCTTAAAGGGCATAGTTAGTCTAGCTAAATAATTTTCTTAAGGCTTAAAGGACATTTACTGCTACTGTTGTATTAAATTAGTATCCTTTAAGCTAATTTTTTGTAGGTCATATTTCATCTTATAAGTGACCATGGTGCAATGAAATGTATGAAGTTTATATGAAGTTTATATTGAATTTATATATTTTTCATCTGAGGGAGTATTATCTATCATTATAACTTATATACTTGTGTGATATGTATATATACTATATTTTTTATTTTTGTTCCTGCAATTCAAGATTTAACTTTAGAAGTTTTTATATTTATGTATATTTTAATATCAAGAAATAGCTTGAAATAGAGAAAGTATATTATTCTATCCTCTCATTTGTCACAATTGCCCCATATTGAATCTGTGAAAAAGAAGACAATGCCAATGTTTGTAGGGGAGATGGCGTTTTTCTGTTTTGCTCGCGTCCATCAACCAAATATGGAAATTTATATTCTTGAGAGCATTCCAAACGATGTAAGCTAAGGCAGTATAGCTATAACCTGAGTCAAAACTGAATGTGACATGCTAGAACTTTTGCACTTCCATTGAAAAATGTATGAAGCAAGGAGTTCTACGCTGTCCCACTCAGTTCGGACTGAGTTTACAGCTATACTACCTTAGCAAATATCATTTTTAATGCGTTTATTCTATATTATGATGATTTATTCTATATATGACAATATTAAAAAATTGCTGTTAGTAGCCACCATGTTCAAAACTTCTCCTTACATGATAATTTGATGGACTAAAAACTGTCAAAATTTATGTTTGCAGTGACTACTTACAGTAGTGGTAATGAGTAAAACTCAATTTCCAAAACTCTGTGCAATATATGAACTCTTTCATATATTGCACAGAGTTTTGGAATTTTCTAAATAAATAAAATAGTAATACCGTCGTTAATGCGTTTCTATTCTTTCTTTTTATATTTCAACTTCTCAATAATTATTACAATTTCAAAGCGAAAAACGTTTTAAGGGACAAAATTATGTTTGGACCATTTAAGAGCAGTCCTTTAAGCCATAGTCGACAACTACTAGAAAAAAAATGTTAAGCTTAAAGGACAAAATGTTAAAATTACAGTTCTTAAAGGACATCTATTTTAGAAACTACGCTATCTAGAATGTATTAGACGGTCGCATACAGTTCGGCTCGAAAAAACAAAATCAATGGTCTTTAAGCGAAAGCAATAGATTTTAGACTTTCGCGTTGCATTATAACATTAAAATTATTTAACGGGACTAAACGCGATATTTATTTTGTAGTATATGTATACTACTTACTTATACTACAAAATAAAGTATACATATACTACAAAATAAATATCGCGTTTAGTCCCGTTAAATAATTTTAACGAAAGCAATAGCTTTAAAGACAAAAAAGTTGTGTTAATTTTTCTACTTTTTTTGTTTTTTGGCTCTCCTGAAAAGTGGCGATTTGTCCTTTAAGCCCTTTGACATTATAACCATCGTTATGTTCTCTCTATGAAACCAATTTTTGTTTATAATTTTATTGTATTTGATTATCATTCAAACATAAAATTATAATATTTTAAACATCAGAGCATCTACATACATAAATATTACTACCACGATAGTATTGTCTAAATCGACAACCCTGGTGAGACACTCGAACGTAGGTTTGAAAAATGACATGTGATCGTCTTTTGTTTCACGCGACGACGAGCGACACAGCCCCCCCGTCCGAAGGCCGAAGCCGGACTGAAAATTAAATGAAAATGGCCGAGCGTGCAAAATATTTATAGTTTTTAGTCTTTTTTTAATGATTTTATTAGTAATTGAAAAAAAAAGAAGTATAAACCTCGCTTTATGTGATGATTATTTATATTAAAAAGTTTCAAGCTTTGTTTTACTGTATCACCTGAATAATGACGATTCTTTTGGTGATTTAGAGGCAACTTTGCAATTTTTTTCTATCGAGAAAATTTTATGCAATCGTGTTTTCGTTAAATATGAGACCTAGTGTAAGTCCTGAACTTTGCTATATCTGAATTTCAAACTCTTGTTTCCAATAATATAGAAATTACAGCCAACTATCTAACGCAATTTGGACTAGTACGGCCCCTTAAAAGGGATCATGTTCTTCTAGATTCGAACACACTACCGTTCTTGAAACTTGGCATGAATGAACTTACTTGGCTAGGAAAAAAATTCTTACAATATTAATTTAACATTTTTTTATAAACTAAAGTACCTAATCAAAATCTTTGAGCGTGCTTTTCAAAAAAGCTGGTTGGTTTTTGTATTTGTATTGTGTTGTATTGAATGATTAAGGAAAATTGACACAGATATCCACCAATGTTAGCGCTAACATTTGTTCCCTCTTTTATTACGCATCCCAGGAAAATAATTGACGAAAGGTGTTGATCAATGTTGGCATGTTGGTTTAAAATTATGCCTGCCGCCTGCCTCATTGAAGTATTGGTAAAGAAAATCGGAGGTAGAGGGTTCAAATCCCCCGGAGACCACTTTCACTTTGTATTTATTTTCCCTGTTTGGTCAGGACATTGCAGGATTGAATCACCTGATTGTGCTTCGGAAGGCACGTTAAGCCGACTTTGATCCAAATGGTCTGGTTTCCATTTTATTTCTGAGGTCAGACGACAGTCGAATTGTAATAGGTAACCAGGCCGGTTAATTCTTGATCATATTAGAAGCGTACCTTGGGCTCCGCGGCAATGGCCAAGGATGCCCGGAAAAGCGCTAAGATGATGATAATACTGCGGTCAGCAACCCGCCTGCCTAGTATTAACTAAGTAAGAACTTGAACTGGCCTCCATCTTGGGGACGTCTTCGTCCGGCAATGAACTGCAAAAAACAGATGATGATATTTTTGTTGTTTCCTTAAAAATCCGAATGATACCTTAGAAAATTCGACGTGCTTTTTATTTCCAAAGCTGGTCAGTATTTGCTAAAGCCGTTGCAATTTATGCTTAAGGAAAACGTTCACAGGAATGCAACATTTTAATAGACAATATCTCGCTCAAACATTTGTTTGTTATTGTGCGAAGTAAGGAAAATTGTGTTGAAATATTTCATTGATAACTGTAAATTTTGTATGTAGGTACTGTAAATTTGCCTACCACCTACGTATTTCTCTGGGTGGTAAAGTGGCTTGGAAAGAGCTTGAATATCTGCCTCCCTGCCTGAGGTGTCACTGAAAATGAACACTTACTCGTAGTTAGTCTCAAGGACGCGGACGCCCCGATTGTCTAGTGGTTTAAGTACCGGGCCGTGGTCTCGTGGTTCGATTGCCAGGTCAGGCAAAATTTTAGACGGTGTTTCCGAACACAGCGCAGCGTTGTTTTCACTAATGCGCATTTTGCAAGCGTGGAAAACACGATTCCTAATGCTGTCTTGGAATCGTGTTGATACTTTCAGTCTCAAGGTATTTTGTTGATAGTGGAAGAGATTTCCGGCATTACTACCTATCATAGGCGTCTGGCAAGACATGGTGCTAACCAAAGGAAAGAACAGGTCATCTTGTAAAATAAAACGATAAGCCGTTTTATAATCAAGTAACTTACTCCACCAACACACACAATGCACAATAGCAGTCGTTATTACACCATTTTGTCAAGACACCAATTAGAATACCGTCACTTATATTTGACAGGATTATTGTAATGAGTATGAGATTATGGGAGATAAATTCGCTATATTAACGGTCGCGTGTTCCACTAATAAGTGCGCTTTGATATCCAGGAAGTGGCGCATTTGATGCACATGATACTGAATCGAGCTTTATGTACATCATCACGTGTAGATTGCTACACGTTTCAAGCTAATTTGAGCCTAATTCTAATAGTGATAAGGTTTAACACCACAGTTTTATCATGAGGGTTTGAAATCTAGTGCTCTTTGCTAGTGGTATAATGAAGGAAGGTCTTAGATATTTCATTGTCGGATCTCATACAAAGTAGCAATGCAATTGTTTGGAGTGTTAGCGCTCATAATATAAATTAATCTCAAATAATGCAGGCAAACAAGATTATTGGCAGCTATAGAAGGCGTGTCTCTTGGGGGAACATAATAAAGGAAGGTCTTGGATTACATGTGACTTTTGGATTTCTTACAACTATTCATTAAATAAGAGGGATGACTCTATTTATAGAATTTTATCTTTCACAACAAAGCAGGCAAACAAAATTATTATGTCAGCCATAGAGGGCGTCACCCTTGTGGGAGGGCGTGGAACTCCCTCCCACACCGCTACATAAAAGTGAAACGCCCCCGTTGATGACAACTTAACCGACGTTCCATGCTTTCATTTGTGACTAGTTTTCCGAAGGCTCTAACGGTATTAATGACAGGACTTTGTTAGAAAGATCAATTTTTCCGGGATAATAGTCACTTATTATGTCATTTTCATAAGACGCCGCCATTAATTACAAACGACGGTAAACCAGCATGAAATCTAATCTGTGTGTTTTTTAATTCCATCCAACCAAAAAAGTTAAAAACGTAGGTAACTGTATTTTATTACCACATATTCAATTAGAGCTGGAAAGGATTTACACAGAGTTTTTTATGGCATAGGCGGCAAACGATCTAGCTGGTCGCCTGATGGTAAGCAATCACCGCCGCCCATGGACATCCGCGACACCAGAGGTATAGTTGATGTGTTGACGGCCTTTTAAAAGAGAGTAAGAGTGGGTGTGAATAACAGCATATTATGGATACCAAGAATCCTAGCTGTTATGAATAAATGCGTCTAGTCTAAATAGGTCAACTAAATACCCAAGGCAGAAAACTGCTGCCATAGGAATACGAGAGCCCACAGCTCAAAAAAATTAAACTATAGCGTTATTCCTAGGAGTGCATGATGCTGGGTGACCTGCTCGGGGGCGTTGCTCCCCAACCCGCGCACTGCGAGCGAACCCGAGCCATGTCTGGGGACCACCTAGTTTCTCGTTTGGTCCTCCCTAGGCGCCAGCCCCGGCCTACCGCATCAGGTCGGGGTGCTTAAAGGACGGGTCAAACATAAGCCGCCCATTGGCGGCTGGCAGCGATCCGTCCTCATGCGAGCATGGAGTTTAATGGGTAGGTGGCGCAGTTTTTATGCGCTTGAGCCCCACACACGGCCGCAGGCTACGCTGGCCTGCGGGGTCATGGTGCGTCAATGCATTCCCAACGGAAAAAAGGAGTGCATGATGCAATATTTTAGTTCAAGCAAGGGTCTAAGGTCTAAGAGCCATGTGAGTTTTTCAAGAATGCTTCAGTTTTTCTTGTTGCAAATGATTTTGTAAACTGATTACAATCAAAGATTGATCTAGATATATACTTACATAAATACAAAGAGTTGAAAAGTGAATGAAATTTGGTTTAATACGCTATATACTCACTTACAAATATAACAATGACTGAAATAATGAAAAACACAGACAATATCATTTTATAAAACACACCTGTGTTTATATACGCAACGTCGTCACGTCGGTCGATCTTACCCGAACCGCTAGGTATAAATACCTACCGATGGTTATTTTGTAAAGAGAAAAGATTTAACTTTTTTTAGGGAGGCAATTCAACTTACGTAATCTTGAGTGATCCGCTCATATGGGGAAGTACCTCCACCTTGCGGAAGACCACAGTGAACTAGCACTTCGTAACTGTTGTGTTATGTTTCTGCTGCTGAATAAGGTTTCCGGAGCTCAGTTGGGGAGGGTATAGGGTCTTAAAGGCAGGCAACGCTTCTGCGACCCTTTTGAGGTTGATGTCCATGAGCAGCGGTGATTACTTACCATCAGGCGACCTTAGGTTTTCTTCGTGTTTTCTATCTTGTCTTAAGGAAGTACCTTTTTAGGTAATCATGCCTTTAAATTATCTGTGTCTCTTCATCAAAAGACACCTCTGACGTTTTATTTTAAAATTAATAAATCCAACATAAACATTGTGATTTTCGATGCGAATGAAAATATGAAGGCTATAAAGATGAATTTGCAAGTAGGTAAATGCAAGTAAATATAACTTAATAATAAAAAAAGTCTGAAAGTGCAGTTAATGAGCTGATGTTGAGTTTGAAAAGCCATAAAAATTACACTAATTGTTATTTGTTATTTTATCTCTTTCTCTGACATAAATTGCAAAACTGAGACTGCAAATAAAAAATATATCCCTATTTTTCGACAGCTTGTAAGTCCTTTGCTTTACAGGCACTACATCATTACAATGTTTCAGGGTAGTAGATATTCGTTTAAACACATTAAAACAAACTCGTTGTAAACTTTCACAGCCATACTTCACAGCATTACAAAGCCATACAAGACTACGAGGATATGTATGCTGCTAAGGGACAAAAACATCGTATTTATTCGTGAAAAATACTTAATAAAATATTTGCTTCAATCGTCTACCGAACTGATCCCTCTTTTAAGGAAAGAGGTTTTATTTTTGATGTTGATTAGAGCTAGCGGGATACAGGATGAGGATGCTTGGCAGCCGGCATGGATAGGTGGATTTCCAAACAGTATTTACTTAGATCATATTTTAACAATATCCCCAACGGCAGTTTTTAAAAAACTATGATTGTTTCATGAAATATTAATCTTTTAGCTGCATGGACAATTAAAAGTAATTTTCGCTACGCATGCAGTGTTTTTCGTTTCCACTGGTATTTCGATCAGGATAAAATGAGTTAGTCCCGGGAGCCGGGCGCCGGGAGCTGGGCGGCGAGGGCGCAGGCTGCGCGGGCGCGGGCTCGTGCGGCGGGGTGCGCTCGCACACCATAAAGTGGCCCCCGCGCCTCGCGGCCTTCAGTCCGAGCCGAGAACCGACACCGCCAACACGCTTTCGCGACGCCCACTCTCGCTACGAACCGCCGAGGCACAACACGCGACAGTATTTGTGAGCGAGTTGCGCGCCCTTTCTCTCACGCAGTGTGATCGTGCTTCGGTACGTGAATGCAAAACCGGACTACTCTCTTGACACGAGACACCGTCAGGGAATCCGCAGCCGTCTGGACCTCTGAAATTTCAAACAGGTGAGCCCATTTTTTTTGCACGGCGAATGTTGCATTTGCGAGTTGACTCGGCTGGGGAAGTCGAACCGATTTCGGTGACTTTCCAAAAGGTCCGCTCCTTGGACGCGCGGGTCGGGCCGCGGCGCCGCCCCGCCAGCGAGCGGCTGGCGGCTGCTTTTCGCAGATATATGCGTTGGCGTTCGGTGGATACTGGGCCGCTCTCCGACGAGTTGGATTACCGATTACCTACACTTCGCGCACGACGTTGTACTGTTAAGGTTAACAGCTTTGACGGTATTTGTAAATATTCAGCCAGTGCTCAGCTAATAAACATAGTCACGATGTTGGTGAATATGTTTCGTTCGAACCTAAAATTATGTATATTTTGTCCGTTGAGTATGGCTTATGATGTATGTCATAGTGAAAAGTGGCGCTCGATTCGTCGCGTACCTATGTTTGCTTCTTTTGTTCGCGCACTGTTCACCCGCGACTGGTGCGAAACACAAAAACATATTTTCATAACATCTACCAAACACGAAAATTGACCAGGAATGTGTATTGTAACTAAAATAGTCGAACTATCTGTATCTACCCACAAAACCGCAAATTCTTTATGAAAATTGCCATGTTAATGATTTTTTTGATTTTTCATTCATTTATGTAGATAGCCTAGATAGGTTCCTAGGTGTTATCTGTAAATTTGGAAATAATAAGGCTAAAGCAGCTGTAGGGTAGTTGCGCAATGTCTATTTCTCTGATTATTATTGATGAACAATACCACCGATAGTTAATGGGCACCTGTGCGTGTGCAGATTAGCGCGAGGAACGTGACTAAACGTCCATTCCGCGTTCATTAATAAAAATACCTGATTCGGTTGCTTCAGCAATCATCGAATGTACTTGGAAATCAACACTTGCAAACCGGTACAATGTACACTCATTCACGTTGTAATTGGCCAATTCGACTCGAAAAAGCACTCAAATCAGTTATTTTCAAGAAGAAAATGACCTAAAACGATGTATTTTAAAAAGATAATTTAATAAATTGATTGAAATATAATTAACATCTCTAAACTTTAGCAACAATCGTCGCTAAACGCAAAAATTTGCTACCTACCTACGTAGAGATATTCTGTAGAACAAACTACCTATTTATTTACCTATCTTTTCTCTGGTATAAATTTTTTTTTAATAAGTTTTTGTTCTTTTCTAAATTCTTGAACTTCTAAAAAGATTCAGGATCTAAAAATATTTATGAAATACTTTTCAAAGTCCATGTTAACATGAATTTTTAACAAAAGATCATACTCATTCACATATTATAAAAGCGTAATAAAACGAATGAGGTTTCTAAGGCAAAACAATTCGTATAAAATAAACAATCCAAAATTTAGTAAAGTTTTAAAAAATAATTCGCAAACAGTCCAATTTCAATGGCTGAAGGTCTCACAATACCTGCAAGTATTTAACTAGGTCACGTGTACTATTTTAAACGCAAGCCTCCACAATATTACATTTTGAGATGTAAATAAAGTGCTGTTTTTTAGGTTTATATAAATATGTATAATGTATAATAAAGGGACAGGCACATTTAAGAATCCATTTATTTATTTAGAGTATTTACCATTATTTTTAACAAAAAGAACATGAAAGAACATAACATGCGTACAAGTTTTCCATATTTGTGTTGGATGAATATGAAATTTAATGTTTTTCTGGATAGTAATTTGTTACCTTTGTCAAGCAAAACTTTTATAATCTGCATGATTCGGTTGCCAACATGATAGGTATTTAGTAAATTAATTTCAACCAATAATAATTGCATTGCGGTATGTTTCTACAACATAACCATAATATCTATTATAGTCGATTTATTAAAATAAAATGATTTGCATTCGGTGGGGAGGGACCACGTCATTTAACTTATTACCTTTTTTCGTTTGAAGTTCCACATCCATAAATATTTAACGTGGACTAGCAAGAAACAATTATTTTTAAACAGAATATATTTTTTTTGTTAGATATTCCGTCTTACTTGATTGATTGACAACACTCAACAACTTAACTGTTCACAGCGACATAGGTCGGTTAATAACTAATAATAGAAATACTATATTAAATCTGTCGATTTATTTTCGCTCTTTTATGTTAATTCTTGACGTTTAGATCCTCACTATTCATCACATAAAATAGAAAAACGGTTTATTTATGTAGCAAATGACTCATTGAAATAAATCTTGGCATAGAAATACGTATCTCTTTACAAATGTTACTTTTAAACTTTGCTCAATTTAACGTTTACATAAATCTGTAGTTGAGAAATCAATACTTTTTTCCGCTTCTACACCTTTTTTGTACAAAATCAATTTATACACGCTTTGGTACAAAATCAATTTATTTATTTACATTAACTTATGTGTTCATAAGGCCTTTAGAACAAGCTTCTTAGTTTGGGGTCAGCAAATACAAACCAAGATTTATACACCTAAATTTTAACGTATAATTATGATAAATCAAAACAACATTTACTCATTATGCATGATAAGAATATTGTTGAAAATCATTATACATTTAAAGGCGGAGTGAAGGATAGTCAGGCCCTTACTGTTATGCAGATTCTTGTTACTAGCGTTTCGCAATGTACCTTTTGAGGACATGTTTACATAGCAAGAGGTTGCGAAATTATCTAAAGGAATTTTAGCATCATCCTATCTTTAGACGTGGATTCTATTTTTAAATCAACAGTTGTTGACATCACTATAAGTTTATTGCTTACGGTTAATACTGAAATTGTCTGTAAGTTCATGCGACTGTTTTAAAACACACGGCTAGATAAAACACATGCCCCGAATTTTGGATAAAAGTCATGAATGAATGGGTAGTTACCCGCTAACCTACCATTCTAACCCACTGGTGGGTGGAGGGGTAACTCGAAAATTTTAGTAGTTCCCACCCACCCACCGCGTCAAGGCTGGAATTCTTTATCGATGTTAAAAATATATTTGACATCCCAAAACTATTATCCGAATTTAACATGTTAAATACATTTTGATATAAGCTCACAATCACTAAAATTATAAAACTAAACATATCCATAACGTCATGGGTTGGTGTCAGACTTCGTAACTCCACTTATTTTATTCATATTTAATAAATTAGAGGAAATAGATGTAGAAGTACCAATATTTACGACATTAAAAACCTAATTACATTGCCGTAATACCAAAATGTTAACAATTATCATGAATACGGAAAACCACACCAGATTGATTTAATACTTAATTATCTATTGCACCTTAAAATCTGGTAAATCGTCGTTATTTCCTGACATACTTAATTTATATAATAGGTATTTCTAATTGAACATGTGATTTGTAAGTTACAGATATTTTCGTCCGTATCACAGTATCCTTTGTTTCATTTCACCCAATATGTGCGACAACAGCACGTGATAACCGTGACTATCAAGTTTAAATAGAGGTAACCATAGATTTAAAACGTTTGATATGCCCCGAAACCAGAAAACAGAGGCATTATTTTGTTTAACATGACGTACATATAAACATGCTGTCAAAACGGAAAGGAGCGACAGTCCCTTAAAATTTTAGTGCCAATTTCAGAGAGCGTCCAACTATGGCGAGGGCACATCTACCAATTTTAATCTATTGAGGTAGCATTTAAATCCGGCTAGTGGTGTCGTTCGATATTTAAAATGCTGTCCAATATAAAGCGTAAACGATTTAAATGCGTCGTATGTATTGGAATTGAACTGGATATAACTAGTACAGTCCAGTTAGTGTCGGTGCTTGTCGTGAAGAAACTTAGCTTAAGTGTTGCATAACATGGTTGGGAGTTCGATTGCGCTCGGGTGATGCTTCAAGCATTTTTGTATTTACTGCAAACTTTATATCGGATTTTTTATTCCAATAATTATTATTTACCAATACACTGCTACTGGTAGTATTTTCCCTTTTAAGATGAGTGAATTTAATGTTAGCTGTCGGTGGTACCTAATACCTATCTAGAATATCAGCTAGAGAACCTGTCAGTACTTATGTAATAGTAAGTGTTTAATCTGGTCATTAATATAATTTTGGAAGGAAATGTTATCAACGTCGTTACTTAGTTAATTGGAAATTAAGGACGTTCCTGTCATTTTTCTGCTTAAATAAAATTGGTGTCGTATAATATCGTAACTTTTTTAAGTCTATGTAAAAATATGTTTTAGGCCTTGTACGAAAGTGCACTTTACATCAGTTTTCACTAGTTATTGTTCTCATGCTTGAATAGGTAATAGTTCTTATCGGTGGTTATGACTCACAGACCTTTTTCTTTATCCGAGTGATTGGAAAGAAAGTTATTAAAATCTAGAAGCCAGGAATATCCCCGCTATTCACTTTTTAATTAAAGTTTCACGTGATAAAAAAATAGCCAATTTTTAGATTTATTTGCCAATCTAAGCCCAAACGAAAAACGCTTAAAAAACTATTAGCACGACCAAAACTCTCACTTTAAATACCACTATATCATTAGAAGCAAAATATAGCCTAAATTAATATTAGAAAGTAAAAAGTTGGCAAAACTTAGCGCGGCTATTATTTTTTTCTGGTTACGAGAAGATACCATCTCGTATGAATGCAAGTAGAGCTGTTGAGAATGACCTTGACCTAGTTTCGAATCCAGTCTGTTTCGATGGGATAACGGTCGATGCACATTTGTATAAATAAAAAGTTAGACACCTAAATACGACAAGTTTATTTGCTCGGACACTCGACACACTTATTTGAGTCATTAGCTACATTCAAATAACTAACAACGGATATTGAGAACGGAATTACATAGGTATACCTACCTACTTCTACAAGTTTGGCCGAGATTTGTAACGGCAATGTCCAATGTAAGTTAAACTATTCAATTCACACAGGTTTTATTTGTTCCTCAAATGTTACACTTTCAATTCGCGTCGTGATAATTGACACATTTTTTTTAACAAATGATCAATATTTATTCTCGAGGATAAATCCGAAGGCTAAGTTGACAATTCACACACAAAGCGTTTTTTTAATACCTACCTAAAAAAAATTGGACATCATGTTATGCGCCAAACAATTTAAAAGTTCTCATAAGAGAACCTTTCTGTTGAAACAAAAAATACTCACTTCATATTCTAATAGATTGGCGAGGCGCTTTTCCACGAGTTCCAGAGATTACTGTGTTCAAGCAAATATATATCCAGGTCGCGGGCTTGAATCCCGCTAGGGGCAAATGTTTGTGTGATGAACATCAGCATTTGTACTCAGGTCTTGGATGTAAAAAAAAGTTTAAGTACGCCTATCCGTTCACTATCATCCATAGCTATACCAAGCTTCAAGCTTACTTGAGTGCTAGGCAACTGGTGCATTGCTCCAAAGATTTTTTATTTTTACGTTGAACAGGGAAGCATTAGGAGCGATGGTGTTCGCTATAGTCCTGGTCGCAAACTGGTCGAAGTCCAGGCTATTTCGGTCTCAGACGGAACGGCCAGGAACCGGTCGGCTCGGAATCCAAGTTAAGCAAAGAAACTTGTTTACCGAGTGCGTCGCCCGAGAGGATTTGGCAACGTATGTAGGCAAATGCACTCACCACAGTCAAGGCCCGAAGAATATCTGATCTCGCGTGCAGTTTGCACGATGCAACGAGATTGGGCCGGAATAGGAAGGTTTTATAGTCGTACGACACGACTAAAGCAGTGAGAACCAAACATTAAATAAATAATCGGTAACCTACATTTTCCCTAAGAAGGGTTTAAATTCCTTATTTTACCTTTAAAATTTTTACTACGCAATCGATCAAAAGAACTATAATTTATACCACATAATATAATAGTCATGAATATATGTACTATGTAAAATATCGTATTTTGTTATGTAATAAAAAATATTTTAATTACCTTTCGAATGACGGCTTCCAAAAAACTGTAGGTCGCGAATACATCATGTATGTACCTACCTACGTAGGACCCCGGTCCTTTGAAGCGTACGTGGCACCAAAGCCAACAGCGCAGAAGCTTTTTGGTAACGGTCTGTTCATTGGTCATTTATTTTCTTTTCTCGATTAGAAATATTTGCAATCAGCAGTGGAATAGCCTTGCAAAAAGAAACAGCTAATTCAGAATTTATTGCGCTTTTGAAGTTGAGGAATGGTCTCGTAGTTATATTAATGTGAATGTATTTGTATAAGAACGAATTTAATAGAGCGTGGACTGACACGCATTCGACTCGGATACATCGGAACATTTTCGCGAGACAACTTTATTATTACTTTAAGTATAAATACTAAACATTTCATTGTTCGATTCGTACTCATACATCTACATCTGCGAGCTAATATGGCGATGCCAATGGTAAGGTTACCATGATGGTGCAGCATCCATTGTCACTTATCACGGCTATAAGGGGTCCTCTTTTGCTTACCTACGATCGCATGGCTCGTCATGGGAAGTACCTTCACCTTACAGAAGACCGCAGTGAAGTAGCACTTCGTAACTGTTGTACTATATTTCTGCTGGTGCTTAAGAACTCAGTTGGGGAGGACATGGGGTCCTAAAGGCAGGCAACGTATCTGCGACCTTGTACGGTTGTTGATGTCCATCGGCAGTGGTGATCACTTACCATCAGGTGACCATATTGACCGACCGCATCCCTAACATTTGAAAAAAAAACATAATGCGGAGAGGAAAGACAGAAAGAACATTTTAAGGCCAGAGTAATTAGGCACCCTCGACCGTCTCATTGCTTTCCATCAAGTAAGATTGCGGTCAAATACCCACTTTTTTTCAATAAAAAAAAAAGAAGAATAAATTGCGCCATTGTAAAAAAAACCTAGCGTTTGGTTGTGTTGTTCTTACTTCTCATATAAACAGCTGATGCTATTCAAGTATTCAATGTTGTGACCTATAAACAATTCTCCATGCCAACGCAAAACATTATTGTTCGTATCGAAATTACTCGGTTGATTACTTGTACACGGGTAATACTTCTGTGTTCAGTGTATAGCAAAAGCAATTACAAGCCTAAACAGACCGGTAAGGTTAAATGGCCAATTTTTTCATAAATATGAGCTGTTGAACGTTGTTATGCCGCATCCACACGCTTTACAAGGTTTCTATAATATGATGGTCTCTAACCATAACATAACATTTATTCACAAACGTAACAGATGAAGGGAAGAAAATATGCCAGAGCAATGAATACTTCCCTGCTCGACTACCAATTTTTATTCTTTTATTTATTAAAACTACTATGCTTTTTCCTGAAATGGCTAATAGTATTAGTCTCGCTATACTAATATTCTTTCGTGATTCATATAGTAAGGCTGATTCTATATAACTACCTCATGTAACTACCTCAAACCTTCTTATAAAAAAATATCTTGTTTCTTCACCGTTTATTACAGTGCGGTAGTACCTAGTACCTACACTCTTTCCTTGCCCACCGAACTCAAAGCTGGCTAACATAGTTATGACTTTTTTTTGTCCACAGACACTCACATATTCATGAACAAATTAGTAGTGCAAATATGCTTGAAAATGTGACGAATTGTCGAGGTCTAATGTGGACACTGCATTATATTATGTTCCAATAAAAAACCGTATAGGTACCATTTACCGTAGTCCGTCCGTACCTACATACTCTAATCGTGTTTAAAATATAATACGCATGATTTGATGTAGCGTGTATTTTATATGTTATTATGTAACAATTATTTACCTTGTGATATGATGCTTTATCGAAACAAGAATAAGTTTAACTAAAAATGTACTTTACCACTTTTTGGAAAGGACACTAAATAATAACGAATTCATTTGAAGCAACACACTGTTTAAGTATGTACAAATAACGGCAAATATACTAGGACACTATGCCAAATAATATTTTCAATGTTCAAAAGTTATAAAAGTAGCACAAAATAAATTATGGTTATCCGGCGGTTAAGGATTTATGCCATGAGTATAACAAAAAATATACTTGCACTTTATACACTGTAAATGAATAAACTAGGTGATAGAGTTTGACTCGAGGATTCACTCGATCGATTTTGTTGACTTTCTTGAAAACTTGCGTATTAACATTGACTTTTTACTTTCTGATTTTATTACATTTCCACTGAATATTTCACCCTTAAAATATTTGCAGCATATTTTGTTACACCCTATATAAATAAAATAGGTATTATTGGTTTGTTAAAATTTAACAGCTACATTTGACCTTAACCTAATAAAAGTAACTTTGACTTGTCAATAAACTGCCCAAGTGTATACTGATTGATATTCTTTCCCGATCGAATGATTTTATCTGGCCATTCATTGTCCTTTCCTGTTCTTGCAGTTTTCCTATTGTTTTAATTATCTTTTCACGTAACACCTTTTCAAGTATATTCACGATTTCATTGGTTAATTTCCGCACCGTATGACTGTTTTGTAAATTGTAAAGAATTTTCTAGAATTTGTGAAACAGGATATTATGGGCTTCTTTGAAAATGTTGTTGTTTGATGTGTATTGTCTTTGGATGGGTTTCAATATAGCGTTATTGAAAAGTGCCTTTAAATAAATGAACTAAGAAAAATATATACTTAATGTTTAATGTGTATGTCATAAGAGTTCGACAGTTTCGTAAAAAAAAGATTTTCTGGTTTTGAATTCCTTAATCATACATATTTGAGTAGAATAAAGATTTAGCAAGAATTTGACAATAAACTCAGCTGACATTATAGTTTTGAAGCAAGCAAGGAGAAGCTACTACGATAGTCGAGCATTATGCCAGTGTAATTTATGTAATTATACGAATGTTCCGGTAAGTTCGGCGTTAATGGAACTCAATAAGAACGTTATGCTTAGTTAAACCATTTACTATTGTTCATCGCGACTTATCCTCGAAGAGTTGGTCAACTAAGTTTTCTAGACAACATTTTAATTACTTATTAGAACGTGATCGTATAATAGCAAAAATTGTCGATTATTGAAAATTGTTATAAACTTTTATTTTTCTAAAACATACAAAAAATTCTCTGTATGAGTTTTAGAAGAAAATCAAAAAATATTATGCACGGCATGGTACCGAAAAGTTATATTAATAGGAAGAAGTGAACGAGTGATTTACAAATCAAGGCAAGCATGAACAACTTTAATAAATGGATTCACATACAATACAATGAAAATTAAAATAATATCACTGTTTGTTTATAATTATCTACGTTTCTAGAGCCGGAAAATCAATTAATTTTCTTACGGAATCACTCGTTTGTTTTACGAAATAAGACACTATTGAATCCCTGCTAAGTAAACTTCTTAAAACCTACGTTAAAATCAGACTTATTATAACATGAAAGGTATCTTTATTCTTTATAAAATCTATATACAATGGGTTCATATCTTAACCTAGAGCAAATTAAGAAATAACCTTCGTTATGTCGAATTCAAACTTCATTCAGGATTAAACGATTGTCACAGATACGGTAATTAATTAGGTACTAAGTTAGTGATACTAATCGATAAATCTCACTATTGTTGGTTCTGCATTTTCAATACTACTTTTTACTAGTCAGTACTAGTTCGATAGTCTGGCCGATTTACTCGTATTTATTGCCTCCAAAAACCTCTAAACTTGTCACTTTAATTGTAAATCGTGCCATCCGCACACTACAGTGCAGTGATTTTAAGATAATTGGATGAAAAAAAAACCGCTGTTTTTTAAATCTACTTTGTAAACTCGTACTTTTGTTTCATAATGTAAAATGTTTTGAAAAACTTTTTTAGCAATATAAAGTCACTTTGGTGCTGCACTATAGAGAGTTATTTTATCTGAATATGTTAAATTTACTACAATTAAACAAAAACTAATGACGCGGCGCTTAGGACCGCGGTCCCGGTCCCAATAGCCTTCCAAGTGACTAAGTGACGCTCTTCAAACTATTATTATTTAATCACAATTTGTTTGAAAACTGATATCCACTAGTCAAAACTTATTCTAAGCCACAAAGTAAACGTCAAAAATGATAAGAAATAAATTGATCTAATAGTTTCTAGTAATTTACAACATGGTCTGGACCGAACTTAACGACGAAACTCATTAACAGATAATTTTGCCCATGTTCTGTCCTTCAAGTCTATCACAACATGTAATTTTAATCATTACATGTCATATTTGTGAATATTCTTGAGACAAACTAATTAATACTTAGATAAAAAACCGGTTTTAGGATTGAACTAAATTGATAAAAGTTGGACTTTTAATTTGTCTTAGAAATAGAATGTAGGATTTCCATGTCTTAAGTAGAGAAAAGGATCTGACTTTAGGCAGTAGACTCCTTCCGCGTGGATTTTGGTTTCCGCACACATAGTGATATAGCATAACTTAAAGCTTCCTCGACAAATGGACTGTCCAACACAAAAATAAATTTTCAATTCCATCCAGTAGCTTCTGAGATGAGCGCGTTCAAACAAACAAATTCTTTAACTTTGTTATATTGTTAGACGGTAATATGAATTTTATAAATATACTAGCGGCCCGCCCCGGCTTCGCCCGTGGTACTTGTCCACTATTTAATGGATGATATTATACATAAAAACCTTCCTCATGAGTTACTCTATCTATTAAAAATAACCGCATCAAAATCCGTTGCGTAGTTTTAAAGATTTAAGCTTTCATCCCTATGATTGTATGTCCCTACATACAACACACATAGGGACAGAAAAAGCGACTTTGTTTTATACTATGTAGTATTCAGTTTAATAAAGTCTCCGAGTTTCCGCGTACTTTCTTCATTAGAAAGCATTGACAATAGTGATAAAAAGATTTTAGTATTTCCGTGTAAGATTCTAATGTTCCTCGTTCTGTGTTTATTAGTCTTGGGTCATTACTTGGTACTTGTATAAGTTAAAGCACACTTCAACGGTCACGTATGTTGCTACACGTTGACCACTTATACTAACGTCTTATCGAGAAATCGTGCTAATTATAGCTACGACTGGAACATTGAAGATGGAAGGAGGAACTGTTTTTTATATACTCAACATATCTGTTAGAAAAAGGCGTAGAATTGGATAAACACAGAGTAGTTTCAGAGAGATTTTATTTGATATGGCCCAAAAACAGAAAAGCATTATTTTGATAAACGTGACCCTCGTCGGTTACAAAGTGAAGGGACCCTCGCTTCACATTAAAGAACCTATGTCAGAGCGCTTTGAAGTATGGCGAAGGCGAATTAAACAATTTAAATCTATGATTTAAATGAGATTATCACAAAGAGCAAAGACACGCACTTAATTATCAGAAAGACAGTGACGACTTAATTGTTTCCTAATAGGTTGCATCGTATACAATTTACACAGCGCTATCTAATCTACAAATCTTGTATTAGTACCAGACTTATTAATGGACCAATATTCGTCAATTATATCCTGGTATCCTAAACCTTATCATGTATGTAAACTCAGTGAGCATGTACACAAATGTTTGTGTAGAAGCCAACTAAAGCCGCTTTAAGGGGCCCCTTAAACCTACACGCTGGGTCGAAAGTCCCAGGCGCCGACTGACATTCCTCTCTGTTCCACGCGATGGACCCGGCACCCGCACGGAGAATCCATGGATAGCTAAGAAGTTCGTCTCTCTTAGGAGTTTATTTTGAAAAATCTTATATTTTTTAAATCAATATACGTGATGAGTGTTTACTAGTCGTTATTCAGACGTGTCAAGGCACCTGATTGAATAAACACTGCAAGTTTCGATCACGTCTGTTATCGGATGTCCTGGTACGGAACTTGGGCGGAAAATTCAACACATTATAAATTATGGCTGTTCGTTAAATGTCTTGTGTCTTCTTGATCAGCAATGCATCAGCATAGGTTTATATACTAACCATGCTATGCAGACGGATTGGTCACCACAGAAAACCATTTAAATCCAACTACATAATTGTCCCTTATTAAGTGCCTTACCTTTGTGAGTATAGTATATCTATTCTAATATAATCAAGCAGAGTTAGTTTGTGTGTTTGTTTGAACGCACTAATCTAAGAAACTACTAGTTTTAATTGAAAAAATATTTTTGTTTTGTTTAGTACATTTGGCGAGAAAGGCTTTAAGCTATATTATATAACACTATGTGTGCGGTAACCGAAATCCACGCAGAAGAAGTCGTGGGCAGTTGTCGCAAAATTAACATAAGCCTTTTAAATTTCGTTAAAAATTGAAGCAATAATAATTTCATAGCGGCAATTTGTTATCACAAATTAGCGTCCATTGTTTCTGATATACATAAATATCAGCTAAACGAATAAATCGACATCAATAGATCTTATCGTTTAACATCTATCTATCCTTAAAACCATCTCCTGAGGCCAACTGCTCATGTATTAACATTCTAATTTAATCAGTCTGTGTTTCCTGCTGAATAAACAGTTCTGTCACAGATATCTACAGCGAATAGGCATGTCTCGACGTACGTTTGCACTTGGCAGTATTTTTTTTCAAGTGAGTCTGATGACTCGATGGTCTAGTGCTTTAAGTATGAGTTCTTAAGGTCGTGGGTTCGATTCCCGTGTCGGGAAAAGTATGTGTTGATTTTTCTAAACACAGCACGGGTTCTGATCGCCAACCCGTATTTGGCAAGCGTAGTTATTATGCTAAAATCCAACTTTGTAAAGAAAACGTATTTCAAATGATGGAGGCCTTTGCCTTGCAGTGAGACATTAGTAGTAAGTAATAACTGAGTCTAAATCACGTAGAGCGCCAGATACAGATATTTTCCGAAGTATCGCTAATGCGTCAAACTGAAAATATTCCACAGTTAACTGAACATGCATATCAAACTCGCCACACGAAAATGTGTAAACATGACTAATTGACCGTGACTAATTTAATATCTTTACTATGTTGTAAGTAACGATGTTACGAGCGATGGTGGCCTAGTGGTACAGACCGCGCCTCACATATGTGAGGTCCGTGGTTCGAATCCGGGCCCACACCTCTGGATTTTTCGAAATGTATGTGTGGATTTGTGTCATTACCTTGGCGGTGAGGGAAAACACTGTGAGGAAACCTGCACATTCAGATAGTTTCTGACTTTAGGTTCAGTTGGATGTGAATTTGTAACCATGATCCAATCTTTCTGGGGAGCAAGAGGTTCCCTCTTAGGCTTACGAAGGTCTGGTGGTAGTCGCGTATTATGAGTATGTAATTGTGTTTTTTTATGAATATGTAATTGTGTTGTAAGTACAATACATACAACACAATTACATACTCATAAAGATATCCTTATTATAATATGTACTTTTTGACATGTCTCATCTACGACCATGAACGAAATAATTTCACTTGTACTAGTTATCATGCCCAAACCACATACAGACAAATCTTTGAAGATAAATAAATATGTACTTCCTATACCACTTATAATACAATTAACTCACTTAGTAACAAACGGACGAAGATACCTTTCCAACACTGTCCATTATACGTTACATATATTTTACGATAATTTTACCATTATAGGTACCCCATGAAATGCCATTAATATGCAGTTAATTAATGTATTCTATTGATAAAGGGAATAACAGATATAATCTTACAATTAATAAAGATTAAGGTTTTATCACTTAAAAGCATAATACATCCTTAAAGTTTATTTATGGCAAAGTAAAACAAATATTTAAATTATCCTCCTATTAGGAATTAAACAATCTTTGGTTATAAATTATACCTAGCTATGAATAGTGGTCGAAAACGATTAAGGCAAAGTAAACCTTTTAAATATGTACATACGCCTCAATGGTTTAAGTGCCTGGATGTGGTTTGGAAGTCCAGGGATCGATTCCTGTGTCGTGAAAATTAGTTTCGAATTTTCCGATTACGGGCCGAGATTGTTATCACCAAACCGCATTTGGCGAGCGTGGTAATTAATCGACAACCCGTTTTTTTAACGATACCATGATTTCAATTGAAGGACGCCTTTGCCTGGTAAGAAATAATAGGCTGATACTTTAAGCCTTTAAATCAAGTTGAAGTTATTTCAGAGTCGCTTCTGGCCGTGAAGTATCGTTGGGAACTTGCACTAAGTAGGTACTCGCACACCTGCCAACGTCATGACGTTTCCATTGTGTTACAATAATCGTCGTCGTAAGCCAACGTTGATCGTTGACTAATGACTGGCTAAGACGCCTGGCTTGTCTCAGGCTATAATCCATGGAGTACTTACCAATCACCATCATCATCAACTTGTTACAGCCGCCACTTGGTACGGTCCTCTGCTGAACGAAGGCCTTAATTCCATCATCATCCATACCATTAGTTACATAATTTTTACCCTCGTGTTCATTATCGTTTGCGTCCTCAGCCATTGCCTCGGAGCCCATGGTACGCTGCGACTATAATCCTGAAATGACCAGCCTGGTTATTGCAATGGAGCGACTGCCGTCTGACCTCCATAATCTAAACCTACAAGAGAAACCAGACAATTTGAATCATAGTCGGGACATCTTAACTTGCCTTCCGTAGAACGTTCAAAGATTATTTTAAAAGAAAAAATAATTAACAAGAGCTTAGTCGCGCCAACGTCCTCGGAAATTCCAAGATCCTTAACTGTTTAAGTTTGTATACGCAGACAATAGAACTGGTGTTAAAACATAATAAAGCAAATTATTTCTTGATATAAATCTATCTGAGTCAGCTGTTCATGGAAGAACGACAATAGCAGAACAGCTGTTATATTTAGATAATACGAGAACGTTTCCGAATAAACGATGATTGCCCTGCTCAATGTAGTAAAGTGCAACATATGTAAACCTTTTCTGTCTTCAATGGAAGAGGTGCAATATATGTAAACCTTGTTGTCTACAATGGAAGAAAACAAACAAGGCAAAATACAGCTTGTTAAACTAATGAGTTTGTAGATCTTTTTGGAATGGACAAAGTAAATACCTAAGGAGACGACCGTTAAGTTGGCATAGATAACGCCGGCTGACATCGTTTGGAACGGGGCCTATTGAAGCGAGATCTAGGATGGATACGGATGCAAGACACATGTAGGGATGAAAACTTTAAAAATACCGATAAAAATATCCACATGTTCGGATCAAAAATATTACAAAAAAATGTATTATACAACTTTTGTTAACCATATTTATGAGCAAATAATTTATTTTTTAATTTTGTTTCTGCAATGGCTGGCATGATTTCAAATGGACATTATTAGTAAAATTAGAAAATAAATTAGTAATTGCCATAAAATCATTTTAAAATTACAAAGAGCTTAGCGTCTTATTAGAGAAATATTTTGGTTGAATAACTTCGGAAAAGCATTTCTTTTTATGCAGTACTGCTGGAAACCGTGTAAAAACCCTCATCTATAAAGGTAATGTTTTGAATTAAGTAGAGACGGAACTATTTGTATCGACACAATCTCATTTTTGATAAATCGTTGCAACCCTAGTGATGTGACGCAAACCGTTACTTTTGATGTGGTCGCAGAGACCAGAGACAGATTGTGTGATTAATTACCGCCAAGCTTCGGACAGTCGGGCCAAGGAGTAACAACTGTGTATCTAATTACTTAGATGACCCACTAAATATCCTTTATACTACATCTATATTAGCTCTATTCTTATTAATAGACAGTCGATTAACATTGACTAGAATACCGGTTGCGATTTTGACGCAGCGACTAATGTATTCTGCTTGGGAAATGTATCTATATTACGAAAACTGTTTTGGTTGAACTGTGTAACTTTGTTTATTCTAAGAGCCGCAGTGGAACATTAATCGGCTTTTAAGTTCCTAAAAATATATTTCGAGGAACTAATTTGACGCATGCGTTAAAATAAACATTGGTTTATAAGGAAAGTTTACGCCAATGGAGTGTTAGTTATGAGATATGAACCAAGAAGGTTTTCAAAATTTCGACAAAATCACAACTTATTGACCAATCTCCCAATCCTTACTCGGGAGACAATAGTACACCTAGGTAGGTACAAAATAATAAACACTATTTAGACGATTTTAATTCCAGTAAAATTATGGCTATTATTATACCTCATACCAAAACCAATTACTAATGCAAGTCTGGTTTTATACGATAATTTGTATATTTAAGTGGTATTAATGAAACATGTCATTAACGAAAACTATGTGCATATCGCCAAGGTCTTAAAATTACGTTATCAAAATTATGGCGACAAAGTAATAAAGTTAAAATACACTTCGATTTTATTGTTTCTTTTCCAACTCTCGAATGACGATAACACTGAACAATGACTACCTCGCCGTACTAATAATTCCATACTTTGTTCATGACAAATTAACCTGCCATTGTTTGTTGAAATTGCAAGCTTTTTCATATTTGTATGAGTAACCGCGATATTATTTTAGCTACCACATTATTTCTTTTAACAACATTCCGAGAAATATTTTTCTATAGATAAGACACGTACTGGTAAATAAACGAAGCACGTGGAACCACACGCCTCATTAACTGAAGCTAGTTATTTTGCTGGTATCAGCGCCAAGTGCATACGAGTAATTTGATTGTAACATGTGTCTTGATTCTTCCTCTATTTTGTTCAGTGTTCTCCATAAATGCATAATCTATACTTATAGCATAATAAAGCTGATGAGTTTGTTCGTTTGTTGGTGATTTTGTTTAAACACGCTAATTGCAGGAATTACTGATTCGAATTGACAAATATATTTTTCTTGGGTTGGCCATTTGATGAGGATGGTTTTAAGCTCTAGCTTAAAACTATGTGTGCGGAAATAGAAATACACGTGGACGGAGTCGAATCAAGGCAACATAACCTCTGATAGGCCTACCTTTCTGAAGGATACATTATTGAAATCGGCAATAATTCTGGTTTCTTTTCAAATATTAGAAATTTCAATGTTACAATCATACGAGTTTTGCTGATTTCATGCAATTTTGCGGATATAACTTCCTTCTACCTTCCGCAAAGTTATAAAACTGTAATAAAACATCAAAATTTTTCGTTAGCATTCCGTTAATTATTATTTCAATTTGGTAACCGGACTGATAAGGTTATTAATTAGGCATAATTATTATTAATAATTTGGATCATTTACTTATGCGTGAAAATGAAAGTTGCTCTCTCTCTGTAAGTTACATAAATTAAGAATATTTTGATTTTATTTGAAATATGTTTCCAACATCAAGAAAGTCAAAGATGGAACCTTTGCAATTAAATATTTAAGGATAACTAAGTGTTATGGAATCATAATATATTTTCACTTAATTTGAACAAATCCTTACATGATATTATGCACGTATACTTTTGCAGTTATTATAATACTAGCGACCCGCGTGCGGAGCCCGCTCCGCACGGTTTTTTCTACAACGTTAAGCATGTAGTACACAACTAAACTTCTTTATAATAATCACTATCTATTCAAAAAAAACTGCATTAAAATCCGTTGCATACTTTTAAAGATCTAAGCATACACAGGGACAGTTTTGTTTTATACTTCGAGTATGCAGTAATGACCTATAGAACATCATTTATTATCATTCGGTTCGCTAAAAAACACCAACACATTAAATATCCACAGGTGCAGTTAGTCATCTTTTTATTGATTGGTATTTCGCTTAATCACCACCGTTTTTAAGTACCTATGGCGACCGCAAACCAAAGTTGAAGGCAAAACATAAGTTGGACTCACAAGTCTTGTAGACGATAGGAGCAACGACTTTATTTATGGCTAGCGGCCGCCCGCGACTCCGTCGCTATGCCAACGAATAGGAGTTATCCTATCCGTTGGCATAGCGACGTGTGTGAAGTGAATTTAGGTACCGCATCCTTTGACATGACAATCAGGGCTTATCTTTTGCTTTTAAGCAGGCAGAGTGCAGCTAATATATACTGCTCCTGCAAAAAAATGTGTGTTGCACCTACGATTTCTTTCTTATCCGAGAGGTGATTACACAGGGCAGGAAAAACATCAATCGAGATGAGATTTTTTGCATTTGGGCAAAGTATGAATTGCTAAAACAAAAAATACAGATTCTAAAAAAAATCTGCAGTGATAACCTACTATACGATGTTTAGTTACTACTCATCATTAAAATTTAAGAGCATTGCTCTTGTCGATAAAGCAATCTCCTCTCTTCTCTGGACTCTGCGAGGTCTTTAACTTCCCTATACGCCTTAACATTAAGCCTTTCCTTTATTTGTTGGGTGGTTGGTCTGCCTTCTTGGTCTTCCCTTCCCTCTTCATCCTTCTACTTTCCCTTCTAATGTAGACTTTACTAGCTTGTCATGGCTTATTAGGTGCCCTAGCATTTTTCCTCTTCTTATCTCCATTGTTTCTAACAGTCTTCTCTTCTCCTTGACCATATTTACCTATGTGTATTCCTATTTGTCACTACATAATACACAACTTTGAGTCCAAGAAAGTTTTGTTCCGACCGAAGTGTAATTGTTAACGAGTGTCATTCAAATATTAATGTATGCATATTTTAGACACCGTCACGTGTTGTGACACAAATTGTTAAAGTTAACCTTATTAGAACCGTTTAGGGTACAAATTAGCACACATTCTAATTCAGAAATGCGCGGTCCATCGTTTGTTACTGGTAATATGCAGTATAATTAGACATACGGGCAGTTTCTTATCAGGTAAATACCATTATGTTTGGATGTCTAGTTTAGCTACGTGATTTATTAAAATATGTACGAGTGAACCAATTGCGGTAAGTTTTTTTAACATGGCTGCCGCAACATTATGTTTACCCCAAAAAATGGACCATTGAACTGTGATCAAATGATTCTACTAGGTGGCTTAGCTCTACACAAAGAACTATTTTACACACTGTCAAACGGAAGCGAGCGTAATATGAATGGGACAGTTGGTTTATTTGTGCAAGTGGTGAAAATTATACTTAAATACGTAATAGAGCCAAAAACTGTGATAATAACAAATTTTCCAAGTTTCTTCCTTCTACTACATTCAATCTACGTGATTTACAGCGAAACACGTCATTAAAGTTATTTTCAGAAAATAATAAGAATAACAAAATTAACGTGACGAAAATAGTTCTGTAATTTCAGCAAAACCTCTGTAGGTTTAAAATAAGTGACTATTAAAATTATAATCGTGGTTGTTGAAATGTTATGCAAACGTCAAACCGTAAATTGTACGTGGATGATAATAACACATCAGCCGCATTAAGTTTTGAGTGAGTTAAAATAAGATGACTTAGTCATCGCACAAATAAATTACAATCTGACCATAACTGTAAATTTTCCACAAACGTTCTCAATTTATTTTCATCTTATTTACCTAAACGAAAAATTTTTCATCTACACGTTAATTGAGCTTCTTTATTTGCTAACTTGTTTTTACCCGCGGCTTTGCTCGTGTTATATAGATTTCAGTTTTATCCCATGGAGGAATTGAATCGGGATAAAAATCCTATCTCCTAAGTCAGTCTTTCTGTGAACCGAATTTACAACTACTGAACAGATTTTGACGAAATTTGGTTCACGCTGAAGCGTGTTCGTCGGACAAACAACAAAAAAACCGGCCAAGAGCGTGTCGGACACGCCCATGAAAGGGTTCCGTAGCTAAAAGATGGCCCGACCGTAGGTTTAGTAAGGGCAACTGCACGTCATAAGTTGGTCGAGTTGTATAAAAATAACTATGTATGATACAGAGTTCGCTATAGTTTTCGTTGAAAGTACTTACTTGGAGGTATACAGGACATTTTTTTCAGAATTTTTGTAATGGTATTTCAAAAGTTAAGGGGGGGGGGGGCGCTCTAATTTTAACTTTGTATGTATTAATATATTTTATCTCGAGACTGGGGTGTTTGATCCACATGGTTTCAAGGCAAGTTTTATTGTATTTAAAATACCTTTTTAACGATACCCCACACGATGGGGTAAGTCGAATTTTTTTTTACTTTTCGATGTATGGGAGGGGGGTAAAAAATAATTATTTTTCGATTATTTTAAAAACCAATTCTTGAATTATCACTATGCATCTCTCCACCAATTTTCGTGGCAATCGGTTCAGAAACGGCGGAGAACGAGCCAGGACAGACAAACAGACAGACAGACAGACAGACATGACGAAACTATAAGGGTTCCGTTTTTGCCATTTGGCTACGGAACCCTAAAAACAAACTTTAAAAAAATTCAAATTAGTATGATTAGTATAGTAACCATAATACATAGAAATAGGATGGAAAGGAACAAGAATTGATCGGCAAACTGCATGGCATTAAACAGAAATGATGAAATAATGAAAACAGTTACAGCAGTCTTCCCTTCAAGTTATTTAAAGCAAACAATAATTTCTTTCTTTCCTTATTTTTTATACCAAAGGTATTCAAGTGATTGTGATAAGCTATTAAGGTCCTAACAAATAATATAAATACCTGCCACTTAGCACGCGGACACTTATTGCGTAAACCAATATTGGGCAAGTACATAACTATTATAATATCATTAGCACGAGTTTGTTGCTTCTAAAATGAAGATGTGTTTCTCAAATAATAACTAGTTTGCTGCACAGCGTCTGAAAAATCAGGAATTGTTAAAAAATTCTTATGCAAGGAAAGTTGTTAAGTCGTAATAGTAATTTTAAACTTGTGGGTGGCCTAGGATGATCAACATAGGTTAGAAAGAATGTGAATTTTAAGTATGTATTTAAATATTATATTGTTATTTTTACTAAAAAAGTTTTCGATGGAAACCACGAATGAATTGTTTTAAGACAAATATGTAAATAGACATCATTTCATATTGTAGGTCGATTACGCTAGGTGCGAGAGTGTAAAAATAAAATAACATATTGCTGTAAGTCAATAGACTTCGATGCCTACGTCACACCAATAATTGTATTATGTATATTCGCTGAATGATAATGGTACGTCACTAAGTAATGTGTGGAACAATTGAAAAATTCAAAAATTAAGCCACGCGTCGGTTTTCCACCTGAGCAAAACCATAAATTATGTCAGATTCTATTGGTATTGTCAGAACTCAGTGAATATTACACAATAAGCGGTTTGGTTACCAAACGGATGTTCTTTGCTCATATTAAAGTCTTTTGCTTTTTATTGAATCTACGTACGTCTATAAAAACATATAATAAAATTTAGCTAAACGAGCCCTAGTTTATTAATAATCAATTATAATGTCGGCATGTGTATAGAATTTAAAATGGGCATTTAGGCCATTTTAAAGCTTTTTGCTTAAATTATAGATTTATAGATTAAACATCTAACACCCAATTATTTCAATAAAACGGTGGTTTATTTTTGGAACCGACAGTCATTATCTGATAGGAACATTAATTGAAAATGTTTAGAGAAAACTAACATCGCTAATTAATAAAGTATGAAATTCCTACTTCATTAGGTCAGTAATAACAGGTTTCCTTAATTAAGTAATAAAAAAGCAATTTGAGGCAGTTTTAGAACAATTTCCTTAGAATACCAGATTATTGGAGTCTTGTTAATATTTGACTTGATTTAGTCAATGAATGTGATTATGAGATATTTATTCATGAGTCTCTAACAAAAGTCATTACAATAAGGATTTGCTTCGGGGGTTATTCAATCTAGTATGTGCGGTCCTTGTATGTACAGTCACGGGCACTGACAAGTATACAACTCGACTCTTTATCAAAGCAGTAAAGTTCATATTTGAATGAGATCGTGTAAATGTTAGCCGCGTGGCTGTACAGTCAACAAAACTGACGACCTCCTTTTGCCGAGGATTGTTTTCACACGGCGACAATACGCAATCACACGTCACGGTGAAACGAACCTAACCGAATCCAAAAATGCATTTATTCAATCTTTGACTAAGAGCTAGAGCAGTGCCCACACTAGCCTTACCAATTTTCTTTCATTTTATTGTAATGAATTTAGTGTAAAATTATTAAATAACTCTCTGTAGTGCACGAAAGAGTAATATACCTAATTATGATTTTATATGCGTGACTTTTGTTACATTGTTCATCATTAGGTAGTCTTTCTTAATCTAAAATATTGATTAAAGTGGCCAATTTTACACTACAGAGGATTATTTAATCTTATTAGCTTAATTTCATTACAATTAAATAAGAACGATTGGCGGCGCTAGAATGCTGACTGCACGCTCTTATGTGGGCCAAAATTTCTATCAATACAAAAATGTTGATACTGGTAATATGGTCTGAACTGCATAAATGGTATTTTTTTTGTGTTATGATAGGTCGTAAATGATAAATAACCGTTACAGCAAAAATATGTTAATGAATCTTTGATATTGTGTTACTGTGTCGGCATTATGCTAAGCAATCAAAAATATGTACAATCAAACATAATACGTAACTAATTAACACAAATGTATGCTCTGGGTTCAGTTAAAACCATTTGTATTGGCGCCTGGGCTGTACCTAATGAACCATCAAATTAGTCATCTAACTCAAAAGAAATATATTGTAGAATATGAGATAAACATCACATAAATTGATTTTAATGTAGGGTCGTCGTATATCCCGCTGCGTAGAATTAATTTATTCACAAGATTACATTTAATTTTATCTCCCGTGTTTATGATAAACGTCAATCCGACTGTCTAATGCAGGGATTGATATAATTGGTAATAATTACCTCTGATAGTGATTCGGCCAGTTTCAAAGTCAAACAAATTAAACTTTTACGATTATTTCGTCGGCTTTTAACGTTTCCGACTAACGATGTCGGAATTGCAGTCTCGAGTGTTATTTTCATTTATTTACGATTTTTTTTTTGTTCAATGTAGGTATATCAAAGTATTTAATTACTGAAGCTTTATGATTGCTTCTTATTCAGATGACACAAATATATAAGCTATACTTGTATGTTTTATTATGATTAGTAATTTTTGTATATTACAACAAAATGATTTGTTTTATGAGTCAATTGCTCTTAAACCGTGTTAACAGTTCCTTCAGTCATAATACTTAAAAAACCAAATACTTAGAAAGTATATGGTTATGTTCCACTAATCATTGTTACAGGCCGTCAAGTGTAACTGTTAGAGTCACCTAATAAAAAGTATTGTTTAGAAAAAGATGAGAACACGCGTGTTTAATACGTACCTTTACACGCACAATAACCACTGTATTCTAAAAAATTTAATCGTTCTATTCCATTCATCCTGCAAAATATTTGCAACAAACATGTTTATTCAATGGTTCACAAATGGTACACCCGCATAATGCAGGTATGTTACCTATCAGAAAAATGATACAACATTGGTTACGGATATTTATAGGTCTGTATGGTTTAACGAACTCATTTACCCTAGATTTGAGTACCTATTACATAATGCATTTGCCGATGTTTTTTATTTTGATTTTTTGTACTGATTGTTACACACAGATGATTTAGTTTTCATAGCTTACTATATCTTTGAAATTTTATTCTCAGGCTGTCATTTGATTAGAAGACTCATCTATATCTATACTTATAATAAATCTGTAGAGAGGTCAATTCTGTACATTAAATATATTTTCAAAATAACCATCAGGGGGTGATAAGTGATCCATACTGATGCCAAAAATGCAATCAGTAAAATTTTTGTCTGTCTGTCTGTCTGTCTGTCTGTCTGTCTGTCTGTCTGTCTGTATGTTCCTTATAGAAACAAAAACTACTAGACGGATTTTGACGAAACTTGGTACAATTATTCTTTATACTTCTGGGCATATTATAGGATACTTTTCATCACGCTACAATAAATTGGAGCAGAGTAGTGAAGGGAAATATTGGAAGAAACGGGAGAATTTACTCCATTTTTTAAGCTTTTGTCGCGTGTGCAGCTTTAATGGTTAAAGTTACATAAAAATCATGTATGACGGAATTGTTGTTCATAAAATTGCCTAAAAAATATCCCTTGACAGTATATGTCTATCTTTCATGGTTGACTCACAATAACACGTGTAACTCCTGATCCAGATTGGTTTGAACGCGCTAATCTCAGTAACAACTGGTTCGAATTGACAAAATCGTTTGTATTGGAAAGTCCACTTTACTATTTGTCGAGGAAGACTTTAAGCTATCTATAGTAACACTGTGTACGGAAACGAAACCCATGCGGACGGAGTCGCTGGCGGCCGCTAGTTTAACATACAACTTTGGCTCTATATTAGATCTGATAATTTTAACAGGGCAAGTCATATAAGTCAGATGCGGTGGTCTTAGCTACATTTTACATATACGATCATGTTTTATTACTTAATGTCATTTTAATTAAATAATAAAATTAACTGTCACGTGCACTCTCATTCGGACTGATATTTACATCAGGAATAAAAAATCAACGACTTACTACGAAATCGCAGTCGGTGAAGTCGATTGCCGGCGGAAAAAATAAAAATAAAAATGCCCTTGACAACAAATTTGAAGCAACACAAACTTTAATTAATTTGATGCACGCGGTCTGTATGTTGCACCACTCACAAACAAGTTGTATACGTTTTAAGTGACATGGTCACAAGTTTGATCATTTTATGCAAAGAGATTGAATATCTATGTGGATCATCATGGATGAATAGAAAAGTTTAGTACCCGTGTTATTTGATCGAATCAATGAAGTCTAACATAACAAAATATTAGTTTTATCGCACTTCAGGCAACAATATTTTGCCATTCAGGTTTGATATTATTTGTGAATTATATTGCAATGTGAAAATATGGACATAATAAATTATAGTCTTTGAGCTATGCAGATAACATTGTATAATGGCTTTAATATTTCTAAAATATACCATGTAACTTAGGAGGTTTGAATGATAAATGAAATTGAGAAATCCCTTTTCAGACTTGCCATTCTGTATTGTAACGTCGACTTTCATTTAATTGAATGCTGTCACGTATCACACCGTTTCGCCAAAATCGTCGTACAGTAGCCGATGTTCCTAGTATTATGGGCATTACAACAATAACCGTCGGTATAATTGTGTTTACAGCTAACCCTGTAATCTGGCTGATTCGCGGCTTCCGCCTCCAAACAGGTGGAACGACCTGGAATTTGACGCTGGTTATTACACTGTCATGTAATTTGCTTATTTAAGCATGAATTTACAACGTCCTTAGCTTTGTATGGTTATTGAAATCTGGGCAAACCTTGGCGGCTGATATGGATTTATTCAATCTAGAGTAACTATTATTAACGACGGATGACGGGTTGCTGGCGGTTTTAAGTCCCTCATTCTTGATTTTACCCCCGGTTACATGCATAGAAGACACCACTCCAAGCCCTGTTACCGACTTTACATCTGCCATTACACCTGCGTAATGGCTTAACAGGTCCTCCAAAACACCAAATTTTATTTTTATCTGAAAATCAGATTGACTCTTTTAAGTTACAGGAGAAAATTGTATTGAATGGATAATCTTCTAACTACAGTTTTATAAGAATTTCTGAAGCAGAAAAAGTCAGAATTGTGCTGTCTCTTATGTTACCATGATGCTTGTTATTTAGTCACAACAATAAAAGACCAACTGACGTTAATAAAGAACTTCTAGAACCAAATTCCCCGCGATTTGTTTGTGTCAATTCGCATGTCCATTATTAGGTGTTTTTATAAACAAACGCAAAGAAAACAATGGCCTGATGCCTCATTATTTAAGACAATACTACATCAATAAAAAGTAAATTGATGGACCCATGATGACTTCTAAGAGTTTTTACACGTAGCGTTTTTACGGTTTTAAACGTTGCTAAATCTGCAACCTGAAAACAATTGAATGTAAAATTTTACGCTTCCATCAACCTTTTAGTATCATTGGGGTCGTGTCGTTGTACTCGTACTAAGTTGTAATCGACACGTTACATAATTATTTCTATTTCGGATTTAGAACGTTGGACACTGGAACACATAACTCTTTATTTATATTTTGGATTAAATTTATCTGATAATATGAAAAAAGAAAACACATTTATTTAAGAGTTACTTATTCGTACATACTTTTAAGAAAACAAGGGCATTTAAAATTAACTTCTAATTTAATATTTATTTATAGATTTGACTAAAAGAAGTTCTAAACTCACACTAAAAAAACATCCGCTGCTCATCGGTTTTTGCCAGCAAAGTTTTTATTGTTATTGTGTATAATATACTAGTATCTGAACCCAATCATTCGATCGATATTTTTTGCCAAATTACAATCATCGCACGAGATCAAAGCGATTGATTAGTCAAAGTCGTGAGGAAGTCGTATCTTCATGAACTAGACGATAAAGAAATTTAATAAAAATCTGAGTAGCAACTTGGGTCGTGGCACTTTGTGAGTACGTTATTATATTAACTTCTTCAAGTAATAATTATCTTAAACCATTAAAAACTTCAGCTCATTTACAACGTTTACATTCACCGCGGGTAAATAATCCAACAGAATATCGCAATAAGCAAATAAAAAATAATAAGTTGAGCATCAGATAAAACGTTATTCCGTCACTATCAAAATAACATTGTTTTTGCTAAATCTGTATGCTATAAAAACCTGCATAAACAAACCAGTCCTCATTTCGAATGATTCCTTGAAAAAAGTGGTCGTCGCAAGTATTTAGAATAGTCGTGAGACGCCGCTTGCAGGCGCCGGCTGCCAGACGGATGTTTCAAGTAACGTTCTAATGACACAGTATAAATAAAACAACAGTATACCTACTAGTAAATGTCTGCACTTAATTAAAGAGTCTGCAGTATTTCTTAAGTTTCGACAAATGAGACGAACTTCTTAGCTATCCATGGATTCTCCGTGAGGGTGCCGGGTCCATCGCGTGGAACAGAGAGGAACGTCAGTCGGAGCCTGGGACTTTCGACCCAGCGTGTGGGTTTAAGGGGCCCCTTTATAGTATACTAACGATCCTCTTCACCGATGACATTCCTCTCCCTTCCCAACCATATTTGGTACTAGCCGAGTAAAGCGGCTTTAGTTGCTCTTTCCAGTAAGGAGCTAATATTAGATAAACTAAACTAAACTAAACCTGGAATTAAGACGTATCTACGAGTAAAGTAATAACTGCTTAAAACTTTTACGAAAGTTACGAACCTTCAATTCTTACGATCTGTGGCTCAGGTTGCTTGAACCCGGTTGATACGGCAAAAGTATCTTTCTTTTCTTTCGCATCCGGCCTTTCCACTATACCGGCCGTGATTACGGTATAAGGTCGAAACGAAGATGCTCCACCAAAACTCTAACCTTATCTGGTAACGACTATCCGCAGATACGACAGTGTTCACGGTAAACCGATCGAAAGGCAGAATAAGGTCAAAACGGAGAATCTCCACTTATCTCACCTATTCGCTTGCACTAGTGACGTACCAACACGTGACGCAGCCTCATTAGTCGGGTTACGCCGAAAGAGCCTTGCAGCAAGGTTGTTTCGGCGCGGAGAAGCGTGCGCGGAATCCGCATTAGCCTTGCAGTTGTCCGCCAGTGAACGGCCGCGCGTCGTACGTCTCACCCCTGAAAAATGTTACGTGTCTATCAACCGATTTTTATGTACGAATTGAAATCGGAAGGTCAGATGTTACTGCTCAATGAAACTGTATAATTTTATTTTTATTGCCTTATTTGATGATGTTTGTATACTTGGAATCGGATGAGTTCTATTTTTAAACTTTAGGTTGAAAGGATTTCTTTAGTCAAGTTTACGATTAAGTTAACGCGTTTTTGTAATTGACAACACAGTTGTTGTTTCGTTCCTTTTGTTCGCAGGAGAGGACGTCTATGTGATCTATCGACAATTCATTTTCGATAGTTTTTATTAAAGAAATAGTACATTTTTGTTACTTTTTCTGCAAAAATCATCTTTCTAAAGCCCATGCGTGTACAATATTAGTGGGATAAGCAGGAAGTAGAATTTCTAGTTAACTTGTTGCTTTAAGTATGATTACGTACGTCCGTGTTGAATATTATTTCTTTGCGTTCGTATTGTACAGATTAAAAAATGAATAGAAGATTTCTTGTATTTGTGGTAAAAATGTGATATGATGTCATACAGATCAAAACGAGTGCCGTTCTCAAATATAACATCCTATTTATTGAGATACTGAATGGATGCGTTTAGTTTATTAAATATCCTCATTGTTTTTAGTTAATATAAAAAATCGCGTGAAGGCACATCAAAGTCTCTGCCTTAGAGATGAATTGTGGCAAAACCGCAGATTTACAAAATCGCTGCAAATCAAATTGACAGAATGAGACTTTCTAGATCAATAGTTCTCACTTATTGTGCACATATTATAGGCTCAGTTACCTCAACATACATACATAATATTATGTACATAAACATTACATAATGAAGAAAAAAATGACAAAGCAGCTGACAAGGAGAGCATAAACAATAACATCTACATTTACATATTGTCACGAAACAAGTTGTTAAACCTACCTCAAATAAATAATTATGAGTAGGTACGAAAACATATGTCATATTTCTTAAGACTTTACTTTAGTTTAGTCTTTACAACTATTTATAACAATACGAGTGCTACAAAACGCGTACCTCAAAACCTGATATTATGTATTTTTGCTCGGCCAGGGAGGGATTGGGATTTAAAAGTCAGGCAACGCATCAACGAACCAAATTGAGTCGAATTTGTTCATAACTCATTTGCTAGTTTCCTTTACTATTAAAATCATTAAAATCAATACACATGAATTTTTTCCCTAGAAATTATTGGTTGTAGAGACACGATATACATCAACGAGAATACCCAATGCAAAATAAAAGAAAAGTATGTCATTTAAACATATTTTTGGGATCGATTCTGATGCAACACAAGTGCAAGCTTGGTTAAGAATCAGATAATGCGTGTACTGCTGTCAAATATTGTCCAACCATAGTCTGCACGATACGAACTAATTAGTATTGAAGAAATCACGGCAGATAACCAAACGGATCAAATCGAGGCCAAAGGCACGCACTTACGTTAGTTTTGTTTATGTAACGCGATGGGTTCAAACGAGTAAATAGCTTTGTAGAGGAACAGTCACACTATTTGATAAGTGTAGTTGCGTTCTTATTGGCAGATTGGAATTGAAACAGCTTTGCTAAACATCTACTTCCGTTACTGAACCAGCGACAGATCTTAGAATCAAGATGTTATTAATACGCTAAGCGATAGTTTACAAATGAATCTGCAAAGTGACTATATATCTCGACGAGTAACTAAAATATGATGTGGATGGTCAACTAAACCAGACCAGAGTTACTTCAGTTGCGAATTAATAATTTCAAAGAGACCGCACTTGCAAGTCCAACTTGTATCATAAATCAACCCTTACGATGTAAATGCTTACATTACGCACGTAAACACGACGGCGAACAACGTTATTAGTCATTAATACTGGATAATATTTTAATTCAAATGACATGTGACACAAGATAGGCAAAATTAATAATGCCTAACTTTCACGCAATACATTGGAGGAAAATTGGCTACCAAATAAGTGAACGTCTGACTGGTAACCCTAATGCGGCTCAACCGGTCACGGGGCACACGCTAGGGCTGTCGCAAAACTTCAAGTAGCAACAATTAAAAAATTTACGTGCATGTCCTGTTCATTAAACATTAGGATAGAAAACAGTATTGGGAAAAATATAAAAAAACATTACATCGGACAGAAACAGTTTTTGCCACTGCCTTTAATACTATGTTTAAAAGTATGTTTTAATCTACATGATTAATCCAGTATTTGACAGACAGGTCAAATCAATTAATTTGTATAGAAAACTGTATGAAATTCTAAGCCATGACGTTACAAGTTTTTGGTCAAATCAATACTTTTTTAGTTTTGATTAACTGTAATAATTTGATGAAATCACAACAGTTACTGTAGCATAATTAGGTATTTGAGCTTATCATTTAATATAAAAATTTAATTTTTTTTTAATTACAGCAAAAACCCAATTAATATTTTGAGTACGTTTACGCAGACTCAGCCTATTCTTTCGAATTAAAAAATTGTCCTATTGAATTTTTCGTAAATATATGTTTGATGTCTATAAAAATCATCATTCGCGCATCGTCGACCCTGTACAACGAGCTTGCACGGCGCGGCATCAAGCAAGCTTTTCTTCTGTCTGCCTCGGTACGTCTGTGCTGGTCGAGCCAAGATCCCATTTCGCGAGCGCGAATTTTCGTTTCGTTGCGACTTATATGTCCATCCCTCATACCGAGTATTTACGTGAGCGAGGCGAGAGATAAGTCGCGACGAAAGCGATAGCTCGCGCTCACTTTTGCGACTTATATTTCCATTCCGCACACTAAGTATTTGTGTAAGCGGAAGATATAAAAAACTAGCGGCCCGTCACGCGGTTTCACCCGCGTCCCGGGGGAACTACTTCCCGTACCGGGATAAAATATGGCCTATGTTACTCTGGGTGAATGTAGCTTTCCAACAGTGAAAGAATTTTTCAAATCTGCCAAGTAGTTTCAGAGCCTATTCAATTCGTACAAACAAACAAAAAATCAAACCTTTCCTCTTTATAATATTAGTATAGATATACAAAGCGATAGCTCGCGCTCGCGAAAGTGTCATCTTAGCTCACCTGGCAACCCTCACTGGTCGGTTGCGCCCGCGCCGGTGCCGGCCGCGATGGCGCGATGGCGCCGCGCCGTATTCAACACACGGACGCCCGCCAACCCGTCGTGCAATCGAAAGTCTAGATTTCTGATTCAACTCGACATCTGTGTTTTCCCCAATCGGTCGCGTTACTTCTAAGTAGCTTATGTTGAACTCGCGGGCACGGGCGCGGAAGTTCAAACATCCCTACTATTATAAATGCAAAAGTAACTCTGTATGTCTGTCTGTTTGTCTGTCTGTCTGTGTGTCTGTTACGCTTTCCCGCTTAAACCTCTCAACCGATTTTAATGAAATTCGGCACGGACAATTCAATTCAATTCAAAATATTCTTTATTAACATAGGCTTCATAGAAGCACTTATTAATCGTCAAAATAAATTACAAAATAATGACTCTACCACCGATTCGGAAAGCAATTACTGCCGAGAAGAATCGGCAAAAAACTCGACAGTTGCTCTTTTCATATGCCATATTTTCATTTACAATGTTCATATAAGTATGTCAAAAATAATAATAAATCTAATATAATATAATAAATATGACAACAACATGTGCAGAGAGGCAAGAAATTGTCAGACCCTCAAATTCACAATCTTTAGACCCTGAGAAAGACTAGGCTACCATTGCGAAAAAAGGGATCCGAAATCCACGAGGACGAAGTCGTGAGCGTCCGCTAGTATAAAATAAGTATGAAAGTGTTCACGTCGAAACGCGTGACGACAGGAACAAAAAACACACCAGGCTGAAAATACGCGACCGAAGGTCGGTTATACCCAATATTATGCGACACGATTTCGGCCTGGGATGTCATTATCCATTTAAAATAATCCAGCCGAATTTTCGCGTTTTTTCGGCCTAGTGTGTTTTTATACAACGAAAACACGCACGAACGCTTGAATCTAGACAACTAGTATTATCAAATAACATTTCACGCTAGCTGCCCGTTTTAAAAACTCGCCGCCATTATTAAACTTTGAACGGTATTATCACTGCACTCGCAGAGCAATCATCTTAAATGCTGTCATTATGATTAAACGTAATTTGCTATTCAGTCACTATACGCACTAGAGTAAGAAATATATTTACAATGCCGTCGTTAGAGTAAAATATAATATCAAAAAGACTCGTAAGATAAAAATTTCATTCAATATTCAATTTAACTAACATATGTCAGAACTTACGCATAACGAATTTAAAGATTCATTGATATGATGTAGTCTTAGGAAAAGGACTGCCTCGTTATCAATGTGTAACAAAAGTGATAAGTAATTGAATAAGTTGGCCTTTAAAAACCGAGAAAAAATAATCATTTCCATTTATAAAGCAATTTATTGTAAAATTAAATGAGTAAATCAATTTCTAGTAAGTGATGTGAAGATTAGGACAGCATACTTTATTCCTTTTTAACTAAGATGATCTTGGTGACAGATTGCCTTCAAAGGAAAATTGACAACCCTACGGAAAATCATAAAAAAACGCCCGACTTATTGCTTTGAAATAAAGTTTAATTTCGTATAAGAAGTACACCTGTCACAGGGATTATCTCAGCTGAAATGGATTTATAACTTATACTGGACTAGTGAGAACTAGACCGTACCGAAATACAAACACGTGATCGGGCTAGAGTAAATTAGTGCTAACTTGTATTGATTGAGTGTATCTCTATGTACGCACCGTATCAGTTGTCTTGGTTCAAAAGTACCGTCCACATACAAAGACAAACATAGACTATACCCAGGGCCGGCTGTGATCACTTAGAGCCTACTAAGAATAGTCAAAAGAGCTGAAAAGATTGTTTGTTTGTTTGAACGCGCAAATCTCAGGAACTTCTGGTTCGAATTGAAAAATTTTTTTTGCTTTGGATGGTCTATTAGTCGAGGAACGCTTTAAGCTGTAGTACAGCACTATGAGTGCGGGTGCGGAAACCGAAATACACGCGGACGGAGTCGCGGGCGGCTGGTAGTGCTATTATGTAGACAACTAAATAGTCAATGATGAAGATTACTATCAATCGGAAGTAAATAGCACATGCAAACATTCACGTATAAGGCGTCAACTCAGCCTTTTTTGTACTAAATAGTTAGTATCTGGGCAAACATTTTAGGGAATTTTAGGGCCCAATCAAATCACCCTGCGACCGACCCTGTTGATTCGTACGTGCCATTGTCGCTATTTACTCAGAAAAGATATGAAATTGAGGACGCTCAACGGAAAAAAATGCTTTTATTGTTTTCTTTTTATTTCTTAGAATATGAGTTCCAAAGAAAATATTTTGTTGTTCACTTTTACAATTATTAACTTCAAACGTTTAGTAGGTTACACAAATATTCTTAAACTCATCCTTAAACTCATCCTTATGACCTCGATGAGACTTATTCACTTCGTCCTTATTTTCTTCGTCTTCGATACTATTCTGATAAAACTGTCATTTTTTGCTTCAATTTCTATAATTACTTAATAATGTAATAAAGCTGAAGAGTTTGTTTGTTTGTTTAAACGCTCTAATCTCAGAAACTACCGGTTCGAATAAAAACAAACTTTTTGCGTTGGATAATTGTAGTAGAAGAGAAAACTATAGCAATAAAACTGTGAGTGGTGTACCCGAAATCCACGACGACGGATTCACGGGCGGCCACTAATCCCAACTAATATTATAAATGCGAAAGTAACTCTGTCTGTCTGTCTGTCTGTCTGTCTGTCTGTCTGTCTGTCTGTTACGCTTTCCCGCTTAAACCTCGCAACCGATTTTGATGAAATTTGGTACGGACAATCTTTAGACCCTGAGACAGAACATAGGCTACTTTTTATTTCGAAAAAAAGAAATCCACGCGGACGGAGTCGCGGGCGGCCGCTAGTTTGTAATATACGGTAGTGAAGACCCTTGCTCAAAAAAGTGTAACTGTCGACCCTAAACGAGTGTAAACAGTGCACAGCGACAGGTTCAGACCACTTTCAGATGAACTCGATGGCGCCATGTAAGCCTGTGACCACAAAAGTGGATAACTGTTGTCAAGCTCTCGTTTCCACTGCAACCGACGACTTGAGGATGTAGTCTGTGTAAAAGTGTAACTGTCGACCCTAAACGAGTGTAAACAGTGCACAGCGACAGGTTCAGACCACTTTCAGATGAACTCGATGGCGCCGTGTAAGCCTGTGACCACAAAAGAGAATGACTGTCGGTCCCGCGTTTCCATGGCAACCAAAGACTTGAGGATATTATTGGCTGTGAGCTTGACCAAATTAAGAAGCTACCTATTTAGTTCAAAGCTGACATGGATTGATCGAAGTGTAGACATAGATTAAGTTTAGTTATTATTCAAGCTTAGTTTTGGGTTAGATTTATTTATCTAGCAAACCATAATTTGGACTAAATACTTAATTTCATGAGGAATGATCACTTAATCAAATAACACTTTTGAATTAGTAACGAAGACGCACCGAATTAAGTCATACTACAGTCACGACCCTTATAACGACATCGGTTCTTTTACATAGTATGTAGGTACACATACCTTATTTGTTAATTGTACGATGGATGATGTTTTTCAAACTCGTGGTCAGTGTAAAGTCAATCTTACCTCTGCGATTACTCAGTTACTCACACACTCACACACTCATCTCAGGCAGGGCTTGAACGGTATCGCAAACGAGTTTGCACTTTACGAGACGATCGCATAAAGAATGCATTGGACCTACTTTCCAGCGAATCTATTTATAGCCGGGGATGAATATAGTTCCAGTTTAGCCTTTACGAAACTACTTTCCAGAAAATTCTGATTTATTTTAGTATGCAGCAACAACCATATAAAAGTTTAATAATTTTATGAGAAATATTTGAGTATATGGTAATTAGATTTTTTATAAATCAGTAAGAAAAATTAACATACCTAAGATTTTCTCGTGAACTTAGGAAAATGGTTAAATTATTTCATACAATATAGGTAATATTTTGGTATGTAAGTTACTTACCTTTTTTCAACTCTCTAAAATACTAATAAATAAAGTAGAAATAATGGATTTGTTAGGTAACAATACCTCTTTGACCGTGTACCAGCCACCAGCATTTTACAATATAATTTTACATCCACGATAAAATATTGCGTTGATGTAACTCCTCTGGCGAGGTCGTAATACATCCGTACACCTATTACCATAAGAAATGCATATTTCAACAAAATCTTAGAACTCATTACTAATACATCTAGTTAGATAAATATCAGAATTATTAAATTGCTAGTTCTAAATCATTTTCGGTCTAAAATCTGAAAATTATTCTGCTCGTAGTTGGGAAATCGTAATTATAGAGACCTTTTCAATAAGCGGTACAAATGCAAAATACGAATTTGGTATTTGTCCAATTGCCGTTCAATGATGCATTGGCTCGTTAGGGATTATTATTCATTATCTTGAACTTTTAGAGCGTTTGGTAAGCGTAGGTATTTCTTTTCAACCGACTTCAAAAAGTATTAGAAGGTTGTTAGTTCGATTGGATATGTTTAATTTGTTTAATTTTGCACACATACGACGAAAGTACCGTTTGGACGTTTATTTACGAAGCAGCCCCCTTAACATTTGACTAGACCCCAAATTGTTTACATCAACTCCGCCGTATTAAATTTACAAGTAATAATTTAAGAACTTCGTTACTCCTATCTCGCTAAGGTTTAAAAAATAAATAATAATAAATAAATTATAACATCACATTCATTGATCTGACCCCGTGTTAAGTAGATTAATCACTTGTGTTACAGACATCAGAATCAACAGTGGTATTACAAATATACTTAAATAGATACATATAACACCCAGACCCGGACAAACAGACATGTTCATGCACACAAATGTTTGTCCTGTGCGGGGATCGAACCCGCGACCTCTTGCGTAATAGGCAACATCTTGCCCATTACACCAAGCGGGTTTATTATAAAGATGCTTAGTGGACCCTCTTTCCTGTGCGATGCCTGGGTTAAATATAGTACCTAGTCTCGACTGGTACGGACCGGGGAATAGATTATGGGTCGTTGGCCGACGTCTAGTGTTTGCTACCATGGAATAGCAGGGTTTTCTCTAACAGTGACGTTGAGAGTTGCATCATTGCTGCGGTGTAGGCTTGGATTGGCCGTTATGTTATGAATGTTGCGCTCTTTGAACAAAGACGAAGACGATCCTTGGATGGATAAATTAAAACTACCATGATCATGGCTCCTGAAGAGAAACGAAACGTCGGCTTTCACGGTAAATGTGTAGTTTTAATGAAACCGTAATTGTATTTTTTTTAAAAGAGTAACAGACAACCTAGGAAAACAATACGATCCCTGGATGGTTTGGCTAATTTTAATAAAGCCGCATAGCTGATAGTGGTTGGAAATATCAAAGTAATACATCCCTGTAATAAACATACCTAAAATGTATTGAACAGACTTGCCACATCAAATTCGTATTAAAAAAATTAAGCAGATTGATCAATGAAGAATGTCACAAGGATAAAATTGACCTTTCAACAAAATACGCGACAAATTCTATAATTATCTACTAATAGACTTACCTGCATACAATCTTTTCGCACATTTTGTGTAAAATTTTTACTTTGAAATAAAATCAATGTAATAAAGAAAGTTAACATTTAATAAGTAATTAGTCATCACATTTTTGTTGTGTAGGTAGGTGTAGTTAAACTAAAACTTCGCAATCCGTAATAACAGAGTAATGGTTTATTTTTCCTTATTTTCTCTTACCACACAGTCATTGCGGTTGCAACCACAAAATACCTAGTGATAAAATATCTAGCAGTTTTATTAAATTCTTAGCAACTTGACTCCAACTTTTCTTTTTAAAATTATGTCATGAAACATGGTCACTGTGGTATGAACCTAATTACTTTTTTCTGTCACAAAATTATTTTGTTTTTTTATTTAACACGCACATAAAATTACACTTCAGCTTATAAAAAATAACTCATTATTATCCACTTATACATACTTACATTTTAAATTCCTTGTTAGCTTAGCCACGCAATAGTATAAATAAATCGGCAAGGCTGCTTATAGTGCCAAATACACTCTTAACGAAACTTCCTTTGCATAAAGTAAATATTTATATAACCGTATGAATAGGTGCGAGGCATGCCATTACAACTGTTCGTGTAATACAGCCTAGTTGATAAATCAATCTTATCGTATCCGATGTACAGTCGACGTCAGGTTAAACTTCCGCAAACGGTCATTTTCCTTACGAAATATTGAAACTTTTTCGACAGTTAGTTTGAAATGTTTACGAGTGTTACCAAACATAAGTTATGTGTTTTATTTTTAGGGTAAAGTGTCTTTTTCCCTATTTATGTTATTTCAATTGGCCGACCGGGTATTGAAGGATCCGCCTTAAATCATTACTTAATTTACTGTCATACAATTCTTTCGGCGCTTTCATTTAAATTGTAGATACTTGTTCATTCTGGAATTTACACAACTAACTAAATCAATGGCGTCTGTGAATGTTATTATCTAGGTACTTCACAATTCCTTTTGTATTGAATGTCGGAAATATTTTCGTTTATTACCTACTGTGTTATTGCATTTCGAACTAACAAAGTAACAAAGGGTCTTATGTAGATAAGACTTTTAGAATGAGTACCTATAGATAAGATTCCTTAATAGTTTGGTTTGCATTATTTTACTGATATGTATTTCATTTCCTTGTCATTTAAACCCAGTGAATATTTATATATTTTTGATAAAAAAAGTTCAGTCGCATATATTACTTAGTTTAACAGCGCAGTAAACCTGCCAGTTATTGAGAATGCGCACGCAAATCTTAATAGTCAGCGATAACGGGAAAATCCAAGCAAACTTCGGAAAAATGAAATAGATCGCGAATATTCCGCGGCGCCGTACTAAATAAGTACTTAGAAAACAATGTTTACTATAACTTTAACCGAAGAATGTGTTCCATGTAGTGCAATGAATAGTTCCTCCCGATTTCTTCCCGTGGAACTCGTAAGAAGCGGTATAAAAGGATGTACAGCAGTGTACCCGTTTAAAGAGAGGTAAAACTTAGAGGAACTTCCACCTGAGTGAACCGCTCGACTGGAGTAATACCTCCACCTTGCAGAAGACCACACAGAGTACATAGCACGTCGTAACTATGTTTATACTAGCGTTATGTTTCTGCTGTAGTAAGGTCGCCAAAGCTCAGCTGTGGAGGGTATAGGGTCTTAAAGGCAGGCAACGCATCTGCGACCCTTGTGCTGTTGTTGACGTCCATGGGAAGTGATGATCAGTTACCACCAGGTGACCCTCTTGTTCGTTTGCCTCCCTATAACATAAAAATATCCTGTGTTTTCGTCCAACATGTTGCGGTTACCTATCCGCCTCTATAGCGTGATGACTAAGCAATCTGGGCATAAACCCCATCTGGACCTGCTCTCGTCCAGCAAAAGATAAAGATAAAGACCATGAAAAAAAAAGTCATTAGACTTATGTTTTATGTTTCAATTACTTATAGTATGTTATAAGGGTTTTCCAATAAAATTTCGACCTCAGGCTCTCCTATTGCTTTGCAATTGCATGTGCATTTCAAATAAATCACACACCGTCCGGTGCAATTCCCTGGGATGCCATTAATATTCTGAGGCGAATACTAATAATCTGAGAAGTATACGTACAATTAAAGCAGCCAACTTAACTTAACTGCAATATGCTATAAATTAGTATGTAATATATTACTAAGTTCTAGTAAGAATCTGACTATTAAATTCTAGACGCATTTAGTGAGTTATGTGTTATACAAAACGCATATCGTAAGGAGGGAGAGCAATCTCGATTCTTGATAGACCTCGAGGTATTTTTCGATATTCAATCTCGATGATCTGTAATATCGATATGCGGAATATTCATCGAGGTCCCGATAAGATTAATCGAGATTATCAAGATTTAGGCTTGTATTAATAAATCGCACTCAACTCTGAGATCGAACTTGAGCGGAACTTGAGGCGCTGTCTTATATGAGAATGACATATCAAGTTCGCACTCAAGATCGATCTCAGAGTTTAGTGTGATTTATTAATACGAGCCTTAGCCTTATATTAAACGAAGCTTAGCAGATTCATCTTTGGCGACTCAGTGCTTCTTAAGAAGCAAAATATTTTCGAAACCATGTTTTTTTGGAAAAGCACTCAATTGACTACCTCTACGAACTATGTTCAAAGCTAGTACTTACATCCATGTCTCGAGTCGAGATTGAATTCCCTACTCGTAAGTTCTTTTAATACAGAAAGACGCCGTGGTCACCAGCGATTCCTTAAATCTTATAAACTTGGAATATATAAAAATCGATTCCATTGCCAATATTAATTCAAACTTGTGCAACCAATTGACGTCTCACGCGACACAGAAATAACAAGACGGCATTTACTCAATCCTAGTGAATTTGTAATATGAAAAGTTATAAATATTATACCGTTAGTATAGGATTTATAACTTCACTTATTGTTAACAATACTAACAAGTAAGTAGGTAAGTTAGTAATGGTTAACAATGAGTAAAGAAAACATTGTTACTAAACATGTAAATATGTTTAGCAACAATTTTTCTTCGGCAATTGAACGGTGCATTACATGTGTTATTCAATAAGCAGTAACTGTTACATGGGCGCAGTTAAATATAACCGATAACGATATAACATGCTGAATATGTTTTCAGTAAATATTGCGTGGGCTACTTTCCAGGATGAATAGCTCGTCAGTTTGGAGATACGTTTGTTATTGGGGGCGTTTGGCAGAAAAAAGCGCTAGGAAGCGCTTGTAAAAAAATGGCGATTGTTAGCGCAAAATGGCAATGGCACATCGGATAATATTATTAAAACCCAACAATGTTGTTGCCTCGATGGTTGAGTGGTTTAGAACTGGGACATGGTCACGAGGGTTCGATCCCGGGTCGGGCAAAATTTGTGTCGGTTTTCCGAACACAGCCCAGGTTTGTATCACCAATCCGAATGTGAAAAGCGTGGTTTAAGCACCACCAAAAGTCATTATTGTAACAAAACAGATTTCAAAAAATGGCCTACATAAGGTCATTATTAGGCTGCCACGGTCATATTGACCCGCCATAGTAGTAGTAGTTTGATAAAGTTAAGTATGTATCGTACTACAAACCTTAAACGTGGCTTGAAACAAAATAAAAGATTCAGTAAGAAAAAAAAAGATAAAGAATATTCTAGAGTGTTTTGCCGATAAATCCAACAAAAACATAGCGTGAACCATAGATTTGAATCGTGTGAACTGCTAGAAAATAAACAAACAGATTCAACACTTTGTTTGAGTATACTTAGAGCCTTGTAGTGTCACCAATTTAAATGCTTTCTTATTTTATTATACAACAGACAAACTAGTTTTCGTCATTCGGCTATCGCCACCGCACCCATTTCATATTTTTGCGAATTTATTTTAATGTGGGTGTTGCCACAAACAAGTCTGTTAGGCTTTAGAAATAAATACTTAAACTAATTGACGTGCCCGTTGGTCTAGTGGTCGAGACACTGTCTACAAAACCGATTGTTGCGTGTTCGAATCCCGCTAGGAGCAAATGTTTGTGTTACGAACATCGGCAATTGTACTCGAGTAATGGATGTTAATTTTCATTACTTTTTTCGGTTGGTGAAGTTAGTAGCAAAGTTGCAAAAAAATAAAAATTAAAAATCTTTACCGTCACATAATAATGGAGTTAAATGCAAAAGCATCTTTTTACATCCGTTGGTGTTTTATAGTTTCGCACGTAGGTAGTAACAACTTTACATAGGTGCATGCATGCATAATCTGTCAAAGCCCTTCCTTGCCTCCTATGACACAATTTTCCGAAGGTGTTATTTCACCACCTTAAAACTTAAAAATAAACACTCGTTGTATACTCAAGACAGAGCAGGCGACACAAAAATAAAAAAATAAAAAATCCTGCGCCGCGAAAACAAATATTCTTATTACTCGAGAGCCGCAAAATTTCACGTTTACTTTCTCCGTTTTTTTATTTGCCACTTACGAAGCCGGCGGCACCTATCCTTCGAGAAGTCGTAGCACCACATGAATTATTTAGAAATGTGAGGAGCTCGATGGCGCAGTGGTTAGCGCGCTCGGCCTGCGATTGCTAAGGTTAAGCAACTTTCGCAGAGGTCGGTCAGCGGATGGGTGACCGAAAATTTCATCTCGAGCTCGTGAATAAGCCGTCGGTCCTGCGCCTGATCTCTACGGTCTACGGTCGATCAGGTTGCTGTCCCACCGAACTATAAGGGTGAGGGAATAGGGAGTGCACCTGTGCTTGCGCACTCACTTGTGCACTATAGGGTAAGTTCGCCTGTTCGCGTCCATCACCCAGTTCGCGTCCACTTCATTCTTAAATCCTAGAAAATAAGTAAACTGCTACACCAATCAAACGAAAAATCTTTACCACTTAAACCTGTATGTTTAAGAAGCTAGCACATATAAACAAAAGGTCCGTAAGTCAAACCAAAATAAAATGAAAAATATATTTGTCCTTGCTGTTCAACAAAAAGTGCGCGAACGCGGGATTTTAAGAAAACAAATAGTGTGCAGCGGCGTGTTCGATGGTAAGTATTTTATTGTTTCATGTGTATTTTGGGAAACTTAAATGTTTCTAAACTTTTATAATGAAAAAAGGAATAATATTTATTATGAGTTTGTTCATTTTTTTTATATTTAACTAAAAAAATAAGGTGGACGCGAATTACTACATCAAATTTTCAAAATGTCCACTTTGCGTCCGGGTGGACGCATACTATAAACATAATAGACCAAATTGCGTCCACTATGTATTTTTGTTAAAAGCAAATGACTTTCTTGTTAAAATAATTTAAATGCTTAAATTCTTAAATAACAAGTGGACAAAATTTATTTTAATATTATTTTGTCTTCACTAACAACTTTTTGATTTTCTGGTAGTTACTGCGACGTTGGTTCTATGGTGTCCTTAGACGACAAAAGAATTCTACCATTAGAAGATATTGCATCAAACTCCAATATTAAGTGATGAAAATGAAACTCTCGTGAAGGAACTTACTCCAGAAATTCCTTTGACTTCATCATCAGCACCAACTGTATCGCTACCATCTTTATACCCTCAGAGTCTTAATTACAACCATTTTCAGCCACTACACAAAAGGGAACTACTGATTAATTTGAACACCACCTGGTGCTGACCAGCTGACCAGTATTTTTTTACAATGCTGGAAAAGATTATCCCAGTACTCCAGCAACCATACCTTCTGCTGCATGAAGAAAGTATTAGGAAGGAAAAGCAGGAAGCGCGTTATTATTAATCAATACTGATCTTAGATTAAAATTAGGAGCCATCCATTGCCGTGGAAGGGTGTCCTTAAAAAATCACGAAATGTCACAAGGGGGGAGGGTGCGTAGTAATATGTATATCATGTTTATTTTGTTTCCGGCAAATATTCTATACTTATCCAAAAATCGGCGTTAAATCTGTGGTGTGAAGACATTCTTACCCGCTTATATATACGACCCGCTTGGTGTAATGGTCAAGAAGTTGCCTATTACGCAAGGGGTCGCGGGTTCGATCCCCGCACAGGACAAACATTTGTGTGCATGAACATGTCTGTCTGTCCTGGTCTGGGTGTTGTATGTATCTATTTAAGTATATTTGTAATACCACTGTTGATTCTGATGTCTGTAACACAAGTGCTTAAGCTACTTAAGACAGGGTCAGATCAATGTATGTGATGTTGTGAAATATTTATTTATTTTATTTAGTGTTGTAGCGTGGGAGGGGGCGAGGGTCTTAAACCTCACCAAGGGGGAGGGGTGTGGTCAAAAAAACATCACATTATAAATGGACGGCCCCTTAACAGAATTCATAATGTTTAACTTTAAAGGTGCTATCACTGGTTAGGTTCCTACTACATAGTTATCTTATTTTAAGTTCAATAATTGTAGTGAATTATTTTTTTAAAGTGATTACAATGATGATTTTTGATATTTGTATTTATTCTTAAATAAAGACACTGATAGAATACAATATTTCTTTTCATTTTTCTTCATATAATCCCTATTATCCTTTACTAAGCTGGTGGACGCAAACTGGTCCATGGGTGGACGCAATCTATATTTTGTGGACGCAAACTGGGTAAAACGCCAAATTCCGATATTTTTATTTTTTTGGAATAAATTCAAAGTGTTTTAAGCAAATTTGAAAGTTAATCTTAAAATAGACTATACAATGAACTTATTAAATAATTTTGAGATAGATACTAGTACTGGGATATTTTTATTTTCGCCGTCAAACTTGGGAACTGCACTAAATGGACGCAAACAGGCGAAATGACCCTAATATGTATATTATGCGTACCTGGCTGATTGTAAGATTGGCCGCCGCGGAATATTAGTATTATATTATTTGGAAATGTGATCGAAGGCCGGTTGGGTTCTGCGCATCAGCCTTGCGGATATGGGTGGGTAATAAAACAATTTCAACCGTTATAATAGTCTTAAAAACAAACTCCGCTCATTAGCACGTTATTTACTAGCACGCCAATAAACATCAATCACAGATCACAGTCTATTAATATCCCAAGCAGGGTAAATCCGCCATTATTTTCAATAATTTTATATCCTCAAAAATGGGTTTTGACTTTTGGCTTAATGACCACGCTTGCCAAATGGGGATTGGTGATCTGATCACAAACTCTGCCTGTCATAAAATATACACATTTTTTTCCCGAACTGCGAATCAAACCCCGGACCTCAAGAATGAGGCTCGGTACGTTTACCACTAGACTATCGAGGCATAAAGAAGATCAAAACTGTGTGTTTTATAAAACAATGGCCTTATTAATTACATCAAGCGTCTAAAAATTACTGGCGGTCCGCACAATAAAACGCTAGTTTTTGTGCGTATAAAAAGATGAAATAACTGCCTATTAAATATTACAAAAACTGGACCAGATCTCTATTATTATTTGGTGTTGTGAATATTAAATTAAGCTGCCGTTACATTAACAAGGGATTACCATCGCGTAAAGTTTGATATATCTCATGACAAATAGGTATGTAGTAGATAAACACAAGTTTAATAAATGTGATTATAAACATAATAACCATGAATTGAAAATGTTCTAGTTATTAAAAACTTGTATTAGACTAGATTGTAATCGGTTACTACGAATGTAATTAGAGACCATAACAAAAAGTAGTTTCTTCCTACGATATGAGTTTTATTACAAAATCAAGTTCTAAAAGTTCTTTATTTACGTAGGCTTCAAAGATGCACTTATGAATCGTCAATAATGATAACATTACATTAAGATTTTACCATCGACTTCGGAAAACAGACATCTATCGAGACTGTTAGTTTCCGTCCCATAGTGTCTGAGGCCGGTATACAATAATCGTAGGAATGTAATTGGAAGAAAAAATATTCCATTATTATTATGTTCTCGTCAGTATGTCTGTTACATCATCCGTGATAGTAGGCAATTATTTGATTTTGCGATAGCAAACGTGCACACATAATGTGAACTTTGCGTTGATGAAAATAAAATTAGTTTTCGAATGACAGAGGTTGGCAAAACTATGTAGTTTGCCCCAATAAGCTATTGTAAGTTAAAATATACCAACAATAATGAATTAGAATATTCATCTTTTTTTATGTTACAAGGACAGTTTATGCTGATATATTAAACTTTAAACCAGGATCTTAGATCTTAGTCCTGTTAGTTGTTTTTTCATATGAAAAGCAGTAATGTTATGTTCGTTATTCCATTATTAGAAATTATTTTACTTAATGAGTAACTGAAAAGGTGTCATCGCATGGACATTTGTAAATAAACTTTAAGTTAATAAAGACATGTAAATAAAAAAACATCGCTGATGAAAATATCTATATAGTTGAGTGCGAGCTATTAACATAAGAAAACAAATTTACAAGGCGTGTCCTCTTCTCAATAACTAAAATATGTATGTGTACACTAACCTTCGCAAATATGTAGTGTTGTTTACATTTGGCGACACTATGAAGTCTAAAAATACGAGTTCTATTTTTTTTCTAATATTACGTTTGGTACATTTGCCCCACTCTGCCTGATGGTTAGCAAAAGAGAAGCACTGATTGCCATGACGACGGATGCGGTACAATTATGGTTTTATTTCCGTTGGAAACGCCATACCTTTCGGCAAAATACTTATTCACGCTTCGCTCAAACGATGCCAAAGATGTAAATCATTTAGGTGCGTTTATCCGAAGTATCAGAATAGTAAGAATGATATTAAGTGTAAAGTTGTCATAATCTTGTAAGACATCACACGACACATCCCCTCGAACATAAAAAAAAAAAAAATATTTCACAGCATCACATACATTGATCTGACCCCGTGTTAAGTAGCTTAAGCACTTGTGTTACAGCCATCAGAATCAACAGTGGTATTACAAATATACTTAAATAGATACATATAACACCCAGACCAGGACAAACAGACATGTTCATGCACACAAATGTTTGTCCTGTGCGGGGATCGAACCCGCGACCTCTTGCGTAATAGGCGACATCTTGACCATTACACCAAGCGGGTCGTCGACCATGTAAAGATGTCATTTTTATTATTTCAATTCCTTAGTTTCGATTCCTTGGATTAACACGCCAATTGTCTAGCCCCAAGGGCAATGGTGTCCTAGTGGTAAGAACTGCGCCTCGCATGGGGATCAAAATCTGCGTGAGGATCAAAAGTGGTCAAAGCGGACCCCGCACAGAAACGGGATAAACAATAGGAGGATGTCTGGTTGGTTTTTATAGCGTTTTAATAAAAGTAAATAAATAAAAAAAATAAAAAAAATAGCCAGGGTCGCTGACCACTAGAGCAAAGGACCCGTTATAATATATATAAAGTGATGAATTAGGTACCATTCATGTAAATAATAAATGACAACAATATTTACAGCAACTTACTCGCAGCTGGTGTTACCTCGTGTATTCTCAACACGTGAACTAAACTATAACCAACTACTACGGACAATAAAACATTTATTGCATTTAATAGTTATAATTATAAATATGGATTTACATTGAATTACCACTATACCATATATCTGCCTATTCAACAATTTGCCGTATCATGTATACGTATAGCTTCGTAAATTATGGCTGTTAAATATAATTTTCAATGAACGTTGCTAATAACATAATGGGGTGTTTTTACTAACTTAACATATGTTGTTTTATGTTCACGTTTTACGCACGTGAATGACGTCCAACGCCAACGAATTGAAAGTAATTAAACACATATCACAAACTTATACTTGTATAACAATACCGGATTGTGTACTGTGAAATCCAAAACCAAGCCCTTCAGATTTTGAAATGTTCCTTTTGAATCATTTACATAAAATGTCTTTGTTTAAACTCGGTTTAAAAGACATCTATAGATAAAATTATCTTTTAAAAACGGCCTTTACATTACTTACATATAATTTAGGTTAGCACATATGCACAATGGGCATAAACACACATTTTTACTCAAACCAAGCCCGTGAAACTGATAAAAATAAGTAATATTTATCCAAAAAACTGAAAGATTAGATTTAGTTTGAAATTGTCTTTTTCTTTGTTTTACCTACATATCTATTCCTATAATTATGACGCTTCCTTGAGCCTTTATTTACGGAAGACTCATTAAGGTACTTAACGCCACAAGGAGTGCTCACAAAAATACAAATATTCGAACATCGTAGGTCCTTTTATAAGTCAGTAAATAATTCGGCAAAGAAGGAATTTAAAGATCACGATATTTAACTACAAATGAAGTTATACGTCCTATATTACTCGTATGTGTTTCGCCGATAGCAAATAGACATATCTACAAATATTTTTTGCTCATAAAAGATTTTATCTCGATCGTGGCCACCGCCGGTTCTTTTGAGGGTTTCTTACGCTCATCAAGTCACTCGTACTCGCAACAAACGAATGACCAATCGGATTCCTTTAGGGTATCGACCGCGAAATATTTAACTGTACCTCCTTTGAATACGGAAGCTCAATCTTGATATTTCATGATGGTGTCTTTCAACTTTTTCGATATCGTTAACCCTCTTCGAGCGTGCATCTTCAAAAACAATTTCACTTTACTGTTTCAACTCGTTTTATGAAATTGATTATGCCGCTGATATGTAGGGTTGATAAAACTTTGCAGTATTTTTAGGGAAACATGTACCTATTGCAAATGCAAACGCTATTAATGGTAACATACGAGTTTATAGGAGTGGCATTAAACATGTCACTTCTGACATAAATCAGTGAGAGATTAAGAAAACATAAAGAAAAATTTTAATTCCCAAAACAAGTAAATACAGTCTAGCAAGTTATATCCAAGCTAAATTGTATACAACCTAAGTTCCGCGAATCTTTTTTATGGCTGAGATGTTAATTAATGATCGTCTCAATCTTAATTATGGGATCCCGAGCGCAATTCGGAATGGCGTCACCCAGCGGCTTGGCCATTGATGATTCAAAAACACCGCCTTTACAACGCAGTTCGTTTAAAAAGTTCTCAAAGTTGTCAGAAGTACGGAATACAGGATTGTCTCAATTCTGTATTTGTGTGAAATGTCTATGTACTTTGTATCCTTATCATTAAGATTGGACATAATTTGCTAGACTGTACTGACTTGTTTTGGGCAATGTTTTTCTTTCTTTGTAGTCAACAAAGCTAAGGAAAACGAGCCTTTTTTCGGTATTTCGGCTTTTGTTCAGGTTAAAGTACGTTTTTTGTGAATAAACAAACAAATCATGTCAAAAGGCTATGTCGACTTTGAACTCATTTTGATTGAGAAAATAAGTGTTTTTATAAATAAAAACAAAAGTCCTGCGAAATCGTCATCATCATTATCATTCTAGCGCCAGCCAGCAGGAGTGTGGTTCTTCGTTAATCAGATAACCTACGTAGCTGTTGAGCTTTGTTTCTGCTGGTGAGTATGGTCGCAAAAGCTCAGTTGGGGAGGGTATGGGGTCTTAAAAGCAGGCAACGCATCTGCGTTACCTCAGATCATCAGATCAGGCGAACCGCTAGCTCGTTTGCAGCCTCCGCCCTTTAGCCCCGTAGTTAAGGCCTTGATGTAACAGCTTAATGAGAACACATTAGACCCTTTTATTCCGCATAATAACTGCTCATAGTTGCGGCCTAAGCATGATATGATAGTTCTCTTTCTGAAGAGGAAATAGGAATCTTGACGCTGTACAATAGAATTATTCAATTAACTTAACAGAAAAAAAAATGACTCCAAGCATCATTCGTATTGTTGGATATAATTTATACTTAACAACACAATACATTATTAAGCAAAAGACTAAATTGTAAGCCCATTATGATGTACTGACAATGTAATTTACCTCAACATGTTTGATGTAGGCAAAAACTGGCAATAAAGCCTCTGCACACCATCCGTCGTCGACTGTGATATATTGCTCGGATGTTACTTTACCTTTGTTTCCATGTAATAAATATGTGCCACATCCTTTGTGTAGTTCTAACGGCAATAACACACCAAATGTATCGAAACATCTGGTACCTGTAGTTTCATATACCTAACCTAAAACGTAATTTTTTTTAAATCTGGGTTTCTTTGACCATAGACACGAAAGGAAGAAGAAGAAGAATACACATTGTTCAAATCTCAACTAACTATTTAAACGTTATGTGTGTGGTATATGTAAGTCTTTTGTCAATCATCATTAAACATGATTTATACATATATCATATACTCGTAAACAATATTTTGACTAAAAAGCCAAGATGGTTTTCAATCTACTTAGATTAAAACACTTTTCTCAATCTAAAGTTAACAGGACTAGTTTATCTTTTTAAATGGATTATTGTTGCGAGAATCTTCTCGAAAATAACACAATCTAGTAGGTTAATTACTTTGCAAAGGTTTCGATTTCATCATGATCCTATTAATGGAGGCAGCCTTATTGTATTTTTCTCGACAATTCTACTTAAAACGGACGATAATATTGATAACATTCGCGTTATTATGTCTTATATTTCATTATTTAATGAATTTTCATAAATGTCTTATAATGAGTATCACTTCAGAGTTTTTAGTTGCTTATCTATAAAACGTTAACTAAACGTAACCCAAGAATCACATTGAAACTTTTACGATATATAAGGTCTTTTATATGTCATCAAATAGTTAATTTATATACCAGCTGGAAATTGGTTTGAAAGATAATTCGCACCATATTAGGAATACTTAGGCTTATTTTGTATTCTTAAACTCGAGTCAATTTTGTAATCAACTTTGAATTCCAACGGTGACAATTACAGCAAGATTAGATTATGAGATAATTTAGAACAAAAATGTTTGAAATAATAAGTGTACACGAAAAAAGGTTTTTAATGTGTTCAAAGCTTTGAGTTAGAAAAGTTAAACACGTTATGTATTTCGATTCTGACTTATTGAAACTACAAATCAATCGAAAACATATACCGAAATACAATATTAACTCTCCAATTAAAAAGTCAGTTTTATTTTTAAAGAGTTTGCTTTATAACCATCGAAGCAATCCGCTTGATTTTATGACATTATTGCAGGTACCTTTAGATAACCATTTATTCCTGTTGTCATCGCCATACCATCTCGCAAAATACTGCTTCACGTTTCTGGTGTTTCTATTTTGCGCATAATATTAAGTCAATGCCATAGGGTCTATTATCGACGGCAATCAAGCTTATCTTTCCTGTTAAGATTAGGTGTCCACAAATATCCCACTGTAATTATCTGACTCTATGTTTGGCAGTGGTAACGATCACAATCATTTTTCGACGTTGCTTGAATGTGAATGGGGCGGCAAATGACAGTGCCAACAGTGCTTACTGCTCAATCTTTTATGGACTGATATTTTTGTATACATACTTTAATAATTATATTTATGTGAAGGATCGACCCTGGTTCTTGTTGCCGCACATATTTTTCTTTAATTGCTAGTAGATAGTGTTTTGTTTATTTATCAAGATAGGATCTTTCTATCATCATCTGTGTAAACATTGTTTCAGTCAATTTCAAATCAACTGAAGCAATTCAACAAAACATTCATAACATTATTCCTTATTGCGTATTATTGTTGTTGCTATAAAAATGAGATGGGTTCTTACGATACAATGTTGCTACTTACAATTACTACAACAAATAACTTTTTTTCTGCTAGACTTGTCATCATGAATTCTATGATAAAAGTGAGAAATAGATATCAGCGGAAAATCAATAATTGACTTATATTTCCCATTAAGACACGCAATAGTAACATTTATTCAACTAATTATCTCGATTCTCACCGGTTACTGACAAAGGACTAGTAGTTTTCCTGAAAGGAAGCAATTATTATTTTATTAAATAGAGGATAAGCTTTATAAACTTAATTTGCAAACGAGCAGTTTAAATTATCCTTTGTAGGGAAATTTAGAAGAGCCAATCACGTCATAATGGCCAATCAACTGTTGTAGATTCAGACAGATAGCACGTTTAATTTTTAAAATAATATCTGTAATAAAGAATTCATAGATTCATAAAAGACATCTAACGAGGCGTATAGCTGTAAACCAATTAAAATGATTTCTATGGTTTGTAAAAAACAATTAACACGTTAATTAAATCATGTGTAAATGATCATTTATAAGCGGCATTGAACTATTGACGTCGTATCTAATGAATTAACCAAGCTTGTATATTGTACTGCCAACTGATCAACTTTGGTTAAATCTTACCAACATGTTATATGACTTTAATATGTTGCGGTCGATTTTTAATTTTGCATTTTGTTGCCACTTAAGTCAATATCATCTTTTACTTTACCGCCCGCGACTCCGTCCGCGTGGATTTCGGTTTCCGCTCACATATTGTTGTACTTAAGCTAAAGTAAAAAATAGTTTTCAATTCAAACCAGTTCCTGAGTTTAGCGGGTTTAAACAAACAAATTATTCAGCTTTTTTAAATGTAGTATATAGATAAAAGAAAGATCTTTTTTATTGTAAGTTACAGCAGCCGTCTAAGGAAATCTATTAATCCTTATAAACGTACAAGAAACAAAAAATATCAGCTCATACATTTAACTATATATTCGTTAATGGTTCTGTTTTGAACAAAAGTTTCTTACTTAGAGTTATGACCTGACAAAATGCATTATTGCTATGACATTGGCAGTTTGAAACGTTCAATTGCTATTGTGCTCGTATGCACGTACTACTAGTAGGTAGTACAGTTAGCGTCGTATAGAAAGCGACACTGAGGGTACTCAAAAAAATAGACCTAACCCAACAGTCAATAATATCGGCACAATCAAAGTTTCCATATTGTTGACAACGTCATATTCGTTCAAAAAGACGATACATTCAAAATGTCATAGAGATCGTTTCAGTAAAACAGCCCTAAATATGGTAACAGTCCTCCTGCCAATGGTATCGAAGCATTCTAAGAGTAATTGGACTATTTGGTTGCGTCTATTTATTTTAAAACCTTGAGTGTAAGTTTCTATCTGACGCTTACTGTACCTAATAGCTTACAATTTTGAAGAGTCTTTGTAGGCGACATTGAGACCTAGATAAAGCTGTTCCACTGAAGCTATTAAGCAGCTAAGTGGTCGTTAGTGTCACGTAAAAGCGGAACTGTATTGTCAGAGATGCAATCAGAGATGCGCCGGACATCTGCGTTATTACAATGCACCGGTTTCCGCGATCGCTTCTTGCATACTCCTCAGTCCGAATCATTTGTTCCTCTTATCAGATGGTGTTAATAGAACTGGCTTATTAGCTACTGTTATCAGCAACAGGAAAATAATGAAATAATTCATTTTGATTGTGATCGCCCTTGGCTGGGAATAAAGAAGTGATGCTAATTAAAATGCAGTCCTCGTTGATGAATGAAAAATATCGCATCGTGTTTTTGCAACTTTGCAATAATTGTAAAAAATACGTTTGGCGCATTAGTGCACATGATCTTTGTTTGTTCCTGTTTTCGGTCATGACATTTGTAAATATGTTATAGCGCAGTCATTGAAGCGAAAAATATGGTCAAACCTCCGAATTTTTTTACTGTGAACCGATTTGCATGAAATTTTGGAATTAGTTTCATTGTACCCTTAAATTCAAAAGTGAAAATGATTTGAACGCCGCAACTACCCCTGTCGTGGTTGCCGCCCCATCTCGGGGGTGAGTATTCATTTTTTAAGAAAACCTCGGATATCGATTGGATTACTAATTTTAAGCAAAAAATCATCTATAATGTTTTTCGATAAATCTAATACTTTTCAAGTAATTGGCAATTGAAAATTCGCAATTTTGTCACGTTTTTCATCGGTTTTTTGCAAATATCTATAAAAATATAAGTTTTATCGAAAATTTTATAAGGAACAAAATTGTAGCAGGTAAAAAATTAAATAATTTTGTTTATCCTAAAGTTTTCTATGTGCAATATTAAGATATATATTAAAGATCGTAGCCGTTTTTTATTTTGTCTGCAATTTAATAGATTTGGTCAATGTCATCTAGCGGCGAGCAGATGCATTTTATGCATTCTTATAATTAAGAGTTTTGTAGTGCTTGAAATAAGCTTTCAAATGAGTACAATTAAAAGTCTTTTGCACGTAAAATAAGTAAGCTGTATTACAAATAAGAGGATCATCGAATGCTTTTTCTTGTAAATCAATGGGTTTCACAAGTGCCATTTCCAAGCTATTCATGCTATCACAATTTCTAAAACAGCATTGAAAAGGTAATTAGAAGAACTACAACATCCTTTATTGCAATATATTATTAAAAACGTTTTTCGAAAACGGTGAAGGGTTAAAGGGCTTAAGAGAGGCTGTGATTGCCGCTGCCACGCGCTCTTTAAACAATCAAATCTCCGTCAGTTTTTGTTTAACAGAAATAACAAAATTACTAAATTTTTTGTCAGAAAAATACCTAAATTTTTTATCCCTACACTTTTATACGCATCTATCGTAATTTTTGAGATATTATGAAAAGAAGGTGGGATTTTTTAAAATATGAGATTTTATATTTTTATTTTAATCCTGTCTATTTTGAAAAATATGTGTCCTAAAGCAGCCAAACTGATACAATTTATCAAACACTTCATAATAATGTTAATTCTTGGCGGAATACGAATAATTTCAATTCTGGTGGAAATGGCACTTGTGAAACCCATTGTTTTAAAATAAAAAATATTGGATGCTCCTCTTATTTGTAATACAGCTTACTTATTTTACGTGCAAAAGACTTTTGATTGTACTCATTTGAAAGCTTATTTCAAGCACTACAAAACTCTTAATCATAAGAATGCATAAAATGCATCTGCTCGCCGCTAGATGACATTGACCACATCGATTAAAATGCAGACAAAATAAAAAACGGCTTTGATCTTTAATATCTAACTTAATATTGCACTTAGAATACGTTATAATAAACAAAATTGTTTAGTTTTTTACCTGCCACAATTTATTCCTCATAGCATTATCGATAAAAGTTATATTTTTGGAGATATTTGCAAAAAACCGATGAAAAACGTGACAAAATTGCGAATATTCAATTGCCAATAACTTGAAAAGTATTAGATTTATCGAAAAACTTTATGGATGATTTTTTGCTTAAAATTAGTCTTCCTATCGATATCCGAGGTTATCTTAAAAAAAGAATACTCACCCCCGAGATGGGGTGGCAACCACTCCAAGGGGTAGTTGCGGCGTTCAAATCATTTTCACTTTTGAATAGAAGGGTGCAATGAAACTAATTCTAAAATTTCATGCAAATCGGTTCACAGTAAAAAAATTCGGACCCAAAATGCTTCATTGCCTGCACTATTATTATTCTGTCATGATTCACAAATTTTAAATATTAATTATAAAGATAAATAAAGATATTTTACCTGGGCTTACCTAAAATAATAAGGTTTAGAACAATAGCTTTGGTTTTGTGCTACTTTTTACTTTTTAATTTTTTCTTATGCTGATTATTTTTAAGAAAAGCGTTTAATCTGATTAAAAGTTATTTAGCTGTGCGATTAAAAATACGCGTACAAATGTCTATCTCAATATCATCTCCGGGCACGCCCATAAAATTCCTGCAACAGTCGTTGGTAATTTCGTATGTTAGATATTTTTTATGCACGCCGAAGCTTGAGTACGACGATTCGTGGCCAATCAAGGTCTTATTCAAAAGATTTTTTAACTTTGAGAAACTAAACCGGATTCAAAATGTTTTGTTGGAGTTTTTTTTATATGTGATCATTACATCATCAATTCAGTAGCCAATGGAACTGGCTATTAGCATGTCTTGTCAGATTTTGCGAGACAAAACAAACGCATCTCTGCTACGTTGCACATCAGATAATGTGTTTTGTTTTTCACGTAGGTTCTCGTTTGCAACAAAAAACAAAAAGCCATGTTTTGTAGTCTTACCACGGTTGCGAGCCAAGTGTACCATAGCATATTCTTAGATCGACTGAAAAAATACTTATTGCATATCTCGGGAACAAAATTTTATTCATATTGAAGTGAATATTATCAAAAAGATACTTCGAAATGTCAAATTCTACCAAAACGAGGCTTTCTTCGTAAGTCCAAGTGTCCAAGTGTTAAGTCCAATCATATAGTACCTACATAAAAAAAAATTGGCCAAGTGCGAGTCGGACTCCCGCACTGAGGGTTCCGTACAAATTCTATTTTTGACGTATTAAAAAAACTACTGAATAGATTTCGTTCGAACCAATTTTCGTTGGTAGTTTTTATGGTAATGTACATTATATATTTATTTCAGATTTATCATCTTCTTACTTTAGAAGTTAGAGGGGGGGGACACACTTTTTTCCACTTTGGAAGAGTCCGTCACGCAAAGTATTCACTTAAGAAAAAAATGAGTTTAGAAACCTCAATATATTTTTTAAAGACCTATTCATAGATACCCCACACGTATATGTTCAATGAAAAAAAATATTTTCAGTTTCAGTTCTAACTATGGGGACCCCCCATTTTTTTATTTTTTTTTTCTATTTTCGTGTAAAAACCTTGTTGCGGTTCACAGAATACATCTACTCACCAAGTTTCAATAGTATAGTACTTATAGTTTCGGAATAAAGTGGCTGTGACAGACTGGCGGACAGACAGACAGACAGACAGACAGACAGACAGACAGACAGACAGACATGACGAATCTATAAGGGTTCCGTTTTTTTTGCCATTTTGGCTACGGAACCCTAAAAACGCAGGCAGGAAAATGTAAGTCTTTGCGTATTTTTTTTTTCACAAACAATATAATTAAGTAGATTGTCGCAGCATACAAGTTTCTGATTTCTGAGAAAGGATAAATACAGATTATTGATGTAATGTAATTAAACGCATGTGTCTCTTAAGGTTAATCCCCTCAAAGAGGTGAAAATCGAAGCGAGCCGTGAGTGACGCATGCTGGAACCGGCTTCTCGCGGACCAACGATGAGGTTTTAAGCGCTTCTTACTCGTCCGGACTGAAATAGATAGCGAGCGATGTAGGCGCATGCATTAAATATATGACCCTTATGTCAAAACAGTTAAGTTCATATTTCAATGTGGTTGTAGACTGTACATTCGTTGGGCGGCAGTTAATGAAGTCTGTGTTCTACCAGAGGTAGACCAAGGGTATAAGCGATTTTATGAACAAAATGGTCAACTGACATTATTTAAGTACTTGATTTTTTAAAGGTTAAATAATATTTATATAATACTTGTACATTGACTAATCCAAAATAAAAACACGATAAAAAAACAAATTCTTTTATCTTTCTCGTTGTTAAATACAATCTTACTCATTTAATAGTATGTGTATAAATTTAAAGTTATTTTAAGCATCCACAATTTTTTATTAGATTATAATTAAAAATATAACGTTGTTACGAACGTGACCAAAACGTATTATTATATGCATAATGCTACTAGGACCAAGGATTACTTCTATAAAAACTTATCACGTGCTGTATTTCTTGTTTTATGCGATACTAACTGCTTATGAAGTTGAGGACCTTAAGAGTTTTTAAGATAAATGTAAATTACTTTAGGATGTTACAAAAAGTAGACTCGTCTGGCCACTCCTTAACAGTCGTTACAGGAGTAGTTGGTAATGCTAGTGGCTATAAAATTACAAAGTTCATAATATTAATTCATGCATTGGATTGTTCGGGTTTAAGATACATAATGATAAGCCGTGAATTTAGAGTTCCATTCAGTACAATAGAACTTCAAATTCACGGATCCCAGCTAATATTTGGGTATGTGCTGTCACATATGGATATATTGATAAAATGCTATCCTGTGTTAGAAGTTTTTCACCCTTTATAAATGCGACTCGTATCAGACTTGCCGGGGAAATAATACTTTATGTATGTCGGAGGACTTCTTTTTATTCACGTGTCGGCACACGAGAATTAATGTAAGTTTAAATGTACGACGCCCACATAAAAGCTTTTAAAACACGTACCTTATGCATTTAATACCAGAGTTTATAGAATTTAGGTCCCACCATTTAAAATGCACATTATTTTGATAATTTTTCAGTTTTTATGTAAGCATGACTAGTCGTTAGTTGTGTTACTAAATATTTCGTTTATATTTTGCTTGTACTCGTATATAAAAAAAAAACAATACGGCTCGAATTAATTTTAGAAGCCCAGTTCCATTTTTCACATTAGATTTTTTTTATCCTAGTTAAATTTTACTAGTTTTATTTTGTCTGTCGAATTATTTGTACAGCGTAGATGTCAGGCCTTGGTGCAACGCTAAAGTGCTTTTTTATAGTTTCATATAAAATACTAATTATTTCCCACGATATTCAATGTTCATGTTCAATGCAGCTGATAGTAAAAGGTCAACTATTAACTATTTAATTAGTGGTTGTAAGTTGCAACATTTTGTTGTCTTTTACTACGCTTACCAGGATTGTAAAATGTAGCATTGCTTGTTTTTTTTAATTGTTGTACTAATTTATTCTTTTTTTTAAATGTATCCATCATGACTTTTGTTTTTGTACAGTACTTTTTTATCAACGATAATTGCTCTAATATACCCGAAAAGAATGTCTCTTTAATTTTTAAATATAATATGTTCAAGTATTTTCCGATTTACATTCGGCCTTTAAAAAAGACTGTCTTACCAAAACTGTTCCAAATTCAAAATATTTAAAATGACTTTACGGTTGCCGGTAACGAATACGGTTCGAATTTCAAAACATTCGAAGTCGCTCGGTTGCCGGTAACCCTCGGTTTGCGTTCGGCTGTGCGGTTGCTTTGCGAGTTTTGCTTGCGTCGCTTGACCGCACTAACCGCTGCCGTCTGGTTGTAGCCGACGAGGGCTGGCCTGCCACTCGCCCGGACCCGCGCCCGCCCGGGCCACCTCAGCGCTCCCACCGACCACAAACACGTAGTATGTATACGCTTTTTTTTATTTTTACTAATTGTTAGCCTAACGCCTCAACACGTAGTCTGCATACGTGTTTTTGCTTTTATCTAACTCTTTACTAGCTTAAAGCTAAGGGTGTAGTGGTTCAGGAACACAGCCGTGATCTTGAGGTTCCGGGTTCAATTCCCGGGTCGAGCTAAATTAAATTTTGTCGGTTATTTCGAACACAGCCTGGAGCCCATCCCTATAACGAATGATTTTAAATGATGGGGGATGATCTGTGACAGACTGTTGCGTACTTTACTGTCATCTAATTATTAGCTTGTAATTTATGCGTAAGCGTTTTCTGGGTTGTGATCTCCTTTATTTTTAATCGTTTACCAATGATTTTTTTCTCTTAAATTAAAATATCTTTCTAATTAGAGATTTGCATCTTACTCTACAAAAGAAACTTTTTTTTTTAATCAAGCCGAATTTCCTCCATGCAAAACATGTAATAAATGATCTGTCGTACCCGGCTAAATAAATTATTCAAAAAAAGTAAACAACTTATACCCAAAATGTCACAGCATTTGGTCATGGGTTCTAAGCAAATTATAAGATTTAAATCTTATACAAACACGCACGCCCGGCCCTTCGAAGTTCGTCATTTATATTTGTGGGGATCAAAATAAAATGCGAATTTAATTTTTAGTGTTAAAATTTTCCTTGTTTATTTCACGCCCTAAAACTTTGAAATCTTCTAAATCTGCTCTGTGATTTTACGTCCACAGTCGTAAATAATGGGTACTTATACATGATTCATAATTGGTCCCAAATAGCAAGACATTTTTGTACACCTATTGATATTCTTGAAGATGCATGAATCTTCTAACTCTCAGAAATTTTTACAAGTCCGTTGCAAGCAACGTCATATAAGCAAGCTTTAGATATCCCAAATGTTTCAATGAAAGTAAGAAATAGAATTAGCATGTTAAGGTTTCCTTCTACAGCAATACCTATTCGGGGCAACTCTCTCTGGGACAGCGGCCTTGATACAACAGTTTCCGCATCAATTGGTTTCTAAGAGAAGGCTTATTTGGTACCAACGATCAGCCCAGAACGGGACAAATTATAATAATATTTTTTTTTTGCGCACTACTATTTCCGTGACAATATTCGATTAATTTGATACCGTCAACAAATAAATATAAATGGAGAGTGATGAAATAGAATCTACACAACATGTTTCTTAAACACCAATTTCTGTAAAAGCCCCGATTAAGACAAAATTGCAAATTGCATAAATCTTTTGATACGCACTCTCAAACTTTATTGCCGACAGCTAAAGTAGGTTTACTCAAATATTACTAAATATTACTTTTTTAATTACAATAGTTAATGAAGTTTTCTTCATGATCTCTAAGCTTTTGTTTTCATAAGAATTGCGAAGCATTTGTAAGACAAAGCTTAAATTTATTTCGACCAATGTTGACGAAATATGGCCGGTAATATAAACAAATCTATTCATCCATGCACGCTCTACTTTGTTGACAGACGGCGAACTATTTCAATGGGTGGGGCATATTGCGGAAATATTAACGTGTAATTTTTATTACATTCTGTACGTCGATGCAAAAAAATCTTTTGGCGGTCATTTTCACTAAAGACATGACGTCAAATATTGGTGAGCACGTCATAACAAATCTGATGAAATCAGGATATGTCCGCTTAAAGCCATTGTCATTAATATCTGGCTTGTGATATCTTTTGGCCCTTTTAGTTGCTTCTCATGTTTTAATCTTCGTAGTGATGCTTGGGATTGTTTCATTATTTGCACAATAATAATTCCAATAAAAGGCTCTAAGCTCCAATGTGTTTAGGTTTTTTCATAAGTTTACTGTCCTGTTTACAAAATAAAGTCGATAGTATTTCCAATCTACAATACAAAACGGAGAACTCAAAGCAAAAAGTGTAACATTAATCGAATCACGTATTTGCTTGTTTAGCGACCGGCAGGAGAAAAAATATCATTACAATATTTAAGTCTGTAGTATATTCAGAAAACACAGCCTACCCTTGAAATAATATTACTAGATACTTACATATTTTTATAAACATTTTAGAGCAAGGGTGTTTTGTATCTCCAATTTTTGTCTGAATAGAATAACGTGAGAAATATACATTTTATATATTTTAGGTATGATCAAAAAGTTAAAATAACTTGCATAATAAACGCAGGAGAAATGAAACCTGCATCGAACAAATGATTATAATATTTGAGCCAATTGAGTATCTGACGCGTTGCATTGCAAAATGATTATTTGAAATCGCATGACGATTTATTGTCATTATTTGTACAAGTGCATTTAGGTGCACTCACGTAACGACTACTGAAGGCTGTATTACTTGATAACTGGCTCATATATCTTGATCAGGACTGCTCTTCCGCATAAAAGGTCTGATGGTTTTTAAACTGACTTTATTGAATGTTCAGCGCGTGCATATTTTGGACATGACCTGATTATAATGATGAGACTGCCAATATAATAGTAATAAACTTATACAGTAAAATGTCATAAAATAAAAAGCTTCATAAGAGGCGTTTGTGTCCCCACGTTTTGAACGGTTATTAAATGAAATATATAATATAAAAGCATACCAAAATTCTGAATACTCAGATTTTTTAATAATTAGCTATATTCTGATAGCTATGTTCTGGTAGCTATATTCTGGTCTCTGTAGAACAAGAAACAATAAGGGACATACAGAAGATCAAAGCACAGAAATAAGAAGCGTTTCCCTCATTTTCAAAACAAACGTACGGAAGCCAGTTAAAAATAATAACTGCATGCCATTTCTCTTATGGGTAGCATATCTTTGCCCTATAAGACGCGCTAGATAAAGGTAGGCCAGGAAGAGGTTATCGACTAGTTATCCTCGACAAAAAAATGTAATAAAAAGTATGCGGTCTGTATTCCGGTTACACTGAACGTGTAAGTGCGTGGATTAGACGCGATCCGTCAACCGTGCCATTTTTAATTTTCGATACGGCAATGGCCGCCTATAGTTGAGTTGAACCACATTCATCTATACTTACTCTATACTAATATATAAAGAAGAAGAGTTTGTTTGAATAATTGTTTGTTTGTTTGAAAGCGCTAATCTCATTAACTACTGTTCCGATTTGAAAGATTTATTTTTTTGTTGTATAGTCCATTTGACGAGGAAGGCTTTGGGCTATTGGAAATCGAAATCCACGCGGACGGAGTCGCGGGTGGCCGCTATCATTGATATTACTGAATGTCCAATTTAGTTTTGATTCGACATCATCATTCTCCTGCCTTTACCAATATAGTATTACGAAGTCAGTGCAACATTTTTTAAGCTAAGTCAACGTAACATGTTTTCTCCTTCTGATCTATAAGCCGTTAACTATAAATCCACTCGACTTACATCCATATACCATCATATTCATCACGAAATCTGAATTTAATTATAATTATTGCTTCTGATTTGATCTGATGTTATTATTGCTTTAAGAGAAATAATAAATCACGAAGACAGCAATGAAAATAAAATTGATTAATAAAGTAACGTTGTTAGACATTTACCTGCTAAACCAAAGTGTAGAAAAACTAGAAGTGTGTTTCTTTAAAAAAAGCGACCGAAGTTGGGCATGGCTATTCAATGTATTTTAAATAGAAGATGACACACTATGCTGAAATTGCGTCGCGTAATTTTGTAGATAATGTATTGCTGCCGAACTTCAATCGCGTAATTTCAGTCTAGTGTGATCCTACACAATGCAGAAGTTGTCGAAGATCTGCCTTTGCGAAATGACGTCACTAGCTTATGAATGAAACATATTACTTGTATGTATGAACATTTCAGCCACCCGCTTAATAGTTTCACGGATGGTGGAGCTTGCTTATACGATGTGACGTCGAGATTACATCTCAATGGCAATAATTATTACATTAAATAACATGACCTTAACATCCTCTCTGTTGGACACTAGATATACCGTGTTAATGCAAGTTGCATCAAATGACATCACTAGACAGATAGAATCAGGTCATCGGAAGCCTCATACAACTAGTCTACGGAGTTAACGTAACATAAGTGAGTATAAATTAGTGAAGGAACATACCAGGCTGAAATTACGCGAAAGTAAGTTCGGCACTAATGCAAGTAGGTAATCTTATTGAAAGAAATTAAATATTAATTGCAATTAAAAATGCTTCCACACGCCGCCACAGCCAGTCGCAGTTTTTATCTACACGAATAAAAGATGCCGACAAAGAAATGGGTCACAGTCAAATTACCACGTATTAACTGTAACTCTGACCTTAATAGGTCACACCTTTCTATTGAATTTTGCACATGCATCAATTCAAAACACTATGCAGATTAGATAAACATTGATAATAATCATCGTCGTCCGTCTTCTACGAATCTTTATTTGTTTATTCGGTGACCTCAAATCTGCATCTAAATGTCACGTTTCGGAATTGTAACATTTCTCTCGCAAAACGTTACGGCTCTGATTTGGCAGAACAATTTGGATATTTCGAAATGTACTTGGTGCTGTATAAGCCACATAATTTCTCGATCATCCATTGTTCCCGACATTAAACTCTCTTTGTAAATGATAAACTTCATTACGAGAAAATTGTCATGTCTTAACTACATAATACGAGTTTAGCCGTATTCGGCAATGGCGACTACTGGTTACGAGCATTTGCTCTTAACTATGTATGTTTAAATAATATAGGATATATTATATTTTAGTATCTATGAATGATGAATTTGAATCATATTTGAATTTGTGTAACGTTTGCGAGCATTTAAGAAGAGGTTTAAGGTCAAGAGTACAATCGAAGCAACGCCCTTTAAGTAATCAATTGTAGGTATACCACAGTAATGATTTGTAAAATTTAATTGATTTAAATTGCATGCTAATACTATTAATTGCGTTAAATCGTTATATTCTTAGGTTTTCCTTATTGTTATTTTCGATTTGAGTATCAGAAAAAAGTTCGTATTAGACAATTCATTGGCATTTTTATCACATTTATTATTACTTGGGACACATATGATCGAAAATCAGGCAATAACGGTCTTTGTTTTTTGCAATTATTTTATCTTGCTTGGGCCACGTTGCAAACCTACACGAACACTCATATTCATTATTTGCTAGCATTTCCTAGTAATAAAAAGCCTGAAAGTGTATACAGTTGTTGCGTGTGCGCCGGTAGCACCGGGGACATCTCCAGTTGGAAATTGCCGCAATTAAAAACAACAATAGCCCGTAGAGACTGCGCTTAATAACCGAGGGCTAGCTTCCTACGATACCATCAGAAACACCACTGCCTATGAGCAAGGTTACCATTTACGAGCAAATAGTCATTGCGAAATAATGTCACTTGCTCATCGGTCTTGAATTTTAAAAGAAGAACTCAACAAACTCGAGCTCAAAATATTATTTATACAATAAGGCTTCATAGAAGCACTTATGAACCGTCAATCAAAATAAATTATCACCACCGATACGCAAGACAGTTACTGTCGAGAAAAATCGGCAAGACACTCAGCAGTTGTTCATATAAATAACATATTTATTACAATAAGACATCCATAATGGTTTGCTGTCACTGAGTCATACAGTCTTCTGTCAGTATTCAATAAAAATCAGAACAACAGATAAAAAACGGAGATTTACGGAGGTCATGTGGCATTCGCTCCAATGTAATAACCAGGCTGGCCAAACCTGGATAGTCGCAGCCTACCCTGGGTGCATAATGGATGTCAACGGCAAAAACCCAAGAATGAGAGAGAACAATCGATTTTCAAGATTTTGTGTCAATTAATTAAATTAATTAAACAGTTAACTAAGGTATGTAGATATCCTTAAGGCATGTGACGGATGAATCAAATTACAATTTAATTAACATATTATGATATATTGATACAGTTTTGCATCACTTACGATGGTGACCCTAATATTATAATCAAAGGATGATCTCTACAAGAGGAAGTCCGCTTTACAAATCACTGTTATATTATGTAAATGTCTTGAGTCTTCAAATTAGCGTGTATAAAATTTTGCATTAATGTAGGTAACACCTTGAGCTGTGAGAAATAATACTTGAAATACATAATAATATACTTAAAGGCCTCCTTGACCTACGGCGTATTATATACAGTTATGTAAACAAAATAGTATTGGCACTAAAATCAAAGCTATAAGGTTAATTGGTAGGAAATCACCATTTCTGCATCAAATATCTTGTTTATTTGAAGGGCTTGCAAAGCTGTTGCTTCAAAAAATAATGATTGAGACCTATGGATCGTATAAATACACATTTTAGGGATAGATAGTACGGGAAAATATGTAGGAGGATTTTAGAAGTTTTGTACCCCTTAGAGATTTTTACTCCTAAAAACTTTTCTTCCAATATCGTCCGTTGGGAACGTATAGCTTGATAACTTATGCATAACTAAGACAAACGTCTTATAAAAACAAGTCAACATTATGTACATAATAAGTATTGAAGTGTCGAGGACCATTTAATTGTATTCGCTTGCAAATTGTAAACATAATCACGTTTGATGATACGGAAACGAACTGCACAACCAGAGGAAACAATTGTGTATGTGTTGTTGGCTCATTAATCAGTTGTTAAGGTGAATCTTGGAATAGAAATGAATGCACGTCCACGAGTGTAATTGCATATCCTAGCGGACATAACTTTTCCTACCTAGTGGCAACATGGGCGTAACTTATAAGTTCTTGGATTTTCTTACTTTAAAATAAACTGGAATAGGCTATTCCTCAATGGTCGCCGCCGCCCGCGTCTCCGTCCGCGGGGATTACACTTTCCGCACACAAAGTATTATCATTCTTTATGCACAAAGCGTTATTCCATAGTTTTAAAGCCTTCCTCGAATACTTTTTCAATTCCAATAAGTAGTTCCTGTGATTACGGCGTTCAAAAAAACAAACTAAGAATCTGTTCAGCGTTATTCTATTAGTATAGATGTAGTACATTTATGTTACTAAAATGTTAAATAAAAAGTACTATGAACTAAAGGTAAATCATTGTAACTATGCGTGTACATCAGCTGTAAAGAAAATTACAACCGTTTATTATGTTTGAATAGATTCCTTGATGTTGTGAAAACTTTACTCGTGTCGTAGCAACATTATATCACTGTTTTTCAATAAAAGGATTAGTTTCATGATGGAATCAGTTGTTATTAAATCATATGAGTAGACAGATAATGTCAATTAATCATCATAATGTATATCAATAAGATACTCTGTACTGGGCAATAGAATTGCTTGCTCATAATTTTCTTAAGCTGTTTAATTAAGGGTAAAAGGCCAGCAAGAGGTTGGTGACAACTCACAAAGTAAACACAAAATTTCGACAAAATATTATGTAAAATAAACTTTTCGCAACACAGTCACGAATGCATAACATAAATAAATATTGTAAACAAACCGTTCTTAGTAGGTATATTGTATATATAACTTTTAGTGTGTCTGGCTCCAGATTAGTAACATTTTAAAAGTGACCAACTAATAATAATGCCGATGAACGGCTTCTAATGAATATTTATAAAAATAATGAGAAGACGTCATTGTGACGTTTTGAAGATTGCAAGGCAGCTATCAATAGAGACATTTTTGATTTCAATTAAATAAAACAACTAAAACCGGCAAAAATATTTCTCTGCAGCTGCAAAGCAGTCAAAGTTGTGTCAAAAACGTTGTAATCATTAGCCATTTTTTATTTTATTTAACTAATGGTAAAATTGGTTGTGCACTCAAATTGCAGTAAGAAGTAAAAGGTGCACTAAAGCTTACATTTTCCGGAAAGGCATTTCCCCTCACGGTCACAAAATGTCCCTCATTAACATTTAATTAGCTATCTCTTTGATTGCTAATGAATGGTCATCTTCAATAAACTCTTTAACGTTGCCCTTCAACTTCGTCTGCCCTACGTCTTTATAACCACAGCAGACTTCTTTTTTATGCGGAAATCATGAAGTAATTCAACGTAGTTTTCCTGCTTCATATATTCGATTTACATTATTTCCTTCAATACAATATTTTTTATCTTTACGAGGCTGGTGCAGTCTACAGCTAGAAGTAAACCTCTTCAGGCCCTTAGTCACCACGCTCTGTGCAGACGGGTTTGTGACCTCAGTATGATGGACGATAAAGCATGGCAAAGCCCCGAATGGTCCCGTCTCATCATCAACCTAGCAATCATCCCGGTCTCATCCTCGTCCATTGCCAAAATTTTATTTGGAGTTTTTGGCTTTTATGGCGGTGACTGCCGTCTGACCCCCAAGTCCGAGAGTAAAGCAATTGCAAGAGTCTCGTCCGTTCTTTAGCAGGGTGCACCACGGGCAGGTGACGTTGACTTGGGTGCCCAAGATGTAAGCGGAGTCCCATACACCCATTGAATGGTCAAGTCTCTTGTTATTATACCCACGGGGTAAAATCGGGATAAATCTAGGCCTGCTGAACTCGGCTTAATTCACGGTATTATTCTTGATGATGTCTTTAAACTCTGTACGCCCAGTGCTAATACCTTAGTTCTATAAAAACATCGGCCAGCAGAGCATAACGTCGGTAATAAATAAACATTCTTAGAGTAAGTGTACCTACAGAAATTGAGAAAAAATATGGTAATAAAGTTTATTAAATCCGTGATTAGATTCGTATCTCACTTATGAATTTCAAAGATAAAATTTAATTAGTTTTATTGCTTAAATATTTCGATGTCATTGTGATTCCGTTTAAGGCATTTAATGTTATAATATTAAACATACACGAGCTAACTTAACAACAACAGGGGTACTCAAGGTATTTTAATCAACGAAATATGTTGATTGCTTTTGGCTTGTAGTTCAACTATGCTAATGCTAGTTTGGTTTTAGTTAAACCACAACCTAAATATAATAGCTCAATAGTACAGTGCTTATGAAATAGGTTTAGTAAATTAACATGCAGTCTAATTTTAAAGTCTTATTTGGACGGCCATTATAAAGTTGAAAGCTGGAGTGCTTACTTGAAGCGTTCCGTTCACATTGAATGTAAGGAGTCAATCGTTTTTGTATGGAGAGTTAGGCCCTCATAAAATTTTGGCGTTTATTTACGAAATGGGTATCAATTTATTCCTTATAATCTCCAGATTATAGTGGTAACATTACTTTTTCATATTTTAACCGGAATCGTTAGAAATAAGATGTGAAAATATATATTAACCTCATTAACTAATCTGTCTATTTGCTTTCCTGACTTTTAACGCCTGAACTGTAAAGACTTACACATAAGGGCGATTTTCCATTATGTTTTTCCTATGTATCTGAAATAAAAGCAATTTAATATGACTAGTGGTCGCCTGTGGCTCTGTCCGCGTGGAATAAGGTTTTTCACAAATAGTCTTAAACTATAGCTTAACATATTTTAGTTAAAGCCTGGCTCGACTAATGGATAATCCAAAGCAAAAATATTTTTTCAATTCGAACCAGCTGTTCCTGATAGTAGCGTGTTCAAACAAACAAACAAACTACAGCTTTTTAAATTATATAGTATAACCATTAATGACAGTTGACAGACGGAAGGTTTCTGACATTTGTATTCAGTTTTTAAATAAAATCAAAATCCGGCAATAGACTAGCACTTGCGTTCCGTTATACGGATTTTTTGTATTGTTTATTCGAATTATTTTATTTCATTATTTAAATGATTAAAAGTCACTACCAATCACCGCCTTAGATAAAAATTGGCATGAAAACCGTTCCAAAAGTAAATTGCGTCTCCTTTATGTTCGATTTCAGGTGTTTTAATTTAATTCTATTGATAAAAACCTTTTTTCATTCAGTTATCTGTATGTCAGCCATTGTTTACTAATCTTTGGACAGATTTTTTACGGATATAATCAAAATAAGGCTTTTTATTTTGGTTTTATGTTTACGCTCACTTACAAAAATAAGTTAGTGTATACTTACAGATAGAGTAGACTACTTGAATGTTTCTTCAGTCAAATCAGTTAAATCATTTCAGCATAAAATCAGTTATTCCCGGGCCATTACAAAAAGGTTAACTTTATAACAACACTTGTAACTATATGCACCTGCATACAATACGTAGTAAGTTCATTAAACAAAAAATGACACGCCAAGTTTTGTCACATTGTTGCAAATGGGTTTAAAGGTCGTGCCGCCATTGAAGTGTTTCGAAAGCTATGAGCTGTGTCATTATAATGCGTATACATTATCACTATTCATTTTCACTGTACAAAAGTATTGATGCTCTTCGGAGTGAAGAACCCATTAAGGAAGTTAAGTAAACTCATAAAAGACAGGTTCAGATGCAAAGCATCTGATATTTGTGATTCAAAGAATGTGCGTTAACGGGTAATTAATATCCTGGGAATAATAAAATGAGGAAAATAAGAAGTGCCCATAACTTTTATATTTGTAAATCCCCTTTTATCGGATAGAGGTCTTAACGAAGAAGTTGATTGAGGTAAATGGTTTTTGAGTACAAGTTGAACAGTGATTTGAAAGTGTCAGTAGTAGTTTACACCCAAGATGGGCATTGATTTTTTTTTAATGTCCGGTATATGTGTGATTCACGGACTAAAAATCTAAGTTGACGGCGAAAAATATTCAAATTGAGAATTTATTGTGTGAGGTTTATTTATTATACGTGTGGCGCACACCGGCATGGCAGGAGCCGATCAGCTGGCTCATAATAAATTCATCGCACGCGCAATTGGTAAAGGAAAACTGAAGTTCAACCTTGTCGGGTGCCAGACCGTATTGTAAAACAAGTATTCAAACGACCGTTGTCACGTTCATCCTATAATTTTTGTGTTGAACATTATTTATAAATAAAATTTACAACACGTCTAGTGGTAAATAGTTCGGATAATAAAACTTGTTTTATTAATTAGAACATTGCTTGGATTTGTGCCTCTATCAACGTCTTGACAATAATTTTACTGGTTTTTCCTTTTATTGTAACGGTTGTTTCAATGTGGGGTCTATGTACAACATTCATACATAACACAAAAGCTACGTAAATGCCAGACAAGAAATAGAGCCAAAATATTAAAAATATATTCATAATTTAAGGTTACACAAAGTTTGCAATTTGAAATCGATACTAATGAGATGGCGAGGTCGATTTCTATGTATCAGAATCGTTATTATTGATTGATGAGGATCTTTCAACGGCTGGTTCGTCGAACTATGTGACCTTGTGTTCGTAGTGATTACAATCACTTATGAAAAGAGTTGCAAGTCCGCGTGGTAAGGGCCCAGTACTACCGGTTACCGGTACTACTGGTTACCGGTTCATACCGGTGCGCGGTGGCTCTGCGCTTTTTATCGGTTCGCGCCCAGTCTTATTCAGTTTAACCGGTTTTCGTGCGCACTTTAAGACTCGCAGTGCATTCCGATCCGATGACAAATTAATGCGGGTTTCCTTAAAATAAAGAGAAGTTTATTATTAAACAGTTGTCCACAATACAGTGGCTACTTTCACTTAGATTAGTGGCGTAACAGTTTTTTTATAACTATCTTTAGGTAATTTTTAATCAGCTTATAGAACTGAGTTGAATAATTTCTGTTCCAAATGTTATGAAAAATAAGAAAACCGAGCACTTTCTTTACCACAACTAGTTGCAAATGTAACAGCTTACAACCTGCGGGTATGAATCTAGAATAACCACAAATACCGGTTTCTTAAGATTTTACCTAAGAAAGTATGCGAGATTTGTGTATTTATCGAAATGTAATCACGCAAATGAAACACTTACCTACTACTCATTTAAACTCGTATCAATTAGATAAGGCGGAGAGCTTTTTGAATACGACATTATTAATTTATAGATGTAGCATTCACACACATTTTCCTCAAATAAAATCTATGACTTAAGGTTTCCAAAGAGGTGAACTAGGTAATTGAAAACTTTCGTGTAGGTACCTATTATATACGATAACTGGGCAGCTATTTGATATTTTATTATTTCTTACGAAACATCTCCTTTCAACAACATATCAGTAACGTTAATCCCTATTCATTACCCGCTATTGTTTACGAACGAATTGCAAACATGTCAGAATATTTACCTAATGCGACCTCGTTTATTGATGTCAATACGACGGTCGAACGGTAAACGAAGTTCGGGTGTAAGTGTGCAGATGCGTTCGCACTGAGTCACGTTATCAGTGGTCGCGTGTTCTTGGTCCGGTCAGGTCAGGCGAGGTCAGCAGGTGTGGTGGATGATAGGCGGCTACAAAAAAAATACATATTATATTTATTTTATCTTTGATTATAGCTCAATACTTTATGGTTAGACGAGGTTGAGAGTTCAAATTCAATGGGGAACACCACTTTGTGAAGGTTTTCGTACTTTGGCTAGGACCTTGGTCTTGAATCACCTGATTGTCTTACAAGAATGATGATGCCGTGCTTAGGTAGGCCCGCTTAGCCTCTCTGGATTAATATACAAACATTGTCTGGGCTCCTTGTAAGGTTTACAGAAAACATATGGCAGTCGTTCCAATGCAATAACCAGACTGATCAAATGAGAATCAGAGTCGCAGCATGCCCTGGGGTCCACAAAGGATTTTGCCGGGATAAAAGCTAGGATTTAGGATTGATTGAGTTGGCTGGTTTGCGAATTAAGGTATCGATTTAAGTGTTGTCTGTACCATGGACAATACTTTAAATAAATAGTTTATTAAATATTTTTTTAATATTATTAACAGAAAACCAACGTGTACAAACATGGGTTTCTTAACAAATAATCTTTTCACATAATACATAGGTATATAGTCTTCATCGTTGCGTTGGAATCTATTTAATGTGTATCGAAATACGATTCGGCAGTACCTTATCATCATTCGCCTGCCTTGTTCCCAGTTTATCTGGGGTCGGCGCAATACGTTGACTTCTACCACACGCCTAAAGTTGGCAGTGCCTAATAAAACGTAATAAAAGTGTGTTTCAATAGTTATCAGAGTGGTCTTGATCGGGTCAGACGAGGTCAGCAGGTGTGGATGATAGCCGGCTAGATACAGCCGCGATACAGCCTACAATGTTTGATGGCATCGACCTCGCTCGAGCCTTCGATAACCAGGCTTTAACGTTTTAGAAATTAAGATTTTTATTGTCGGTGTAGGTTGCCTGATAATGAGGTAAAATAGTGACCGGTCCTCGTCGCGGAGGGATGAGGAAAAATATGCAAATCAATAATTTAGGACATGAGGAAAACATTAATAAAATAAGTAAATATTAAAAAAAAGTTTAGTAAATGTGTCGATTTATAATATCAAGATTTTATTATAGAATCGGTCTCATCATACTTTCTTTTTACTAAACAAAGAACAATTTTTTTTATAAAATGGAAAATCTCATACGTTTTTATAAGGTGCAAGTGTTCCATAGTGCCTAGAAAATTATGTTTATTATTACACTATCTTCGTTTTCATTCACAATATCTAACATAAATAGCTTTTTTGTAAAATGTGTTTTATATAAATCGGAAAACGTTTTTATAAGTGATTCATTACTGCATTTGTTGTTGCAAAATTATCTTTAAAGATACAATCAAGTCAGTTATTAACATACAATGCAGTGTAAAGTAGAGATATCGGAGGAAAACTATAGTAAACTGTAGGTAGCTTTAATAACTCGATTTATACGTGATGTCAGCCATAATATAAATACTAAGTAAGACCGGCAACAAAACACTCGTTAAGTTCTTTTATTTGTCCATTTGTTTGAGATTAATCAAAACATTGTGATAATCTGAACTTACGGGAATTTTAATTAATCACTATGTTTACAAAATAAGTGTTTTCCTCAAATGTTTAAGGCATAAAAAGGAATGAAGGAATGCACACAAAAGATAACTATTTGACATAAGATATTAAAAACACATTCTCGCTTCTAAAATAACCCATGGGTCCCTAACTTTGATATTTCCGACATGAAGTCCCAAACTTTTTTATGCCAACATATCTAAGCGTTGCGATTGATGATTGAATAATAAAATAGGTTTTTATGAGCATTTCTGCGTTGTTTGTTACAACATGTTACTGTCTTCCTGGAGTGTTGTTCCGGGTACATATAAGAATGTTATGTCGTTGTACTGGATACAAGTCATATTTAAATTCAGAGAATTCGGTTATAATAACATACAACTATTTTTTTCAGATCTGAATTTTTACTAAAAATAAAGCTAAAGAGTTAGTTAGTTTGCACGCGCTAATCTCAGTAACAACTAGGTAGGTACGACGAATAAAAACAGTACGAATTGAAAAAATATTTTGAGCTTAAGTAACTTATTTACCATTATACTCAAATTTTATGAGTTGGATATTATCATACGAAGATGTTGAACATAATTTTTGCTAGCATTCATTATTATTTTACTGATACGTCTATCGAAAAGTTTTCCTTGTGTATGTATGTTTTTAGTACCAAAATTTGTAAAAACCAAGTTGTTATAGACGTCAGCATTTTGAACTTTAAATTATAGCCAAAACGGAAATAATATAATATTCAATGACACACTATAACCTTTATCACAATGACGCGAATGATATCGCAAATGAATATACGAGTAAGCTACGGTGGTTGCACACAATAAGACCATAAAATTGGGTCCCAACAAGCTAAATGAGACACTAAAAATGTTGACCTTACGTATAGAGGACATTATATAACATAAAAATAGCTAATTTGTTTGTTAAAATACAAACACATAACTTCGTTTTGCCAGTGTTATTTTAAAATTCTTTAATTGCTCATTAATTAATTATTAATAACATTAAATATAAAAAACCGGCCAAGAGCGTGTCGGACACGCCCATTAAAGGGTTCCGTAGCTAAAAGATGGCCCGACCGCTTAAGACACCATTTAGTAAGGGCAACTGCACGTCATAAGTTGGTCAAGTTGTATAAAAATAACTATGTATGATACAGAGTTCGCTATAGTTTTCGTTGAAAGTACTTACTTGGAGGTATACACGACATTTTTTTCAAAATTATTGTAATAGTATTTCAAAAGTTAAGGGGGGGGGGACGCTCTTATTTTAACTTTGTATTAATATATCTCGAGACTGGGGTGTTTGATCCACATGGTTTCAAGGCAAGTTTTATTGTATTTAAAAATACCTTTTTAACGATACCCCACACGATGGGGTAAGTCGAAGTTTTTTTTTCGAATTTACTTTTCGTTGTATGGGAGGGGGGGTAAAAATAATTATTTTTCGATTATTTTAAAAACCAATTCTTGAATTATCACTATACATCTCTCCACCAATTTTCGTGGCAATCGGTTCAGAAACGGCGGAGAACGAGCCAGGACAGACAGACAGACATGACGAAACTATAAGGGTTCCGTTTTTTGCCATTTGGCTACGGAACCCTAAAAAAAGTGATGTTAATTAATTATTAATAACATTGCAATTTAGAACAATTTATCTATTTTGTTTGAACGTGATAGTTAGTTATTTGAAACTAAACAATCCATCTAAACTATCATGTGATATTTTAATGATGTACCCAGCTGAAACAGATGACAATCGAGAAATAGCTTGAACAGAAAAATAACCAAAATGGCTGACTGCGTCACAAACACCATTGTTGTCAAAATCAGTCAGCTTAGATTTTCCCATGAGGATGATACGACGGAAATTGGTTAGACCGGACGATTTTTTCCGCGTCACACTGTAAATTGAACTGACACTAAATAGATGTATCCTGATTACACAAAATATGAATTTTCACGGCCCAAGTCACCAGAAGATCGTTCACATCGCTTCAGCGTAGCGACCTTCGAGCTTCGCAAATGGGAAAACCGACTTTATAAAAACCATGAATGATGTTTTGATACAGAAACGCATACAATTTTAATTAGGAGCGTCTGTTTTGATTTACGTTCTTAATTGTTTTATAGCGTTTTTTTGCGAAATGCCCATGTTTATTGTATGTACTTACGTACAGAAGTACATACACTAGGTGGAAAAAACGCAACCGATTTTCGGCGTGACTATGCCTGCAATGAATTTTTGATGGAAGAGCCAAACGAGGCCAATCTTCGGTCGCGTTATTTCAGCCTAGTGTGTTCCTACACTTAAGGTTTTTTGAGTTTGCATAAAAAGGATATGAATAACCATTAATCATATTATCACCCTCTGATGTAAAAAATAAGCGTCGGCTGCAGCAATGGACTACCTACTAAAAATTTTGTGGTTGATAGCCCATCGAGATAGACTTTTGCCAAACTAACAATGACACTAACGAATTGTCGCGGGTAACAGCAAGTATATTAACTAGCGAGCGCCCGCGACTTCGTCCGCGGGGATTTCGGTTCCTTAATTACCTATTTTATCCCCTTAGGGTTGGAATATAAATAACCCTTCATAGGGGTGCCTACGTCATAGTGGCTTTATGCATGCAAAGTCTCAGCCCAATCGGTTTAAAAATAACAAAGTTTCATACAAACTTTCATCTCCTATTTTATCCCCTTATGTGTGGAATTTATCAAAATCCTTTCTTAGCTTTAGGACGCCTACGTCACAGCATAAACCTGCAAGCCAAATTTCAGCCCTTTCCGTCCGATAGTTTGGGCTGTGCGTTGATAGATCTCTATCTAAAAAGTCAGTAAGTCACCTTTGATTTTTATATATTTAAACTAGCGGCCGCCCGCGACTCCGTCCGCGTGGATTTCGATTTCCAATAGCCTAAAGCGTTCCTCGTCAAATGGACTATCCAACACAAAAATATTTTTTCTAATCGGTCCAGTAGTTCCTGAGATTAGCGCGTTCAAACAAACAAACATACAAACAAACAAACAAATTCTTCAGCTTTATATATTAGTATAGATTAGTATAGATTTGCAAAATGCAATTGCAAATCGATACAAATAAGATGGCGAGGTCGATTTCTATATCAGAATTGCCCGTGCAAGTCACCGGTCGCCGGCCGTGCTCCGCATCGCATCGGTTGGAACCGGCTCCCACCGACCGTTAATTGTCCAGAAGGATTAAAGATAACATAGCGTGATAAACTTATTTTAGATTCAGCTGCGAGCAATAAAATCCGTACATACTAGTGATGTTGCAGTGACGTATACGAATACAGAGAAATGATTTGCTCTGTAGGATAACAACGGTTGATTGATTTTCCGAGTAGTGCCTGCTGGTGACAGGATAACGTTGTTCATTTTTTTTATTTTTTTTCTACTCTTAAAATGTTTTATTATGAAAAAGGAAAGTACCTATCTAGATTAACATTTGAAATTTGGCGCGACGAAAAACCGTAATGCAAATTTATTACTAATTAAGTTTTTAATCTCAAATACCTTATATTATAATATTTAAAACGCGCAGAAATACCTATGCAGTATTTTAAAGCAAATAAATCAGTTACAGTGATAGTAGAAAATAGCTGTGTGTTAATAGTTCTACTTCGAATGTCCTATTTGTTCATTGTTCAAGCAAAGAGTGCTTTAGTGCAATTTATGTGCTTTACATAATAATATAGTGCTAACGGTTCGCAAACTGCAAATTTATATTGTGATCCAGAACATGAAAGGTGATGAACATATTTTAGATTCTGCACATTCGATTGCGTGTACAATCCGTTATTTGGCATTAGTGATGTAACCGACTTGAATATCAAATTGGTGAATCTAAACTGATAATACCGTTCCGTTAAAAAAAACATAATATTAATAAGGATTCAAACTTTGCAAAAAAATAATATAGAGGTGACGTTGAATTTTTTTTGGCTATTATTATTTTGTACAAACTAGCATACCTACTATTTGTGTTTCATTGATTACATTAATATTTTTAACAAACTATATTACTCCAAATAATTTAGCTTATGCATACCGTCCTTAAATCGATTCAAAATTATTTTATTAACTGTAAATTGTGGCCAAAACATTCCGCTTTCATTAGACGCATTGGCGATTCGATTCAAAGCGAATATACGCACATCGTTACATCACTAGCCCGGGCTATTGAATACGAGGAAGAAATGGAAATTGCCCATAATAATAAAACGTATGCGGGCGGCACGCGCACACAGATTTGGAAATTTTATATTACACTAGCTTTCCGCCCGTGGCTTCGCCCGCGTTGAGTTCCTTTATATTGCAATCAACATTTTTGTTTTCCATGGAATATTTTTTTTTTCGGGATAAGTAAGTACCCTTTTATTTAGTCCGGACTCCTATCTTTACGTCTGCATAATTTCAAAATAATCGGTTCAGTAGCTAAGGTGTGTGTAAGCGGAACACACGCGAACAATTAAATAAGATTCACTCATTCATCATTTTATTTTTCGGAAGTAAATCCATTTAAAGTACAAAAAAAAACCTTCGACTTACCATTTATTATAGAAAAAGGAAAGATTCGTTGAGGCTTTCAGTACCCAAGTAACGTCTCAGTACAATCAAGAATAAACGTATGTTTACCTTAAATGATATCTGAAAGCTTAAGACTAGTTAGCTAACCTTTCCGAATCATACAATCATTTCAGAAACAGAAAAATATTTATTTTGAGTCGTTAATAATATATCGTATCTTTCTTGACCATCCAAAAACCCAATCGGGCCAGACTTCACTGTTAGCCAAATCACATGACTACACGACTAGTTGGTCGGTGGTCCAGTTTGAGCACCCAATTTTTGAGCAGGCGCAACTTGAGCACCTACACTTTATATTATTTGGTATTTTGAACACCGATTATTATTTTACGCAGACCTATTCGATATTGCTGACAAAAGCAATAAGATTATATATGTAGGTACTCACACTGCCTCCGTGGTGTAGTGGTTAGAGCGCTGGGCTCAAAGACCGTGGAGGTCGTTGGTTCGAATCCCGCGGGGAACACCACTTTGTGTAGGCTTTCTTAGATTGGTTAGGACATTGCACGCTTCACCTGATTATCCGATAAGAATGATAAGCCGTCCCGTCTATGTTCCAAATTTTCTGGTTTCATTGTGTGGGTTGCGGAGTTCAGACGACAGTCGCTCCAATGTAATTACCAGGCTTGTCAATTCAGGATCATAGTCGAAGCGTACCCTGGGCTCCGATGCAAGGGCCGAGGATGCAACCGGGAGAAGCGATAAGATGATGATGATAAGGTACTCAAAGTGGACTAGGTTAGGTGCTTAAGTCGCGGGTGCTGAAATATTAGGTGCTGAAATATTAGATGCTGAAATATTAGATGCTCAAATATAAGTGCTTAAATATTAGGTGCCCAAGTACTAGGTGCTCAAAGTGGACCTCTACTCGACACGGATAACAGCGAATAATCCCATATTCTCGCACCCGACCAGTTCGCTTGTCATTTTTGATTGGCGAACATTTTTGAATCATGTCGACACCAGAGTAGATGACAACAATGGAGATTGTCCATGAGATGGTTGCAAATAATAATACAATGTCTAAACGGTGCTTCGACTTACTTCGAATCCAGTTTTTACTTAACGGATTTCGAGTGGGACCAGTTGCCTACATTAGACACGTTGATAGTTAATTAGTTAATTATTTACCGTCGCTATTTAAGATAAGATCATATCATAAAATACTTCCAAAACACATTAAAGCTATTCGAAGTAATCTGTATTTGGATTTCGTTGGAAGTAGCGTTCTCTTTCCCAATGGACGATGATGCAGTAGTTATAGATTAAATCGTTGGATATGCCCCGATATTAGAAAAACTGTAGCCTGTTTTTGTTCGACACGTCGTACGTTAAAACATGCTGTCACTGCAATAAGAAGCGATCGTCACTTAAAATTTTAGAGCTAATTTCGGAGCCCTTCAAAGTATGGCGAGAGCATATCTTTTTCAAATCTGTGGACGCAGTAGACACGTCGAAGTGTAGAGTTTGATTTCACAAGCAAAAAGCGTTTCTTGGAGTTAACGCCCAGCTTTTGTTATCCTCATTTTAATGTCTCGAAGCACACGTTATTTGTATGCAAGACAAGTTTTTTACCGTATATCCTTTGGAGTGCATAAGAACTTTTAGTCTTATTCTTACAGCATTTTTTTATGGGCTCATTCAGGACTAGATGTGGTAGTATTTAATTCAATGTAGGTATATAATATTAAAATGTTTGCTGATCGGCCGTGACTTAGGTAGTAAGGCGTAAAACGTAAATTTTAAAACGGTATCCTCGAAACTACTAAATTAAAGGTGATTTAATTTGAGGCCAAAGGATAAACAATATAAGTAGCAAAAGACCTATACAGAGTTAGATACATATTAAATCGCGTACATCGAAGTCACAGATTTTTTTAAATTATATTTTTTAATTGCATTTAAATTATCTGTTTTTTTATTGTTCATGCTGAATATAAATTAATGCAATTTTCTCATTAAGTATTTTAAATTCCAACCATTTATAGGAGGAGTCAGTTGCTAGTCCACAATACAAGTTTTGTCTTTTAAGTTGTTTATATCCAGTTACAATAATCACTGCGGAATAGTAGGGTTTCATTAACAAATACGGAGAAAAAGTGCAGAATCCGTTGTTAAATTGTTTTTAATTACAACTACTTAAGTACTTACGCTGTGAATGTCTTCCGTGTGATGACTTTGTTCTGCGAATATCCTTCGATATTTGAGGCAAAGACTTGTTTGAGATCAAGTGCCATTTCATATTGTAACAGTTAAAATAATTGTCTACAAGTGTATAAAAAAAATTAAGAAAATCTGTGGACTGAAAGGTAGAATACTGAAATATACTAGGCTTGGGGTATTTGAACTTGCCACATATACATATACGCTTTAAACGCAAATGGTTCTCTTTTACTTTTTTTAATAAAGAGTATCTACACCCACCCCTAAATCCAACAGTAACAATTATTTCGATTCCTACCCTTATAAGAAGAAGGCGTGACTGTATGTACTTGTACATACGTATTGTATGTGTCACTACATATAATAAAATAAAGTCGCTTTGTTCTGTCTATGTATGCTTAATTGTTTTAAACTACGCAACAGATTTTCATGCGGATTTTTCGTTTATTACTAGCGACACGCCCCGGCTGCAATGCTGGTAGTATTGCAGCCGTATAAATTACGAAGATACATTTTAATTAGAGTACAGTACTCTGTAAATATTATGAAGCGGCGCCAGCGGTAATTTTTGAATAAAGAAAATTGCGCGCAGTTGTTTTCATGCCAAATCTACAAATAATTACCCTGTTAATTGTAGGGACGAATTATTGCCGAGTTCGCGTGATGAATCTCATTGACCACTCGAAGCTGTTGATTTTTTTTCTCTCAATTCACAGATCTCGTGTCGAAACATTAGCTTTTATTATCTTAATTTATTACGATTACAGTCCATGGCCCAGATGGGACTTATCAATGTTTTTGTAGTTACGACTTGGTACGGCTCGGTACGGTAGCCTTAAGTCAGTCCTTTAAGTTATAAATCGCCAAAAGCATGGTTTATGTTGCCTGCAGGGATGTCGAAAGGAACGTACCAGGAGAATGTGCACTTGTACAGCAGCTTCCCTTGTGCTTTATCGCTTGATGCGGTCGACAACCCGTTTGCGATAATGGTCTCCCCCTATTTGGGGGAGGCCTCCAAGAGCAGTTTACTGTAACAAAATATACATATGTGCGTGTAGGCAGCACATAATTGTAAATTTCTGATAATCCAAGTTTGTTCAAAGGCGATGATAATATTAAACATATCTCATGTTAATTGGTAGCAAAACTACATTTATGCTAAATTTATCACATTGACCACGATTTTCATCAGTTTGATGCAACTCAACAACAATTTATGTTAGTGAATTAAAGGCGCACACTCATTAGATTGGTGCTTTATGAATTATTACATCTCTTTAAATGACATCTTGACAAATTGATCAACATTATTACTGGCCTATTTTTTTTCTAGCAATCTTATATACTTATATGTAGCATATTTATTAAACGGTCAAACAATCACCCGACTATAACTTCTTATTATGCTTCTACTAACTAGAATAATAATATGATGGGAATGCATTAATAAAATGCAAATTATTTTGAAAGATTTTTGGATTTCCCACTAATAAGGATAAAAGGATGTTCGATTGGTGAGAAATATTAGCAATGCAGTATTTTAAATAACGAATTCTGTTTCTTTATATCCTTATAATCGTTTACCTACTTGTTAATTTGCATGTATTATTAAATACGTGATCTGTGAGCACCTCAAGTAACGTCGGGTTTAAAAGGTCGCGGCACTTCGAATCCTAGCTCTTGTATGACCATATACGACCGGTCACAGTACACAGCACAATCTGTTGTATTACTTCTAGCATAGAATTCAAATTTATTTGTTCGAAAGTATATTTTATATGCAGAAATGATGAAATATTTAAAACATCGCTTGTTCAGCCGAGAATCCTTCTAAAATTATATATAGTGTGATTTATTGAACATTTTAGAATTTACATTATAAAGTCCCGTATTATTTGCTATAAGATTTTGTACAAGCTATTGTTCTTATGCAAATATTGTTTGAATGCTAAAGAACTGTTACGACGTAGCTTTTCAAGACGCATACTTCATTAGATGTATCTACGAGTAAATAGGTTAGTAATACATGTCTATCGGTCAGTCAGTTATTATAATAGTTCATTTGAAATTAAAAATGCTTATTTTGACCTAGTACGTCAAACAACATACGCCGGTTATTTGCAAAACTAATATTAAATAGAACCGAGTGAACCTCTTACTCATACTTGTATTAAGAATGATCATTTGGGTACTTCTAATGTTTATTTTTAACTTGAACGTCGTTTGTCATACCTATTTATTAGTTCCAAATTAACTTTATTATTTTCTATCGTACCTAACCAACACAAAAATCAAATACATTAATAAGATCCTGTATTATAAGGATCGTAGAAGGAACAACACGGATCTCATTCTAGTGTAGGTCCTTCAGGTAACTATCTATACATCAATGGTACAAATAGGATTGTTTTGTAAAATGCCAACCATAATGTTACCATTGTAATGTAAAATATATTTGTTGCTTTTTTTTCAATTTCAATTTAAATTAAAGAGGTTAGTCTTTGACCTGTCACCTATTAGGGATATGGTCTTTCACCTACTAGGGACACATGGGTCTTTGGTAAACGTGGGGTCCCCAGAACCTGTTCAATGTGCCCAGTGGGAAAGACGGATCCTGCCTCTGTCCTTATATCACATATCACAAATGAAGAATTTACACAAGGCTTGTAAAATAACAAGCAACATCACTTTTTGGGGCAGTTAAATATATTTAACTGCCTCAAAAAGAGATGTTGCAAAACGGCAATGGTTCGCGCACTGATTTAAGTTTTTGAAGTGGAAAATCCATGGAATTTCCATGAACATCCGAGCAGTACCGACGCCATGATTGTCGCGCCTCATCCATTGTGCAGTGTCCTCGCTCAGCAATTATCTTAACATTTATGTAATGCGCTGATGGTCCTGCACTTACGCATAAAATCAAATTGTCCTATTACACAATCATAATCCGTAGTTCCTACACGAATTGTGTTAACATGAGCCGGTTAAATACTGTGATAACGTGCCCACATTACAATTTGATTGTTTATTAGCAGAGTGCCAATACAATAAAATTATAGACCTCGAACCAACGTCCCTTTGGTCGCGGATAGAAATTAGAATTGACCCTGACATTTCGTCAAGGTGGAGTTCAGATGTGCATCATTTGTTTTTTTTTAAGAGGAACTATACTTTGTCGTCTCTTTATCGTGTAGTCAAAGATGAACTAAGACGGGAAACGGCAACTTCATCCTACTATACCATTCCTAGATAAAATTCATAAATAAATAAATATTTCACAGAAACACATACATTGATCTGACTCCATGTTAAGTAGCTTAAGCACTTGTGGTATTGATATAAGAATCAACAATAGTATGACACATATTCTTAAATATTTACATGTAACACCCACACCGGAACAAAAAGACATGTGCATGTCCACAAACATTTATTCCGTCCGGGGAACGAAAACGCAACCTCTTGGTCTAACAATCAACTTCTTGACCATTACACCAAGCGGGTCGAGATATCTAGTAGATAATTTCAAATTTCACAATATATAAATATTATTTACGTTTACTGTTCACAATAGTGCACATATCGTCTGAAATGCAATAAGGATATTAGAGATGCCACTATATTCGCCCACACGGCTGAACATAGGTGGCATCCGATAAAACGCCTACGTATATCTCTTACACCCCACGCTTAATAAATTCCGCAGTACTGGCCGGCCATTACAAGCCTTTAGTCTAACCATAACTTCCTGTTTTATGATGTAAGTGAATTCCCTTTGTTTTCTTCTCAAACTATATTCTCTCTTCCACATTTTTAATACTAGGAACTGTAGTTACTTTTTAAGTCCTGGTGACAAGGCAACGAATAAGCTCAAAGATAACAAGAGTCAGCATCTCTCGTGCTAGAACATTCTTTCCGCTATTTCTTTTTAGACGGTTTGATTTCCTCAGAATACAACATCCCGCAAACATTTCCTCGTTTTCAAATTGCCTGCTTCCATATAAAAACGTTTTTTAAAGAAGGCAAACATACGTCATTATTCTAGTTAAGAGTTTGCTAAACTTAAGTAAACGAAATGATATTTATTTTCTGACGTTTTACTTCTCAAATCACGAAATTTATTATAAGTTTTGTTAAGGTTTCGCACAAGTTAATGAATGCAAACGATCTTTTTTTTTGTCATAAAATAAATAAAATCTCTTCAAGTGTGCCACAATATCGTGTGCGTTAGATGATCCACTATTGCAATTTTGTTGTCATTGAACATCAATTCCGATGCAGTCTACTCGGACATAGTAATAAAAAATTAAGTCAAGATGTTTCCGCTATCAGTATCAGCCTATTAATGTCCCACTGCAGGGCAAAGGCCTCCATCATTTGAAATCATGTTTTCGTAACAAAGATGGGTTTTGGCTTAATCACCACGCTTGCCAAATGCGGGTTGACGATCACAAACCCGGGCTGTGTTCAATCAACTCAATGCTGTGAAAAATCAACACAAATTTTGCCCGACCCGGGAATCGAACCCAGGACCTGGATATCACGGCCCGGTACTTAAACCACTAGACCATCGAGGCGTTTCGCTATGCGAGCTACAAATGAATCAACAGCTATACTATGCCTATGCGATGATTTTTAATTCAACACATCATATTCCTGTTACGTTGAGCCGTTCGCCCACCTTTGTTTATAAAATCATTTGATGACACCATCATTTCATCAATAACTTTCCTTATCACTCCAGCCATAATAATAACATCCTCCCTAGCCGTGTCTGTAGTAGCTCCAGCAATTACAGAGAAAGATCTTACAATCGTATTAATCGTTGTCCTGCAAAAATGCAATTTGTTAACAAGCCCATTAGCCAAGTTCCATTGAAACAAGCAAATTGGAATCTAGACAAAAACAAAACTCAATCATTCTACTTTCAATTATGCAAATTCGTTCACTCATTAATGAGGATACCGATAGACAAAAGGTTATGAAGGTTGAATGATGCGGGATTTATAGACTTTTATTTTAATAATTTTCCACTTGGGTATGTATGTAGGTATATGTTAAGAGGAAAACGAATTCCTTATTAGTTACTAGCGGCCGCCCGCGACTCCGTCCGCGTGGATTTCTTTTTTTCGAAATAAAAAGTAGCCTATGTTCTGTCTCAGGGTCTAAAGATTGTCTGTACCAAATTTCATCAAAATCGGTTGCGAGGTTTAAGCGGGAAAGCGTAACAGACAGACAGACAGACAGACAGAGTTACTTTCGCATTTATAATATTAGTTGGGATTCGCCATGAGGACCTTAGGGCTCACATTCACTTGTAAGAGTCCTTCAGAGCCAAACTCAGCTATTCATAACATGTTTGTTTATAATTTATAGTTCTTCTTCTTTTCTTCTTTTCGTGTCGTGTCGAACGCAAAAACAAAGGCATGATTAAATAATTAAATATAATTAACAATTTATAGGTAAAAATTGTCAAACATAAGAAAAAGCTAACCACACTGGTCAATTCATGATCAAAGACGAAGCGAACCCTGGGCTCCGAGGCAATGGCCGAGGATGCAGCCGGAACAGTCGCTAGAATCATGATGAAGGAAACTACTTCCTAAGTTATTTTAATTAAACAAACTTAATAAATTAAAGTTAGTATAACTAATTTGTTGCATCAATTAGATCTAGACTTTCCAGGGTAATCATTCCGATTGCCAATTGAATCCTTACCTTGGTTTTTAGATGTAACTAATTAAATCCAACTAACGCATCCAATCGTTTAGAAGCAGGATATTATCAAAGTAATGAAAGAATATATGCACATTCAAAAATATTTTTGCTCATTACCGCATTTCAGTGTCTATTAATGTTTATGCAGAGTGTAATAACTTAGTAAATGGACACAAATCTTTTAATTTTACCTAATATTATTTCCCATTAACATGATAGGGCAGGAGAATAATGATCTCTACCAGATCTTTTCTTCATTCTTATTATAAAAACAAGAGGTCGCGGGTTCGATCCCCGAATAGGACAAACATTTGTGTGCATGAATATTTCTGTTTCTTCTGGTCTGGGTGTTATAATAATATCCTATCTGTAATACCACTATTGAATCTGCTACTAAATACGGAGTCAGATCAATGTATGTGATGTTGTATGATATTTATTAATATATTTATGAATACGTATTGTAGCAAGCATATGGGTACAAGGTACAATACAAGACTATCACAACCGGTTGGTGTGACTTACATAGAAACATAGTAGCAGAACTTATATTTTACGACATCCATAATTATATGTTTCACTTAAATCACATCTTCATATTTAAATTCATGAATAGATCTGAATGAATAAAGAACAAGACATGTACAATTGAACATTGTTCATATTATATGACAAGTATACGTTTTAATATGTAGAGGTAGGTTTAAATTATTCCGGCGTCGTGACTTGTTAATACATTTTACAACAATATACAATGTTAACTTACAACATAATTTAAATATTAGTTGAGATGTACGAGAATCGATACCCATTTAATTAAATATTAATTAATAAAGTTCGTTACTAACCTATGTGATAGTGCAAGGGTAGACGCTGAAGTATTTATAGTGAGTAATAAAATTAAATAATATTATTACTGTCACTACATGTCTTACGGAGGCTATCCTATTGTTAAAATCATTATTTTCTATTATATCCTTTATTCATCTTGGCCTTTAAGATCCACTAAATCGACAATAAAAAAACCCACAGGATTACTCTACCACCGGATACGTAAAATAACTAATACTAATAGGTAAATGATAACGTCTCACTAGAGAAATTACAGTCCAGTTACAAAATATAACTTACATCGACGTAGAGAATATTCAAGTTATTCTAAAAAGGAAAATTCGCAGTGTTGCTCACCTTTCATAAACCCTTAAAACAGGTTCCAGCACTTTATAAAAACCATTCAAAGCTATACAATACTGCGTTTTATTACACTCGGATAGTAATACACGTCTTTTAAGGTTGCTACTTGGATCTGATAACAAGAGCCAAGAATTTTTATTACTAATGCGTCGTTGCCCTTCAAGACTGCCGTATAGAAATCATTTGACTACATGATATTGGAGAAAAAAATATTTTATGTGCATACTTGCATGTTAAATGGTATTTCAATTTTACTTGAAAAACCATTTTACACATTATATGCTTCAAACTAAATGCTACAAGCATTAGTTTTCAACGCCTTTTTAGGGTTCCGTAGCCAAATGGCAAAAAACGGAACCCTTATAGATTCCTCATGTCTGTTCGTCTGTCTGTCTGTCCGCTAGTCTGTCACAGCCATTTTTTTTTATTTTTTTTCCTATATTCATTGTCCAAACCACATAAAAAAGTGGTTGTCTCGTTTACAATTTACGTGTTATTAGCTCATGTATTAAATTCAAAATGTAATCTACGCTGTATGACTGCTCGGACATTTAACTTAATTTGTTCCTCTTAAAATAATATTGTAGCATTACTACAAAAACCACAAGCTTGAATTGAATTTTTAGTTCATACGATCCTATTGTTTGTTACCAGTACAGTCTGAAAATTCACGTATAGTAGATATGACTTATATAGGATGTGTTGCTTTGCGATACACATAAAAGTCATATCTCGACTAATAATAAAGCTGAAAAGCTTTTTTGTTTGTTCGAACGCCCTAATCACAGGAACTACTGGTTAAAGTTGTAAAAATATTTTCGTGTTGCATAGTCTATTTGTCGAGCCAAGCTTGCTATAATATAAGGCTATGTGTTGCGGAAACCAAAACCTATGGGGAAGAAGTCGCGGGCGACCGCTAGTTACGTCTATATGAGAAGTGAATGTGTCAAAACAATATTCTCTGAAATACCTCATAACACTGTTTCAATTAAGTACTTTGAAAACTTATTCAAGTGGTTCTAAAAATTATCCATACAATATTTCAAATGTTCCATTTGGTTGTACACTTTACACAGTTTTGTACATAACGATAGCTTACCAGGATCATAAAATGAGATTGCTATGTGGTCGCCTTCGAACACCACTTCTATAGAGGCAGTAAAATCAACTTTTTGAGTGGTTTGTAAATATAAAAATACATGTTAGATGAGGTCCGGCTCGTACCGAGTACGATTGATCATTATTTTATACCACTAGCTAAATAACTGTTGAAGTAGATATATTGAGATATCAAGTGAATAAGAATAAAACAAAGGGTTGTTCAGTAAACAAAATTCAAAGTTTAGTTATTGCGAATGTAAGTAGAAATAGGTTATTACAATCTGGTTAGTGTCTATCGTTACATTGTTAACAGACTTGACAAACATCTTCATCGTCTTATTATAGAAGTGATTTTCCTAATAAAACTAAAAGATTTTGATGTGAATGGCGAAATATATTGTTCGATCCTAATAATTACGTAAGACCACACGAAGTATTATTTCTTCCTTCATACCAAGAACAAGAACATCAGTTATGATCGTTACGAAATATTGAGATTGTAGCTGCGTATGTACACTGAAATAGTAAGCAGCATTCAAGTGTTACATGCCTGTAACAATGGATCGATTTATTAAACAAAACATTGAGAACAGCTGAGCCTACGTAGGTATACTGAACTTGACATTTTCTAGTCTCTCTTTCTTTACTCGCACTCTTTCAAAATGCATAATTTACCGCTTCCGATTCCTTATTTGCCTGGCACATTAAATAAAATAAAAAAACGGCGAACAAAGATTTTAGAAAACATGGTTCGTTTTTATTACGATGATGGTTTGTCTTATATAAAATAAGTGAACGCCTCGATGATCCAGTGGTTTAAGTACCGGGCCGTGATCTCAAGATCCTAGGTTCGATTCCAGGGTCGGGCAAAAGCATGTTTTTTTAATGATGGAGGCCTTTGCCTTACAGTGGAAGTTTAACATGCTGATACTTTACTATACTTTTATATAAGAAATATTATTATATAGATAGATTATATACGATTATCTCTCTTTCTAGCGTTAATACCTGTTACATCAATAGCAGACCCCAAGGTACCTACGTTGCGGCTATGTTTCTGATTTGACTAGCTTTGGTGTTCAATAGTACGAGATAAGACAAAATAAACTTTCAAAGGTAATGATTGAACCTACTGCGTCTATAATTAGATAGTCGTAAACACGAAATAATAGATGCAAATGGCTCATCAGTTATGGGCCGGACCATGTATTCATCCATACATCGATAGCTAACTACCATATTCTACAAACTAAATGTGTTTAGGGACATTTAATGTACCTGTTGAATATGAAACGACCAGTTTTCCGATTACGACTGCGCTTTCATGTGCATTCGGTTTCATGCGATAATACTTTATTGCGAGGAAATTGATTGCAATTTTACTCTTCTCTTACGAATATTACCAACGATTTAATTACCTAGGAGGCTTATCCTGATTATTTTTCGCACGTGTTCTCAAAGTTGCAGAAAAGACTAAACCGTTTACTACGTAAAAAAGTAAGAAACTTTTCTCTTTTAAGTGACTTGACTTAATCAAACTGACTCAAACTTAGTAGGAAGTGTCTTCGCACGGCATGTGCCGAGGAGTCCTGCTAGGAGGCCCAGGGCCTACTAGCTTAATTACCACAGATTTGTTTCCGACAACATTGAGAAAGAATAGGTTTGAATTATTAAAAACATAAACCTTCCATGCTTACCTAAACATTTCTTTGGGCAAAGTTTTTGTTCAATCATTATCCGAATATTACGTTATCTACTTGAATTGAATTGACTAAAGTACAATTTGTAATACTGATGCAGTGTGCTAAATTGGCACATAGATCAAACTACGCGACTGCGAACGTTCAACATCGTCTCCGCTGCAGGTCCTCCGACGGTAAACCTCCGCTCGCGTTACAAATTTAACAACAAACAATCGTAGAACGTTGTCATTAAGTTGCACAATGGGACATTCAATCGGCCGCCGATTTGGATAGGTACACGATCAGAATACCCAGGTATTCGTTTCGACACGTTGTTTCGACTCCGAGGCGGTCATTGGAAGGCATCAGACTGATTTTAATTGCATTCTATCCTTTCCCGTACAAACCTGTTGAGCACGTACATTCGTTATTCGTCTGCGGCTTGGAATAAAATCTATTATATCGAGGTTCAGTAAGGCCGTCCGCTCTCTTATGTAGATAGATTTAGATGCGAATGTGTAATTGTGAAGTCTAAATCGCGATTTATTTTATTTATTGTCGTACATGGTAACTGGTTGAAACAAGTTGTTTGGTAGAAAGTCTTTTTGGCAACAGGTTGAGAAGCTTAGTAGGCACGACTATAAAAAAATAGTTTTGATTAATTAGTTCAACGCTCTTGAACATAAAAGCAAAGAAGTCTAACTACAACATGTCGGAAACAATACGATAGGAGTATTAAGGAAAACGCGTGACTACCTCGCTCGCCTTAGCAGCGCGCTAACATCAAGACCTTTATACGATATTCACAACAAATTCTAAGTAAGCCGTTGGAATTATAAAACTTACCAAGTATTATCAATTAAAATTCATAAGAAGCCATCGGAGACCTCCTTGCCGATATAATTCACCATGGCAACAGAAATATGCACAGTGTTAATCGGGGGAGAAAAAAGCCGATGGGTTTGGGCCCCCAGATCAGGGTAGGAGATTTAAAAGGCCATTTACCCAAGGCCTTAAATATAAAAATAGATGAAAGACAGCCCGGACAGTCAGTACTCTTTGTAATAAAATGCGAATCTAGATGGTCAAACTAGCAACCATTTTTAGCTCATACTTAATTTTTTAAAACCTTCTTCTTATACTCTAATTAAAAAAATAAGTTGCAAAATAATGATTTTATGGAGCAATTTTTTCTAAACAAGCATGCCAATAAGAAACAATCATTTCTCAACCTTTTCCAATAACGCGAGTCAGAGTCGAACGCACTCGTACTTTCTATAACTAAAACATTACTTTCGTCGGTAATCGAATGCAATGCTTGTTGCACGAGGCATGTGCTGCGCTCGTAATGTCGGACAAAACCGTTTGTGAACTAGGTTCAGTTGATCTTTGGACGTGGACGCTGTAAGTCATTCTTACATTATTAAATAAGAAGCTCCCGAGGTAAGAGCCGGTGCTAAAAGAAACTTTAAAATCAAGGACCCTAAAAGAAATACTTATTAATTCATATGTACCTATTGTAGTAAGGGTCTCGGTGGCACAATTGGTAAGTGCGCTTGCCCTGTTTGCAAGAGGTGCGGATTATAATCCTGACTGAGGCCAGCTGATTTGTTCCTAGTTTTTTTTACTAGTAATTTAAAAATTCTGTTCCCATTTTCACTTTAAGGTAGATACCTAGGTTCTATCAAATTATATGGTGTTAGAGCTCTCCTAACTTTTTCCAAACTTCACTTTATAAATACAATATTTTGAACAAATTCTTAACTAGTCGATCGTTAGAACGTGTTTACGATAAGACCTTTATTTCACTCGAGCGACCAAAGCAGAAAAGGCCAATTTAAACGGACTAACTACCAATACTAAAATTAAACTATTAAAGATAAGAGCAAATCCCGATGTTGATTAGCGAGCAAAATTATCTATCTTAAACTGTTTCATTGGTAATTATAGTTTGGTTTAGATTTATTCTTACGTTTACAATTAATAACAGCGCACCAACCCAAATTAAAATGACTATTCCCTGTGCAAATTTTACAACATACCAAAATGCTCCACGTACAGAGATATTTACACGTGAGTATAGATTTTAAACATGATGATCATGTCATGACGAAACGATTTGCGAAACCGTGTGAACAATAGAGCAACTTGTACCCAGCCGATGGGCATCCATTGTGCCGTTCGATGCGAATCAAATTGCGTTTGTTACAAAAACTTCCTCGCTGAAGCTAACTCATGGTGAATATCCTGGCAACCAATGCAGATGTCATAAGAAAACAATTGCGTAATATACGTATTTTTGTAATGTAAATGTTGAAAGAAACGCTTGCAGATGAACATGTTCTAATATTTTTTTCTCTTTGTCCACAGGGCAAAAGGAGGTAACACGGCATGACTGCTACGCACGGTGGCGGACGAGAAGACGACCGTCCGGACAAAGATACAGTTTACACAATCAAAACTGGCTTTAAAAATGAGGGCTACCAGCACGACCGGGGCTCGAACGACGACATCGTCAAACCACCCCCGCTACCGACGGAGGACGACAGCTACCCTTCGGGAAAAGTCGAGCTATCGGTGAACGAGAAATGGAGAATATTGAAGAACATCGCGGCGGTGAGCTGCGCGTTCATGGTGCAGTTCACTGCATTCCAAGGAACGGCGAATTTGCAGTCGTCGATCAATGCGACCGACGGGCTCGGGACCGTATCGTTGAGTTCGATCTACGCGGCTCTCGTCGTGTCCTGTATATTTGTACCCACATTCCTAATTAAGAGGCTAACGGTCAAATGGACCCTTTGCCTTTCAATGATGTGCTACGCGCCGTACATCGGCGCACAGTTCTTCCCGGCGTTCTACACGTTGGTCCCGGCCGGAGTGATCGCGGGGCTGGGGGCGGCGCCCATGTGGACGTCCAAGGCCACGTACTTGACGCAGGCTGGAAGTGTATACGCGAAGCTGACGGACCAAGCGGTAGACGGAATCATCGTCAGATTCTTCGGATTCTTCTTCCTTGCTTGGCAAACGGCCGAGCTGTGGGGAAATTTGATCTCAAGTTTAGGTGAGTTGAAAATTAAGCTTTTTTGTTTCATCAACTACAGTTTCTTTGCTATCCAAAATACTGTTCTTTATCTTCTTTAACACAGTCACTAAGTACTTGCTCTTACTAAAAGTTTACTTTCCACCTTTGGCCTCTCAAATAGGAACTAAACAGTGCACTCGTTCCAGTATTCTCATCGGGAGTGCACAGCGGCAACTTCACGCTGAGCAACTCCACCGAAACGCTGCTGAAGTGCGGCGCCAACTTCTGCCAGATCGGCGGCGGCGACCAGGACAAGAACCACAACCTCAACCGGCCGCCCAATGACGAGATATACAAGATCAGCGCCATCTACCTCGCGTGTGTTGTGGTGGCAGTGCTCATGGTGGCTTTACTCGTCGATCCTCTGTCGAGGTTGGTACACTACACTGTCTATTTTAAGTAATGTAGTCTTTATAAGCCTAAGTTTCGAGCCAATAGTACTCAAAAATCAAATTCGCGTTCATGCAAGCTAAAGCTGTCTATCGTCATCATCGGCCTATGACAGTCAACTGCTGGGCATAGGCCTCTCCAAGGGCTCTCCATCTAGCTCGATCCTCGGCAACTCTAACAGTAAATCTGAAAGAAACCTTATTTGGGCGGAAAAAACTAGTGACGCCCGAGCCTCTTTTGTTTTATCAACAAATAAATTGGCGCTAAGAGAACACGACCAGACCAGCCTTGTTGTAAGCAATATCCCACAGCTTTAGATGCTTCTCAGTTCTCACCATAGGCTTCAGTGAAACGTCACCGATCATTTGTTATAAATGTTGCCCCATGCCCTCACCGAAAGCCACTGGGAAACTTTACGAACCAATAAAATCCAATATATCTTTAGTTTAAGGTTAATTTTCTTCCTGAATGTAGTAAAATGGTTACAAAATCAAGTATGTATAATGGATTGTTGCATAACACAAGATTCTATGTGGGTTTATCCATTTTATTAGATAGTACGTTTCCCTAGTATTCGCAAACTTCCAAGAATAGTGATATCTTTGACTTAATATTGTTGATAAGCGCCTGGTTGAGGCATTATTTGCACTAGAGTCTTCAGTGTAGTTCCACAAAGAAATAAGTAAACAATATAAACTCAAAATGGGAATGTATCAAATGTATGGTTAGACGTGAAATGTTTTTAATAAACAGTTGCTAAATAACAGTTTAACAGATGTGAACGTATGCTTACATGCCACTTTGCCTGATGGTCTTATTAGTCGCTCGTCAATTAATATAGATTCATCTTCAAAATTGACGAGTATGCATTCAAACAGACCCCTCTCTTTTTAACTCTCTTAAAATGACTTAATTTTGAATATTTAACCAAAACGCCAAATAACAGTTTTCATCCACTTAACTTAAAAATTGACAGAGTTTCACACAAACTTGTCTCCCACTTTTTGCCCCTTTAAAGAGGGGTTCAACAATACTCTCTTTATCCTCACCTACTGCTATAAAAGGAAGCCTGATGCAAAATTACTCATCCTAGAAGTTTAGGCTTTGATCTGAAAGGCTGTCAGTTTGTCCATTTATATCTAAATGAACTGTGTGGTTTTTGCTGTGCTCTAAAACTCGCCAGTACCATTTGTTACTGTAATTGATATTTTGCGCGCTTTGAAGTAGTTTTTGCGTCAACTTGTCGATCTGAGCGAAGTCAATGCCTTGTGGTACTCATCTTCTATAACGATGGTGCTGGTTAGCACATTTTGGCATTGAATCAAATTGTCAAAGTCTCCAGACTTTTCAGACAACACATACCATGCATGGAACATACCTTCAGACATTATAAACTACAGAACAATGTTTACCTAAATAAATCAAGAATCAGAACAATAGTAAACCTCTCATCTTTTACGAGCGCGAAAAGTTCCACCACAGTACATTCATGTTCCAAAATATTTCTTAAAACTTTAACCTCTATTCTTATAATTTCAACAGATATGGTGAGAAACAGAGGAAGTCGGATCCATCAAAGGAATTGACGGGGATCCAGCTGCTTTCTGCTACTGCTTACCAACTGAAGAAGCCCAATCAGCAGCTCCTTATACCCATTACTCTTTGGATAGGTATGGAGCAAGCCTTCATTGGAGCTGACTACACGCAGGTACGTAAATATATATTATTTAACTCGTTGTCTATAAAAGAAACCATTTTTATATGATTTTTCATATGGGGCACGGACATAACACGACTGTAAAATGTGCTAGATATTCCTCCAAGAGACTTCAAAATAATAACATCTATAACATTAAAGACTCGTAAATAAGACTAACAACAAAAGACCCCACTCTTCTAGAAGCTGTAAGGGGCAAATAGTAGCACCCATTGGATAATACTTTTCTAAGACTCCTGTAAAGGGTAATAGTAAACGCATTTCGCTTGATTCATTCTTATATTCCTCTCCCGGATGTGTTCGAAGAGTCTTGTCGTGACACGATAGCGTAGAAATATATTAAGTCACAGACAGAATTAATTGAATGAACACCTTGGGTGCTACATTCCTGCAACAAACGATCACTTCTCACGAATGTATTTTTTACTACGCATACGGAATCGATACAATTTTTTGCCCGTCAAAACGACCTGTATTATTTCATTACACACAACCGTTATGCCTTTATATCAGAGGATATTAGCTAAACGAAACATAGTCAAGTGAAACGGAACTGCTGTGTTAATATTATGACAAAGGGAACGTCGAACTTTCCCGCACTATATTTTTGTTGTTATCTGACTCATAGACAAAACATCTGGCTAAAATATTTAAATTCAAAACTCAGACTAATGTTTAAATGTATCACAAGAGAGAATGTGTGAATTGGTCAGGTGAAACCTTCCTCTTTGCCAACGGAAGACGGAAAGAGAAAGAAATTAATGAATGCGTGTAACATGATAAGTGAGAGATAAGTCAAAAAAGAAATCAATTAAAAAACGATTACAAAAAAATATGTGCAAATGAAGTTGGTTCAGAATGCGCCAAATGAAGGTCATATTAAGAATCTCTTTCTTGTAATAGACGGTGCAATAGACGCAACAGCAAGAAATAATTTGACGAAAGGCTTCGTACATGTGTAAAGACGCTTTAACCGTCATCTTTTTTTCCAGGCATACGTCTCGTGCGCTCTCGGCATCCACTCGATCGGTTACGTGATGATATGCTTCGGAGTGGTCAACGCGCTCTGCTCGCTCGTCTTCGGCTCGGCCATGAAGTACATCGGGAGGTTCCCGATCCTTCTCATGGGCGTGGCCCTCCACCTCGGCCTCATTGTCTGGCTTCTCATCTGGATGCCGAACCCCAACTCACCGACTGTGTTCTTCGTCATCTCCGGTCTGTGGGGAGTCGGCGACGCTGTCTGGCAGACCCAAGTCAACGGTACGTTTTTTTTATGTCAGAGGCGGCAAACGACTAGCGGTTCGCCTTATTGTAAGCAATCACCGCCGCCCATGGACATCCGCGACACCAGAGGTATCTTTGATGTGTTGCCGGCCTTAACCCCATACCCTCCCCAACTGAGCTCTGGCAACCCTTCTCACCAGCAGAAACATAGGACAACAATTACGAAGTGCCACTTCACTGCGGTCTTCTGTAAGGTGGAGGTACTTCCCCACACGAGCGGCTCATTCAAGTGGAATTTCCACAAAGCTCTAACTCTCTAATGATTTCTTTTACTTTTTTCTTCAAATACGTCGGCCATTTGCTGCGGACACTATACTCCGAGGCAATAGCCGAGGTAGCGACCGGGACGACCGCTAGGATGATTTTGAAGACGTCAGCCATTTGCTGTAAGACAGTATATGCTGTGCACTACTGAACGTTCCTTTCCCATTGATTAACGGTACAGCATATTTCAATTTGAAAATACAACTTTATTTATTAAAAATATCGGATTTTCTAAAGCTGGCATAATACAGATAAATAATTAACACTACAAAGACAAACCAATCTTTCGCAAGATACAAAGAGAAAATTATAAGAATGGAAGAATGTTTTTTTACTGATGATATTAAGACTTTGAATTGTAGATTGTTATTGTTCACTTGCACTCGCAACTCTTGCGTGAAATGGACTTCCGCAGTGTTTTTATAGCCAATAGCGTAAACGATTCATAAGTAGCGAAATATTTTGTAATAATGTTTATTGGTCGACTTATAATGTACTAGCGGCCCGCCCCGGCTTCGCCCGTGGTACTTGTCCACTATTTAATGGATGATATTATACATAAAAACCTTCCTCATGAGTTACTCTATCTATTAAAAAAAACCGCATCAAAATCCGTTGCGTAGTTTTAAAGATTTAAGCGTTCATAGGGACATACAACAGACAACATGACAGAAAAAGCGACTTTGTTTTATACTATGTAGTGATGTACGTGTACATCTATGTCACGTTAAAGTTGGAACATAGTATTTATGTCAACATAATATATGTGGGGATAATCAACTTTAATAATGTCATAAATATCCGGAAACATAACTTTTCACAGACCTTCAGTTATGGCAATTATAGAGCCAGTATAATAATGTTTGAATTAGTTACGCCATTCTTATTGTGTTATGAGCGTTTCCATCATATATAAAAAACACTTGTATATCTTATTTTCTTGGAATAACGTATATAAATATTTTTGCATTTATCAGGTGCACTTCGACTGGTTAATACTGGTTACTGGATACCGTCATAAATAGAATAGTGTTACTCGCACTTTATTTTATACCGTCGGATGGTTAACATTTACACAATTTCTAATATGTAGCACTAGCGGCCCCCGCTACTTCGCCCCCATGGATTTCGGTTCCCGCACACAGTGTTAACTATAGGTTAAGGCCTTCCTCGTCAAATGGGCTATCCAAGACAAAAATATTTTTTCAATCGGAACTAGTAGTATATGTTTCCGTTCCCACTTCTGCATGCTCCGCCAATGATGGAGGACAAAACATGTGACGAGCCATAATTAGATAAATATGAAGCATTGTATCAGAGTCTCATCGCTGTCCTACGCATAATTTCCACATACTGTACTTTACTCGTAACTGGTGGCAAAAGTACGTAAGCACAGTAATTGCTGACACTGACAATGGAGGTTATTATTTATTTCTAGACTCGTGTATGTTCTGAGGAAGATCTTTACAATTAAGACTTTATTATAAGAAACAGTGATACGAAGACCATGTATCCGGTGCAGGTAGGGTTACCATGCTTCAGGACTTATCTTGAGATATCTGAGATCAGAGGAGGTTTAGACTTCTCTAAGGATTGCGGAGTTTTCGTTGTTAGTGATATCTCAGGAGTTTAAAGAAAACTCAAACCAAAACACCTTTTCAAAAAAAAATTATTCAAAAATCAAGCAATATGTTAATAATCTTATTTTGGTAAAATCAATATTTATGTATCCAAGTAAAATCAAATTAAAAATCCTTTGGTTATAGCAATACAGAGAAAATCAATATTTATTTATATTAAAATGCTCCTAGAATCACCATCATTGAGCGAAATGCTCATACTTAATCTAATCTCAGGACATAAATGGCCATCAGCCCTTTTCTCCGATCTTATTTTTTCATCTGGTAACCCTAGACGTAGTCGGCTAATCGATGATTTTTATCGCATCAGAAGACTCGGCATGTCTCGCTCACGTGTTTGCTCTAGATGCACGTTTTCACATCGTTTCTTTCATAACTAATTAGTAATTACAGACTGCACTTGATTCCGTTCCGTTGCTCGCTCGAACGAATCAGTTCACCTAATTCATCTAATAAAATCGCAATGATTACTTCATATCTTTGTTCCGGTTGTTTCTTGTAAACCCCAAAAACACCCAAAGTTATGAATCTATACAAAACTATATTTATGTTATTTATGGTAAAGATTTATTTTAATATTTAGAATATTCCAACCAATAAGGATCATACATCATAAAAATCAAATTAAATCACAAATGAAATTCACATTAAACTAACATACACAGAACATTAAATTAAAATATTAATTTAGGTAATAAAATTCAAAAAAAAAATTTTTGGTATATTTATGTTTTTCAAATTAATATCATAATACTGAGAAGTTAAGACAACCTTTCTAAAAAAACTATTGGACATACCTAGAGAATTAACAGCAGCGTAAGCTCATGCTTTTCGTTCAGCGTACTACGGTCACTTACCCACCTGCCCATCGTGATAGTTGTGTGCTTAACCATTGCGGGAGTGACCAGGGGTAGAGGGAGGGCTACATCCAAAATTCAAGTGATTATTGATAAACACAATGTTAAATCATATGGAAATGTATTTCTGTGGTGGTGATGGAAATGCAGAAGCGAACGAACGCCTAGAGCGAAAAAGTTTAAACCTGTCTCGCTAAGTTCGGACTGAACTTACAGCTTAACTGGTATTGCAAGTATCGTTTGTAATGCCCTCAAGCATACATAAGTTCGAAAAAAAGACGTCAATTTTAGGCCTTGTCTTTTAACTTCCAGGTCTATACGGAGTGCTGTTCCGGCGCAACAAAGAGGCCGCGTTCTCCAACTTCAGGCTGTGGGAGAGCGCCGGGTTCGTGGTCGCGTACGCGTACTCCACCCACCTGTGCGCGCGCATGAAGCTATACGTCATGATGGTGGTCCTGCTCATCGGCTTCGTCGGCTACATCATAGTCGAGATCCTGCATAAGAGAAAGGTCAGTTGTAAAGTCATCATTTGCCTGCCCTGGGGCCCTAGCCAAGATGCCAATTCGCCTATACGTTTTCGTCGCGACTTATATTGCCCTCCCGCACACGTACTATTGATATGAGCGGGATGGAGATATAAGTCGCTACGAAAGCGTCTGGCGAATTCGTTAAAGTGGCATCTTGGCTAGCCTACCTTTCCCAGTTTATCTGGGGTCGGCGCAATATCCACTTCTTCCATACCGGCCTATCATTCGTCATCGCGTCATTCACACCTCTTTCACTCATATCATCTTTCACACAATCCATCCATCTTTTCTTTGGCCTAGCTCTCCCTTGCACACCGCTCACTTTCGCAAAGGTCAGTTGTAAAGTATCAGCCTATTAATGTCCCACTGGGCAAATGCCTCCATTGAAATCATGTTTTCGTTACAAAGATGGGTTTTGGCTTAATCACCACGCTTGACAAATGCGGATTGCGGATCACAAACCCGGGCTGTATTCAAAAAAATCAACACAAAGTTTGCCCGACCCGGGATTCGAACCCAGGACCTCGAGACTAAGGCCCGGTACTTAAACCACGAGACCATCGAGGCGTTAATGATTGGACATTTGCGGAGCTCGATGGGTTGCGGACCCTGAACTCGGATATAGTGCTCGTATAAAAGTGGATAAGCGCTAGAATAATGATGATGATGGCGAAGTAGTAAGCGCGCTCGGCCTGCGATTTCTAAGTTAAGCAGTTTCGCAGATGCCAGTCATAGTCTCTTCCGTGCTTCGGAAGGCATGTTTAGCCTTTACTTTCATTATAATAGAGATGAATCGAGCGACTTATTGCAGGTTCAACTTCAGACATCCACAAAATTGTAGTTTTGTGACGGATAGACAAAATCATGCTAGATGAAAATTAAAAATAAAATTTTAACAATAGTATTAACAAGAGTATTTTTCCTATCCACAGGCTCGCCGTCTCAAAGCCATCGCCGAGGACCCAGCTATCGCCGCCGAAGCCTCCAAGCTGCCTCCCGAAGAAGATGATGAGAAAGACGAAATCGATGATGAAATCGTCATCACGCATTTGTAAGCTGACAGTGCACAGCCGTGTTTTGAGATGCCCCATATCTTTCTGAACAAAACGAAACTATAATTCCAACATTTACCAGTCAGTAGGTACTTGCTGTGAGGATTGGGTGACTTCTCAAAACATCACGGCCCTTTACATCTATCGCACTAAATACGTCTGCCTTCAGCATCGCAAGGTGATCCATAGATATGTTCGAAATTCGAAACTAATATACGAAAATCGAAATTATTTGGCGCACTGTTTTCTTAGTTTGTAGCATCACGTCTTTTAATTACGATATTCTGGATACCAGAAAAACTACAGATTTTTGTTCATAACTATGATCTTACAGGAAAACCGTATCCGCAGGCAGGAACGATATATCCTTGATGTATCTGAAATATTATCACGCATAGGGTAATACAAGCTTATACATTTTCAGTTTACGCATGGACGTACATAAATAATTTTGCCATAGTAGAATCACTAAATCCGTAAAAGGTACAAAATCCGCGCAATTTTTTTCTAATATATTTGAATTGTTAAGTTCTATTTATATTCCATAATTAAGTAATTAATTAAAATATCTTTTGGAATTGTGAAAAATTAACAAGTACAAAACGAAGTATAGGTCGTCTGTCCAAATATGGCAAGTCCTTGACGGTGACAGCTAAATTTGTTATTTAAGGATCTGGATTTTAATAATCTTTTATTATTAAATATACTTTTGGCCATATTAACTAAGTAAGTTCATTAAAATTTTGAGCTGGCTAACGTTTCTGGTTAGTTACTCGGATTTTAGTATTGGAAAAATCCTCATTAAACCTTTAAACAGTATATTTTTTGTTAAATGAATAAGCGACACCAGAAATACCTAATATAAATATGTATAACCATAGTAGATAATATAGCGGAGGTGTCGCCAATTGATTGCGCGTCAACGCGCACACGCGTCAATGTATTATTGATTATATTTAATGAAACATCTGTGTTTATTGTTATTTTATTCATAATTACACGCTTTTGTCTTATATTTGACAACATTGTCTATAATCATGTTTTAGTATTGATTCAATGATATATTTAGCACCAATAATAAAATTTGAATTAAAATCCGTTACAAGTTTTCCCTATACACACTATATTTTTATTGTGAAAATTTGTCAGCTATTAACAATAACATTATATACGATTATAATGATTTAAATTGTTTTCTCATTTCTTTGTAAATTATTTATTAAATTGTGAACTTTAAGTATTATAATAGGCGGGACATAAAATTGCGATTGTTGAAATCGCACTCCATAATTTTTACCTATCTAATTGAAGTGCTAAATAACTCGGTTAATGGCTTGTAGATTTATATTAAATTCATTTACGTTGTTTTTTTGCATTTTATCTTGAAATAAACAACAATAGGCGAGCCATTGCACTTTACTCAGTTAGGTGAGAATTATGGTAAAAGCATTGCAACATTTTTATCGCCGATGACGAATCTCATTGATAATTTATTACAAATTATTTACTTGATTGACTTTTGTCGATACATGTGAAAGCAAAACTTATAGCAACACCTTACAAAAATCTACAAATATCCATGGATGTTATCTTTGTAAAATTGGTCTACGAAATAAGTAGATAGGTCATTTTCGTAACACTTCCATACCAGGTCACTGTCATGAAATGAGTCGATATAACTTAAATCTGATATATTTTTAAATATTTATTTTAGGTTTTATATAATGCAATTTTGTTTATAATCGCTTTATTACAACAATAAGCACCATATTTTTCGCAGTCAGGGATTGGGAACCTTTAAGAACAAAGGTTTTTAACTAAATTCTCTGACCATCTACAACTATATATCCATGAAACCGTAATTCATTTCAATAATCATTTCTGGTTTGTGATAAACCGGTTTTATGTAACATAATACAATTTGTTTCATTTATTTCAATAGTGACAGTTGACCTATTTGGTTTCAAAAATTCATTTCATAAGACTAGTAACACAAGATTCATATGGTCGTTAATTTTATTTCAATAGCGAAATCGTTCGTTTAAGTTACTTAGATCAAATAAATTAATGTTAGGTTAGTTAAGTTACAGTAACAAGTTTATGAATACTTATGTGCTTAAGATTTTGTATAATCTTATTTACGTGGCGAATTTAAGTGTTTGTGTTCTTTTTCTTGATTTATATTTTAATGTACGCCATAAAATATTTTTGTTTGGTGCCTTGATATTTTTTGTTCTTTTGCCTGTAGAAAGTACAGACAAAATCAAAGTTTTGGTAATTAAATTATCAGATTACATAGATTTAGATCGTTAGATGTGCCCCGTCAACAGAAAACTGTGGCATTTTTTAGTTTGACATGACGTACCGCATGTCGCTTAAAATTTTGGTGCCAATTTCAGAGCAGGTTGATGTATGGCGAGGGCACATCCAACGATTCAAATCCACGCCAGATTATGTGTAACTCGCACATGTTACAGTTGAAATTAATAGGTATCATGCATTCACATATTGCATCGTAGTTACCTTAGGTAGTTATAAAATGTTACAATTTTGGAAATTGCTGCGAAACATTCCATTAAACTGTGTTATTTTTAATACATAACGAAAATACTAAATAATTGGTATTTAGAATATTTGTGTAGGTACTTTTATAACTTCAACTATATTTCGGGAATACCAGACAGTATGATACAAATTAATTTAAAATAATAGAAACAGGTACTGCGGCAATTTTCAATAAGAAACATTTTCGAAAAAGACATGTAATTTTGTTATTAGTAAATTGGAATGATGATTTCTAAAAACTGATTGTCTTATATCTATATTTGTAAGAAATAAGTTACGTAAGATTTTAATTATTTGAATACACGTTAATTTATACTTTATAATGCTATAGAGAAGATTGGTCTTTAATTGATGTCGTGGCAGGCATAGATTTAAATCGTCAGGTTTACCCGCGATTTTTCGATATTGGCATTTATATAAGAGACAACACATTGGGGGCGTTTGGGCGAAAAAAGCGTTTGCAAGCGTTTGTAAACAAAATGGCGATTGTTAGCGCAAAATGGCGATTGTTTAGCGGTAACACAGTAAACTGACAGTTAGCAAACACGTCCTGGCCGAAAACAGTACAGTTAGCGCTAACAATCGCCATTTTGTTTACAAACGCTTGCAAACGCTTTTTTCGCCCAAACGCCCCCATTGGCAGTCACCCGTTTAAATGTATTGCCAACGTGCTGTCTCGCTTATATCTTAGTGCCAGTTTCGAAGTCGAGGGCAAATCTTAGGATTAAAATCTATGGTGGCAAGAGTGAATGATTGGCCCACGTGCGAGTCACGGGGCGTAGAGCCAGGTACCATTCGGTAGGGTAATAAACCACGTGATAATTAACAGTAAATATTATAAATTTAAGAATATGTTAAATGTAAATTAAATTCATTTAGATGTAGTAGAAAGGCTATTATATAAATAAATTTCTCTATTTTTGAGATAACACATATTTTTGTTAGAATTATAATAATAATTATGTTAAAATTTATTAATGATGTCATATGAGTTTGTGATGAAAATAAAGATAGAACTTGTTTGATCTATGCATAGTTTTATTTAATTTTGTTTCGAATTCCTGTTTAGAGTGTTTACTCTAAGCTACCTACTCCATACTTGGGCAGAATGTGTGATTAACCTAGATGTCAATCGTTATTTTTATTGGCACTTATTTTTGGTTATTGTGGTAACTAGATTTTCAGGGCAAACGTATTGGTGAACCCGAGATAAACAATATAGCCAGACAGGCCAGTTACTTGAGCCATAACTGATAGCATATTATTATTTAAGTACCTACATATAACTGTTAGCATACCAATTATTTATTATTGTTATTCATACAAAGTCTTTTTTAATTCGGCATGTTACTTAAAGAAAAGATTATGCTGAGGGATTCCCCTAAATATTTTGGACTGTTACGACATAAACATGTTGAATAGATAACAAGGTAAAAGACCAAATCTTTGTCAATCCCATTATATGATTACGATTAATTAGTAAAACATTAATCAACAGATTATCCTATATAATATTTTTACTGGTAAATGGATCAAAATATACCAACAAGCCTGGTTTGGATACGATACCTTTGATAACCGATGAATTATATTAATTTATTCATATTTTGTTTGCCAAAAATCACTGAAACCCAGTTACCGGGAAAACTATTATCAAAGATAAAGTTGTCTTTTAAAGATTGGAGATTCCAGACAATATAAGTAATAAAAACATAGGTACCTTTTTCTTTCGCAGGGAAACGCGCGACGAGCCTTAACTGCATGATAGCTAGACCTGCATCTGTGTGTTGGGCTCGGGACTTCGTCCCACTACCAACTAAAGCCCTGCGGTTTCATTCTCACCCGTATGGGACGGACTGGTTCTCGTGGCTGGCGGGGCCTGCCCAGTCTGTTCCCGGTCACTACCTGACCTAGGTGGTCGTCAGAACAGGGAAGGGCGCCTGAGGGGGAAATAAAAACATACCTAAGGACCATTATCCCATAAAATGCATACGCACACAAAATACAATTTCAAGCTTTGTTCTACATAGTATTTTAATCTATATAGGTATTTGCAATTATTTAGATTAGTAGGTGTGCCAATCCTTATCTGCTGATTGTTATGAAAGACCTTATTATTGTACACAATGAGTGTCTGCTGATAAAATTTCTGCAATAATTCATTTATCGACTATTTAAGTCACCGTCTAAAAGGTTTACAGATTAATTAAAATGATTGATGTAACAATACAAGTAGGCACTTAGTTAATATAACATAAAATTAGCAATAAAACAAAAATACTACTTTCCTTAGCTGATAGAAGGTAGTTTTTTTGAAATGATTTTATTTATTTTATTACTTTACTAGCGGCCCGCCCCGGCTTCGCCCGTGGTACTTGTCCACTATTTATACATAAAAACCTTCCTCATGAGTTACTCTATCTATTAAAAAAACCGCATCAAAATCCGTTGCGTAGTTTTAAAGATTTAAGCGTTCATAGGGACAACATGACAGAAAAAGCGACTTCGTTTTATACTATGTAGTGATATGTATAGATGGGTACATTCTTATGTCCCGCAAAACCATTTCGCATAATGTTACAACGAAACTTCGTTTTTAAGGGTCCCCGATGTTAAGATCATCGCTTCCCATGGACATCACTAACTCCCACTAACTCTCATCAGCAGAAACATAGCAGTTACGAAGTACAACTTCACTGCAGTCTTGAGGTGAAGATACTCCCAAGACGAGGTGCTCATGCGAGTGGAAGTTCCACAAGCTCTACCCCTCTTACGCTCTCGAAAACATCTTGCAGACATGTTCGATCAACGTCGACCGGTGCCATCGATCAGCAATCGATCGATGTATCATACTTTACTTTGGGCAATGAAATCTGTACTTACACGTAGTTTTTTCTTTCTTTTATGGCAGTAATTGTATAGTAATGTTTGTGTTTGTGCACTGTATTGCCCGTGCCTTGGTCTTACATATGTAGTGTATGTGTCAATAAATAAAATATACCTCATGAGATGAGAGTGTCGAATGAATTTATCTTTTGAAACTTTATCCGAAATCAAGGGCGGATCTAGCTATGGCGCCAGAGGGGGGGGTATCACAGTCGTGGTTATATATATATATATATTAGGTCCCGGAACCAGCTCAGGGGGTAATGACCCCATGACGCCGCCTGAGCCTCTGACCCCATGACCATCTCTCGTGTATCCACCTTTGTCCAAAATAATAACGCGGCGCACCATACAATTTGTCTCTTTGTGTAAGTACAACTTCATAGAACGTCACAACATTCCATAACCTTCTGGTTTGTATCAGACCTAGGTATAGTGTATGTATGGCTGTGACCAAGTAATCTGATTAAGTCTTGAAATACATCAATTGACTTCGCTACCTATGTAATATAGTATTCACATGGCAACTCAGAATTCTCGGTATTTTAAACAACTTTTTCCTTATACGAAACTTGTTCTGCGAGTAGTCTTTACGACGCTGTCTGGAGAACACGTCAAATGGTTAATTAGATAATTTTGTTTTGGAAACGGTTCAATATTCTGTTTACTGTTAGTTCCAGTATTTCCAGTAGTTTCAGTATAATAGTGTGCACTATCTAATAGCGTAGGTGTTATAAGAAGCGACTAAGAGGCATTCAGGGGTTGGGCAGCAACTTCACCCTGGGTAACAACCGTTCCCTATACTGCTATCAGATTCACATAATAAGTTAAAGCACATTGATTAGGAATACCTTCTAAATGTTCAACCTATACTTTTCTTTATGGATAGATACAGTGCGACGCTCATTCTTATGGCCGGGGTAATTGAGAAAATGCACGTTATCCATCTATTAAAAGTAAACCATCGAAAGGACAAAGACGCATCTGCCGTATGTCAACGTCATCGCGAGTGCGATCACCTATTGTTATCTTCTACTGCATATAGTCCAAAGAAAGAGATAGAAGAGTTGCGAATCCTGCGTGTTTAACAACTCGTTATCACACACGTATTTGTGTTGAGGACTGAGTTAGTCGTGCTGCGAAACACAACGCGAACTGACGTGCTAATTGTAAACAGGATTTTTGTGCAGTTCCGCCTTTACGTATTGTGGCTCAGAATACCGTAAGCAAGATGGCGAGGCCTGAAGGTGGAACTGAGATCGTGCTGATCGCACCAGATGAAAGGACCATGGCGATGCATGCAGCGCGCGAAATGCCCACTATAGGAAACATGAATGTAACCAATTCTAAGAAAATCCACGTCGGACCAAAATTTGTCTCCGTTAACCAGACGATTGAAAACAAAGAGATGATTAAAGGTGAGTCGAATATAACAACAATTATTACTTTTACATTGCGATTCACGGAGCGTATGAACACAGCGCAGCGATTTAATGATTCAACAAGGAAAAGATGCTCTTTTAGTTGTTTGCTCTGCGTCAATTTTTGCTAAGCCTTTTCTGTATTTTGTTTTTATTTTTTGTTTAACATCTTGGAAACCATCCAAAAAATACACTCAGCACACCAAAATAATTACTGCAAATTGCGAAGTATATATTAAGTAAATAAAGATAAAAGAGTTATGCAAGATCAATCGGTATGCGTCACTTGTTTTCTACGCCAATAAGATGATAATATAGAAAACGTTTATTTCATTATGTTTAACGAATGTAGCGAAACTCTACAGCTCTAGACTGAATAACATAGGTAGACATTTACATTCGTTGAGGAAAATAATGTCGAATATTATGTCAATAACATTTCCAAATGCAATTGCTAACATTTGTAGCGCATTATACTTATTGCAAGGTCACCACATCACCTTATCAATTAGATAAATCATGGCCGCAGCTTTAACTTCGTTGTGCTTCGTTGATTTAAAGATGTCAGTGTGTGTTGAGACATAATATGTACCTACATGTCGTGGCCATATAGTTGAAATAAACATTTAATGAAAAGGCCACGTCTTAACTTACTGCTCATCTTTGACCAAATCGTAAAATCATCTACATTTCAGAATAATACCTATTGCATCCAACAAATAATGTGAAATCAGAAACTTTTAAAGGGCTTACAAAAAAAATAACCTTAACCTACATCAATCATACAAGTTTTCCGTCCTAAAGAAATGTAGACGAATTCACGATCTGATCAAACTGATTTGGCCATTTCATGAAATGTTCATTTCAACGATATGGCCACGACATACATACTTGGTTCAATTCATAAGACAGGCTGTTATTGGGTTTTCCGAACGGTTTTCACCAACCACATTTGCTATGTCATTGACCGTGGAATAACTTCAATCTTTTAACGGGCCCGTTGGTCTAGTGGTCAGAGACCCTCGCTACAAAACAAAACCAAGGGTCGCGGGTTTGTAGTCCGCTAGGGGCAAATGTTTGTGTGAAGAATATCGCCATTTGTACTCGATTCATGGATGTTTATAAAATTATTTAAGTATGTCTATCCGTTCCCTAGCATCCATAATACCAGCTTTGAGCTTAAATTGGAGCTAGGCAATTGGTGTGTTAGTCCAAGGCATTTTTTTATAATCTGTGATTAGCTTGGAACAAAACAAAGCTCGTCTGTATTTTTAATAGGTCGAGATTAACACTCGTAGTATTAATAAGGCAATTAAGTCTCAAACGCTGTCTGTTTGTCCCTGTATAGGTAGGTATGCTCAGATCCTTAAAACTACGATAGAGTTTGATGCGGCAGTTTCAAATAGACAGAATGATTAAAGATAAAGGTTTATATTCTGCTTGTTTATCATATTTATGATGCCTCATAAAATAGAATAATCCTGATCAGTTGTGTAAAATCGAGGCGGGCGAGATAATCGAATTAATCTTGCTATTGGTCACAGTGATCAATATGAAAGAAAACATAGGTATTTCGAAAATATTGCTTCAAAAAATATTGTTACAGATCTTCTTCATCTAAATTTCCTTATTTTTCACCCTTGAATTTATTTTATCGAACGCAAAGTATCTAGTAGCTCGTCATATCAAATTCATTGGAAATTAACTGGCGAAATAATGTTTATACATGCTGTCTGTAAAAACATCGGAGGCAAATGATTAGTGCACTCGCAAAGACTGCGAGGGCTGCATGCTCGGATACCGTCTATACCTTTATACCGTTTATATAAATATAAAGATAACTTTAATAATGTTTCAGGCCACATATTGGGCCTTGAGCTGGTGTCAACAGCGACTTCCCGGAGATTACGCTGTAGCGTGGCCGTCTTCCTGTGTTGGGCATTCCTAGTATCCTCTGGTATCGCCTTCTACCTCTTCTATCTTACATTGAACAAGCAGCAAGTCCGACTAGACATAGGTAATTCAAATACTCTCTGCCGATGGCCCTTCCTGGTGTATGAACTAACAATGCAGCTTAAATCCTATAAATTAACCCCCTTTCTGTCTGTGGCTAATACAGTATTAATTCCACCTCATCACTCGAGGAAGATTCATAATAGCAATAATAACATTCAAAATGAAAAAAGAGATTACTTGACTAACTCCTATATCGTCATTGAATATGATTTTGTCCCGTGCATGATTTCTTATAAAAAGCAGCACTAACAAAACGTTGACCCCTTTTTTTCGGCTTATTATATGGCTTCATCCTGCAAAAAGCTAAGGCTAACCCATTCATTAATAAAAAACTTTAAATCTTTACAACTAATCACAATATTAACTTGTAAGAACGGTATGAACTTTAAATGAAAATAATATGGTCTTCTAGGCTTGAACGAGACATGGTACTTACGAAGAGAAGAGTGGCAAGCACTGAAGAACTATGAACTAAATTTTCTTCAACTACCCGTGAAGTATGTTCTCGTCGGGCATAGCGCAGCAAACTACTGCAAAGAACGATATGCTTGCATCAAAAGCATGCTCGCGATTCAAGAGGACCATTTAAAAAGAGGATGGGATGATATCGGGCCCAACTTTCTAGTCGGCGGTAACGGACTTGTGTTCGAAGGGAGAGGTGCAAACCTCATCGGTGCAATGGTCAGATCCTGGAATAAGAAAAGTGTCACAATCATGTTCATCGGTGACTACAGAACGGACAAGGCGACGCCGCTTCAGATTGAACACGTGAACATTTTGTTGAAAAAGTTAGTGGAAGTTGGTGTTCTCACACCTGACTTTGAATTATACGGGCATTGTCAAATAACAAAACTGATTATAAGTCCCGGCCCAAACGTGATGAAATCACTAAGAAACGTAACAAATTGGATAAGCAGGGATGAAGACAAATGCTTGCCTGGTTGAATGTTACATATTTAAATGTAAATAGTGATAAACCAGTGTACATAACTGTATCTTAGTAACTAAAGAGGTTGTATTGAGTGATTGCGATCAGACCCCTCTTTCCCACTGGGCACAACGGACACGTGCCCAGGGCCCCGCGATCGTATAGGCCCTCCAATAACCTGGATCTTGGGGCCCCACGATATCCAAACCAGAGGCTAGGCTCATGCGCCCAGAGCCTCCAATAGGAGAAAGATGGCCCTGATTGTGATACATACTCGGAACGCCTCATGATAAACCTATATCATAGCTTTGAGGCGTCCTGCATCCTTGCTGACGAGCTTATAACTTCGGGAAATTAATGCGAAAGACTTTATTAAAATGACGGACCGAGCGATGATTGCTTTGATATTTTGATATTTGTGTTGCAATAAGAGCGTGTAAATTTTACGATACAATGTTCTATTTTAACAAAACAGTGTGTTGTCTTTTTTATTTATTAAACCCGTTGTTTAATTGATATATGTAACTAAAAATCATGCATTAGTTTATTGTTCTTCAATATTCATTAGAAAATTCTGATATTCAGCGGTTTTACGTTGACTCTTTTTCTTATTTTCACACTTATATTTATTTGCTTGCTGCCTAATTTAGAGAAAATTTACACATAATAAACACTTGTATTCTATTGTTATAACGTCGTTTTATTTTTGTATCTTCCAGTTAACATTCAATATTAAATTCCAAATAATCACTTCAGGCAATCCGCAATATTTCATTTAAATAATATCTAAAACAAAAACATAAGCTTACAATATTATAAGAACAAAGAGATTAATTCAGTCATAAATTATTATTTTAATTTATTTATTTGCTAACACACGAACAGATACTTGATGAATATTGGAGTGATAATATAAATGCCTTCCATAAATAACAGATGATAATAAAAAATCTTTAATGTAGAAGAATTTGTTAGGTCATACCTATATTTGGTCTGCTATTGTAAAATGCTTATCTAAGATAGATAGACACAGTCAAGTTTTTAAGGATAATAAACATCAATGTGAATTAATTTGGATGGTTTCCAGATATTTGTGTTTGTCACAATATTATTATTCATGTTCAAATATGTATTAATATTTCTGTTAGCTGTTACTACATTTTACGTTTTAAACAAGCAGTTTAGTTTCTCTGAATATCGCAGTGTAAAAGACATGAAAGAGCATGAATATGTCATATAATATTTTGATAAAAGTAAGTACGTTCCATTTTAAGAAAATTTAGAGTCCACTACATATTTTCCTTATGGTCGATGGTCCTTCAATGTGTATCGATGAATTCAAGAATATACCCCTAAAATTAAATATATCACAACATCACATAGATTGATCTGACTCCAGGTTCAGTAGCTTAAGCACTTGTGTTACATACATCAGAATAAACAGTAGTATTACAAACATACTTAAATAGATACATATAACACCCAGGCCAGGACAAATAAACATGTTAATGCACATAAATATTTGTCCTGTACGGGGATCGAACCCGCGACCTCTTGGTCAACTTCTTTATGACTACACCAAGCGGCTCGGCAATATCTTTCCTTAAATCATTATGTATTTAATTTTAGGAAGGATATTGCCGAGCCGCTAATAACTAAATGAAATAAATTATTTAGCAATTAGATTATTTTGCACGTCAAAACACATACCCTAACAGCCGATTTCTTTAGTTAGACTTTTTACATTACAATGGCATTCAATGTTGAGATAGCCTACCAGCCCTACCAGCAGCGCCTCGACTTAAATGGCCTGCTGAGAAGAGACGCCGCGCCGGAAGAAACACAACAACTATAAAAATGAACTATTTAAATCATGTTTTTTTCCAGATCTGCCACTGCCAAAATACTTATGGAAACTTATAACAAACACTTCAAGGGCGGAGAGGCTTGCTTGTGCTGCATCCGTGACTACTATGATTGTAGTTATCCTCCTAGTTGTCTACTACACCGTCTATATGAGAACAGTTGAAAGTGATGTCGTCGATGTAGGTTAGTATTGTATTTGAAAAGAGCAACTATCGAGTAGTGCTGAAACAAGGGCGGTGCCAACGGTGCCTAGGCACAGGGCGCAGACCCAGGAGGGGCGCAGATATGACCAGACTGGCATAAAAGGCTAGTTACGGCACTGCTATCGAGTTTCTTGCCCCTTCTTCTCGGTAGATGACTGCATTCCGAAGTCGGTGGTAGATTCTATGTGTTGTTTTTCATTATTATTGCTTTTCTGGGGCCTTTTTTAATAAAGGATTATTTGATTTTGGTTACAAGGCATAGGATAAAAATTATGTAATGCGTTATGTGGTCACAGCGTCAATGATACTTACATCATCTGAAATAGATACATGAGGCTTAATATATAATGTGGGGGTTAATTTGTTAGGGGTACGCTGTTATTTGGGAATTTTAACAGGGGATCGTGTGTCCGTTTTTTTGAGAAACCCAGATGTTAAGTAAGTGCACGTTAATGAGAGCAAAGAGGAAAAGATAGAGGTAAAAATAAAAGAATCAAATCGACAATGAACTTTCAATCGGATAGAGCCCCAGGCCAGAGGTTATACTCCGCAGCACAAATGCACCTTCATCGTAAATACTCTTTTCCAGCGCCTCATCCCTGGAACATATCCCGGGAAATGTGGCTAGCACTCCCGCCCACGGGCAACCGCACAACGGATCATTATGATCCGCTGAAGATAGTCATCATAGGTCATACAGTCAGCAGCGAGTGCCACACATTCAAAGAATGCGCCGCCGAGCTCAGGAGAATGCAGGGGTCTTTCATCAACGACCTTCAGTACGACATACCGTAAGAAAAAAATAATATATATATAGACGATTTGAGAACCACCTCCTTTTTTGAAGTCGGTTTATAAATATGCCACATGATCACATACATAGTGACCCCGTGTTAAGTAGCTCAAGCACTTGTGTTACAGATATCAGCATCAACAGTGGTATTACATTATATTATACCTACTTAATAAATAGATACATAACACCCAGACCGGGACAACCAGACATGGTTATGCACACAAATGTTGTGTGTGCGGTAATCGAACCCGCGAACTCTTAGGCTGATAGTCAACTTCTTGAACATATAGGTAACTATTATTGTTTCAATCTCATCATCATCATAATCGTCGTCGCCCGTTCCTAGACAAAAGCTTCTCCAAGGTCTCGTCATTTTATCTCTTTTTTGAATCTACAAAGAAAGACAACCCATTAATTAGTAAGGAGCATGGATGCAATGCAATGATACCATGGGTGCAATCAATTCTGGGGTCCACAGAACAGGTAGTCACTCTCATCTCTCTAGAAGGAGATCCAAGAAAAATTACGGCTCAATTATGGGCCAAAGAGAAAACACTTAGGACGATACAATACAAGAACCTAAAACAATGCCAAATACAATCTTTTTCTATCTTTTTTCTCTCAGACAAAGACCATAAAACAAAAGACTACAACTTGGTTTTAAACTAAGTGTTGTTAAACTCTATGTCTAAACCAAACAGACTATGAAACGCAAATATGATTAACTTTTCTTAGAATTCTATTCTGATTGACCCTAATCTTGGTGAACAATAAAGCTGTTATCAATCTCTCTAGAATGATTTTGAAGTAAATCACAAATATTCCGCCTTATCTTTATTTCACTGTAACTTTATGATAGTATAAAAAAGAATAATACAGATTAGCTGTTGATAAGGTTTGTTTTTTGGCCTAATTATTGCGCCAATTTTTTTTGCCGACTAAGATGATTTGGCTGTTTTCGTAAGAATAGAATTTGTTACTGGAGAGTTATACGATTTTTTTTATTTCTCCTATTAAACTTATTTAATAATTTGCGTTCATTTTGTATAATAGCGCTATACCTATGCACTGCATCGGGCTCATGATGATGATGATGCTTTCATCATACTTCCTCTCCATATCTTTATACTAGCAGCAGCCCGCGACTTTGTCCACGTAGCCTTTGATCACCTAAGTGAATTTGGACAGAGTAATAGAATTTATCAAATTCCATTCTTAGGAGATTCCTAGGGATACCTAGTATGTCATAGTAGCTTTATTTAAGCGTGGCCCGATCGGTTTAAAATAGTCAAAGTTTCAAAACCTTTGAGTTTTATTTATTAATAAACTAGCTTTCCGCCCGCGGCTTCGCGCGCGTGAAATTCGGTTATATTGCAAACAATATTTTTGTTTTCCCTCGGAAATGTCATTTAAAATATCCTATTATTTAATCCGAACTTCTCACTTTACGTCTGCAAAATTTCAAAGCAATCGGTTCAGTAGTTACTTCGTGAAAGCGGAACAAACAAACTAACTTTACGATTTATAATATTAGTAAGGATAAGGGTAATCTAACTAACTACTAAATTCATTCTGATCGTTAACATCAAATTTCCTATATTTCAGATACAACTTCTTAGTCGGCAACGATGGGCGAGTGTACGAAGGCAGGGGCTGGAATATAGAAGGCGCCCACACTTTCGGGTTCAACCGATGCGCTCTTGGAATAGGATTCATCGGTAAGACTAATGAATCAATTCATATTTTCAATTGCAGGAGGAAATTAATCAATTGCAGGTACATACCTACTTTTATGTGTAAAGAAAGTGTTACTTTATTAATACCTACCTCACTGCAGGACGGCCATCACTTGAAATTACGTTTTCGCTACAAATATTGGTTCTGGCTTAGACACCACGCTTGCCAAATTAAGATCGACGATTATAACCCAACAAAGGCAGTGTTCGGAAAAACCGTCACAAACGTTGGCCGAACCGGGAACTCAGGACCCTGAGACCACGGCGTAATTTAACCACTTTACCAACCACGACTCACAAAAGGGCCAGCACATCATACAAATATTTCCCCATGGGTTTTCGGTTGTATGGTAAATTCGCTAGGGTCTCTAAGCCACTAGCATTCTCATGCTAAAAAAAGGTTTTCAAACCAGTAGACAAATATTATGATACGAGACAATAATACAACTTACATAATAATTTTTATCTTATCGTAAGAATACCTTGGGCTATTAATACATCAAGGACGTATAGGCAACTGCAAGTGCCTTATTGTTAAAAACATTCACTGATAATTATCTGAGAATCCTATTATAGTGCAGCAGATTAATACTTGTAGATAAGGTGAGCTAAAAGAAATTATGCCACTGCTGCAACACAGTAATTACAAATTCCTTAAACTTACACACCAATAGCCTAGCACCAAACTAAGCTCAAAGCTTGTACCATGGAAGCTAGGGGACGAATAGACATACTTAAATATTTTTTAAATAATAAACAAAGATAAATTCATCCAATCTCAGCTAGCTCAGGCAAACCCAGCGGCTCTTGCAATGCGAGCAAACGCTCTGACTACATACATACACTTAGCTACCAAGACACTCAGTTGAGCTGGTGAATTTCTCCTTGTTATACGCTTACCGCTTAATGCAGCGTTATCTCTTTCAATACTTAAATACTATTATAAACATCCATGCATGACTCGATTGAAAATGCAAATTAAATGTTCATCACACAAAAATTTGCCACTAGCGGGATTTGCACCAAGGGTCACCGGTGACCACTAGATCAACGGGCACGTCAACAATGATGTGGATTAGTCACAGAAATATATTTATGTGGGGTTAGAAGTCGTTTCGCACGAAAGTCTATAATTTATATTCTCTACGCGAACGCGGGAAACGAATTATTATTATTATTTGTAGGTACTCTTGGAGATCTCGGGTCCACAGGGACCTTATTATTATTATTATTAGTAATAGCTTTAAGTTCCTTGGCAAAATGTTAAGTTTAAATCATTCCTCAGACCATATTTCTAAAGTTGTATACAAACTACAAAGCTACATTTATGCAGAAATGAACTTTTTAATAAATACATATTATAATAGTTAGTACAACCACGTTCTATATTATCAAAGGTGGACGGACATCGGACAATGTTTGCACAAAATTACAGATACCTATTTACCCGATAGCCTATAAGCTATCTTTATACATATTATTGATAAGATGTTGACATATTTTTTGTAACGATAATATTGTTTCTTAGTATTATAGGAGTGCTGGAATTAGGGAGTGCATCTTTGCTTGCACGAACTTGTGCGCTTAAATACAAGTGCAATATCCTGCGTACCTTGCTGATCCCAAGATCGGTTGCCGTGACCAAAACCGGCTAGGAGGATTATTATTGTTTCTTTTATGATTTTTCCAGGTGATTATCGGGAGGAGTTAGAATCACATTCTAAACACACTCAGAAGCAACTGGACAACGTGATGCTATTATTTCAAGAAGGAATCAAGCGAGGGCATTTGGCACCGGACTTTTACGTTGTGGGCGCAAGAGATGTGGGTAATCTGAAAGAAAGTCCCGGGTCCGACCTCTACAATGCAATTCAGAAATGGGACTTCTTCGACCACAAGAGACAATTTCGGAACCGAACGTGTGACGAGATTTACGAACGAGTCTAATCATGAGAGGTTATCTCTTAAAATGTTGGGATAAGTGAAGCTAGACGTATAGTCGTATATGCCTAATTATAATGTTGTTTCGAAAAACACATAGGGAACCCTATAATAGGGTTAGTATAATAGGAATTTTTACTTGAGAACTTGAGATAAAGTTGGTACAACAAATTCATGTACCTTATTTGACCGAGCACGAAACCCTACGGTTTCGTATGAGGTAAAAATTTTAGGTAGTAGTACATTGTATGTAGTACACTCTGTGGTTTGGGCTCGAATTTAATTATTCACAAAAATGTTGGCAAACATTTCTTGTCAAAATTAGTTTTAAATATTCCTTTGTTATGAATTTATTTACGATAGCAAAAGTAGGTACCTACATGGAAAAGTAATCGTAGGTAAAGTAACTTTAGTAATTTTGAAGAGAACATTTTGAAATAACATTTAGACACAGATAATTCAGGTTACTAATATTTCCTAAGCCCATCCTAAAGTGCGTGTTTGCAAATATTAAAAGGAATTTAGTCAATTTATTGATAAGTAATTTAGTGCTTCTGGCCTCCTTCTAGGTAGGTACGTAGGTTAAGTTTTTAATAAATTAGTGGTAGTGAGTGGCCAGGATATTGACCAATACTTAGGGGTACCTTAGACGGTAGGTTTTGCTGTCAGTTTTACCACAGTCATTGCTGTGACTGATGAATAACCTGCCGTGTAATGCGGTGACTGACGGTTGCATGAAATTGATTGACAAATATCTGGATATTTTGATTTGATTGTCATGCAACCATCAATCATGATTGATGGAATTGACTGACCAGGGCATGAGCGTCTAAGGGGTACCTTAGACGCTCATGCCCTGGTCAGTCAATTCCATCAATCATGATTGATGGTTGCATGACAAACAAATCAAAGTATCCAGATATTTGTCATGCAACCGTCAGTCACCGCATTACACGGCAGGTTATTCATCAGTCACAGCAATGACTGTGGTAAAACTGACAGCAAAACCTACCGTCTAAGGTACCCCTATGGTACCCCTTACATCAATCAAGGTTGTATTTTCTTAAGACTAAACCTGTATATTTTTGTAAGAAAATGTTATTTTTTAATAAACGAATCGCTTATTAGAAAGTAATTTTAATGGAAACACAAACAAACTATCATTTTCAGGAGCTAACGTACTTTAGAAAAATACTCATAATTTACAAATTCAACTTACACAGTCCCAGTTGCCCCCTCCATCCAGGGAAGACAAAGAGGTAAGGTAGGTTATGCCAAAATGTAGTTACATAGAATATACTCAGAAATGTTCCTTTTAAATCATCATCAGAGTATAAGCCTGTTGCAGTCCACAACTACTGGACCTGGTGTCTTCTATAATAATTCACTTAAGATGATCCCGGTGACAGCTGACGATTGAAAGGAATCCAGCTCTATTGTAAAGCAATAATAGAGCAATTAAAACAACTCGTGAAGCTTGACATAAAGTTTCAGTTCATCATCATTGGACTAGGTGAAACATGGTATGGGAGGGTACCTATGCACATAAATCACCACTGAGCTGAGCTTAGCTACTAAATTTACCACAGTTGATGAACGATTAAATACATGTGAACGCTGATAACCTGGGTGGGTAGGTACTATAGATGCGACGCCGGTTATTAACGATTTTAACCGTGCGGGTAAATATGCATTTTTCGTTAGAAACGGTTAATAACCCGCATTTTATGCATTTTACGGTTAAATTCCACTAGATTCCGCTAGATGTAAATAAGTGTTTGTATAATAATAATAGTAATAGATTGTATATTAGACGCAATTATAAATTAAAGCGACATATAATTTAACATTTACGTTTCGTAGTATTTGCGTGAAAGAGTAACAGACATCTATCCATCCATCTATTCTTACAAACTTTCGCATTTATAATCTTAGTAGGATTAGGTAGTAGGATAACATCTAAAATGAATTTTATTTATCTTTTGAATATCGATTTTCTCTTCACAAAGGAAAAAAACTATACCCTTTTTAGCTGTCACTGTCAGATAACTAACCGTTAACAACTGCATTTTATCGGTAGCTAACCAAAAATTTGGTTATTTAACGGTAGCTAACGGGTTTTTTACAACTATAGTAGGTACCCAGAATATTCCTTCCATTTCTTTAGTACTACCTCTACCAACTTTCTTCACCTAAGTAAGTAGGCAGTATACCATTATCAAAAACAACACATCGCAACGTTAATAACACTCTATCAAGAGAGTGCGCAAAACCTGTGGACAACTTATAAATCTTACTTCACAAGATTCTGAATAAACCTTTGAATTAACACGCTAAATTATTTTATAACGATCCGAAGTTTGTACTTTGGCGGACTTAAGAGTACTTATTTACGTATATGATGTTGCTTTGTCTGTGTAAGCAAAGTGACTTGCTTTATGTGCTTCAAGATGCAGAAATAGATAAGGTACCTTACAATGAATTTTATTGATCTGCCATTAGCTCAATGTACAATCCAATATTTATTCCGTTTTTATTAATTCCTATGCTTACATTGTCCGGGCAAGAAATATTAAAAAAAAAACGGACAGGCCATAGAGTTCTGGGGGGGGAGGGAACAAAGATTTTGGAGGGAACCAAGAACTTAAAGTAATCTGTGGAGGGAACTGTCAATACTGTTATACTGTCAAGTCAAAAAGTCAAAACAAACTGTAATTTCTAAGTACACCAACAGAAATCGCTGAAAAACCCTTGAAAATTGTGATTTTTTCGTTACATTTCATTTATAATCTTATATTGGTTCGTTATTAAGACTCTTTGCTTTGTGTTACATAACTTGGAAGGACGTGTTGTTACAAATCTTTTTAACGAACTCCTTAAATAAAGATGAGCAGCATGAATCTACCAGAGGATTGTGCCAAGCAATGGGAGATATTGCTGCTTCTGCTTTCATCAGAAGAAAGGAAAATAGATCGAACCAACGAAACGGAGATCGAAACAATGAACTATTTCTATAGGAACGAGGGTGTTAGGTGAGATTTTTCTGTGTACAACATTAATACATTGCATATATATTTGTTAGCAAAACCATATTACACCAATATTTACGGATTTTTAATAATACTTTCAATCAATAACATGTGCCATGGACACTATTACTACATCATCTTTAAAATCTTACTTAGATTTGAAATTAAAGGCTCTTTTTCATTAACAAAATCCCAACTTAATAGTTTCTGGAAAAGGTAGATCATGTTACTAGACATTATAACAAAACATCAGGAACACTTGTTGTTTTATTTTATTTGAATACACAATAACCTAACAAAAGATTTGACCACTATAAAATAAATTCCTCATGAGATCAAATTCACATAAAATATTTGTTTGTCTGTCTTTCTCAAAACACAGGAAAATCCTACTACATTGGCTGCAGCAGATGGTACAAAGTTACGCAAAGAAAGTCAGCGAAGCAGATACAGCTTTAAAATGTGATGACGTATCCCTGTTGTGGCGGCAGCGTGGTAACGATAAATTCCGTGCAAACCGCTTGGAAGAAAGCTACAAATGCTACTGCGAAAGTGTACGGTATGCACCTCAAAATGGATCCATGTATCCACTTGCATTGGCGAACCGCTCTGCTGCCTTGTTGCGTTTGAAGAAATTCCAGGTATAATAATCACTTCAACTATTCATTCCATTCATAGAAATTAAGCAATGTTAATAAAGAATATTATTGCTTTAGTTTTTTGGTTAAGTTTGAAAAGGTTCAGAAACTAGTTTTGCCTATGAAACATACTCCTGACCAAAGCTATAAAACTATTGATTGTGAGCCTGTTTTTCCTGAGCTTGATTTTTTACATAATATGTATTTTGTCAGATGGTGTATGCTTTGTTAGTTGTCCATTAATAAATAAGTGCTTAAGCTACTTAACAGGGAGTCAGATCAATGTACCTATGTGTTGTTGTGAAACATTGATTAATTTATCAATAGCGGCCGCCGCGACTTCTTTCGCCTGAGTTTTGGTTTATCCCTTGGGAGCATTTAATCAGGATTAATAGTATCCTATCACCTAAGGCAGCCCATACCCTGTCTGTATACTAAAAGAGATGTCCCAGAAATGTATGAAGCCTCGGCCTGGACCACGTACGCTATACCTAAATATAGGCGAATAAGTGTACTACAGTTTTAATTACTCCAATTCTTATGGAAAACCTTAGTTTTTTGGCTGAAACAATAAATTAAACCACAATATTGCAACTCAGTACAATATGGCGGAGGACGCATCCATAGAGTAAAGTAAATATACCAAGACGCATCTTTGAAACTTGAATGACGTTCATGTCGTTTATCCGTCAGTTTATTTTTGTTTTGACAGTATGCAGTTTATTTCACAAAGTATTTATATTTTTAGGTTACAAACGACCTAAAAAGGCTTGGGTCAAAGCTGTAAATCCCAGTAAAGAAAAAAATTACAGTTGCCATCTTTACGAAGTAAAGTGAACAATTATGAATTTGATTTTATTTTTAATCCACTAAACTACGGACCAAAAATTTTTTATTGTATTTTTAATGGAAATAGCAATATTTTACCGATTTCTTGGTACCACGTACATGGTGCGGGCCTGGGATGGGACATCTCTTTTCATCATAATCCATTCAGTAGTTTCAGTTTGATTGACGGACAAACATCCAAACAAACAAACTTTCACATTTGTAATATTAATAAGATTTTACAACATGACATACATTGACTGACTGACTCCATGTTAAGTAGCTTAAGCACTTGTGTCGCAGACATAAGAATTAACAGTGGTATAACAAATATACTTAAATAGAAACAAATATTAAGTTAAATAAACATTGATCCAACTGGTCTGGTTTCCCTTGTGGTTACGGAGGTCAGACGACAGTCGCTTCATTGTAATAACCAGGCATGTCAATTCAGGATCATAGTCGCAGTGTACCCTGGGCTCCAAGGCAATGGCCGAGGATGCAACCGGGAGAGGTGCTAGGATGATGATGAGAAACTACATTAAGATAATAAGATTAATAAGAGAAAGATATTAAGATGAAGATGATGTTGACAGGAGTGTTTAGTCGACGTGTCGTCGGCGCTGAGCAGCGGGTACCCGGTCGAGCAGCGGCACAAGCTGCTGCTGCGTCGCGCGGACTGCCACATCGAGCTGGGCGCGGCGGAGGACGCGCGCGCCGCCCTCGCAAGCGCCTCGGCGCATGCGATGCACTTGCATCTCGTGCCTGCTCATGCTGGTAGGATCGCACGGTTCCCTACAGTTAATAATTTTCTACTTACTGCTTACCACGCAAACTACTATCTCGCTAAATGTGTTTGTTACTTTTTATAACAAATGCATACTTATAAATAAAATATAAATTACAAAGATCGGTGATGGCTTAGTGATAAGGAGAGTGATGGTGACCTTATGGTAAGGACCGTGGTTCAAATCCAGGCCAACACCTCTGGATTTTGAAATCTATGTGTAACAGTAGCTCGGTGGTGAGGGAAAACACCGTTAGGAAATCTTCTCATTCAGATAGTTTCTGACTTTAATTCAGCTAGATCAGAATGTGTAACCATGATCCAATCTGCCTGGATCCCCTCTATGGGTAACGACGGTCGGATGGCAGTCGCTTCACTGTAATAACCAGTTATACCCTATTGGCTGCTTACAACCAATCTCCACTCCACTCCGCACATCTCCGAGTGGAGACTTAGCCTAACTATTTTATATTATAGTGTTTGTAACTTCATATTTCTAGGTTTTTTCTACTATATAACTACAGTCTTTGTGAATTGACTATTGTTTCTTTGTAGAAATCATAAAATAATTTATGCTTTTAGCGGAGTTCGACAGGCACGTCAAGATTTTAGAAAGGAAACTCGAAGCAATGGAGGCTGTACCAGGGGAAGTGGTTATACCACCACCGGATTGTTATAAAGGAGAGAATCCCGAATTTAATGCCGCTTCTAACGTCTTAGAACTAAGGTTGGTTATTTTCGTTATATCAGTATTTTGATTCTGCTCAACTACAAAAAACAACTACCTAGTACTCTACAAAAAACTTGATTTTCAAAGATTATAATAAATTTATTAATGTTATGCATACTGAGAATGTTTCAGTTTATTTTATAATTGAACTAGCGGCCCGCCCCGGCTTCGCCCGTGGTACTTGTCCACTATTTAATGGATGATATTATACATAAAAAACTTCCTCATGAGTTACTCTATCTATTAAAAAAAACCGCATCAAAAACGGTTGCGTAGTTTTAAAGATTTAAGCGTTCATAGGGACATACAACATACAACATGACAGAAAAAGCGACTTTGTTTTATACTATGTAGTGATGAGAGTGAGGGAAAAGGTTGTGCACGAATACTTGCGCACTGTAATACATCCTGCGTAACTGGCTTTTCATATGATTGACCGCTATGACCTAATAAGACCTTTGAGGAGTTGTTAATGTGCATGGTCAGCGGTCTCTTATCATCACTTGACCCCTAGCGTGTTTTACCTACTTATAGTAAAACAAATCTATTGAAATTCAGGAGATAACTGATAAATGATTATATTGGTAGATTAAAACGACGGACCCGTGGTCTAGTGGTCAGTGACCCTGGCTACAAAACGGGTCGCGGGTTCGAATCCCGCTAGGGTCAAATATTTGTGTGATGAACACCAGCTTCGAGTACAAACTCGAGTCATGGATGTTTATAAAAGTATTTAAGTATGTCTATCCGTTCCCTAGCTTCCATCATACAAGCTTCGAGCTAGGCAATTGGTGTGTTAGTCCAAATAATTTATTTCTTACTTTATTATTAATTTATTAATTAAAAATATGCTCTCGTTGCCTCCATCAGACGCAGCGAGACGGCCGGCCGGTACGTGGTGACCCGCGAGGGGACACGACGAGGCGACGTGTTGTTCTCCGAGGAGCCGTACGCGTGGGTGACGCTGCCCGAGAGAGAGTACAGCGGGCGCACCTGCGAGACTTGCTGCGAGACGGACATCAACCCTGTGCCGTGAGTGCATCCTCTGCCTGTCGCACCACGTGCCGGCCACGTGGTGACCCCCGAGGAGCCGTACGCGTGGGTCACGCTGCCCGACGGAGAGTACAGCGGCCGCACCTGCGAGACTTGCTGCGAGACGGACATCAACCCTGTGCCGTGAGTGCATCCTCTGCCTGTCGCACCACGTGCCGGCCACGTGGTGACCCCCGAGGAGCCGTACGCGTGGGTCACGCTGCCCGAGGGAGAGTACAGCGGGCGCACCTGCGAGACTTGCTGCGAGACGGACATCAACCCTGTGCCGTGAGTGCATCGTCAGTCTGTCGCACCACGTGCCGGCCACGTGGTGACCCCCGAGGAGCCGTACGCGTGGGTCACGCTGCCCGAGGGAGAGTACAGCGGGCGCACCTGCGAGACTTGCTGCGAGACGGACATCAACCCTGTGCCGTGAGTGCATCGTCAGTCTGTCGCACCACGTGCCGGCCACGTGGTGACCCCCGAGGAGCCGTACGCGTGGGTCACGCTGCCCGAGGGAGAGTACAGCGGGCGCACCTGCGAGACTTGCTGCGAGACGGACATCAACCCTGTGCCGTGAGTGCATCGTCAGTCTGTCGCACCACGTGCCGGCCACGTGGTGACCCCCGAGGAGCCGTACGCGTGGGTCACGCTGCCCGAGGGAGAGTACAGCGGGCGCACCTGCGAGACTTGCTGCGAGACGGACATCAACCCTGTGCCGTGAGTGCATCGTCAGTCTGTCGCACCACGTGCCGGCCACGTGGTGACCCCCGAGGAGCCGTACGCGTGGGTCACGCTGCCCGAGGGAGAGTACAGCGGCCGCACCTGCGAGACTTGCTGCGAGACGGACATCAACCCTGTGCCGTGAGTGCATCCTCAGTCTGTCGCACCACGTGCCGGCCACGTGGTGACCCCCGAGGAGCCGTACGCGTGGGTCACGCTGCCCGAGGGAGAGTACAGCGGCCGCACCTGCGAGACTTGCTGCGAGACGGACATCAACCCTGTGCCGTGAGTGCATACTCAGTATGACGCACCACGTGCCGGCCACGTGGTGACCCCCGAGGAGCCGTACGCGTGGGTCACGCTGCCCGAGGGAGAGTACAGCGGCCGCACCTGCGAGACTTGCTGCGAGACGGACATCAACCCTGTGCCGTGAGTGCATCCTCAGTATGACGCACCACGTGCCGGCCACGTGGTGACCCAGGAGTATTATCATCCCGTTGCTCTCCACTGCTTGACGTAGGCTCCCTCCAGAAATCCAAATAGGGCTGCCCAACAAAGAACACAAGCGTCGCACCTGCCCCCAGGTGCTATCAAGCCTGTGCAATAAGTTTATCGTCATTAGCAACATGTGGTCATCCACGTGTGGTCAGCCATAGTCACCATGCTGATCAGGCAGTAAGTAGCCGATATGGTGAATGCATAACGTCAGCGGAATGCCAAAGTCCAGGGTGCACTATCGATAGGACTTTATTTCCAATGGAGATGAAGAGATCCTGTCACTAAGGCCTCTACAGTTTTTATAAAATATTTTTTTATATAAATTAAATTTTGAATTTCTATTGAATATGAGATGTTCTAGAACTTGAAACGTCCACAGATTAAAGTCAAAGTAGTTTATTTTGCAATTTGATTTACATATAAATTCTTTTGCACGTCATATCTAGATGCCAGACGTGTTCTCGAAGCCTGTACTGCAGCGCGGAGTGTCGCACGCGCGGCGCTGCCTTGTTCCACCGCTGGGAATGCGTGGGCGCGCAGGCGGCCATCTTCCCCACCATCGGCATTGCTCACTTATCACTAAGGTAACTAGAATAGCCCTCTTTAGTTAGTTTGCATGTTAACGGGAGGCAAAGGAGCCTGATGGGAAGTGATCACCGCTGCCCATGAACATCAATAACCCCCGAAGGGTTGCTAATCTGTTGACTGCCTCTAGAACCTCAAACCCTCCCCAACTGAGCAATGAACAACTTCTGGTGAGGTGGGGGTTTTTCCCCAGACCAGCTGCTCATTCGACTAGAAGTTCCACTAAGGTTTAACCCCTATCAAAATTCGTGTTAAATTCACTGCGGTAGGCATAGCTAGCCTGCAATTATAACCTGAAAAAGACTTAAATTGTTATTAATTATGAAACCTTTTTTTTCAGAGTTCTATTAATAACAGCCAGCGAGGGTTTTCCTCGAGTGCCGCCTGGTTTGAAAGAACCAACCACCGCGTCACAGTTGTTCGAAGCGTATTCGCAAGTGGATACCGTGAAAATCTACTCAAAGGAAACACCGCCCTTTTACAGAATGTTCAACCTCGTAACGAACTTCGACAAAATGAACAACACTGATTACATACAGTACGCTTTGGTGAGTGTCTTGTTTTATTGTACTTTTCTTTCCTGTTTATCCATTTTAATATAACAAAAGCTTTGGGGTATTAGAATAGTCTGAACTATTGTCATTGAGTTCATTGTAATAACTAAGAGGTGCGATTTATCAAAGCGAGTAACACAAAATAATGTCCTTATTTGTCTTTTTAAATGATATGATCAACCATTATCAAACGCATTTGTTAAATCACAAAAGATTTCCGTCCACGAAACTTTTTCAACTGCCTTATTTAAATTTGATTGAATCCTTGATCTAATTTAAATAATTATAATAGTATACTGGCTGGTAGCCTTCATTACTACTTACGCACAATGGTGAAATAAAACATTGTACAAAAGTGTTCGATGTGTACAATGTAACGTTTACGCTTAAAATTAATTTTGTAAGCATCCTATACTATTGTTGTATCCTTAGATCTATACTCTGCAGTAGGACCTTTTGCAAAGGCTGATGAGCGATGACAATGAAAGATAGATAGAGAGATAAGATTTTTATTCGCATCACAAAGAAACACTCACAAACACAAGCATATTAAACACAGTTATAAAATACTAGCGGCCCGCCCCGGCTTCGCCCGTGGTACTTGTCCACTATTTAATCTATACTAATATATAAAGCTGAAGAGTTTGTTTGTTTGTTTGTTTGTTTGTTTGTTTGAACGCGCTAATCTCAGGAACTACTGGTCCGATTTGAAAAATTCTTTTTGTGATGGATAGTGTATTTGGAAAGGAAGGTTATAGGCTATAGTATATATCTATTATTTTATCCCAAGGGGATGAAAAAGGGGATTAATTTTTGTATGAAACTTTGTCAATTTTAAACCGATTGGGCTAGGACTTTGCATGCATAAAGCTACTATGTCATAAAGATCCCCTTAGAAAGGATTTTTATATATTCCACCCCAAGGGGATGAAAAAGGGGATTAATGTTTGTATGAAACTTTGTCAATTTTAAACCGATCGGGCTGGGACTTGGCATGCATAAAACTACTATGACATAAAGATCCCCTTAGAAAGGATTTTTATGTGTTCCACCACAAGGGGATGAAAAAGGGGATTAATATTTGTATGAAACTTTGTCAATTTTAAACCGATCGGGCTGGGACTTGGCATGTATGAAGCTATTAACATAAAGATACCCTTAGAAAGGATTTTTATGTGTTCCACCCCAAGGGGATGAAAAAGGGGATTAATATTTGTATGAAACTTTGTCAATTTTAAACCGATCGGGCTGGGACTTGGCATGCATGAACCTACTATGACATAAAGATCCCTTTAAAAAGGATTTTTATATGTTCCACCCCAAAGGAATGAAAAAGGGGATTAATGTTTGTATGAAACTTTATCAATTTAAAACCGATAGGGCTGGGACTTGGCATGCATGAAGCTACTATGACATAAATATCCCCTTAGAAAGGATTTTTATATGTTCCACCCCAAGGGGATGAAAAAGGGGATTAATGTTTGTATGAAACTTTGTCAATTTTAAACCGATTGGGCTGGGACTTGGCATGCATAAAGCTACTATGACATAAAGATCCCCTTAGAAAGGATTTTTATATGTTCCACCCCAAGGGGATGAAAAAGGGGATTAATGTTTGTATGGAACTTTATAGGTATAGTATATACCTACGTTTGCGGAAACCGGAAACCACGCGGACGGAGTCGCGGGCGGCCGCTATTTATAATATATTTGTTATTATCATTATCATTATCCATACTTATACTTACTTACTTACTTAATATTATAAATGGGAAAGTGTATCTGTCTGTCTGTCTGTCTGTATGTTTGTCTTTCTTTCACGGCAAAGTGGAGCAACGAATTGACTTGATTTTTTAAGAGGAGATAGTTAAAGGGATGGTGAGTAACTTAGGCTACTTTTTAACCGACTTCAAAAAAAGAAGGAGGTTATCAAGTCGTTTGTATTTTTTTTAATGTTTGTTACCTCATAACTTTTGCCTGTGTGAACTGATTTGGATGTTTTTGGTTTCATTTGAAAACTGGTGCTTTGGTCCCATGGCAATTTTGTCCCATTCTGACAGTCGCATTCATGAAAAAACTAAATCTTCAAAAAAAGGAGGAGGTTATCAAGTCGTTTGTATTTTTTTTAATGTTTGTTACCTCATAACTTTTGCCTGGGTGAACTGATTTGGATGTTTTTGGTTTCATTTGAAAACTGGTGCTTTGGTCCCATGGCAATTTTGTCCCATTCTGACAGTCGCATTCATGAAAAAACTAAATAAGACTGAAATTTACATTTAGTTTTAGCTCAAAAAATGCACAATAAATCGATTTCGATGGTTCTTTTTTATTTATTTATATTGGAAAGAATGTTATTTAATGGCAGTTTGATAAAAGTTTGGTTAGGTTTTCATAATAGGATCTATGAAAAAGCGACGGAACTCTTCAAATCTTAGGAGCAAATTAACGATACTCGAAGGAATCTTTAATTGGCTAAGGGCCGTCCGTAAACGGCGCTGTCTCATATTAGTAGCACGCATTAGGTTACACATATATATACAAGCGTAGAATAGTATAATAGCGTAGTATATATATATATATATATATATATACTAGCGGCCGCCCGCGACTCCGTCCGCGTGGTTTTCGGTTTCCGCACACATAGGTATATACTATATATATATATATATATAGCCTAAAGCCTTTCCCGTCAAGTGAACATGTGTGTTTTATATGTACTAGCGGCCGCCTGCGTGATTTTACTAATAGTTCTACTAATATATTTTTATTACTGACTTCTGACCGACTGTATTTTTTTATATTTTGTTTCTTCATAACTTTGGTCCCATAGCAATCTGGTCCAGTTCTGACAGTGGCATCCGTGAAAAAACTGAAAGTCTGAAATTTACATTAAGTACGTGCTCAACAAATTGACCGTCTCATATGAGCAGCACAATATTAGGTCTACCCATATTTAGTAACCTTATTCAGATTAACAGAAAATCAGAAAAAAACAAATTTTTTTACAAAAAAACCGACTTCATAACAAAAACCTATTACAAAACAAACTTAAGTGCACTTCAAAGTAAAAAATATTTTTCGGTGCCTGCCTAAAAACAAAAGAAAAAAGCACCAACTTCACTTCGTTTAAGGCAAATGGCAAATTCTTAAAAGTAAAATATTTTTTAACTTTTAAGTGAATTTAAGTTTGTTTTTCAAAAACTTTTTTTTATCTAAATATATAAAAGGAGAAACTGACTGATTGTCATATCATCGCACAGCCTAAACGGCTTAACGTAGGCACTTGAAATAAGGAATGGACGTAGCTAAGGTACCGCAGAGGTGCACTAAGAAAGAAATTCCCGACTGGAGACTGGAGTTAGCAGGAAAAAACATTAGTATGAAAAGTCGAAACTGCTCAAGTTCGACGCTTGAAATTAGGCATGCAGATCCCAACTAATATTATAAATGCGAAAGTAACTCTGTCTGTCTGTCTGTCTGTCTGTCTGTCTGTCTGTCTGTCTGTCTGTCTGTCTGTTACGCTTTCCCGCTTAAACCTCGCAACCGATTTTGTTGAAATTTGGTACAGACAATCTTTAGACCCTGAGACAGAACATAGGCTACTTTTTATTTCGAAAAAAAGAAATCCACGCGGACGGAGTCGCGGGCGGCCGCTAGTGGATGATATTATACATAAAAACCTTCCTCATGAGTTACTCTATCTATTAAAAAAAACCGCATCAAAATCCGTTGCGTAGTTTTAAAGATTTAAGCGTTCATAGGGACATACAACACACATAGGAACAGAAAAAGCGACTTTGTTTTATACTATGTAGTGATATTCCGAGTTATAAAAACTAGCATAATAAACGGGACATTAATCATTACTTTAAGATACGTGCCCTAATGATGGTGATGATGATGATTCTGATGATGTTGATAATGATGGTGATGATGATTATGATGATATTGACGATGATGGTGATCCGTAGACGGCGACAATGCTGACGTTGTACTTGGAGCGGTACACGTCGTTCTTCAGCGAGCTGCCGGCGTGTGTCCCGCACTCGGTGCCGACGACGCAGCTGCGTATATTTGCAGCTGCGCTCCTACTGCGGGCGATGGGACAGCTCGTCTGCAACGGACACGCAGCTCTCACTTTAGCCGTGTGCGACGTCGCTAATGCAGATAATGGTGTGTACTCATTGATATACAAACACCCAAGATACACAATCAACGTCTCAAAAACGTCCCCAAAAAATAAGTGCACAATGCACTTATTTCAAACAGTCTTGCTTCACCCGCGTCATCGAAATTTTGAACACTTCATTGTGAAAACAATCTTAACTAATCTTCATAAGGTTTAATTTGCAAATAATGTTCATAGTTTGACTTTGAGTTTTTGGTGACAGTATTGACTTTTACTTTTGTGCGAGACTGTGCATCTTGGGATTTAACTAACTTTCTACCAAATCCTGTAAATGTATATTAAAATTTCTTAAAAAGTTAGTTTAATATTTCTTACGGTTAATGTACCTACCCTTTAGATCCAGTTTCAAAAATCCACCCTGTGTCACCTTATTCATATTTGTCTATTCGTTACAGATCAATCGGTGACAGTGTCGGAACGTGAGGTGCGCAGAGCCACCGCTATATATCCCTCGGCTGCGATGATGAACCACTCTTGTGATCCAAATATCATAAATACGTGAGTGTTCCATCAATCATCAATATTACGTCTAGGTTCTCTAAGTTGCCACTTGATTATTAATCAATTATTGAAAATCTAATAAATGTAAAAGTTTGTTTGCTTGGATGTTTGTCCGTCAATCACACTGAAACTACTGGACGGATTTTGATGAAATTTGGTATACAGGCAGGGTATGACTTAGGAGATAGAATATTATAGATAGGATTTTATCCCGATTAATTGCTTCCACGGGATATACCAAAATCCGCGCGAATGAAGTCGCGGGCGCCCGCTAGTATTTTATAAAAGTTGTGTATGGTGGCCAAAACATGTTTTCTTGTAACTACAACGTTCAATGTTTTTCCCTTCAAAACCCATTTGTACAGTCGTCTTTACAACCGCACATTCTGAAGCATCAACAATTATACCCTATTGTGTCAATTTCCAATGTAATAAAAGTACACAAACATTATGTGCTCGTGGCTGTACAGAAATATTCAGGAGATGAAGTTTCGTCCGCAAACACCACAAGAGATAAATACATTTAGCATCAAAATGTTTAAAAAATATATAAGGTGTAACAAAATTTATTCAAAATATTTTAAGGGTCTCTTTCTTATCTGAATGTTTTACATTACATTTCCAGTAAACAATTTGCACTTAAAATATTTGCAGTATATTTTGCACCTTATTAACAAGAGCTTTACTTGTTAGGTTCTACAAGGGCCGCCTTGTGGTGGTGTGCGGCCGGGAGATGAGCGCTCAGAGCGAAGTGTTCAACTGCTACGGGCCGCACCGGGCGCGAGACTCGGCCGCGAGGCGACGCGCCGCGCTGCGGGCCCAGTACATGTTCACTTGCGCGTGTACCGCTTGCGCTGACGCTGACAGGAGGGATTTTGTGGTAAGTTATTAACGCCCCCAGGCGTTTGGTAGAAAAAAGCGCTAGGAAGCGCTAACGATTAAATAAGCAAAATGGCGGACTGTGTCAGCGCAACTGAAGCACAGACTGAAGTTAGCAAACATGTCCTGGCCGAAAACTGTACAGTTTGTTTGACACAATCCGCCATTTTGCTTATTTAATCTTTAGCGCTTCCTAGCGCTTTTTTCTGCCAAACCCCCCATTATCATCATCATCCTGTAGCTCGGTTGTATCTTCGGCCGTTGCCTGGCATCCAGGGTACGCTACCAGTATAATCCTGAATTGAACAGCATGGTGTTTACATTGGAGCGACTTTCGTCTGATATGAAAAAGCCTTACATTGAAGACCAGACCATTTGGATTATAGTTGGCTTAACGTGCCTTCCGAAGCACGGCATCATCTTTATTATCGGACAATCAAATCTTTCCGAGATAGTAGAAAAGCTCGAGCTTTGAAAAAGACTCCTGAGAACACGAGTGCCATACAAACAAGGCGAGCCCTGTATTCGAAAAAGAGCTTTAGGCAAAAAGACTCAGGGTTAGGGTTCCGTAGTCTACTAGGAATCCTTATAGTTTCGTCATGTCTATCTGCCTGTCTGTCTGTCTGACCGTTCTCCCCGTTTCTGCACCGATTGCCACGAAAATTGGTGGAGAGATGTATAGTGATAATTCAAGAAGTGGTTTTTAAAATAATCGGAAAATAATTATTTTTAACCCCCACCCCCTCCCATACAGCGGAAAGTTAATTCGAAAAAAAAATTCGACTAACCCCATCGTGTGGGGTATCGTTAAAAAGGGTATTTTTAAATACAACAAAAATTGCCTTGAAGCCATGTGGATCTAAACCCCCAGTCTTGATATATATTAATTTAAATAAATAAATGCCTTGGACTAACACACCAATTGCCTAGCCCCAAACTTAGCTTGAAGCTTGTACTATGGAAGCTAGGGAACGGATAGACATACTTAAATACTTTTATAAACGTCCATGGCTCGAGTACAAAATGCCGATGTTCATCACACAAACATTTGCCCCTAGCGGGATTCGAACCCGCGACCCTCGGTTTTGTAGCCAGGGTCTCTAGCCACTCGACCAACGGGCCTGTCAATTTGAAATACTATTACAATAATTCTGAAAAAAATGTCCTGTATATCTCCAAGTAAGTACTTTCAACGAAAACTATAGCGAACTCTGTATCATATATATAGTCATTTTTATACATCTCGACCAACTTATGACCTGCAGTTGCCGAGTTGCGCTTACTAAATAGTGTCTCGGCCCATCTTTTGGCTACGGAACCCTTTCTTGGGCATGTCCGACACGCTCTTGGTTTTTGAGCAAAGCGCTCCTACCACTATACCTTTAGCTGTTATTTGCGTCTTCTTTAAACTTGCACGTTCATTCCCAGCAATTATTCAGCGCGTACGCATGCCAGTCGTGCAAGGGCCCGGTCTCGTGCACGGGCGCCGCGTCCGCCCGCTGCCCGCAGTGCGGCGCCGTGTTCCGCATCGACCGCGCGCTCGATTCGCTGGAGCGGGCGCGGGAACTGTTCGCGGAGGCGAGGCGAGCGCCGCCCGCCGAGCGGTGCGAGAAAGCGCACGCGGCGCTCAAGCTGCAGCAGATGTCGTGGCATCGGCACCATATCGCGTTGAGGGACTCGGCTGATAAGGTGGCCAGGATGTACGCTGACTTTGGTAAGCATTTTTAGGCATTTTTAGACGTGACAACGTCTTATAAATTGGCTTGCCGGGTGACACTTCAAGAAACTGCGTTACGCTCCGCTCACGTTATGCGCTCACAATGAGAGCGAGTGAGAGGCACGCGTCCCTTCCACTCGGGCATGGTTAGCGTATGTAAGTCGTTGTCACGTAAAACTTTCGCCCGTATACCGACTTATACAGGCAACCAATTTTTTGGCATTACAATCTAAATATATAAAAGGAGAAACTGACTAATTGTCATATCATCGCACAGCCTAAACGGCTAAACGTAGGCACTTGAAATTTGTAATGGACGTAGCTTAGGTACTGTAGAGGTGCACTAAGAAAGGAATTCCCGAAATTCCCTCGGGAACGGCAGGAAAAAACATTTGTATGAAAAGTCGAAACCGCTCTAGTTGGACGCTTCAATTTTGGCATGCAGATAGCTTAGCTTAGTTGCAACAAATTATTGCAAAATTCGTACAGGAATGGGAGTAAACGTATAACGTGTAAAAGTCCGTTCCGAGTTCTCCTCTGTGTCCAGAAAAGGAAAATTGTGCTACCCCGAATTTAACACGAGCGAAGCAGGCAAAAGCTAGTCCATATATAAAACTTAACTAGATCTGCTGCCGTTTGTGAAGCCTGGAACTAGAAGCGTCCGACCCACTAAACTCTTGCCATGTCTTTAGAATATAAGCAGGGAAGGATCTGCGTCTGTCATGTTTTATGCAATGTAGCATTATTACAAGAGCGATAGATGGATAAAATCAAAAGACCAAAGTCGTCCCTTGTGGAACTCCGCAAGCAGAAAGCAAAACAGTGTTTTCCTGTTTAATGATTGTCACTAATTTATAGAACAATAAGATTAAATATTTTAATAACCCTTCTGTGTATACAGTATTAAAAACCTTATAATCTTAAAATATGCCCAGCAGTAAAACCCGTACCATTATTGTTTGTTCATAGCCCAGTAAATAATAAAACCAAATATCTTTTGATTGCAGGTGATTTCAGTAAAAGCGTTGAACTCATTAAGCAAAATATACAGAGTCTCGAGTATCAGTTTGGCTCGTTTAGTGCAGAGGTGAGTGTAAATAAATAGTTTTGTTATATCAACCATTATTGTGGATAAATGTGTATATGCAGTTTTATGATACGTCAAATTCTTTATCTACAATCTACTAAAAGAGAAATTAAATTTGCAGGTGGGTCATGAATTGAGAAAACTCTCAGATGTTATGCTGGAGAGGATTATTACCACGCCGCATAATCCCGAATACAGGTAATTAATTTTCCATTAACATTCATGGAAGTTAATTTCCTTAATAATTTTCTTTTCTTCCAAATGTCTCCTAAACATAGTGGTGCATTAAAATATTAACATCCAAAATAAGTCTGCATTAAAGGATATGTTCATTCATAAAAGGCAAACTTTTTGGCACTTCATCATCACACTTGGCTTAGATTCATGGTAGCATCCATAATATATCTGAAAGATGTGTTTTAGCTACTTAATTGTACATAGATAAATCCACAGTGGTAATAAACTAGAAAAGGGTGACCTTGGGGACATTGCCGAATTAAGTGAAGTATGAGCAAAATGGGCAAGCTTCGTGGTAACGCGCTAATTACGGCATCGTCTGTAATGTGTTGGGTGGTACGGGTTTGTCAATAAGTGTCTGGTTGTCGAGTCAATGTAAGTGTGACTTACCAAAAGAATCGCAAGCCTATATTTTAGCTGCTACAAATATTTATTTACAGAGACTGGTGCCTAGAAACTCACAAGATAATAAAAAAAGCGGTTCAGCTGACGGAGCTCAACTACGGTTCGTGGGAGCCCTTGGTGAAGCGGCTGAAAGACAGCGAGGAATTTGTCGCGTCTCTTCTGGTTGACAGCAGGAGTGCCGACGTCGACAGCATACATCATAGCCTACACTATAACTTGAAGATATGAACATTATTATCAAAGTACTAGCTGACCCGACAGACTTCGACCTGTCAAAAAAAGAATGTAATCTGGCAAAGCTGTTTTTAGGATTTTCCAGACAATTATTCGATTTTTTCTCGCCGTAAGAACCATCCTTGGACTTCAACGAACATTTAAAAAAATAAAGGTCAAATTGGTCCAGGCGTTGTTGAGTTATGCGCTTACCAACACATTTTGCGATTTATTTTTATATTATAGATGCAATTAGATTAGTTCTAAGCTAGACACATTTTTTTTACAAATATTAGCTTCAATATTTGACGTCTTAATTAATTATCTCATTACAATATACAGGGTGGATTTTTGAAATGGGCAAGTACATTTTCGTTGCGGCTACAAGAAAATATTGATTGGCAACCAGACACAACTTAAGATATTTTGAGCTACATTCACAGATTTTGGATGAATTTATAGTTGGCAAAAAAAAAGCAAAAAAGTATATATTCATACCATTCGGTCCTATTTCATATATGGATCAGAAGACTCTATAGTACCATGTAAGCTTTGAGTACTAGATCATTTCTAGTGCCCAAACTAAGCATTTATACTTGAAAATTAGAAAATTCACAAACCTGTCATTCAAAATCCATTTCAAAATTCCACCCTATATACAAATAGTAAGTTCTAGATACTAAAGATTTCGAGAAATACTTTTAGTGGGGAGTGTCTATGTCACTACCGGTAAACCAAACTTCGGTCAATGTTAAAAATGTACCGCAATAATAGTAACAATTAGAACATGATGCATCGACTTCGAAATCGAATCCAAGAGTAATATAGAGTAAGAGATTTATAAGGGCATCTTTGAAGGTTAGCCTACGAAAAAAAATCATTTTTGATTTAAATACATGATATCTTTTCTTGAACACTAAAATGTTATGGTCATACTTATGAATATCATACATCGAAATGCCAAAAATGACCATATAAATGCAGACGAAATTGTGAATTGATCTCGATGGCCTTACTTTATTTAAGTTTATATTAGTATAATTATAATATTTATACTTTAGTTTGCTTTATACAAACAAAGTATACATATTTTGCAATGTCTATTTGAAAAACTTAAAAAATTCTAATGATTAAAAAGTAATGCATTTTCAAATATATTCTAAGAACTAATTGTAGACATTAGTGAGTGATGTAGCATGTTCCGAAATAACGAAATTATTTTATTATGTTTTAATGTTTGTAATATGAAATATCTTCTTTACATATTACCCTATAATATGGAGTATAAACGGGTAAATTTTTATGTCTCTAGTAAAGCTTATAAATCAAAATTCTTCTTTACAAGTATCATTAATTGTGGTACAAACAGCTAAGGTTAAGTAATATTATTTAATCACTAAGCAATAAAAAGTGAGATTTTTCGTATGGAGATATTTTTCTGATATCGCATCAATTTTATCGTGAAAACGTAAGTGTTCTTAAACAAAATATAATCATGCTTCATTCAGTGATAGAATTGAATAGGAAAAGCCAGTTATCTCACTGCCGAGAACGATAGAACTAGTGAGATTAAAAAGTTCAAGTAGTTTAATGGGACAAAAATCAGCTGGAACTAATGGGAATTAACCAAAGTTTGCAAAATACAAATTATAAGATCGGCCTACATAATCATGTGATTCAGAGTACAAAATGAATTATATATTCTCACTATATTTTCTTGCGTCGATTTGTTCTAAGATGGCTGTATTTTTAAGTAAATACATATTCAATCAGTTATGATAATGTACAACCTACAAAGCTTGTAGTATAGACGATAATGTGAAAAAGGCACTAAAATGTAATACATAATTATTGTATGAATGAATAAACATCAAATAAATTATTTAAATATTTTACACGTTAGCCAAGCCTATTTTTTTCAACATATTTTCTACATATGTTCATTGTTATATTATATTTGTGATTTCTTTGACTGTTTGTGTCCGAGCACTTCCTTGTTGAGTTGAAATCCTTTGATTACTTGTATAACAAAGTTTTACAAGAGAATAGAAGAGCCGAATCATATTTATCTTTTGTGATGATTACTTCTTTGAAAAAAAATCTAAGTTGTGTAGAGAACTAAAATCTAGGTACTTAGAAGATAATATTATGAAAAATATTTGTACTCAATACTGTTTTTTGAGTGCTCATTCAATATATTATGTTTACGAATTCACTTAATATAATTAGATGTGTAATCTATTTGTCTGAACATAGTTTATTTACCTGAAAGTACCTACATAGAGCGTGAGTATTTCAAGTATTTTCAGATTAATTAATTGCTGTAATAGTTTAGTAAATAGGAATTAATATCAAAATTGTAGCAAAATCACAGTCGATTTTAAATGTCTTATATGTAGCACTGTATTTTTTGTATGCGAAAATTTTACAAATAAGCAGTAAATTTATACCGTAGATGCGATTCATATGAAATTAAACCAAAATATAGCCTAAGGTTTAGAATGCTTCATTATGGGTATGTAAGTGTAAAATTAAAACATCCTCCTTCCCACCAAAAAACCGCGAATTCCTACAAAAGTTGTCAAATATGTCTTTGAAATACTTGCAAAAAACGAAAGCCAACATTTAAGATCTTCAAATACAATTTAATTTTACTACTATTACAGAATGACATCGTTTTAAATCGCATAATGTCAGCCATTGATTTATGCATTAAGCCTTAGACTACATTAATATCGAATTTGATTAATAGGTATTTATGTTTATATTGAATATTCTAGTAAAAATAATAAAGCAATACGTTAGTGAAAATCTTTCTTTTTCTGGGCAGAAAATGAAAACGGGGTCAACATTTTCATAATCCTCCACCACCAGTCACTATCAATAGTCGTAAGGGCACAGGACTTAAATAAACATCGACTGATTTTGTTCAGTAAGTAAAGTCAAAAATTAACCCTTACCACGCCAACGTCTGATATATCAGACATTTAACTTTCGTGCCCTCGCCGCCAACGTCTTATATATCAGACATAAATATCTAACCAATTTAACTCTATTTTTTCTTATCGTTATAGTACGTGACGACATATGCATACAATTTTCAGACTGTTTATACTTAAGTTAATCAAAAATATCAATTTCATAAAGTATTATAATGTTATTTTAATGATAAATTATTAAAAACAAAACCGTGTTGAATCGACTCATACTATTTTTTTTTTTACTTGGACCCTCTGCGCCAACGTCTGATATATCAGACATTGGCGTTCCATTAGGGATGTTCCATTTCAATGTTCCTACCAAAACCAGAAATCTGGTACCTCAAAATAGAAACATTCAAAAATGTAAAAATTATACAGGTTTTTGTTTTGGGCATATTTTTTGTGTGTTACGAAATCTTACCAAGTTTAACCAATGTAAAACTTGGCAAGATTTCGTAACACACAAAAAATATGCCCAAAACAAAAACCTGTATAATCCACTCGATAATAATGCAATCGAAAATAAAGCGTTTACATTGATAAACGCTTTATTTTCGATTCATGTTTTGCATCAAAATTTGATTTGGTGGATTTGATTGATACTGGGTTTCATGATCAAATCCAGTAAATTGCATAGTATGTCACAACACTATAGCGACACGATCATGCATGAGTCTCGTACGCCAACGTCTGATATATCAGACACGGAAGTGACGTCAGAGGCGATAGATGTTTCTAGAACTACTTATTTAGTGTTGTACAATGAGGGTTGGAGATATCGATAAATTATGGAAGTACCCTGCAAAATTATGTTATTTACTGTGTTATGCTTTGCGTTGCTGTGTAGATTTATTACGTTAATAAATTAATGTTTATTGAAATATGACCACTGCAGAGGAGTTGATTAGAATTTTAGAAGGAACTGATGATGTTGAATTTGAAGTGTTCTTACATAATCAACAGGTAAGTTATAAAAAAATATAATATGTACTATAAAGCGTCCCAATCTAATGGTGCAACCATGGTTTGACGCAATAAAGTGTTTGTAATTTTCTTTTTTTTTAGAGGATTATTGGAATACGTAGATGTATTTACATTAGAAAAACTTACCGGTCATTATTGATATTTTTATTTCATGTAACTAAAATCATAACTACTATTATAAAGGCCAAAGTTTGTATGTATGGATGTTTGTTACTCTTTCACGTAAAAACTACTGAATGGATTTATGGATGTTTGTTACTCTTTCACGTAAAAACTACGGACGGAGTCGCGGGCGGCCGCTAGTAATAAATTAAAACCCAAGAAACTTAAAAAATAACTATAAATATTTTTTTCAAATGATTTATTTGTTACAAATTAATAATATCGATACTCAACATTGTCAGCACTAGTTAATCAACCAGTTATATTGCGGTGGCGTGTGGTGAACGTTTTTGACGAAAACTCGTGGCGTGGAAAGGGTTAATAATGTAAAACTGATATTATCTCGAAAGCGCCGTCGTACGCAAAATCTGATTATATGTTTGATCCCCTTTTAACAAACCCCTATAAATAATTAACACCGTTCCGATACCGATGTATGCATCCAATATGGTCAAGACGACGTGGCTAATCGAGTTATGTTGCCGATTACACGGTTCCTTAATCGGTAGTGGTCCCCATTTGTAGTTTTAGTGTAGATGACATGTGGCTATATTTATAATTAGGAATATCTGTCTTGTTATCACTACATAGTATAAAACAAAGTCGCTTTTTCAGTCATGTTGTAGGTATGTTGTATGTCCCTATGAACGCTTAAATCTTTAAAACTACGCAACGGATTTTGATGCGGTTTTTTTTAATAGATAGAGTAACTCATGAGGAAGGTTTTTATGTATAATATCATCCATTAAATAGTGGACAAGTACCACGGGCGAAGCCGGGGCGGGCCGCTAGTAACAAAATAATTCTTACAGCCGTCAATAAATCGACGTATCAATGGCATATTTGAAAACGATTGTCGAATGATTTAAACATTTATACATACACTAGCGGCCGCCCGCGACTCCGTCCGCGTAAATTTCTTTTTTTCTAAATTAAAAGTAGCCTATGTTCTGTCTCAGGGTCTAAAGATTGTCTGTACCAAATTTCATCAAAATCGGTTGCGAGGTTTAAGCGGGAAAGCGTAACAGACAGACAGACAGACAGAGTTACTTTCGCATTTATAATATTAGTTGGGATGTAAGTAAGTACCACGGGCGAAGCCGGGGCGGGCAGCTAGTTATTATAATAAAATGTGAAGTTTGTTTGTTTGGATGTTTGTCCTTCAATCACGCTGAAACTACTACACGGATTTTGATGAAATTTGGTATAAAGGCAGGGTATGGGCTGACTTAGGTGATAGGACACTTTTTATCCCGATTAATTGCTCCCATGGGATAAACCGAAATCTGCGCGAACGAAGTCGCGGGCGGCCGCTAATATAATAAAGCTACTACACTTAATAGGAAAAAAGTAAATACAATAAATCACACATTTTATCTACCAAACTGGTAATTAATTTATTACGTCGTCTATGGAATATCCATTATAGTACTAATGTGGGCGACTTATCTCCGAAAACGTATCATTGATTTGTCATTGATGTATTTTTGTATTTAAATTCCGTTCCGCATCAAGACAGTTAGTTACCAGTCCCTGAACTCAGTAAGAAACCATATTAAAGACTGCTAGATACTTAATATTAATATAATGTCATTATTACGTAATTATACAGCCGCGAGCAAAAGTATTAGGCACCCCTATTAAAACACTGGAACAGCAAACTTATGTAGTGATAGGCTTTTAATGACTATGCTTTTGTTTAAGGGGTATCATTTAAGTTGAAAAAACATTAAAAACATTTTTTATGACATGCAGTTGTTCAATTATTAATTATTTCTCGAAATACGTTATTTTTCAAAATCTTTATTGTACTGCGTTAATTTTTTTTTATGAAAATACTCTTGCTGTATGCAAGTGTTTTTAGCTGATTTTTGGAGGATAACATTTTTACCGTGAGTTATGCCAAAAAAAAACGAAACTTAGTGCCGAACAGCGCCTAAGATTTTTTTTTGTCTGAACACGGCATGTCACTAGTGACTATAGACCAAGAAGTGAAATGTTCTCGCTGCGCAGTGCAATATTCAATAAATCAGCTAAGAGAGACCCGATCTCACGAAAACAGGCCAAAACAGGCAGAAAAAGAGTTGCAGCTGATCGAGATAACCAGCTAATGATTAGACAGTCTTTGCGGACCCCCAAAAAAACTGCTATTGACCTCGCTGAAAATTTTCAGGGGGCAAAAGGCACACCTGTAAGTGTTCAAACGGCGAGAAGATGACTTCTTAAAGCTGGATTAAAAGGTTGCAAAGCAAAAAAGGAGCCATGGCCGTCAGAACACAACATGAAAATTCGGCTGGACTGGGCCCCGAAACATAAAAATTGGATGGTGGAAGACTGATCCAATGTGTGGTGGTCAGGCGAATTCAACTTTAATGTACGGCTCTTAAGTTTACATACCTTACATAAAAAACATAAAACCATTGAAAATTTACTTCTTGATGTGTTTCAAGTTAGTTTACGGTTTTCAGTGGAAACTAAAAATTACAACAATATCTCTCCATTTTTCTTTAATCAGTATTATTGACGTAAGTTGAAATTCAAAAATTATAAAAGTAAAATACACAAAAGAGGTCAGCCGCAATACTCCTCCTCTGGTAAAAAAATGACTACTGGGGTGGCTGACTCACCAGCACTACCAGCTTATTGGCTGGTCTGCAAAGAACCCCTCCCTTGGTTGCGAATTTGACCATACGAACACGATCATCACGACCAAGAGTAGTATCGACTACTAGCCCCTTAGGCCAAATATTCCTTGGAGAATTTGAATCGGCAACAATAACCAAATCTCCAACCTTAATTGCACCACCGGCGTCCGACGTCCAACGTTTTCGTATTTGGAGGTTCGGCAAATATTCCCGTATCCAGCGAGACCAAAACTTGTCTGCCAAACGTTGAGCAAACCGCCATTGTTTTCGCAAATACAAATCGTCATCAGAAAACTTACCAGGTTGCGGCAAAGGATTAGAAGCTCCTAACAGAAAATGATTTGGAGTGAGTGCCTCTTCATCATCAATGCTTAATGAAACGTGCGTCAATGGGCGACTGTTCACTATGTTCTCAGCCTCCAGCAACAATGTATGAAGAACCTCTTCCCTTGGAAATAACGTCCGTAGTGTGGAAGATAGCGCGGTTTTAATTGACCTCACTAATCGTTCCCAAACCCCACCCATGTGAGCTGCATCCGGAGGGTTGAAGGTCCATTTAATACCAAGATCACCCGCCCTTTGAATCAAATTATCGCCTTTTAATATATCTTCAACAGACTTCCTCAGTTCTTTGTCCGCACTTCGGAAATTGGTGCCATTGTCGGAGTGAATCTGATAAGGCAATCCACGTCTTGCTGCCATCCTACGAATTGCTAGAATAGTAGAGTCAGTAGATAAAGAGTTTGCCAACTCGATATGCACAGCTCGAATGCTAAAACAAGTAAAAATAACACCCCATCGTTTTTCTCGGCGCCGACCTATAGTAACTGTCATAGGGCCAAAAAGATCAATCCCACAATAAGTAAAAGGTCTACAATGATGATTTAATCTAAATTCTGGGAGGGCTGCCATCATCGGTTGAGGTGGCCGGCTTCTCCTTAGCTTGCATGTTACACAATTATGCAACATGTTCTTCACAGTGGATCTTAGACGTATGATATAAAAGCGCTGGCGCAACTCATTGATCATCGTCTGCGTATCATTATGCCCTAGTCTTATATGCTGATGCCTAATAATCAGCTTTGTAATATTATGCCTCGCATCCAGGATAATTGGTCTTTTTAAAGCCAGTGGCAGATCTTTGCCTGAATCCAGGCGGCTCAAGGCTATCAGTAAGCCATGTTTATCTAATGTTGGATTTAACATTCGTATCTTGCTACTTGCCGGCAGCTTTCCTCCCCCCTGAAGATAAGAAATTTCTTCATTAAACATTTCCGCCTGAGCTTGTTTTAATATCAGCTCCTCAGCTCTGCGTTCGTGGTCTGGAGACAAGAAAATTCTCCTCGACTTAGTACGCAGTTTCTCAACAAAGAAAATAACCCAGGCTAAAGTTCTAACAAGGCGGCGATAGTTTGAAAAGAGAGGTAGAGCTTTGTGGAAATTCCACTCGAATGAGCCGCTCGTCTGGGGAAGTACCTCCACCTTACAGAAGACCGCAGTGAAGTAGCACTTCGTAACTGTTGTGCTATGTTTCTGCTGGTGAGTAAGGTTGCCAGGGCTCAGTTGGGGAGGGTATGGGGTGAAGGCCGGCAACACATCAACGATACCTCTGGTGTCGCGGATGTCCATGGGCGGCGGTGATTGCTTACCATCAGGCGACCCGCTAGCTCGTTTGCCGCCTCTGACATAAAAAAAAAAAAAAAAAAAAAAAAAAAAATCGCTCGTCGTTAATTAATTTTGGGGAACGTTGCCGTGCATGAATTAACATTACTTGATTGTCATCTTGTTCTCCTTCAAGTCTTTCAGGCTTAGCTTGAGGCCAGTCTTCTTCCGCTAAACTTAAAAAATCAGGGCCTTGAAGCCATTTTCTAGAGGAGCTACTCTTAGCCCTAGTTGCTTCGTCAGCCACGTTAAGGGCTCCAGGCAGCCATCTCCACTCATGTGGTTTGGTGAGCTCATCTATTTCAGCCAAACGATTTGAGACAAAGGCTTTGTTCTGTTTTGGGTTCTTATCTATCCAAAACCAGACAGTTTTCGAATCTGTCCAAAAAAATCTCTTCTCTATTTTGAATCTGTGTTCTTGCCAGACTGTATGTCCCAATCTAGCTCCCAATAGGGCTGCTTGAAGTTCAAGCTTCGGAATCGTCGTACATTTCAATGGCGCAACTCTACTCTTACCTGCAACAAATACAACTTGCTCATGCCTACGAAGGTATACTACGGATGCATAAGCTTCTTCGGATGCATCAACGAACACATGTAGCTGAAAATTATCAGTGCTTGTAAAGCCGTACCACCGTGGAATAGAAAACTTTTCTAGGTTCTTTAATTCTCTCAGCCACATTAACCACTGTTGTGCGATTGTATCATTGATCTGTTGATCCCAGTCATGTCCACTACGCCATAATGTTTGCAATAAAATTTTCGCTTTGATCATGAAGGGGCATAAAAATCCTAAGGGATCGAAAACAGACATCACAACTTTCAAAACTTCTCGCTTCGTTGGTTTACGAATAAAGTCTGTTATCTCTCTATCTACTTTCTTGAAGCTTAAATCAAAACCAATTAAATCCGATAAAGGTTCCCAGTTTAATCCTAAAACTCTCTCTACGATGGACGTTGGTAGACAAACCAGATTATCTGCATTTACATCTTGAGGAACTACGCCAGATCGGTTAGAGCGCCACCCTCGAATATCAAAACCACCAGCTTGATGTATTTTAATAACATCTTTCACCAGTTGGATCATCTCCTCCTCGTTGTTAGCAGAATCTAAATAATCGTCTACGTAATGACATTTCTTGATCGCTTCGACAGCTCTAGGATGTGAAGAAATGTCTTCAGCATTTCGCCGAAGAATATAAGTTGCCGTACAAGGAGATGACTTCGCGCCAAAAATCATTGAAGTCATACGGTAAATTTGCGGAGGCTTCTGTCTATCCCTCCCACGCCATAAGAAACATTGGGCGTTCTGGTCCTCCTTGATAATTTTTACCTGCATAAACATTTCACGTATAACTCCTGATACTGCAGTCGCTCCTTCTCGAAATCGTAACAGAACTCCAACTAAAGAATTGAATAAATCTGGACCAGCCAGGAGTTCAGAATTCAGAGATACTCCCTTCGTTTCTGCTTTAGCATCGTGAACTAAGCGTAGTTTTTTTGGCTTATTTGGGTTACGCACTCCGAAGTGAGGAAGGAACCAAACCCGACCTGTGGGTGCATCTTGAACCTCCTCAGCGTATCCCTTATCCAGCAAATTGTGGACTTGCTTAGCGTACTCCTCTGCAAAGTTGGAATCCGCGTCCATCATTTTCTCACAAATAGTTAAACGACGCTCCGCATTCCGTTTGTTGTTGGGAAGTTGCACTTCATCCGACTTCCATAACAAGCCGGTTTCCCATCTATCACCGATTTTCTTTGATTTCTTATCCAATATATTAATGGCACGACCTTCTTCGCGAGTTAATCTTTGTTCGTCATTGCGTTTGATTCCAATACTATCAATGTGAAAATACTCTTGAATAAGGCTATGAATCGTGTCATCACAATTGTCATGTATGTTGACGTGGTTCAGGTATTCAAACTTATTAGTCATAGAATTTGAGAATCCGTGGAGAACCCAACCCAGTAAAGTGCGTGAGGCAACAGGTTCATTTCGTTTACCCTCACGTAATTCACGAGAGACAATCAAACGCCAATTGTCTTGGCCTATCAACAACGAGGGCTTTCCACAAAACTCGTCTAAAGGAATACCCTTTAAATGATCATACTGCAACTCATCTTCAGTGACAGCACACTCAGGCAGTTTCAAATGATCTACAGTGCGAGCTCTTTCCAATATATACGAAATATCACCAGTTCGTACCGTCAGTGTTACCACTCTGCTGATAATACCATTGTCATCGCCGACAGCACCCTGAAGGTTTAACCTTTAGAACGCCAGTGCTCAAACGCATCGGCGCCCTTCCCACGCCAAGCCATAAATTCAGAGCAAATACCTACAAATAAAATAGGAATGCCAACGATGTTATCGATAAGTTGTCAATAACCGATTTAATCTCTGCTATTCGTCACATATTTTTGAAATAAAATATATTTTTTTGATTTCGTATTATTTAACAGCAGTTACAAAATTCTATACAAAGTAAAAGTAGACATTAGAACTACAAACGAATAAATCAGGTAATAATAAGATACATCACTAATCTCGTTCGTGTAGGCATTCGCTGTCGGGAAGACCCGACTCTGGCGTGGTTGGCACGACCTTTGACAGCTTTCTTGCGTGCGAGGTAATGATGTGACATTTCAAGTAAACTTATAATTATTATTATAATATTGGAAATATCGGACCAAGAGGCGGGGCCTGGCAGCGCGTCATCGTGACGTAGCGATCACGCCACCGGCATAGTGGAAGGGGGCGCGCCTGCGGCGCAGCGTTAGCGGCGGACCTCACTTTTGCGTTGGCATTCGGACGAGACGGACGTATTCAATTCTTATTGTGATTAGGGTTTCTTTATAATTAAAAATCTATTTTCAGTAGAACTATTTTCTTTTTTAAAAAATTAGCTCCACTTCTGGTTCATAAAATCAGAAGTGGGATTGACCACTAAGCCTTGATCGCTATCGCCATTTTAGTGAATTAGCAACAGTGTTTTTTTAAATGTGGTTTTGCTATTTTAGTGATAAATCATTTTGAGTTTAAGTGCAGTGTTCTGTTGATTAATAGTTAACTGGAAGTAGATTTTAATTTCGTCATGTCGGGACGGCCTTCACGTTCTAAGAAAATATCGGATAGCTCGCGGAAACGTAGCAGGTCACGGCAAGGTCGCGATCATACTAGTCGTCATTCTCGTAAGCGGCGTCGCGATGACTCACGTAGTAGCTCTCGTAATGATGCGTTAGATACAATTTTGGTAAGGTTAAATGCTATTGAGGGTAGACTGTCTACTACTGAATCTATATCTGAACCGCCTCGTCCATCGCGAGAATGCCACACTCCACCACCGCCTGTTGTTGCCGCCACGGAGCCGGTCGAGCCCGTCTTCGATACGACGAACAAAATCGTAAGTGCTTTAACATCTTTAATACAAGCGAAACCTGTCCATTATTACATCTCAAATTTTGATCCTGAGATCCACGATTTCGATGTTTGGTGTGCAGAGGTTGATAGGGGTCGTGAGCTTAATCGCTGGGATGACCGTGAGTGCCTGTCTCGCATAGGAAAGTGTCTTAAAGGCAGTGCACGTTCTTGGCTAGATGAATGGGTGTCCAATGACCGCTCATGGACCAATTTTAAGTTGGAATTTCGATCACTCTGCCCTCGAAACATCGACATCGCAACTGTTTTGTTCGACGTAATGAAAACGGACTCTAATAGTTTTATTTCTTATGCCGAATATGCTCGCAAGTCGTTATTGCGTTTGAATATCGTGAAAGGTCTATCGGATGACCTAAAAACGGCAATCGTCATAAGGGGTATTACGGACCCGCAGATAAAAGCCGCTGCGTCTAATGCCAAATTGGACTGTAAGGAATTAGTGGAATTTTTATCAGTTTATACAAAACCTAAGACCGATTTTCGAACTTCCCGCCATTTCGTACGTACACCGAATGTAGGTCAGCCAGATGTCCGCAAAAACAAGATGTCGAAACCTATAATTAATACGAAATGTCATCACTGTGGTGAATATGGGCATATAAAATCAAATTGCGCTAAGCGACAGAAACCAGAATTTAATAAAACATCTGTCGTTCATGACTCATCTAATAGATCGCCGTTGTTATGTACGTATTGTAAGAAGGTCGGGCATACCGCTGATAAGTGTTTCGCAAAACAACGCGTTGAATCCAGGGGAAGCGATGTAAATACAAGCAACGTAAATTTTTGTCAAACTGCGCAGGACAGCGAAACGCAATGACAGTAGTTATTGATAAATTACCGGTCAACGTTTTAATCGACAGCGGTTCTGATATTTCGCTAATTTCTGACTCGATTCTTAAACATTTAAATTATAAACGGGTTCCTACATATCGTTTAATGCGCGGTATAGGTAGTCAGGAAATAGAATCCACCTACTATGTGACGGCGATTGTTGAGTTCCCAGAGTTATCCATAGAGGTCGATCTTTATGTTGTACCTTCTGATTGCATCAGCGCTCCCATTTTGATAGGAACCGACGTTTTAAATCGTAAAGGGGTAACTTATATACGAACCATTAATGAACAACGGCTAATAAGGGGAGACAGTGTAGTACAGGTGCATCACATTCGCGATTTAGATACGGAGATTATAAATACGCGGTTATTAGGCGAGGATAAAAGACGTCTTATTTCACTAATTAACGAGTTTTCTAATTATTTTGTTATTGGAACGGCTACGACTACAGTCAATACAGGTAGTATGGAGATAAAATTAAATAGTGATGTTCCTGTGCATTATCGCCCCTATAAGTTATCAGCAGACGAAAAGTTGAGAGTTCGCGAGATAATAAACGACTTGTTAAGTAAAGGTATCATCCGAGAGTCACAGTCGGAGTACGCGAGTCCTATCATACTCGTCAAAAAGAAAGATGGGTCTGATAGGATGTGCGTCGACTATCGCGCTTTAAATTCAATTACTGTTAAGGATAGATTTCCCTTGCCACTGATAGACGACCACATAGACAAACTGGGCAATAGTAAATATTTCACTAGTCTGGATATGGCAACTGGTTTTCATCAGGTGCCCCTGAAGGATGACGAGTCTATTAAGAAAACAGCGTTCGTCACGCCCGAGGGCCATTTTGAATACTTAAAAATGCCTTACGGTTTGACGAATGCTCCGGTGGTCTATCAGAGAATCATATCCAAGACACTTAAGCACTTGACAGACTCTGGGAAGGTCCTTAATTACATTGATGACGTTTTGCTATTATCGGACTCTATAGAGGAAGGACTTGATCTATTGCGTCAGGTGCTCGTTTGCCTCACAAATGCAGGGTTTTCGATAAATTTAAAAAAGTGCACCTTTTTAGAGACCGAAGTTGAATATCTAGGTCGCCTTATAAGTCAGGGTCAGGTTAGGCCGAGTCCTAGGAAGGTAGATGCTTTAATAAAGTCACCAAAACCTACGAGTGTCAAGCAAGTGCGTCAATTTTTGGGTCTCGCTGGTTATTTTAGGAGGTATATTCCAAATTATGCTGTAAAAACGGCTTGCATTGCTAAATTAACTAAAAAGGGACAACCTTTTATCTGGGGTGACGAACAAGACGCGGCGCGTAATAAAATCATGTCGTGTTTAACCGAGGAACCAGTGCTAGCAATATTTGACCCAGGATTGCCCACTGAGCTTCACACTGATGCCAGCGCGATAGGTTATGGCGCGGTGTTGCTACAGGAACACGAAGGAAAACGGAAACGCGTTGTAGGCTATTACAGTAGGGCGACTCACGGGTCGGAGTCCCGATATCATAGTTATGAGCTCGAGACTTTAGCCATTGTCAAAGCGCTACAACATTTTCGCCACTATCTTATTGGAATTGACTTTAAGATAGTGACGGATTGCAACTCGCTTAAGCTTACCGAGCGAAAGAAAGATCTAGTTCCACGGGTAGCTCGTTGGTGGGTCTATCTGCAAGATTTTCGTTTCACGATCGAATATCGTAAGGGAGCTTTAATGCAACACGCTGACTTTCTCAGTCGAAACCCACCAATTGTCTCGCACATTCGTCGGCCTAACAACTGGGCTCAAATTGCCCAAACTGCCGATTCTGAAACACAGGAACTGATGGAGAAATTGAGAGACGGTCAGTTAGATCCTTCGCGATACGTCGTTAAAAACAATCTTTTGTACTACAAGTATAGTTCTACTGGAGAGGAGTCACGTCTTCTATGTTTCATCCCGAAGGGTCATAGACTCAGCCTCTTACGGGTTTTTCATGATGATCATGAACATATTGGTATGGATAAGACTGTCAACTTGATTCTCCGTCATTTCTGGTTCCCTGGCCTTAGGCAATTCGTTAAGAAATATATAGGCCATTGTGTGGTCTGTCTCTCGCATAAAAAGGTTCCTCGGGCTCCTCATCAGCCAATAGAATCTTGGACAAAGCCTGATAATCCCTTCTCGGTTGTTCATATGGACGTTTTAGGTCCCCTACCTGAATCTAATGGATTTAAGTATGTCTTAGTATTAGTGGACGCATTTTCAAAGTTCTGCCTTCTATATTCCTTGTACCGTCAAGATACCGAAGAATTAAAGCGTGTCTTTACAAATGCAATATCATTATTTGGTACACCATCCTTAATTGTTACTGACCGGGGTAGAATGTTTGAAAGTTCAGGGTTTCAAAATTGGGTTTCTGGGTTGGGTTGTGCCACGCACTTAATAACGCCCGAAATGCATCAAGAAAATGGCCAAGCCGAGCGTTACTGCCGTACAGTCCTAAATATGTTAAGAGTAGAAGTAAACAATAAGGGCATTAGTTGGTCCGATACTCTGTGGAAAATACAGCTGACACTTAATATTACTAAACAAGCTACCACTCAGACCTCACCATTACAACTTTTGATTGGAATTGAGGCAACGACACCCATATTGAGGGCGCTAGTAAGAGATGTAGCATTAGAAGATTCCAATACAAATAGAGAAGCATTAATGACCTTGAGGCGACAGCAAGCCTCCGATCTCTTGGAAGCTAATCAAGCAAGTCAAGATCAACGAACTAATGAGACGCGAAGACAACCACAAGTATTCGCTGTTGGCGATTTTGTGTTCGTTGGCAAAAGTTCACAGAGTTCCGGCAAGCTGGACTCCGGCATGAGGGGTCCCTACAAAGTTATTCAGCAACTTCCTCACCACCGCTACGAGTTGGAGCTCCTCGCTGGATCCTATGGCAAAAGGACCCAGGCAGCTGCGGAGCACCTGGTTCGGTGGCGTGGAGAGTGGACGCCGGATGCGTGTGCAGCGTTCTTCACAGGTGGTGAGTATAGCCACGCGCGCTTGCCCTGTGGCAGCTACCTATGGCGTGTGCTATGTAAGTCACGTGCGCTTGCCCTATGGCAGCTACCTATGGCGTGTACTATATTAGCTACGTGCGCTTGCCTTTGGCAGCTACCTATGACGTATGCTTGTCTTGTTTGAGAAGTCACGTGCGCTTGCCCTATGGCAGCTACCTATGGCGTGTACTACATTAGCTACGTGCGCTTGCATTTGGCAGCTACCTATGACGTATGCTTTGTCTTGTTTGAGAAATCACGTGCGCTTGCTTTGTAGCGGCTACCTATGGCGTGTATTTTACATACTTCTCATGGAAGGTTATATACCTTAGAGCCACATGCGCGGTCTAGATGCCGCTACCTATGATGTGTGCTAGTTATTGGTTATTTTAGGCTAACATTTTTGTTATTTGCTTTTGCGTATTTTATGATAACAAATAACATGCGCTGGTCACGGTTGTTTGAGTGCACGCTTACAATTGTGATACGGAGCTGTTAATTGTTATTGACTACTGGAATACTGGATCTTTAGTTAGGTGCTTAAATGATCCTGTTTTACAGATGACGAAGACACAAAAATAAATTATAAACAACAAGGTAAAGAAAGGGTTGTCTATTAGAGTACTAATTAATTACTTAGCTTTAGTTGATTTTCTCCGTTTTTACTTAAAGAGGCCTGTTACATCTCGATCATGATTTTTGCGTAAAATGCCCCTTTTCACATTTTATAGTAATTTTCCAGTTGTATTTATCGTTTTTATGGAAATAGGATAATAAATTCATGCTTAGTATAACAAATTTTTACTCTGCGAGAAAAAGCTGAGTTCGGACGGCCGGCACATATTTTGTAGTAATTTTGCAGTTGTATTTATAGTTTTTATCGAAATAAGATAATAAATTCATTATAAAATATTATGAAGTAACAATTATTCTGGTATAAATTTTGTTCAATAATATTATCGTATAGGTGAGATTCACAGCCATTTTTATTCATATTACACTTCCCGTTATAAATTATAATAGGATAGGACATCACTAGCAGTCTCCCGTAGCGCTAATGACGTCACCGCTTGACGTGTCTTCCCGACTGTGGCGTACAGGTAACTGTCTATGCGCTGTTCCGTAGGGATGCGCGAGAGTGAACAGTTAACTATCGATCGATAGATATAAATAGTAATAATTTTTCAATAATGTCATAAATATTACGCATTAAGAATATTCAGATACAAATAATTGCTATTAAAAATAATTATCGATGTAGTAGTAAGCTGCTTTCAATAAAATATTTCATAAATTCAAAATTTAATTTACCTAACTTACCCATCACTAGCTGTCGTGTCTTGCTGACTGTGGCGTGAGGAGAACACCATTTCGGTTAGCAATATTTAGTGATAATTTTTGCTAGTGAAATGTAACTGATGGATATATCTTCGTGCCACTTTACAATATATCATTAAAGTACTTTTAAATAATAGGAAAAAGAAACACAGAAAAGTTGATTTAGTATGTTTATTTTGTGTTTTAAAAATGTCGTTTTCTCGTCGGCCATACACGACGGTGGCGTGTTGGGCACTTTTTCATTTGTCGTCCAGTGCCGACCGTGGCGTTCAAAAGGTTAAAGCCGCCTCCGGCCCAGTAGCTCCTATCTTATCTGCTACATCTTTTTCCACTAGCGTTATAGTAGATCCTTCATCTAAAAGTGCAAACGTATCTACGTTACCAGCAGGACCTTCTATGCGGATTGGAACTACCTTCAAGTAAACCTTCCTCTTTTGGCTCGACCAGACATTCGCAGCTGTTCCGCTTTCCGGTTTCTGATTCTCCACCTTTTTCGGGTCCGCCTTGGCGTTGTGCAAAAGAGTATGATGTCCCGAAGAGTTGCAAGTTGAACACCTTTTCTTAGATTTGCATCTATCACGTCAATGAGAAGGGCTTAGGCACCTAAAACATACGCGTCTTTTAATAATCCACTCCCAACGCTTGTCGATACTCTCAGACTTAAATTTCAGGCAAGCTTTAATCGTATGACCCGCATTGGAGCAGAATATGCATTCCTCCGTCTCTTTACTAGAGGATGACAGTATCGCACTGATATCGGGCTTTTCTTCCTCCGCAGTATAAGTAAAAATAGGTTTCGAATGTACATACCCGAACCCGCTCTTCGCTATCTTCCTGGACGGTGCCGGCTCTACTGCGCCGTGTTTACAAATTTCCTGAGCTTCTGACATAAGATATTTAGCAAGCAGTAAGAGCTTAGGCTGATGCTTGCTTGCACCCTTACTGTAATCTAGCCATCGGTAAAATAAAGGCTCAGTCAATTTATGAATTATCTCGGATATAAGTTCAGGGCTATAAAGATACCCAACATTTTCAGTGCTTTGAATAATCGCTGCACAATTGTCCACTCTTGTGGCAAGTAATACCACCTCTGATCGCAGACCAGTCAACTTGGGCACACTTTTCATTTCGTGAACTAACCTACCTAATACTAGATCAGATCTACCAAACCTCATCTCCAAAATGTTCATGACGTCAGACGCAGAAGTAGTCGCAATCAATCTAGCAGCAACCGCCTGCCACGCCTCGCCTTGTAGAGAACGTTGAAGTCGCGCAAGATTCTCCTCCTCGGAATACTGTCCTACTCTGGTCGTGATATCGTACGCTCTCTTAAATCGCAACCAATCGAGGGGATCTCCTGAAAAGGTAGGTAAGTTATTACTGGTGAGCTGGCCTAACAGTTTATCATTGTTGGTGTTTGAATTTTTAATAACGTTACAAATAGAATGAGTAAACTCAGCAATATCAAAACGATTATCAAAACGATCACTCTCCTTCTGCCGAAGTCGCTCTACGTCGTCATGGCAACACGCCCGCACACCGTCGCTTGCTGCTGTCCGCGGCTCGTCGTGCTTCTCATAGTGCGCAGACATGTTGTCATTGTCATCGGCAGGCAAACCAAAGTGAGTTCGGGAATCCTCCACCCACCGTTCCGTGGGCTCCCCAGATCGAGTTGATGAACTATGTATTGATGCCAAGTCCTCTTGTAAACGTGCTTCAAGCAAAGCCTTTTCTGTCGCTATGGCTTGCTTTGTTAAAGCTTTTTCTCTTTGTAAAGATTCTTTTTCTCTTTCTAAAGTTTCTTTTTCTCTTTCTAAAGTTTCTTTTTCGAGTTGAATCTCCTTTAGTTGCAGCTCTGCAGCCTCTCGGGCTGCGCGTGCCTCCAATCGTCGCTGCTGTGATGCCACGGAACTCGTCTTTGTCCCACTTTTATTCGATACAGGCCCCGGCGGGGGCGGATTAAGTTGGGACGTTGTCAAAATTTTCTTTGAGTTTTCAGCATTTCTCGTAGCCACGCGCTCACTCCTCCGCAGCGACATTTTTTGGGAACTAATAATCTCAGTTCTTTCGAAGAATCACTTAGGACCACATTGGACCCCTTGTTTGCTCGAAGGACCACTCTGTTTCAAGTTAGTTTACGGTTTTCAGTGGAAACTAAAAATTACAACAATATCTCTCCATTTTTCTTTAATCAGTATTATTGACGTAAGTTGACATTCAAAAATTATAAAAGTAAAATACACAAAAGAGGTCAGCCACATGATGTAAATTGTACTGTTTCAAAAATGAATCTGTTTTTCCCTATCAAACTGATGTTTGGAACTCCCGGTGCAACCTATGTAAGACGAGGAATAGGTGAAGATTACGACGAGGACTGTGCGTTACCCACTGTTAAGCACGATGGAAGCTCCATCGTGACTTGGGGTTGCATGGCAGCCGATGGCGTGGGCGAAATGTTGCTGTGTGAGGGGTGAATGAACAGTGAAAAGTACACAAGAGTCCTTGTAAGAGCTCTAGCACCATAAATTACGAAGATTTATGGCGATATGAACTGTGAAGGCGTCAAATTGCAACAAAACAACGCCAAATTGTCACAAATCTGCTCACTCCATGGCCTGGCTGTACCAAAACAGAGTGGACCTCTTAGGCTGACCACCACAATCACCAGACCCCAATCCAAGGGAGCATATTTGGTCAAATTGAAGAAAAAGATACGTAGACACTCTGTAACCAATAAAACATCAAGGGCAAGCAGCATTAAAAAAATAATAAATGAAATAACCCCTGAATAATATTTTAAGTTGATTAAATCAATGCCTGTAAGTGTAGTTTCTGTGATCAAATCTAGAGGTGGACCAACTAAATTTGAATAAACATATCATTTTAATAAAGCTTTTAAATAAACAAAAGCATTTTATTAACAATACCTCACACAAACACTTAAAACTAACAGTTCAGTAGGGTGCCTAATACTTTTGCTCGCGGCTGTATTTAACCTTATTTGGCAACCCGAACCTCGCGCTTAAATAATAATAATCTGTTTAAAGTTATATGTTCAAAAAATGGTAAATAAATATCATTAATTCCCATTTCGATTTTTATTTTTGATTGTTTTGGAAATAAAGTTTTCAATTATTAACGTTTACATATTCACCCGCCAGTGGTTGCCAGATCTCACTAGCATTAACCAACTATTTAAACAAATCCAACCATCTTTTCACATAACCCAAATCTTAACTGGCCATGGATATCACCGTCATTACCTCCACCGTTTTAAAATAACTAACACAGACAGATGTAACTGCAATAACACAAGTGTACAAACGATAGAACACCTCCTTAAGGAATGCCCAGAGTTTTGCCGTCAGAGAACTGAACACGAACTTACTTGCTCATATTTTAATATCCCACCTTATCAAATTGACCAATTAATATTAAAACAAAGTACCATTGACTCTTTCGAAATATTGTGTAAACAAATAGTTAATAAGCTAAAAAGCTATAACGCTTAGCCTAGGGGAACTATCTCCATTCAACTGTCTCCATTCCCAATATCCCAATAGAATTTTTCAAACTCTATATTAAATTATGATACCTTAACCACCTTACTATGTTTCGTAGCATACTTTATAAACTGATTCGTATCCAGTAGCGAACAGTTAAAACAAAATGTCTCTTATTTATATTTTAATGCATCTCATCCTATTATAGCTGTTTATATCTTTTAGTATATCTCTGGAAAAACACAAACCAGAGCTCAAAAAAAAAAAAAAAAAAAAAAAAACATAAGAAATATTGTTGCCAGTCATGTCATTAATATTATTAGCCGGTTCTCTGTTGATGAACACTTTAATTGCCAATTCTCGCAATACCGTCATCATCATCTTCTCATAGTTTGTCCATGTTGCTACCTCGACGATTGCCACGGAAGCCCAGCCTAGGGTCCACTCCAGCATCAGTCCACTACGGACTACAGCATCTAGTGTGGTCAGAACATTGGCCTGCACGTCATCTTTACTACGTCCAACCAGCACCTCTTTACAATGGATAATACTAATTAATTACCTGGACGGCAAGGGAGATCAAGTTACACGGATCAGGAATCAGGACCAAAAGTAGGAAGCAACTTAGTATTAAAATTGTTCACCAGAAGTAATTAGAAAGGGCGACTTACCTGGTCAGAATGTGTGTCCTCAGCATTTTTTTTTCTCGCGGGGATTGCGTTATGCTCCTTAACCCTGTCCTAGTGGTTGGACAAGGCCGTGTGTGGGGCTCCCGGTGTTCGAGGGGTTTACCCACTAAGCCCCGCGGTACCCCATCATCGCCTTGACGGGCGGCCACGGGCATCAGTGATCCTTGCTCCGCGAACCACCCACCGAAGCATTGAAGGCTCTTCTTGCCCCCCGTTGACAGGGGGTTGCGGAAGCGTGCTTGAGTACTAAGGCGCTTCCGCTCGTCAGTGGCCTAGGGAGGCCGTCTAAGGCAGATCAGGGTGCCCCCACACCCAGGACTGAATATCTCAGCATGACACAACAGCAGCAGGACGACTTCTTTTGGGTTCGAGTCAAACGGGACTATTTCAAAAATTCTCGTCACTATCACCCTATTATAATATGCGGCGGTGGAGAGCTGCTATGCACACTGAAGACGAGGCCATAATATAAAACTCACTTAAACATTGATTAATTAAATTATATATTTTTTTAAGCATATCAAAACACTAGCGGTCGCCCGCGACTCCGTCCGCGTGGTTTCCGGTTTCCGCAAACATACACTATACCTATAAAGTTCCATACAAACATTAATCCCCTTTTTCATCCCCTTGGGGTGGAACATATAAAAATCCTTTCTAAGGGAATCTTTATGTCATAGTTACTTTATGCATGGCAAGTCCCAGCCCGATCGGTTTAAAATTGACAAAGTTTCATACAAACATTAATCTCCTTTTTCATCCACTTGGGGTGGATGGAACATATAAAAATCCTTTCTAAGGGGATCTTTATGTAATAGTAGCTTTATGCATGGCAAGTCCCAGCCCGATCGGTTTAAAATTGACAAAGTTTCATACAAAAATTAATCCCCTTTTTCATCCCCTTGGGGTGGAACATATAAAATCCTTTCTAAGGGGATCTTTATGTCATAGTAGCTTTATGCATGGCAAGTCCCAGCCCGATCGGTTTAAAATTGACAAAGTTTCATACAAAAATTAATCCCCTTTTTCATCCCCTTGGGGTGGAACATATAAAATCCTTTCTAAGGGGATCTTTATGTCATAGCAGCTTTATGCATGCAAAGTCCCAGCCCGATCGGTTTAAAATTGACAAAGTTTCATACAAACATTAATCCCCTTTTTCATCCCCTTGGGGTGGAGCATATAAAAATCCTTTCTAAGGGGATCTTAATGTCATAGTAGCTTTATGCATGCAAAGTCCCAGCCCGATCGGTTCAAAATTGACAAAGTTTCATACAAACATTAATCCCCTTTTTCATCCCCTTGGGGTGGACCATATAAAAAACCTTTCTGAGGGGATCTTTATGTCATAGTAGCTTTATGCATGGCAAGTCCCAGCCCGATCGGTTTAAAATTGACAAAGTTTCATACTAAAATTAATCCCCTTTTTCATCCCCTTGGGGTGGAACATATAAAATCCTTTCTAAGGCGATCTTTATGTCATAGCAGCTTTATGCATGCAAAGTCCCAGCCCGATCGGTTTAAAATTGACAAAGTTTCATACAAACATTAATCCCCTTTTTCATCCCCTTGGGGTGGAACACATAAAAATCCTTTCTAAGGGGATCTTTATGTCATAGTAGCTTTATGCATGCCAAGTCCCAGCCCGATCGGTTCAAAATTGACAAAGTTTCATACAAACATTAATCCCCGTTTTCATCCCCTTGGGGTGGACCATATAAAAAACCTTTCTGAGGGGATCTTTATGTCATAGTAGCGTTATGCATGGCAAGTCCCTGCCCGATCGGTTTAAAATTGACAAAGTTTCATACAAAAATTAATCCCCTTTTTCATCCCCTTGGGGTGGAACATATAAAATCCTTTCTGAGGGGATCTTTATGTCATAGCAGCTTTATGCATGCAAAGTCCCAGCCCGATCGGTTTAAAATTGACAAAGTTTCATACATACATTAATCCCCTTTTTCATCCCCTTGGGGTGGAACATATAAAAATTCTTTCTAAGGGAATCTTTATGTCATAGGTAGTAGCTTTATGCATGGCAAGTCCCAGCCCGATCGGTTTAAAATTGACAAAGTTTCATATAAACATTAATCCCCTTTTTCATCCCCTTGGAGTAAAATAATAGTTATATACTATAGCCTAACCTTCCTCGTCAAATAGGCTATCCAACACAAAAATAATTTTTTAAATCGGACCAGTAGTTCCTGAGATTAGCGCGTTCAAACAAACAAACAAACAAACAAACTCTTCAGCTTTATATATTAGTATAGATTTTTGGGTGTTATTTTCCAATGAAACTCAAACAAATATTATACAATATAATAAAATAATAAGGCACTATTTTATGCTAAATAATAGTAAAATATAAAAAAATGGCCAAGTGCGAGTCGGACTCCCGCACTGAGGGTTCCGTACAAATTCTATTTTTGACGTATTAAAAAACTACTGTATGGATTTCGTTCGAACCAATTTTCGTTGGTAGTTTTTATGGTAATGTACATTATATAATTATTTCAGTTTGATTATCCTCTTATTTTAGAAGTTAGAGGGGGGGGGGCACACTTTTTTCCACTTTGGGAGGGTCTGTCACGCAAAGTATTCACTTTAGAAAAAAGTGATATTAGAAACCATAATATAATTTTTAAAGACCTATAGTCCAGTAATTTTAGCAATTTTGATCCACGATCTGCGGAATAATTCCTAGTGAGCTGAATTTTTGTATAAGCTTTTATTATGATATTGTGATGATGACGTGAAAAATCGACATTGATATCGTGCCGGCTAAAAAAGTTATAGGGGTCCAAACGTCACGAAAATCAGTTTTTCGCAAATATCTCGCGATCTATTGCTCGGAGGTCAATAATGGTTTCATAAAACTTGTTCGTCGTAAAATTGTCTACAAAAACGGTCTCTTGCATTTTTCTGTACAATTAACCGTTTTTGAAATAGAGACTAGAACGCGCTCACATATGGTATTGTATACCGTACGGCGCATACCAAGGCATAAACCCTATTGTTTGTTTTTTCCCTTTTTCGTTTGTGTGTTTTTTTGTTAGTATGATGATCTACATATAGAAATATAAAGGATTTGTAATACTAGTACATTCAGGAAAATAGGAATATCAACTATAAAAAACTAAGTGGCAATTTTTTTTGTCACTTTATAACTCAAGAACGGGCTCATCGATCCAAACCAAATTTTCAGGGTTTGTACAGACTATTTAGTACTAGCGGCCGCCCGCGGCTTCGCCCGCGTTAAATTCGGGGTCGCACAATGTTCCTTTTCTGGACACAGAGGAGAACTCGAAACGGACTTTTACACGTTATACTCGTACTCCCGTTCCCGTGGGAATCTGTTGCAGCTAAGCTATACATTTACTAAGTTATCTGCATGCCTAATTTCAAGCGTCTAACTTGAGCTGTTTTGACTTTTCATACTAATGTTTTTTCCTGCTAACTCCAGTCTCCAGTCGGGAATTCCTTTCTTAGTGCACCTCTACGGTACCTAAGCTACGTCCATTCCTAATTTCAAGTGCCTTCCTTAAGCCGTTTAGGCTGTGCGATGATATGACAATCAGTCAGTTTCTCCTTTTATACTTATATTAAGATAAGAAAAAGTTTTTGAAAAACTTAAATTCACTTGAAAGTAAAAAATATTTTACTTTTAAGAATTTGCCATTTGCCTTAAACAAAGTAACTGAAGTTGGTGCTTTTTTCTTTTGTTTTTAGGCAGGCACCGAAAATTCTTTTTTACTTTGAAGTGCACTTAAGTTTGTTTTGTAATAGGTTTTCTGTTATGAAGTCGGTTTTTTTTGTTATTTTTTATTTTCTGTTAATCTGAATAAGGTAACTAAATATGGGTAGACCTAATATTGTGCTGCTCATATGAGACAGTGCCTTTTACGGACGGTCAATTTGTTGAGCACGTACTTAATGTAAATTTCAGACTTTCAGTTTTTTCACGGATGCCACTGTCAGAACTGGTCCAGATTGCTATGGGACCAAATTGGAAGCACCAGCTTTCAAATAAAACCACAAACATCCAAATCGGTTCACCCAGGCAAAAGTTATGAGGAAACAAATATATAAGGTGTAACAAAATATACTGCAAATATTTTAAGGGTGAATTGTTAAGTGGAAATGTAATAAATTTGTCTAGTATTTTTTTTTGTTAATACGCTAGTTTCCGAGAAAATCAACAAAATAAATTGAGTGAATAATTGGGATAAGTACAAAATTTGTCATATGCAAGACAGCTGGTCGTGTCTTATCACTGTAATACAATTACTATACTTGCCTTGCCCCAAAAGCCAAGTGGTGGTAAAATATTTGCAGTATATTTTGTTACACCTTATATATTTGTTTCCTCATAACTTTTGCCTGGGTGAACCGATTTGGATGTTTGTGGTTTTATTTGAAAGCTGGTGCTTCCAATTTGGTCCAAGTAAAAAAAATACAGTCGGTCAGAAGTCAGCAAAAAAATTATATTAGTAGAACTACATATTAGTAAAATCACGCGGGCGGCCGCTAGTATATATATATATATATTATACATACATTTATTTGCCTAAATATGTGTAACCTAATGCGTGCTACTAATATGAGACAGCGCCGTTTACGGACGGCCCTTAGCCAATTAAAGATTCCTTCGAGTATCGTTAATTTGCTCCTAAAATTTGAAGAGTTCCGTCGCTTTTCCATGGATCCTATTATGAAAACCTAACCAAACTCTTATCAAACTGCCATTAAATAACATTCTTTCCAATAAATAAATAAAGAATCGAAATCGATTTATTGTGCATTTGTTGAGCACAAACTAAATGTGAATTTCAGACTTATTTAGTTTTTTCATGGATGCGACTGTCAGAATGGGACAAAATTGCTGTGGGACCAAAGCACCAGTTTTCAAATGAAATTAAAAACATCCAAATCAGTTCACCCAGGCAAAAGTTATGAGGTAACAAACATTTTAAAAAATACAAACGAATTGAGAACCTCCTCCTTTTTTTGAAGTCGGTTAAAAAGTAGCCTTAGTTACTCACCATCCCTTCAACAATTTCCTCTTTAAAAATCACGTCAATCCGTCGCTCCGTTTTGCCGTGAAAGAAAGACAAACATACAGACAGACAGACGTACAGACACACTTTCCCATTTTTATAATATAAAATATGTATATAAAAATTATAAAATATATAATATATATTTATATATATTTATACATATATATAAATATATATATTAGTATGAATATAGTATATAGTAATAGTATTTATCTATATATATAAAAGAAAGTCGGGTTTGTTACAACACTTATAACTCGAGATCTGCTGAACCAATTTTCATGGTTATTGTTTCGTTGGATTTGTCTCCGGCCAGAATAGCAGAATACATCTTAAAATCAATAAAAACTGGAAATGTTTAGTAAATACATCATCTTTTCAATAAATGCTGATTTGTCAAAAATATTTTGTCATAGAGTAGAGTAACCATGGTAAATCTGATTTGTTTATTACATGTCAAACATTTGTTGTCAAATACTGTCACAACTATTCAAGTTTGCGTTCAGAATTTTATTTGTTGTCGAATGTCTCGAAAGTTCAGGTCCAGGTTTAGGTTAATATGTTTGTTTTAAAAATTAATTTGAAGAATTCTGCCAGATCAATGATGACATCATATGTGCAGAGATTCTTGCTCCTGAAATCGATCCAGACCTACATGATGACCGTATGTGTGGCACTATCAACCGCCAATCACCCTGCATGGTCACGGCAAGAAGTGCTCCAAAAGGTATTCACGAAAATTGACGACAGAGACCATTACAGGCAACGATGGTTGGTTATCAATTGTGTCGGCGTCAATCGCCCGATGATCATGGTAGAACTATTAAAACAGTTGGATTGTTTCGTATTCGCCACTTTTTTCCAAAACATTCAAGGCACATTGTTATCTTGAGTATTGCAATTTGGTCAAGTCACTTAAATAAGTTTGCAAATGTTACACGAAAGGGAGCGACATGGTGTTTTTTGGTGTCCAAACATCCAATATCAACGATGAAATCACGCGCTATTAAGTTAGTAGATATGTGAACTGCAATGAAGCAATTTGCCGAATATTTTCATTCCCTATTCTCGAACGTCATCCCACTGTTGTACATTTGGTGGTGCATCTAGAGAACGTGCAGAGAGTATATTTCACAGCGGCAAATGCTGTTAAACGTGCGGAAACACCTCCAGCGACAACACTAACCAGTTTTTTTGCGAATTGTCAAAGCGATTGTGGCCTTAATCTAGAAAATGCATGTTTTTCTCATGGTTAATGTTGTACATGGTATGCTCGCTCACGCGTCGGCAAACCATCCGCTTTATTTGTTCTTGCGCCTGACCAAAAAACAAAGAATGTCTTTACCACAAGGTGCTTGAATGAAAATCACATTAATGAATTAATCCGAGTGTATCCTCAACCAAGGTCATCGCGCATCGTATCCAGGTCTTCGTCAACCGATGCCTTAGATAGATTCTTGACATTTACTAGCGCAAACAGATCTCAAACGACGAACTATGGGATCTCTGTTCCGAGTCCCGGATCGGTCTCCATATAAGACGTCGCAAGTGGTATTGGATTAGTCACAGCCTAAGAAGAGCACCAGACCACCAAGGCAAGCCCTTGAATGGACACCTCAAGGGTAAAGGAAACGCGGCCGACCTAAACACACTTGGAGACGTTCAGTGGCAGCGGAGTTAAGACGATCGGCCGGACGCGGTCCGAGGCACAGCGAACTCGATGGCGAAGCACTGTTGAAGCCTTCTGCTTCACCTGGGGGCCATAGTACCTAAACACACTTGGAGACTAACAATACTAACATCAAGTCAAGTATCCCAATCTGCACAACATAGTTTTCAGTATATTTTTATGACATGAGTTTGAAGTACTTAATTATTTTCTTTTTTATTCTCATTCTGTATGTTTTCATCGTCATTCATCATAATAAAATAATTTTAAGTTTATATCTACCTATATTAATATTTTTTTATCATTTATTGCGTTCATCAAAGCCTCAATTAGTTCAGCTAAAAAGTAACACGACAATCATTGACTGTTAGGCGGTACGAAGTTCGCCGGGGCAGCTAGTAATATTATAGTATATAGTATGGATTAGTATGGAATTATGGATAGCGGCCGCCCGCGACTTTGTCCGCGTGGATATTGGATTTCACGATACAAATGTTTTTTCCCGCTTACTCCCGTTCCCGTGAGAATTTTGCAATATCCTTTTGCAACTAAGCATCAAGTTTACTAAGGGACCTGCATGCCAAATTTTAAGAGTCTATCTAATAATAGTATTTTATAAATATAGATATATAGATTTTCCATACAAACTTCCAGCCCCCATTTTAGAGAAGTGGGGTGTTGGAATGGGTCAAAAAGTAGCCTATGTTACTCTCCATCCCTTCAACTATCTCCGCTAAAAAAATCACGTCAATCCGTCGCTCCGTTTTGCCGTGAATGAAAGACAAACATACAGACAGACAGACAGACACACTTTTCCATTTATAATATTAGTATGGATATGTTATAGGTGAAGTTTGAACAAAATCGGTCGTTCTTTTTATACGTAGCGAAGCACGTACCGGACCGCTAGTAATGATATAGATATGCAATGTGAATTTTAGCAATTTTGATCCACGATCTGCGGAAAAAATCCTAGTGGGCTGAATTTTTGTATAAGCTTTTATTATGATATTGTGATGAAGATGTGAAAAATCGACATTGATATCGTGCCGGCTAAAAAAGTTATAGGGGTCCAAACGTCACTGGACATAGCATATCTATATCATTACTAGCGGTCCGGTATATGCTTCGCTACGTATGAAAAGAACGACCGATTTTGTTCAAACCTCACATAAAACATATACTAAATAGTCTGTACAAACCCTGAAAATTTGGTTTGGATCGATGAGCCCGTTCTTGAGTTATAAAGTGACAAAAAAAATTGCCACTTAGTTTTTTATAGTTGATATTTCTATTTTCCTGACTGTACTAGTGTTACAAATCCTTTATATTTCTATATGTAGATCATCATACTAACAAAAAACACACAAACGAAAAAGGGAAAAAACAAACAATAGGGTTTATGCCTTGGTATGCGCCGTACGGTATACAATACCATATGTGAGCGCGTTCTAGTCTCTATTTCAAAAACGGTTAATTGTACAGAAAAATGCAAGAGACCGTTTTTGTAGACAATTTTACGACAAACAACTTTTGTGAAACCATTATTGACCTCCGAGCAATAGATCGCGAGATATTTGCGAAAAACTGATTTTCGTGACGTTTGGACCCCTATAACTTTTTTAGCTGGCACGATATCAATGTCGATTTTTCACATCATCATTACAATATCATAATAAAGGTGTATACAAAAATTTAGCTCACTAGGAATTATTCCGCAGATAAAATCTAAAATTCCTGGACTACTATCCATAGACACCCCACACTTATATGTTCAATGAAAAAAAATATTTTCAGTTTCAGTTCTGACTATGGGGACCCCCCACTACTTTAATTTTTTTCTATTTTCGTATGAAAACCTTGTTGCGGTTCACAGAATACATCCACTTACTAAGTTTCAATAGTATAGTACTTATAGTTTCGGAAAAAAGTGGCTGTGACAGACTGGCGGACAGACAGACAGACAGACAGTACTCCAGTCAAAATAGACAAAATTTAGACCCAAGTTTGCATTAATTCCCAACAAGCTGGATTTTTGTGCAGGCCTTAAATACGTCATTACAAATGATATGTCAAAAGTCCCCATCGTTCCCGCTTGTGCGTTGTTTTTTATTCGTGGGCAAAGGGCCCAAATTTGAGTTTTTTGCTTATATCTCTGAAACTAAGAGAGCTATCGAAAAATAGTTCAGGTAAAGTTTGTAGATCGTAAAATTGTCTACTTAAAAGATCTGTACACTTTTCTTTTACAAAGCAGCGCTGTCGAGATATCGTGACTTTAAGCCGCAGGAAAGTCATATTTTCGAGTAGCCCACATTATGCAATTACAATAAATTGTGTTGAGTAGTTTATCTGGAGCAGGTGGCAGTTAAGTATGAATTGGCTCTAAACTATTATTTACCAAATTCCGGCCCCAATTTTCAGGATTTAGATCATTGAAGTCAAAAAAGACAAAATGATGTATCAAGCTTGCATTCATTCCCAACAAGCGGGACTTTTGTGCAGGCCTTGAATACGTCATAACAAATGATATGTCAAAAGTCCCCATCGATCCCGCTTGTGCGTTGTTTTTTATCTGTACTGAAAATCTTCGGATCCTATTTCTAACCTTTCTGGTAGTCAAACCTGAATAGGCTCCATAGAGACTTTTACTCCTTACATAAAATAGGATCGATTGGCGTGAAAATTTTTTTTTGGAATTTTCAGAACAAAATGTATGGGAAAAGTTTTTGCGATTTCTGACAATTTTTTTTCATGCCAATCGATCCTAATACATGTTAGAATTAAAAGACTTTATGGGACCATTTGAGGTTTGAGTACGAGAAATGTCAAAAATCGCAAAAAACTTTTTCCATACATTTTGTACTGAAAATTCCAAAATTTTTTTTTCGCACCAATCGATCCTATTTCATGTAAGGAGTAAAAGTCTCTATGGAGCCCATTCAGGTTTGACTACCAGAAAGGTTAGAAATAGGATCCGAAGATTTTCAGTACAGATAAAAAACAACGCACAAGCGGGATCGATGGGGACTTTTGACATATCATTTGTTATGACGTATTCAAGGCCTGCACAAAAGTCCCGCTTGTTGGGAATGAATGCAAGCTTGATACATCATTTTGTCTTTTTTGACTTCAATGATCTAAATCCTGAAAATTGGGGCCGGAATTTGGAAAATAATAGTTTAGAGCCAATTCATACTTAACTGCCACCTGCTCCAGATAAACTACTCAACACAATTTATTGTAATTGCATAATGTGGGCTACTCGAAAATACGACTTTCCTGCGGCTTAAAGTCACGATATCTCGACAGCGCTGCTTTGTAGAAGAAAAGTGTACAGATCTTTTAAGTAGACAATTTTACGATCTACAAACTTTACCTGAACTATTTTTCGATAGCTCTCTTAGTTTCAGAGATATAAGCAAAAAACGCAAATTTGGGCCCTTTGACCACGAATAAAAAACAACGCACAAGCGGGAACGATGGGGACTTTTGACATATCATTTGTAATGACGTATTCAAGGCCTGCACAAAAATCCAGCTTGTTGGGAATTAATGCAAACTGGAATGTCTATTTTGACTGGAGTACAGACAGACAGACAGACATGACGAATCTATAAGGGTTCCGTTTTTTTGCCTTTTTGTGTAAAACATTTTCATTATTAAATTCTTCTTCTAACATTGCTGATACTTCAGGATGGATGGATTGTAAAAAAAATGACCAAAGAGCTTTCCCTTTGGATTTCCCTTTTGAGACAAAATTGTTCAATGAAACTCGCGCGTCGAACAGTTTCATTTTATACCATTTATTAAAAAATGGTTGCACAGACAGAACCCAATTAAACATCTAACTTTTATCATACAAAGAACGAAACAAATATGTACTGAGTATTTATTTATTTTATTTTATTTATTACAGGTAAGGTATTGAAAATACAGCAAATAATAAGCTGAACAATACAATAATGAATTTACACAATCGGGCCAAATCTATCTTCACTTTGAGTTGGTTCCTTGATCTCCCGGGACGAAAAATACTTCTTCCCGCCCCTAACAGTTCATCTTCTTCCTTCCTGCTCTTAGTGCCAGTGTCCAAGTTGATAATCTTCTTAATATTTGAGGGGCTCAATGGTCAGCGCGCTTGGCCTGCGATTGCTAAGTTAAGCAATTCTCGCAGAGGCCAGTCATTGGATGTGTGAACGAAAATTTCATCTAGTTCCTCCGTGCTTTTGAAGGCACATTATTCCGCTGGTCCTGCGCCTGATCTCTCGACGGTCGTATCAGACTGCTGTCCCACCAAACTATGAGAGTGAGGGAATAGGGAGTGCACCTGTGCTTGCGCACTCACTTGTGCACTATAATATATCCTGCGTACCTGGCTGATCGTAAGATCTGCCGCCGAATATGGAAAAAGGTTGTACATCTGATGTCTATTTTCTTACGTCTCTGGTTGGTATCTGTCACTTTTGTCTCAGGCCTAGGAAAATTACCCATTCCCTAAAAGTGAGAATTCCTTTTGCCGAAGGACCACGGTCCCCGAGCTAGATTACCCGCTCGGCAGAAGTACTTCTAACTTTTAGGGAATAGGTGATTTCCCTATACCTGCAGTTGCGACACTGTACAGTACATCCCATCGTATCGGACTCCTTAACAACATCTGTATCCTATGCTGTGAACGTGTAAGGTCTTTAGATGGTTAGTTACGTTTCTGTATCCTTTGATGTTAAGACTTTTTTCGGCTGTTTTGAGCCCCACACGATTCTGCTTTCTCCATAACCGTCACAGTACACAAGCCTTAGGTCATTTGCAATACATACGCGTATAAAAAGCATCATAATGTTTTATAATATATAGAATTTATTAACATCGCGGCATAGCAGCAATTTGCGTTTAACAAAGTTACACTTAATACTTAGTCTCCTTACTGATACCATTTTTTAGGGTTCCGTAGCCAAATGGCAAAAAAAACGGAACCCTTATAGATTCGTCATGTCTGTCTGTCTGTCTGTCCGCCAGTCTGTCACAGCCACTTTTTTCCGAAACTATAAGTACTATACTATTGAAACTTGGTGAGTAGATGTATTCTGTGAACCGCAACAAGGTTTTCACACGAAAATAGAAAAAAAATATAAAATGATGGGGGTCCCCATAGTTCTAACTGAAACTGAAAATATTTTTTTTCATTGAACATATACGTGTGGGGTATCTATGGATAGGTCTTTAAAAATGATATTGAGGTTTATAATATCATTTTTTTCTTAAGTGAATACTTTGCGTGAGAGACCCTTCCAAAGTGGAAAAAAGTGTGTCCCCCCCCTCTAACTTCTAAAATAAGAGAATGATAAAACTAAAAAAAATATATAATGTACATTATTTAACATTACAACGGGACTAAACGCGATATTATTTTTATAAGTACGTGAGTACTTACTGCTTGACGTTTCGGCTGCGATGCTGCAGCCGTGGTCACAAGCGAACTCAGTCAGTTTAGTCCCGTTGTAATGTTAAATAATTATAATGCAACGCGAAAGTTTAAAGTTATATAATGTACATTATCATAAAAACTACCAACGAAAATTGGTTTGAGCAAAATCTAGTAAGTAGTTTTTTTAATACGTCAAAAATAGAATTTGTACGGAACCCTCAGTGCGGGAGTCCCACTCGCACTTGGCCAATTTTTTTGTACAACATTAACACCTGGTTTATATCGTTTAAAAATGTTGCGACGGAACAAAGCAACTAACGACTTATTTTTTTTAATATACACCTCAGACCTCAGTCCAGCTGATGTAAAGCAGATGTAAGGTTCATAAATAAGGTTAAAATAAATAATATTATAATACCTGCGATCACATAACATTGAAATCTGAATAAAGCTAGGAATTTAGAATCACAAGTCGCAAATTGCAGAAAAGCGTGCTTATGCATACTACGCTATACGACCTAGGCTTCGAAATCATCTGAGCGTGAACTTTTAATGATCTCATACAAATTAAAATGTCTTACCTTTCCACGTACAGTGCAAAGCGTATTGTAGAGGTGGTTTAATTTTTTTATACAAAACACTCAAGTATGCACTCAGATTTTCCTCTACTTCGTATTAAAAAAAAAGATGTAATGCTTACGGTAGAGGGACCTGCAATCTCCAACATCTCGTTCATGTCGGTTCTCCTGAAATTGATAAAATGAATAGTTTAGTCAACTAGTACATATGTAGGCATTTATGAGTCTTGCAATGATTATAGCAACTACGGTACACTAATTCCTAAAAAAACCTGACCTAGTAGGTAAAGACTACACCGTATTCGAGAAGAGTCTAACGAAAAATAGACGGCATCATAGCCTTTGTTCCGGCTTTTAAATAATACAAACATGGCCACATAATATAACAACGTAATTTGAAATGAAATGAAAATATCTTTATTACCAACATTTGAAATTACATAGAAATAACAAACAATGACTCTCACACTAGGCACAGGCCTGTTTCGTGAGGGTCAATTCCCGTAACAAGTTATCCTTAAATGCGGCTAAAATTAAATATATTTTTACAAAAATAAAACAAGAGAAACACATTTTAAAGTTACCTTAGAAGTAAAAAGTGCATTCATCGTGATGTGAGTGACTGTGTATGTACCTGTGCATTTGTGTGTGTGTGTGTGTGTGTGTGTTTGTGCGTGTGCGTGTGTGTGTGCTTTTAAAAGTTAATGAATGGTGTGCGCATATTGGATAAATGGAAGGTTACGATTGAGCGGTATGCTAAGAAATCATTTACTGGTGTTGAATGCTTTAAGACTTTAGAGTGATGTTTAAGATATCCTTACTATTTTTTCCGATTGTTCATAGTCCATAGAAATAAGTAACCTTGCAATCCGTAATTTTGCCTGAGAAACAGAACACTCCTTTATGTCACATATTTTTATCACTTTGTTGTATATACGAGGAAAAAGAAAAGCTTTGAAGCGTTGAGCAAAGGACGTTTTGACTTCTGTAAGAGGGAGTTTGAAAATTCGTTTACTAAGCAAAGATTTATATGTTGGCAAATTTAAGGCAATTTTGTGCATAAACATTATTACTCTGTGGATAAACAACCTGCGGACGCTAAGAACCTGAGTTTCATGAAAAACTTTTGTTGTTGGATATCTTCTAGGTCTGCCCAAACCAACCTTCAAAACTGCTCGTTGCGCCCTTTCCAGAAATATGAGCGTAGAGGCAGCCACACCGCCCCAGACTAGTATACAGTAATTCAATATTGATTGACACAAAGACAGATAAACTGTTTTCAAAATTCTTCCATTAGTGACTTCCCGCAATAATCTCATTGTGTGAATCATTTTCCGAACCCTGCCAGCTGTTAATGAAATGTGGTTTTTAAAAGTAAGTTTGTCGTCTATAACTACTCCTAGATACTTAAGAGAATTTACTCTGTTTATGTGGCTACAATTACAACTAGAGGTATCCGGATTTAGGGACAAAGAGCAGCTATGACTATGTACAGGTAATTGGATAGAAAGATGTAGGGGTGGTTTAGAAGCAGCTGTTTTATGGAAACATAGTAGGTAAGACTTGGAGGTATTTAAAGAAAGTACATTATTGTTTAGCCATGTTGTAATTTTATCTAACCCAAAAGCAGTGTTTGACAGCGTGTCCTGCCACGTTTTACCATGAAATACAACAGCAGTATCATCAGCGTAACATATAATTTCACTCCCAGGGATTGGAATAGACATAAGATCATTTATATACATGATAAACAAAGTAGGGCCCAATATACTTCCTTGTGGAACGCCGAAGTTAATTAGTTCTAATGAGCTTCTATCGTCACCCACACGTACGCATTGTTGCCTTTTTGACAAATAGCTTTTAAACCAGTCAAACGCAGACCCTCGAATTCCATACACCTCTAACTTTTTTAGTAATATAGGGATTGAAACCGTATCGAAGGCCTTTGCCAAGTCGAGAAAGACCCCAATACAGCAATCACCTTTGTCAAGATATTGTACTACGCTCTCTGTTAAAAGTGTAACCGCGTCCTCGGTCGATTTGCCTTTGCGGAATCCGAACTGATTTTTAGCTAGCAATTTATGTGACTCGAGGAAACATACCAATCTTTTGTTCACAAGACGTTCGAGTAACTTAGAATAGGTGCATAAGAGTGAAATAGGACGATAGTTTCCTGGGCAATCTTTGACCCCAGCTTTGTGAACAGGAGTGATTACAGCGATTTTCCATTTTGTTGGGAAAGTGCCTAAAGAGAGACTTTTATTAAAAATAAATGCTAATGGCTCTGCAATTTCGTGCCCTATGGTCCTAAGAATCTGATTACTGATACCGTCGAAACCGGAGGAACCACTTGAGTCAAGATTCCTGATGAGGCCCATGACCTCCTGCTCATCTGTAGGCTCGAGGAAAAAGGAGTTTAAGGGAGAGCCATCTATCGAAATCCTAGCCGCTAATGATTCCTGAGTCTCCCCAAGTCCTGTTAATATAGTATCAGCCATTTTACTACCTATTGATGAAAAGTATGAATTACAATGGTCTACCGATTCCTGAACCGATGGCTTTAGTTTAGTAAGTTCAGTTTGAGGTACTTTAACAACTCGATTATTTGTGATATCCTTAATTGTAGTCCATAGTTTTTTAGGTGAGTTTTTATTATCAGTTAGCAGTTTATTATAGTAATCGGCTTTAAGTTTACGTAAAAGACTTACATAAAAGTTCCTGTAACGAGTATAAACAAGTTTTTTGTAAGAATTTTCGCTGTCCTTCCTGAATTCTGCGTGTAATTGGTCACGGTGTTTGGAGCATCTCAACAGACCTGGAGTAATCCACGGCTTAAATATAGTTTTAGCTCGGCTGGTGTGGACAGTTTTAGAGAACTTATCTATCGTGTCTGCAACCGTGCTGGCGAAATACTCGACAGCAGTGTCCAAAGATGTAGTATTATGTAGGAACGTTGACCAATCTTTCCTCTTAAGTTCAGATTTAACAGATTTAAAATCAATTATGGTTTTTAAACGATTTGGAATCTTGTTTCTCGAAGTATTTAACTGAAGCTTTAATCCTATCATAGTAATGTTGTGATCTGTTATATCATTGGTGCAAACAGCTGATTCCGCTAGAGTATTAGCAGTTACAAATATATGATCTATACACGTTTTGTTGTGGGTGCACGTATTGATGCATGAGACAAGACCATTTTCCGCTAGGGTGTTTAAATACTCCGATGACGAAATATTTTCTCCCCCTGTGTCTAAAATATCTATGTTTAGGTCCCCAGTCAAAATTGTACAAGGATTTGTAGGACTAGATTTTAGAACCAAGTCAAGTGATCTAATGAAAGTATCGGTGTTATGGAAACTAGGGGATCTATACACAGCTATAATCTTGAAGCAGTTAGGGACTTCTGCAATAACACAGTTGGCTTCATCGATAGGAGGTTCTGAAAAAAGAGGTGACCAGTGATCTTTTATGAAAACAACGACTCCACCTGCTTTATTTATAAACTTAGTTGAATGAAATAAGGAATATCCCGGCATTTGTCTTATATTGCTGTTTTCATTTATCCAGCACTCGCTCAGCACAATAGCATCAAAGACCAGTCCTGTTCTTAGTAGGAAGACTAGAAGACTGTCAAAGTTCTTTTGAATGCTTCTGATGTTTACATTCAGCACTTTAAAAGTAGAATCCAAAAATAGTGCACTACAGCTTTCTGGTTTGTTGATGGTATGGCATATGATCTGGTATGAATTATCCATATCATCTAGAAGATTCAAGGAGGCCATAGCAATATACAATAAAGCGAAATATAAATAGTTAAAGAAATGAATACATATGCCAAACCAACAATACGAGCACCAATAAAGCGACATGCAGACTTGCTGATGTAATTATCAAGCACAAAATTAATATAGCCTTGAATTAGAAGCTTAGGATTAAACGTTGTGTTGAGTGTTTTTGTAGAGTGTAGAATGAAGCACAAATTGTACAAAAAATTATGAAATAAAAGTATCAAAAAAAATAACAAAGAAGAACTCAAGCAAAGATAAATATATGGACAGTTCCTATCGCTCCTCTTGAGAAAGTGGCACTTCTTTTGGGCTTTGTATGCCAGTCTGATAGTCCGATTTTTGGTGTCGAAGACGATCCAAATCATTTCCGGAGTGGATGCGGATTGCTGGGCTTCCATCTTTAATATCCTCTTTCCTGATGTAGATTGCACCATTTCGGAGCCAACAATATTTGTACCCATGCTCATCTGCGAACAATCTTGAACTACGAAATAAGCTACGGTTTTCCCTTGTCAGGCGCTCATTTATGTATACTGCATTATCTGGACCGTCACCAACAATATCCTTACTCTTTAGATTGCGCCGAGATTTCGCGTGTTTTAACACCTCATCTCGTTTTATACGTCTCGTAAAGGCAACTACGAGGGGGCGGTTGAATGTGTTATCTCCGCCACGGGTCGTACTATTATTGTTTACCTTCTTGGGGCCAGCACGGGATACATAATTTATATCGGTGTCATTCACCTCAATTCCCAGCTTCGCAAACGCTGTTTTTGCAACGTGAACTGAATTTTCATTTGCGCTTTCAGACAGCCCCGTTATTTCAAGCTCGTTTCTAAGCGACTGCTGAGCTTGATTACTTAGTTGCGACTGCAATTGAGCAACAGTGGCCTTGAGCACTATATTTTCACTTTCTTGATTCTCCAGATGCTTAATTCGTGTATCATAAACGGATAATTTTTCCGTCAAGCTATTTAGGCGATCACGAAGAAAGTCCCACATCTCAGACATATTTTGACGGATGACACTAATGTCCGAGGATAGTTTCTGCAGCGTATCTGTGGAGGCATCAGCATCTCCTGGTTGATGACATACCTTAGATTTCTTAGAGCGCAAGGTAATGTTTTCTGATCCAGATCTAACAGGAGTAAGTGTGTTATCACCACCTTTCCTGGCGTTTGCGCGGCAGTCGGGGCAAGTCCACTGCTTCTTTTCTTGGGGGGTGAGGCGTTCGGCCAGTGTGCATACAACATGGAATGATTGTTTGCATGAATTGGATGTACAAACAATACTATCTTCGCTGCTCATAATTTCCTGAAGACACCCAGAGCACTGCATCATTTAACCGGTACCAAGTTGTAAGCGACAGAAAAGCGATAGCGGTGCGACAACCGAAGCGGGCTTGACTGTCTCGTTGTACGGGGGTTGACCGTTGCGTGTGGCGTGATGTAGTTTGTAATATGTAGATAATTTTGGCTTTTTTGACACTGTTTCTCGAGAACTGCACTTGCACTAGTTACTGTGTACTGAAATATGGTCACTACACGATTTTCACTGTAAACTATTTAGTTTTACTATATTAAACTGATTTTTTAAGCGGAGCGTAACCGAACTACGTGTTTACCGGTCGCCGCGCGCGGGGGGATGTTTTATCGGATCGTTAGAGAAAACTGCAACACAGATGCTAGTTGCCCACCAAACATTCATAGCAAATTGCTTGCTCGCTCTACCGATGAAAGTGCACCGTAAGAAAATTTATGCTGTTTAATACACGATGTGCATCAACTGAAAAGAAGCTACCGCTTGTGATACTTTTTCTAACGATTTTGTCTATGATATTACCATTTTCTACATAGCACAAGCGAAATATGAGTTTTATTCAAATGTGAATCACACGAGATAACGTACCTCATTGCTTGATTTTGCGGATTTTGACGATTGTCTTTTGGTGTCGACGCCGACAAAGGATATGTCTGCAAGTTAGGCGTACCAGGTTCACCAACTTGCTCCACACTGTAATAAAATTAAAAACAAATAAACATCTACTTATAACGGGATTTAAAATAAGGCAATAATTGAAGTTTCCTTACGTTTCCTGCTGCCTTAAATCCGTAGAATGTAAATTACGTAGGTAGTCGTCGCATTCTCGTTGTTTCTGGATCTGATATTCTTTCAACAGTTCTCTTCTGAAATCTCCGTCTGCGGCCGGCAACGCCGCAGCTTCAACTTGCTGCGGCGGTCGTTCCGCAAGTGATGAATTAGACGCTGCCGTAGTCGAAATCGACGTAGACGCCGAATAATCCTGCCCCCGGTGTTCCGGTGTGGTGGCATTGGAAGCACCGGTGCTACTAACTTCGTTTGTTTTATTTCCGCCAACAAACTCACCGATCGGTTTTAATGCTTCATTTATTGGCTTAAGTACCTCGTTTATACCATTGAAAATGCTATCAGTATTCTTATTATCGAATAACCTATCGACTGATGTATTCATTACTTTGCTTCCTTTTATTCCGGTGAGATGAAAACCAGCAAAACATGATGTAGACGGACCGTAATCTATCGCAGAAAGAGCCATGACGGCAGGGTGTCTCGGCGCGCCATCTGGTAAAGGTCGGAGAGACCTTGTCATAGCATCAGCTGCTGATCTGGGCCTTCTGAATGGCATCGCAAGGTGAGGGAATGTGCGAGGTTTGATAGGTGTCACGAGCATGTGTTCAGTCCATGATGTATGCAATGATGGGCGTTCCAATTTTTCTACGTCTACGTTCAACATTCGTTGTTCGAATGGTACACTAAATGTTTCAGCTGGTATAGATTGCAGCCAAGACAGCAAACTTAGATCTGACTCGTCAAAGCCAGATCCATCCAATAGTCTTGAGAAATTCACATCATTTGACTGTGTTTCTGAGCCTGTAGCTTTAGCTTGGCAGTAGTTTACACAAGATTCGTATAAGATACCTTTTATTAATAACTGCATTAGCCGGTCGTTTTTAGCGCACTTTGAAACAGTTCCACTCGACTTCTTGTCACAGGGTAAGAACTGTTCTACAAGTGGGTATACTTCACGAAAGCACTGCACTCGAGCATTACTTGGATTCCATTTTTTAAACTGTGCATGATCTGTGATACTGGGCAACGTTAATAGCAAACACAAATTGAATATTCATCTTTTGATGGAGCTAATTTTTCGAGGTCACTTAATACCTTGACAACTTCGTCGACTATATTTTCAACATTATTATAAGCTTTAATTTCTGATCTAATGCACAAGAGTTCAATATATTTATGTCTCAGAATAGCGTAATTAAATTTACCCGCTTCGAATGCTTGGAGTGCACTCAACGGTTGAATAAATTCCAAGACGTCGTCCCACTGACCGTCGAGTATGAGTTGTCTTAGAAAGAGTACATCGTCAGCAAAGTTTCCGTTGATGACACCAGTTTCACGTTCCAGGGATAGTTGTGTTATGTGGAGATCGCGATTGTGGAGGAACTCCAGCGCCAATCGGACGACATCGTCCTCCCGTAGGTTGAGGTGCGTCGAAGGCATCCTCGCGTTGCTCTTCTAGCCTAGAAACAATTCAAATACGATATATTTAATGAAATATAGATACTGATTATTTAGAGGCGCAGGATTAGACTAGAAATAAGGATATTAAATAAAAAGACGGAGCGTTGGTTGCACACGGGTTTAATCGGCAGAGAGAGAGAGAGAGAGAGGCGACACCTAGCGCGCATTTGACAAACATTATGGGTATGATCGATTTAACAATATTAATAAGGTAAGGGCTGCGTTGAACGTAGATGCGTTGAACGTAGACCCATGCCGACCAGGAACTGCTGATGCTTCGGTTTCGCCAGGGCCTTGGTCAGGCAGTCGGCGAGCATCGAGGTTGTGGGGATGTACTCGATGCAGATGTCACCAGATTTGACCTTGTCACGGATGTAGTGGTGCCGTACGTCGATGTGGTTGCTTCTAGCATGATAAGCAGAATTACCTGTAAGTTTAATCGCACTTGGATTATCTCAAAACAAAGTAATCGGAGCATTGGCAGTAGGCCCCAACTCATTATACAACTGTCTCAGCCACACAGCTTCTTGGGAGCTGCTGAGATCCCCAAAATATTCTGCTTCAGTTGTTGACACAGCAACCGTTTGTTGCCTTTTTGAGTTCTTGGAACATGAAAACATATCCCGTGCAAGATCTTCTTTCTTCTGTACACAATGCCCAGTCAGAGTCACAATATCCTGTGATTTCTAGGCTCACAGTACTTTTATAAAGTATTTGAAGATCTTTAGTCCCCTGGAGATATGTAAGATCCTCTTCACAGCTATCCAACTTGGAATTTTATTGTAGCGACTGAGCCTGTTTACTGAATAGCATATATCTGGGCGTGTACCCTGTGAAATATATAACAAACATCCTATTGCTTATTGATAGAGTATTTCACTGTTAATATTATTATCTGAGTGATCCGCTAACTTTAGATCAGTCTCCATTGGAGTTCCCACTGCTTTTATATTTTCATTATTTTCTTCTTGATTTTTACAGTCAATTGGCATCAATGCAAAATTCTTTTTAATGTTTTCTTCTTAAAATACAACATCTCAGCTTCTAATTACTTTACCTTCTTCTTTATCATATAATCTGTACCCTTTTAATTCTGGGCAGTATCCCACAAATATAAGCTCTTTGGATTTACTATCCCCCTTAAGGCGCTTTTGTTTGGGTACATGCATCATGGCTGGGCAGCCAAATATTCTCAAATGTTGTACATTAGGCTTCTTACCTGTCCACATGTCCTCAGGAGTTTTATAATTTATGGACTTGGTTGGTGAGTGATTGATCACATAGGCAGCAGTAGAGACCGCCTCTGCCCAAAATTTCTTTGGCAGGCTGGCATCAATAAGCATACATTTGGCTCGCTCCACTAGAGTCCTACTCATCCGCTCACTCATTCCATTTTGGTCTGGAGAATATGGTACAGTAAATTGGCGTTTGATACCGGATTCTTTACAGAATTTATCAAAAGCCTCGTTTACATATTCTTTGCCATTATTACTTCGCAGTATTTTTATTTTGGCCTGAAGCTGATTTTCAACACGTTTCTTAAATTGTTTGAAGCAGTCAAGAACTTGTGACTTGCAATGCATATGGTACACAAATACCTTTCTAATCAATGAATATGATTTAATACCTGGCACCGCCGAGTGACTTTTCTTCATTGGGCCGCATACATCTGAATGTATTACCTCTAGAAGACCGGAAACCCTTGTGCCCACATGCTTGAACGGCTGTCTAGTTTGCTTTCCCTGTAGACAAGTACTGCATGTCACATTCTTCTCTTCATTGATGTTTATATCTACTCCTTATGCAGCCTCAATAAGCTTCTGTAGATTCTGGTAATTCAGATGCCCCATTCTTTGATGCCACAGGTGCGCTGAGGATAGAATTGCAAAAGTCTCATTTATCACATATATAGCCATTTTTATTTAATAAATATATAAGCAGATGCTGAGAGTCACGGAGATGAAGATGCTGTGCTGGATGTGTGGAGTGACGCGGAAAGACCGTATTAAGAACTCACGCATTCAGGGTAGCCTTCATGTCCGTGATATTGCAGATAAACTGCAGGAGTACTACGTGGGAAGCAAATGTCTCGCCATGCTGCCGCCGCCGGGTCCCGGAAGAAGGGGTAGGCCCAAGAAGTGCTGGCTTGACGTCGTGAGAGATGACATGTGACCCAATGGCCTTAATACGCGGGATGCCAAAGATCGTGCAAAGTGGAGGAGAAGGAGCAGAAAAGCAATGACCGCGGATGCGACCGGGACAAGCGCTAGGATGATGATGATGATAGCAAATTTACAGCCAAGTCAGGGACAAACAACACATTTTTCACTTGAATAGTGCCAATCAATCTGCTTTCACAATCAAAGCTTTGAATGTTTACCTTGCCACAGCCCCTCACCGGTAACCTTTTGTTATCCGCCACAGTGATGTTGCTTATTAAAGCCATGTCATGTGCATCGCAGCTCCCGAGTCAAGATACCAGCAGCATGTGTTTAGTGCAGGAGAAGCAGGAAAAGCAGCCACAAAACCTGAAGCGCCATGAGACTTGTCATCAGCTTTGTTATATTTAGCATTTTGACTTGAGCTTATATTTGAGCGACAATGCTTGCCTATATGGCCGTGCTTATAACATTTGAAACATCTCATTATATTTGTGGAAATTAGAGTAAAAAGCGCCAGTCATTTTCATTTTTGACATCCTGAAGAATTTTAGTTTCAACTAAATTGGTACTTATGGTCACACCCGAGCTTTCCATAGCCATTATCATTGGTTTGTATGATTCTGGTAGCCCTGTGAGGAGAAGCGTACCCAGCCATTGGTCATCTACATGAAACCCAATGTTCCGGAGCTTGTGTGCACAAGTAATTACTTTATTCACATAATTCTCTACATTTGCACAGCTCTCTAGATCTGTAGTAATTAATTCTCGTAGTAAACCTACCTTCCTGGTCAAGCCGGAGTCATCAAAAGCTTTGAGCAAGTTATTCCATACCTGATTAGAAGTCTTTGCCTCTTGTATGTGAATATAATTGATGGGATCTACCAGTAATATGATTTTTGTTCGAGATTTTGTGTCGTCGCTACTACTGAAGGTGGTTTCGGCGTCGTGCTCCACGCATTTCCAAAGATCCTCGTGTTCCAAATATGTCTTTACAGCAAAACTTCATGTTGCGTAATTTTCACGGCCTTTTAGCTTTTCAATATTGATAATGCTTCCACTTGATGCCATTATTACTGGTCAACAATGTATATTTGCTAAAAAAGAACTCTGAAAAGAACACGCGGCCACGCACTGTTGAGGTTAGGCCTCGAACAATTTTTCGAAAAAACTTTTAAACTGTCCCTATTCTTATTTAATCGGGCGTCTAGGCCCATAACCTAATGAAAACTAGATACTAGTTATTTAGAGGCGCAGGATTAGACTAGAAATAAGGATATTTAATAAAAGGACGGAGCGTTGGTTGCACAGCACACAGGTTTAATCGGAGAGAGAGAGAGAGAGAGAGGGCGACATCTAGCGGTGGGCGATTATGAGATATACTAACGAAATCATTCGATTATGAAAATGTCTCGAGATATCTCGATTATAACAGTTAGTGCACGAGCGGTTGCAAGTCGATTCACACTATTTACAGGCTTTTCAGCACCGCTGAGCAGTGAAAACAAAATTTACTTAATATTTATGTAATCTAAATCTATACGTAAATAAATGAACTCATATAGTATAACAACCATAACATTTTGAGATCATAAACGAAATGTACTTACTAAATATAATACTAAATCACAATCAAAATATTGCAAATAATATTATCAAATTATACAATTATTTTTTTTACCTATGTTAATACTACGCCAAATCAAATGTTATTTTTTTATGGTTATATGCTATTCGAAGTCCGAATCGAAGACACGATTAGTAGTACTAATAAGTTACTAATTATTACGATTATAAAATCGTATTAGTTATTAATATTAGTAATTTAGTAATTGAAAATAAATCGATTATGCCGATCATTCATAATCGCCCACCGCTAGCGACATCTAGCGCGCACTTTTTTTAACAATAGGACTAGGGATGCAAGCTTATTAAAAATATCGACATCGATATTTATCGTTTTTGATCGATAATAAAACATCGATATATCGGTCAAGTAGGTCGATATATCGATATTTTAATAAAATTTGTAAATTTTTAATAGCTTTAGCTATCTTTACCTGCCAAATGTGCATATACTCAAATTTAATACAAAAAAATTGCAGTACCTATAAAATGTTCAATATTTTATTTGCTTGTTTAATGTTTCTTTCCAGTATTCAGTACCAGCAATTACCCTAAAAAATTATTTGATCGTTTTCACCCTAAATCTAGGGGTAATTTCTTCAAGTTGGCACTACTGAAAGTAGTAGTAAGTAGTGAAGGACCAGGACTGAAGTTTTTTTTTATTCTCGAATTGGTTAGCTGGACAGCTAACGATATTTTGTCTTCGATATTGATATATCGATATCAGCATGTCATTAATGTCGATAGATATCGATATTTTTAGGCGTTGATATATCGATATTTATCGGCTTTCCGATATATCGTTGCAAGCCTACATACTTAAATAAAATAACATATTAAACGGATTAAATTGCGGTTTAATGCAAACTTCTTATCTACAACACTTTTATACAGAGCAATACAACGCTTCAACTGCTTTTCCGCAGCTATATTATGCCCCCCATAATCCAATGCACTGAACACCAGACACTTTTGTTAGTCTATTTTGACTGGATTATCATTCAGTGATAGAATTGAATCAGAAAAACCAGTTATCTCACTGCCGAAAACAATAGAACTAAAAATATGAATAAATAAAACGCATTGTAGTTGATCCAAATCAGTTTATTCATATTAACTAATTTATGTGAATGTTAATGACGTGGCAACATCTATTCGTTTGTGTCTATCCAAATGTTCTATACACTAAACACTATACAACAATATCTTAGAATCTGCCTTTTATACATTTTTTAAAAATGATTTTTACAGCAAACTTTATAACAAAAATATTATTAAAAGTAGTTATGATGTGACCGAAGGTATCACCAATCGGAAGTAATAACCGATCAATCATACTGGTCGGTGCTAATGGACAATAACTTATTTTTCACTAACTAAAACATAACACCTCAGCATTTTAATATGATTGATCTCGTAATTAAAATTCTTAAATGCTAGTAACTGACGTGTAAACAGCATGTTACATTGCTTCCTTATTATTAAAAGTATACAAAAAAGTAACAATAAAAACTAATGTGTGAAATTTACAACAGCTTGCCTAAGAGAGACAGGATAACCAGTTGCCTCCCCTGGGACTCGTGAATAGTGTAAATCTTTATAAATTGCGCATATTGAAATCAGGTATATACTTAATTTTATGGCTGGCAAAAAAATAAATAATTTTTTTTATTTTAATACAAATATAAAGATTTTGTTTTTCTACGGTGAAAATATATATCCATGTTTGATTAATAAAGTAATACAGTACGATTTTATGTGGCTTAGGATCTTCGAGTTCAGCAACGTTATGAACATCGATATGAGTTTTGAATCTCCGTAGCAAAAAAACAAGTAATTTTTAGATTAAGGATCGTATCCCTGATTGCGATATGTACACTCTATGTGTATATTCCTCACATTGTATAAACTCATAATGCTCTCCAGAAATTGTACTAATGGCACGCTATATACGAGCACATACTATTTTTTCAGCAATATATAATTTTGTGTTAAATCATTGAATGATAAATATAATCACTGAACGTAATCGAAAATACAAACTTCTTTTCCATGTAAAAGGATTAATATGAACATAATAAGTCACAATAATCACATCGCACCATTTAACCAACTATAAAGAATAATGTAATTCTCACTTTAAAATTACTCCTTATTTAAAGAAAGGAATATATTTTTGCAAAACGTAAAAAAAAATACCAGAGACACGGTAATTAAACTTGTGAAGAGAAATCGTAAACTTAAGCGGCTATGACATCAAGGTAATTTTATCATATATATTTTATTCTTTATTATTATTAGCCCGTAATATAATAGTCTGTTGAAATATTTAATGTTTGCAAATGGCAAAAAAGTAATTATTTTATATAAGTAAACATTAAAACTGGTTAACATACATTTCATTGATTTAAAGTTAAAAACTTTTGCTGTACTTACTTAATTCAAATTAATTTCTAAATCATTTTACTATACATATTTAAAACCATTGAAGATTTCTCTCCATAGGTAAGATTGGTATAGAAAGTAAGCTAATATCATGGTAAAAAAACTTAAATCAAGCTTTAATTTTATTAAATCCTCACAATCTATAGCAAAAACCAGAGATTTCAATCAATGAACCCTGCCAATTTTTACAAAATGGAAACATTTTAAACAGAAAAATCTAGTAATTTACCAACAATTCAATGGAGCGCACTATAAAGGTGAAACTGCAGAAAGTGTGAAAAAAGTCTGAGGAGGCCTGATGAATAATAGTGATACTGTAAGTATACTTCTATAATTCTTTTAATACTAATCCTAAGATAAAGTGCGAATGGGATTTATGTGTGAGGTGAAACCATCCCGTAACTTATTCACATATTGGCGTAGTAGAATCGAATAATTTCTGATTCTGATACGCAACAGAATTTCTTGAACTAGTTATATAAATACGGCTAATAAATATTATGAGAAAATAGTATAAATACTTTAATTAGACTAAGTATGAATTGTTCAAGTATGATAGCTGCATACACCAGCAAACATTAAGTTATAATGTGTACAATAATATACGCAAACTATTGCACATATTTTAACTAATACTTTGTAATCATATTAAAGATTTAATAGTAAGTATAGATAATTATTATCACTTGTAACGGAGGCAGCAATTGTTATTCAAAGTAAAGAACCAGGTCAAAAGAAATTGTTTTTAATATTGCAACAAAATATTGCCGTGACTGGAAGTATGAACCATAGCAGTATAAGCGCAAAAATATTCAAATTTGTAATTAACGATTTAACATAATATGCATACTTCATGACATGATCATAATAATGATGACAGAGAGTTCTTGTTTACCTTATTATTTTTGTAATTTGGAGTTACGTCATACGTAAATGCCCCATATCGGTGGGGTATGAGTACTATGCAAGTACAAAAAAGCTTGTAACTACATATATATACACGCATGGGTTTATCGACTTCTTTTACAATAAACATTTACCTATGTAATAAATTAATAAAACCAAACCTTAGCTACGTTTAGTTTAGGTTAACATGATCCCATTAGACAAGATATTGACTGCATTTCTCTACATTTTCTATGGAAAGCGTAAAAAAATAATTTACGCTTATCTGCAGTCATCAAACCAGTGCAATGTGGGACGCCCTGCGGCACGAATGGGAGGACGACTTGAGACAGGATATGTCGTGCATGCGGAAAGCTCAGAACCGGGATGGCACACTTTGGGGAAGGCCTACCTTTGGCAGAGGACGTAAATAGGCTGATTGATGTCATCTTTTATAACCTCAAGAATGAAGTGAATGTTATTGAAAAGTATCGGTATTCATACCTTTTTAAATTTTATGTAAACAAGAAAACACTATTGTATTCTTTGTGCAATCTCGTCATGTCTACTACATAATAACTCCCATTAAGTATAAACATCAGCTCTGTTTGATTGATACTTCCAGAGACGTCCCTATAAAATATTAATATTGTTTTTTTCCTAAAATGGTACACAATTTGTTTATAGCAAGCTTTTACCACTTTTATAAGGGTTCGACCCCATTTACATTTACTTAATACAATTTCAATAGATTTCGACTTACCTTACTATACATATAAATTTAATTACTTAAAAAGTTATGCAAGTGTGCCTCTATTATTTTATTTATAAACAACTTGTGATAGAAACATAAGGCCAAAATCCAGAATTAACAGTAGAATTAGAAACATAAATATTCACTTGCAGCAATCCTACACTTAAACAAATGTAAATTTTTGGTCTTTGTGCCAAAAGGGGATAATAAATATAAGTGTTTCAATAACACTTTATTTATTCCTATTGTGTATTTCAATACAATACACGACAAACCAGTTACATCCCTGTCTTCAATCAATTATAAGTTATGACTCATTAACTTGATTTAAATGAGACGTTTACGTTAATACAGTAACAAAGTCCCTAAAGCATCTGAAGTCCCTATCGCTTTCCATAATAATATTCACACTCTTAAATAATATCCCGTATGTCTAGAACCACTTTGAAATTGAGATAACTATACGATTTTAGACTTTCGAATACGTATTGATAAATATTATGCACATTACTTTATCATACAGATATCAGGTTGCATCACAATTCCGTCCAGCGTGAAGTTGATTAAAAAGGTGATTTAAGACAATCCATTCACATTCCTGTAACCGTCTCCAATCATTTAAGAAATATGACTCTTAATTTGTTTAAAACTAAATTCTCACTCACCAATTCAGATACTACGCCCCTATCTTATCCCAAGTCCTTTGTTGCCTTCACGACACATATCCCCTATAAAATAATATCCCGGGGATAAAGATTATGCATATTTTTTATGCGGCTGTGGAGTTGCACCCACAATCAACCCAGCGTATGGCTGCAAAGGTTGCATTCGACCCGAAAAACCTAACGTACTACAGATCTTATATACTAGCGCGCACGGCTTTTATTAGTGTGACTGAAATCAGTTGGTGATGGCTCCGTCGAATAAGCACATCACATACAGTTTTTTTTATATTTCTATTACAAATAAAAGCCCAGTGCGCTCGTATATCGAAAAAACTGTAATATTTTGATTGTGAGACAAGAGGAAGTCAGGAATAACCTTCGGCCCGTATTGTGTCGAACTAGCTAAAGGAACTTGAGGTATGGTGCACTAAGTACGCAAGTTGCGCCGCCTTCAGGCAGCATTACACTAGACGGAGAACTACTCTTTCATTGTAGTTCTCCTCTTCTTCAGGTTCCTCTTCTTCCTGTAACAACAAATTAGAATGCATTTAAATAAAAATACCCTCCGGCCATGGCGGCCGATCTTACGATCAGCCAGGTGCGCAGGATATATATATTATAGTGCACAAGTGAGTGCGCAAGCACAGGTGCACTCCCTATTCCCTCACTCTCATAATTCGGTAGGACAGCAATCTGACACGACCGTAGTAGAGATCAGGCGAAGGACCAACGGCTTAAAGTGCCTTCCGAAGCACGGGGGAGCTCGAGATGAATTTTTTTTTCGGTCACCCATCCGATGACTGGCTCCTGCGAACGCTGCTTAACTTTAGCAACCGCACGCCGAGTGTGCTAACCAATCGAGCTCCTCATTGTATGCATTTAACATACAATGGAAAAGACTTTTACTCTGGTCGAACCACGAGACCCTGCTGGGATTGCTAAACCTCTAGCCGAGTTGTACGAGCTAACTCGAACATTTACTTAATTTTGTATTTTGATGAGTCGTATGTACGGCCGACCTACTTTTGGCAACTCGATGTAAAAATCTATCAATTATAAATCAGTGCAATAAACGCATTCGGCAGCTATACACGTCTTATTATTAAATCCCATCAGCGGTTGATAGGGCGTCGCTGTCTGACATCTCGGTTACTACTGTGATCTCCTTCATTTAATACCGAACGAGACACGAGTTACTGGCCACCTTGGAGGCTCAGAGCAGTAAAATACCCGGATAACCTAAGCCAGGACCCAAGTCCACCAGGCTAAGGTTTTAAACTTACCCGGGTCGACTTTGGCTCTCTGTTAATGTATTTTTTATTTTATTATTTATTAGTGAATACTGCGAACTGAATGTTGCGATTTACAACAAGTGAAGCCTACACAAATAAACATTATTTTCTTCTAACCTGAAAACTCTAGCATGTCCATAAAGCACATTATCTTTGATAATTAATAATTAATAAATAACTAGTTATAAGTAATTCATTTAATTAAAAGTTTGGGTAAAGATCGTTTACCACAAAGGATAAGGAAGAAATACTAGACTTTACATATATGTATATTGTTTACTTACATCAAAACCGAAGCAGTTCTCCACCTCAGTTTCAAGTTTGATGCTCTTGGCAAGAGGGTCGGTGAGAGTTCTGTTTTGTCGTTCCTTGAATGGTTTTGTGTCTGTTTCCTGTTCATCCTCTTCATCTTCTTCTGTAAAGAGGAATCACATTGAGTAAAACATTTTTAACTGACACTTTGTAAGCTGTAAACTAAAATATCAGCCTATTAATGTCCCACTGTGGGACTAAGACCTCCAGCATTTCAAATCTGGTTTTCGGAACAAAGATGGGTTTAACATAAACTGTTGTTGATAATATTGATTGATCAGAACTTCATTTCTTGTTGGTATGCTTTCACTTCATACAAAGTGACTAAGGAGCAAAATGAGCAATGTGTTGTATCATTCAACATGCTGCGGTCACCAACCTGCCTCCGAAGCCTGGTAAGTACAGACCATCTATCTGGAGGAGGTCTTAGTTCAGCATTGGACTGAAAGAGGCTGCTAATGATGCTTGATTTTAATGACATTCTTAGTGTTATGGTCAAGAATTGATTTTAATACCAAGGCACACAGAAAAAACACAGTTAGTCCTGGTTATATATATCCATTTACGTATATTTGTAGTTGGTTCTGGTATCTGTAATGCCAGTGCTTAAGCTTCTTAACACGGAGACAGATCTATGTATGTGATGTTAGATATTTATTACTTTACTAATATTATAAAGAGGAAAGGTTTGTATTTTTGTATGTAACTAAGTAACTCAAAAATTACTGGACTGATTTGAATAATTATTATTTTACTGTTCGATAGCTACACTTTCCCTGATGAACATAGGGTACTTTTGATCCTGGAAATGTAGGGGAAGGGGGGATTATTTAAAACTGGAATTACTCGCTGGTGAAGCCGTGACGGGCTATTTTTCATTATTTATTTACTTATTTATTTATTTGTTTCTTTATTTATTTATTTTTTATTTATTTATTTATTTATTGATAATTTTGAGAATTACCTTGCTGCTCATCCTCCATGAAGTCCGGAGCGACGACCGCGACCTGGTGCTCCGACCCGTCTTCCAGCTGGATGACCTCGAGCACGACGTACTGCTGGTGGTCTCCGTCGGTGACGGTCACCAGCTCGCCTCGCCGCAGGTCGTTGTCCAGCCCGAGCCGTACCAGCCCCTCGTGGTCCTGGTCCGTCTGCTGCTCCTCCTCCTCCTCATCCTCCACCGCGGCCTACGTTGGAACATGTATTATACGGTTATATATTATACATTATACGTTTATATATTATACATTATACGTTTATATATTATACATTATACGTTTATATAATATATATTATACGTTTGTTTAGAAATACGGTTATCTTGAAGCCAATATTTGGACGTGGTTATACATAACCATATAGCAAACCAAATAGCCATAGCAGTAGTACTACTATCTACAGATAGTAGATTGATATGAATGATATTTGGCGTGAACGAGCATTGTAAAAGAGACTAAAGAAGAAGGCACTTTTTACTACAAAGAAGTCGCAAATATGAGAGGCCTATGTTCAGCAGGATGCGATAGGCTGATGATGATGATGATAATGAAGTCGCAAATTTGCCGGGCTGTTGAATTCAGGCTCATAGTTGTAACCCTGGCTTCTAGGGCCAGGCCTAGGATGCAACCGAGAGAAGCGCTTGGATATAGATACAATATGAAGAGAAGACGCAAATATGAAAAAGTATGCATTGCAAAATTCACAGCTATTTCTGTTTTTTTTTTTAAATAAAATGTTATGTTATCAATTACTAGCGACCCGCCCTGACTTCGCACGGGTGCAACTAAATTTATTAGTGTTTCTCTACTATATTATGCATGTATTATACATAAAAACCTTCCTCTTGAATCACTCTATCTATTAAAAAAAACCGCATCAAAATCCGTTGCGTAGTTACAAAGATTTAAGCATACAGAGGGACATAGGGACAGAGAAAGCGACTTTGTTTTATACTATGTAGTGATTTGGTTTTGCCAGACTCAAAGTCTAATTAATGACATTAAACTAGTAACATTTCATCGAAATAAAATATCGTAATCTTCGCTATTGACAAATTGCAGATGCAATGGTAAAAAATCTGGTGCAGAGCAAACAAAATAAAATCGCACAGCCAAAGATTCTCATATTTTAACAAAATACTTGTCTTTAGTGGTTATAAGCAACACAGTGTATAATATGAACATGTTAGTACGTAGTTACATATTGTCAAGTGGCCAATATCCATTGGCTTCCTTTAATAATTATTGGTGATTAAAAAAATGCTAAGATAATGCATAATCACTGGGCACAATGCAACTGCCCTGTTAATATTCACAACGCATTCGTGTGATATTTCAATATATATGTAAATCATATTGAACATTAAAAACATAACCAAACAAATATTGAAACAAATTGAAAAAGTAAAATATCAGGCAAAACTCGCTGTGAGCATAATGATCGCAAAATTAAATAAGAAGAAGTCTTTGAACAAATTAACTTGATGAAATTAATTTGGTATAAAAAGTGATGGATTATACTGATGACGTTGGCCACCAATATGCGAGAATTTATAAATCACTAGCGGCCGCCCGCGACTCCGTCCGCGTGGATTTCTTTTTTTCGAAATAAAAAGTAGCCTATGTTCTGTCTCAGGGTCTAAAGATTGTCTGTACCAAATTTCATCAAAATCGGTTGCGAGGTTTAAGCGGGAAAGCGTAACAGACAGACAGACAGACAGACAGACAGACAGACAGACAGACAGACAGACAGACAGACAGACAGACAGACAGACAGACAGACAGACAGACAGACAGACAGACAGAGTTACTTTCGCATTTATAATATTAGTTGGGATAATTTGACAAAAGCATGTGGTGTGTATATCTTCTTGATTTTTTTTTTCATTTAATATTTCAATTTCAGTTATATCATAAGACTTTGCAAAAATTTTTAAAACATTTCATAAGCAAATAATTCGCGTTAGCAAAGACATATTAAAATATCGAAACTCACTTCGCATTCCTCTGCAATCTGTGCATGCGTGGCAATTGTAACAGTAAAATTATTCACTGAAGCTCATTATAAACTATTACTCCGGTTCATATTGGGATGTTCTGATTTTATTGTGTTGTTCATTTTGACTAATTGAAATTATTTTGAACTCAGCTAAGCATAATTTTGTTTCTTACAAAATTATCAAAAACTATTTATTATATTTATGGTGTCTTTAGGTATTTATGTATTGTAATGAAGTGCTTTCGCAAGTGCCATGTCTATGGAGTGTAGGCAGAAATCAGATTTCCAGAGCGATATTACAGATTGATGGAAATAAAAAATTAAGTTAATAGTCCCCAACTCATTTGCCGAGCGTAGTTCTAAAGCATAATCCCCCACTGGGGAGGTTAACGTCCAGCAGTGCATTGCTACAGGCTGGTGATGATGATGAAGATGAATTATTCATGTTCATATCGTCGGCTAGAGTGTAAAACCTCGTAACTCCATCAGATAACATTTTACAGGAGACACAAAAAACTTAACCATTAAAAATTTGGGCAAAAAAATTACATTAAAAAAAGAATTTAAATTGTTACGATGTCTGATACTTTAGCCAACGATATAATTTAATCACAATATTCAAAAAGTCCTATAATGTAAAGCGACAGTCATTTTACATCACGTTATAACGTCAATCAATATAACGCCACAGTTCTGACGTCGGGGCACATCTAACGTTTAAATTCAGTAATCACCTGTGTGGGCGGCCCGTCGACGTACTTGACCCTCTTCTGGCGGCCGAGCTTGAGGGCGAGCGCGCGCGCCTCGTGGCCCGAGTCCGGGTCGTGCACGGCGAGGTGACGGATCAGGTTGCCCTTGTGCGCGAACGAACGCTTGCACTCGTGGCACGTGTGCGTCTTCTCCTTCGGCGGCTTCGGCACGTAGCCCGGATTGTGGTACAGGTTCTGATGGCGGCGGAGTAGCTGCTTTTGTCTGGAATTGACAAATTGATATTTATGATGCACATGTTTTGATTGTTTATATAAATAACCCTCCGGCCGTATTCGGCCATGGCAGCCGATCTTACGATCAGCCAGGTACGCAGGATATATTATAGTGCACAAGTGAGTGCGCAAGCACAGGTGCACTCCCTATTCCTTCACTCTTATAATTCGGTGGGACAGCAATCTGACACGACCGTAGAGAGATCAGGCGCAGGACCAACGGCGGAGGAGCTCGAGCTGAAATTTTTCGGTCACCCATCCGATGACTGGCATCTGCGAACGTTGCTTAACTTTGGCAACCGCAGGCCGAGTGCGCTAACCACTGCGCCATCGAGCTCCTCTGAGCTGATTGTTTATATAATTATCATATAAACTAGTAATGATACTGCCTACGTGGTGTAGTGGTAAGATCGCTGTGCTCTAAAATCTCGGAGGTCGGGAGTTTGAATGCTGCAGGGAACACTGTCACTTCGTGTTGGTTTTCCCAGTTTGGTAAGGACATTCAGGCTTGAATCACCTGATTGTCCGACAAGAGTTATGATTCCGTGTTTCGCAAGGCACGTAGGCCGTTGATCCTGACTACGATCCAAATAATTTAGTTCCCATTGTAAGGATTACGGAGGTCACACGACAGTCGTTTCATTGTAATAACCCGGCTGGTCAATTCAAGGTCATAGTCGAAGCAGGCAGTCAGCAATAGCTGAAAAATTTTAGAACTCCAGTATCATGACTATGCACGTATCTTACCGGAAGGACTGCTCGCAGTCGTCGCAGGCGAAGGGCTTCTCATCAGTGTGCTTGAGCATGTGCGACTTGAGGTGCCGCAGCATGGTCGACGCGTACGGACACAACTCGCACTTGTAGCACTTCTCGCCTTCATGCGTCTGTAAACATTACATACAATTTGTAGCTTTCAGACAAAAACAATAAAGGGACAAAATAATACCCTCCGATTTTTCTTTTTCGACTATGGCGGCCGATCTTAAGATCAGCCAGGTACGCAGGATATAATATTGTGCACAAGCACAATGCCGAGTGCACCTGGCACTCCCTATTCCTCCCTCACTCTCATAGTTCGGTTGACCAGCAATCTGACACGACAGATATAAAATAATGTCTACTATAAATGTAAATCTTGCTGCTGATCTGGTCAAGCTTGTAGAAACTTGTATTGCTTTTTCATCATCATTTGCCTGCCCTATTCCCATTTATCTGGGGTCGGCGTAAATCGTTGACTGCTTCCAAACAGGCCTATCATTCGTAATTGAGTAATCTACTTAAGTAGCTTACTATTGGCACTTTAGAATTCTGTTCCGAGAACGCAGCTTACTTTTATTATTTTTTTGTTCAATTCTCCTGCCTCTATCCACAAAACATTTTTCACTTCTACTCATTCTTATCAGCCATGAACACTACATTCACTTCTTTCATGTGATATCAAACTTCACGGAATCCAACCATCTCTTTTTCGGTCTACCTACCATCACAACTAACTAACCACCAACTAACCTTATTATGTATTTTGCAAGAGTAGCGATCAGGGAAGGACTTCCCGCAGCGCTTGCACTTGAGCGGCTTGTCGGATGTGTGCAGCTTCTGCACGTGTATCCGCAGGTCGGTCTTGCGCCCGCACTTGGCCGGGCAGAGTTCGCACGCGTAAACTGGCTTCTCTGACACTGTACGGTATAAACAAGAACTTCAGTTTATTACACATACACAAAATGTTAACTGAGGTTATTCCCGAAAAGTACAGGTACCGATAAACAACTTAAACAAACGAATGAGAACCGAGCGGCGCGCGGACGTTTGACGTTACGAAGGCGTCCGACGTTCCGATCGCGTGATTCATTCGCGATGCAGCTCTCTGGTTTCGTGGTTAAGAAGTTGACTATTAGACTAAAAGGCCGCGGTTTCGATGGTTGTTTGTCCTCGTGGGTGTTATGTGTCTATTCTTAGTTCAGTATCTATAAATAACAAGTTACATATTACGAATATCTATCTGTTTCCTAACAATCATAGTACAAGCTTCCTTCTTAGTTTTGTACTAGCTCTATGTTAGTCCAAGGAATGTAATTACTCACCGTTGTGTATCAGTTTGTGTGCCTTGAGCGAGTTGGACTGCGTGAAGCGCATGTTGCAGTGGTCGCACTTGTACGGCTTCTCGCCCGTGTGCGTGCGCAGGTGCCGCTTCAGCTTGAACGTGTCCGGCGACGCGTACGTGCAGTTCGGACACTGTTGAACAAATATAAGGAATAAGTATCAGCCTATTTTATTAAGAGAGTTAGTGCTTAGTGGAGCTTCCACTCGAATGAACCGCTAGTCTAGGAAAGTACCCCCACTAAGACTACAGTGAAGAAGATTATTGAGCTTTTATAAATGTTAGGTAATGTAAGAAAAAATGATGTAGTAATTCAAACATAATATTTTGAGAAGACCTGCTTGGTGTTTTAGTCAAATAGTAGTGTATTATTTAAGTAGGTCTATTTGTTCCCTAGCACCCATAGAACAAGCTTCAAACATAGTTTAGGGCTAGGTGTGTGTTAGCTTGACTAATTCAGGAATTAGTTAAAAGTATAGGGTTGTTAAGACTAAATAAGCTATATTGTTAATGATTTCTAACCTGGTAGGGTCGTTCTCCGGTGTGGCATCGCAGGTGCCGGCGCAGCTTGGACAGCTCGACAGACGCGTAGTCGCACTCCGTGCACTTGTGCGGCTTCTCGTGCGTGTGCTTGTAACGCACGTGGCGGACCAGCTCGCCTGTGACAATTCAGCATGTGTTACAACGGAGAATAATCAACCTATTGTGAAATTAATTTAAATGAAGCAAGTATTCCTGGTCGACTGTACAGCTAACAATTTACAATTACTTGAATAGATGTTCGCACACCTAGAATAAGGCTAGTGTAACTCAAAATTATTGAAAACTGACTTAGATTTTGCGTTTAAAACTACATAATCTCCAATGACACACTGGAAAAAAAGTTTTTCTTTTTGAGGTGAGCTCAATAGCTTATTTATGTTAATATACATTATATTATGGTCGTTTTAAGACACAAACTCAATTGCAACATACAATATATGAATGGTTAAACATTAAACCAACAGAATTCAATGAGATAATAATTTTGTTATTCAAAATATCTACTGCTCAAGTCCATCAAGGAGTAAGTAGTAGACATATTGTACTACATATTTATTATCCTGTTGAGTCCCGGCTTACAATGAAAGGCGAAAGTCTATAATCTTATTTGAAAGGTGAATTTAAAAGTATTATCATTTATAATTCAACATACCAGAAGTAGTGAAAGGACTTTTGCAGTATTTGCATATGTGGGGTTTGACACCATTGTGCATGTTGAGGTGGTTCTGCAGAGAGGCGATGGTCTTGAAGCCCCGCTCGCACACAACACACTTGTGCGGCCGGTCCTCCGAGTGAGACTTCATGTGTCTCAGCAACAAGTACCTGTTAAAATTAACAACTTTGAGATAAAACTAAAAATATCTACTGGGGAAACATTTAAGAAGTAAATAGTAAGACTGTTGTAACATACAGTTTTAACTTTCACCACTTATTAATAAGTAAATAAATTCCCTGAACTACCAATTGATTTTGTAGCCAGGGTCTCTGAGCACTAGACCGACAAGTCCATCAAAATGTATAATATCATGTATCAAATAGTATTTTTTACAAATCTTTGATGATTGAGATCCAATGAAGTGGAATGGTTTTGGGTGAAATGACACACCAGAATAAGAGAGAGAGAGAGAGAGAGAGAGAGAATTAGACAGACATTCAAAACTTCTACTTTGTCTTACCTTCTATGGCTAGTGTAGGAACAAAATGAACAAGTGAAGTGTGGCCGCTGATACTTTCTCTTGCCCGAGGGTGCCTTCTTCGCGGCCCCGGCTGTGCTTGCATTGGCATCTTCCGCCTCCGAGGCCTCACCCTCTCCAACCTCTTCATCTTCAAAGTTGTACACATCATTGTTCTTATTATCCTCACCATTTTTGTCCTGCGAAAAATGTAGACATAATATGATATATGTAGCCGTGGGGCTACATATATTTATTATTGACCAATTATAAGTGCCTTACCGTGGGGTAAGGCACTTATAATTGGTCAATAATAGTTACTATTATTGACGCATACAAAAATCAAAGAATTGATGGTCAAAGATGATAGTAACCGATAGATAACCTTATATTTTAACAAAAATAATACACTGTTCAGGAGTCAAAATTATAAACTCACACTGCTTAAGGATTTTACTTGAAGCTTCCATACTTAGTCCTTCCTAACACAACTTGGTACATAACATGTTAACTAATATTTAAACGGGACTAAACGCGATATATTTTTAAAGTACCCTCATCCTTGCTGCTTGACATTTAAATTGTCGTCGGCATGCAGTGATTGATAAATGCCAAATAAAAACCTTGATACTGTGAGTGTAGTGTGTCACAGTGACTTTACTGACAAATCTGTGAACACAAATATTACTGCTGATTTGGGGGTACATTCCGATTCACCTTCTCAAGCTTGTTCAAGTAGATAACGCCGCGCACCGCCAGTCCGCTTGTGACCATGGCTGCAGCATCGCAGCCGAAACGTCAACATACGAGAGTACTTTAAAATTAATAGTTTAGTCCCGTTTAAATGTTAGCCAATAGTAATGCAACGCGAAAGCATAACATGTGTCATAAACTAATTAACAATACCTGATCTACCTCAATATCTATGTTGACAATTGGTTTGTTCTCATCTTGCACAACAAGAACATAGCTGACTTCACCATTACTGGTCTCCGAAGGAACCAATGTTACTGTTTGATATCCTTCACCATCAACTAACATCTGATCTTCTTCTGCAATACCCTAGGAAATAAAGAAATATTGTTTGTTAAATGGTCAATTTATAACCACTTGATGACCAATTATTATAATGATCTATAACAAAATTTGGCATATCAAGATTTTTCCATGCCCAATTATTGTTTAACATAAAAAAATACAACTTACTTCTGATTCTTCAGGAACAGCTGAGGGCAACGGCACAATATTTTGGCTGTCCCCTGCAGCTTGATAGTAATATCGACCTTCCTCATCAACAAAATAGGTAACTCCATTGTCTTGGTCCTCTTCAGCACCGTTTACTGAAAAATTTAAACAAAATGATAATTACTATTCTATATTTTTTTACTTTATTGTTAAATAATAGAATGGAATGATATATAGAGAAGGCAATGACAATTCACTCAAGTTTTGTTACCAAGAGAGTATTGCTTCATTTTATACTAGGATCACAACCCTGACTCAAGGAGAATGTTAAATACTACAATTTAATAAGACATTTACTATGTGCTCCTTCCACAATACTCTATTGGCAATCCATAATAAAAAAAAAGTATATAGATAAGCAGTGTTGCAAAAGCGTTCATTTCCATTCAATAAATAATTTATTAACATACCAAGAACAGTTGCAGAAGGCTGTTGAATAGAATATGTTTGTAACACAGATTTCTTTCCCTTCTTGTCGGGTGGAGGCATGATTGTTTACAAGTATTCCTTGATAATCTTCTCAACTGAAAATAAAATTTCATATACAATTATCAACATTTAGATCTTTAAAAAATTATAATACCTACATATCCAATTAAAAGATTGCTAGGCATAACCAGAGTTATATAGACTGAACTGTTAATATTCAAATGTCAGAGAAAATACTAATAGGAAACCTTCAGAGAATACATTCAACCACTACCAGCTAGGTAGTCAAACATATTTAGGATAATATTTAATTGCGACACAAAATCGCTTTCCCTTCCACGAGTTCCCTTGCAAGAATGACGTTGCAAATTACTGTGAATTTTTATTATGAAATATCATTATTGAATGTATTATTGATAATAATAATGATAATAAGCCTAAATCCAAACCAAAAGAAAGATGCAATTCAAGAAGACTCATTAATTGAGAAATACCTGAACTACCTTCAATAAAGAGTTTGCAAAACTTGAATCTTACTTTTAAAAAACAAGTAATATGTACACTATGTATCATTAGTGTACATGTTAATTGTACACATTATTCATTAGTCTACATATTAGTTGTGTTAACATCAGTCAAGTCCTAAGGTAAATCCTGTAATTTTAGAAACAGGTACCTTTATGAATACTAATGTACCTTTATGAGTACTACCTACATGTTATTATTATAGAAAGAAAACACTCTGGAAACCCAAATTAACAGGTGAACAAGTAGAAGTCAAGAGCTGTGGTGTTGGATTAGCAGACTTCAGACTTCACCCACAACACCTCAACATTCATGGGACTGATAACAAAATCCAAGGAACTACAGAAAAACCTAAAACGGTTGATAGACGCAATGTACTCAAAGATACACAACAATCAGACGAAACAGATGTATCCACGTCAAGGTGAAATAGGAAGGAAATTATTAAAACGAACACTTGCTCACATACCCTCAAATTGTAGAAATAATGATTATTTGGCATAACGTAAAATGAGGTTATAAGGTGTACCTACCCAGATTTTTCACGCAGTTGAACGTAAAAGTAGCCCCTCAATAAAAATACAGGCAATCAAACAGTTTAAACTTGGTTAAAACCTATGTTTTTAATAATTTTGTTCATACCCTACATTCACATCGACACGAGAAATTGATGGCTCAAGCCGCCATCTTATGAAAGACTATTATTTGCCAAAGTAGCAATATTCATGAACACATAACAATACATTGGAAGATTATGAATAACAATAAAAATAACCAAAACACACGGTTATCAACAAATTAGCGCCACAAACTAAAAGCTGAGAAAATACAACACAGACGGCGCTGTTGTCAACGCCAGATAAAAGTTTTATTAGAAATCTACACAAGAGATTCTGACGGAAACGTCACACCTATAACATTTTGATGATAATAATAACATTACTTACCTAAAAACTTCGTAATTATAGTATTTAGTCGTGAAAAAACATCTAAATGATCTAATAAACTACTTCAACTAGATTAAAACTTCAGAAATTTTCCAATGAGGGCGTTTCAATCAATGCGATTGTGACGCCAAAATGGCGGCGGTCGAGAGAACTACGGAGCCGAAAAAAACACCAAGCTCTTTCAGTGTTACCAGGATTTTAAATCTCTAGAACTTTTACGACGGATAGATGGCGTTTTGTACCATAGACAATCAGTTCCTTGGGTAGAAGGGTTTTAGCCTGGATTTGGGAAAATCTACTATAATGGTAGAAATATACTAACCGCATGTTTGTTTCATAAGTTAACGAGTTTAATTTATCTGAGGTATACCAAAATTTTATTTTTAAATTAGTTGATACATTTAAAAAATATAGGTGCGTAGTCGAAAGTTTCAATTGTTCGTTAATTAACTTAATTATATTTTTACTAAAAAAAATGATTTCTTAAAATCAAATTCGGAATTTCGAAAATAAACGGTCGTGCGTTTTGGATCGCGGCATCGCAGCATATTAATGGCGAATAGGTGGCTTATTTATGTATGCGTGCTGCCTTGACTGTATAAAGCGAACTGATCGTGTTTGGGTATTGGGTATGATCTTTTCTTCATAAGACCATGATGAGGACTAACATTTTAAAGCGGTCTGATAGGGTTTAGTTATTCGGATACCTTGCTCCACTCTCCCGTGCAACGTCACCAACCGTTCAGCGAAGCAATTTTGAAAAAAATGGTGACCGAGCACATCTAGTGGTTCAATTGTAAAGGTGCTAAAGACTAAGGTAATTTAATAACCGCAGTTCTTACCTTCTTCCTTAAGCCCACGTGAACATCAAGAGCATCGGGATGGCCGGTGGGGACACATAATGAAATAGGCCTCGTTCTGGATTCTCGGTGATACAAGGAGCATTGTCATTTGTTTTGCCCTAATTCATTGCAATAAAAAATAAAGTGTCTATTTTAATTTTCTTAACACTGGTTGCTTTTTACGAAAATCATGATAGGTATCCATCCATTTTGAACAATTTTCTTCCTTAGTCAATTCGTTTAGTTGTGAAGAAGTGCTTACCCACGTTTAGGTAAAGTGTAAAATTTAAGCTTGGGCAGTATTTCCCGAGCCCGTTGGCCAAGTGGCCAGAGACCCTGGCTACAAAACCAAGGGTCGAGGGTTCGAATCCCGGGCAAATGTTTGTGTGATGAATATCGGCATTTGTACTCGAGTTGTGGATGTTTATATATGTATTTAAGTATGTCTATTTTTTCCCTAGCACCCATATTACAAACTTTAAGCTTTTTTGGGGCTAGGTATGGTTGGTCCAAGGGATTTACTTATCTAAAATTAAAAGAGAATAAATTTTTGAACGTACCATTTATTTAATGAAAACACCAATATATAACTACAGAATTCAGCAGCCAAGAAAAAACTTAATGGAAAATCTTTATCACAGAACTAAATGAAAACTTTATAATAAGCCCATTTAAGTCATTAAATACAAATATACATATCTAAAGCTGACACACACGTAACACAGTCGCAAATAGCGTAGAAGTATAACACGCATTCGGTAGGTAAACATACAAACTTAATGTAAAAAGTACGGTAATCTACCTAGAGAAGTTAAGTCCTTTCAGTGAATATAGTCCCATAGACGACGTGATGTGAAATATTTTAATTGCTAACCTTCACTATTTTATACACTCCTTAACTTTTTTTAAATTTATGGTAGGTTTTTGATATTATTATTGAATAACCCAGAAGAGATTTATAGATAAGTTCCTCGGACTAGAATGGTCTCTTCACTTTACCTATAGGTAAATAACCGTACAAAGTATGAACCATCCATCATAAGTCAGTTATGATAATTAATAATATTTAAACAAAAATGTTTCGCATTGTTGAATTTAATTTTCCAACGTCAAAAAAAAAAAAATTAATGTAATGTCACAGTTCTCATTGAAATGTAATTTACAATTAAGTAGGTACCATTGTGTGAATTTAAACTTATTATAACTAATAATATTATATTTTATATTTATATTAATTTCTATGAACATTTAATGTTATTCCAAAAAATTTACAATTTTTTTTTTATGCTTTTGAAAATTTATCAAAAATTAATATATACAGCGTGTTTAAACCCAATCGTTAAACTGCGACGTTATGTTATACTAATATAGAGATAGAGAGAGATAACTCAAATTTACAAAATAGCTTTTAAATATAATATTTTTTCATTAGAACAACAGCTAGATTCGACTTTGTCATTCTTACACCAGCTTACCTAATATTTGCTCTTTTATTTAACAAGGCAAAATTAACACATTACCACAGTAGTTTAAATTAAACGTAAAAAGACACACTCATATACTGTAATGACTTACTTCTTAACCACATCAGAAGACAACAAATGAATTTTTTTTATATTAATTTTATTTCCTTAAGAAATGTTTAATGCAACAGATGTCTGTTAATTTAACAACTAGTTTTGATGGACTCTGTTTCGTGCTTCATTAAATGGCACTTATAACAATAATAACAAACTTAAAATTAACGTCAAAGTTCTTCTCATTTTTAACATCATAATAGAAAGAAAGTCCGATGTTAATTCGCGTAAATGTGGTCTGAGAGATAGCATGAATTTTATAGGGTCGGTGATTTAAGCAAGCAGGAACGTCAACCTCTACCATTCGGTATAGGTACTAGTTCTAACACAGAATTGATAGACATGAAGATCTGGCTTACGTTTAGTAAAAACCAAATTACAAAATTAACACCGACACACACACATTTTACTCCACAATCAGTGTTTTTATCAGTTCTATGTTAAGGATTAAAGTAGACATAGTTTCCAGCTTGCATTAAACACCTACCCAAAATTAGTGCCAGCTCTCGTACTAATTTAACAGTTTCTGGGGTGTTATAATACCAACTCGCACAGGTTCAACTACGTTATTTGATATGTCAACTTAAGTACCAACAACATACTCGTATTATATACTACCTACTTAATTTAGTTAGCAACTTTACAAAGCTCTATAATTATTAATTATAATATTAAGGAACCTATAATGTCAAATTACATATTGTAGCGATAAATAGGTCCTCTAAAACGTAATTCTTTGAATCATTTTGGCACGATGACATGAAGATTGTAATAAATTTGAATTATGATTTAATTGGCGTAGCACCAATTACAACAACAGTTAATTTATAATTTTACAAAAATAACTCCTTTTTCAGAAAACACGTGAGTAAACAAAACAAAATACCTCATAAATGTCATAGTTTCTATAACTTAAGATAACACTTATTGTCAACCGCACCTTATAAATAATTATCAAGTATTTACCTAAATCTATTTTGAATGTTTGGTTGTATGTACCTTTGTAAGTAATGTTATTTAAAAAAAATCAAACAAAGTTCTTGGAAGTTCATTTTAACTTACAAAAGTGACTATTTTGAAAAATCAATAATAGCTAAAACGAGTTAACTAGAAGTAAGAATGTCGACTTACAATGACAGTAAAATGGCACAGTCTTACAAAATTTAACAAGTATGTAATTTTTATTAAATATTTTGAACACTTACAGCGAACCATAATTTGGTTAAAGGTACCTCTAACCAGCTGTCAAAAAAGAAACAAGAAGAAAACAATAAATTAAAGCAAAGTCACACTTAGAAAATAAATTCGGTTTTATGGACACATCGCATTGAGCACAGCAGATAAACGAAAAAATTAAAGTAATAATGCATTCGCAAAACAGCAAAATATATTTCATATGAGTAATAAATGATTACTGAAGTCCATCTGCAAGTCGAACAATGTGATATGCCATTCTTACCCGACAATCTCGAATCCAAGAGTGTCAAGCAAGCGTCAACGACGAGCCCCGCGCCTATGATTACAAAAGAACACTTATTTTATAATAAAGTCAAACAATAGAAAAACTTATATTAAACGAAATTCAGTCTCTATTTTTAATCTGGACAAGATAAATACTATGTTTATTGTAACGTACCTTAGATACAAACTAGAAATGCACATTGAGCCTGCAACAGCGAATTTAGATAACACAATACGGCATGTAGGAATGCGCTTCTCTAGGCAGGTTGAGGGCGCCGCGTGTGGGTCCTCATGTGCCTCGTGATCATGTCGCGGCGGCAGGCGGCGTACGGGCACGCCGGGCATCTGTAGGGCTTCTCCCCGGTGTGTGTTCGCTGGTGGGTCGCCAAGTGGTCAGATCGTGAGAACACTTGTCCACAAGCAGAGCACGAATATGGCTTTACGCCACTGTGCAGGCGAGCATGCCTTGTTAACATATCTGAACGGGCGAATTTCCGCTGGCAAATGTCGCATTCGTAGGCTCTTGACGATTCAGGCGTACGATTCCTATGTCGTGATGCTACGTGCTTTGCCAGGCGATCGTGAACAGTGAAGGTTTGCCCGCAGGTCGGACATACGAATGCAGGTTGTTGGGTCTCCTGAGGATGATGTGCCGGTTCAGATTTCACCGAGAGATCCAGAGGTAGGTCTTCCTCTGCCTTTGTCGGCTCATGATATGGAGGAGTAAGCATGAGCCAGGGTGAATGTGGGTAATGGTTGTTATTACTAAATTGTATAGCGAGTTTATCGAGTAGCTTCCTAAGTCGTCGCCTTTTGTCAAGATGTCGAGGACTTTGCGGTACCGATACTTCCGCCATGCTATCCACGCAGCTTCCGTGGCTGGTCTCCCCGTGTCCTTCCACTTTGATTTTCGGCTTCCAACCTGCAACAAAAGGAGTCTGAATTTAATTATCGTACATCAGCTTTCCATTTTTTACCGACTTCTTTTCAAGTAAAAAGAGGTAAGTGGTATCTTTTCCTACGCAATTTTTCATCACAACAATTCTGGCTAAAAGCCAGAATTGGTATTATTTAATGTACTTACATAAAAATGTTATCTATGCATAAGATTATCCAATAAATCCCATTGTGTACTACAACGAGAACTATTTATTTTAATTTAGTTAGCTTAATAAAATGTTAAATTATATTTTATTTATTACATCGAAAAAGCAGGTGGTAATATTTTTTGCATTATAGCTAAAAGCACATGTGTAAATATCGATAAATTCATTGCACCTTTGGCGCATCTGTCCTTTAACAATTATGGGCGAATCTTATCCTATGCTTGTGATTGGTAAATGGAGTTCAGTTCTGCACCAATGAGAGGAGTTCGCTACGATACAAAGGGATCCCCTAAAGTTTTGAGACCAGATATTACATGGGTACTTCTTTTGATAGTGGTTTTTTTTCTTATTTCTTGGCGTAGGAAAAAATCAGAGGCGTTACCTGGCTGGCATTGTAGTAACACGGCTTTTGTGGTTGAAAGCATTAATACTACTACTGCTGTTATATAAGTACCTTCATATACTTTAACTCAAGCTAAATTTTAATTATGAATTAAATTTGATAAATGAAAGAAGTTAAGTATTTTAAATGACACTACAACTCTATCTCTCTTTTTATTATGAAAAAAATATTGCATATTTTCTTTTCTCTGTTTTTACTTCATAGGATAAATAGCCTATTTCTTTTCACTCGTTGCCCGTTACGTTAGAATTGCTGTAACTGTCCTTGTACCTATTGAATAATAATAGGTATAGGTACTTAAAAAACAGTTCATACTGTTAAACTTCATCGAAACGGTATTAAAACTATTAAGCCTACAAACCCCAACACGGACCACAGTGTTACATTAAAATTAAAGTGCACGTATTCGTTCGATTCCTAGACAAACTTTTAGAACCTATGAACCTAGGTATTCATTCGCAATTTTAAGAAGCCGGGACGCATTCCTGTGGTAGTACCTTAGGTGTTCATTTTCAGCATCGGTTTTTACTAAAATTACGTATTTAATCACTAAAATCGACAGTAACAAATAAATTTAAACTCCCTTTCGTTACCTATTTATTGTCTCCTTCACCGTATATTTACTTAATTAATGACTTAACTAAGTACCTATATTCAAGCTTGACTTAATTGTTAGGTCTCATATTGCCGTTTCCCACAGGTAGGTAATTTGCACAGACATTTCAAAGAACACTTTAAAAATACACGTACGTACATATTTTATAATGTTCCGAATGTTGTTTCCTGGTACAAAAATAAGATGCATTTATCAATAGCTAATCACATCACAATCACAATGTTCTTCGTTTAGCTGTAGTACGAAAGGTTTTATCTACGGCATGTCTGAGAATTCTGAGATGCACTTAGTTTTAGCACGAGAACGGAGGTGCGTACAGTGAACGGTACGTAAGGTCGGCGGGTCGGGCGTGCGACCGTCGACCGGTCCCACCGCCCCCGCACCTTGCATGGAAACATTGGACATTCACACACGGGCCATCGCGTGGGCCACGACCAACGTGCGTCGCGTTGCGTTCGTCGCGGGCAACTAGCGAGCAGCGCCTGCCGACGCGCCGCCCGCGCCTCCAGCTCCGCACCTGCGCCCGCGCATGCAACTGCGCTCCCGCGAAAACTGCAATGTATTCTTGGCCATATGGACGCATGCAGCTATCTATACCATACTACGTATAAAGCCACACATTTTTGTTCAACTAGACCGTTTAACTTAATTACGTACGTATTCACATGTAGGATAAGTAGGTACGACAGATAAAAGTATCCAGAATCGTCGCGCAAGCATGATCATATTGTTGTAGCTGACGCAAGGGAAGTGTTCAAGAACTGTGTAACAAGAGGATTGAAATACGAATAGTCTCTGCCTACTTTTCTGATAAAAGGCGTTTCATTACATAAGAAAAGAAATGGAGACTTTTTATTTTCCTAATATGAACCTTATAAGAGTTTCTTCCTGAGAAACGTAAACCATAGCGTTCGAGATATCAGGCATTTGAAGGATTTGTAATAAATAAGTAGAAAACCCGTGCAGCTTAGAAGAGATTTTCAGCTAGACTACATTCTATGAGCTTTTCATGCAACCAAAGATACACTGGGAGAAAGGTCTGAGATTTATTTCCACAATTAGGTTTTAGAAATAGTTGGTAAATGTAATGGTTTAAAATTTATTTACAACATTTTTATTTTCCTTAAATATCATTTGAGAACGCTTGCATGAAATTGGATCCCTTAAGAAGATCGTCAATTATACATGATCGTAATATCAACTTAATAAATAATGTCGCGGCTTTGTTAACGTGTGCCCGAACTGTTAAACGTACATTTTATTTTCATAACAGTGTAGGCATAAGTACACTTCGATCATTGTTTCTATGTAAGCAAGACCATCGTCTCCATTAAATGAACCTTATTAAAGATACGTTTAAATTAACGCACGTTTTAAAATGTTTGTTACACTGGTAAAACTGGACGAAAAAAAGGACCGCTTTTTTCAAAACGGGCGATTTGTAAAAAATCCTATAGTTAACTGAAAAGTTGAGAAAAAGTTTTACTGCGTTTCGTTTGCAAAACAAAACTAGTCGTTTGTAACAGAAAACAATTGTAACTAGACGTTTAACGTATTTTTTTCCAAATAAATAAAGAGTTCCAGTCTAGCATTCACAATAAGCATCATCAACTGCCCACTGTGCATGCATCATAGGTGCAGAGACAGACCGAAACTTTGTAATATCTTGCCGGTTCAAATGTTCTAAGAAATCTTTATAAGCACAGTAAGAAGATTGTTTAAAAGAAGATAATCTACATCCTGCCCAATTTACGTTACATTGAGAAAGTAGCTTAGGTACTTTTACGTAAAAAAACGCGCGATAAATCAATAATAAGATGTAATGATACAAAAAATATTGTCACATCATAAATGTTGATTGTATGTATATATCCAGCAAAATTTTTTGTGAATGTATTAAACATAATTAATTAAACCCGACCCAGGAGTTGAACCCAACCACAAGACCAACAGCAAGATGCAACATTTTCTATATGCAATATGGGAGGGACCAAAATATATTGTTTAAGGAAATGTTACAACATAAATTTCATAATACAAGTCTCGTCTTTGTAAACCCGGTTATTGTATAAAAACAAATGATTCACAAAACAAAAACTACTGATTCATCAATTCAGTGTAGCATGGCTCGTATTAAAGAAGATCCCTACATGTGTTGTAAACTGATCGGAGTATCATGTTAGGTTAAGTTTCAAAACAAAACAAATCTTGCAAACTTCGCATTTGGGATTGGGCTTAATTAGTTGGTTCACACATTTATATATGACTGGGGAAATGTTGACGAATATTAGGTATGTGTACTTCTTCAGTAGATACTTAGTGATTTAGTGAGACACAATATGAAAATAATTATGAATAAATCGACCACCAACCTGGAAGACTTCAACTGGCAGACGGAAGACTACCAATTTGAGAATTAACAGAACCAAAATTTTAAATACCTATGTCCCTTTCTTCTTGACACAAACACACGGCTGTCTTATTTAGCAAATCACAAGCAAATGCAAAGTAAATAATGCAATCGTATCGAATATGCCGAAGTTGACGGTAACCTAAAATTAGATTTTCAAATGTACCCTAAATAGTTCTTTTACCTATAAGTATTGAAAAAACGTGTTGTTGATTCTTACTTACAAATAAATATCATAATAAAATTATCAAGTACATTTTGATGACATGTTCATTAGTAAAATTACCATATCAAAAAAATATAAATATAATTTTGTAATTACTTAAACTTAGCCTTTAATTACGCCGTCACTTATCGGCGCGAATTTTCGAAGTGCTTTTAAAGTTAGATTGATAAGTAGATATATTAAGAAAAAAAACTTTAAGAAACTTCCAGTACTAACTAGTTTAAAAAAAAAATAACAATTTGATGACTATTATCCAAAATATAACTTGGTTTTGTTTCACAATTTAATAAAACTTGTATACATTTACAATTACCTGCCAAATCCGTCGCCGTTGGAATGTTGTTATTCTGGGCATGTAGCAAATGACTCCAAATATTCATATTCATCTTTGATAATAACTAAACTAAAACAATAACAACACAACACAACTTTCGAACTAACAGTTTCAGTCCAGAAAACGTAACGCAAAAAAAAAAAAGATTGAAAGTGAGTTGTGTCCGACACGAGCTCGTCGCAACGAATGAGTCCCGTTAGACTAAATCAGTGCTAGGGTAGAAAAATAATAAGTATACGTCTTATTGTTGTGTAATGAGCATTGAAGGTTAACTCCGTAAGAAGGGTCCGAAGTGAGCGCGGCAGATGCAGGGGTCGCGTGGGAAACGGGGGCGGCTCGCGACTCGCGACGACCCCACACATCTGCCTCGTCTTGGCACCTTGGCGCGGAGTGTCCACTCCGTGCACCTCGCGTCTTTGGCGCCTCCGACGCCGCGGCACTCGGCTAACGGTCCGTGGGGGATGCTGCGATTCTATGGGGATGTTCCGTTTAGCTGTTTTGAACTGGGTCGCGCCGTGTTTTTATTGTTCCGTGCAGTATGGCTAGAGCCATACGATCCTTGTTTTTCTTCTTTAGGTATTTGTTTTCAAGATACATTAAAACAGTTTTCGCGGCATATGCTGTCAATATGCAAATAACGATGTATTGTTTTATTTCACTGAGGTTTTTTTTTACATAGCAATGCAACATTTTAAGATTTTATAATGTAAGGCCGTAAGGCTCCGGAAGAATTCAGAAAAGTGTGGAAATAAGCTCTTTCACTACTTTTACAAACTTTAATGTAAAAATTAACGCTCCTTCTATACAAAACGTTAATGGTTTGGGTAAGAAGTAGTAAAAAGAAGCCGCCTTATGTACAGTTACGATTTTTATGAACCGACGACATGTCCAAAAATTTGTACTTTAATTTTTAAAATGAGTGTTTTATTTATTTGTAGTATGTTTCTGTTATCAAAGTTATCTCATGTCAATATTAACCCAAAAATTACATGTGTAATTTTGGTTAACATGTGTACACCACAATAAAAAAAACATATAACAACGCATACCATTTTTGGTATACGTATCAATGCGTCGTAAATCGCAGAAAGTGTAAATCAATCTTTTATTTTTTTACTTATGATAGTTTTGATTTTGTAATAAAAAAAAAAACTATTTATGGTGTATTTCACTTCACTTACTAGTGTTGTTTAACTTTGGCAGTTGGTAGCTTGAGGTCAGGCCTTCGATTCCGGTACGTTATAAGAGCATCACCAGTTATGCATTTATGTGAAAGTCTTCATGTATGTAAATTTTTCAGTTCTTTCTATTCCTATTTTATTTTATTTTTTTATGACGGAGGCAGCAAGCGGTCTAGTCGGCATCACCCATGCGTTGTCAGCCTTTAAGACCCCCATACCCTCCCCAACTGATGAAGTCCTTAGAATATTACAGATGATAGCAAGTGCGTAACCAATGTTTTGATGTCCCTAGCGAGATGCGGACCTACAGGCAGGAGTCTCTAACCATATTAGTCCTCCGGACCAGTTATATCCTATTTCCTAGGTTATATCCCCAGATTTGAACACTTCAACGCTGAATAATGAGCACTAAAAATATAATTTAAAGGCGATGTCAAATGCAATGTGTGAGAGGGGGACGAGTCAACGTTGTGGGGGTTCGCCTATTTACCTATCTGTAGCTGTATCCAGTATACACCGGTTACGTCAAATACGCGTCATGTGGACCTGCATGAGACAAATGAACGTTTGACGTTTTAGGGATGTTAGTCAAACTAGTTGTTACTTGTTTACAACTGTTCGCAACTAGTACGTAGGTATGTCGTCGTCGTCGACGGACATTTGTTCTAGTTGTTGACAACTTTTGGCAGCTCGCATGTGGTCATTGACGCCGGTGCATTTCCTACTGCCCCTGTAAAGAGCTTGTATCCAACGCTATTTTTAGAACTCAAAATGTTTTCAAACAAATTGTTGAGCTTATCCTTTAATAGGAATGTACAAGGAAAATGAAAATGTACATACTCGTACTTGGGATGACAAAAGAAGCAACTAGGTAACTATAGCGTTATAATTCGAGAGTCCCAATTAAAGAAGATCGTTGTCCCGGAACTCTTCACATATGAGCTTGGTAAGACCGTCCCGGTCATTCTTGATTTATTGACCACGAACGGAAAAGATTCTTGGTTTTAATGACGATATTACGAATGGGTTTATAACTTAAAACAAAATGATTAAGATGGCGCAGTAATGGCAAGAATGACACTTTGGCGATTTAAAAATAAACAGACAAAATTTAACAAAAAAGCTTAAAATATTTTTACGTTTAAACCTATGTATATAAAGTAAGATATGTACTTCTCTGTAGTAAAAGAAAAGTTTTATGTATTTCACTAATAACTTTTGGTCTATTATTGTCCAGAGTAACGAGTTAGTTGACTAAATTTTTAACAAGAGTGATTTGTAATCATTCTTTGCAGAATGTAGTTTTTTTGAAAAGATTTTTATTTTTCACTTTTTTCTCATTTATCTCAATCTTGATTCCTTTGCAGCAGCTAATTATATAATTTATAAAGAGATCATTTTATTGTGGTGTGGTGTGAGCCATCTCCTCCACAATAGTCCAGTTAAGCTGTTGAGGGTCTTCTTCCGTTAAAAGCGACAGAATTTCCTAAAAAAATCTAAAAGTAAAATTGTATTGTGCGTGGCCATCACAATTAACAAAATTTCTAGAAGAATCCGTAATTTCAAAAGTATTTTTACTATAGCTGTTAATACATTATGTGCAGTATTTGCAGTAGTCTGCTCCCCCTCAAGAATCGCCCACTGTCTTGATAGTGATTTTCTCACGCTGCGGTAGGGGCGGCTGGCACCTGGCCTCGTGGTGTGGGTCCGACGCAACTTGGCTTTAACCCTCCTTGACGCTGTTGTACTTTGAAAAGTCAATACTGACGACTATTAATTTCGCAGCTTAACATTAATTATGTTTTTAGGGTTCCGTACCTCAAAAGGAAAAAACGGAACCCTTATAGGATTACTTTGTTGTCCGTCTGTCCGTCCGTCCGTCCGTCCGTCCGTCTGTCAAGACCTTTTTTCTCAGGAACGCGTGGAGGTATGAAGCTGAAATGTATATCAATTACTCAGGTCTGCTGTCCCTTGAAGCTGTGAAAAAATCAAACTTCTAAGCCAACGCAATCAAAAGATACAGCCGTTTATGCCGCAAATTTTCGACACTTGCAAGGGAATCAAAACCTACAGGGTGCTTCCCGTGAACTCAGAATCTTGAAATTTGGTATGAAGCAACGTCTTATAGCATAGATGAAGGAAAAATTACGAAAACCATAAATTTGTAGTTACATCACATAATTTTTTTTTTTAATAATTTTAAACCTACTACCCATTTCCTCATAAACGCGTAGAGGTATTAAATTGAAATTCATACCAAATACTCAGGTCTATAATACTGTTATGAATTTCATTTTGCAATAAAAATACCATAGTTATGACTCGATTGTCGTAATGAACGAACTTTGTAAACCTTGCAGGTTTGTACGGAACCCTCGGTGCGCGAGTCCGACTCGCACTTAGCCGGTTTTTTTAGTTCGGTTTTATTTTAATATTGTAAATAATTAACACTTGGCCCGACGCGCTTGCCGTGCGTCTTGATAGGAATTCATTATTTAATTATGTTATGAATTGGGAGTTTCCAGAAATTTTAAAGTGCGGAATTATTTTGACTTTAATTAATATACATATAAATATAATTAATAAATATATTTAAATTCAAACTGAAGAATAAGTTTATTTTTACATAATATTATATTTTGGTCTATGAGGTTACTTAACTTAAAATTTCGGTCAGTTCGAATTATATTTATGACTGGTATTTATGAATAGACTCTCACAAAATGTAAAAAGTAGGTGCTTAATATTATTGATTCAACCAGTTTTTAAATTGAAAAAGAATAAAATAATAAATATATAAATGTCTAGAAGAAATACAATTGGTGTTCCTGTTACATTGGAAATCATAATAATAATATGATCTTGTTCGAGCATTTTCCACGTAGCACTTAATCGCATTGAGTACCTTCCTACATCTTATTCTCCGACGCAGTTGGTAGTCCCCAAGATTGTGTCTATGTATATGTCTGAGTCTATTTTACTCCTACGACTTACAAACATGAAGAGGAAAATTCTTTGTCTAGTGAAAGAGCATACCTTTTTATTGTTACTTTATATTTATTAAAATTAAACATCTCTGGAAATTAATATATTGCACTGACGTTTTAAGGAGACTTCACTACATAGTATAAAACAAAGTCGCTTTCTCTGTCCCTATGTCCCTTTGTATGCTTAAATCTTTGAAACTACGCAACGGATTTTGATGCGGTTTTTTTTAATAGATAGAGTGATTCAAGAGGAAGGTTTTTATGCATAATGCATGCATATTATAGTAGAGAAACACCAATAAACTTAGTTGCACCCGTGCGAAGTCGGGGCGGGTCGCTAGTTTTGGTATAAAATCAAGTTAAAAGACCACATAGATCCTCAGTCCTCACCTATGACCACGACTGACGCAACAAATAAACAATAACACTTTGTACAAAGGTGCTGTTTTAATCATAATAGCTTAGTATAATCGTGGGAACAGATTTTAATATGTAACCCCGTTTGCGAAGCGAATTCCCTCCGCCTGCAAATCGAATAGGGGAGAGAGTTCTCACGTCTCACACCTGCCCGTTGCGCGAAGAAGGCGATCGTCGCCCGCGCAAGCACTTCACATGCTATCGTTAGATATGCTCTCGGCTTACTTCGACCAGCTCAGAAATTGGCATTAAAATTTTAAGCGTCGGTCGCTTCTTATCGCTGTAGCAGCATGTTGGAACGTACGTCATATGCAATGAAATAATGCGACAGTTTTCTTGTGTCCGGGCACTTAAAACGATTTAAATCAACGCACTGCACCACCCCAAAGAGCTGCAGTTTTAGACATTCGAATGCTGAAGGATTAGTAAAAATATTATTTCTCGGATACTCCACCACTGTGTTTTTGACTCACATTTTGAGAAGTAGAAGGGTTAAATAAATATTGCGACAAATGTAATATACTGACAACATAACCGTCTTATTCATTTAAAATCTATCTAATGTGCTACAATTTTTTGCTACAGAACCTGGTCTAAATAAATTTATTTTCTGAAATACATAATTCATTTCTGGTAAAACTGTTTTGTTTTCGTCTACTTGTTGAGCTTACTGTCCATCGCGGCGGGAGGGGCATATTATTGAATTGACCATTAGAGAGCGCTCTACGGGCGGCAGTGTCGTTTAAAGGAGGGCGCTTCTGAAAAGGTAAAGTAAGTACCTTGGAGTTTTTAATAGGTCAGCAACTAAAGATATTCAACACATAATAAAGTTTATGAAAAAAAACTGATTATTTCAGTTTAATTCAGAATAACTGATAGAAGTGAGTGCAGTTCATCAAGTTGTTCATTTAAACTGATTAACTGTAATAGGTACTTATTATAATCAGTCTTAACTAAATGAACAGCTTCATGAAGCTAATGTCCATGCTTATTGTGGATTCATCTGTATGAACTACTCAGTTCAACAGACAAACATACAAAGACAACAAAAAAAAAACTAATTCTGAGCTCTACCGCCGGAAAAGCTGTTGTACTGAGAAGTGTCGGCAAGAAACTCTACTGTTGCTCTCTCATACGCATAAGAATACCAGAATAATTTTATTTTGTTGAGTTAAATTACGTACGGAAACAAATGTGCCAAATAATTTCCGTATGATATATAGAACTGGAGTGATTAAACAAGTTACTCTTTCAAAATCGCCCCATAATGCTTTGCCTGATAATCGGGGGCTTAGGAGTAAAACTCGTATAGAGGGTTGGGGCGAGCACACGTGTTCGCACTGAATGGCCCTTTCTGCCGTATGACAAGAATATGATTACTCACATTTGCTATTTTTCTACCTCTTTATGCTTTGCTTTCACACCTTCGACTTTGTGCGTACAGCGTAAGAGGCAAATTAAATGTTTAAAAATAATAAATTGTACTCCGCGTAGGTATTATTATGCAAATATTTTTCCAGTGGATTAGCAAGTGGTCTGCGTGGATTTTGGTAACATAAAGTTGTCAATCGTTCACGGTATTTTTTACGAGCATAGTAGGTACTATTTGCCAAGTACAGACACCATCAGTAACAATTTTGTTTCACAAATAGATTTCGGGCCTTATAGTGCTTTCAACATCCGACAGCCCTCAGGATCTAATGACCAGTTACTTTTATTAGAAACATTGGATTATCGAGCAACTACAAAACAATAGAGCACACAACTTACGGAATGAAAAGAGGGGCTATGTTTAGACTTAGGATGGGTCGCGAGACTGTACGTACAATCCCTACAGTTAAGTTTGTGATTGTTTGGTAAAAATACTTAATGCAGACACGAGTAGTCAAGTACCTACAATACGCTGCCAATGGATCTATTAATTAAAGATTTTGTACTTTTTTGTGGATAATAATTTCTTTTCTATTTGTAATAATTTTAATGGTATAATATGTACCTAGGTTATTTACATTTAAGTGTCATTAAAAAGACCTATTTTCTGAAGTTAAATAATTTAATCTTATACATAATTTTAAAACGAACATTAATGATATATATGTGAGAGGTATGTTACGAGTGCAAAATACTTATATTATCTCGAAAAAAAAGGTATGTTATGAGTGCAAACAAAAGACTTATAGTATCTTGACAGTGCATCCACTTGATTCACTCTCATCATACCTGCCGATCTCGTCGGCCGTGTGAAGATGTAGTTTTTATTTTAATGGGTCCTAAAGACATACCTATTTGTATTTCTGATAAGAGTTGAACGCCTCCACATTACAAAGAGTTAACTGAAAAATATTGTGTATTTTCAAGTATCTTATTGAATGTTTGCATAAAACAATGCTTTCACTTTTTAATTTTTGCTTCTCATTCTGAGTTTCCGTCTGTACTCCGTTTCTAAATAGGCATTTAAATGCAACTCAGATGTCGACTTATATTTAACTACTTATCAGTCTATTTGATCTTAATATGTAGGCATACATAGTGGCATAGAATATTATAATGACACAATTGTTTATATTTTACATACGAAGTGGCTGTGAAATCTATGAAGAAGCAACTAAACTTGAAACCGTAAAGAAGCTTAGTGTAACTTATCAGTTTCCAATTGACGAGGAAGTCAGATACGAGTTTATACGATTTACGTCACGCGGTGATCGTGGGAACCACTCGTGAGTAAACATATTTGGTGGTCGGTGGACATTTAATGTTAACTTATCTTTATTATCGATTTCTAAAAAAATCTTGTTCCACACCGTTACCCCTGAACTTGCTTTGCGACTAAGGGCCCGCTAATTTTGAAATAAAAAGTATATTCTATAAGTACTTGTGAAAGATGTTCCGGGGTAAAATACCTATATGTATATTATTACTATTTTTATTATTTATACATGTTCTTTATACATCTTATGTCTTTATTAGAAAAAAAAATATATATCCGTCGAGTATGACACCTAAACACCTATGTCTCTCATTTCTCCATATCAGACCACAGTGCACCGGTATCTTTTATATACAAAAAGTGAGTCATTACGCTAATGCACACAAGGCAGCAAGCTTACATACACATTAAGTCTGTGTAGCTACTAAAAGTAAATAACCAAAACATAGGACCACGTATTGCTGAAATTTCAATTTCGACTACCCAGAAAATAATAAATCAATTTTAAACTACATTATATATTATGACTATTTTCTTTAAATATTGGTAATTTGAAAGATTTTTTCCCATTAATAAATCTCAGCAATAAGATTCGCCGCTGCTTCTTAGCCGAAACACTCCATCGACGTTTTTTGGCACAATGTTTGAAAAATTTTGCACTAGGTTATTGTTATCAAACTGTATGTTTTACCCTGAAAAGTTAAATAAATATATAAGATAGTATTTTTTTAAAATGGCGTAATTAATATATAATGTAATCTAAATCATGTTAGATTACCATTTGAATTTTCTTTTTCTCAGTTGGTAGAATTTAGTAATAAGAATCTTACAACATTATTGCTCGTCTGTTATGGTAAACAAGTTCAAACATAATTTTCCACTGCTAAATTATTTTAAAAGCTTACTCTACTTTGTCTATGACTTTCAAACGTCAAGTTGAAGTGATTTTCCAGCTGCGTCAGTGCGTCACTCAATATTTCCTCCTACTTGTCGTTGTTGGCCATCCCGAAGGTATTGATTTTCCAATCAAAATTTTACCTACAGTCGTCGAGGTATCATTGTTTACAGAGTGGGTTAAACTTGTTTTGCATTTAAGTTTTCCTTCCAGAAATCTATAATGTCTTCTAAACTGAATGAAGCTCAAGAGCACTGCCGGGCCGCTGAAAAGTTGTAAGTATTATGAGAAATAATTATTTATTTAAATTTAATAGTCCTAAACGTAGTAATTATATTGCCTTTGTGAATCCAAACAAATTGAAACAAATATTTTACCATGTCTCGTCCTCGTTTCTTAGGTTTAAGTGCCTTCTTTTGATGAAATAAACTGCATACTTTTATTTCTTGAATATCCCGTTCTCCGAATTATTTGAATAAGACAAGATTTTTTCTTCTCGTTTTCTACTTTTTTTCCCATTCTTGAATATCTTGATAACATGTGAATACTCTGTTGTTAAAATAGTAGAAAATTGGTAGGTAACTATTGATTGAAGTCTGAGTTGAATATTGAAACAAGCTACTGACTAAAATGGTATTTTGTCTCTTACAGCAATGAAATTAATGAATTAAAATATATCTATGTTACCTTAATAACTTCCTATTCCTTTACTGATATTTCGAGGGACAGCAATCCTTCAAAACAATAGAGAGATCAAATGAACAAGTAAACATTGTTTCTGAGACAAAGGGGAGTGATTACACTGCCAATTTCTCAATCAAATTGTGACTAAGTTATTGAAAAAGGAATATTTTTTTTGTTCAAACTGGGATTCAAAACTAGGTTCCCTGAGAGTCATACTCTAGTCTGACTTACTAGCTACTCCCAATTGAGGAAGTTCAATTAAATATTACGCTGATAAAATATTTTACAAATAAATTTTCTGGATAAACCAATCTAAACACATATAAGAATCATATTATATGCAAATGTTATACCATTAAATGATTGAGATAAATTGAATTTTATGATCTCTGTTACACATTGACTCTTGAGTTATAAATGTTCTGCTAACCCATTAAAATTCAAAGCAATGAACCAAACCATATTGCTCAAATTAGAAATTACAATTGGTTACTAATCTAACATCAGTCTCATGTCATAAATAAATCTAAATTGTTAAGTTGGTGAAATGGCTAGCAAATGTGCATTTACATTTACTTCCCCTGTGAGATTAATTAGTGGTGTCTTTAGACTCAGGTAAGATGTATTTTTCCGAATATGTCTTTATTATTTATAGTTAATAATGTAAGTTGTATTAATTGTAAATAAAAATACCATAAATACTAAAGTTCATGAAAAACAATGCAAGTATTTTTTATTGTTGTCCTTAAATTATATACTTACTCAAATATAAAAATAAATATTCTTTCAACAGTTTGAAAACTTCACTGCTTCGGTGGAAACCTGATTATGATTCGGCTGCAGATGAGTACAGCCAAGCAGGTATGTAATCATTAAAACTTGTTAATCTGTTTTTTTGTTAATAATAATAAGACATATCTAGCGAAGTGCAGTTCCGTGGTCACTCAGAGGGAAAGGCTAAATTAGCCTCCAAGAAGCTTGGCGTGCTCAATAGATCGAGGCAGTATTTCACTGCGGCCCATCGACTGCAACTTTATAAGGCACAGGTTCGGCCGCATATGGAATACTGTTCTCATTTATGGGCTGCTGTATACCAGCTTTTCCCTTTGGACCGCATCCAGCGTAGACCTATGCGCATTGTCGACTGCCAAGATATTTCAAAACGGCTTGATCCTCTGGCGCTGCGTAGGGATGTAGCCTCGCTCTGCATCCTATATCGCTTTGACTATGGGGAGTGCTCTGAGGAATTGTTCGGACTTATGCCTCCCACATCCTTTCGTCATCGTTCAACGCGACAACAGTTCCATCGACATCGCTTAGATGGCTGGCAATCCACCACTGTGCGTTTCTCCAGAAACTTCTTGCCACGCACAACCAAACTGTGGAATCAACTGTGGCCTGAGGTATTTCCGGACCGATACGACCTCCTCACCTTCAAGAAAAGAGCGTACACCCTTCTAAAAGGTTGGCAACGCATTTGTGACTCCTCTGGTGTTGCGAGTGTCCATGGGCGGCGTTGATTGCTTACCATCAGGCAATACGTCTGCTCGTTTGCTGCCCTATAATATAAAAAAAAAAAAAACAAGTCCCAAACCTTACAAAACTCCATATTATTAATAGGTTGTTGTAAGAAAGAAGTATTTATGTTATATCAATATGTACGTACATTGTACTTTCTTTTGTGTACAGAGTAGATTAAAACAGAGTTTTTGGTTGTGATTTTTCCTAGTTGTAGAGGATGGAAAGTTAAGGTTTTTTTCATTTCAGCCCAGTGTTATCGGATAGCTCGCGATCTGAATAAATCCAAGGAATGCCAAATTAAAGCATCGGAGTATTACCAGAAGAACCGGTCGTTTTTCCATGCCGCAAAGGCGTTGGAGACTGCTATAATTGTGACCAAAGAGATTGCGCCCCCAGATGAGGTAACTACTATTTAAATATCTGTGTTAGTCTTTAATATTTCCAGCCTTTTTCAGTTAATAATGGTGATGTTATGTGATTTGATGTTGTGGTAAAATACTCATTATGCCAGCTGAGGATCACTCCCTTTTTTTTATAGGGAGGCAAACAAACAAGCGTGTCGCCTGATGGTAAGTGATCACCGCTGCCCATGGACATCAACAACCGCACAAGGGTCTTAGATGCGTTGCCTGCCCTTAAGACTCCATACCCTCCCCAACTGATCTCTGGCGACCTAATTCACCAGCAGAAACATAGCACAACAGTTATGAAGTGCTACTTCACTGGCCTTCTGTAAGGATTTTCACTTGAATTAGTCGCTTGTCTGGGGAAGTATCCCCAGACGAGCGGCTAATTCGAGTGGAAATTCCACAAAGCTCTACCTCTCTGATGATTGGTGATTCTGATGGTATTTTTATTTACATAGATCTATTCCTTGGCGTGTGAAGCTTCGAGCCTGTATCAACAATACGGATCGGGTGACTCTGCAGCTAATGTTCTTGATAAAGCTGCTAAGATTCTGGAAGAGAACTCACCGGAGAAGGCTGTTAAGTTGTTCCAACAAGCGGCTGATGCGTCTGCGGTAAGTTAAGACTTGTGTTCTTTACTTGTTTAATTTATATCTGTACGTTATCACCAAGATTTGATAGCTTTGCTTTTGTCGGTGAAGCAATCCCCACTCTTTTCGGAACTCTGCGAGGACCATGTACACTATAATGCGACGACATTTTGACGTAAATTGTATTATGGACTATCGGCCCGGTACGTGCTTCGCTACGTGCGGTAAATGAAGAACCACTGGGCCGATTTTGTGCATAGTTCACATAAACCACCATTTTAAAAATGTCACAAATTTTTTTTTGTATTAGATTAGTAAAAGATAATATTAAAAATCATGCCGATGTTCCGTCGCGTATTTTCGGCCTTTTACGACTTTCAATGTCGAAAACCGAACAAGTGAAAGTCGGGGCGGGATATTTATCAAAATGTTTTGATTGCAGAGTGAAAGCAGTCAGCATCAGGGAGCTGAGTACATTAGCAAGTCATCGAGGATACTTGTTCGCTTGAAAATGTGAGTCAAGTTATAGGAATTTAGGTCATAGTAGTTAGTTCTGTAAATAGATGCGATACATCAGATTACAAAATACTTCATTGTCATCATAATACAAATATGTCGTCGCGGTTTACTGATCTCATACTAACTTTAGTTCGCATCATTCTAGCGTTTATCCCAGTAGCTCCATTGTGAACCCCAGGGTTGGTGGCCTGATTCTGGTTGGACCAGCCTGGTTATTTTAATTTTAATAGCGTGCGCAAACGTACGCAGTACTTTGTGGATCAAGAAAAGTACTTACCTCCAATGGCAAAGATGATTGATTAGGCTTCTTACAAAGGAAATATTGTTTCCTAAAAAATTTTGCTTTCATTTGTTTACGTGTTTAAATCAAAGGAAGGGAAATAAGACTTTCTTGTCTTTGTTTAACGTTTTGTACTTAAGTACTATTGTTGCTTGTTATGAATATAGTTTTGTATGTACATAGTACATTCGGATTTACTAGACCATACACGAAGTATCTAAGTCTAGAATATGCATCAAGGCAAGTAAACCGGAACTTCAGAAGAAGGCGCAGTTACCAACAAAAATAGGTACATGTAGTCATGCCCTTGTGTCGTTTAGGGCTTTTTTTTTTGAGGGGAATGCTTTGACGCACTATGTCGCCGCGGGCTAGCTAAGCCCGCGATGTGTGGGGCTCACAAAATAAGCGCCCACTACCCACTAAACCCCTCCAGTTCCCCCTTTTGCTCGCATCAGGACGGGTCGCTGCCAGCCGCCAAGTGGGCGGCTTATGTTCGACCCGTCCTTCGAGCGCCCCGACCTGATGCGGTAGGCCGGGGCTGGCGCCTCCGGCCTACCGCATCAGGTATTTTAAATGCAACTTATTTAACAAACAAATGTGATTGTTTAGGTTTGATCAGGCCGTTGACAGTCTGCGTCGGGAGATCGGTTTCCATCAGGAAGCGAACAACACTGGTGCCATTGGCCGGCTGACCGTTGCCATAGTTCTGGTGCAGCTCGCTAGGGGTGACCCTGTGGCCGCTGAAAAGGCTTATAAGGTGAGTTTCAACTAGTTTTTTTATAGTTTATGTGTTTAAGTACCTGGAAATAAAGCGTACATAGTGTTGTAACTCGTGAAGAAACTACATATGTTGTTGTAACGTCTGAAGTTCACACGCAACCGTTGACGAATACATTAAAATTAATGATTGGCTTTTGGTATGGCCAATAACAAATATAAATTGATCTTACGTCGTGAATAGTAGCTTAAGTGGTTATCATCACCATCATTATTATCATAAGCATCATAAAAAGGTCGGGACGGTGGTTTATATCTGCAGTAACAATCAATGAGGGTTTTCGCAAATGAAAAAATCCGCTAGACGGCAGTAGGTTAGGCGTACGGTCTAACTGCTAAGTGATTGGTGAATTTTGACATGTCATTGACAGGTATGACAAAATTCACCAATGACATAGCAGTTAGACCTCTTCCTTGAGTCGTATTTCTCATTACTGAGGGTCGTGATCATTATATGAAAAGAAACACTCAACAACTCTCTTGCCAATTTTTAATGGAGTGGTTTGGCATTGCCTTCTCTATTTCACACACTTTCTCGTAGTGTGCAGGCTTCCTCACGATGTTTTCCATCACCGTTCATTTGGTATGATATTACGCAAATATTTTATTTTTTTAAATCCTGAACCGCCGACCTCACGCTACCTAGGCTACCGAGCTGATAGTGAATTACGCCTACGTATTGCCATCTAGCGGATTTTTCAATCCCAAACATCCTCATTCAAATGTCTTTCTTTTTCCTTATTTCCTGCTAGGAATTTCAAATGTTTTTTTTTCCTGTCTTACTAGGAGTGGGGCAACAACTGCGAGGCTCCAGAGATGTCCACTCTCGAGCAGCTGTTGCAGGCCTACGACGAAGAGGACCGCGATGGAGCACGACGGGCGCTAGCGTCCCCCTTCATACGTTCCATGGACGTGGAGTACGCTCGGCTCGCGGCCGCCATACCGCTGCCAGAGGGAATCGAACCCGCACCCAGTGCTGGAGTGCGCGAGAACGCTGCGCCGTCATATGTGAGCGCCAGCGTGTCTACTGCTGGGGTAAGTATAATGGAACTTCCACTCGAATGAGGCACTCCATCGGGGAGGGGGGGAGTAACTCCACCTGAGTCGACAGTGAAGAAGCACTTTTAACAGGCAACGCAGCTGCGACCCTTTTGAAGTTGTTGACCATCGGGCGCACCGACAGCCCGTTTGCAATCCCATTAATTAAAAAAAACTAAGCCTCAAAGATAAGTAATTCTGTAAAATAAATCTGGCGGTAAAACTGCGCGTTAGGCTACTTATGTTTTGTTCCGGACGACGCCCCTGTTCCAGACGACGCCCTCTAAAAACTATTGAATTATATAACTTATAGCGATAATATAGAATAAGACTTATAGTAAATAAAGATAAGCATAAGCATTAAATATAAGAAATAGTTAAGATAATTATGTAACATGTAAATAGTAAATAGACAAAGTTGTAATGTATAATACATAGAGAGTTAATAGATACATATGTAATTCCAATTAGAGTCTAATTAGAATATAGTTTTAAATAGAAAATAAGATAAATTATTGTAAAATGATAAATAAACTATTTGAAATAAAGGTCTTTCAAAGAGAGAGAAAGCGAGGAGGAAAAAGGAGAGCGATAGGAAAAATAGGCAAAATAGGCGAATAAATGCTCAACAAACAGGCCGCTAGTTGCGGACCCATAGCGATAGGATAAATATGAGCGCAAAACTAGTTAGACAACCACTACTGATCCAGCCACATTAGAAGCAAGAAGCTCTCACTCTCTCTCTCTGAAGATCGACATCAACAACAACAAAAAGTCTTTTATTCAAGATCATCTCAAGCGTTAAAGCCGGCAAATAGTTACAAGCGGGTCTGGCAATCCAGCGAATAGGTGCATCTCGCACATTGTGGTCCTTCGAAACGAATCACCAGGCCCGCATCATGCCGGTCACCCGCTCGAGAGGAACACCAGCCTCCATTCCCAGAGAAGAAAGAAGAGACGACACAACGGGCGGCGCACCGGGCTCGCCGAACAACACAGCGGGCGGCGCAGCGGAAGGCGCTCCAGGCGGCGATCCGGGCGGCGCTCCGGGCGGCGCTCCGGGCGGCACAGCGGGCGACGCACCGGGCAGCGCTCCAGGCAGAGCATCAGGCGGCTCATCGGGCGACACATCGGGCAACACGTCGGAATACACGGCGAGCACAGCGGCTACGGACACGTCGGCCACATCGACAACGCTGACGGCATCAACGGCGCGGACGAGGGAGCCCACGGAGACGCCGGCGTCACCGGCGGGAGAGGAACCCCTGCGGCAAGTGCGGGGGGGCCTCGCACATCCGGATAAAACCATAAAGGTAAGACGGGCAAACGAAGACCGCCCGCCACGTGCAACCACCTCGAAGGCTTCCACGACAACGTCACGACGCACCGCCAAACTACTAAAGGCGAAAGAAGAGCTGCTGCGATTGAAAATCGAACTCGCAGCCACACGCGTGGCGAACATCGAACAAGAATCCGACACGGAAGAGGAGCTCGACCCGGCGGAGGAAAGGGAACAAAATTTAAAGGTAGGAAAGTGGCTTGACAATAACCCTCCACCACTAGCGATAGCAAACGAGCCCCATAATGCGCCCGAGCCGCCACCACCGCCGCCCAAGGAGTTGGAATCAGGAAAGTGTCACGCGGCATCGATAGATTTAAGTGAATTAGCAGCCGCGATAGCGCAAGCGGCTCGCGCCGGCCAAACGAGACACACAGTGGACCTACCCATCTTCACGGGAGCGCACCAGGAGTGGCTTTCCTTTAAGGCCACCTACATAGAATCGAAGAGCGGCTACACCGCTCAAGAAAACCTGGCGCGCCTCAGGAGAAGCCTCAAAGGTAAGGCGAGAGAAGCAGTGGAAAGTTTACTTATATACGGTTCAAGTGCAGACGAGGTCATGAAGACACTAGAATCAAGGTTTGGCCGGCCGGACGCGATAGCCATAGCTGAAACAGAGAAAATAAGAAGCCTGCCACGCCTCACAGACGCGCCACGAGAATTGTGCGTATTTGCGAGCCGCATAACAAACGCGGTCTCGATATTAGGCGCAATAGGTAAGCAACAGTACTTATACAACCCGGAGATAACTAAGTTATCAATAGAGAAGTTGACACCTACGCTTCGGTATCGATGGTACGACTTCGCTGCAGCACAAACAATAGAAGAACCGGAGATCGCAAGGCTGGCCAGATTTTTAAATAGAGAAGCGGAACTGTGCAGCCCCTATGCTCAACCGGAACAAGTGACGGAAGCCGTCCCATATAGAAAAACACAGAAGGCTTTCATCACACAGGAAACAGTGCGGCGCGAAGAGAGATCAGCGAAGCAGAACCAACATAGAGTGAACAACTGTCCGGTATGTAATAAGGAACATAGTATAGTGAAGTGCGAAGAATTTGAAAAGGCGGAGGTGGCGGCAAGGTGGGACATGGCGAAGGAAAAGAGACTATGTTTTCGCTGCCTACGATATAGAAATAGAACGCACAGCTGTAAAGGTAACAAGTGCAATATAGACGAGTGCATTAAAATGCATCACCCTCTGTTACATCACAAGATAGAACAGAAAAGTGAAATAGTGAGCTCCACTTGGACCGAGAGAGGAACACAGGCGTTCCTAAAGATAGTACCGGTCAAAATCATCGGTCCCAAGAGGAAAATAGACACCTACGCGTTATTAGACGACGGATCGACGGTCACACTCATAGATGAAGACCTGGCGCAGCGAGCAGGCCTACGGGGGCCGAGGGAGCCCATACGTATAGAAGCCATCGGGGAGACCAACGTGGACACCTCCAATTCGAGAAGGCTCTCTTTCCTCGTCGGCAACACCGGTAAGCAACATAGAATAGTGGCTCGCTCGATCAAGGGACTAAAACTGTCACCACAAACAGTCAGGAACGAGGACATAGTGGGGTGCCGACATCTGGAAGATATCGCCGGGACAATCAAGTACAGTGGAGCGCGACCACAACTGCTCATAGGCCAGGACAACTGGCACCTGCTGCTGGCTGAAGATAGAAGAATAGGTAACAAACAACAGCCGATAGCATCACTTACCGCCCTGGGATGGGTACTACATGGAGCCTGCGCACGCACCACGGGACATCGAGTGCATTTTATCTGCGATAATAAGGAAGAACGGGAACACCTGGATGTCGAACTCAAGAACTTCTTCTCATTAGAGGCCCTCACTATAGTACCTAAACAACCCCGCAACGACCCGGAGGTAAAAGCATTAAAGTTACTAGAAGAAAAAACGACCAAACTAGAAGATGGGCGTTTTCAATGCAGCCTGCTGTGGAAAAGTGAAGATATTAAGATGCCTAATAACCGTGAGTACGCGCTCAGAAGATTGGAGTCCACCGAACGAAAAATAGACAAGGACCCGAAGTTGAAGAGCCGAGTGATAGAAGAAATGAATAAATTAATTGAAAAGGGATACGCCGAACCTGCACCATCACAAAGTAAGGTAAATAAAACTTGGTACTTACCGTGCTTTCCAGTATTCAACCCGGAAAAACCGAACAAACTACGGATGGTGCACGACGCGGCGGCCACCCATCAAGGAATGTCACTCAACAGCGCTCTCCTCACGGGACCCGACCTGCTCCAGTCCCTTCCCGGCGTACTGATGAGAATGCGGCAACATAAGATAGCGGTCTCGGCAGACATAGCTGAAATGTTCCTCCAGGTAAAGATAGCCCCAGAAGATAGAGATGCCATACGCTACCTCTGGCGAGACGAAGAGAGATCAGCACCGCCAAAGGAATACAGGATGACGTCACTCATCTTTGGCGCGACGTCCTCACCCGCCACAGCGATATATGTGAAGAATAGAAATGCTAAAGACCACCAGGAACAATACCCAGCCGCCGCCACCGCAATAGAAAGGAACCACTACGTCGACGATTACATTCAAAGTTTCGAAAGTGAGGAAACGGCTATCGAAACAGCGAAACAGGTACGTGAGGTTCACAACAAGGCGCACTTCCAACTACGCAAGTGGGCATCCAACTCAATGAAAGTCCTGACGGAGTTACAAGAAAACATAGAAGAAAAGGAACTCTCCATCGGACCAGATACAGCTGAAAAGGTACTCGGCATGATATGGCAGACATCTACAGACTCCTTGAAATATAACCTAGGTCTAACTAGGCTACCTAATGACATACTACAGCGCACGCCGACTAAACGACAGGCCCTGCGTATAATAATGTCGCTTTATGATCCATTAGGACTCGTTTCACCTGTAACATCTAAAGCGAAACAAATCCTACAAGAAATATGGAAAAGGAGCACCGACTGGGACGCCGAGCTGGAGGAGGACCTGGCCGAGCAGTGGACGACTTGGACTGCGCACCTGCAAGCGTTGAAAAACATATCGATTCCACGTAGCTACTCATACTACAGTCAAGGCAAGAATTTACAATTACATATATTTGTCGACGCTAGCGAGACGGCTTACACTGCGGCGCTGTATTGGCGAGTCGAAGATGACGAGGGACATCCCCACGTCTCCCTGGTGCTGGCTAAAACCAGAGTGGCACCGTTGAAGACCACTTCAATACCGCGACTAGAATTACAGGCGGCGGTGATGGGCAGCAGGATGGCGAGCAGCGTGATAGAAGAACACGACAGGAAGCCCGAGTCTAGAATATTCTGGACTGACAGCAGGACGGTCTTGACATGGCTAAGGACCGGGGCGCGCTCGTACAAACCATTCGTCGCACATAGAATCGCCGAGTTGGAAGAGAACACGAAGATAGAAGAATGGCGCTGGGTACCAACCAAGCTGAACGTAGCCGACGACGGGACCAGGGAGGTTCCTAAGGATTTTAATAGTACACATAGATGGTTCACAGGTCCGCCGTTCCTGAGCGAGGTCCCAGCATTGTGGCCGAGAGAGACCACGAAGTCTGCTCAACCCACCGGCGAAGAGAGAACGTTGAAAATAGAAAACAAGAAACCGTCAGTGATGGCGGCCATTCCCGACTTCAACCGTTTCTCCAGCTGGGAAAGGTACATCCGGTCGACCGCTCGAGTTCTACAATTTATAGATGAATGTAAGTACAAAATAGTAAAAACTACATACGCCAGGACCCGAGCGAACAAAAAAACCGACCCGACCTGGGGTAAGCGCGAACATACTAAAAAGGAACCCGCACGCGTCAAGAAGGAAGAGAAGATAGACAAGTACAAGAAAGTATCAACCGAGCTGCTCCTCCGGGCCGAAGACATCGTCATCAGAGCAATACAAGAAGACAGCTTCGCAGGAGAGGTACATGATCTCTCTAACAATAGACGCGTCGGCAGTAGCAGCAAACTAAGAAAAATTGCTGTAGAATTAATTAATGGAATCATTGTAGTCAAATCCAGAATAGCGGCGGCAACGGGCGTCCCGGAGGAAACGAAGCGCCCACCCATCATCGACGGGAGACATCACGTCGCGCGGCTGTACATCGAGCACATCCATCGCGCATATCATCACCAAGGCGTGGAGGCGACGATAAATCATTGTCGCCAACGCTACCACGTCCTGGGGCTTCGCACCACAGCGCGCAGCATCATCCACCGGTGTACATCGTGTCGAAGAAGAAGATGGGCGCCTCCGGAGCCACCGACGGGTGACCACCCGGCCAGTCGGTTAGCTCATCACCACAGACCTTTCTCTTGTACAGGCCTAGACTACTTCGGGCCATTTCAAGTCGTCGTGGGGAGAGCAACAAAGAAGGTCTACGGGGCCCTGTTCACCTGCCTGACAACGCGGGCAATACACCTGGAGATAGCGGGGTCACTCACTACCGACTCCGCTATCATGGCGCTACGAAGATTCATCGCTCGTCGCGGTTGTCCTGACACCATCTGGTCAGACAACGGCACCAATCTGCACGGCGCGGCGAAGGAACTCAGACAAACAATAGACAACGCTACAGAACTCGAGGCGTCGAAGAAGAGGATCCGGTGGCGCTTCATCCCTCCCGGCGCTCCGTTCATGGGCGGAGCCTGGGAACGAATGGTGAAGGCGGTGAAGACAGCACTAGCAGCCGTGATGGACAACCGAGCAACGACGGAGGAGGTCCTCTCTACCCTCTTCGCGGAGGTGGAGATGACCGTCAACAGCCGACCACTCACCCACGTGTCGGTCGACCCCGAGGACCCCGTCGCGCTGACGCCCAATCACTTCCTACTGTTGGGCCCAGCGCACGCGCCATCAATGGGCGAGTCATCACCGAGCGATCTCCACGGCAGAAGTCACTGGCGGAAGGCACAACAACTGGCTGACATGTACTGGGCGCGATGGCTGAAGGAGTACCTACCCGAACTTCAGAACCGGCGGGAGCCCCGTGGACGAGGGCTCTCACTGCAGCTGGGCGACATCGTGCTGGTGGCAGACAACACCCTGCCACGCAACACCTGGCCCCTGGGGAAGATAGTCGCAGTGTACCCGGGGCCCGACAACATCGTGCGCACGGCCGACGTCAAAACCAAGGGAGGAACACTACGGCGGCCAGTCAAGAAGCTGGTGATCCTGCAGCAGGCGGAGACAACGGTCGTCCTTCACCCAGAAGATACGTCGAGACACCGGCATCACGACGTACGGCGGGAGAATGTTCCGGACGACGCCCCTGTTCCAGACGACGCCCTCTAAAAACTATTGAATTATATAACTTATAGCGATAATATAGAATAAGACTTATAGTAAATAAAGATAAGCATAAGCATTAAATATAAGAAATAGTTAAGATAATTATGTAACATGTAAATAGTAAATAGACAAAGTTGTAATGTATAATACATAGAGAGTTAATAGATACATATGTAATTCCAATTAGAGTCTAATTAGAATATAGTTTTAAATAGAAAATAAGATAAATTATTGTAAAATGATAAATAAACTATTTGAAATAAAGGTCTTTCAAAGAGAGAGAAAGCGAGGAGGAAAAAGGAGAGCGATAGGAAAAATAGGCAAAATAGGCGAATAAATGCTCAACAAACAGGCCGCTAGTTGCGGACCCATAGCGATAGGATAAATATGAGCGCAAAACTAGTTAGACAACCACTACTGATCCAGCCACATTAGAAGCAAGAAGCTCTCACTCTCTCTCTCTGAAGATCGACATCAACAACAACAAAAAGTCTTTTATTCAAGATCATCTCAAGCGTTAAAGCCGGCAAATAGTTACAAGCGGGTCTGGCAATCCAGCGAATAGGTGCATCTCGCACATGTTTATTTAGTGGGATGGGGTACGCGGGCGCCGAGAAAGGCTACACTATTGGTTCATCAATCGATCTTGCATTAATCTCTGCGTAATAACAGCACGCAATAACTAACGATTTTTGTTTTTTCCAGCATTATGAAGACGAATCGCCGTACGAGCCAGTCTCTTACGAGAAGAAGACCGATGATGAAGATGGCGACGGCTTGTGTTAAGCCAATTACCTAAACGATATTCTTAAAGAATCGGATAACCTGCGACGTGCACAATCAAAATGTGTAAAAAAGAGATGGTTGACAATTATTTTGGAGCTTTGTAAATGTTGAATAGGTAAATTAAGAATATTAATGTAATTATAGAGTCGTCAACCTAATGTTTATTAATTGTAGTAGTTGTAAATCGCTGTTAGTAAATTTGTGCCACTCTTTTATCTCGGACACATTTTTAGATGATGATAATAAACTTAGTACTTTACTATAGCTTCGCTTCAGATACGCTTGGTGACGTCCTTGAACTTGAAACTAATTTAAAAATCGGCTTCGCATTTATAATAGGTAAGCTCAACATCGGTCTTACTATTCTAACTATAAGATCTCAGACTTAATAGTTTTAATTTGTTAGTCCATTCACTTTTCGTCATCTTTTCGTATTGTTTACATAATTATTATGTATTTATAAGGATTTATTGTATGTATTTTTTGACGTAAGCGACAGAAGGTTGCTGCGCTTGTATTCCAAAAGCAATAATGATATGATGAGAACTAATTTTCTTATAATGTAAGGTGGAAGCGATCTGTGATGTTCATGTTGTTGAAAGTGTGTAAAAGTTCAGTCTCAAATTTCCACGAGAAGACTAAAATGTTATGACAGTTGTAACCTACAACATGAACCTAGTCGTTAAGGGAGAGTTATTATTATCTTAATTTAAGTTACATACATTGTATGATTATTTATTAAATTTGAGCCTATACTGTCCCACTGCAGGGCAAAGGCCTTATTTTTTTGTTTTGAAATAAGCACAGTATGTGCCGTGTAATGTCGGTCTAGAATGTTCATTATTGGCGTCGCCGTAAGGAGCGATTAAGGGCTTATCCAGGGGTATTGGCAGCAGCGTTCTGCTGTGTTTTATCGTTCAACGTAAGGCCTACGTTCCGAAGAGTATATTAGCTCCACTGTACGTGACGGCAATCAAAAGAGGAGCCCTAATCGCCAGATCACAGATTCGGCACTAATATGATTTTGGGAGTTGCTCTGCGATTGTGTAAAATGGCGTAAAACATTGAGTGCCACTAGACGAAATAAAATATTTGGTGCCAATAAGTGAATTAGCAGATGATGATGATGAGCGATGGTGGCCTCGTGGTAAGAACCGCGCCTCACGTACGTGAGGTCCGTGGTTCGAATCCGGGCCCACACCTCTGGATTTTTCGAAAATCTATGTGTGGATTTCTGCTATTAGCTCGGAGGTGAGGGAAAATATCGTGAGGAAACCTGCACATTCAGATAGTTTCTGACAGTTCAGTTAGATCTGAATGTGTAACCATGATTCAAGCTGTCTGGTTCCCCTCTAAGGGTTACGAAGGTCTGATGGCAGTCACTTCACTGTAATAACCAGACTCTCCAAAGCGGACCCCGCACAGAAACGGGATAAACGCTAGGAGGATGAAGATGTGTGTATGATTGGAGCGCACCAAGCCCTAAAACCTCTGGCTTGACTTTGGCCACAGGAGCGAAAACGGTGCCTAAGGACGATAGGGAATATTGTGACAAATGCGTTTAAATGCATCGGGTGTGTAGTGGTTATAGCGACGAAATTTAAAACATCGGAGGTTGTGGGTTAAAATCCTGCGTTCAGTCCAGTTTGGTTAGGACATTGTAGGGTTGAATAACCAGATTAAGTTTATAAGAATGATGATTACGTCCTTCGGAAGGCACAACTTGGCTGGTTTTCCTCATAAGAAGAAAACTTGACTATGCGGGAACTTGAAGTTTTGGAAACTAAACTTTCTGGGGACTTCATATTTTTTGAACTTAATATTTTGTTAATTTGACATTCTTAGGCCCGTTCACAGGTAGCGGGATGAAAAGATATACCGAAATATGATAGCTCTATTTTTGTGTTAAATAAGCTTTTTAAAATTGCTATTTTCTTAAGACTTAAAAAAGTGAAAACTGTTTTTGCTCTGTTATGATACACTGTCATAGTTTAACCTGCAAGTTGTTAATTTACAGCTTTATATAAAAGTATATTTTAAGATTTGCACCTATTAAATGTTGACATTTAAAATAGTATATTTTGGTTATAAATGTTGCTTTTAGGGATATTACAATAAATGTTTTATCATTATGCAGATATTAGCCTGTTATTAATTACATAATGTTGCGTTGACCTTATCTAATACTAAAACAAGTAAAATGATGAATTACTAGCCTGTTAGCTTACTAGATCAGGCATTCAAATTATACTAGATAAATGAATTGTTCAATTTGTATAAATATAGTAGTTATGTATAGATCAGAAATCTTGAAGCTAGATTTAGAGTTGATATTTAAAGTGGCCATAAACGCATGTAAATATCAACTCTATACAATATATAAGATAAATTGTAATTATTTTTAATCATGATGTAATATTATTTGGCTTTACCCTTGCAAGATAGCGACCGGTGGAAGTCTCGCGTTTCGGAGGCCAAGACACACTTTGGGTCGTTGAGCCATAATAGTTAGTTAGTTAGTTTTTACCCTTGCAACTTCCTAGATTTGACACCTTGATGTAATAGCAAACTTCCAAGATGAACTATAACATCAGTGTTCACATGGCTATCATTTTAGGACTGATTTCGCCAATTTCTGACAGATTTTTTAACGGATTGCTAAGCTCGGTTGGCATGCCGTTAAGTCAAACTATGCATATCAAATTCATCAGAAAAGTACTAAACTAAAACTTAGGTGTTTGAATTAGTCGATGATACATCTATTCGGACTATTATCAATAACAGTATAAATAGTAATAGAAATAACAAGCAGTTTTCAATACAAAATTAAACTTGTACGGTGAAATCAGATCCTAAAATATTCTTCAAATCTTTTGTCGAAATTGAGACTGAAAAGAGACAAAACTTGGAAAGACTTCAAATTGTAACAATAATTTATTAATCCAAACATAATAATGTTATCTATGTTGGTGTGAGGTTCAAGGGCCTTATAAGAAATAAACGTGAGATTATGCAATTAACCGAAGTTTAATTTGTGGTTATCCCTAATAGGTAGTTGTAAATGAATAGATATTTAGTACAGAAACCTGATTTTACTCGTTCCAACTCACTTTGGAAATCTATAATATAAAAATGGATCGCAAAATGTGTGTTGGTAAGTGCATAAATCAACAACGCCTGGACCAATTTGGCCAATTCGTTTTTTTAAATGTTCATTGAAGTCCAAGGATGGTTCTAACGGCGAGAAAAAAACGAATAATTGCCGGGAAAACTCTACAAACAGCCCTGCCAGATAACATTTTTTTTTTGACAGGACGAAGTCTGTCGGTAAGCTAGTACTTAATAAAATAAAATATCGAATTAAATAAATAAAGTAAAATAAACAATGTAAGTGGGTAAACTAATATTTATTGCTAAGTATCATGCTCTCGAAACATTTCTGAAAATATATTTCACCATATTCCAGCTTATCACTAATTAAATTGGCTATATTATTTCACTTTTAAATATATCAGACCTACTTTTTAACAATTAATACAAAAAGTACTTATGCTAGTATTACAATGTATAAGCCTAAGAGATCTATCTGTACAGAAGGAAGTATTTTCATTTCATTTTTATATTGCCTTCATACATAATAAGGTCTGACCAGCTCATGGACATCATGAGCTATTTTTTAAAATAAGTGGCTACAAATTAAAATACACACATGATAAAAACATTAAGGGCATCTTATAGAATTTATTTACATTTTCTGTCTATAAAATACTTTCTTATCAAATTCAAATTAATGTTGAGTGCTGAATTTTAGAGTTGTATTACCAGTAATCTAAATTCTTTCCATAATCAGAATGACCACAAGCAATTTTTAATTTTAATAATCTTTTGGTAGGAAAACATACAACAACTTTCAATAACCATTTTATTAAATTGTCAATTAGGTTACTACTTTTCACTAGACAGCCAATATAACATTATTTAACTTACTATATTTTTTTTTCTTTATAACCATTTGTTTATTTAATTAACACAACGTAACTCACATCTTGTATTTATTGCTACTAGAATCTTCACATGAACCTATATACTTTTTGAGGAGCCGTCATTAGTTTCAACTCATTTTAAGGCAACAGATAGTTTGTAGCTATATATGTTTAAAAACAATTCATAAACCAGTCATGCCAAGAAACAATTTAACTTATTTTCAGTGCAGTTTAATTTACTAAAATGCTGATAAGTCTTTAAAAGTAAATATTTCTACATCCGCAATTTTCTAATTATGATGCTTGGCATTAGTAAAATAATATTGTTAACTTTGATATTGTTGATTCTTTATACCCTAGCCATAACATGACAATACATTACATTATGTTATGGATTTAAAATTAAATCAACATGACTTTGAAACTAGCTTCATCGATTTAAAAACAAAATTCCACCGACATACTACAAAAGTACTCCTTTGACCAGGATCCAAATTCGAAGACTAGCAATTATACCACATAATTGATTGGAAAGAACTCAATGTCTCCTCTTGTTGCGGTGGCTACCGTGTTGATCAGCAATTCATGAATTTTACAAGCAAATCCTGGCCTATTACAAGTAAGGGAGTGAATTAATGAGTATGGGAAAACGAGTGACCACCATTGCTGATTTAAGAGTTTGAGGGGTTTTGGCTCGCATCAAGCCTTATCAACTAAACTGGATTGGTTAGATTTGTCAACAGATAAAATAAATATAGTATAAATCTAAGATCTTTTTGATTCCATGATGTCTTGTAGGTAAAACCAAACGTTTAACTAATATCACCTAAGATTATGATTAAGATACACTTGCAGAACATACTTCTAGGACTGGATATTTTTGTGACTGAACATTGTATGAATGTAGGGTGGCATCATAGGGGGGACTGCGGCTGTTTGTTCAGGAACCGGTTCCTTCTCCTTGTTATTTTTCGTTTTCCTAAACTGAAAGCCATTCTTACGTAGTATCTTACGCAACGTCTCCCGGGATCCTTTGAAATTTATTTCTTCCTTCAATATTTGTAAGAGCTTGTTGATTGTTGGAACTTCCTTTTTAAATGCATAAAACTCATGAATCTTGCGCCTTATGACTTGCAAGTCATATTCATCTACTTCTATCTTTCCCTTCGTTCTCACTCTTTTCTTAGGTGTTTTTTTCAGTGTTTCAGGATCTAGTAGGCCTTGCTCTACCAGCCTGGCCTCCTTGACTATGTTCAGAACAGTGCGTTCTGAGACTCCTGCAACAATAAGGAAAATATATTATGAAAAGTCAATGTAAATGCGTTTTCTGTTAGATTTGGGATATAAGTTGAACATGTTTTACAGTTTAGGAGCTGTGAATCTTATAATAAAATAAAAAGATAAAGGTTACGAATCAAATCATGTTCGTGCCAAGATAAATATTTGAGCTTGGAGAAAACAGTTGTTTGAGTGATTAATTCTGAATATTAACTAGTTGTTTCATTTGTAGAACAAATATCTGTTATCTGCAGACAGTTTAAACGGGTTTTAAACAATTATTAAGCAATGAAAATATATTCTTTTGTTAAAACAATTACCTGTAGCCGCGGAAACTCTAACATAAACTTTACTTAAAGGTATTATAGGCACTTGCATCCTTTTTTCTTCGTCCATAAATTCTTTGACTTTTAGGATTATTTCCCGCACTTCACTGGTAATGTTTTTGGGCATTTTGGTTATTATTTTCCAAAACAAAACAGATCATGAATGGCAAACGCCAATGGCCGATTTCTTTTTTTTAAATACCGCTTTGTCACAGACAAGTCAAGGCTTTGACAATCAACTTTATATTTTACTTTATACTTTATGGTTTTGTCTATGGTTTTATTCACTCTCCAAAAGACCATGTTGTAGAGCGATTAGAAGATTCCATAATTTTTTGGAATCGTACAAACTAAAAAACCGTTACCGTATTTAAAATAAACACTTTTAAAATATGTTGACTGTTGATGAATATTTTTGACCCGGGAACTTCATTTATCTGATTTATCCCGTGGATTTATCAAAAAGTGTCAGGCCTCCATCATTTGAAATAATGTTTTCCAAAGGGTTAATCACCTTATTGCGGTTTGGTGATCACAAGCCTAGGCGGTGTTTGGGTAAACTGCAGAATACAGAACAAGGAAAAACTGACCCAAAATTTTGCCCAACCCTGGAATCGAACCCAGAACCTCGAGACCAAGGCCCAGTGCCTAAACCACTACCTAGCACTAGAGTCTTGACTTTAGCTAGAGGCGTTCTCAAATATATAAATTAATAAGAATAATAATTATTGGAACAATAAAAATGGAATAAGGGAAAATGTTTTTTATTAGATCGGTTTTAGACCAATTTGTTTTTAAATATCTACGATTATTTTGATCCGTGTATTTATTGTACTCTATGATCATTTTGCGCTGCGGTAAAAATGTCAATAAATTAATAAACCAATAAACCAATTTTATTGGTTTATAACGACATTGACTTTTAATTTCAAAAGGTAAATTAGGATTGATTTTTTAACAATGTATTCTCATGGTGATTTTCATGCATCTTATTACGATCATGGTTGCTCCATAGTCCATGAAAAAGATGTTCTTATGATAGATTTAAAAGGCAATTCTTGGTTTGTTATATTTAAGAGGTGGTGGTACAACTGTTTCTTGCTTTCGACTTCCAATAGAATGTGTAGAATGTACTATCATAGTTCCCATGCTATGAAGGTAGAAAGGGCAAGGCATTTTCGTCGGTACAGAAGCTGCATACATCCCTTGAGTAAGTTTAGGTGAGAATCCAATATTTTAATTTCATTATTATTTTCTGTTATTTTCTATGCAGGTTAACTGAAACTTATCTTTTAAGTTTTACCTTGGTTATTATCACTTCTTGTCTACTTTGCTATTGATAAATTGTAGGCGCCTATCTGTAGTAACTAGTCGCAACCACGATGAGCCTTTGGACTTAACTTAATTTCATGCAATAAATGTAGAAACTGTCCTTATTTATATTGCTTTATTTTCCTCTCTTTAATATCATATCCATCTATATCAATATTTTTTTTTATATCGAGTTCACTTTGATCACATCACTTACAAATGGATTATAATAAATTAATAAAAGGTCCCTCCGGTCGTTTTTCGGTCATGGCGGCAGATCTTACGAACACACAGGTACGCAACGCAGGACATAATAATATGATAAACCACAAGTGAGTGCGTAAGTACAGGTCCAATCTCTTTTCTCTCACTCACATAGTTCTGTGGGAGAACAATCTAGTCGTGCGCCTGATGTCTTTACACGACCGTAAAGAGAACAGGCGCAGTTAAGTTAATAGTGTACCTACTTTTTATTTGCAGGACTTTCTGGGATGCTTTTATTCTACACGTGATACTGATTCATAAACTGATATTTCACCACACGTCATCATTGGTGAACGCCGAACTGCCTTTATTTTTCTATTTTCTTGGAGTTGTCCTGGAGTTCTTTTTAATCTTCGATATATTTGTTAACATCAGAAGTGGATACGTGGACAAAACGACAAAAAAGATTGTTTTGGACTTACAAAAAGCATTAGAACGCTACTGCTCAAGAAAATTGTTCCTGCACGTTGCGTCAGCCATACCGATACACACCATCATGTTCCTCAGATACGGTATGGATGTGGGATGCTCGCAGCTTTGCAAGTCCAATAATCTGATGGCTTCTCTGGTCATTTTGAACACCTTCAGTATACTACGATTCTATGAAGTATCAGCATATTGGGATAGAGAGCGGAAAACTTATGCAGCAACGTGCTTCTTTAGATTCTTCCGGATCTGTATGGTGGCATTCATTACGACACTCCAATACACTTCGCTCACAGATACGTTTTTTCTACTAACGTACATGAGGACTGGCCGCGTGGAAAGAACATCTTATTTTAGTTTAGTCGTATTTGCCAGACATAACGTCAAACACTTGCCGAACTTCAAACTGTTTGCGTACGACGTTGCTAGAATATTTAAGACGCTACTGCTTTTTAACTATGGATTTATCAATAGGCTTTATAGCCACGACAAGTTGAGCTCTTTAGTGTCGTATTTATTAGCAAATGTATTTTATTTGTGGGGTTTTATTGAAGTTTTCTCTAGCATAAGTCGAGCTAGATTTCCTGAAGATCAAATAATAGTAAATAAAGCTGCAAGCACTAGTTTGGCGAAATGCCGTCGATTGCCAGACAAGATTTGCTTAAAATTGATACGATATTACGACTTTAATATGTCTAGGACATTAATGGTGGAAAAACAGAACGGATTGTATAAATCACTTCCATTTATATTGAAAAAAGAAATCATGATGCATAGTTATAGCAAGTTTTTGGTGAGAATACCATACTTTTCGGAGTGGCCCTCTAAAGTTATAGAGGCTTTTGTTTTGATGATGAAGGAGGAAATATTTTTACCACACGACATAGTTGCAGAAGTAAGTATGTTTATTGTATTATTACTCACGGGTTACTTAGCTGGTCCCTGGAAGACGGATCTGCTAAATTCGACAGGGAACGTCGTGTCATACTCCCCAGCAGAGCCACCTCCATAAATAGCGGTCAAATTCATCTCGAAACAATGTACCTCGAACGTACATAGTGTACATGTACGCGTGTATGCGTTTTATACAACTGTACTTATAAGTACAGATTTGCGAAATAATGAACATCGAATGTGGCTCTGCTGGGGAGCATACTCCCTGGCAACGCCACCTTATTTAAGTACTTAGGATTGATGTACTTGTAGTTTTCATAAAAATTGATGTACCTTTACTGTTTATTATGTACGTGTTGAAAAAATCCTTATCAATTCAGTGGTTCTAGTTATTTTTACTGTTGTAAATTTTTCATACAAATAATATTTATTAACAATTGTTTCGATCTATGTATGTATTTCGTTGCTAAGTTATTGTTTCGAGCCGAGGTACATTGTTTCGAGATGAATTTGACCGCTATTTATGAAGGTGGCTCTGCTGGGGAGTATGACACGGAACATCAGTGTGATGTCATTTTTTCCAGTCCGGTGTGCAAGGAGAAGGTCTGTTCATCGTGGAAGTGGGAGTTATGGCTGTCTACTCTTCGGAAAACAAGGAAATGGGTCATCTGATTGACGGAGATTTCTTTGGCGAGCTGTCATTGGTCACCGACAAAGAGATACGCACGTCGTACGTCGTTGCTGTTACTGGTTGTAAAGTAAGTCTACTGATGTCAAACGCTGTGTGTAGTACGTTACGTTGGTTTAGAGATATTTTATATAAACGAGTATATATAGTAATGGATCCTTGCCCTTGATGACAAGCAGTGGTATGGGGACTCCACTAGGTGAGGCTACTAAACCAAGCCACTAAACTAAACCAATACTTCCACTCGGTAACCTCATAATGTAGCCATTTTATTTATACCAGGATGGCTAGCGCTCCTTTTGGCCAAGGTGCCATGCCCACCCCAGCATATAGATTAAAATCGTTGATATGCCACGACATCAGAATGTGGCATTTTTTCGATTGACTTGACGTTCGTTGTTTACTAAGGTTACTACGCGATGTGAAGCGACTGTTGCTTCATACAGTCTCACAATCCGAGCGGGTCAAATTATGTCGTTTAAAAGACATGGCCAACATTCTATGGAACGTTTGCCTAGACACCAAATTCATTTCCCACAAACATGTCGTACTGCATTAGACTCGTTACTATCAGAACATTCAATATCATTAACAACTAAAGTCCAAGAACTTGAGGTTATAATTATACAGACACACAAAGATTGCAAAAAACATTTCAACCCCTTACTGTAGCATTGTTTTGATTGATGACATGATACATTGGTTACTAAGGTTACTCAACGGTGTACCGTGAAAAAACTGTTGTCTCTTTTTCTCTTATCGTAATTTTGCTAACGCTTACTCTGTCACGCATTGTTCATTATTTCCATGGCAACGGATTTAAATATTTGACAATAACTGTCGAAATAATGACAATTAATAATATTCATTCCTTTCTGCCTAAAGTAATATTCATTTTGGTAAAAATAATAAAATACTATGTTTAAAATAGTTTGTTGGTGATAAATAATACGTTAAATGATACAATTTCAAATATATTTTTTATATTTGAAGCTATATTTTATTGTATATCACTGTTTTTCATACAATATTATATTGTGTCTATGGAGGACAAGAGCAGACTATCCGTATTTACGTTGAAAGGAACGCATTTTCTCAAAAGCAGTGTATAGCGGAAGTTAAATTACTAATTAATTTCTTTTAAATACTGACAAGTTCTACAAGATTGTAAAATATATGAAAATTCATATTTTAATTTAATATATTTTGTGCTTTTGTGCCATTCGTGGCCATCACTACTTCACTAGGCAGGAATTGGCCATGTCCTTTATGTCTAGTATAGTCTAGATCTCCAGATCCTCTTCAAGTCCCTGTAGTGAGGAGTTGTTTTCGATTGAATACGCTTTTGATTGCTCCTAAACTCTCGAACTAGTTTTCAATGATCTTTGTTAATTTTCAGATTTTGATAGTCGAGAAGAACGCTTTCAGAAAATATATGAGGGACTATCCCAGCTTGTTCTTTGAGTTTAAAAAGAAACTATACTCAAAATATAGCCAAGTAGTAGCTAGGTCTGCTGCTAGCGATGCAAATAAATTAAATCCAAGACTGTCTTAGATAAGATTGCAATATTTTGTCTGGATAATACTAATATCTATACCAGCCTTCTAGTATTAACTATTACTCATTTTTAGAAAGATTAAGTAATTATTTTAAAATATACGACTACGACGATACGAGTAATACGATGTATAATGATTTAAGTTAACTTTAGGAAGAGTTTTTTTAACTAGCTTTTAGGTACGTTTAACGATTTGTTCCAATTTTTGTTTGTTTAAGAATGTGGTAGAGATGAATCTTATTTGAAGATAAGTTAGAAATAGTCATAAGGCTTATTTAATTTCATTGCTTCTTAATACCTAAGTTTTATTGATTTTAATGTCTTGAAAAATAAATAATTATACACATATGTACGTCATTATTTTATTTCGTGATTCAGTTCAGGTACTTATAGGCGTTTCGATTTAGAAGGTATAATTGTTATACATTGAAATGATCTTATTTAATTGACTAGACTCATTGATATACAAATATCAATGACTAGACTAGACGATGATATTTATTTATTGGCCTCCAACGGTGGCTGATTATAATGTGCCAACATCATGATGCCTTATACCTTCTGAGATGGACATCCAATGTTACCCAATGCTGTCATTTTATATCATCGCTCCACCGGCAGTCGATACGGCACCAGAATGTTGATCAGAGCTTGAACCTACATGCTCGCTTGCTTTGGGCAAGACACATGAATAATTGCCGGACAGCATACTAATAATTGGCCGAATATCTCAATTTCCATGATGTCAGCGGTGGTCTGCGGAATCTCGAGCGCACCACATAATCGGTTGATGTGAGCGGCATTTTAACTAGTTTTTTTGAGCTCCGTAACGACGTTGAAAGGGACCTTTCGCAAGTGTCAACTACGGCTTGTTTCATCTCACCGATCCAGTAACAGCTTTATACCTTTTTGACAGAGGAGAATGCACTTGAGGTTGGGAAACCAGCACTTTAGAGTTGGTAGTCATTGATGTTTATCTTGAAAAATACTTGCAACCGAAACCTGTCAAAAGTGTTAGAATACTTCATTGGCTGATTGTTATGCGCCTTAGGTGTGAGAACTGAATCCGTGAAGGTCCTCCGGCATCCTCAGCGCTCGAGTAAGTATAGACTGATACCCTCCATTCAACAATAGACTGGTCCAACAGCTTCATGTATCTGGAAAAGAAAGGGTGACATAAGTTGACGAGCAAAATCACAATCCATAATATTCGACACAAAATAATTTAATGCCAAGGAAGTACGATGTCAGTTAAATTGATGTACTTTTAACCAAATGTACTTCCAGCTTAAGCAATAGGTATTAACTAAGAGTAATAATTTTCTAAATTTTAACTAAAGGGCCATCGTTATGCCAGGGAACATTAACAGACCGATATACTAGATGAGCCAATGAAAGTGGTTACGCAGACTTGGTTAATTACAAAGGAAGTTAAAACTTAGGTTGAGATGAATCGTAAAATCCTGGAAAGCATTGAACTTGTTCTTGTTCCTGTTTGTTAATTGTTAATACTCCTTGCGTCGCATTCCTCATTACTGAGGGGCCGTGATCTTTGTGTGAATGAAAAGCACAACGACTTTCTTGTCAATTATAATGGAGTGGTTTGCCGATCGATGCCTTCTCGATTTAACACACCAACATAAAGTGTATAGGTTTTTCACATATTTTCCCTCACCGTAGAGCTGGTATGAATTCCGCAAAATGTAATATACTCGTATAATAGGAATAAAAATGTATATGTATGATATTAAGTATAGTTATTTTTATTCCTATAATGTAGAAGAGGTGCGTGCTTTGCCAGGTTCGAACCTACGACCCCTCGCATGTAAATCGGTGTTCTTACCACTACGCTCTTGAACAGTTAATCACTGATGGTTAATTAGTATTGCTACGTCTTATAAGTAGTAAGTAGACCCTACAGCCTCGTACGCAATAAGTGCACTTAGTTATATGCAATGCATTGACTCATTTACAAAATTGCCATTCATTACAGAAGTAGAAGGTTTATTAGTTCAGTTTCACTGTATTACAAAAGGATAGATTGGTTTTCAAATACATAGTATTAATAACCTAAAAGTCAATTTAACTACTGTACATGTACCGGGGTGAAGCTTCATGTTCTTAAGTAAAATAAAAAAATACAGTTTCAATTTAAAGCACGTGCGAAGTGGTAAGATGACCCTTTTATGATTACAGTTTAAAGTATGAAGTTAATGAAGCGTTATGTAAAGATTTCAAAGGAAACATAACCAAGGCCGGTTTTTTTATTATTTTAATCTTGTTACGATTCCCTCAAGTACGGTCTTTTAGTCTTTCGACATAGGGCGGAGAAATTAAGAGCACTTGCCGGGTGACCGCATTTAAACCAAGCATAATACATTTCGTCAGGTTCGTAAGGTGACATTTGTGACAATATCTGTGACTATTTTTATCATTTGTCACCAGTGGTGATGAAGCCAGTAGCCACAACCCGAAAAGTATGTGCTATACGACACCAATTTATCCCCAGTGGTGAACTGGTGACAATGCCAGTGGTGACGACTGGGAATAGATGATATTTTTGTGGTTTAGTAGAGCATCAAAAACGTATCTTTTTTATAGAAACACCTGATAATAATGATAACCGCCGCTCATGGACATCACCCACCAACAACAAGGATCTCAAATATGTTGCTTCCCTGACCACATTTGAGTTATAACAGAACAAAGCACAGTACTTAATTGATTTCTGAGTTTTATTTTAGGATGAGATTCAATTATCAATTATGTATTTTATATTGATTTCTGATTCTCATCCTATTATCAATACGGAACTAACATTTTAGAAACATCTAAATTTAATGTTTTTTTTTAAATATCTTTGAAAAAAAGATTTTTTTTCTGCTTTGTACGGGCCACCAGCCCCATTATAAATAGAGAGACGAGAGACGGTTGTACGAGACTGTACTCTTTAAGCGCTATCTTTGACGAAATTATTTACGCACGTTACTACACCAGTGATGCCTGTGACAGCCGGATTACTGACATGATTGTATTCAGAGATCTAGATTACAAACTGGTATTATTACTCTTACGAAGTTTGTGGGGGCCACCAGCCCCATCTACATCAGTGTACATCTATACTAATATTATAAAGGAGAAAGATTTAAATTTTTGGACGTAACGAATAAACTCAAAAACTTCTGAACCGATTAGAATTATTCTTTCACTGTTGGCTAGCTACACTATCCGCTGTGAGCATAGGGTACTTTTGATTCGGAAATGTAGGGGGAAGGAAGGGATATCTGAAAAAAAAAATTACGCGCGGCTGAAGCCGCGGGCGGAAGGCTAGTAGAAGCTAGTAGAAGGCTACACCAATTAAGAAGAAAGATTAGTATTTTTGTATGTAACGAATAAACTCAAAAACTACTGGCCTATTTAAAAAAATAAAAAGACGAGAGACGGTTGTACGAGACTGTACTCTTTAAGCGCTCTCTTTTTGACGAAGTTATTAAATCATTCCTCGTAGGTACACTTCCTCGGAGATACACTTTTAAAAAATTCCCGCTTTTGTTCCTGTTAGATACACTTTGGCCAAGTACAGAAAACCAGATAAGTATTACTGCAAGTTTTGGTAATTACATTTTTTAAAGATTTACGCACGTTACTACACCAGTGATGACTGTGACAGCCGGATTACTGACATGATTGTATTCAGAGATCTAGATTACAAACTGGTAATATTACTCTTACGAAGTTTAATAACACACAAACAAGCCGTGTAATTTTTATATCACGCAATAATGTTAAAGTAAAAGTTTCAAATATGTTCGTGATATAAAATTAATGTGTTTTATGTGATCTATAAAAATGAGTTAAAGCTCTTTTTGCGCCAACAACTTTTGGACTGCATTGGAGTATTTTTTAACTACATTAACATGTGCCAATTTTTATTGGATTAAAGTTTGAAATATTAGTAAAATTATTTTTAAATTGTAAACCCAATTGAAAATGAAAGATTAAAAATATTTATTTCTTGATAATTTTTGCGCAAAATGTTTTTAATAAACAAGGAAAAATATTGATTTAATATTTTGCGTGCCTCCTGTAAACTTTACTCTTGACCAGGAACCCACTCCAATAAAATAAACACTTTCAACCACTCTCTATTAGTATTCCAATTAAATTTATATTTAATTCGAATAAAGACTTGAATATTTAAAAGCGGTATTCATTAAGTACCTACTTAAGATTAAAAGCTCCATGATGAGATTAAGGATTGTTATGCCAACGGTAGGAAAAGTTATTTAATCATCAATGGAAAGGGTACTTAGTGGCCGCGTGCCGTCAGATAGGCACACGACAGCTGATGTAATATGTAAAAAAATCGGCCAAGTGCGAGTTGGACTCGACTATGAAGGGTTTCGTAGAAGAAAATTTCACGATTTATGACGAACGGAACGGATTTTTTTTTTGTTTAGCAAATCTTAATACGACTTCTGACCAAGTTTAAACAGTATCAATAAATATTAGAAAGAAAGAAAGAAAGAAAATACATTTATTGGCAAAAAACCTCAACACAATATATTAAATACATATCTCGGACTAAAACACAAAGCTTGTACTAGGATGAATGGTAGGAAACGTATAGACTATTATTTAGAAATATACTTCAATAAACACCTAAACCTAACCTAGACCAGGACAAATATATTTGCATACTTCTTATAGTTTCGGAAAAAGTGACAGTGACATAAAGACGGACAGACCAGCCATGACGAAACTAATATTGATTTTTTTGTCATTTGAGTACGGAACCCTATAGTCCGTGGCGACTCTCCATCCATACGCATTGGCCATCGTAATCGTATCAGTTTAACGCTCAAGTTGTCACACTTGCCACAACTTTATATGCATGCACTGCAGACGTCAAAAGATGTAAATCTATTCACTAAAACCCTATTAATGCATGTGATAGATTATCCTAGGTTTTGCCCTTTTTTCTGGAACATATTTTGTCAGCGGACGTCACTGCCCTCTACATTCCTCTTAAATTTTCTCCGAGGAGAGATTTTGATATTTGAAACCTGATTATTAAGGTCATAGGCGAGAAAATAAAGCGACATATTTTACTTTTCCACCACGCGCATATAAATTTTACTAACTAATAGGCTAGCAATGTCTGGTTCTAATTCTGGCTGACGCTGCTCGTATAGTTTCGCGATTAGCTGTACTCGACGATTTGAATCGATGTGCACTCGTATAAGGATTAAGGCTTTTGTGATTCTATTTAAATATACTGTGTTTGTCTTTCACTAACACCTACATCCTTATGTATATTCAGAAAGGTTCTAGGCATAGCTTTCGAAGCGTGTGTTACTACACTTGTCTGTCAAGCTACTTTTACAGAGTTATAATTATCATAGTATATCTAAACTGAACACACAATCTAGCCTTTACTGCGAACTGCTACTTAAACAATAATTAATTGTGACAACATTACATACATTGATCTGACTCCGAGACAAGCTTTGTACTTGTGTTAAAGATATCATCAGTGTCATCAGTGGAATTAGACACCCACACCGTAACTAATAGTCATATTCCTGCGCACAATTTTTTGTAATGAGCGGGGATCTATCTCACGATATCACGGTGTTTAAGTCAATCTTTTAAATATTACAACAAACCGGTCGCCAGCCAAACGGTACTTGCTAACGCTTACTAGCTAACGGTCTTAAATGCCACCTCAGCCTCAGGCCAAGTCTAAGTCTGAGGAGTTTGATAGCGCAGTGGTTAGCGCGCCCAGCTTGTGATTACTAAGTTTAGCAGTTTTCGCAAAGGCCGGTCATAGGATAGGAGACCGACCTAAATTTTTTTTATGTCAGTCTCCTGCTTGCTTCGGTAAGCATCCTACACCATTGGTCATCCGCTTGATTTCTTTATCAGTGAGATTGCTGTCCTACCGAACTACAAGAGTGAGGGAATAGGGAGTGCACCTGTGTTTGCACACTCACTTGTGAACTATAACATATCCTGCGTACCTGGCTGATCGTAAGATCGGTCGCCACGGTCCAAAACGGCCGGAAGGGTATTATTATTAAGTCTGAAGGTGAACCTAATCCTGTGAGGCGTTAGGCAATCGACACACACGGGTAGTAATAGGAACAGAAGTGAAGCTACGCAACCGTACAATGTAAGCAAAGGTAATTTTTATTACACCATAGGAAATGTAACCCGCATCTAATGTGACAGAACAAATATAAATCTCATTACATAATGCCGTACGTGTCAATACGCATTTACGTTCTAAGTTTGTATAATCTTAAAAATGCACCGGGGTGTTAACGTAACATAAAGTTTTTATAAGGTTTATTTTGCTATAGATATTTTAGAGTAGGTTGTTGTTTTTGATAAATACTAATGAAAAAGTTATGCCACAAACGCCAAACCACGTGTCTTAAATGAAAGGCAATTAGTTATTATTTACTTCTTTGAAGCTTTTTAGCGGTGATATCTTACAACCTCGAGAGCCTTTTGTTCATGTGCCATCCTTGGACAAAAAATAAATACATGCTACTTCCTCTTTAGTAGATGTGTTCTTCTGCGGCCGAACCACAATTTAGTTCTCAGATGAGATAGTTCTACCTTCCTAACCATCAACCACAATTGAGTCCACTTGGAGCACCCAATTTTCGAGCTCATTGCATCTGGTCTAGATGTAGAGCACCTATTGATTAAATACATATTAGGGATGCTCATTGATATTTTGGCAAGCCAAAATATCAATGAAATATCAATGAGGTGCTCAAAGTGAACTAGACCAGAAGCTAAATGACTCTTTGAGTAGCTTATCAAAGTAAAATACCTCTACTTTCATCGGAATAGGTAATTGTCAGGTATGCAGCTCGCTCTCGTCGACTTATGGCGTAATAAGGATCGTAAACACTGCCTATAGTCCGGGCGCGCCCACCGGCCGAAATACGCAATGACACACGAGTATTACGTGAAAGTGTATCGAAATACTAATTAATTGATTACTCGCACGGTACACAAAATAATCCCTTCACTTGTTATCTGGAACATGTGCTACGCATATCAGATGTAATGAGCAGACATGAACTAACGGCGCGTAAATAGACGTAGGCTCAATCGGTGTTAATGTTAGCGGAAATGAATTAAATAATGGAACGTTAAAGATGTATTAAGTTTCACTTACATTCTATAGGATTTCAAAACTACCAGCAGCAAGTTTAAAAAAAAGTATTCTTAGCTTTTTTTGGTCGGTACGTAGTACGCACTTATTTGCATTGTCAACTTGTCTCGGTGATAAATGGAGAGACCTCCAGATAGAGTCACCACGCTGGGCAAACTTGTTGATGACCACAATCAGATACATGGTACACAAGGGGGCTTTGGTAACTTTAAATTACACTCACAGGAAAAAAAAGGGGAAGGTAGAAATAGTCTACCTACCCCTGTTCTTTCGGCCTTTATACACGACACAGACGATGATAATTCTCTTTTTACGTTTTAAATCACCCCAGATTCTTGACATTTCGCATAAATTATATCATCAGATGCCCTAATGACCGTGGCCGAGATGAAAAGGATGGCGTGACAGCACTGCTTACGTACTTACGTCAAATAATTGATGTAACGTGTAATTGCACGCTCGAGGTACCAGCCGATACTTCAAGCATACCTCGGGTACATTATATGTGCCTCGGGTAACTTTTTGATTATTCTAAATGCGGTTGACAATATACGAGTACTTCGAGTGAGTTTTTAAAGGTTTTCACCATTGTTCCTTGTGACAAATGTGCCTACTGTTCCGCTTGAGGGATGCGGGAAAACATATGCAAAAGATAATAATGATAGGTTTGATGTGCATCACTTACTGTCAGATTTTATCAGTATGTACGTACATATAAACAGGTACATACAGTGTATGTATGATGTTTTGTTCTCATCGGCTCGTATAATGCGATGTTAGCTTTTTGACGAGCTAGTTGCGTGAAATGGACATTAGACATATTTAGAAATATTAATGAAATATCCTACACTTCTATAACGGAAACACTCCCAAGTCGTTTTTTCATTAAAATAATACAAATGTACTAGTACCCTGGTAAGAATTTGTAATACTATTGCTATTAAAAATATTCCTTGCTCTTGCAATGTTTTTATAAGGTTCTTAGAAATATATAGTTCCTATAATTTTTCAGGAACTTCATAGCAGCAACAACTTGTATTTACTAATATAGGTATTATTTTTAACATTTACATAATTTATAAAGTGACTGCATTTATAGATTAAATTGTATGTGCAGCTGAAGAGGTCAATATTTCTACACAAGTGTCAATTATATAATCATCCACTTTGGCAGACATTTTCAACGAACTTTTGCATAATTTCGTAAACTGATGAAAGGCAAATACATAAAGTAAAAGTAAAAACTTAGTCGCCGTCAATCAAATTACTTTAAAAAAAAATATATTTGTTAAATCAAAACATATTTCCGAAGTGATGAAAACGGGAAATAATGAAATAAACATTGTGATAAGATTATATTTCATCATACTTATCAGGCCATCAGAACGAATTTAGTAAGTGTAATGGTATTAATGGTTGTATGGAAAAATACTGAATAGCTTGGCGCTCACCGCAGTAATCCATTCAAATACTACATGGTATAGACGATTTTTTTGCCTCCACTTGGTAATTTATTTATAATGCGTGTTTTGTAAGAATTACCACCAATTTCTTTAAAAAAGGGCCTTGGCAAATGTGATCTGATCTACAAGAATAAGACCGGATAATATGGAAAAGAGAAAAGTGTATATCAGCAGAAAGCAATTTTTAGCCCTTAAGATAGAACAAATAGATAAGAAAAGATTATTTTGGAGCCCTGAAGATAAAACAAAATACATCAGAAAATATTGCTTTGACACAATATGGATCAAATAAAAGGTTTATGTCAAATGTTTAAACCTATCTGGGGGAAGAGTGCTTTTTATAGAAAATGCCTTACTTATTGTTATACAATACGGACAAACGACATCATAATAGGCCTTCTTGAAGGCATTAATCATTATCGTTTAAAATAGGTAAGTTATTTTTATACACTACACACACGAATCATCCAAGCAGTGTTTATTGCGTATTTCTATTTTAAACCACAACGATTGTTTTAAATTTTGTAATAATTTCGCTTTATATGTCAGCAACATCCTGCGTACTGCGGAATATTTCGTTGCACAACGTTACACATTGCAATTTGCGTATTAAAGTGCTTAAGTGAGAATCTCGAATATAAAATATATTTTATATGTGTAGAGCGATGTGTTAATCTGGATTTTGGCAACAATGTTATTAAGAAATTAATGAGGTCGAATGTTTAATACACAAAATATGTGAATTTACACATAACAAACATATTATTTACAAACACTATTTTTTTTTTGTTAAACCTTTCCCGTATCTTCGAGAAACGGGACGATGAGTCTTTTATTTTCAATTTGGACATCCACGTATAACTGAGGAACAAGATTCAAAATAATATGATTCAAATAATTAAAAGCCGGAGGATAACATTATAACTCTAGCCTTAAACCGTTTACAAAATAAATTAAGAGTTGAAACTAGGAAGTTCTTAATACACGTACAACACTTTCGGTAGAATGATTAATCTACTAAGATTAATCAAGTAAAGCTTTATTGAAATTATTGCATTAATCTAGGACATTATAAACTATACAATTTGTTCTAGAAGGAGGTTCTACTCTTAGATAAGACCCAAAATGAAAGACTACACGTACGGTAGAACGATTAATCTACTTAGATTAATCAAGTAAAGCTTTAGTGAAATTCATGCATTAATCTAGGACATTAAAAACTATAAAGTTTGTTCTACAAGGAGGTTCTACTCTTAGATAAGACCCATAATGAAAGACTACACGTACGGTAGAATGATTAATCTACTTAGATTAATCAAGTAAAGCTTTAGTGAAATTCATGCATTAATCTAGCTAGGACATTAAAAACTATAAAGTTTGTCTAGAAGGAGGTTCTACTCTTAGATAAGACCCATAATGAAAGACTACACGTACGGTAGAATAAGTAATCTACTAAGATTAATCAAGTAAAGCTTTATTGTAATTCATGCATTAATCTAGGGCATTATAAACTACAAAGTTTGTTCTAGAAGGAGGTTCTTCTTAACTCTTGGATAAGACCCATAATGAAAAGAACGACTTAACAAAATCTTTTTCAGATAAATAAATGTATTTGAGATATTGTTTACGAAGGTGAAGGATAGGATATAATGTATCGATGCCGCCTCGTTAGAACACACTTTTGCCGCAGCTTTTGCAGACAATAGGGTATATCTCTACCTATTGTCCATGTTGACAGGCAACGTCGTGTTATGTATCACATATTGTCCTCGCAACAAAGAAGAGCTGCTGAAGGAATTAATGTTTTAAAAGCATCAGTTGATTTTATAACTGACAATCTATACTAATAAAAAAAAGGTGAAATTGTTTGTTTGTTTGAACGCGCTAATCTTAGGAACTGGTCCGATTTGATAAATATTTTTTATAGTCTTTTTGACGAGGAAGGCTTTAAATAGGCTATGTAGTATATACTCGTACCTATGTGCGCGGAAACCTAAAGTCACGCGGACGGAGTCGCCGGCGGCTGCTAGTCGTTAGATACTTATGACCCTCGCCATACTTCTACTCGCACTAAAATTGGAACTTAAATTTTAAGCGATAGTCGCTTCTTATTGAAGTGCGAGCGATTTTGAAACGTACGTCATCCCAAACAAAATGATGCCACAGATTTCTGGTGTCGGGCATCTAATGATTTTAATCTATGACTGAAGGTAAGCCTTAGGCCAGACGACCAGGAAGCGAGATAATAGCAGTACACACACTTTCGCCAAGATGCGCTACGGATATTAGTTGGTGTGTACTTATAGCCTTTTTACGTAACGGACATTTTGTTAGCCCGTTCACTTTTATCTGGATAATAACTGCAAGGATCATCGCCCAATTAATACACAGTTACATACGAGAATTTGTATGTCAACGCATCGAAAGGAGTTGTCAGAATCACAACACGCGTTATGCTTTTTAGGAGGGCCTCTATATTATATCTGCAATTTGATTGAAAAATCTGTTTATAATTCAATCAATTCAGATCAAAAAAAAGCATGATGTGACTTGTTTTTTGTAGTATCAGTATTAATATTACGGATTTGGAAATGATATTTTAAACAAAAAGTCACTGGTTACCTATTTGCAAATTGTCCCCGAAAGGCATTGTAGATTTCTAGTGAATAATAACCATGACCATATCAGACCAAATTGATGAGACCAAACAAAATGTTTGCATTATCATTCGAAAGCTTTTAAATGTAAAAAACAGAAGATCCAATTTATGTATGACTAGCGGCCGCCAGCGACTCCGTCCGCATGGGTTTCGTTTCCGTACACAGTGTTACTGTAGATAGCTTAAAGCCTTCCTCGACAAATATGTAGTAAGTGGACTATCCAATACAAAAGATTTTGTCAATTCGAACCAGTTGTTACTGAGATAAGCGCGTTCAAACCAATCTGGATCAGGATGTTACACGTGTTATTGTGAGTCAACCATGAAAGATAGACATATGCTGTTAAGGGATATTTTTTAGACAATTTCATGAAGAATATTTCCGTTGTACATGATTTTTATGTAACTTTAACCATTAAAGCTGCACGCGCGACAGAAGCTTAAAAAATGCAGTAAATTCTCCCGTTTTCCCAATATTTCCCTTCACTACTCTGCTCCTATTTATTGTAGCGTGATGAAAAGTATCCTATAATATGCCCAGGAGTATAAAGAATAATTGTACAAAGTTTCGTCAAAATCCGTCCAGTAGTTTTTGTTTCTATAAGGAACATACAGACAGACAGACAGACAAAAAATTTACTGATTGCATTTTTGGCATCAGTATCGACCACTAATCACCCCCCGATAGTTATTTTGAAAATAAATTTAATGTACAGAATTCACCTTTCTACAGATTTATTATAAGTATAGATATACGAATTATAGGTGATACTATTACATTTTGAGAATGATTGCTTAGCTATTTTAAGGAGGCGTTTGGCACCATCAGTCCCGGTCCCGAATGAATAAATCATAAACTTTGATAGGGTCTTCCGTATCGCGCTCCCGGTCCCAAAAGCCTCCAGACTCTGTTATACGCACGCTGAAAACTTAATAGTTATACATAGTAAAACGAACACATGTAATTATTATTTGAATAATTCGTATTCCGTGTTTGGAATATAGTGCCGTTTCTGATTGCGTTTGAATTGCAATACTAACGGTATATTCCATTAAGAGCACAATGTTTTGCAATGTGTGTTAGAGTTCTACGTTGTGTGTTGATTATAACTGTTATTCAATCCTTCCTTAAAAGTCCAATAGGAAATAAATCGCTCTTATCCGAAAGGAGTGCTATAGCAATTACTTTTGCTTCCTGATTAAAATATTTATTAAAACAAAGTATTTATATTTATGGTAAAGACAACGAAATAAAAATATTGAATTAAAAACACCTTCGTTAATCATTGAATTTGGAACCTTTGATTACATTACATTAGGCGCCGTATAAAACAATGAAAGGTTCTATCAAAACTTGAAACAATGAAGAAATAATTCCGTGAAACAATTAACCCAAACAAAAATTGATAAGTCTGACCAAGATGTAAATCGTAGTCCAACGTTGTGATTGACCGATTCTTTCGGCAGGAATTGAATAGCAGTTTTGAAATATCTAGATCACTTAATTATTCTAGACTAAAACATACATTGGGATTATTGGCCACCAGTTTTTACACTTTCATTATAATCCCCAGAGCCTTAATGACATTAACTGGCCTTGATTAGTGCTGTAAAATTCCTTACGTGATACTTTATCTTAAGCGTAACGGTATGGCGTAACTAAACTGTCGCAATTGGGTATATCGTTACAAGTTATTACACCGCAATCAATACTGATGGTGTTGTGTGTCTACCGTTCCTTTCTTAATGCGGTGACTAGGTTGGCGAAGTCTCGTGGGACTCACGTCCGTCTGATCACAGAATAATGGCGCAAAAGGGCCCCGGGCGGTTTTAGTCGTACTCTTAGTATGGAAACACACTAAGCGGAAAAAATGCGACCGAAATTGGGAATACGCCCGCAATGTATTTTAGGTGGAGAATGACACACTGTACCGAAATTACATCCCGTAATATTGTATAGAAAATGAACTTCGGTCGCGAGTTCTCCGCGCACACACACGCTTTGCCTCTCATCAAAATTCTCTTTGAATCTGACAATCTGAGAATTCGGCTGAGAACTATCATCCAGCTTTGAAAAAAATACCAGAGACGAACTTCTTAGCTATCCATGGATTCTCCGTGCGGGTGCCGGGTCCATCGCGTGGAACAGAGAGGAATGTCAGTCGGCGCCTGGGACTTGCGACCCAGCGTGTAGGTTTAAGGGGCCCCTTTATAGTATACTAACGATCACCTTCACCGATGACATTCCTCTCCCTTCCCAACCATATTTGGTACGAGCCGAGTAAAGCGGCTTTAGTTGCTCTTTCCAGTAAGGAGCTAATATTAGATCTTGGTAATCCTAAGTCCTTCAGCAGGTTGTAGAGAGATTTCGCTGGTATACCTCTCGCACCCACTTCCACAGCATACAACCGTGCTGCATAACCATTTCTAGTCATCTCGTTGGTTAGATCATAATACTTATTTGTTTTAAACGCGTGATCTTTGGGAATGTTTGTCTCCCATGGAACAGTAAGTTCTACCAACAGTACGCGCTTAAGTTTTCTCGAATAAACGAAAAGGTCTGGTCTAGACGACGATACCGCAATGTCTTCTGGAATAGCGTAGTGCTTCTCATACGTGTCCATCATGATCTTCCAATCCGGAGCTACACTAACGATGGAGTAAGGTTTGACTTTGGACTTCTTGTTAGATCCTTCCTTGACGAAGTTGATGTTCTTTGTATTCGTCGTCAAACCTTTTGCTGCTCTTGCTATTGAAAGACTCACCGCTTCACGTATGATCTGCAACACTCCGTCATGGCGGCGAGAGTAATGCCCTCTGTCTAGGAGTACTCTGCATCCCACCAACAAATGCCTCGCGGTACCTACGGCCTCACCACAGAGTAAACAGGTTTTGTCTACCGCCATTCCCCACCTTACAAGGTTACAAGGTTGCTCTGATCGGGCAGGGTCAACTGAAACGCGTTTAGATAGAATTTAAGCAACGCTGGAGACCAATCGTACAGTATCGACCGCCACTTCAATGCTAAAGGGATACAAAACTCACCAAGGGACACCCACTCGTTTTGCATTTCAAGATTAAGCGCATGTACTCTATACTCGTTATCTTCATCCCTTCGCAGAAAAGACTTAATGATGTTCCGGTCATCCTCTCTTCCTCGACATCCCAATCCTACCCTGTTTGTTTGCGCTCCCACCATAAACTGCTTATGGAAACGTAGTCTAGACTCTAACTCACTCATATTCTTATCTTTTGGGAGTGTTGCCACTGCATTGTCTTTCGATTTTCCCAGAATATGCATCTTGGTAACTCTAAGATGTTTGTAGAGCTCCGATGGCTTATTTAGGTTCATCCCAAAACTATTTTTGCCCCTAAATAGAGTAGAGGGGTCTGCCGAGTGGGCTAATCCAGTCCAAGACTTCAACGATTTCACAACAACGGCATCCAGTCGCGATAAAAGGGTTTTTCCGAAGTCGTACACGAGGAAAGGCCAAGACAAGCGCGATGACAGGTAGTTGTTGTAGATCCATAGCTTCTTAATGTTCCCTATGGGTTGGTTCTCAACCCTACTAATGGAATCAATGAAATCCTCAACAATTCCCTCCAAGGATGGTGTGCGGCCTCTATAGTCTATCTTTCTGCCTAGAAATTTGAACGGGAGCGCTTCAGAAATTGTGGCAACATTCTGACCGCTAATCGTGAGTCCAGGGTCATAAGATGTAAATTTCGTATCTCGTCTACCCAGACATAAGCAATAGCATTTACTTGGTTTCACCTTCATGCCGTCAGTCCAAGCACAGAACTCATCCACCTTTTTTAATAACACTTGACACTGCTTTGGGTTTCGTGTCAAGATTGCAAGATCGTCAGCAAAGGCTAGGATTGATTCTGTGTACTGATTATTTATTTTAAACCGATAGCCCCATTTCTTTTCCTGTAAAATCAAAGTGTCAATTAAAATATTTATAACTACATTAAATACTACAGGAGATAAACAGCATCCCTGAAAAAGACCAATATTATAATTTAAAGGTTTTGAGTATCCATCTTTACAGCTTATTACAAAAGATAAATTAGAATAATATGACTTAATTAAATCTAAAACCAAAGGGGGGAAGTTATACCATTCCAACGCGAAAAACATCAGCTCGTGCTGAACTGAGCCAAATGCATTCTCTAGGTCAATCCAGCACACCGCTATTTGTCTTTCGTGTTTCCTGGCATCCTTTAAACTTTCCGCCAACAATGTGTTATGTTCTAAGCAACCAGAAACTCCTGGTAAAAACCCCTTCTGGTGCTTTGGCGTAAAGTATTCGTTGTTTAACATAAATTTTGACATTCTATCTTGCAAGATCGAGAAAAATATTTTCGATATCGTGTTTGTAAGAGCTATCGGCCTAGCATCTTTTGGATCAGTGACTGTCTCCTTTTTAGGAATAAGCACGAAAACAGCTTACCAAGAATACCAAACCAAAGACCAAATACTTCCGGAATCTGCTTTTTCGACCAAATCTTACCAAATATATTTAAAAGATGTCTACATACTGATGGGCACTTTTTATATACAATGTAAGGAATACCATCGGGCCCCGGAGATGAACTTGATGCTTTCCTTTTTATCTGTCGGGTTAGTTCTTCTAGGGTAGGAGCCGTACCCTGAAACTCCGATACGGGATTGCAAGGTCTCTTAGAGCTCGGGTCATTGTAAATCTTCTGTTGCTTCGGCACTTCATATGTGCGCCTAAAATGGTCATATATTTGTTCATGTGTCAGTTGCAGTCTTCCGGGCGGTTGTTTGAAAATATTTTTGGAGTACAAGAATGGGTTTTTATCGAAGTCAACTTCATGCCTAGCTCTCATAAGGTTCGCCTGGTTTTTAGTGATTTGTAAAGACACTCCTTGAATCAATTTCAAGATAGATCTGAGTGCTCTTGATAATTGGTGGCTGAGGTGGTTGTCTCCCATGGACTTCGCTACACGAAGTTGCTTGACCAATTCCCTTTTCTTCCTCCGCATTTTAGCTTTAAACATATTATCTCTTTGTTTATGAGCATGCCTATTAGGCGGTGGATAATGCTCACTAAAGTATGAATGTATCTTGTCCTGCATGATTTCAACTTGGGTATTTAAATCCGCGTTGGTACCTGGATATTCTAACAGCACTGCCAAGTTGTCACTATGGTATTTCCAAGTAGATGTTTTCAAACTGGGGATGCTAAGACGTGCCCGGATGTTTATGGGCTCCTGGTAACTAATAACTCCTGGTAATTTTAAATAAAAATAAGTTACGAATTGAAGGAACTAGGTACGTTTGATTATAATAACACTTTTGGAAGCTTTTTCAAATGGCATAAAATACTCTGCGTCCCGTAAATTTTAGGTAGGTAGGTTTACGTTTTTCAATGTTTATTCCAAAGTTTCAATATTTATACCAAAGATTTTTAATACAAGATCTAAGCTGGCATTCTATACAAACTACATGAAGCTATTATTAAGTATTTCCAGTCGAACAGTAAATCAGGCGGATCGTTTCTCAATGTTGCGTATTTCTAGTTAGTTAACTACTAGCAGTGATTTAAAGTTGGTTCCTAACTTCCAGACCGGTATTCAACCCGATTTGTATATTAGGTTAAGGATGTAATACTTATTTTTACACCGTCTTAGTAGCAACGAGTGTCTTGCTATTTGTTGAGGTTTGTGCTTGTTCTTTTCTTGTTTGAAATGAAGTTCACAACACAAAGAACATTATAATAACGGATAAAACATGTGTACCGAATTCGAACAATTGACGTTACTATTACCCTTGCACTTGAGGTGTTTCGCGCTGTATAAATCTTTATCTTTAATATATAAAAATAAGTGGCATTTTCCATTTTTGTCACTTTATAACTTAAGAACGGGCTCACCTATCCTAACCAAATTTTCGGGGTTAGTTCGGACTATTTAGTAAATAGTTTCTCTGAAGCTTGCACGAATTGGTCGAGTGGTTCTTCATTTACCACATGTAGCGAAGCACCTACCGGGCCGCTAGTCACAGTACATATAGACATAAAGTAACATCGTTTAGTGCAATATAGACGTTTTAACAACTTGAGGAAGTATCGTAAACGTCAACAGCTTTATTTTTAGCAATTATGAACATATTATGCGCTTACCGCATCCAGGCTAATAGGTATTCGATGAGATTATGCAGATAGACTAAACGATTCGACTCTCACTCAATTACAAAGATTTATACCGTTAGAAATGCCCCGACACCAGAAAACTGTGGCTTTGATTTGTTTTGAAATGACGAACATTTCAACATGCTATCTCTGGGAAAGAAGCGAATGTCGCTTCAAAATTTAGTCCCATTTCAGAGTGAGTCGAAGTAGCGAGGGCTAATCTATTGATTTAATATATGCTCAATTATGTCAAAGTAGATCGTCTTCAAATTCTGAATTATGGTTTGGTTGACCGCTTCCATAAAACACCGATTCCGTCACTTATTTGATAACTGGGGATTGTGTTTTGGGTCAATCATCTGTCATCTTAGAATATTATTTATTTATCTCATTTATTAATCATATTGCCTAATCAATGTCTTTATTAATTTTCGTTTTTTACAGATAAGAATTCAGTTTATAAATGTGTGCAAAAATAATGCCAATGAAAGAAGTTGGTTAGTGGTAGATATAAAGTAGTGTGAGTAAGAAAGTTTTCACATGTACAGCGGATATTTTAATTTTAAGTATAATTTAATTATCTATGACATGGTTTTCCTGATGCTTGTGATTACCGACTCCTGTGGAAACTTGTTTCCGTTGTTGCAACGTTGTTTCCGACTTTTAATTTTGGGTTTACTTTTATTATAGGTTCCTAACTTCTTGACGAGCATAATCATATTTTGTATTGCATTAGTGGCCTTACAGGAATGATAATTACTTTCGCGATATTGTAATAAACTCTACTAATTTCGGTAAGAAGTTAAGCTATTTTATTTCAACAGTGTATTTGCAATGAAAATGCTAATTTAGTTAAAAATAGAACCAATGAGGAAATATTTACACCTTTGACTGAGATTTCTTCCAGTATGACAGGGTAGTGGATACATTGTGCTTTGGAGCATTATGATGAGTAGTTGCCAACCCCCCGAAATAGAAAACATGGGGATACTAGTCCGCCAGTATACGCCACCTATGATATGTGACCGGGGCCGTCTTTCACATAATTAGGGCTCTGGGCACATGGGCCTTTAAACCTCCTGTGTCGTAAACGTGGGGCCCCCAAATCTGGTCTAGGGGCCTCAATCGATCACGGGGCCCTGGGCACGTGCCCATTATGCCCAGTGGGAAAAACTGGTCTGCTTCTGTCAGCGCATTACGTATGCAAAATCAATCGAGTTCAAGGACGAGGAAACCATCTACATATTATGGAGTCAAGCAAGGAGGTCCAAAAACATGATATTTTTAAGACATAAAACAAATATTTCTAGACACCAAGTCTAATTGTCCAGAAGCATCTTGAGAGACAGGCCCGTTGGTCGAGTGGCTAGAGACCCTGGCTACAAAACCAAGGGTCGCGGGTTCGAATCCCGCTAGGGGCAAATGTTTGTGTGATGAACATCGGCATTTGTACTCGAGTCATGGATGTTTATAAAAGTATTTAAGTATGTCTATCCGTTCCCTAGCTTCCATAGTACAAGCTTCGAGCTTAGTTTGGGGCTAGGCAATTGGTGTGTTAGTCCAAGGCATTTATTTATTTATTATTTATTTATCTTGATTTTAGGTTATCATGTATTTTTTTTTGCAATTTTTGTGTTTGTTCTTATCAGAACATGGTTACTGCAAACATAATAATTTTAACTTACAACATAAAAAATCTAGTATGTAGGTCAACACATTGACTTTGTATAGAATGCCGGCATTGAACGTGAAAAATTATGTAGGTAATACAAATCAGCACAGGCGAAAACCATCGTAACTATAATAACTCAATTATTATGTGATCATTTCACATCAATTAAAACAATAAGAAAGTGAAATACTTTCGACTTACACATCTTCAACTAATTAAATTTGCATTAATGAAGAAGCTATCCAAATTATATCATTTTAGAATAAAAAGCGATAGTGCCTTGCGTAATTTCATATTTGATTTAATTAACATTAGTTTTCGAAGTGAATTTAACGAACTTGAAACATGAAACTAGTGTTATAAGTTATACGTAACTCATGTAAGCAATTTATTTTCATAAACTTGTAAATCCTTATCAGGAATTAGTTTACGCTCTATGTATAAAATGAAGTATGTACATATTATTGTGTATTTACGTAAGCTTTGAAGCACTAGTAAGAATAGTAGTTTATGCATAGAACTATGTAAAACAAACCTTATTTATTGAAATGTTTCTTTTATTTAATGTTTTCTTCTACTTTCAACTATGTTAACTGAGGTTTTGGTATACTTTGAAAGAGTCTTCCAATAGATGTAGTACCTATGTATGTAAAAAAATAGGATGTTACTTGGTAAAATGTTAGTTACTTGGCACAATACTTAGCACATAATTCCGGCTACCTCTTTACACTGTTTTTGGATAAATCCGTGAAAACAACCCTTTTACGGATCGATTACATTATGGCAAACAAAACCCTAATTCTCACATATTTTAAATGTAGGTACCTACAGGGAACTTCACTTCATAGTATAAAACAAAGTCGCTTTTTCTGTCATGTTGTATATTGTATGTCCCTATGAACGCTTAAATCTTTAAAACTACGCAACGGATTTTGATGCGGTTTTTGTTAATAGATAGAGTAACTCATGAGGAAGGTTTTTATGTATAATATCATCCATTAAATAGTGGACAAGTACCACGGGCGAAGCCGGGGCGGGCCGCTAGTTCGTTAATAAAGTAGCAATTTTTCCCCTGCAAAAAGAAAATCATTTCACGAAGATCAAAGCGAACGCATTTTATCGTCATTATGGGCTGAAACGACTTTTTGGGACTAAAAAATGAAGACATTCAATATCTAAAGGAAACTTGTTACCTTATGTTATAATTTTTCCTTGTGAGTTTTTTACCTATTTAGCAGAATATTAGGCAGATTTCAGTAAATATTATTTTGCGCGCTTGTAAAAAAATAATATTAATGGAGAAATGCCAACATTTAAAATGATTATAAATATTGTTTACTTCCTTTTGCAAAATGTGTTCGAGTTTGTCGATGTAACGAGTATCACTTGATATTTGCGTGTATAGTGTTTCCTATTGATAATTAATTTGATCTGATGAAATTATCTTTTATGTTCAGGATCCCACGTTATGAAAATTCAAATCATATAATAAAATTCGCACTGCTTATATTCGCATTAATTTTAAAGAACAAATCGCAGAGCATCACATAAAAGTTAAACTATTTAAAACAACACAGACTACAATACTATTAGGACCAATCAAAACATTAAGACAAATATTGCTTAAAACATTGTAAATAAATTTACCTGAGTACAAATACATATCAAAACCGTGTTGTATCGTGTTCATTCCTTATTTTTCAATCATCCCATTTTTCTGGCGATCGTAGGTAAATTTTATTTTCACGAACGACACAGAATTTTTCCCCTTCATATTCCTGTTGAAATAACTAAAGGATTTTTTCAGTTACACTTCCGATCTACAAATACACTTATGCCTCGCGAATGTTGGTTTCCGCACCATACTCTGTACCTCAAAAAACTCGATTCAATGTGCGTTTGGGCTCCGGTGGCTGTCAGTTTCACCCCACCTGCGCGAGCCCCACCAAATGCAAAAGTAACCGCGCCGCGTACGACAAGGAGACAGTTCCAACCTTTCTAATATGGCCGGATAAATCGGGTTAGTAGGGATGAACCAAGGGGCTCGATTATGCAACTCTTGGACTTGCAAACCGAGCAGGTATATAAGCTTGTAGAGCGTTCGGAAACAGTAGAAAGCAAGTAAGCCTCTGCAGTTCAACTGTACAGAATCAGTCCAGCAAATTAAAGCAAGATGTACGCGAAACTCGCCGTAAGTCATCAAATGATTTCGTGCTTGCGAGTAATGACGTTGTGTGATATCATCATCAGTGATTTTAAAAAAATAAGTGTCTTAAAAGGATCCTGATTTTGCATTTAAAGTGCTAGATTCGCATTCATAAGTTATTTTGACGAATTCATTGATAGAGACAATAACTTGCTTTTTTAGGGAAGTATATTAATAATATTTTTGTCTTTTTTTCAGCTCGTCGCTCTTTTGGTAGTCGTGGTGGTAGCCTCCCCAACCCCCGGCGGCGGTGGCGGTCACCAGTAAGTACCAACATTATTCTTATTGAGTTCCTTTATGAGCCCGCCAAATAAACTAGTTAGATACGAACATATTCATCTGATCTAAAGTTTTTATTTTTTGATATTCCCATTATCTTAATCACATTGTTGTTTTTTTATAAACGATCTGTTTGTAATAAGAAAAATCTGTTTGTAAACAAAATTTATTTCGCATTCGCTCAGCTAAAAAAAACGAAAACTATTCACACGGTTTGTTTTTAAACTTTATCGTAATCGATAAATTCAGTCTCATTCAAAACTATCAAAGAAATAAGTGACACTGAACTTGCATTGAACATAACGTTAAAAAGAGTAAAAGTTTTAATTCAGTCTGGTCTAAAAATAGTACAAATAAACCATAACGACTGATTATTATGTAACAGTCAAGGCCAGTTCGTGACTAAAAAAGCAGCTAAGATGCTGCTCTAGAGAAATACTACGTCAGTTAAAACGTAACTAGTTTGATTTTGGTCTGGATTTAATGCCTAATTGTAATTGCTGAGCCAACAGAGCAGTAGTATAGGTCAGATATTGTTTGCGTAGAAATAAAAAAAATAGGAGCATCATTTGCGAATTTTCGACTACAGATTTTGATATCACGTAACTATAAGCCAATTAAATGATGTACAAAATAGAACCTCAGAAGATTTACTACGAACAGATCAGAAGTGGCTTAATCCCATATTGTACGAGTAGTAACAAAAAATAACGTTTTTACGTATTTTTTACAACACATATATTTATATTACGTAACTTTAATGAGAAGATTTAAAGGAGCATTACGTAGTTTTTGCATTAATTTTATCGTTCCGCTTAGTGATCAACACATTATGACTTTGTTAAGTTACTCATTAGCATTGCACCTCTCAACAAGTAAACCGCAAGTTTCACTTTCGATAAGATATAGATGTAACCATGGTCTCATTTACAACCAAATCAATGTTTAGATTAAACCTCATCTCAATCGTATTTTTTTATAATCCGATTTGCTTGTAGAATTTAAATTCAATGATATTATCAATAAATAATACTTATTAAATTTATTGGCTGCCGTAAATTGATTTAGCGGCTTTAATAACTTTGATTTACTCAACCAAACTCAATTTAAAGTAAGGAACCACTTAAGCATTTGAACTCAATGTCTAGCATTATTACTCTTGCTGGTTTCAAGATATTTTGTGCAATGAAAAAGGCATGTTATAATAACATAATTATTATTTTGCACATGCCCATTAAAAGCAACGTAAATCAAAAGTGACGCTCTAGTAACTAAAATGAAGAAACTTTTTTTATACAACGATGAGCACTGATAAAGAGCATATTTCAACGAACAGGAAATTGTTGAATTAGATGAAAGATTAAAGTTTAAATGAGCAGTTACTCATAGAAGGAAACAAAATAGAAGAACAATGTAAAGCACGTGTAACATTTCATAATATTGATCGTTCCCTTATTAGAGCTATGCGATTGCTGTGTTTCATAATAATTGTACAGCAAATGCGTCTATAGTCATTGATTAGTACAGCCAAGCGCATTAATCTAGTCCAATTGATCAATTAATTGGTACGATTCCTCAAAGGTAATTGGCGCCTCTGTTTAGATGTTTCAACATTACGTGCGCCTGATTTCTTTAAGTATCCGTTTGAGATTGCCTTGAATTTATATCGTTTTCATATTATTTTGGTCCTTCTTCCAATTTGAGCATCCCAATTCCCAGTACTTCCTATGTACTACGACTAACTCGTCGTATAATTGAAGAATCGTTGACGTAAATCAGTTAAGAAACTCTGATTCATGAAATTATCCTTTCTATATGCAATTTAATTTCAAATATGGAATGTTCTGGTAGATAAAAATACCCGTGGCTACATAAATGGACGGTTTTGCAATGATTTAAGTACAGGGTGAGTTGGGTAACCGACGGAGCAATGCGGCTCAAATGTCAATAGTGGTGATGCACCGATGCGCGCGAGTTGTACAGATGAGCTGTGACGTCACACAGCGTAACCATGCGTCATGTGTCAACTGTCACTGCTGTCACTGTAACAAGTGCAATGATTTACGACCGTTGCGAAGTTGTGTGCACGATTTTTGCACTTTAGTTTATTGGTTAAACAATAGGCATATTATAACAACTTTTATTTGCATTAATCCAGGTTAACACGATTCATCAGTCATCTTAACGCCTCTCTTGGTTGCATCTTCGGCCATTGCCTTGGAGTCCAGGGTACTATGATTGAATCGATCGGCCTAGTTAGTTTCTTTGGTGTGCGATATTATCAGAATAGCCGAAGGTTTCTATTCTTTACACTGTTAGTGTAGAATAGTTAGACCTAAAAATAGATCGCCAGTTTAAAGATTCAAAGACACCAGATATGAATTATGTATACGCATGCAACCTTTCCTGTAAAGGTATGTACTTATTACTGAACCACCATAATCTTTTATCTTTTCCACTCATATGCCTTTGCAATGAGTTACAATTACCCGTTGAAATCTGATACCGGTTACACTACTGGAAACATGTTTCTCTCACTTTCCGTATATTTAGCATATCCTGATCCAGATTCAATGGAAGTTAGTAGGTGTAGGTAAACGCCTTTTAACTGGAATCTGTAACCCATTGATTTAATGTGTAACGTTGAGAGAGGAAAATAATGCAAATGTTAATACCGTTACCTAATTGATAATCCATGTGCCAAGAGCAAAACATCTATAACAGTTTAAATGACAGTAAGACAAATTCTTTCTAGTCTTATTAAATAGATTATATTACTTGACAAAAGCTTAGGTTTTGTTGTTAGGCATCGCGTCCTAGTTAAAAATAAACTATACCTTCTTAATTGCAAAATTTGGTGTTTGTTTTAATTTTCTAGTATTTTAGGAGTGTTCTAGATAAAGGCATTTTCTTACTAAATTACTGAGCAAAAGCACTGAGCGTGCTTATCTTTTGCCACCCAAAAAGATCTTGCTTGCGTAAAAAGTGAAAAAAGCACGACCAAGGAATAATAACGACTTCGATTTTATTGCGCCGGAGCGACTTTACTGTTATTTTTAACTGTGGTATCGACGATAAACTGTTAAAAGAAACAAAATAAAAACACGTACGCGTTATGTAAGATAAAACATAATTGATCCACTTTCGAAATGCACTAAACATCGGGTTTCGAGGTAGTGTTAGGTATCACATAACGAAACGCGGAATGAGTGTCGAATCAAAGGTCAGGGAAGCTTGCGAATAGCTCAGGACTCGTTTAGCATATGAAATAGCATCACTTGATTACGGCAGTACACGTGTACCGATCGAAATTCATTAACAGTTTTACGACATTGCTTGTTATTCGTCAGCTATCGGCCCGCGACTCCGTCCGCGTGGAATTCAGTTTACGCACACATAGTGTTAATGTATTATATAGCCTAAAGCCTTCCTCGACTAATGGACTATTAAACGAAAACAGAATTGTTCAATTCGAACCAGTAGTTCCTGATAATCGCGTTCAAAAAAAACAAACAAACATACAAACTCTTCAGCTTTTTTATTTTAGTATAGATAGTAGTAAATTTTAATCAGGCATTACATTTGGCTAGGAAATATGCCATTGCAAATTGTGTAAACCTGAGGAATATGAATCTAACTACTTATGAGTAGTTAAATTCATATTTAGAGTTCATATTTGTTTGTTTGTTTTTTTCGAATCGTATGAGTGATCTCAGGCTGACTGATAAAGATAATGAGGTCGTAAGGTTTCATTTTTATACCCGAGTGACTAATTCGTTCTGCCATAGCCACTGTCTTTAAACAAGATTAAATCACAGGACCTATACTTGATGCACACACGTCTTACAAGTAATGGTTCCGTTTCCCATACATTAGGAGAAAGTTGTTTTGTATGCGGAGCTCAGTCGGACCACGCATTGTCATTCGCTAATCACCAAACGAATTATAATAAAATTGTCAAATAATTATCTCGACTGACTTCACGGTCGTTTGCTGCAGATTTCAATTGAAATTAACCTGCTCTGCACTTTTACATGACAATGCAATACAATTGCTGTTCTATAAAAGATGTTGCTTTCCCTTTCCTTGAAACGAGAGTGAAAGGGCTTTTTCATTTCGTGACCATGTGGACTTATTTTGCAATATAATTAATACTGCGCCTCATACTAAACGGTTTGAATAATGCCTAATGATAAACTTATAAGATTAATCGACTGAAGCTGCCCTCATTTTAAAGGAAGAGATATCAAGTGTCGTTTTCTTGCATCTCAATAGGCAGACGAATCATTACAGTTTCAATGATTTTTTGGGTTTCACAAAGGTTTGGTTCTATTGATCCACAAAACAAAATTTGAAGTGGAATTCATTAAGAAATGCAGTTTTGCTCTTTAATCAATCTGCCTATGGCCTTCCCAATCGTCATCTGAGGACCATTAAATCCAGTGGGAGCCCACCTGAGACGCCATTCTCAAAACCGTTTTTCTTTTGCAGCAAGCACGTGACCATCCACGTCCCGTACAAGGTGCACACCATCCACCACCACCACGTCTCCAAAGTCCATGTGCCGGTCCACGTCCCCGTGGTGAAGGAGGTGCAGGTGGTCAAGGAGGTGCCAGTAGTGAAGCACGTGCCAGTGCCAGTGGTTAAACACGTGCCAGTCCCAGTGGTCAAGCACGTCGAGGTGGAGAAGAAGGTCTACGTGCCAGTCCACCAGCACCACGAGCACGTCCAGGAGAGCCACGGATGGCAGGGCGAGTCGCTGTCGCACGGCTGGAACTGATTGCTGAATTACATCGTCGAATATTTTTAGGTTAAGGTACGTGTATAAGGTATTGTCTACTCAGATCATCTATATAAAACTTAAACTTCTCGTGAAAGGTAGTAAGTTGTAGTCCCGTTTTAAACTTAACTATATAGTAATGCAACGCGAAGGTTTAAAGTTTTATTTCTCTTCAAAACATAAAGGCATAGTGTGATGAAAATCATGAGATTTGTTATAGGTTAAAAAAACAATTGTTAATCTGCCGAGTTAAAAACTGCCCTATATCGACCGGGTTAGGACATCGGGTAGAGTTTGGAACAATCCTTATCAAAAAGGTTTTAAGTAGAATTTTCGGACTATTTACGCGTTGGCCACATTTTGCCTTTTTCGATTCTGAGATCCTCGAAATAAAATGTACCTATTCGTAAATAATGTAGGGCGATTGGTTATTGATTTCATATTACGAGTTTACGTGTATGCCAAATAGTATTCACGGAAACGTATTTATTTGCCAATCTCTGTCACAGTTTCGTTGGCTGGTGTTGAGTAATTTATCTAATGTTTATTGATTACCTACACATTTTAATTTAAATGGCAACACACATGTAGTTACATAAAGCGCAAACGAGGCCAATTATAGAGGAAATATTGTCTTCAAGTGTTTGTTTGTCGCATTCGAAGTATACAATTTTGTGATTGCTGGAGTGTCGCGATGACTGATTTATGTAACGTGCCTTAGGTTTAAACACGTAAGAGGTAAAGGAATAGAATGAGGAGTCGTAAAAGGATTTGTTTTGATCGTAGTTTAGAGGCAATGCCTTACTTGTTGAGTGAGTAAGGGAGTAACATATTACATATGTAAAAAGTAAAGTATCAGCCTATCAATGTCTCGCTGCAAGGCAAAGGCCCTCTATCATTTGAAAATATTCCATCCAAACAAAATTGTGTTTCTGCTCAATCACCCCGCTTGTCAAATGTGGTGACCAATCCACAATTGGCAATCACAATTCCGAGCTGGACACACGGTAAAATCAACAATAAATTTTGCCGAAACCGGGAGTCAAAGCTAGGACCTCCACTGGACCAAAAACAAATTATTCGTTTGTAAATATATTAGCATATATAGTATACTAATACTCTTCTTGTTTTTTTGCAGATTTATCTAAGAACATCAACTCAACAGTGAAACCTATCGGATGGCTGGTTCATCAAGATCATATCACTCATTATTGAGAATCTCGTTACCGTAATCATAGTTGTTACATAGGTATAAGAACCAAAGAAGATAATAAAGATGTGAATAGCTTTTTGTACAAATTAAATGTGTAGTTTTCATTTTTACCCACAGTTATTACTTCTTTATTTTAAACTCTTTATCACTAAGTCAAGAAATAGGAACATCGTTGGCCAAATTGTTAAATTCATACCATAATGTGAAATAATTTACGGGCCCGTTGGTCTATTGGTCAGAGACCCTGTCCACAAAAGCAAGGGTCTCGCAAATGTTTGTGTACTGAACATAGATTTTTTTCTCGAGTCATGGATGTTTATAAAATTGGGTATTTAAGTAACATCCATATCCAACTTCGAGCTTAGCTTATTGGTATGTTAGTCCAAGGCATTTATTTAATTATAAAATAGCGATCAAATGCTGGCGATAAAGAATAAAAAAAAATGCCTGTTCGATCGTAGAGATGTAATTGGAATAGCATTTAAAGTAAAGCAAATAGAAACGAAGCGAAGAATAGAAACATAATGTACCTACTTGCTTCTCAAAATAACATACAAATAACAGTTGCTAGAACTGAGTTTCTTGGTAATATTGCAAAAATAGCCCCGCAAGATTTAATACTAATTCAATATTCTATAACTACCGACTAAAATAGAACTCCCAACATTAAACGACTACCGACCGGTACCCCATAGCTTTATGTAACAATACTGTGGTCAGAAGTGGGTTGACCACTCAGGTTTAACCATACTTCTTGTGACAGAAATAATTTAAACGTCAAGTTGCGTATCTAACATTACGGTTTCCTTGGACTATCCCACCAATTTCCTAGCCCCAAACTAAGCTCGACGCTTGTAATGAGGATGCTAGGGAAAGGATTGAAATATTCAAATTTATTATATGTCTATTAATAGAAAAATCAAATATATACGAGCATGTTAAAACCTTTATTTTACCAATAAATTTTTAAAAGACTCAAGACATAAAATTCAAAATACTTTGAAGTATTTTCAATAATTACCAACTCAATCGTCTCCCAAATTCCTACAAAATTTTATAACTCTACTAAACCCTTGGAACAAAGTTGCGACTAACGGCTTAGCCGGCTTAACTTGACTTCCGAAGCACGAAATCATCATTTACATCGGTCAATCAGGTGGTTCAAGCCTTCAATGTCCTAACCAAACTGGAACAGAGTGAAAGTATTCCCCGCGGGATTCGAACCCACGACCTTCGACGTTTGACCACAGCGAGCTAACCACTACGCCAAGGAGGCAGTTAATATAAAATAATAGGATATTTTGTTTTCCAGGTTTTTGTTTGTCCATTAAAACCATTGAATTTTAAATTATATAACCGTTATATATATTTTAAATACTCAAGACATAAAATCAAAATACTTAAAAACACATCAATGAATTACCAACTTCGCACGCAATTTTAAAACTCTATATAATTAATTTCTCTGATGATGAAGCAACTCAGCTCGTAAATGGTGAAGGCGAACACCATGTTTAAAGAAGCTTTCCAACTGGAGACACTGCACCCTCGGTAGAGACCGTCGCGACCCTCGGTTCTGTAGGTCTCCACGAGGCATTGCCACAGCTGTCTGCACTTGATCAGGTCTTTGGACATGCTCGGGGTTTTAAACTTCTCATCTTGGTAGTGCGACTGCAAGGAATGTGGAGCATAAGACTGGATAACTGAAAAAAGTGACTTGGCGATGTTTATACAAAGGCCACTTTCGATTGAAAGCTTTTGTATGCCAATTAATTGTACAAGAATTAAAATATATAGTCTAAGTTTAGATTATGTTAACTAGCAGCTGCCCGCGACTCCGTCTGCGTGGATTACGGTTTCCGCACACCTAGTGGTGTACTAGTGCCAATAGCTCCTGAGATTAGCACGTTCAAACAAACAAACAAACAAACTCTTCGCTTCATTATATTCGTTGGTATATTAGTAGGTAGTTTAATTTATATTAAACTGACCTTAAGTAAAATAACCGCAGTCGAAAGAAGCTTTAATTATATTTTTCCAATAAAATTAGCAGAATTTTAATTTTAAAACACTCAAGCTTGTATAATTTACGGTAGACCGGAGTTAAGTAACACCATCATTTGTCTGATAAACAACAGAGATAAATGATTAATCAATATTTAATGTTGTCAGAATGTTGGTACTTTGGACTTTGTGTATCATCAATCATGTAAATCTATTGTCTTTCTTAATTCTAGTTCAATTCAAGACTATTATAATGCTAGAAAATTTTGAGATCATTCGTAAAAGTCGATTGAATTCGAAATAGATATAAGTTGAATATGTGTTTAGATACTTTGACATTTGGTAATAATAGAATTCATTTAATTGACATTAACAAATTGATTATACATTGTAATTATAGTTTGACGAATGATATTTGTTACTTATCTAATTATCATAAACGACAAATAGCTATGTCGCTATCTTTTTATTTTATTTTAACAGCCAAGAACTTGGCTAACCAGGCTGCTTCTATTGAGCAGTCCAGTAAAAACTTTGACATGACTTTGGATTCTGATCCAAATAATTTAAATTAAATGATAAGACAATAGAGGACATCTCTTGCAAACCTATTGCAGTTACTGCCGAGAAGTCTTGTAATTATTTACACTTAGTTCATCAAAATATACAGGGCTTCTCTGGTAAGGAACTAGAAATAGGTCTATTCCTTGACTGTATGGATATACATGTCTTGTGCCTAACTGAACATTGGTTAAGGCAAGTTAATTGTTCATTTAATATAGATAATTATAATTTTATTAGTTCGTTCATGAGACAGTCTGCGATACGCGGTGGGTCACTTATACTTATACATAATAAATTAAGATGTAAAGAACGCAAAGATATCGTAGCATTGTCCATTGAGCGAACTATAGAAATATCGTGTGCAGAGATGGATCGTTATATTATAGTGTGCGTGTATAGGCCTCCCGCATCAGATTTTAGTATGTTTGAAGCTACAATGGAAGAAGTACTTAAAAAAGTTTGTAAAACAAATAAAATAGTTGTTATATGTGGAGATTTTAATATTAATATCCTTGAAGGTTCACAATATTCTGTAAGGTTTATAAATTTATTTAATTCATTTAATTTGTCGAATCTTTTTAATGAACCTACAAGGATCACTTCCACTACTGCTACATGTATTGACAATGTTTTCTGCAATACGAATGTAACTGATAAAAAGATTATTAATTGTATGCAGTCGGACCACACGGGACAGCAGGTTACTTTTGAGCATAGTTTTGTCCCTAGGTCTATTGAGATCATTTGTAGACCTGTCACGGAGAAGCGTAGAGACCACTTTAGAGACAACATAGAAAGGAAAATACCTACCCTTTCTTTTATAGATAGTGATGTTAATAATCTTTATGATAACCTGTTTGGCTTCATTGCTTCTGAATTTAATTCAGTGTTTCCTAAAAAAAAACTGAATATCAATATTAATAAACCTAAAACGTTATTCAGTGACTGGGCAACTCCAGGTATTTACAAAAGTAGACTTAAATTATATGAACTTTATGGTTTAAAATCATATTCTAAAGATCCGAAGATCATAGAATATGTAAAGAAATATTCCAAATTATTTAAGAAAGTATGTTATAAAGCTAAATCAATTTACTTGAGAAATAAAATAAATAACTCAAGTAACAAAATAAAAGCTACTTGGAACATAATAAATAAAGAGACCAGTAAATTAAAATCATATGACGATAGTTATTCTTTGAAAATTAATGATATTAGTTTTAAAACAGACATGGATGTAGCACATGCTTTTGAATCATTTTTCTCTGATATTCCTGTAGCCACTACTAGTCTTCTTAATTCTAGCCCAAAGACAGCTCAAACTCTCCTGGCGTCGAGTATAACTGAATGTCAGATCCCCTTTCATTTTGAATACATCACACAGAGTACAATCTTGAAAACTTACAAAGAAATTAATATAAAAAGAACTGAGGACCTTTGGGGAATTTCAACTGATATCATGAGATCAGTAATTTATATTATTTCACCTCATTTGGCCTTGATTTTTAATAAATGCATTGATCAAAATCAGTTTCCTAATCTCATGAAATGTAGTAAAATAATACCACTATTTAAATCGGGTGATAAAAGTGACCCATCGAATTTTAGGCCTATATCAATATTACCGAGCCTTAGTAAAATTTTTGAAAAAATTATAATGAATCAATTGCTTGAACATTTTAAAAAACAAAACTTGTTACATGAGAAACAGTTTGGTTTCACCAAAAACAAGAGCACTACCGATGCAGGGACTGCACTTATCAGACATATCTCTGATGCCTGGGAGTGTAAACAGAACGCTATAGGGGTCTTTTGTGATCTATCAAAGGCTTTTGATTGTGTTGACCACACTACGTTACTCATGAAGTTGAAACATTACGGTCTGTCTCCTACATCTTTGAAGCTGATTGAATCTTATCTCACTGACAGGATACAAAGGGTCCATATTAATAATTCAAATTCATCGGGGGCTAAGCTTCGCATGGGCGTGCCTCAGGGATCTATATTGGGACCTTTGCTGTTCCTAATTTATGTAAATGATTTGCCATATTTTGTAAAGAACTTATGTGAGATAGTTTTGTTCGCTGATGATACTTCACTTATTTTTAAAACTGACAGAAAAGAAAAAACTTTTGACAAGGTGAACAAAGCTCTGTCACAGGTTTCGCATTGGTTTTCTAGCAATAATTTGTCACAAAATGCAAAGAAAACTAAATGCATTAAATTTATGATGCCTAATGTAAGACATATTGATACACATATTACAATGAATAATGAGCTCTTAGAAATTGTAAATTCTACAAAATTCTTAGGAATCGTCATTGACTCTAAGCTTCAATGGGGCCCCCATATCGCGGCCTTGAGTTCTAGACTTAGCTCGGCTGCCTTTGCTGTAAGAAAAATAAGGCATATAACTGATATTGAAACGGCAAGATTAGTGTACTTTAGTTATTTTCATAGCGTTATGTCATATGGTTTATTGTTGTATGGTTCTGCTGCTGATATTGAGACCATTTTCATATTACAGAAAAGAGCCATTCGTGCAATATACAGCCTTAGGCCACGTGACTCGCTGAAAACTTTATTTAAGGATATTAATATATTAACGGTACCGTCACAATACATCTTTGATTGTATTTTGTATGTTCGGAAGAACTATAAAGATCTCCCGAAAAAATCAGACTCTCATAATTTCAATACTAGAAATAAGCATAAACTTGCCGTTCCAACAGTCAGACTTCAAAAAACAATGAAGTCATTTATAGGACTTAGTGTACAAATATTTAATAAACTACCACAAACTCTTGTTGAATTACCTTTCCATAAATTTAAGACTCAGATCAAATCGCACTTAATGAGAAAAGCTTACTATAAAGTAGAAGATTTTATAAAGGACAAGAATTTGTGGGTGTGACTTATGACCATCTCTGCACATCTACTAATTGACATTTTATATAATTTAATGACATTTATGTAATATCATTTTAAAAAAGGCTAACTGTTGAGTTTCTTCCGGCACTTCTTCTCAGCAGGCCATTCACGTCGAAGTGCTAGTAGGGTAAAAAAATATTGACGTGCAAAAGAATTTCCTTGTAAATCTAATTGCTGAATAAATATCTTTATCTTTATCTTTATTGGTGTTAAAACTCCTGCAAACGGTGACTTATCGTCAAGGATGAATAGTCTTTAGTTAATTAGGCTGATATTGTATTGTTTGTACTACGAGTAGGTATGTATGTTTGCGTGTGATTAAAATGTTTGTAGGTATTGCTTTTCTCATTCATATCAAATCATTTATTTGCCCTTGTGTATGTACCCGAAAAAATAAATAGAAAAATTATATAAATCAATGCTTTCCCATCCTTCGCACCAAAATGCTCTCAAGCAGAGATGTTGAAGATTGTGATTTTATCGAATTCGGGAAGTTGTGTTCAATGGGTCCACTTTCTACATCACGCACTTATGTTTACCAGTTACGTAAGGCAATGATGTGGAGCATTAATATCATGGAAACACGATCATTACTCAAGTAATTGAATGTCAGTGCGGATAATGGTGACTCCGTGGTTACGCTGCGTACACGCAGTCTGGTAGTTGACCTGGTAAATGTACGTAATGAAGTCTAGCACTGAATAGTGCTTAGAGCGTGAGATCTCTTATGTAAATTGTAACTCAATTATCATCATCATCATCATCATCATCGGCCTGTCGCAGTCCACTGCTGGATAAATGCCTCTACTGGATGCCAAGTAAAGAAATATACGCTAAATATCGTCGCGTAATTTTATAAAACATGGATTGCCGCCGAACTTCGGTCGCGTAATTACAGCCAGTAATTTTTATTCCACGAATATACCCCAGTCGCTTCTTACGACATCCACTGGAAGAATTGGTGTCCTATGTTTTTTTAAATATTATATGTCTCCCTTATTGCAGGGAGAGGTAAAGAGAGTAGATCTCGACGAATTTCTACCATTTGAATGACTACAAAAAGAAGATACTATCTTATGAACTTAAGTACTATTATAGTTATTTGCGCCAAATCGTGAGCACGATAGTGTAAAGTGTACCATTAGGGTGGTTGTTAAAGGAAAGATCATGATGGCGAAAGGATATTGCCGATCGGCAATGGTCCTGCTCTGCGCGATATTGCAAGCGTAAGCTAGATGAGAATTACGACGACAGCGAGAATGCAAATATATATTCAAGTAATTAAACTGTCTTTCATTATTTTTTAACTAAACAAATGTTCACAAGACAATAACAAATGTCCCACGAAACTATTTGCATAGTTTGTCCTGAAACTTTTAAAGGCAGGCATTATTGACCCTTGCATGGTTTTCATGCCCATGGGCAGCAGTGATCACTTATCATCAGATGATCAACAAGTTTGTTTGCCTCCCAATCACATAAAAAAATATAGAATAAAATGACGTCCTGGTATAACATGAATGTCTATCGTAGTGTTAAGAAAAAGTACCTAAAGCTTATTACGCCATTTATTTTACTGTATAACACTATAACAAGTCTCCTTAACATTAAATGTCAATCATTAAACTCATTGACCCGGATACTTGAACAAACAAGCATTAGTAACCCTAATTTTCTTAAGATTGCTGCTTGCGTAATAAATGATATACGAGTATGAATGAACAAAAATATGGTCACAAACCGGTGACTGGTACGCAAATGGTCTGATTTCTATATTATTATGGTGTATGTAATCATCTATTCTAAAAATATCTACAAAATGTCAGAAGAGGAAGCCGGTATAAGAATGAAATAATGAGCAATTTTCTCTAATAGCCTTTACAGCTTCCTAGTGAAATCAAAAAGCCAGTAGCTATAACTAATACGACTGACTTACCATTAGCTAAAGTACGTTTTTAATACTTACGTACGTTTTACTAAACGATATTGATATTTTTAATGACAGGATAATTGGTGAACCTGGAAGGGACCGGTTTTAAGAATAGAAACACACTTGGCAGAAGAAACACGACCGAAGTTCGGCGTGACTACGTTTGCAATGTATTTTAAATGGAAGATGACTCACTATGCCAAAATCACGTCGCGTAATTTTGTAAAGCGAATGCATTGCTGCCGAATTTGGTCGCGTTATTTCAGCCTGGTGTGTTTCTACACCAAAACTACGCAAAACACGCAAAATTACGATAAACTTTTATGCTGTTGGTAGGACCGCAAGAAAAAGCTAATAATTTCATGTTAATCTATTTTACACATCTCATTTGCTTATTATCAGTGTCCTAAGTTCCTAACACAATCAACGTAATATCGGCCCTTGCAACGGTTTATTTTAACAAAAAAATATGTCTAGCAATTCGAAATTTACTGGTATGAATACCAAATTACACGTAGATAACTTATTTATCCATCATTCTGTATCAGCATCAAAGTATATAAAATCAAAAAGAAAATTAAACACAATCAAAAATAATTTTAATTTAAATTACAACAAAAACAATAAAACGCGCACTAAAGAATTAAATCATTCACTTAGACCTGAAAATGGTCACGGAGTAATAGCTTCTCTAGGGGAATGGCAGAAGAGTTCATATTATCAGCAGAGTCAGCTGCTCCTTATACATGGTCGCCATTCTCCCGCGGTAGAGCCGAGTGTGGTCAGGGAGTAATAACTTCTCTAAGGGCATGACAGAAGAGTTCGTATGTGGATAATGCGACCACACTGGTCGCCTTCTAGATGGTCGCTTTCCACACGCGTTTGAGCCCAGTGGTCACGGTGTTATTACTTCTCTAAGGGCATGGCAGCAGAGTTCATACGTAGAAAATGCGACCACACTGGTCAGCTGCGCTTTATAGATGGTCGCCTTCCACACGCGGTAGAACAGTTCAATGGGAACAGCCCAGTGGTCACGGAGTTATTACTTCTCTGAGTGCATGGCAGCAGAGTTCGTACGTAGAGGATGAGACCACGCTGGTCAGCTACGGCTTATAGATGGCCGCCTTCCACCTACGGTAGAACAGCCCAGTGGAAACAGCCCAGTGGTCACGGAGTTATAACTTCTCTAAGAGCATGGCAGCAGAGTTCGTACGTAGATAATGCGACCATGCTGTTTCAGCTATGGCTTATGAATGGTCGCTTTCCACCCGCGTTTGGGCCCAGTGGTCACGGAGTAATAACTTCTCTAAGGGCATGGCAGCAGAGTTCATATGTGGAGAATGCGACAACAGTGGTCAACTGTGCCTTATAGATGGTAACCTTCCTCCCGCGGTAGAGCCCAGTGGTCACGGAGTTATTACTTCTCTAAGGGCATGGCAGCAGAGTTCATACGTGGAGAATGCGACCACACTGGTCAGCTGCGCCTTATAGATGGTAACCTTCCACCCTCGGTACAACCCGGTAAAACCCTCTCTCTTGTACGTCTCCTTTATGCACTCCGTGAGCTTCTTGCACTTCATCAAGTTTTTTGATGTACTCGGCGTTTTGTACTTTGCATCCTCCCGATGGCTCTGCAAGGAAGTGATGAACATTCATCAATGGAAAAAATTAAGGCAGAGACTTTTTAAAACATACTTGCGTAAATCGCGCGTATAAAACGTCAAGTTGATTTTATCGGTTGTACTGAAGGTAAAGACAATTCGATTTGCGTAGCAAGGGTACGTGCAGAAGTTGGCACTTTGAGCTTTATCGAATGACTCTATCGTTTCGACTATTGTTCCCATTCCGCATAAGTAGTCTGTGGAAAATTGTCTAGGTGCCTTGGACCTCTAGAAAAGTTGCCGCTTCGAGAATTATCGAAATACGCTATCGTTTCGACTAATATTCACATCCCGCACATTAGTATTTGCGCTAGATGGCAATATAAGTCGAGACAATAACGAAGCTCAAGAAAAGTCAAAGTGCCAAATTTTTACGCAAATCGAATGAGCTTTATCGCCAATCAAACCGATAAATTAATCGATTTGTAAGGGGACAATTAATAGCATCGTATAAGATGATTGTATTGAGTCGTTAGTAACCCGATACTATGATAGCGCAAGAAGCTCACGAAGGGAAGCCGTAATAGTCGAAGACATTTCAAAGACCCATACTTATAGCGATTAATGCATGCGTTGTAAGTTTTAAGTTCCAACACGTCTAACTTCTTCTACCTATCTGATCTTATGCTTTTTCATCTTATGGCTGATGATAATGATGATGATAATAAAAGCCTGAGATGGTGAAAGAATGTGAAAGTTTGTTTGTTGGGATGTTATCCGTCATTCACGCTAAAACTACTGAAAATATTTTGATGAATGTTTAGGTGTTCAGGCAGATTAGGTATAGGTTATAGGATTATTTTTATCCCGATTCAATTTCCCCATGGGAAAAAACAGGAACCTTGATAGACGCCTTCCGCCTTCGGACAACTAGACGCGGTGAGGGCTTTCACCCTTACATTGTTAATATTCCTCCTTCTCGCACGAAGCGTTTTGCTTCATCTTTCATAATGCGAACTGCTAAGGAGTGGAACTCTCTGCCGTGTTCTGTGTTTCCCGAACGTTATAATTTGGATGTCTTCAAGACTAGAGTGAACAGGTATCTACTAGGCAAGCGTGCTCCATCTTAGGCCTCATCTACACTTTCCATCAGATGTGATCGAGGTCAAATGCAAGCCTATCTCAAATTAAAAAAAAAAAAAAAAAAAGACGCGATTCTTCTTTTTAAACAAAAGAAATGCGCTCTTGCCGTTTAGCTGCCTCCATTCTTTCCTGCCCCATTCCAGTTATTTGACTTCTTGATAAGACTCGCCGTTCACCTCCTTGAGCCAGATAAAGGAGTAGGTGAACCGCGGTTAGCAGATATTAAAACAAGTGAATATAAATATACACTTACAGCAATCTGCAGTCTCCTCTTAGCAAGATCGAACGGGTACGTCAAAGTCTTGGACACGAAGCCAGCAATGCCTCCAGCGACCGTGCTAGCGATGAGGAGGTACTCTGGCTTGTGCGCATTCCCGCGGGCGTGCTTGCAATCGCCTGATGTGCAGTCGTGGAAGAAGCTGAGGATCCAGGGCTGGAAGAATCTGAACACGCTGAATGATATACCTACAGCTGGGCCCATCTGGAAAAGAAAGTATATAAAATAATAATATAAGTATATAAACAAAAGTGTACTAATGATGGTCCCTTTAGTTTGACACACCAACTGCCTAGCCCCAAATTAAGCTCGAAGCTTGAACAATGGAGGATTAGCATCCATTGTTCAAGCCGTTTAAGCCGTTGGTCCTGCACGTGATCTCCCTACGGTCGTGTCAGATTGCTGTCCCACTGAATTATGAGAGTGATGGAATAGGGAGTGCACCTGTGCTTGCGCACGCGGTTGTACACAATAACATATCCTGCGTCGTCTCGTAATATTGGCCGCCGCCGTGGCCGAATTCGTCTAGGAGGGTATTAATATTACTTATACTGAACCTGTAACAGCGAAGCAGACAGGCCTTCGTAAAAGGCCAGGATACCGCCCGAGTTGTAAACCGCTCGGGCTCCGTTGAAGAACCCTCGGTACTGCTCCTTGACCAGCATCTGACGCACTCGCACCACCTCCAGAGGGATCACCAGGGTCGCACTGCAGCCGCCAGCCAGAGCCCCGCAGAGGAACATCAGGAATGGTCTGGAAAGTAACAACACATCTAGGTGCAATCCAATGAGGGTTTTCGCAAATACAAAACCCGCTAGGCGGCAGTTCGTACTACTTACTTACGGGTACGTAAGTACTCGACAAAACTAACACACCAATTGCAAACAGAGTTTGAAGCTTGTACTACTATTAGTACTAAGGACACCATCAAACCTATATACTTTTACAAACACCTATGACTTGCGGGTAAATGCAGATTTTCACCACTCTAAGATTTCGAACCCGCACACTCGGTTTTGTGTGCGGGGTCACCAGCCCCTAAACCAACGGAGCAGTAATGTTTTTTTCAATGTGATTTAAATCCATGGTCAATTTGTATTATGTGAATTACTTACGTCTTACGGACCAATATCAAGCGCCTTAACGAATTTTACTGCAAATGCCGTTTATTAAAACATCTACGACTTTATTCTATGCGTGCTATTAAATAAGAGATATTAAACTTACTTAACCCCTTCGTTTATCGCAAGATTTGAGACAAACTTCGTTGATATTTCATAAACGTAAAACTGACTGCTGACCGAAAGTATAGAATGAACCTGAAACAATACATTTTAAATATGAACGGACGAGATCCATAATTATATATTAATGGGTTTTACTATTAATTTTTCTACAAACAGCTCTGTAGTTTAACCAATATTGTATTATTCGAAATAAACAAATTTTCATTTAAATACAACTGTGTAGCGTAGTAGTACCTATTTTTTGTTATTCTTTCAATATCGCACCGTACCAGTTCAGGACAAGAATTTAATATTATGTGTTATGGTATAATAAAACGAGTTTCCATTTTGAGACGTCCAAGAAATTTGTCAGAACGTATGATTTTACCTGCCCAATATTGTGACCGTGCCAAAAAGCGGTGACGCCTTCTTCCGAAAGGATCCTCCTGGTTGTCGCGAACCATTTCCTTTTAGTTTCCAATGCTTGTTTCTGCTGCAACTGAGTCCTTAATTTAACTACGTCTAGCGGTTGTGTCAAGAATCTGGTAGCCACGCCGGAGACGCACCCGGCGATTAGCTTCTGGTTTGGTGTCATCGTGTCATTTTTTTGGTATCCCACCATTGTTTTTGTAAGCACATGGTGGCCTTCGCCCTTGAGGAGGCTTACGACGCCGGCTTTGGAAGTCCATTCCTACCAATGACCATACTTTTTTTGCTAGCACCGGTGTTATGATCGATGACTTGAAATGACGGATGCAGTGTCAGTTTGACAGATTTGTTTTTCTGTGTGCATTGAAGTTCGGCGGACCTTCTTCCAAGAATTGATTATACAGTTTTTATAGTTTACTTTCTTTTCTTTTCTGAAACGACAAAGTAATGCGACACTTTTCACCTTTAATCAAATTCGCTGATTAACCTTCCTCTACTATCAACTACGACAGATCCATTGTTATGGTGGTTAGATACCTTTATTATAAAACGGTTATGGGATCAGGTAACGGGATCGAATTGTAGTCGAGTCCATACAGTCTATGATTTTACGTATGTCGATATCAATGGTATGTCGTATTTAAGTATGTAGGTCCGTATAGAGTTGAGGAGTTGGAGTTTTGGAGGTATCTTATTTTAAAGGATTTTTTTTGATTACATTGTTATCAATCACCAATCAGCCACAGCCGCACTGGTTAAACATTTGAAAAATTGGCCAAGTGCGAGTCGGACTCCCGCACTGAGGGTTCCGTACAAATTCTATTTTTGACGTATTAAAAAAACTACTGAATAGATTTCGTTCGAACCAATTTTCGTTGGTAGTTTTTATGGTAATGTACATTATATATTTATTTCAGTTTTATCATTTTCTTATTTTAGAAGTTAGAGGGGGGGGACACACTTTTTTCCACTTTGGAAGGGTCTGTCACCCAAAGTATTCACTTTAGAAAAAAGTGATCTTAGAAACCTTAACATAATTTTTAAAGACCTATCCATAGATACCCCACACGTATATGTTCAATGAAAAAAAATATTTCAAGTTTCAGTTCTGACTATGGGGACCCCCCCATTTTTTTTATTTTTTTTCTGTTTCCGTGTGAAAACCTTGTTGCGGTTCACAGAATACATCCCCTCACCAATTTTCAACAGTATAGCACTTATAGTTTCGGAAAAAAGTGGCTGTGACAGACTGGCGGACAGACAGACAGACAGACAGACAGACAGACAGACATGACGAATCTATAAGGGTTCCGTTTTTTTGCCATTTTGGCTACGGAACCCTAAAAAGGTCCAAGTCTCACAGTGGGATGTAAAGAGAAGCAATGCTGCCACAATAATTTGTAGATGTTTGTTATTAAAATATGTTCACACAGGTGTAACCAGTACCTATGTGTGTAAAGTGCTATTTTGCATTACTGGAAACCATGCTTATATTACATACAAATCGTGCCGTCTATGATAACAAGTCTTGTAACGGGATCCTTTTCTAAGTCCTGTGAAAAATTTGTAAGTTAATTCGCTATTCCCATCATATGCTTTTTAAGGAAAAGTTGACTTTAATCCATTTGTCTAAAATAAGTTTTACATTGATTGGTTGTGAGATGACAGTAAAATATAGTGCAGTTCAATGTTATGTTTCAAGGCGTGATAACTGATAACTTATACTCGTATAATAATAATATCATTCTCTTGGGCTATCTAAGTTCATCTGTTCTTGGACTGGATTATCTCGGTAGTGACCTATTACACTTCCTCATGTTCCACTATTGGCGTTGGTCATTGTGTTTTTGTATAAGAACTATCAAACCACTTCGGATTTGCACCGAGGCTTGCCTAAATATGTATAAATGCAAATCTGTATTAAGCTGAACTCAATTAGATGGCTTTTTAAGACCTACATCTGACCCAAGAAAATACATAAAAATATGATACAAAATATATTATTCGAAGGTTGTTCCGTGCAACTGGACCTTAGAGATCGTTGGGTAGTTACTAATGATGATTGTACAAACAAGGAGTCAGGAGGTAAAATTAAGGCATACACAACGCTTGAAAAATACTAAGCTCACCACTACTAAGTTCAACACACATAGGTGAACTTAGTAGCCAATGTTAATACTGATGTTCATAGTTCTTCGATCAGGAAAACGAACATAAGTTAGGACGTAGGCCTCTCCTAGGGCTCTCCACTCAGCCCGATCCTCGGAGACTTGCATCCAATCTTGCCAAACTTTCTTGAACATATAAATTACTTCAACTTCAAAGCCCATTACGCCTTTACAAGGGCTCATGAAATGAAAGCCGGTGTGTTGGAAGAGTAGGCCACTTCATTTCACTAAAAGATAAACACTGCGTCACTACAGTTAAGGTTGACGAAGTGCCTGATCGATTGACCAATATAACTCGTTCTATTTCCCACTAGGAGACTGTCTATACTCCAGCCGAAGTTTTGTTTCACAACGAAGTTGCTCGTGCTAGTTCCAAATTGATGGCTATCTTACTGTTATAATGCATAGCAGTTGCTGTATGCCAATTTCAAATAAGAATTGATTCTACCCCAATAGTATTTCAAAAACTTAAGTCCGGGAATGAAAAACAAACTCGTAACTGATCTTTTTGGATTCACTTTCAGTCCATGACGGATTTCGAACTTTAATTTCACTCAGTTACCCCCTATAAAGAAAATTCGCAGTTCTTGCGACTGATCATTTTATGATTCTGACAGGTTTGCTAAAGACGAACTGAGTTTACTTTGGTTTAAAAGAATCTACATTTTTTTGTACATGTGTTTATGTGTTTAGATTTGTCTTAAAAGTTACGTTTGTTTCATTATGGTGCTTTTCACTTTAATTGAGTAACTTTCAATAGCCTTTCAATTAAACCGATTGAAAACCGCCCAGAGGCAGCCCTGTGTTAATTATCCTAGCATAAATTGGCGCATCGTAAACACAGGTGTTGTGTGGACTTGGACTATCGGGCAGGCCATTCCGACCGGGACTGCCCTCTGCGTTGGCGCGTTTGACTAATTAGTTATCACTAGTTATCACTAGAACCAGGCAGTTGGTCGGACGTCCATTGCATTAGCGGCTTTTCCCTTGTGTCTTGAAGGGGGATTGAAGAGCGATCGTCTTTTGCTTGCGGACTCTTTGACATGTGAGAGGTAAGACAACAGTTTTGTTTGAGTACTGTTTAATGTACCCTTGGAAGCGGAATATAAGTAGTAATAATATTTATTCACTTGAAACACGGTGCGTAAGATGTTGTTAAGTAACAGTTATTGTCGTTTCACATGTTTTGCCTAATAAAGCTTGTCATCATAACCAAATATAAAATGCAAACAGAAAAACAGAAATCACTTAACTTAGTAATGTTTATGTGCTTTGCAAATAAGTTGTTTTTTATTTAAATATCAATTTATAGTGGCGCCTATGCGATGATTAATATGCCATTGGAAGTTAGCACATACATATTTTAGTATCCATAACCAAATTTAATTTATATATGTAGCATTACAAAATAGTTGAACTGTAATGTAACATACATATTTTGTTATTGAGATAAATACAAAAGCACAATATCAGAAAAACTAGTTCATGATAGATAAGTAAGCATTATTGAAATAATAAAGGTTAGGTATAATTAATATTAATCAAATTAATAAAGTTTTGGCACTGTTAATAGATAAGTCGAGTGTTTATTAATGCAACCGAGATATCGTACTAGAGTTTGTCCCTTATCCCTTTATCAGATTACAACTAAGCATGGCCCTGAGAGCTTTCATTGATTTGATTCCGTGTTATTATTTCCTGTGGGCTCCTACACTAGAGTATTGCTTTGGTTAATAATACTAAACTAAACTAAACTTAGTTTGGTCTGTCATCTAGTCGTTGATAACTGTGTTTATATTCGTTCGAAGAGATAAGTTTCGTATGTAAGTAAATGTAGTATCATTGCAACTGGAATTTACTCTTACACCAACATAATATTATCTTGCTTCTGGTTATAAATTAGGTCTGTGCATATTTTCTAACTACATATTATGGTCATTTGGTGGTCAATGTATGCTCTACTACATGCTATGTTGTCATATGTTATGTGATGGGATCAAAGTGGAACCTAACTGCATCTTTGCTCGTGGTTTAAGTAGTTTAGTTGTGTGTTCACGTATGTTGTGAATGAAATAAGCTGATGTGTCAAAACAATATGTTCTAATGTGTGAAAGAAAATGTCTGTTTGTTTACTTTTGTTACTTTATACTACTTTAATCACCATGTTACATGGTAGTTCGGAATGGTAATTATTTCCACCCTCCACCATTAGTTACGGAAAACACTAGGCAGAAATTACGCGACCGAAGTTAGGCGGCAATGCATTTTCGATACAAAATTACGCGACGTAATTTCGGCATAGTGTGTCCCATCTTCCATTTTTAATACACTGGTGATGGCGTAGTCAGGCCGAACTTCGGTCGCGCTTTTTATACCTAGTATATTTCTAATATAGTACTAGACTTATCATTTTCACGCGACGTAAACAGTGGCACTTTCTATATACAGGGTGAAATTTTCAAATGGGTTTTTAAGTCTAAATACATAACCCGTTTCTTGTTACTACAACGGTTAATGTACTTGCGTTTCAAAACCCATCAGATATTTCCACCCTGTATAGACAAAGGACCAAATTGAAATACGCGCCGCTTGACAAATGATCTTTAATTCAAATACACAAACCGGCGACCTTGCAACTCACAGATCGACGTACAATAGTAATTACGTCGTAAAACTTAAACAAAGGGACGTCGCATTCGTTTATAGTACAGACAAGAAGACGACAGACGAAATTCTTCGGACTTTGTACCGCCCTTAAGTCTGGGGCATAAGAGCTACTATCGAACTTCAAGTGTTTACCTTGATCGCGGCTAACCGTACAGTGACATCTAGGTGTAATTAGGCTGGATACTATTCGATGCACGAAACTATAGCTTGTTTGCAAGCCGGAACAATGTAGACACCATTTCTTTTATAGGCATCGACGTATACATGTGAATGATGTAACGACGTGTTGCTATTATTAATATTCGGGACAAGTGCATAGTTTGTTTTTAAAATTATTTGTATTAGACCCGCGATCCGCCTTGGCTGGGTACAACTAAACCTATCAGTGTTTCTCTACTATGTTTTAAAGGTATTATACATGTAAACCTTCTTCTTGAATCACTCTATCTGATAAATATAAAACATGGTCATTGGACATCTGTTGCGCAGATTTAATGGTGCTGGTAGGGCGAGAAAAGTTTTGACGTGCAAAAGAATTTAATAAGTGAATCAAATAGCTGAATAAATTATTTAATTTCATAGACAGAAGAAAGCGACTTCGATTAAACCTGTGTTGTGATCAAGAAATTATTCTATAGGTATAGTGTTTAAAAATAAATATAATTTATATAATAAAATATGTGATAAGTATAAAAAACTAATAGTATTTTATACTTATCACATAGTATAAAACATAGTTTCTTTCATCTGGCTGTCCCTATGTATGTTTGAATTGCAATGCAATGATTTTAATGCAATTTTTTACGTCATATAGAAAGAGAAGTTTATGTGCATAATACAAATGTATTATAATTGAATAGAACATATTTATGTTCTATTCAATTATAGCTGTGCGATTCCTAGCACTAGTATGTGTTCTATCGGTATATGTGATGTTGTATTACAAGTAAGCGTTGTAAAAACTAACCTTTGATTCAGATTTTATAGGGCACTTCATGAACTGCGGACGGTCATTTTGGGCAATCAATTTTATTAACCCCCTACTTTCAGTTACCAATAAATATTTGCCCAGTAAATTAACGAAGGTCGAGGCAAATGCAATTACAAAATGACTTAATGGCCACTAACAGTAATTAGTCACGGGGAATATCGCAAAGGTTAAGGTCTAATGTATTGAAACGTAATATCTATAAATGAGTGGTTGATAAATTGCTCATCTACCAAAAAGGGTATTAAAATTAAAATGGACATAACCTACCTATTGACTATGGTAATGTGAATTTTTCTGGATGATAGACTAACATGTACAACTAATTGACATGGGACTATCTCCGTGGTGTAGTGGTTCGCTGTAGTCAAAAACCTCGGATGACGTGGGTTCGACTCGCGGGGAACACTTTCACTCTATGTTGGTTTTCCCGGTATAATTAGGACTGTGGTTAGGACATTGAAGTTTTGATTGAGACGAACTTCTTAGCTATCCATGGATTCTCCGTGCAGGTGCCGGGTCCATCGCGTGGAACAGAGAGGAATGTCAGTCGGCGCCTGGGACTTTCGACCCAGCGTGTAGGTTTAAGGGGCCCCTTTATAGTATACTGACGATCACCTTTACCGATGACACTCCTCTCCCTTCCCAACCATTTTTGGTACGAGCCTCTTAATAACCTATAATATTTTTTTGTCAATTCAGGTTGGTAAACATATGCATATGAGTGATACGCATCATACCTGAATCATCGGTCCTTCAGCATCGCCATGCATCCGTCTGGAGGGCGCCCCGGCTACCGCTCGCCGAGGCTTTTACCGCCAATCCCTAATGGCGAAGCACCTCATTCTTCTGGTAAGTTGTTTGTATAATTGTCCATCCAAATTAAAGGAAACTAGCGGCCGCCCGCGACTAAGTTTCCGTGGCTCTTGTTTTCACCACAGTATATATTATAGCTTAAAGCCTTCCCCGACAAATAGACTATACAACCCAAGTATATTTTTTTCAAGTCGAACTAAATGTTCTTGAGATTAGCGCGTACAAACAAGCAAACTCTTCAGCTTTGTTACATTAGAAAAGGTAAATAGCATTAACTCGCAATGGTTACGATAGGTTCTCATTTATGTAAGCAACAGCATTTCCAATTTAAATTTTAAACGGAATTCGGTATTCTTGGAATACGGGTTTTAAAGATTACGAAGACATAATTAATAGTTCGAACGAAGAAATGTACTTAAAAGTTTGTTTGTTTGGTTGTTTGTTTCCACATTGGCAGGCGAACATTCCGGCGGGTCTCACTCGCTGAAGCCCCGATCTGGGGAACAGAAATCTTGGTCACGTTACCACAGCGGCTGTGTTGATCTGAGCCCTTCTCGCGAGGTCGCTACTAGGGGAAAGAAGAAAACGTCAACATTCCGTAAGTAATCATCATCAACTTTATGTACATATATTAATTTTAAGCATTTTTACATGCTTATTATTATTTACCATTATCTAGTTTTTGATGATACGCAAAGAAAAAATCATTCAGGTCCATTAACGGTCTGACTCTGGCTACAACACCGAGAGTCGCGAGTTGAAACCAAATGTTTGTGTGATGAACATCGGCATTTGTACTCGAGTCATGGATGTTTATAAAAGTATTTAAGTATGTCTATCGGTTCCCTAGCATCCATAGAACAAGCTTCGAGCTTAGGCCAGGCAAATGGTGTGTCAGTCCAATGATTTTTTTTATAAGGCAAACGGTGTTGTTATCTCTCCCCGAAATATCCCGAAGTCCCTTTCTTTCTTTTCTCATATTCAAGACACTCTTGGATTGAAATATTTACCTGGTGCAACTTTAGTCCGCTAGTAATAAATTACTCGGTTATGCGACGTCTCAGATCGACCAAGCGCGCCATAGCAAAATAAAGCAGCAAAGAATATTCATCAAGAAACATTGCTCAATGGATTATTACTGGCGTGTTACTTGTAGGTTAGTATTTGTTTCAAAGGTGCATATATTCTGTACTTACATACCCATCCAAATTAACGTTTCACTTTGACTCTTAGAAAAATTATAATATTCTGATGTTCTTTTCTATATTACAGTTTCTAATGAACGCACGAGGACAAGAATTTTAAAGGGTTAGTATTTACATACCTGTTCTTTAACAAGTTATAACAGTTATAATACTTCAATTTCACACTTGTAAATCGTTTTTAATTAGTATAATAATAAAGTATTAAAATAATATTACATATTAAACATAAATATGTAACAAGTGTCGAAGAAAAGATGAAAAGCCTTACTTAGTACAAAGCAAAAACCATCATCAACAGAAATGAGGCAGAAATTCACCAGGCGCATTATTTTTAGTATAGAAACACTAGGCAGAAAAAACTCGATCGAAGTTCGAAGAAAATTTTATAGATAATGCTTTTGTTCCGCTTAGAGTGTTTTTACACTGATACTGATTACTGACACTTCAGATGAAGTTATTAAACTCAAACTCAAACTCAAACTCAAAGATGTTTATTGCAAAACCATAATGTACAGAAGATGTTATAAAAATATATAAGGACACAATTATGGACCCTGTCGGGCACGCAATACAATAAGGGCTAGGAGAGAGGAAACGCATTTGTATACATTTTCAATTTAGCTTAAAATTAGGTTCCACCTATTTTATTTTTACAAACTAACTAATACAAATATAATTTTTAACTCAAATAATACTCTAACACCATAAACAAATACATAAAATATTATAAAAACCAACATTATTTAGTGTGACCTATATATGTGTGGTCAATAAAATATTCATTAACACTATAATAACATTTCTCTATGAGGAAGGTCTTTAAGTTTTTTGAAAATACTAAGTTATTGTTTTCGTTTTGTAATAATTAATTAACAGCTTGTTACATTATAGATTCTGTTAGAACTAAGGCTCCAATTAATGAATCGTACTCAACTCTGAGCTTGAACTTGACTTGTCCATCCATGAAGGCTAAAATGTCTCTTTACATACTTCCAGAGCCTGATGAAGCAACTGCAGGGCGAGATGAGCGAGCACACCGTGGTGACAGAGCTGGCCAAGACCATCACCTCGACAGTCGGCGTGGATGCCTACAGGGTCTACAAGCTGCTCCCAGACCATCCTTCTTATGTTCAATGCTTCATTATGGATACCAACGTATGTACTTTTTAACCTTATAATTTGTCAAACTAAATGTTTCGCATTTTTTGCTGAATGCGTTTTGAGCAACGAGGTATGGGCTATTTTTTGATGAAGTATTTTTGATAAAGGTAATGTAAAAATTTACTGGTGTACTTCTTATACGAAATTAAACTATATTTCAGGGCAATCTTATATTACTTTAGAATAGTGTCGATTTCCTTTTAAAAGCAAATTGTCACCGGGATAATAATGAATCGTACTCAACTCTGAGCTTGAACTTGAGCACTACAAACAACTTAAAGTGTTGTTTTGTATGAGAATGACATATCTAGTTCGCAATCAAGATCGAGCTCAGAGTTGAGTGCGATTTATTAATACGAGCCTTAGTGTTATTCAATTATTTCATAGACGGTGACGGATTCGGCGCGTTGAGCTATTTGGACCGCAATAGAGATGTCTTGGAAGCATATGTGGTGGAAACGATACCTATTGAAGATCTGGAGCGCTGGTTCTTCAGAAAACTGAAACAGAGTTTCGTGAGTATTCAAACCCTTAATTGCAACACTTAGCTGCTTCCGCTAGGTCTATTGAATAAGTTACAAGAAGATATTCAAAGGATTCAAAATGTTTTCGACTATTCTATCATAAGAACGCTATATGTAGTACAATTACTTATTATCAAAATTAGTAATGGGTTCGATTTTCCTTTTACAATTTAAAAGCTCGGACTCGGATGGTGGGTACAATTATTTGCACATTGTACAAATTACATTTATTAGTACATTGTTTTGTTTTATTTTTTTTCTTATTATCTAAACAATCATTCTATGGATTTTAGAACGTTTGCATTAATACGCTATACCGTCAATAAGCTACTTCGCAGGCTTCCCTACTACATAGTAATAATGATCATGACAAGGACATCCTTGTCTATAAAATGTGGGAATGATGAGTAAGTTCTTTACGAAATTATTTATCCTTATGGGTATGGGTCTCCTTAACTATATGTAGGTATGTAGTTTTAATTGTGATGAAATAGGGGAAGAACAAACTATTAAAAGTTTTATCTTTTGAGAAATAAACCGGAATTTTATTTGATTTCAGCTTGATGACAATGCGCTGCACTATGGGGATCGTCCTAAATTGAAGCAAGCAGAAGCAACTCCCACAAAGCCTGCTTTTATTGTAAGTTTTCACTTTTATGTTAATAGCATTTGTTTTTTTAATTTGTAACTGGAAGAGCCAGAAAATCTATTTTGCTTGTGAATCATGTTAAGCCTAACGAGGAAACATGGATCTCGTGCTTCATACGCACAGCACTCCGTAGTGATATAAATAGTCGTAGATTTTCAGGTAGTTGAATGTGGCTGACAGTAAAAGCAGCAGATCACCAATAGACTTGTTTAATTGAAACTTCTACTTTTATAGAACTACTATAAATTTTACTGGCACTATTACATGATTAATATTATTAATGTTTATTGGATGGATCCGCTGTTAGGGTAAGACTCCACATAAGCAAATAAGTGTGAGCAGACGGAGATGTACTGTAAGTAGCCAATGAGATTTCAATGCTGAGATTTGGCACGTGTTAATGCCAACTGCTTACGTCACATCTCCACTGCCTCTGACCGCACACTATTATTACACTTTGGTGGAGTCTAATCCTTACTGTAGGACTTCATTAAAATCGAGAATACAAAGTCAAGACAAATTTTGAATTTCGAATTTTAAAAGTATGTTGTAAACGGCCAGTGCGCTCGCTGATTAGAATTTACATACTTCCAGAGCCTGATGAAGCAACTGCAGGGCGAGATGAGCGAGCACACCGTGGTGACAGAGCTGGCCAAGACCATCACCTCGACAGTCGGCGTGGATGCCTACAGGGTCTACAAGCTGCTCCCAGACCATCCTTCTTATGTTCAATGCTTCATTATGGATACCAACGTATGTACTTTTTAACCTTATAATTTGTCAAACTAAATGTTTCGCATTTTTTGCTGAATGCGTTTTGAGCAACGAGGTATGGGCTATTTTTTGATGAAGTATTTTTGATAAAGGTAATGTAAAAATTTACTGGTGTACTTCTTATACGAAATTAAACTATATTTCAGGGCAATCTTATATTACTTTAGAATAGTGTCGATTTCCTTTTAAAAGCAAATTGTCACCGGGATAATTTTAGCTGTAATGGACGGTTGATAACGGCTGATGGAAATGAAGTATCAGCCTATTAATTCCCCAATGCAGGGCAAAAGCCTCCATCATTTGAAATCATGTTTTCGTTACAAATATGGCTTTTGGCTCAATCATCAAACTTGCCCAAAATCCGGGTTGGCGATCACAAACCCGGGCTGTGTTCGGAAAAATCTACACATATTTTGTCCTACCCGGGAATCGAACCCAGGACCTCGAGATCACGGCTCGCTCGGGACTTAAACCACTAGACCATGTATGGAAATAAAACAATATGTTAATTTTTCCCCAGCAGCACTCCGACCCCACATCTTTGAAGCTAGAACGCGTTGACAACGAACAAGTTGTTCTAATATTAGAAGTGGCAAAGGCAATGAATTCACTACGCATCTCGCGCCATGAAGACCCATTGAGGTTCCCTGATACTCCAAAGGAACTGTTTAAAAACTTCAAAAAGAACAATGGTGATGTGAGTATAGAATAATATGTGACAATAAGACCATTGGTTACTGCTAGACAAATACGGTCTGGATGGGATATTTTAGAAAGGTTCCTAATTTTTATTTAAGATGGAAGTGTGCATATTGTTTAAAATGTATTTCAGGTTTCTCCTTTAATATTTTTAAATCGGACTACTTGAAAATATCATAAACCTCCCTAATACAGCAGAAGATTTTCCTCACATTCATAATTTGTTCTATGTATTAGATTTGTCTGGTTTAGTTTTTTTTGTTGTTAAGATTTATAATATGCAAGTTATATGCTCAATTACTTGTTTGTAGGTAGAAGCAAATCACATCCTCTATCAGCCCATTTTGAATGAATCAGGCAAAACAAGCTATATCATCGAAATGTGGCGTATCCAGGACAAGTTCAGAGAAATGGATGAAAAAATAAGTTCGAATTTTATGGTATGGGGAAGTCTTGCATTGCATTACTGCAACATGTATCTTGACAAGAAGAGGGAGAGGAATATGTCCGACTTCTTGCTGGACGTAGTAAAGTAAGTATTTTTTTCTTTGAAGTCTTCTCGACGTGTGTTTGAAGTTATTAAGAAGTAAAGATCAGGCTGATGAAGGAATATGTGTTAGATTTTTTCCATTCCTTGTTTGCTGTGGTTGTGAGTGAATAGGGAGTGTAACATACATATGCTTGAGCACCTATTTGTAAATTAAAAAAGTAAATGTATTATGTATTTCTAAGACTAAAACCGATACGTTCTGCAATTATCTATCAAAAGAAGATGAGCACTTCCTTTTATTACAATACCTAGTTACTGTTATTTGTTACTGTTCCGTAACAATCTTAGTAGCGCTAGTCCCTTGATATTTTAAGGGACAAGCGCTACTAAGGTTGCTTTAACCAAATTTTCAACTAAGATTTTTTCCAATTTCCAGAGCAATATTTGAAGAAATGGTTTCTCTAGACCAGCTCATCAAACGGATCTTAGAATTTGCCCAACGGTTGGTGAACGCTGATCGAGCGTCCTTATTCCTAGTAGACTACAGGAATTTTGAACTAGTATCAACGGTGTTCGATCTGAAGTTTGAGCCAGGCCACGATAGAGACATGGAGAAGAAAGAGATAAGAATGCCAATCAATAGAGGAATCGCTGGCCACGTTGCGTTGTCCGGGGAGACTATGAATATTCCTGATGCGTATTCTGATAATAGATTTAATAGGTATGTTGTGCATATACTTATTTATAATGTAGATTATCCTGTTTAGGCGTTCTTGCCAAACAATTTTATTAGTTGATATTGCAAGCTCAATTGTGTGCTTCGTTGTCTAGCATAATTTGCAATATTCTACTATAAATTCAGTTATGTGAAATAACAAACCACAAAAAATAGCAATGCCCCTCAGCCAAGTCCATTCTTTTATTTTCTTATTAAAGTACAGTAAAATTTATATTACTTATTACCTTTTCAGGGAAGTTGATGAAGCAACTGGTTACAAAACAATAAGTATCCTCTGCATGCCGGTCAAAGTGGAAGGCAAAGTCATTGGAGTCGTGCAAATGGTCAACAAAAGAAACACCGATAACTTCGACCGAGAAGATGAAATGTCTTTTGAAATCTTTTCAACGTTCTTCGGCCTAGCTCTTCATCACGCTCGGCTCTACGACAGGATAATGAGAAAGGAACAAAAGTACAGAGTAGCTTTAGAAGTTTTAAGCTACCATAACACTTGTAGAGAGAATGAGGTCCAAGCATTGTTGTCTGATGAAATGGAAGTTAAAGCCAACTTGAATGATTTCGCTCTGGATCCGTATAAGTTTAATGAGTTCCAGAAATGTAAATGTGCTATCAGAATGTTTGATGATCTGTTTGACTTGTCCAAATTTGATTTATTGACGTTAACCAGATTTGTGTTGACGGTGAAGAAGAATTACAGGACCGTGCCTTATCATAATTTCGACCATGGTTGGTCAGTAGCACATGCGATGTATGTGATTCTGAATAACGATAAGGAGGAAAGATTTGATTATAAGAGGGTAAGTTGAATTCACGTACACTTGTCTGAAAGATTTATGATTACAAAAACATATTGTCATTTAACAATCTATTTGTTTGACATTTTCAGAGATTGGCCTTGTTTGTGGCAAGTTTATGCCATGATCTAGATCATCGTGGGTATACTAACAAGTATATGAGTGAAACTGCTTCACCTCTCGCAGCCATGTATACTACTTCAACCTTGGAACACCATCATTTCAATATAACTGTAACTATATTGCAACAGGTTAGTAACGAACATGATGGTCTTTTTTTTCGAAAGAATTTCGCTGTAGTCGGTAGAAGGACCACAAAAGCTTAACCGGACAATAGTATGTACTCCCCCCCACTAAAATGAAGAAGATAGTATTGTAAATTTTTAATGTTTCTTTTTGCAATAATGATTCCAGGATGGGCACAATATATTCTCACACATTTCAAGTGAAGAGTATAAGGAAATATTAGGATATATTCGTCAGGCTATTCTCGCCACCGACTTAGCTGCATTCTTTCCAAATCTATCGAAGATGAAGGAACTACACAGCGAAGATAGCTCTCAAAGTTTCAGTTGGAAAATTCCGAGCCACAAGTAAGTTTAATTTATTACAAGATTTTTGGCAATAGCGAACTCAATACTTTTGTGCAATTATTCATTTTGTTTGTGAGTGATAACAGTACATATTCGGTTACCTAATTGTTACACAGATGGCACCAATCTATCGAAATTAATTTTAGCTAATGCGATATTTTTATTTTGGTGTATCTGCAGTTGGCATTTTATTTTCTTCCCGCATATTAAACATGTTTCATTTTGTCACCTGCAAAGCGAAAGCGATAACTATTTGCTATTGTATTTTATCAGTTGAATAAAATTACCAAAGAGATAAAATATATTTTTTATACCCTGTTATTTATTTACTTAAAATTGCGACGGAAAATATAACTTCATGAAATGTGCAAAGCTCTAAAAATTTTCGTGGCACCTTACCTAAAGTGTTGATTGAGCAAGAAACCATAAAAATCTTAATGTGTCTATTTTATTCTATATTTTAGTGACCTAGCGATGGCAATATCAATGACTGCAGCTGATTTGTCGGCTTCAGCAAAGCCCTGGAGAGTACAAATTAAAACAGTCAAAGTTATATTTGAAGAATTTTATGACCAAGGTGACAAAGAGAGGGCTATTGGGAAAACACCAATCCCTATGATGGACAGAAATAAGCCCGATGAACAGCCAGCTAGTCAGGTGGCTATAAGTTTTTTTTTCTTGATACATGTGTAGTATAATACAGTACCAATAAAGTAAGAACTTTTAATCGAGGTTTAATCCATTCCATTTGCTAAACGTTTTTCTTCAACATTGTTTTGTTACACACGTGGTTAAAATAATTTAAAGTTTTGACATTAACGTTGCAAACTGACTTTATTCAACTCAGTTAACTTAACTATTATATTTTTTAGGTTGGGTTCTTGAGCCAAATTTGTGTTCCATGTTACACGATGCTGCATAAAATACTACCACATACGGAAGCCATGTACAACATGGTAATGGAAAATTTGGAAAGATGGAAATTTAGGGCTGCTAAAATTGTAGACAAGGTAAAGAATGAGTCTATTGAAAGTAGCCAGGAACCCCTTTCAGATTTTCAAGACGATTTTGATGATGAAGAAATTGTTACTTCTGAAAGTTCTGAATGTTACTTGGATATTGCGGGCGAGGGAGTAGTGAAAGATACTACCGAATCCACAGAAAGAGCCGTTTCAAATGCGGAAAAGCAAGATGATACTATATCTTGGGAGGAAGAATCAATAACAGATGCTATTGCAGAAAGTGTTAAACGGTTAAGTGGCACGTTCTGGAAAGATGACGATGAAGAAGAATGGTCAGATGACGAGGGGGTCGTAGTCAAGTCTAATTCATTGAAGAAGATTGTTCAACGTGTTGGTGAAGACACTGAGTCCTCTGATAAAACGTAGACTGCAACACTTATGATACCTTGTTTTGGTTTGCACTTTCATGCAATTTCCTCATTTAATCATAAATCTTACGATATAGGGGAAGATAATATAATTTTAATGTCCATTTAAACAAAATGTAGACTCGTAACAATTTGAGGTGTTATTTTTTTTTATTTTAATGCTTTATGAAACACGATATTTTGTGACAGTTAATTAAATAAGTTTTTAACATCATTAATTTATACATTTGCCGGTGGTGCTTAACCCAAGAGTATTAATCATTCCAATTCGTCTACTGTTGTACCCGATATTCCGACGTCAGATTTCTTCAAGTCGTAGAATGTTATGAAAAGTCTGTAAAACAATAAAGTATTATTTTAGTCGATAGCAAGGTTTTGATTTATATTAATTCATACTAGTATTCATTTTTTTCTAGGAAAACAAGCGGAAAAAAAGTTGAACATGATTTTTTTAAACTTTACGTTATTTGATTGGGTCAACTTATATTGTATGGTATGGCTGAAGACAAGTATGCAAAATTTTTATTTTGTTTATTTGCTGTGAAAAACTGTAAATGTTCAATTTTTTAAATCACCCAAAAAAATATTTTTTGGATTTACCAAATCAACTCATTGTTTTATTGATTTGTATTACATACACACTGTCACTAGTTACATAACTCATTGTTTTATTGATTTGTATTACATACACACTGTCACTAGTTACATAATATGATTTTGCTTACTTTTCTGGGGCGATGTCGATTGTTTCAGTTATGTATGCCGTCACCTCCTTCATGACAGCCTTATTTCTAACAGGATCGATATGTCCAATAGATTCTAAGGTTCCTACTGCACATCGGTTCTTGCCATCCCCTTGAAAGTATAGGGAACAGTCTCCAGTTATCATGCATATAAATTTCTAAAACAAATTGAGTACCTTTATAAACAACATTCCTCTATGCAAAACAACGTCCTATTCTACCAAGAAACTTCTAAAATAAAAACAGATACCTATGACTAATGGAAAATATTTTAAGCTTATTAACTAAAACATATTTAGAATACGTAAGCAAAGTTTATGAATTTGGAAACATGCTTAAATCAGAGATTAAAAATGATTATGTTTTTTATTCTTATAACATTTCTAACTTGCTGAAGGCGACAGATTTTTTCTACGAGTACTAAGTAGGTAGTTACTTGCATTTTTTAAATTCACTGAATATATCAGTACCTATCCGTATTCAGTAGGTATTTTTTAAATATTATATAATAATATAAAAATGTATAAAGAGTATTATTTGATTGTTGCACGTAATTGTTTTGTTGCATCAGTAATGAAAACACACTTACTTGAGCTGGCTTCCCTACTGTTCTGGCTAATATTGGTATTACTTTCTCTGCAAAATCCTTTGGTATCTCCTTACTGGGCACATTTGTGAAAATTCTAAGGCACGGCATTTTTCTCTGATCGTTTTGATGGAACTGTGTTTATAAAACCACTGTCACAGACGTATGAGATAAAGCGGTATTGATTAAATTATCAGTTGTTAAATAAGTATTGTGGTTATCAGTTATTGAGTTGGTATAGAGTGTTTGTCTCTGTAAGTGCAAAGATAAAATGGCAGTTTCGTTAAATAGTTTAATATATGATCTTTATAAATAAAAATGAGTCGTTTTTAATAAGTCTCAACCAAAATTTGACTAATTTTGGTTTAAAAAATATTGTGGTAGTCTAGGGAAGGTTTTAACAATAAGAACATAATATGAAAAGATTTCGAGAAAATAACTAAAAGCGAAAATTTGATTTTCTTACACAAATTGTCCTACCTGTCAAACGTTATAACTTATGACCCTGAATGTGATACGAAGTTCACCGAGGCAGATAGTTGTTTAATAAATAAGAGAGCTGTTACTTAGTGACTTTAAAGACAAGACGTCTTAACATTGAAGTGGGTTCTAGTAACATTGGCGATGTTACTCAAAAAATTACGATAAACAATAAGATAGGTTCCAACTAAAGTGTCAGTTACAAAAGCTATCGGAAACAATGTTGAAGGGACGCATACCGCATACTTCTTTCAATAAAAAATTCTACGAATGCCTTCGTACCTTTCACATCCAACATACCTCACCAAAATTTTGCCATGGTCAGCTTCATAGGCGTTTGCTTTTATTTGTTATTATTTTATTGCTTTTATTCCAGCGCAAAATATACTAAACACAATTTTTTATTTTCACTATTCTCTGGGTGGTATTGTAAATCATTATCATTATCATCGGTACCAAACTGCACGGGAGATGTTGCATTCCACCTTTACTAAAAATCAGCGTTTGGATTAATGCTGAATTTACTTTAAATACCTACTGCCTAATTTCTAAACTATCTTGGCTTTGGGAAAAATCATTGCAAGACAAACGTGCAACCGTTTTCTAATTATGTGACGGTTAAGAAACCTTGCCGTAAGCTTATTCATTCCTTTCTCAAATCATAATCTTGATAAAAATAAAATGGTGTTTACATTATATTTATATCCATCCAATTAAATACCAAAAGCATTCACAAATTATCAGTAAGTTGAGTTATTGGATGTTTATAGATTATGTTATTGCGTGTTGTTATGTAAAATTCAAATTGGATTTCGCATCTCAAAGCGACCGATAGATAAGTGACCTCGAGAGATATGGATACATGCGGCACTCCCTAGCAATCACTGATTCTCTTCGCACTTCACAGATTTGTGAATCCTTTCACTATGGCGAAAAATAAATCTTCCATAATCAAGATTAGCTGCTGTGAAATACAAATTACTGGTTTCGTAATTTATGTTTCTGTTTTTGTACAAATTAATGAGAATTGAGAACGCTTAGTGGAACTTCCACTCGAATGAGCCTCCTATCTGGGAAAGGACCAGTGAAGAATCACTTCTTAAATGTTGTACTATGTTCCTGCCAGAGGTCGCCAGATTTTAGACAGGAATGGTATGGATGGCGTCTTAAAGGCAGGCAACGCATCTTCGACCCCTGGTTGTTGATGTCTATGTGCACTTGTGCACCGGTGATCACTTACCATCAGGTGACACTTTTGTTCGTTTGCCTCTATATAACTTAAAAAAACGGCTGCATCAAAAGTCGTTAAATCACTAAGCCGCATTAGGCCGGCGTGGTGGTTTAGTCCCCGCTCTCCCTATCCATCCATAGGGAAGGCCCGCGCCGCAACAGTGAGGTCTTTAAAGAGTTTATTATGTTAATGATAATAATGGAAATGAATGAGGTCAAAACACGGATTAGATAATACGAACCCTAAAATTATTCATGTAAATTTCTCTTATTAGACCAGATCCCTATTTGTGGTCTATTGTATACGATACGACCATTTTATAAAGGAAGATTTCTTCTTGTCTACACGTGTCGCCTTGCAGGAGTGGTATGATTTGTTTGTTTGTTATTTCAAAGGAAAATTCTTAAGATACGTTCCACTCGAATGTAAAATTGAGTATTTCATCCCGTTTGCGCACGAAAACCGAATCCGAATTAGGAGATTTGCAAGTATATACAGCGATTTCCCTTGTTTTGTTGGAATAACCAATAGATTTTCTCAGGGTCAGTTATCTGTTCAGATGACGTAAATAGAAGTTATGAATCGATTATATTTATCTACCCTTATGTAGATTAATACTTAAAAAACTGGATGTACCCAATATTTTGTTATAGAACGTAAATGAGTAATTTTAAGACTGTGGCGAAGGCACGTAGGATATACTCGTATTATAGTGCACAAGTGAGTGCGCAAGCACAGGTGAACTCGACATTCCTTCACTCTCAGAGTTTTTAGACTGTGGCGAAGGCACGCAGGATATACTCGTATTATAGTGCACAAGTGAGTGCGCAAGCACAGGTGAACTCGACATTCCTTCACTCTCAGAGTTTTTAGACTGTGGCGAAGGCACGCAGGATATACTCGTATTATAGTGCACAAGTGAGTGCGCAAGCACAGGTGAACTCGACATTCCTTCACTCTCAGAGTTTTTAGACTGTGGCGAAGGCACGCAGGATATACTCGTATTATAGTGCACAAGTGAGTGCGCAAGCACAGGTGAACTCGACATTCCTTCACTCTCAGAGTTTTTAGACTGTGTCGAAGGCACGCAAGATATACTCGTATTATAGTGCACAAGTGAGTGCGCAAGCGCAGGTGAACTCGCCATTCCTTCACTCTCAGAGTTCGGTAGGACAGCAATCTGACACGACCGAAGAGAGATCAGGCGCAGGACCAACGGCTTAACATGCCTTCCAAAGCACGGAGGAGCTAAAGATGAAATTGTTCGGTCACCCGATGCAATACTCATATTGCATAATTATAACGAATCTATGTAGAAGGATGTAGCTAATTTAAAACTCGTACTTCAGCTGCTCAAGTTTAACCAGTTTGATTATAGAAAAATTCCATTATTTGCCAATATACACAGCTAAGGTGGTAAAGAAGACATAAGGTTAGTAGTGCAATCACTTGAACAATTAACGCTTTGGAGTAATCAATGAAATCCCAAAAGTACTTAAAGTTAGGTTTACCTATTTAAGTTCGCTTATCTAGGACACAGGTCACTTGCAAATAGATTTGACTGTTGAAAATGTGAATTATAATCATGATCAATAGAAAGTTATGAAATCAATATGCAACTAGTTATTAAAGTAAATTGATGCGCCGAAAATAAAACCACATTATACAATACGCTATAATACCGTACCATATCGTGACTTCTTATAAAGCTGGTTCTACACGAATCGGTGTTATTGATATGACTGTCGGAATGCCAACGGTTTTCAAGCTGAGTAATTATGATTAAGTATTTCATCCATCGATCGATCGATCTAATCCGTTTTCGCTGTACGTTTGAAATATGTTTATAGCAGAGTTATTGCGCTGAATTTATACGTGTAGGAGAATAGTAATAGCTTTAAAACTGTACGGTTTGTACACATCTTCTTCAATTTTGGGTTTGTATTTTCTGTTATCTAAATGTCATCTAAGATTTTTATAAGTTCTTCAATTTATTCTAAGGCTCGTATTAATAAACTTGAGGTGCTGTTTTGTATAAGAATGACATCTAGTTCGCACTCAAGATCGAGCTCAGAGTTGAGTGCGATTTATTAATACGAGCCTTAGACTGGGTAGTATAACCTGGCTACAGAGAGAAGATTAAACTCATACAACTCAAGAGAGCCGATTCTGTCTCTTAGGCTCAAATACTGAAGTTAAGATGGATCAAAAAATAATAACCATGTGCGTGCATCCTCAGCCTTGCTGAATCTCCAATTGTGTGATATAACGGACGAAACTGTAATTAAATTGTTTGCGGTGATGATCACACCCGCCCGGGGTCGTCCAAACTTTCCTCACGTTTGTTTTGCAACAGCGGTTTGAGGCCACGTGAGAGCTTTTGGCCGTCATTCCCATACCACTAGTCGGAATAAGTGGAAGTTACCATCAAGATCCCAGTGAAACAATAGGTCCTCTTGGCAAAGAATAACATCTCCTTTCCAACCTTTACGACGTACCTATACAGGATATAATAAATTTATATTAACTTCTTACTATTCCCATATATTTTTAGAGGTCGGTGGGATTGTCATTGAGTCGTAAGGATTGAGGGCTTCTTTCTGAAGTTCTTTAAACGTAGTTTTTCTGTCCGTTTTTATCGTTAAGGAACAGATAAACTCCTTCTTAACTACCTCAGAAACCGGGGGTTAGTTTTACTAATCGTTTGCCCGGATTGAAAGCCACCATTTAGTATGAAACAAAAACTTTGAAGCCAATGGCTATAAATGGTGTGAAATGGTAAATCTGACGTTATACCCTATAATGTTATCAAAAAAGCAATTTCGCAGTGTTTTCATTCTGCCTTAAGCCAAGCATAAGAGGAGCTCTTATTGTCATGACAACGGATGCAGTACCATCGTGGTTCTCTATCCGTTATCATCGCCATATCAAACCTCAATCTATTTCTTCAATGTTCGCTTAAAGGAATCAAGGTGGAGATCTTACAAAATCGTCGCAGTTAAAAAGCTACTTCAAGGAAGTTATCTAGTAGCCTTCTTCTCTTAAACGCTGCAGCGTTTCCTCTTTTCTTACTATGTTAAACATTAAGTACCTAGCTGATCTATAATTTGAGTAATTATAAACACTCAATTGACGTTGCCACTTGCCGCCAGACCGCAATTAAGCTAGAAAGTCACCTTTGTGATAATCTTTTGAGAAAACCGGTGAAGGTAGAGCGGTTTCCGACACTAAAGGTTCAGTATAGGGCGTAGTAGTAGTATAAACCTGTATTAAACGTTTAATTGATTTGCTTGTTAAAAGGTTAAACTACATATATACATATAATTTGGATTCAAAATATTTTTTATTGGTTGGGTTTGGAATTAATAATACAGGAAAGATTTTAATTCGTTTTAGGTTTAACGTACTCGTCTATGTTACATTTTTGATCTCGCAGCCTGAAACAAATTGTTTAAGTAGTAAAAACATTTTCTATTTGTAATGACGTTGTGTGAAAATCTTTATATAACAAGAATATGAATTTTAAGCAGCGGTGGTTATGAAGGTGTCATGGTTTTGTTTACTCAATTAATAGGACGTAAAAATTAATCTAATCGTATTTACACTAATCAGAGCAACTGTTCGAAATTAGAAACACAATAACCCCTTAAAAAGTCTCAACACACGGAACGATGAAGAATGTTTTGCCGTTTTCACCGAAAATGCAAATGATAGCAATTGACGGCGATCATTCCACGGATCCCCGGCGATCATCTGCGTTCCCAGCATTGTGAGACGACAATTGCAAGTGTAAGTTCAAGTACGAGTAGCATAATCTGTTCACATGGACCAAAGACGCAAGCGGACGCAGAAGGTGACTGTTAAATGTATCTGGAAGTAGCAACTAGTGAGACTGGGCAAACTCGGATGGTCGTTTATTTTTAGATGATAAAATTAGGAATATTCCGTATTAACCATTTATTTCGAGCAACTTAGCCTTCATTACGCATATGAAAATACGAAAACGAACAAATTTTATTTTAAATACTTACTGTTAGTCAGCACATGCACCATACAACAATGGCGCATGTACTGACAGTCAAACCTATTCGCAAACACGCTCAATATGCTGCTGTAGCTTTTTTTCACGCTGGTGGAATGCTGACCTCCCAGCCTAGGGAGCTACCGGGAGGACGTGTGTCTCATCTTTGAGAACCCCTTATGCACGCCTAACCGACGGGGTCGGTTGGCCCTGTCCAGGGCACTGATGCTGCTGTAGCTGGCGCAAACCCTGCGCACCAGCGATGCACACCGTTTCAACATGATTGTGTCGAAGCAGTCGCATCCGTGAACATCCCTGATGTTCTTCAGAATCGGGGCAGTCCCAACAGCACCCTGAACGCGTTATTAAACTTAAGACGCTGTACTGTATTTGCGTATACATAATTAACTCACAGGCTGCTCGTATAGAAGTTGGTATGTAGGCTCGGAAAAGAGTTCTTTTAACTTCCGATTTTTTTCTGTCATTGTTCCTTTTTAAATGAATGCATTAATAAACGATTTTAACGAGTTCACCTTCTATAGAGCTGCCGTTTTATTCTTTGCCGGCAAAAAAGCTAACTGTGGGAAATGTACGAGTAGGAAGTAATATTGTAAGTGTACCTAGATGATGAATCTGTTGACCGAGCGGAGCATTTCCCGTGTTTATAAAAAGATGCCGCGTGGTGTTAACATTGAGTGAAAATGAGAGTTTATTGCCACTTCCAGTTTGTAGGTTCATCTTTCCCCTGATCCAGGTCAAATTTATTCTATTTTGACTTCGTCCGCGTGGATATCGGTTTTCAGGATACAAATGTCTTTTTCCTGCTTACTCCCGTTCCCGTGGGAATTTTAAAATATCCTGTTGCAACTAAGCATCAAGTTTACTAAGGGACCTACATGCCAAATTTTAAGCGTCTAACTTGAGTAGTTTAGATTTTCCATACAAACTTCCACACCCCATTTTAGGGAAGTGGGGTGTTGGAATGGGTCAAAAAGTAGCCTATGTTACTATGCTACGTCAATTCTCCACTTAAAACATACAGACAGACAGACACACTTTCCCATTTATAATATTAGTACGGATTTGGTTGGTTGGTTGCTTTGACGCACTCTTCCCCTTGCAGATGTATGGAGGAGATCGATGGAGCTCGATGGCGCAGTGGTTAGAGAGAGAGAAATGGTGACACGCGCTTCTTTCACAACAGTGTATTCCAGTCAGCAGCTGGATGTTGGCTTTCCACATAATAGGGAAGCCGAGGGCATTACCGCAGTATAGTTTATAAGAGGTGCCATGCCTCTTGTAATTCGTTGTATATCCCATCCCTAAGGAATGTCTCTTCGTCGCTTCTCATGGGAAGAAACGATCACACTTCTGGCCTATTTACTCAGGTCAATGTTTTTGTTAAAATTTGCTTAGTTCGGATGCTAAAGTTGTTTGCATCCAAACTTAGCATGTGAACTGTGACGTAAGATTTATACATAATGAATTTGGTGTGAACTATGATGTTCCTAATACAAAACACCAATTTGAATATATTCAATTAAAACATCTTACATGCATCGCGCCGTAAAATTTTAATGAATCACAGAATCATTAAAACGTCCCGATGGCTTCCTATTAATTTCTTAGATCCTCATAACACTGATCGGTATTTATTTAAGAGGTTACATAAAATGTGCATTACTTGTGGCCAAGTTCCAATTATTTACATAATGTTTCTTTATTTTACTCATTAATCTTTTACTAAATGCTTTTTAATAATTGCAAGATTTAAATAAATATCAATCAACAGTTTTAATAACTTTTTATAGACATTTATGTAGGCCCTGGATTTCACCATAATCGTATTAATCGTAATGGTATTTTCGTGATCATTTTGATTCATAATTTGTTATTTCTATCATTGTCATTGTGATTCATAATAATCAGTCAATAATAAATGTTATGTTATAAACCGATATATCGATTCATAATTTCACAAATGCCGTATCTACATATGTATGTATATTACATATTATGCTAACCATTCAAAGATTTTTAGATTACATGATATTAATGCGTTTAGCAAATGCACCGTCCGCGGATCATTGGTGTCTCGGGCATCGAACCCGTGACATTTGCGAAGAAAGTCGAGTTGCGCAACTAGTACGTGTGGGCATAGTTTGTTATTATAAGACTTATGCGACCACCTAGCGGCTTTGTATATCGCGAGCATGTCTATGATATGAACTGACAAGATAATTATTGTGGTTGATGTCTTTGGGCATCAGAGCTATGAAAAGATTCGTTAGGTCCTAAATTGTCATCAGTAAATGTAGTTGTTATGAGTATGACGACAAAAAGTAACGTAAAGTATAAGCCTTATAATGTCCCATTACAGGGCAAAGGCCTCCATGACTTGAAATCGTGTTTTCGTTACAAAGATGGGTTTTGGTTTAATCACCACGCTTGCCAAATGCAGATTGGTGATCACAAACCCGGTCTGTGTTCAGAAAAATCAACACAAAGTTTGCGGGAATCGAACCCAGGACCTCGAGACTATGGCACGGTACTTATACCATTAGACCATCGAGGCGTTCCGTAACCGAGAGACGTCAAAATGACCTTCAGTATTATAAAATAGAAAATCATTAATGCAGTTTGATATACTTCAATCTGTGCTCAAACTGGACTTCTTCTTTTGAAAGATTTTTTCAAACTAAAAGGGTTCTAAGCTGTTTATTTATGACCTACAGATTATTCATACGCATACATAATTTATGGTAACACAGTTGTATACAAACCGAGCACTCAAATATTTGACCTTTAGTGTTCTAGACGATTTCTCTACCATTACACCAAATCAATCAAATATCATACTTCCGAGCAAATCGACATAATACATTATGAGTTACTAGCGACCCGCCCCGACTTCGCACGGTTGCACTAAGTTTATAAGTGCTTCTCTACTATATTATGCATGTATTATACATAAAAACGTTCCTCTTGAATCACTCTATCTATTATAAAAAAACTGCATCAAAATCCGTTGCGTAGTTTCAAAGATTTAAGCATACAAAGGGACATAGGGACAGAGAAAGCGACTTTATTTTATACTATGTAGTGATAGTGAAGACTGAGGCAACAAAGTACATCATATTATTTATTTTATGCGGAGCGAATCTCGCGGACCAAAGGTCAATAAATAAAATATTTTAAACCTCATTAATCGACACTAAATTAATACCACCAATTCAATATCGATTACAGTCATCGAGTTATCGACGCAACACATCGTCCAATTTCATCGCAAATGGGATCGTCTTGCACGCGTACTCTTAACCATAGATTTCAATCATTCTATATGCCCCAACACCTGAAAACTGTGGTATTATTTTGTTTGAGATAACGAACGTTCTAACATGCTGTCACTATGATAACAAGCGACTGTCGCTTCGAATTTAAGTGCCAATTTTAGAGCGTATCGATTATGGTGAGGGCATAGTGTAGCGATTTAAATCTATGCTCGTACTATTAACACATTCGTAGGCAAACACGTTTGCGGTCCAAAGAACGCGGCCAAGAATGTTAGACTTCCTAGGTCTTAAGAGTTTCTAAGCGATCGATGACGCAACCTGTGAGATCGTATTGTGTTCGGTGTTTGTTTATGCATCTCGTCCGCGGTCTAATTGGGCAACAAATCGTGTGTGAATAAGGTTGTCGACCTTTCAAAACAAGAGGGCATTTAGATTCAAATGTTATTTTTGTTGGCATTTCGACTGTTATTTTTGACATTGGTTATGCAGAATGATGCTTAAGTGTGAAGAAGCGCTATTAATAGACAGAAGTAGCTACATATCCTTGGTGTTATAATGTTAGTTCCAAAGTTTTTTTATTGAGCAACGGTTACTTAGAAAAAATTAAGGTGCCTTCAACTACGTATTAAGTGCCACGTTATTTCCAATGACTTGGTTTAATTAAAATATATAGGGTAGTTAGTATTATAGTGCCTACGAACCTATTAACTGCAAATACAATTATGAAAACGTTGTCCTATTCATAATGGATTCAATATAAAGTAGGATTTTGTATCTTCGTGTAGGATGGTGTAAACCAAGTGTGTGACAGTTTTTATACAATTATAGATAATACAATACAAAATAAAGCACATTGTTAAACTCAAGTAGAGAAGTTAATGAACACAACTGCATACAGATATAGCCAACCCTGAAATCTATCCAAAATTGGTTGCCCATTACGAGCCGTGTCTAATTAAATTACCGGGCACTTACTCTATTTAGAAAAGGTTTGTTGTATATGCATTTGTTAGTGAATGTACCAGCGAGTGAATAAAGCTTCATATCCTTACTTTACTAACATTACATATACAGTTATAAATAGATTTTAATTTGAAAAGTAGAAAAAACTGTTATATTTCGTCAATCTTTTATAAATAGCAACATGGATTTGAAAATCTAAATAGATCATCTCTTACATCCGTTTATCTACTGAGTTTTGTGTAACAAAAATGTCGCAACCATTTTGACAGAAACGTTTATGTTTGTGTGGTCTTGGTTGTTTAGTTTGAATGCACTTAGATTTTTATTTGCAATAACAATTTTTAGTTTCTGATATCAAAACACATTACGTTATACATTATTTTTCCCACTTAGCGTCTCTTGAAACCGAATCAATCGTTCATTTTAATGTTCAATGAACGTCACATTTGCTGAGATTACATAAAAGCGTCGAGATGTAAATTTCTTTTTGCTGATGTTTTTTATTTCCACTTAAGGTATGAAGTATAATGTATAAATCGAAATTTAAACATTTACAACCAGCACTTAATGACAATATAAATAATATTACTGTATTGTACATCAGGAGGTTTTATTGTACTTCTTGTAAGTGCGATATCGGTTTAGGGTTGTGCCTTTCCTTGCGACTGAAAATTAAAATGTTAATTATTTTACATACAATTATTCTAAACGATTAACGTATAGTAATTGTCACGGGGTGTTAAACCAACTATTCAATTTTGCTTGTATGTACGAAATCAAAAAACTTTCTGAAGTGGTTATTATTAGAGACTTCTTTGTTTATGTAGAGAATAAAATAATGGATGCCAGCTCTGTAGGCATAATAATGTGTAATAATGTTGGATTAAAATGCTTTCTAGTCTCGTAACAAGCTGATCTCAGGAGTTATATTTATTTCCATAGATTTTTCCATGTAAAAGGGGTATACTTGCCATTAATTTTGCGTGTTCTTCTAATCTTAATTCCTTTCAAGTTTGCCATCCTTACAGACATTTTGCAATTTGTAAATCCGCGAGTGAAGTTCGGTAACTTGAGCAGTGGGCATTCGGACCCGTATTGTGTGACAGGATGATCGCTGAGTCACACCTTATCTCCAAAATGGCGGACAGGTGTCGCTTGCGGGGAAGTCTATAAATTGTTCCTTTATTTTATTCTTATCATGATACTTTTACATCGTATACAATGCTAAAAGAGCACTTAAGAAACTGAATGTAAGGAAATGAGATTTATTTGCGTAAGTTTAGTTAAAAGTAATAATGTAATGTTCCTCTGTGTATCTTCACAATTTGGACTCAGTGTTCATTGAAATGTAAGGTTCAAAGCTGTATGTAGTATCATGCATGACAAATTACTGATCCAAAATAGCAAATAAGTTAATTTTAATTATTGTAAGAACTAGACACAGTAGGTGTACAAGTTTACTCATTAATATCTTGCTTTATATTAGGACTGAGTAAGAATGAATATTGTGCAGTACCTACAAATAGTAAGTTGACTCTACTCGTAGGGTGCATTTACTAGGTAGGTATTTACTTTCCCTTACTGATTGCCAAATGTCACCCTGATATGTCATACCATCATAACATGTCAATAATATGCTTAATATTGAACGTCAAAGCATACAATATTTTAAATACTGATTCTCATTAAAAATAAATAACCTCAAATGACAATGCCACATCATTTAACCAGCACGTTATGTTAAACCAAGACAACGATTAGCAAAAACTATAACTAATTGTAATGTAAAATGGGATGTAGTCATAAATATTTCATAAGTGCAGCCTATATGGGTACAATAGCAATGAAATGAAGCGACCGGCAAGCACGCGCCTTGGTATTCGATGTTATGCAATGATGGCCGTACTATATTAACAGTTTAACTGCTCGCGGGACAGATATAGACCAATTGTTCACTGCAATACAAATCCGTTATAGTTCATTTACCATAAAGTTGATTCGACACACTATAAAACGTTCGATACATTGGTAGTTGATTGGCCAAAAGCATAAAAATACAAGCATACTCGTACGCAACCCACAGGTACCTGCGCGGTATTGTGAATTCGCTACATTTTATAAATATTTTACCTCTGTGCAATAAATAGGCGGACAATGACAATGTCATAGGAAACAATTTCAAATATTTCTTAAAAATTGATACGAGTAAAAAATCTCTACACAAATAACATCAAATCACTGAATAGTGGGTGGTCGCATCCAGCGGAGTCCCAGATACCTTTGCTCGACCGACAAGAGCGAGAATGCGTAAAAGCATTAACCAATAAAAAAAATATTAAAAATCTCTATACCTTTACAAATAACATCAGATTACTGAATAGGTTATAAATCCATCCCTAAAAATAAGCGCATGGGAAGAAATCGGCACGCGATAGCCACACTGTGGAACAAAATGTTCGTGAACTGTTATTACGTCAATCCGTTAAGTTTAGATGCTCCCACGCAGTTTACGGTAACGATACGGCATGTTCGGGTCAGAGGTAGTCTATACGTTTATTACGGCATAGTCTGTGCAGGTCAGTCGATTAACAGTAGGCAGGCCCAACTTCCTCGGCTATCAACCCAACTGAGAGGAGGTCCATAGTAAGGGAATTTCAACATGGCCAAAAGGAGTGCACCGGGCCCCAAGACCCGAGTACTTGCTGTTTAGTGGGTAGTCGCATCCAGCCGAGTCCCACATACCTTTGCTCGACCGTCACGAGCGAGAATGCGTAAAAGCATTAACCAATAAAAAAAGTATTTAAAATCTCTATACCTTTACAAATAACATCAGATTACTGAATAAGTTATAAATCCGTCCCTAAAAATAAACGCATGGGAAAACATCGGCACGCGATAGCCACACTGTTGAACAAAATGTTCGTGAACTGTTATTACGTCAATCCGTTAAGTTTAGATGCTCCCACGCAGTTTACGGTAACGATACGGCATGTTCGGGTCAGAGGTAGTCGATTAACTGCCAGTGAAAGTTGGACGTATGACCGCGCTAATACAAGTACGGGCGATGTTGCTTGGCCGCAATGAAGGAGTCAGCGATATTTTTAGTTCCGTACAATCATAATCAATCATAACAACATCGATATAACATCTTACCAAAAGTTCCAATGAATTCCAAAATTAAGAAAATACTTGAAACAAGCATTTGAACAGCAAATATTTCAGCGATTCACGGCAAACAGATTATTATAAATGTGGAAGTTCGTTTGTTTGGATGTTTGTCCGACAATCACGCTGAAATTACTGCACGGATTTTGATGAAAGGTATATAGGCTGACTTAGGTGATAGGATACTTTTTATCCCGATCTCCCATGATGCTCCCATGGGATAAACCAGGAATCTTGATAACGCGGACAAAGCTGCGGGAAGAAACTAGTAATTTATAAGATTCAAGTCTTATATTCACGTATCATTTTAATAAATTCTAACTAACTCGCTTGAGATCACGGTTCTTGCAGCATCACCGAAACGTCGGGTAGAAAAGGGTGTAATAGTTACATCCTTAGTGTCCATCGCGTTTATTCCTATTTTGTCATTTGTTTATGTTTTGGGAGTAAGCTTGTTTTTGTTAACATTTAGCAACTGCCGTGACTTCAAATTGCAATGGGTCCATAATTCCACATCCCTAACCACTCAAGGGAATGTGGTTCTATCCGTCAGGGGTGTAGTCAGACCCACTCAAACCTCAAAAAACTTCAAGCTTGCCAAGTTCTACAGAGCGCACTGTGTAAGAATGTTGCAGAATGCTAGTTGTAATTAAAATATTTTTGATGCTGCGCTGTTTGAATAAGACCCATGTCCCGATTGCGTTATTTAGTGGTCTGATTCGTGGTACCAATCATCACATACTATTACATTGATCTAACAAGTATGTAGTAGCTTATGCACTTGTGTTACAGACATCAGGATCAACATTGGAATTACAAATATACTTAAATAGATATATAAAACACCCAGACCACGACAAACAGACACGTTCATGCACACAAATGTTTGTCGTGTGAGGGAATCGAACCCGCGACCTCTTAGTCTGATAGGCAACTTCTTGACCACTACACCAAGCGGGTCGTCATTTAATTCTGATAAATTTAAAATATCAGGTGACAATAAAAGAGTCTTCTCATAGACATGTCTTGTCTCTGAATAGTAATTACCTAGTAGTTATCAACATTGTCATAAAAACGAGCAACAAGTATGCAACAAGTTGAACTTCCATTTGATGATACAGTAGTGGCATTAAGAGACAAATCGACATATTATACATTTGTACCGATTTATATAACCGACCGTCCGTCTAGACAGTTTGTCAAGCTTTGTGTGGAATCAAAAGCCGGTTTTTAAGCCCACTTGGAAAACAAATATTGCACGCTAATGTCTAACTTATTTATTTTATAGTAACCTCGCATTTAAAGGTTTTCATAATAACCTTGACCCCATTGTTTGCATCGTTGCCTTAGTAAGTATGACTGGTGTTTTTTTCTTTTGAGATCTGTTTTTATTTGACATCTATTGGTTTAGTAGGTATAGGAGCGTCGTTCACCTAATTGTCAAGTTGTGTTAAGATTGGTAAGAGACATCACGTAAAAACTTATTATTTTCTAATGTACTCTTATTGATCTCTTATATTGATCTTTCAGATAACTTTTTGGAGCTCGTTGGCGCAGCGGTAAGCACTCGGCCTGCGGTTGCTCAAGTTAAGCAACGTTCGCAGATGCCAGTCATCGGATGGGTGACCGAAAAAAATCATCTCGAGCTCCTCCGTGCATCGGAAGGCACGTTAAGCCGTTGGTCCTGCGCCTGATCTCTCTACGGTCATGTCAGATTGTTGTCTCACCGAATTATGAGAGTGAAGGAATAGGTAGTGCACCTGTGCTTGCGCAAGTTGCGCACTCACTTGAGCACTATGATATATCCTGCGTACCTGCAGTGGTACCTGGCTGATTGTAAGAACAATACGACCGGAAGGGTATTATTCTTTTCAACAAAATAAACAGTGAATGATGAACGAATATATTAATAGTATCAAATTTCTTAACTGATCAATTAATTGCTTCACAGCACTTGTACGGGCAATCACGATTGAACGTGATCCGCAGATTGAGCATAATTTTATTTGCGTGCAAATCAAACATAGCGTACAATTTTGGCAATTTCAAAAAACCACGGAAAAAAACGATGTAAGAGGTAAAGGTATTAAAGTCGCCTTCAATTATTTCAGCATAAGTTAATTTCCATTATTACATTCATTACATTCCACCAGAAACCATGTGGTTTCTGGTGGAATGTAATGCACCATGTGCAGCATGTGCTAACAATATGATTTAGGAGTTCTAGGTTTTCTCGAGTGAGGCGAAATTGTTTTGAATCTCTCAAATATTAGTCAGTTACCAATACCGACCTGTTTTAAGACAGTTATAGCTTTGTGGAACTTCCACTTAACTGAGCCGCTCGCCTGGGGAAGTACTTCAACCTTTCAGAAAACCACAGTGAAGAAGCACTTGATGTGCTATGTTTCTGCTGGTGAGTAAGGTCGCCAAAGCTCACTTGGGGAGTGTATCGGGTTTATATAGGCAGGAAACGCATCTGCGACTCTTGTACGGTTGTTGATGTCTATGGGTAGCGGTGATCACTTACCATCAGGTGAAACTCATGTTCATTTGACTACCTATGAAATAAAAAAATATAAATTCAAACATGGGTCGGTTACCAATGCGTTTTTACAAAGCGTGCTGCTTACTCTCTCGTGGAACAATAATACGCTTACATTGTTTTTCCTCCTACTGACATAACTCAGGTGTGTCTCGCTCGACCTCCTCGACTTACATCAAAAGTGACACCTTAATGTTAGCATACCAGAGCACGTGGGACAAACAATGCGTTTGCGCAACCAAGGGCCCATTTGCCGCTGACCGACGCTGAATAACGATGTCGCCGACGCGGTGCTTCTTCATCCACTTTGAGCACCCAGTTTTTGAGCACCCGCACATTGGGCTGTCTCACAGAAGTTACTAGCCTGTTATGCGCCTGGTGCAAGTTATTAAAACTGCAAGCTTCTAAACCCAGAATTAAGTACCGGTCTGGTCATTTCTGCGACCTTACAGGCAGCCCTAAAAGCCTAAATAAAATGCTTCCAGTGCTTAAGGACTAGGCCAGGGATGAATGCGCGGGTGCTAAAAAATTTGATGCTTATAGTGGACTACATCCGACTTCGGCTATCGAGTATAGGCTTTCTTTAACATTTTTATTGTTAACATTTTACGAGCTGTATAACACTTGAGATTATATGGATAGGAAAATTTAGTGCCTATTCAATTTACGACGCGACAAAGCCGTTTAATCTATTCATATTTCATTTAACTACCAGTTTATAAATACTGCTTTTGTTGCAACAGTTTTATTGTGTTTTGACCGCTTTTAAGTTACATTGTGACAATAGTTTGAACTTGCTAATGTTTTCAAATCAACTCTTCGAAGTAATAAAATAAAAAAAAATGCCCAAGTGCGAGTCGGACTCTCGCACTGAGGGTTCCGTACAAATTCTATTTTTGACGTATTAAAAAAACTACTGAATAGATTTCGTTCGAACCAATTTTCGTTAGTAGTTTTTATGGTAATGTACATTATATAATTATTTCAGTTCTATCATCCTCTTATTTTACAAGTTAGAGGGGGGGGGGGGGACACCCTTTTTTTCACTTTGGAAGGGTCTGTCACGCAAAGTATTGACTTTAGAAAAAAGTGATATTAGAAACCTTTATATAATTTTTAAAGACCTATCTATAGATACCCCACACGTATATGTTCAATGAAAAAAAATATTTCGAGTTTCAGTTCCGACTATGGGAAACCCCCACTTTTTTTATTTTTTTTCTATTTTCGTGTGAAAACCTTGTTGCGGTTCACAGAATACATCCACTGACTAAGGTTCAAAAGTATAGTAATTATAGTTTCGGAAAAAAGTGGCTGTGACAGACTGGCGGACAGACAGACAGACAGACAGACATGACGAATCTATAAGGGTTCCGTTTTTTTGCCATTTTGGCTACGGAACCCTAAAAAGGCTTATTAAGTTTCTGATATTTCAAAAAGACACCCTAGATTAACAGCAAAAACTTTTAAAAAGTGACGGACTTGCGGTTTACCTGATCGTAACGTTCAACCACCGAAATCACTGCGTTATCACAACACAATAAAGCTACTGAAAGATTGTTTAGGCACAGTAATTACTGTGGTTTAGGGCTGTATTCACTTTGAATAATGTCATGAATAGGACCTACTACTACATTTCTTACTTATATTAAAGTAGTTAAAAGGAGATCTTATTCACACCACTAGTCCCTTACAAAAGTAAGTTAAGGATTTAAGAACTTATGAAAGGCGTTAACGATCATACGTTGCACAAAATGCTACTCAACAGTACTTACTGATGCTATGAGCTTTACCATCAATGCACTCTATAACAAATATTAATTTTAACGGTGTTATCTCAGACTCAAATTCACTGATGCTAAATTAGCACTATGTCGCAATAGAGAAACTTTAGAGGCGTTTAATTTTCGTCTGTCTACTAGTACAATGTAGCTTTAAGTGTTATGTTCATTATGTAACCTGTGCGTTATTATTACTTATGGTTAATAATGATTTTTATTACCTTTGACCTGGTTTTTTGTGTTGTGCGCGCACATCCAACTCTCGCTTATTTGGGGCGTCGAAGAAACCGTACATTATAAAGTCGTCAGTGAGAGCCATTGAGGTATTACTACTACGTATAGAGTGGACATCGAGAACAACATCTATGCGTCAGCTGGCAGAGGAGGGGGCAACAAAGAGAACCCTTTTTATTTATTTATTTACTAGCGGCCGCCCGAGACTTCGTCCGCGTCGATCTCGATTTCCAATAGCCTAAACCCTTCTTCGTCAAATGGACTATCCAACACAAAGTCCAGTAGTTCCGTAGCGCGTTCAAACAAACAAATAAACAAACAAACATTCAAACAAACTCTTCAGCTTTATATATTAATATAGATTAAGACAGGAGATCGCTTTAACGCGCCTTAGCGTACAGGCTAACTAGGCCTGCAGCAGTTTGTGGGGCTCGGAACTAGATACGGTCGTCCCACTACCCATTAAACTCCTGCGGTTTCCTTCGCACCATAACAGGGAAAGATCGGTGTCCGCCTTGTTAGGTGCTAGACCGATCCGTCTACATAGGGTACCCTACTTTTCAAGCTATTGTAAACAAAATGTTAGCTATTCGACAAAAACGATGATAATTTAAAGACATTTATTTATTTATTTAATTAAAACGGTACAAAAGACCAAGTACATTAATTAAAGGTAGGTTACAAGAAAACACAAATTCAAATACATATTAGTATCGTAAATAATGTATTTTTTCACACTTCACGTTATTTTGCTTACAGCAAAACATTATTCAGGTACTACTTAATCCAAAAAAAAAAATAGGTATAGTATAACTAGGCAGATTCATAAAATGTTGTTATAGGTACGATGTATCAGGATAATGAGGACAACCTAGTCTTGGAACAATGGCCAATTTCTCATTGATTTGGAAATACTTTTGTATAAAAAGATGAAACCATAAGGTCATTAATAATATTTTGAAATATGAGAGTCGCGTCTACATACATACATATGTTAGTGATATATGAATTGATAAACTGACAATTAGTCACTGTCCGGGTCAACATGAGATGTTTGTTTAGTGGTAACTTTTAGTTAGTGGTTATCGATAGCTATAGAATAAAAACACACTGGGCGACCGAAGTTCAGAGTCACTACGAATGCAATGTATTTTAAATGGTAGATGACACACAATGCTGAAAATACGTCGCCTAATTTTGTATGGAAAATGAATTACCGCTGAATTTTGGCCGCGTAATTTCAGCCTAGAGTGTTCCTATACATAAACTCTACACTGATACTCGTAGTGAAAAATAATTGCAAGTTTGTTTAAAATTATCAATCACAAACTCTCTTTTCCAATAGTTTTTGATAGTGAAACATTAGGAACCTACTGAAGAATTGATTTGTGTAGACGGTACACCTAATTTTTAGTTTACTTTTTGACTAAATAACATTAAAGGACAGGGCCAACGGCTTCACGTGCCTTCCGAAGAAGATCGAGATGAATTTTTCAGACGCCCATCTGATGACTGACCAAAGTTAACTTAGCGATCACAGTTCGAGTGCGCTAACCACTGCGCCATCGAGCTCCTCAAGTTAGATTGAGGAATATTTTTCGGTATTAACGATAGAGTTTGAGCGACATCACTAGTGGTTAGTTACTGATTTATTGTGAGTATTAATTTAAAACCTGCATATGATATACTGTATTGAAGAACTTGATATAATTAGTGTCCCTATTGTTATACTTTACTAGCGGCCTGCGACTTTGCCCGCGTGGATTTTGGTTTCCGCACATAGGTACATAGATTTTATAGCTAAGAGCCTTTCTCGACAAATGGACTAAACAATAAAATAAATATTTGTCCATTCGCACAAGACAAGTAGCTCCTGAGATTAGCGCGTTCAAAGAAACAAACTGTAGCTTTATTAAATTAGTAAGAAAGTATAACTTTTCTTTTACGTTGGAGTTTGTGGTGTTACATGAAATACAATAAAATTGTTTACAAGTAAAGGCTCACAATCATCTACTGTGAGAGTAGATGAATTTATATATTTCTGAGATGTTTACGTGCACCTAGAGAAAGATTAAGCGAACTATAAAATATAATACCTACTTATTGTAAAGAGTCGAGTGTATTACGTAATCCTAGTAAGTGCGATCGTAAGATTACTTAATGAATTGACGCGGTAGAAACGCATTTGAAGTTCTATGGAACATGTCATAAACCTCTCATTTTCACCATTAGAATTTTAGTCTCTTACATTTTAATATTTGTTCCATCCTACAGATCTCTGGTATACGATCCTAAAATAAACCACATATAACATAATGAAACATACACTATACGTTGTATTTTTTTTATAATAATAACCCAGATTCTTAAATTACATATGTGAGAGTCTTGATCAAGCGTGTTATTAAGAATTGAACAACTATTAAAAATATTTTAACATTTCTAAATAGTCTAGATTAACTTCATTATATTTAATTAATTACTAGATTTACTAAATTCTTTCTCAGAGTCTAAAGTTTGTCTGTTCCCATAAAAATCGGTTAAGAGGTTTAAGCGGGAAATCGTAACAACAACAGATGGACAGACAGAGTTACTTTCGCATTTATAATATTAGTAGGGATAAATTAATAAATAAACAACTAGATGGTTCATTTATCTATTATCCTTCCTATTACCTAATAGACTAAGACTTGAATAGAAAACTAATACAAGTCAACTTTTCAATTCACACGCCTCAGCACAGATATCAAAGCATAAATCGATTTTGTAAGTGGAAGTGAGTGATTACGAAAGTCCGCAGACCATCTACATATGGCGATGCGTAAACGCAATTCAAGTGTCTTCCGTCATTCAAAACTGCCGACTCATCGTATTGAGGACCTTGCAACGTTGTAAGTGTAACTTTCATTAAATTCTATAATGTTGAGGTGTCTCTTCTATACTAATGTAAGAAAGCTGAAGAGTTTGTTTGTTTGAACGCGCTAATCGCATGAACTACTGATTCGGATTGAAAAAAAAATCGATAGTCTATTTGTCGAGGAAGGCGAGTATGTTTGTTTGTTTTAACACGCTTATCTCAAGAACTACAGATTCGGATTGAATAAAAAATTGTGTCCGATAGTCTATTTGTCGAGGAAGGCTTTAAACTATACTCGTAGTACATATAACACTACTAATATTTGTGCGAAAACCGAAATCCATGGGGACGAAGTCGCGGGCGGCCGCTAGTTTTAAATATTCGGAAAGGTCAACTTTGATTAACGCTATTATTTTTCTCGTCACTTTGGAACATCATTAACATTTGAATGTGAATGTTAGTTAGTATGAGGTGTGAAATAAATGTTTTGCACTACTTATAATTATTTAAGGGAGACTTTTGGATGTGAATCGAAAGTGGTCTGAAATAAAAATTATATTAAAAAAAAACTTTTAAAGTATGCAAACCACAGTTAATTGTATACTTCTCGTCGCACCAACAATAATTAAGGAAACATTCCTCAATTGAACGAACGTTTTCTTCTCCCTTCGTATTTACAAGACTTTTCCCCTATCCTAGACGGGTAAGAAAATCTTTTCTATAATGTTCACAATTGTTTTTTAGGATATTAAGGCCTTTATGATTTCATCTTTACGAGACCTTTTCTCCTGTTCTAGAACGGTAAGAAAATGCTGTCTATAATGTTTACAGCTCTTTTTTTTAGAATATTAAGCCTTTATGATTTCGTACTTACAAGACCCTTTCTCCTGTCCTAGAATGGTAAGAAAATGCTTACTGGAAAGTTCAGCTGTTTTTTATGATATAAAGCCATTTAGTAGCTTAAACTCTTGATCATGCAAAGTATGTGTAAAGCTAAGTAAACCGAGTTAACCTTTGACACGAAGAAAGGATTCATCTTCCATTGCGCAATTGTAGCTAGTTGCCGCAATAATTTCCGGTTGCAGAAGGTTTGCATACTATACTCGGATCATTGGACAGAATATAGATAAGTTCCTTAGTTGATTAACAATAGTATGGGCTGTTAACATAATTCCATCTCCGAGATTTTAAATCCAATATATTTTTTTATACTGAGAGGAGATTTCTCTCGTCTGTGGATGGTATTGTGTTGGCGCACGAGCAGCGCCCTCGGATTCCTTCGGCTGCGGGCGGCTTCAAACTTAAGACAGTTTTTTTATTTTTTGCAGAGCAAAATGACTAGTCCGTCTCTACTAAGGTATGAAGGAAAACCCATAGTGGATTCATAATCCCGAGTCCCAAACATGGCTACAAGCATAGATTCATATTGTTAGATATGCCTATTGAGAGTATTTTGATTCGCGTGACAAACATAGGTTACGTGGTTGGAATAAAATTCGATGTGAAGTGATCGTCGCTTCACATTACAGGGCTTGGATTAATTACATCATCAATTGCGCTCAAACCAAAAATGAGCGTTCTGTTAAGGCAAATATTGTCAACCCTAGCCAGGAATACATACAAGTCATGTGCATAACTAGTGACTTCCTTGAAGGGATAAATGAGAGAGATTCGCGCGTTCAACACTCGTGATTTATGGACTTACAATTGCTCGAAGATATAACAAATGTATGCCAGTAGCAAAGCATTGACGTTGAAAGAAAAAAAATTGCATTGGAAAAATTTAACCATTTTTAGAGGTAGTCCATCAGTTTTGATGTACAAGTATATAAAATGCTGTATATGAAGTGTTACATTTGTAACACTTCATATAGTTATATAATCCCGAGTTATAGTTATATAGTTCCGTAGCCAAATGGCAAAAAACGGAACCTTTATAGTTTCGTCATGTCTGTCTGTCTGTCCTGGCTCGTTCTCCGCCGTTTCTGAACCGATTGCCACGAAAATTCGTGGAGAGATGTGTAGTGATAATTCATGGATTGGTTTTTAAAATAATTGAAAAATAATTATTTTTACCCCCTTTCCCATACAGCGAAAAGTAAATTCGAAAAAAAAAATCGACTGACCCCATCGTGTGGGGTATCGTTAAAAAGGTATTTTTAAATACAATAAAACTTGCCTTGAAACCATTTACATAGATCAAACACCCCAGTCTCGAGATATATTAATACAAAGTTAAAATTAGAGCGCCCCACCCCCTTAACTTTTGAAATACTATTACAATAATTCTGAAAAAAATGTCCTGTATACCTCCAAGTAAGTACTTTCAACGAAAACTATAGCGAACTCTGTATCATACATAGTTATTTTTATACAGCTCGACTTATGACGTGCAGTTGCCCTTACTAAATGGTGTCGGCCATCATTTAGCTACGGAACCCTTTCATGGGCGTGTCCGACACGCTCTTGGCCGGTTTTAAGGTCTTGTCAGAGTTAAGATGTTGCGTTTCGAGTGCATTTTACAAAATAATTAATTATGGCATAAGAACTCACATCAGTTAAGAAGTTTATACGAGTAATTTACCGTAAATTAACTCTGGCAATTGCATAAATATAATTACAGCTTATCTAGCCATCGTTTAAGATCATCATATCATATACATAGTATGAGTAATTTTGTAACACATAAGTGTCAACGTCAATCAGATTAAGAGAAAAACTGAGAATAAAATGTACAGCTAAATTGTGATCATTTAAATGGCGTGTTTTTCTAGCCTTTATCCTTTTTGAAGATTTAAATTTTAACAATCGGCAATGTAAGGAATTAGATGCATTACGAGTATAATTATATGTTTTGATTTTAGATGAGTTTTCTTGAAAAAAAGGAATAAAAGTGTTGCCAAATAATTTAAATCAAATAACCAGTTTTCACACAAAGTCAGTTATTTTGAAACAGCATCTTGCCACGAAACAGATCTTAGACAATAATAAAACGCGCAAGCATCACAATACCTACAATGATGTCTCATTATCACCGCGAAATACGTGTAGAACAAAGAATGACGCAACACGCACAATTTTCTCCAAGAAATGGTGTTCTGACAGAGTGCTTTGTCCATTTCTATGGGTTTATAATGTTTTTCTCACTAGTCTGAGGCGTCATTACGGGAAATAATGATAAAACTGAGATACCGCAATGGGATGGCTATAGGGTGCTAGTTGTTGTAATGCGGATAGAGTCATTAGAGGCTTAAAAGCATATAATTGCTACACTGTTGTGTTTTGCTTATTAAGGATATATTTTAAAACCAACACGTTCTTCAATATTACTGAGTCGACTAGTCAACGAGCAATATTCTCATTTCAGCTGGAAAGGCCAGTTGATCTAGTGATCAGAAGCATTTGTACTCGAGTCTTGGATGTCTTATCCGTTTCCTAGCGTCCATAGTTCAAGTTTCTTGCTTAGTTTGGGGCTAGGCCATTGGTGTGTTAGTCCAAGGAATTTATTTATAAATTTATATTTTTTTATTTATTAAGGCTATTCTTATTTATTTGCCTTCATCAGCAGCTTATTGCAGTCCATTTCAGGACGAAGGTTCACAGGAAGGGAGTTTGTTTGCCTTATATAATGTCACGTCAGCTCGATAGCGCATTGGTAAGTGCCCAGTGCAATTGCCCAGTTAAGCATCTTTCGCAGAAGCCAGTCATCGAATGGGTGTCTGCAAAAGAGAAGAAAAATATTAACTCGACGTCCTCGAGAAAGCCGTTGATCCTGCACCTAATCTCTCTACGGACGTGTCAGATTGCTATCCCACCGAACTATGAGAGTGAGGGAATAGGAAGTGCACCTGTGTATGCGCACTCACTTGTACCATGGATGCGTCACATTAATATTTATCTATACGGCATTTATCATTGAAAGCCTTTCCAATTCCTGCTCAATCAATTAAATTTGTGGATATGTGAAGGTCGACCCCTTCGCACTTCATCACTTTAATTAGTCTTGACATGGATGCGCAAACTACTCTCGATGATATCGAACGAAAATATTTTCAAGGTCTGACCGTCAAAATACTAGAAAGGTGATTTGAAAATGTTGGCTATTTCTGTTTACTATGCAATTATCGACTTGTCCAGTCATAAAAAGCGCAGTCGCTTTTAAACATACGAAAATGATTGAGCCAAAATCAATGCACAACAACTTCCTCCGTAGCCTCTATTCCAAAGCAATAAGATCTAATATTTGATCATCTTAGCTTTCATGTGTGTACACAAACCTTGGCACACATGATGTGTTTATGCCACTTGTCATGTTTGATATGTAATGTGATTTCGTTCGTTAACACTGCCTGTTGTTTATTTGGCTTTTTAATGTGTTAAACTGTGTGTTAAGTTAGTTAGGTCAACGGCAATAAATACATTAGTAAATTTACTTACTACACTTAACCTTCACTATTTAACCAAACAATCAGTAAAGTAAATAATCCACAGGCTGGTAGGCCTAGCTACCGGTAGCTTGTACGCTTAGGCGCGTAAATGCGGTTTAAAAGGGTATTTTTAATGGGTAGGTATATTACTATTTAAATTCATACCTATTATTTCATGGCCTGTGACAGTACAGTTGATTCCTAGGGTATTTATTTTTTAATCGATGTCTATAGGGAATTAGTTTAAGTAGAAAATTAATTAAAATAAGATCGATAGACACGTTGATACAAATTATATCCAACTAGCTTTTCGCCCGTGGCTTCGCCCGCGTGGAATTCGGTTACACTGCAAACAATTTCTTTTTCTCGCGAAGATATATTTTTCCAGGATAAAAAGTACCCTTTTATTGATTTCGGACAACTAACCTTATATCTGCAAAATTTCAAAGCAATTAGCTCAGTGTGAAAGCGAAACAAACAAACATACCAACAAACTCACTTTACGATTTATAATATTTGTAAGGATGTAAGGGAGAGTAACACAGGAGACTTCAAAAAAGAGTGATAGCATAGAGTGCTAAGCCAGAAATGTGTATAATCACCATTGCAACTGGTAGCATATGACTACCGAATACAGTTAATATTTACCGAGAGTGTTCACGTATGGCCGTTAATACCTATGTCAACAACAAATATGCTTGTCATTGCTACTCGTCTTGTGTCTTTACATGCAAAGACACCTCCAAAGTGCCTTTAGCCTTTCCTTGTCCATTGACCAATCGTCGAAAAAGAGACAGTCATTGCTTGTACTGAAACACAGGGTTTTCAATATTCTAGCTCTAGCCAGTATTATTAGATGCTTTGTTAATAATTTCTGTAACCTTTTTTGGCAATGTGTTGTTTTTTAAGCTGTGGTCCGTGAGATATGATTATCATCTTAAAACCTCTGGTATCCCTTGTAGGGGCAGCGGAAGTCATAAACAGGCTGGTCAAATCGGGATCATAGTCGTAACGTACCCTAAGCTCAACCTACAATTGATATATCCGGGATAAACGCAAAACCGAAGGGAAAATTTAGTAGCTTAAAATTAAAAAGGACATTCATTTATAAAGCTTCTAATATTGTTTAAGAAAATTAGACCTGGTGATCTGACCATCCACGATCAGCTAAGTAACTGTTATTTTAGTGTCTGCCTGCTGAAGTAACTGTAAAGAAAAAATTGGCCAAGTGCGAGTCGGACTCCCGCACTGAGGGTTCCGTACAAATTCTATTTTTGACGTATTAAAAAAACTACTGAATAGATTTCGTTCGAACCAATTTTCGTTGATAGTTTTTATAGTAATGTACATTATATAATTTTTTCAGTTTTATCATCCCCTTATTTTAGAAGTTAGAGGGGGGGGGGGACCCTTTTTTCCACTTTGGAAGGGTCTGTCACGCAAAGTATTCACTTTAAAAAAAAGTGATATTAGAAACCTTAATATAATTTTTAAAGACCTATCCATAGATACCCCACACATATATGTTCAATGAAAAAAAAAATTTCGAGTTTCAGATCTGACTATGGGGACCCCCCACTTGTTTATTTTTTTTTCTATTTTCGTGTAAAAACCTTGTTGCGGTTCACAGAATACATCCACTCACTAAGTTTCAACAGTGTAGTACTTATAGTTTCGGAAAAAAGTGGCTGTGACAGACTGGCGGACAGACAGACAGACAGACAGACAGACAGACAGACATGACGAATCTATAAGGGTTCCGTTTTTTTGCCATTTTGGCTACGGAACCCTAAAAACACGCAAATACATATAATGTGGGTGCCATAATCTATACAAATATTATAAAGAGGAAAGGTTTGATTTTTAGGGTTCCGTAGCCAAATGGCAAAAAACGGAACCCTTATAGTTTCGTCATGTCTGTCTGTCTGTCTGTCTGTCTGTCCTGGCTCGTTCTCCGCCGTTTCTGAACCGATTGCCACGAAAATTGGTGGAGAGATGTATACTGATAATTCAAGAATTGGTTTTTAAAATAATCGAAAAATAATTATTTTTACCCCCCCTCCCATAGAGCGAAAAGTAAATTCGAAAAAAAAAACTTCGACTTACCCCATCGTGTGGGGTATCGTTAAAAAGGTATTTTTAAATACAATAAAACTTGCCTTGAAACCATGTGGATCAAACACCCCAGTCTCGAGATATATCAATACAAAATTAAAATTAGAGCGTCCCCCCCCCCTTAACTTTTGAAATACAATTACAATAATTCTGAAAAAAATGTTCTGTATACCTCCAAGTAAGTACTTTCAACGAAAACTATAGCGAACTCTGTATCATTTATAGTTATTTTTATACAACTCGACCAACTTATAACGTGCAGTTGCCCTTACTAAATGGTGTCTTAAGCGGTCGGGCCATCTTTTAGCTACGGAACCCTTTCATGGGCGTGTCCGACACGCTCTTGTTTGTTTGTTTGTTTGTATGAATTGAATAGGCTCCGAAACTACTTGGCAGATTTGAAAAATTCTTTCACTGTTGGAAAGCTACATTCACCCAGAGTAACATAGGCTATATTTTATCCCGGTACGGGAAGTAGTTCCCCCGGGACGCGGGTGAAACCGCGTGGCGGGCCGCTAGTTCTTCCAATATTACTAAGCAACGAATTTCCAGTCAACCTTGTGATTAAATATGTATCTTATGAATGTGAGGTATAAAGGGTCGTCTTGATTGTTTACGAGGGAAAAACCAATACCGTGTGGGAGTAAATACAGAGACTTAGTGACGTAATGCGAGCATAATATGAAAGGATAATTCCATTGTTGATACTTAGTAATTCGATTTCTTACTTATCATCGATGTTAAAGCGGGTAGTTACATTTGCTTACGGATAAATATGAGACAGTAACTTGCTTTGACTGGCCCGTTGTTGCTAGTGGTTTGAGACCCTGACCAAACCGAGGTTTGTGGGTTCGAATACTGCTAGTGGCAAATTACTTTTGTGCGGATGTTGATGTCCATGGGCAGCGGTGATCACTAACTGACCCTTTTGTTCGTTTGCCTCCATATAACATAAAAAAACTTCAACATCGCTTTATCTTTTCATCGTTCTAGCGGTAGGTACCATAGGCGCAAATAGTTGAAGACCTATTTTGGCCGGCAAGCTGGTCTGCTAAATGTCTGCCAATAATACAATGGGACCAATACTACATAACAGACAACTAAATAGTAAGTGAGTTTTAAATTAAGAAATCATATAAAAGGATCTTATTACCCATCCGGCAGCGACCACACCCTACAGTTGCTTAACTTACGAAAGCACGTGCATCATCGGCCACCTACTGTTTCTATAATTACCTGTCATAACCACTTTTTTGGCTCTTAAAACAACTGTTTGAATAAATTTCTAAGGCAAATACCCATTCTAGGAAAGTTTGATACTCGGAAAATGTAATTTGTGTGCACAGTAATTTTATGTAACCCTAATTGCAACGATGTTAACCAATTAATCAAAATCGAAATATACTTTTTTCATACAGGCTCTGCAAGGCACTTATAAATTGTCAATTATAATAGCACAAGCAAAGCACAATAGAATGACACTACCACCGACTTAGGAATACAGTCATCTACAGAGAAGAGAGACGTCAAGAAACTCGATAGTTGCTCTTTTCAATCGCCAAATATTTACAATATGTTTTCCATATAAGTTAACCTACTTGTACTCAATATGTCCATGTAAATACATTTAACATGAACATATTGAGTCCAACTCCCAGTCGACCCTTTCCCAAATACGACTATGAAGACTAAAATGAAGTCGAAAAAAGCGACCAATATTCGGAGTGACCACGCCTGCAATGCTTTTAAAATGGAGAAACCATGGTCGACATTATGTTCGCTTGCGTATTTTCAGCCTGGTGGTGTTTCTATACTCACTCAATATACATATATTCTTATTCTAAGGCCCAAATATACTTTTAAGTTAATGGGCCGAGGTGGCCCCGCTATTTTCGCACTTATCTTAATTAATTTCCTAATAAGTAGCATCTTCAAATGCTTGGTAAAACAAAATACTTTAATACCGGATTCTCCATACATAGTTCGAGCATGTTTGTATTTGGCTAGTAAAGTGGTTATGCTAAGCATAGATTTAAACCGCTAGATGCCCTCCCCATACATCGATCAGCTCTAAAATTGGCACTATACATTTTAAGCGACATTCGCTGCTTATCGCAGTAAATGCATGTAGAAACGGGCGTCAAATAGTATCAAAATCATTCCACAACTTTCTGGTGTCGGGGCATGTCGAACTATTTCAATCTATGGGTATGCTAAGTATTTAGTTGGCTTACACACAGCATCATCAAATTGCCGATAAAGATCTTGCATGCGTAGAAAATCATTATACGGTTTCGAAATAAACATAAACAATGATTTTTATAACGTTGTTTCGGATTCCTTAGTTTTTGCCAAATCACCTAAAGCTACTTTTAATGTGTTGTTTGGATTATTGCTGATTTCAGATGGCTGATTAAAGATGATGAGAAGAATTATAAGATAGCCCGCCATGTCAATCACAATGGAATTTTATGTCATACTTTTTAGGGTTCCGTAGCCAAAATGGCAAAAAAACGGAACCCTTATAGATTCGTCATGTCTGTCTGTCTGTCTGTCCGCCAGTCTGTCACAGCCACTTTTTTCCGAAACTATAAGTACTAAAGAAACTATTGAAACTCGGTGAGTACATGTATTCTGTGAACCGCAACAAGGTTTTCACACGAAAACAGAAAAAAAAATTGGAAAATGGGTGGTCCCCATAGTTAGAACTGAAACTGAAACTGAAAATATTTTTTTTCATTGAACATATACGTGTACATCTATGGATAGGTCTTTAAAAATTATATTGAGGTTTCTAAGCTCATTTTTTTCTTAAGTTAATACTTTGCGTGACAGACTCTTTCAAAGTGGAAAAAAGTGTGTCCCCCCCCCCTCTAACTTCTAAAGTAAGAGGATGATAAATCTGAAATAAGCATATAATGTACCTTACCATAAAAACTACCAACGAAAATTGGTTCGAACGAAATCTATTCAGTAGTTTTTTTAATACGTCAAAAATAGAATTTGTACGGAACCCTCAGTGCGGGAGTCCGACTCGCACTTGGCCAATTTTTTAAACTTGGTATGACAGTCAATGTGTGAATGATAGAGCCAGTATTTCAGGTTTAAAACTTATAAAGAAGGTTTAAAATTGTGTACCTTAAGTATCTACAATAACAATACTGTCTTTATCTACTCCACCACTTTATTAAAAAAATGCTATGAACTACTACGAGATACAATGACTTGATTGCATTCTTGAAACTATGAGAATTATGTAACATAATTACAAACATAATAATATATGTATGGCAAAAGCGTACATTCTAAACTTTAAGGAATGCTGTTTTATTGTAACGTAACAAATTTTGTTTGTACATCATTAATATTCCATGTTTTAATATTTATGGTAATGAGTTGACACATACGTAAACTTGGCCCGGTATAGTCATCCTACAAAATATTGTGAACCAGGAAAGTAGAACTATTATCAATTTTGTTCTTCAGAGATCCAGTAGGAAAAAAAAAGTCTGGATTACAATTTTTACATAATGACACATACTGATTTTGGTCCGTTTTTTGGATAATACTCATTGCTGTTTTAATGAGTAAGCATGAATTTATAAAATGGAGTAAAAACGGCAAATTAGAGTGAAAATAATGAAGTCAAAAATATAGCATTTATCATTTAGGATAAAAATGTGCTAATTGTGATGATTGTTTTAGTAGCGTTAAATGTATCGTGAGGCTGTACATTCAATAAATGGTAATAAAAATGTTATAGATTTGATAATTATGTACGATACTTTTATGTTGACTGTCCCAAACTACTCTAAAAAAGCTACTGTCTGTGGTACAAAAAAACATATCGTAGCAAATCCGAAATTAAAATAGCAAATAAGATTTTTAACTCTATGTCTTGAACACAAAAGAACATATTCGCTTTATGCTCCAAATGAGTAAAGTAATATGTATCTTCTTTCACCATATTATGTTAATGTAAACATTCCATTGTACGATTTCTATGGATTATTTATTATAATAGCTTTATTATTGCTGTTTAATATTGTGTTTTCGGCAATCCTTTAGTGTCGGATTTTTGGAATTAGGACATTTGTCTTAATTAACCATAGTTAACTTAACAGCGAAAGTGATACATTACCTAAATGATATTTTTGAAAATGTTGTGTGCGCGTTAACCCATTCTATTTTTGACATTAGAAAATATACGACGAATGAAGGCTAAGTATTCTAGGTTTCAAAACGTTTCTTCTCAAATCCATATTTTAATCGCAGAAACCTTATTCCCGTGATTTCATAACAATACAAAAATTTGTAAAATTATTTAAAACATGATCAATATCTTAATCTTTAGTACAACAATATAAATATTTAAATTAGATTACTCGTCCCATAGAAATCAACAATAATCCTACACGTTTTGTTACACAGCTTCTGAGTAATTTATAATGCAATGATCCGTAGGCGTGGTTACAAACTATGTTATAACTTAGATTTAAGTGAGGACAGGCCTAATATTTTGACTAGAAACGGATTCATGGATTGTAAATATTTGTTTTATCATTGTGTAGGATGTCATTCTCTCTTTTGCATAACTTTGAGGCCCTTGTTTTCGTTATGTTGGTAAGCTTTAAACTGCGTAGATTGTGAATCAAACTAGCCCAAAACCTAATAGTAGGTTTTTGTTATTTAAATAATCCAATCGATTCAAAAGTAAGCATGTAAGATACTTTAAATAAATTCTAATATAACTAAAATGTTCTTATTGTACAGGTAAAAACTTTTGAATTGTATAGATTAATCAATACATGATAATTCTTAGTTAAATTATCACAAATAAAAAAACGATCTGGTTTTGCTATTTTAGTGTCAATACGGTATTTGACTGACAGGTCAAATCACCTACTTTTTAGGGTTCCGTAGCCAAATGGCAAAAAACGGAACCCTTATAGTTTCGTCATGTCTGTCTGTCTGTCTGTCTGTCTGTCTGTCTGTCTGTCTGTCTGTCTGTCCTGGCTCGTTCTCCGCTGTTTCTGAACCGATTGCCACGAAAATTGGTGGAGAGATGTATAGTGATAATTCAAGAATCGGTTTTTAAAATAATCGAAAAATAATTATTTTTACCCCCCCTCCCATACATCGAAAAGTAAATCCGAAAAACAAAATTCGACTTACCCCATCGTGTGGGGTATCGTTAAAAAGGTATTTTTAAATACAATAAAACTTCCCTTGAAACTATGTGGATCAAACACCCCAGTCTCGAGATATATTAATACAAAGTTAAAATTAGAGCGTCCCCCCCCCCTTAACTTTTGAAATACTATTACAATAATTCTGAAAAAAATGTCCTGTATACCTCCAAGTAAGTACTTTCAACGAAAACTATAGCGAACTCTGTATCATACATAGTTATTTTTATACAACTCGACCAACTTATGACGTGCAGTTGCCCTTACTAAATGGTGTCTTAAGCAGTCGGGCCATCTTTTAGCTACGGAACCCTTTCATGGGCGTGTCCGACACGCTCTTGGTCGGTTTTTAAATGTCAAAACGTAACCTTGTAGGAAAAAATGTATGATATATTGAATCGTGACGTCACGATGCTGTAGTGTCAAATCAATACTCTTTTAACTTCAATTAGGTGTAATAATTTGTTAAAAGCTCTATAGTACTGTGAGATAAAAAACTGTGCCTAATTCTTGATTTCGTCTTTAATCTTAGAAGAAAGAAAGAAAGAAAGAAAATACATTTATTGGCATAACCAAACACTCACAAAAACATAACAAATAAAAATTAAAAAAACAGTTCTTAAAATAACAAGAATCAATCAGCACAGGTGTGTGTGTGTTTGTGTGTGTGTGCGTGGTATGCCAATCAGGTCCGTACCTCAGCATAAGTTACTACGGCGGCTTAGTATACCACCGCAGCAACGCTGTTGTTCTGGCAGGACCTGTTTGGAGTGGCGTTTAAGGCATATAACATAACATATTATATATACATATATAAAGATATTGATAAATAAATACATAGCTCAATAAATAATGCGAAGAAAAAGGTCAATACTTAAGATTTATATAAGAAAACAATAAAAAATGCGAAGAAAAAGGTCAATACTTAGATTTATAAAAGAAAAACAAAATAAGATTATTATATGGAATATAAAAAGTGTTCGATATGAGGACCGCCAAAAAATAATAAGAATAATATATTTTTATTTTGAGCAATAAGGATTTCCGCAATATACTTCGCATTAAATGGAAAGCGAACGAAACGTTAAAATAACGCACCTAGTGTCAGAATCAGAAGACGTCACAATCTCAAAGCACATTACCTCATTTTGCCACGTCGGCAGCATTAATGCACATGCAAATATGGAGATCTTAGAATGTCATAATTTATTTCGTATGCAGTCAAATACCCAATTGTGTCCGAATCGAAATTACGAGTAAAACTTGATTTGTATATTGTATAAATCTTTTCTACGATTTTGTCCAATGACGAATCAATTAATATAATTTACGGCACTTAAGTCGCCTACTGTTATTCAATTTGAAATAGGCCCACTTCATCAAATTTAATGGGCGGTTTGACTATGAAAATCTTTAACTGGTTTAGTGGTTGTTGAATTGGACTTTGGCGATAAAACCAAGGGTCGTGGGTACGAACCCCAGTTGGGCCAATCGTCTGTGTGATGTTACATAGTATATCTAGTACTAGCGGCCGCCCAAGACTCCGTTCGCGTGGAGTTCGGGTTTCGCACACATAGTGTTTATACAATAGCTAAAAGCCTTTCTCGACTAATGGACTAACCAAAGCAAAAATATTTTTTCAATTTGAACTTGAAGTTCCTTAAAATATAAGCGCGATCAGAGCAACGAAATACAAACTCTTCAGCTTTTTATATTAGTATAGATTAGTTTTACTTCTTTTGTAATTTTTAATCGGATCAAAAGCGTTCCTAAAATCTCATCCTCCACGAACAATTTCAAATTAATAATTTTGTCATATGATATTTCGACGACATGTATTATTGACGCCATAGATTATTATTTTTACCGGCTTATTTGCATTGGCGCCACGTTGCGTAAAATTTATTAAGATATTATAATCTTATGCGAGATTGAGTCGAGACCGCGGCTTAAAATACATTTGGGCGGGTATTTATTTACAGTTGAGATATTAATATGTATTTTATTGATCCTAATCCGGCCATATTAATTGTATTTATATTTTTTTATCTACCTTATTGAAAACAAATATGTAGCGTTGTAGCTTGCACGCTTAACCTAGGCTATATAAATTGTTGCTCACTTCATAAGTTAGCCACTAACTTCATTTGGACTGACCCACCAATTGCTTAGCTTGCCAAAGTATGCTGGAAGCTTGTTTTATGAATGCTAGGGGATATGAATTCTTGAATACTTTTTATTTATAAATGTTGGAGAACTTTAACAGATACATTAAAACACCAATACTAGGACAATCAGACATGTTCTGCACGCAAATGTTTGTCCTGTGAAGGAATAGAACCTTCAACCACTTGGTCTAACTTTATCATACTGTTGTTATGAATCTAACTCCCAACCATTGTCACTGCCAAAGTTCCATTCCAACAATGAAATAACAACTATATTTAGGGTCATATTAATCAATGCAATGTAGTAAAATGTAATCACTTTACGTAATCAATTAAAATAATATAGCCTCCCAAAAGAACACCAGATTTAATTACTAGGAAAACAAAAGATTTCTCTTCGCACTATCGACACCGAATGTGAAAGTAATTAATGCGTCTATTTTGTTTACTCATGCGATAAAATGAGCGTAGAACAAAAATAATGTCAGTAATGTTTATTCATTGTGTTTTGATAAATCTACAACACAGCTTCCAAAGATTTAATGCACACAGTTCTGAAAGCCAATTTTCCAAAAAAAAAAACACGCATGCATATCTCTACAGTGGGGCAGCGACATAGGGTATTCTATAGATACCAAAAATGTTTTCTGAACTCTTTTACTCTTCTTGATACTTGCGATTCTTCATAGCTCAGTTATTATGCTTATCTGCCAAATTGCCTGGTTTCCCTGGTTTGTATGGGTTACGAAGGTCAGGCGACCATTATGATCACCAGCCTTGTCAATTCAGGGCCATAGTCGTACGTACCCTGGGCGATGAGGTAATGGCCGAGGATGCAACCGGGATAACTTCTAGGATGACGATGACGATGATGCCAGTAAGTACCCTTACTTATTAGTTGATTTTGATTCAAACTAATTCAATATGCATCTATAAAGATGAATCAGCCATCTCAACTCGCCAGGACGTCAGACAATTGTATGCGGAATCAACATTATTAGGTCATAATGTGTCTGCAAGAACAATGGGCCAAAGCCTCGCTATCTACGAATATAAAAAAGTTTCATTACCGTTTTGTTTCAGAATTCCCGACAATGTAAAATACAAACAAGACAGCCAGCCTTTTAATTGGACAAAACGATTGTTTTTCCGCATTTTTTATGCATTATTTTAATTCATAACTACGTTTAATCATCCAGTGGCGGCAACGACAGTGTCGACAACTGGGAATAGACGAGGGTAAATGGTAGGAAGAATAATAAATGAATATTATTTCGTCTACTTGTTAGCTTTGCCTGGAGTATGGGACTTAGTACTCAAGACGTTTGTTCTGCCGAGCAAAAAGTATCATGCATATTATTCAATATGTGTGATTTTCTAAATGAGTTGGCAAATGATATTAACTGACAACATCACATGCTTACATTGATCTGACCCAGTTGTAAGAAGCTTCTAAGCACTTGTTTACAAAAACTAGTACCTATATAATATATGTAAGCCTATTCGTAAAAATGTAGGTACCTACTTCTATCTATCAGTGAAACCTCAGACGAAAGATTTGAATACCTAAGCGTATTAAAAAATACAGTACCTCTACATATTCAGTATCAGTGCTGATTCATTCTGGGTTCAATACGTTAGTGTTTCAAACTCTGGTGGTCTTTAATCCCATATTCAGCACCCTTTTAGCGGGTATTTATAGCTGTTCACACTGCTGAACTACTAATACTTGCGAATGCTTAGGGTGAGACTACACCAAAGCTAAGATGTGTGCTGTGTGCTGTGTCGTAAGTAGCCAATAGGATTTCAAGCTGTGATTGATCACGTGTTAAGGCCAAAGGCTTTTAAGAGAGGTAGAGCTTTGTGGAAATTCTACTCGAATGAGCCGCTCGTCTGGGGAAGTACCTCCACCTTACAGAGGACCGCAGTGAAGTAGCACTTCGTAACTGTTGTGCTATGTTTCTGCTGGTGAGTAAGGTTGCCAGAGCTCAGTTGGGGAGGGTATGGGGTTAAGGCCGGCAACACATCAACGATACCTCTGGTGTCGCGGATGTCCACGGGCGGTGATTGCTTACCATCAGGCGACCCGCTAGCTCGTTTGCCGGCTCTGATATAAAAAAAACCTATTTGCTGCTTACGACCCATCTCTGCTCTGCAGCACACATCTTAGCTTTGGTATTCATCCTTAGAGCTCATATATTACGATCGACTCGCAGTAGGAAGGTTGTGTAATTCCTGCGTCCACTAACTTAATAATAAGTAATTAGTCTATGTAATGGAGTGGTGTGTTTTCCTCTTCTGGTCGTACCGGTGTTATTTTAATGTTATAGTATTAAATATATTTATAATGTGGTATTAAATATATTTATAGTATGGTGTGGTATTGAGGAGCTCGATGGCGCAGTGGTTAGCGCACTCGGCCTGCGGTTGCTAAAGTTAAGCAACGTTCGCAGATGCCAGTCATCGGATGGGTGACCGAAAAATTTCATCTCGAGCTCCTCCGTGCTTCGGAAGGCACGTTAAGCCGTTGGTCCTGCGCCTGATCTCTCTACGGTCGTGTCAGATTGCTGTCCCACCGAATTATGAGAGTGAAGGAATAGGGAGTGCACCTGTGCTTGCGCACTCACTTGTGCACTATAATTATATCCTGCGTACCTGTCTGATCGTAAGATCGGCCGCCATGGCCGAATACGGCCGGAGGGTATTATTATTTATTGATGTGGTATTATGTTGTGTATTGCATGGAAATAGTTTACATGAATATTTTTTTTATGTTATATCGATTTCATTTATTTCTAATAAGATAAACATTTATTATCATGTGTATCACGAGAAAACAACAATGTGGGTTTCTCGATATTTATTTAGTACAATAAAATAATCTTTCTAATACCGTAATAATTTTTATTAAAAATGTTACTTCGGTACCCTTCTGTAATGAAGTAAATATTGCGGGGATTCCAACTTACGGTACTGTGGTCAGGCTCACTAACCACCATTCCAACTGGGCCAGTTTTGAATGATTTTTTTTTTTTTTTTTTTTTTTAAGTCGGGAAATGCTTTGACGCATACCCTCTGCCTTGGGGCGGCATGAGGGTTATGTGGGACTCCTGGAAGAACCAGACTACCCACTAAAACCCGACCGGTCCCTCTGGTCGCGATTTAGTGGGGGCGTGCCTGAGACCCGGGTAGGGCTCTGCCCACACACACCCCCTCGCGATGGCTTCGCTGGCCACGCTCAAAGGCCTTGCGGCCCTCTCGAAAGGCGCGCGGGGACTCCGCGCGCACCTCCCGAACCCTTAGTGGGAACCGGATGCCCCTACATCTGGTTCCCGGGGTTTTGCCGGAGGGGGAGCAGGGACGGACGTGTCCATCTCCTCAGCCTCCCCCTCAAGCCACCGCTTGAAAGCGGCGGCGGGCAGCGACTTTGGCTGGGGACAGTTCTTCGTCCCCAGCACGTGATCGGCCGGCTTGTCCGCTGCTTCACATAGCAGGCAGCGGGGTTTGGTGGCCGTGCAGCTTCTGGCCCTGTGACCTGTATGGCCACAACGGAAGCACACGTTTGTGCGATCGAGGGGAGCGCGGCACTTCTCGGCCACGTGACCCTCCCCCAGGCAGCGGTAGCACCGTCGTGCCCTCGGTGCGAGTAGAGTCACTCGCACCGAGGACCACCCGATTAGCAGCCGGCCGAGACCGGCCAGCTGCTTGGCGGCACCCACTGGTACCGCTGCCACGACGCTTCTCTCCTGGCCTGCGCCAAATGAGGCGATCTTGCCCACCGAGATGGAGTTCGGCGGGCAGCCCCCCTTTTCGGCCAGGACGGCCTTGATGTCGTCTGGCGTCACCCCGTCGTCGAGGCCGGAGACGCGGACGTCACCCCTCTTTTGAGGCCGGGAGATCTCGACAATCTCCGAGCTCGTCATGCCCGGCAGAGTTCTGAGTGCCTCTGCCAGGCGATCCGCACGCACTTCCGCCTCGGGGCCCGGTACCTCGATCAACCGGGCCCCGGTTTGGGCCTTCTTTACTTTGACGCCCTCCGTTATGCCGACCTCAGGAAGTTTAAGTTCCTTGGCGGCCATCCGGAAAAATGCCTCGTACGAGGCACCAGACTGGAGGGCGTCATTGCTGTACCGCACCATTATAGCTGCGGTACGCGGCACTCGCAGTTTCCTCGGCTTGGCCGCTGTCCTTCCGGGGCCGGCTTGAGCCGGGGCCTTCTTGGGCTTAGGCGCCTTTTTCGGCTCCACCGCCTGAGGCACTGTTTTGGCCTTATTGCCGCGCTTCGCTACCTCTGAAAATGGTACGTCCATGGACGCCGGCGGAGGAGGAAGCGGGCGAGGCTCGCTGGGTGGTGGCGGTACGGGCGCCTTAGAGCGCTTCTTGCCCTTCCCTTTTGGGGCCTTTGGAGTTGGAGGGGCCATGGCCGGCTCAGGGGCAGACCACCGTTCTGGGGCGGTGACGGGGGTTTGCGTAGATGCAGGTACTTCGGCAACTTTTCTTGGTCGCGCGACTTTTCTCGGTGACGGAAGGGGAGGAGGGGGATATGGCTCCTTGAAGATGGCCGGCTCTACCCTACTCTGACTTGCCCTAAGTGGCGGGCGGAAATCCTTGGCAGGCAGAAGCCTGCCATCCCTTTCCAGGGCCTCAAACCGCGCATTGAGCATCGCTCCGATTTGTGAGACGATGTCAACTTGTCGCGTGGCAGGAGGCCCTTCCGCTTCCATGGGAGCAGGCGTAGTGCTCCCCTGCGCCTGGACTTGAGCCCTTAGCGCTGCCATCTCTTTGCGCAGCTCATCTAACTCGTGCTTGAGCTGCGCGTTCACCTTTTGGACGCGGCGGACCTCGTCATCCGTCTTGCGCCTCCTAAGTTCCTCCACCGCCTCTGCGATGAAGGCGGCAGAATCCTTAAGGTCACGCACAATAGTCCCCTTAAGGTTTCTAGATTTTGTCGCACAGTCTGCAATGCAGTTGGCAGCATCGCGGGCATGGAGGGCAATGTCGTCGACTGTCATTTTAGACGCGTCGCGGCTCGCTTTCTCCTCCGCCCGCGCAACCCGCTCGGCGAGCTTTCGCGCGGCCCTCTCAAACTCGGCTTCTTGCAACTCCTTAGCTTCCCTCTCGGATTGGGCCTTGAGTTCTGCTTTGGCCTTGTGGATGCCGACATACTGCCCTGTGGTGGGAGGGCGCCCTCTCCTGCCTCTCCGGCCACCGGACAGCCTCGCCACTTTAAAAGAACCGTCTGAATCGAAATCCGACGTCGGACATGTTCCGTCACTGTCGCAGCACGAGGTGTCACGCGACATTGGCACGGACTCGCTCATCTGCGGCAGCTTCCGCTTCTCCCCAACTGGAGAGCGGGATCTGCTCTTGGGGTGGGAAGGGCCGGGTGGTGCACCCGCGCTGCTCCCGGCGCTGACAATAGTTTTGAATGATACGGCAACCGTATTTACTCGTAGAATTCGCTCTATAACTATATCCTGATCCTGATCGAGTTAAAAACCGGCACGAGAATTTTTCTCAGAAAACTCTCAGTTATAAAACTAAGTTAATAAATAAATAAATAAATAAATAAATATCTCTGGACATTATTCACACAGCGCCATCTAGCCCCAAACTAAGCATTAGCTTGTACTATGGGTGCTAGACAACGGATAAACATTACTTATATACTTTTTTTTTTTTGTAAATATATACATATTATACATATAAACACCCAGACCGATACAAACAGACATGTTCATGCACACAAATGTTTGTACCGTGCGGGGATCGAACCCGCGACCTTTGGTGTAATACCCGACTTCTCGACCATTACACCAAACGGCTCGTCTAAAGTTGTTACCTGTGTTTGCCGTGATTCCTATATCAAAGGTACCAAGACCACATCTTGTTACCAAGACGTATACCAAGATTTAATTGATTATACAAATGGTATAAATCTTTAATAACATATTTGTAAACTAAAAATGTTTTCAGTATTATCATACAGTTTTTAATGTAATTTTAAAGGCTTAATTAAATAACGTTTAGGAAGGGTCTTCAGGGATTTTTTTACATGAGCTTTTGTACTTATGACAAAATTCCATTGAACAGAACGAATTTACTATGTGCCAAGTGTACAATAACCCTAATAATTATTTATCTTCCAATGGAAAGACAAGGGCGTCGAAAGTCGTCCCGTGTAAATCTGCCTTTACGCGATAAGTGAATGTGATTCCAATGGAAATTGCCGAAGTCCAAACTTAATTGTATTACGGAAGATGCGTGCACGCATAGTAATGACTGTATCTTATGCGTTGCGTAAACGAGGATGACCCTTTATACAGACGTTGTACGGCTAATTGGACAAGCATCTTGTAAATATTGCTTATTACTGTATTTTTTTTAATAATGACTGCCAGTGCTTTCGATATATTTTTTTTCTCGTATTTTTCAACAGTTTGGTTCCGCTGGCCATTTCTATAAAAAATATGTAAAAACTTCTTTATCCCGACTTTTTTAATTTCTATGCTACATCAAGAGGTCGCGAGTTTGATCCCCGCACATGACAACGTTTGTGTGTATGTATCTATTTAAGTCTATTATAATGCTATTTCTTTTTCAGAACATATCCGTAACACAAGTGCTTAAGCCAATTACCACGTTTCCGACAGAAGTTTGACAGTTATATCCCTTGCAGAATATAATAAGAAGAATGTATATTGATATGTATAATTCATGAATACTAAAATAGACATCGATCATTTTAGCATATGTACAAAGCCGGGGCGGTTCGCTAGTTCAATGATATAACATTAGAAGAAGAGCCGACTGGCTAAACCACTTGACCGCTCATATTAGCGCATCGAAATCTTTGATCGGTGCGCATAACATTCGCATGCCATTTCCAGGTTCTCAGTGGGCTAAACGGGGTCGTCAATGAGTTTTCTAACGTTGGGTAATACACCATACGAGAGAGTCCGCTTTGCGCACCTAGTTTCTGAGCACCCGTAATTTAAGCACCTGGGTTAGACCACTTTGAGCCCGTATCCGACTTAGGGTATTCCACCAGAGCTAAGAATAAGTATAATATGTGTGCGAGCAGAGATGTGTCGTAAGCAGCCAATAGAATTTTGTCCTTAACACGTGATCAATCACATCTTGAAATTCTATTGGCTACTTACGACACAGCACACATATGAGCTTTGGTGAAGTCTCTCCCTTATATTGCCTTTCCAAAATATGTTTTGGATATTTGGTAAGCCTATTAGATATTTCTAATAGGCTAACCAAAATTGGTGATCGTTTCTCAAAAGGTGTGGTGAGTTGCGGATGCTCAAAAATTGGGTGTCCAAAGTGGATTACGTCCACCATACTTGCTAGGCGCAAGACTGCCTGTGACCCGCCCCGCGGGCACTGAGATGGTATAATATAACGCTTGCTATCACGTAACACTATGATAATGTCATGGAGTAGGTATTTGCGGATTTCTTTCCAAATAAACATCGGTAGTTTTATTGCAGATCATTTTAATTGATAGGTAATTATTTTTAGAACTGGTTTCCTAGAGCTTTCTTATTTCAATAGTGTACCAAAGAAGTGTGCAGTTGAATTTAACTAGACAGATGCACAATCACTTATTGATACATCAAAACAGTATTCGGTTTATATTTCTTATTTATGACAAACATTTATTATTAAATGGGATGTTGATAAATTAAAATGTACTTTCATTTACATTCAGTAGGTACCTCACGAGCTTACTGACTGTTCAACTAAGATGATATCAAATAATTTTAATGAGTATTTTGTATAATTTTAGTAACGCAGTAACGTAGGGTTATAAATATTATCTGAAACATTAAATTTCAGTGCTATAAATATCCGACAATTGTCTATTCAATAATATCAAATGTATTACCAAAATTGATAAATAATGATTAAAAGGTGTGGTAGTAATAAGTGCCAATGTAAAATTATCTTAAAAGTGAGGTAATTTTCATTCATCAACTGTTTTTGGATAAATAAAAAGGACTTGGTGCCTTGGTGGGTGTTCAAGCTTTGTAGAGCGTCAACGAAGAGCCGAAAACAACACAACAATAAAATCTAGGGCCGCCGACGCCAGTAAACGGGGTCGAATGAAATTAAAACTGCTTAAATTAAAAAGTGCCCGACAGTTATCACCGTTCCTTCGTAACCCTGCCGGTTTCACATTAAGCACAAATAATATATGTAAGCTGATTTGGTACTTTCACGTGTAATAAACGTTTATATAATAGTGCCCTACTCTGGATTCCCGTGTATGATAAAACTGCACATAACTTAACCATTGTAGGTGATCGAGTTAACTTAAAACATTCATCATTTATGGTCAAGACATTTCCTGCAACTGTATCAAGTTTCTTTTCACAACATTTAAAGAAAGGGGAATAAATTTTATACATGTTGAAAGAACCACGAAATTGGGAGAAACTAATTGAATTACTCCCAAAATAAATCACTGTATTGCGGTAATCATTAAGCTGTTAAAATTTATTAAAGTTAATCGAAACAAGACAACTTTATTTTAATGCATCGGATATCAACACAGGTTCATATTACTATACACTTTTGAGTATAACTTTTTGACATTTAGTAATTTAATTTATATGGTATAAAATGGGTATAAATGACATTAAATTACTAAATGTTTGACCCATATAATTTCATAAATCGAATCTAATGATACACATACATATAATATCTTGTAATTGTTAAAAAAGCACATATATCAGAAAGTTTTAAGAAGGCTTTGAAAACGACCTTGTTATCATACCTACAAAACTACATACTTTCCCACTTTAATTTTTTTTCAAGATTCTGCATGTAAATTATTTTTTGAACAAAAGACTGGAGTCTTCGTTTATTGGCTGTCTGTACAGATAAGGTGCAGACAGGAGCTTAACCTCGATCAATAAATTTTGCCGAAAGCAGCTCAAGCAACAGCATTAAACACAGGCGGCATCGACGCTAGCACCCAATACAGAACTTCAAAGTCGACGACAGTCGCCCCAGGGGTAAACATGGCCATACCATCCATCGCTCGATATGAAAGTCATTTTCACACTTAACTCGTGATTAAACAACTGGTGTATCGCCAGCCTTGCCCTGGCAAGACAACATATTGATTACAATTAAATTATAAATTAAATTACGTTAATTTCGCTGCAAAAGAAAGTCCCTATTGCCATCAAAGAAGTTAAACGTTTTTGCTAAGTCATGTCATTTAGTCAAAACTGTTAAAGAAGTTTCTTGGTTAACTGTACAGATAAAGTGCAGATAAGTGACTTTCAGAATGATACATTTTGCCGAAAGAAGCTACAGCATTATAGTAAGGCGGCATCGACGCTAGCACCCAAAACAGAACTTCAAAGTCGACGACAGTCGCCCCAGGGATAAACATGGCCTTACCATCCATCGCTCGATATGAAATGCTATTAAAATTATGCATTTTGTCAGTTTCACACTTACCTCGTGATTATACAACAGACATATAAAGCCAACCTTGAAATTAAAAGTTAAATGACGTTAATTTCGCTACAAAAGACAGTCCCTATCGCCATCAAAGAAATTAAACATTTTTGCTTAGTCATGTCATTTAGTCAAAACTGTTAAAGCAGTTTCTTGGTTGACTGTACAGATGAAGTGCAGGTAAGTGACTTTCAGAATAATACATTTTGCCGAAAGAAGCTACAGCATTATAGTAAGGCGGCATCGACGCTAGCACCCAATACAGAACTTCAAAGTCGACGACAGTCGCCCCAGGGATAAACATGGCCTTACCATCCATCGCTCGATATGAAAGGCATGAAAATTATGCATTTTGTCAGTTTCACACTTACCTCGTGATTATACAACTGACATATGTATATCGCCAACCTCGCACTGGCAAGACAACATATTGATAACAATAAAATTAAAAGTTAATTAACGATAAATAAGCAACAGAAAGTCCCTATTGTCATCAAAAAAGTTAAACGCTTTTGCTAAGTCATATCATTTAGTCCAAACTGTTAAAGCAGTTTTTCGGTTGACTGTACAGACGAAGTGCAGACAGGAGCGAAACCCAGAACAATAAATATTGCCGAAAGCAGCTCAAGCAACAGCATTAAACACAGGCGGCTTCGACGCTAGCACCCAATACAGAACTTCAAAGTCGACGACAGTCGCCCCAGGGATAAACATGGCCTTACCATCCATCGCTCGATATGAAAGGCTATTAAAATTATGTATTTTGTCAGTTTCACACTTAACTCGTGATTATACAACTGATGTATCGCCAACCTTGCACTGAGCATGGGAAGACAGCATATTAAATTACACTCAAATGTTGTGCCAACATGTAACGGTCGGGTTATTACCAATAAAACCAGTATTCGTTTAAGTCAGTTATTACACCAGCAATTACACTGATAGGTGAGTTGCGATTGGAGTTCAAGTTCGATTGCACTAGGTCAGTTTGAGGATAGTGAAATATGTACTATTTCGCAGTATCTCACAACATCGCAACAACAGATAAATTGATCTAAGTCCGTGTTAAGTAGCTTCAACACTTGTGTTATAGATATACAATAGATATGTATAAAAGATACATTTAATACCCAGAACAGGACAAACAGACATGTTCATGCACACATTTTTTTTCCTGTGCGGTGATCGAACCCGCGACCTCTTCGGACTGATAGTCAACTTCTTGACCACCACACCAAGCGAGTCGTCAAATCCGTCAAATCGGCTTGGAGTCTGCAAAACAGAATACCTACATAAGTAGGATCCACATTTGGCAATTGTGGTGATTATAAAGCCAAGGGTTTGGTTGTTTGGCACTACGGGTCTATGGCATCGTGGTGCCAATCGATAGAGATTTTTTTGTAATTGCTTGGATGGAATTGCAGTGACAATCGACCAATACGAGTATAACATCACAATACTTTACTTTTAGTTAAAGTGTCGTCAACTCACATTACATGCACTTTGCAAAATAATGTTAGTGCATAATATGATTGTACATTGATGCGATTTACATGGAAGACATAATGTAAGCTGTCATAGAAGCACTATCACTGGACAACAACTATTGCCCCATTGATACTGTTAACAATGAGAATGACACATCAGTTCGTCACCACACGGAACCGATCAGTCGGAATAAACACGAGCGAGTTAAATCGCTCGTATGAATGCAGCACCGCATCAGTTGCATAATCCCGATGCCATGTTGTGGTTTGCTGATCCGAGTCAACGTAGATCTTCATCAAGTAGCTTTACTATGAGTACAGTAACAGCAGTTAGTTTCGGCATTTTAAATAGGTTTAATATGCTATCGAGGGGTAAATCCTCGTAGGACTGGCCGCATACTATTTTTACAATTAAAAATTGCGCGGGGCGCGTTCCAATTTTGAATTGCGCTAGTCATTTGTTTTTTTTTTGTATGTAGTTTTTCTTCAACTTCTGCCTATGCCAACCTGATGTATCGCCAACCTTGCACTGGGCATGGGAAGACAGCATATTAAATTACACTCAAATGTTGTGCCAACATGTAACGGTCGGGCTATAATTGTATTTTTTTAATTAATTGGTAACTGAACTTGTGTTGACCACGGACACCACGGTATCCCACAATACTCCTAAGTAACGTTAAATAAAGTCCCAGGTTAATTAATCTCTATACCGAAGTCACATCAAGAGGCACTGTAAATGTTTTTAAACTATTTTTTACGCTGTCTAGCGAGAACTCTTGTTATTGGCTACATTTCAAGACTAGATAAGTACTCAAGCCGCGTGCCATGCGAGTGTTTGAACTTCACTTCTGGGTGGCAATTACGCAATTTTTGCTCATTTTGTAAAAGAGTTGTCACCTTCGTTAGAGATATATTAAGAATTAGAAGGCATAAGACCGTCATTAATTCATATTAGAACTTAGAACTTGCAAAATGTTAGTTTTGGTTATTTAAAAGTCCTGCTCTTACAGCGGAGGTCAACAGCGTTGTACTCGAAGAAATTTAATGTTTTGAGTATTTTAAAAATTTCGTAACAACATACGAAAACCAATGAAAGAAATATTGTTATCACGAATCTCTATTAGATGCCGTAATCAAACTACTCTGAAAGTACAATCAAGAATTAAATTATCTTCAAATATTTTCCTCTCAACAAGTCACGACATTTGAAGTCATTATAAGCCCGGGAAGCTCACTTTTACCAATTAATTATATTCGTATTACAGTACAGGTCATAATGTTGTACAATGGTTAGGTTACTTATCACAAAAGCGTAAGGTTGCTTTTATGATGACCAATTAGAAAACAGTGAGCCCTTACGTTGCAACATAACTAAGACGTCACGTTTACTTAACAGACGGGATTATCTATACAAACATCAACATAGTCTTACATTCATACGTGCTTTAGTGAGCTATTAGCAATATGATTTATGGATCTATCATGCTCAATATGAAAAAGTAACAGGTTTGTCAAGAATAATTTTCAACATTACCTGTTCTGACTTTCGAAAGGAATTACTCGCGCCCATTGCGTGCCGAAAAACATTTGTGTAATTGTAGCAGCGGTCGTCAATGGTGATAAAAACGTCGCAGGACATTTATTCTTTTATGTAACAGTAAGTTTTTTGGCGGTGGCGGGTAAGACCTAGTCGAGAGAGCACAGGACCGACGTGTATAGCGTTCATTGGGGGAGGCCTACACCCTGCTGTGGGATCACTCAAGAGGCTGATTCAATTTCAATGATCACGACCCTCAGTAATCTAAATATTTAAAACTCAAACGTGACTGACTGACTGACTGATATAGTAATCTAGCAACGCACAGCCAATACTACTGGCTGAATGTAATGGTACATTGACGTAGGCATCCGCTAAAAAAGAATTTTGATCAATTGTCGGATGAGGAAATGGGGTACCTTTACCAAATAGATGGAAGAATAGGAGGAAGAAAAGAAGGTGAAGACCGAAAAGAATCTTCATACCACAGATAAAAGAAAGGTTAAAAAAAGGTCAAGAAAATTAAGGTCCTAGCAGACTCCAGGGAATAATGGAAGTTACTTCACGACTCGTGAAAGACAATGCCGATTTTGGCGGGAGTTGGTGAGTGTCTCACTCAGTTTGGACTAAGTTAACAGCTATATTTTTTTTTATAAAATATCGTCGAACAGGAGCTCAACAATAATATAACCACGTTTGGTTGGTGGTGAAAAAAAAGAGACGCCAATTTTAGGCAATGCCTTTTTAGAGAGAAAAAGAGAGAGGTTTACCGAATATTAATATTTATATTGAGATGAATTCGAGTCCATTACAAGTTTATACGCAAGGTACTCGTACCTGTCAAAATGCTCAATCGGGCAAGAAATATATGACTTGCAGTTGAATAACGTGCATAATCAAAACGAAATTAAGACATCTCTTTAATAAAATGTCTGATGGCTGAATCACTTGACATTTATATCAGATTATTTTATTCACATAAAAACCTACTCTGTGATTTTTACCTTGAACATAAGAGTTAAAGCGTATGACGAGAAATTAGTTAATACAAAATAACACAATTACATTTTACCGCTGAACATACTTTTGCCTTATAATTATTCGTGGGCCACGAATCTCGTTCAGACATTTTTTTGTCAGCATAAAATTACTTTCGGTCATATAATTATGCAAAAAGGATTGGAGGGGTGTGTTTGAGTAATAAATAATTTAAAAATCGCTAGAAATGGATGTGATGATTTAACCTGTGTTTGAAGAAGGAATCTAAAGTTTTACAATTGATTTTTGACGTCAGCAAACATTCTTTTTGAATCTGTGATAATTTCCTAACTAACAATAATTGAGAAGTTAGTAATTAGATACAACTTTTATATTTTAAATTCTGTTTTATCTGAGAATCGCAAGTCTCAGGAAGTGTCGAGACTGTGACCGCTTCAACGATTTGCATCTTTAAACTAGTTACGCAATCTTAATGCATCCACGTTTGAAATACGCCTCTTTCGTGTTGCATTACCGTCAATATGTTTAAGTAGAAGCCATTTATCATGACATCAGTATTAACTCACATTTGCCCGGTGCTTTATGTTTTTTTATTTTATTTATTTATTTAGGACAGCCAACAAAGCATACACCTTACATGGACTATCTTAGGTCTAAATTACAATCAGGTTGCCACGGCATGCTAAAGATGAAAAGCCGAATAAATATTTTTAATACATGCTGTAACAAGACTGCATTTTGTTATTTCATTTTTAGTCCTGCCTCGACTTCGCACGAGAGCAGCTGAAATTATCTGTGTTTCTCTACTATATTATCCATGTGTTTATTGATCCATATGTCTAGTTCCCCTCTATAGGTAACGAAGGTCTGATGGCAGTCGCTTCACTGTCCAAAACCAGACTTGCTAAATCCTGGATCATGGTCACATGGGCACATAGAAACGGGATAAACGCTAGGAAGAAGATTATCCATGTATTGTACACATAAATATTCTTCTTAAACCTTTCTATTTGATAAAAAACAACACAAACAAAATTCAGTTTCGTCGTTTTAAATATTTAAGCATACATAGGGACATACACGATAAACAAACATTTATTGATCCCAAACGAAACAAGATTGCAAAGATAAATGCGTAATTGCCATATGGTAATCATGTACTTTTACAACAACGACGATATTTCAGTTTTATTGTTCGTAAGTTATATTATTAATTAATTGACTTTCTCTTTAATAAAGAAATCAATACATGTTACGAAACATGGAGATGCAGTTATTTACTTTGATTCTTTAACAAGAAAGACATTATAACGTTATAAACCGCTTGGTGTAAAGGTCAAGAAGTTGACTATTTGATCAAGAGATCGCGGGTTCGATCCCAAGCACAGGTCAAACGTTCCGTTTTCAAGATTCTCACCTAGTCAGCACAAACCTATTCTGATTGTATACCGAATTCCATCAGAATCCGTTTAGTAGTTTCAGCGTAGTTGACGGACAAACATCCAAACAAACATTCACATCTTTAATATTTGTTGAAAATTATCACACGGCACAGCCTTCTTTCTTTCTTAAATTATAACAAGATCTATCAAAGTATATAAGTATAGTCAACGCTTCCTGACAAAGTATTCATCAATGAAAATAAACTGTAGACTCATTGATGAACAATGTAACGTAACGTATGTAAGCTATCAGAATGACGAGTGATCAAAAAAACAAAAAATGAATCTACAAACTTGTTTCTAGGTCACCGATGTAAGTCTTTGAAAGACGCTTCAGTTTTTTTGGCTATTAAACTTGAACCATTCGGAGTCAAGGTTAAGTTTCAAATGAAGCCGAAAATTGGACGATATTTACGTTTCTTTTATTGGAAAATCTGAGGTGGACTACGCTTACGAATCTGCTTCCCCATCGTTTGAAGGTAGCTTTAAATCAGAACAAGCTATTGGGCTTTAGTGGGCAAAAAAACATTGCCTCGGCTTGAGGCAATATTTTTTAATTCAGTGTTTCATCCCACTGGTACGAACGTATTGTGGGACGAATCACTGAAGGAGCCATTCCCCAAATTAAGGAACAGTTTGGTGGACAGATTAAAAATGGGCCAATTATGCTCAATGTTCCCAATAATGTGCTTCTCGTATAACATTTTTGTCATTCTTTCTACAGTCAGTTGTAACACCTCAACAGGATAATCTCAAAAGTCTATAATAAAAGGTCGACACCTACGAAAGATGTCTTCATACCAACGATTCGTATTACAAGTGTAAACTACTATTTAATGTTCCATAAATGTTCGGAGCACGTTGGTGACCGCGGAACGATTGTACGAGCATGGGCGTATAACACAATGATGGCCGATTTCGAAACACCTCGACGGTCTAGTAGTTTAAACACAGGCCGCCTTGAGGTCCTCGTCTCGAACCCCGGGTCGGACAAAAGCCGAGTGTGTGAACTCTAACCTGTATTTGACAAGGGTGGCAATAAAGCTTTAATCCATCTTTAGAATGGAAACATGATTTCACATTATGGAGTGCTTTGCCCTGCTGTGGGATATTAATAGGCTGGTACTTTATATCATTAATGCCTCTGTGTTGTAGTGGTTAGAGCGTTATGCTCAAAACAGCCGTGGGTTCAAATCCGGCGTGGAACACTTTGCAGGCTTGACCCACCTGATTGCCCGATAAGAATGATAAATCGTGCTTCCGAAGGCATTTTAAGCCGTTTTATGATTTCTGGGGGTCAGGCGACACTCTATCCTAATAATCGGGCTTGTCAATTAAGGTTATGGTTGTAGGATATCCTGAGGGGCTAGCATGCTCAATACAAGAACAACGTCTCGATAAGTTTGTCTCCTATTTTGTCTAAAAAAACGCGATGGACGGACCGACTAAATGATCTCGTGTGGCGCATGCTAGCCCAACTGAGCTCCGATGGCTGGCTCCGATGGCTGAGGATGAAACCAAGAGTAGTGATAGGATGATTATGATAACTTTACACTATTAATGTTCCATAAATGTTCGAAACACGTTGGAGACCCGTTGTTCGTACGAGCGTGGGCGCTTAACACAATGAACTGACCGATTTCGTAACATCACACAATACACACTCTTGCACGGAAAAGACACTATTTGCATCTGAAAACAAAGAACGACAATCTGGATTCGCAATCGCAACTAAATAAAATAGACTGGTAAGTAATGTGTGTAGTTTGGTGACCTATTGCAACGGTGATTAGTATTCGTATGGTGTAGTAATAATATGTATGAATGAACGGTACATTAATCAAAAGTGAAGAAAAAATTAATACATACTTTTGAATTTTAACAATCCATAGTTACTATCGAGGGCAAGCCTTCGCAATTAAAAAATATTGTACAACGAATTAAAAGCTAATATGATAGCACTTTAATTCATTGACTTAAATAAATTTAAATAAAAAATCAGCTAAATATCTCAAAATAGAATTGATCTTTCATCTTTCAATCAATTTCAACGGGAATGGTTAGCTAATATTTGAGCAATAAAAAATAGAATACATTTTTATTTTTTTACAATAGAACACAGAAAAAATATTTGCAGATAACTTCAACATACTTTTTTTACCAGAAGCAAAGCACATTTTTATTGTAAGGAAAGTAAAAAACTTAGCGTGAAACATCGCATCAACATCTTACGTATGCTGCTTGTGTATATTACGTCTGCTTTTAACGGAAGGTAAACTTGATAATTCCCTCACGACGTCTCTTTGAATAAGTGCTATAATAAGATCTAATTTTACAACATGAAAATATAAGTTTTCCTATGTTCCATTAACATAATACTTACTTTTAATTAAAAAATAATTTAGTACCGAAAATGAACTTTATAGATTTCGAAAACGTCCACTAATCAATTGAGGAAGCGACAGGGCTCAGGTCGAACTCGAGATTCTGAAACCTACAGTGGTAATAAACGAGTAGAAAAAAAGTCTTGACCGGGAATGGAATTCGCGACCTTTGATGTATTAGACGACGAAACCACCAATCACGCTGTTTTATTCCCAATCGTAAGGTAAATAAATGTGCAATTATGCATATTTGATCTGTAGTGTAATATAAAATAAAACATTCGAGGATATCTTTACAAGAAAGTACTTTGTATCTGAATGTTTATGTAATCAACATTTCTTGAATTCACAATTCCTTTTCCTTTCCGGCCTGGCCTTAAAATGAGCTATTAAGCACTCAATATTGTGTTTAATTTATGCAAATAGCACATTTATTGTTAATTACATTTTTGAAGTTATAATTAGCTATAAGAGGATCGCATACATAGCTCTGTGGCCTTAGTAAGTTCCTTAAATATATCCAGAAGTGCCATGGGTTAACTTGTCTTATTTTTTTAACCGACTTCAAAAAAGGAGGAGGTTCTCAATTCGTCTGTATGTATAATATTTTTTTTTTTTTTTATGTATGTTCATCGATAATTTCGTCAATTATGGACGGATTTCAAAATTTTTTTTTTGTTGGATAGAGTTCAGTTCTGAGGTGGTCCCATTTTCACCAGTCCAGGATCTGATGATGGAATCCAGGAGAAATCGAGGGCAATCATCGAAAATTGTATGCTCGTATGGTGTTTTTGTTACGTAATCATGTCTTACTCAGGTACATGCTTCAGGGTGTCAACATTTGATGCTGCTGTCCTGATGATGATGCTACAGTACTCCTTAACGGTTAGGAGTTGGAAGGCAGAACTGCAATTGGTCGATGGAAACTATTTAGTAGTATGTAGGGCTTAAATGTTGCTTGTGAGGTACGCTTGAATCAACATCTGATGCTACTGTGCTGATGATGAAGCTACAGTACTCCTTAACGGTTAGGAGTTGGAAGGCAGAACTGCAATTGGTCGATCGAATGTGTGTAGGGCTAACGTGATACTTGTGTATATTTAATCCAGACCCACGGCGAGAAATCTCGCTGAGAAGTCTCGCTGGGCCTTCTCGCGAGAACAAGTAATTTATCCACACTTTCATTTACTTTTAACAACAACTAAGTTTCTATTAATAATTAAGTTCACAACGCTTTAACACAACTAAAAATCATGAAATAAACTGACTTTAAAAAAAAAAAAACCGACTTCAAAAAAATCGTGAACACAAAAATAAACTAAAAATTAAAAAATAATTCCTAATATCTATTACCTAATACTATAATTTTCCTAAACTATGTCAAAGTAATCTTAAACAAACTAACTGAAGTCGGTGCCTGCCCAAAAAAGCAGAAGAGAAAAAGCACCGACTTCAGGTAGTTTGTTTAAGATTACTTTGACATAGTTTAGGAAAATTATAGTATTAGGTAATAGATATTAGGAATTATTTTTTAATTTTTAGTTTATTTTTGTTTGTTGTTATAGGGAGGTAAACAAGCAAGATTGTCACATGATTGTAAGTGATCACCGCTGCCCATGGACCGCAGATGCGTTGCCTGCCTTTAAGACCCCATACTCTCCCAAACTGAGCTCTGGTGATCTTACTCACCAGCAGAAACACCACAACAGTTAAGACACGAAGTACTAATTGACTGTGGTCTTCTGAAAGACGGAGTTACTTCCCCAGACTAGCAGCTTATTCCAGTGGTACTTCCATATATATAGCTCTACCTCTTAAAAATCAATGGATAAACAAAACCTGAATCGCATATGATAGTACGTACCAATACAAGTACCAACTAAACTGATGTATAAGTTTAAGAACACACCAGGATAAAAATACGCAACCTAAGTTCGGCGGCAATGCATTTTTCATACAAAATTGTGCTACTTGATTTGGGCACTGTGAGTCATCTTTCATTTAGGCGTATAGAGGCGTAGTCACCGCCGAACTTCGGTCGCGTATTTTCCGCCTAATGTGTTTCTATACTTAAAGTTTCGCATAGTTCCCTAGATTGGTTAAAGCTTGTTATTAGACCTCTTTCTTGTTACAACCTTGCAAATATGCTATTGTAGCTAGTTTTATGTCAGAAGTAATAACCTTTCATTGTATTAATTGATCGTTGAAGAGGCGACTTCAAAATAGTTATGACAAGTTATTGTAAAGTTACTTACTACTACTTTATGGATGGAGATAAAGTGACTATATGAACGGCACAGACAATAAATTCTCTGATAAATACTTATGTCGTATAAGCCCTTATCGCATTTCATCTTGCAAGTAATAATTTGAGATGACTCTGCGCATTATTGAAGAGATATTATAGGAACATCTTTCTTCTGATGCAATGAAACAATTTGGTATACGATTTTAACCCCAATTTTTAGGGCTGCCATCAAAGATCCTATAGGCTGATTGAATAAATAAATAAATAAAGTCTTTGGATACCAAATGCCAAGCCTGATCGCTAATTATATGAAATAGGGAAATTTCGATCTTGGGTTGCATGAAAGTGGTTTAACAAATTCAATATTTGTTTGACACATACATATTTTTCAAGTCTAGCGCAATTAAGGTTTATGATTGTTATTAAAAAAAAGCTCCGCTAAATTAATTTCAAACACAGGCATACATATGGAAGCGGTTAATAGCGCGCCAATTTACATAATTAATATTTTGATTTGAGCCTGTTTAGGAAGTTTATAATTGTCGTAATACGGCTCTGTACACATTTACTGTATTAGGCACGGCGCAGGATGATTGGCGGCACAGGGCCGGACTCTTAGTTCGTTACTTTTAATGGTTAACCTGGAGACCCAGTTTTAATTCATTGTGATTAGAGATGGTTAATATTCCCCAATGTTTTGAAGATGAAAACGCAGTAAACAGAAAAAAATATCACATACAGTTATCTGTTTATTCTGTACAATAGTGTGATCCATACGAAAATTCATATCAAAACGTTTTCCGTGCAAAAAGTAGAAGTAGCAGAAAAGCGGACCCTTGACTTCGAGGCAATGGCAGAGGATGAAAACTTTCAAAAGTCCGTGTTTCTCTTTGACGTGTTACTTCACCCCAAACATCCTTTGTGACAAGAGCAGGAGCCCCCCCCCCCTCCTGCTCGTTTATTTCAATCGCGCTCTTATTTTTGGCGTCCTAATTTTTGCTGCAAAGCTATGTACAACAGTATTAAATGGGATAAAACACAACAATACAACCTTTAAACGTCGAATGACAGAAAACGCTATTTGAAAATCACTTCATTAAGTTGAGTGTTTCAAGTCATTTCTATAAAATCATATAACTTCCTAATCCGTCCCTGGCATGACAGTTACGTCAGCGGGTCAGGGTTCAATCCCCATCCAGTCGTTTTACACTGTATATTTTTAGACTGCATCTACACTTAGGTGTTTTCGCCACTGCGAACCTTCCGGTATCACGTAATTGCATTTTCACTTCACGATTTGTTCTTGCACTTTGATAGATGCAACATTATATTGTACGATGAACATGAAAATTGCATCAGGTTCTTAATATTATCTTTTACTGTCTTACAAGTTATTATTACGCATCACGCATGAATTTCTCTTTGTCACACGTCAACCAAAGATAATATTCTAGGCACTGCATGAACGTTAGTAAAAATACTGTAACGTTTATTAAACTGTGTCAAGTTTTATAGATAATTTATTAAAATAACAATTATGGAAAAAAAATATCCTACTACTATTATAAAGGCGAAAGTTTGTAAGTGTGGATGTGTGGATGTATGGATGTATGGATGTATGGATGTATGGATGTTTGTTACTCTTTCACGTAAAAACTACTGAATGGATTTGAATGAAGCTTTACCACAATATAGCTTATACATCAGAATAACACATAGGATATTGGAAATCGAAATCCACGCGGACGGAGTCGCGGGCGGCCGCTAGTAATAAATAAAAATACAAATGTACAAGGCATAAGAAAACTTTCAAACTTTAATGTCGCATTACTACTGGATCATATTTACAAATCACAAGCGGACTGACCAGAATCGCAGCTGAAACGTCAAGCAGAAAGTACGAGAGTCCCATTTTAATATATCCATCCTATGTATAGCTGGTGTACGTATTGCACCGATTATGATTTATTATGATTTTTACCAGTTTGTGATTGGTTCATTTAAGTTTAAACATTGCATAATAATAAGTTAACACTCTTTGAGAAAACGAGTGCCATCCACAGATGTGTTTCTAATAACGCTTAGCTAAAAGTCATCATCACGTATGCGCACTCGTCAACTTGCCACAGCTTATTACGAGAATTATAGTTAGCCACAAAATGCACTAACTTACGCATTCAACTTCGATTAACTCACTTGTGTACAAGCAGGAAATTAACGCTTATGTGCATCATATAACGAGAGCTATATGTAGCATATTTAATACTAACATCATCAGCCTATTTGACGGGCCCCTTGGTCTAGTGGTCAGAGAACCTGGCTACAAAACCAAGGGTCGCGGGTTCGAATCCCGCTGGGGGCAAACGTTTGTGTGATGAACATCGGCATTTGTACTCGATTCATGGATGTTTTATTAAAGTATGTATGTCTATCTGTTCCCTAGCTTCCATATTACAAGATTCGAGCTTGGTTTGGGGCTAGGCAATTGGTGTGTTAGTCCAATGATATTTTTATTTATTTATCTATTGCAGTCTATAATTAATGGACAAAGGCTTCTCTAATGCTCACCTCTTCGCTGCATTCTTAAACTACTCCTAGAAATAATTGCTTACTTACGATATTTTCTGTTAGTTACTCTGGGTCTAGGGATGCCCCTGTTAATGGGTCCAAGCCCATAGTTACCAGACTACAAGCACCTTTTTACACTAATTTGAGACGTTGCATACTTATTTTAATGATGCGTTGCGTTCATACATATATTTTTAAATGTTACCAATCATATTGTCTTCTATTTAACAGAAGACACACTACAATAATCTTCAGTGACCGTGACATAGCTATTATGATACCTAACACCTACGTCATAGAACAGTGGGTCAAAAATAAACCTGTCAGTTTGCATTTAAATTTAACGTTGGACACGAGACACCCACTGCCTCTATATATGAGAGAGAAGGCAATGTTTGTGGCATACTCTTCCTAATAGGGCATTTACTTCGACATCAACAAAGGCACGACCAGCTTATGCAACTATAATAGTAGAGTGAACAAAGTTATGTGGATTTAGTTACAGATCCAAAAAACTCTGATTAAAATACTAGCAGCCGCCCGCGACTCCGTCCGCGTGGATTTCGTTTTTCCATAGCCTAAAGCCTTCCTCGTCAAATGGACTATCCAACACAAAATCAATTTTTCAAATCTGTCTAGTAGTTCCTGAGATTAGCGCGTTCAAACAAACAAACATACAAACTCTTCAGCTTTGATTTGATGATTGTTTTAATTTGATGTCATAGGGAGGGATACGGTCAAGAGACGGTCACCTGATGGTAAGTGATCACCGCTGCCCATGGACATCAACCACCGCACAAGGGTCGCAGATGCGTTGCCTGCCTTTAAGACCCCACCTACCCAACTGGGTTACGATGTGCTATTACTCTGGTGCTAGGTGAAGGAACTTTCCCCCACTACTAATAATAATTAATTAATAGATAAATATAACATTTATTATTGTTATATAAAAATATGTTTGTAGACTTGGTACATATTTCTGTTAAAAAAGTGTAGGTGGAAGTTTGGAGTATAACACAAACAAAATCTATACTTAATATATAAAGCTGAAGAGTTTGTTTGTTTGTTTGTTTGTTTGTTTGTTTGTTTGAACGCGCTAATCTCAGGAACTACTGGTCCGATTTGAAAAATTCTTTTTGTGTTGGATAGTGTATTTGGCGAGGAAGGTTATAGGCTATAGTATATATCTATTAATTTATCCCAAGGGGATGAAAAATGGGATTAATGTTTGTATGAAACTTTGTCAATTTTAAACCGATCGGGCTGGGACTTGGCATGCATAAAGCTACTATGACATAAAGATCCCCTTAGAAAGGATTTTTATGTGTTCCACCCCAAGGGGATGAAAAAGGGGATTGATGTTTGTATGAAACTTTGTCAATTTTAAACCGATCGGGCTGGGACTTGGCATGTATGAAGCTACTAACATAAAGATACCCTTAGAAAGGATTTTTATGTGTTCCACCCCAAGGGGATGAAAAAGGGGATTAATGTTTGTATGAAACTTTGTCAATTTTAAACCGATCGGGCTGGGACTTTGCAAGCATTAAGCTACTATGACATAAAGATCCCCTTAGAAAGGATTTTTATATGTTCCACCCCAAGGGGATGAAAAAGGGGATTAATGTTTGTATGAAACTTTGTCAATTTTAAACCGATCGGGCTGGGACTTGGCATGCATAAAGCTACTATGACATAAAGATCCCCTTAGAAAGGATTTTTATGTGTTCCACCCCAAGGGGATGAAAAAGGGGATTAATGTTTGAATGAAACTTTGTCAATTTTAAACCGATCGGGCTGGGACTTGGCATGTATGAAGCTACTAACATAAAGATACCCTTAGAAAGGATTTTTATATATTCCACCCCAAGGGGATGAAAGAGGGGATTAATGTTTGTATGAAACTTTGTCAATTTTAAACCGATCGGGCTGGGACTTTGCAAGCATTAAGCTACTATGACATAAAGATCCCCTTAGAAAGGATTTTTATATGTTCCACCCCAAGGGGATGAAAAAGGGGATTAATGTTTGTATGAAACTTTGTCAATTTTAAACCGATCGGGCTGGGACTTGGCATGTATGAAGCTACTAACATAAAGATACCCTTAGAAAGGATTTTTATATATTCCACCCCAAGGGGATGAAAAAGGGGATTAATGTTTGTATGAAACTTTGTCAATTTTAAACCGATCGGGCTGGGACTTGGCATGCATGAAGCTACTATGACATAAAGATCCCCTTAGAAAGGATTTTTATGTGTTCCACCCTAAGGGGATGAAAAAGGGGATTAATGTTTGTATGAAACTTTGTCAATTTTAAACCGATCGGGCTGGGACTTGGCATGTATGAAGCTACTTACATAAAGATACCCTTAGAAAGGATTTTTATGTGTTCCACCCCAAGGGGATGAAAAAGGGGATTAATGTTTGTATGAAACTTTGTCAATTTTAAACCGATAGGGCTGGGACTTGGCATGCATGAAGCTACTATGACATAAATATCCCCTTAGAAAGGATTTTTATATGTTCCACCCCAAGGGGATGAAAAAGGGGATTAATCTTTGTATGAAACTTTGTCAATTTTAAACCGATTGGGCTGGGACTTGGCATGCATAAAGCTACTATGACATAAAGATCCCCCTAGAAAGGATTTTATATGTTCCACCCCAAGGGGATGAAAAAGGGGATTAATGTTTGTATGGAACTTTATAGGTATAGTTTATACCTACGTTTGCGGAAACCGGAAACCACGCGGACGGAGTCGCGGGCGGCCGCTAGTTATACTATATAGTTGAATAACTCAGTTAGACATTTAATATTGTAATAATAAGTCATAACAATGTATTTATTATGTATTTAGTTAACGATTTCCGATCTATTATTCTTATTGCATGAAATCTTCTCGGCTCCAATGTGCCAATATCTTTGCAACCTACAAAAACATCTAATAAAATATCTGTTTTTATCTCTTACGTCTTCGTCGTGAAAGAAACCGCCGTTGCATTTTTATGCACTTATGCCATTCGAATGATAATAAGATGGCTAAATATCATTAGATCACAGACAGATATTATGCATCTTCAAATTCGATTGGATTACAGAAATCTTAATCAACCATTTTTTTTTTTTTTTTGACGCAGAGGAAATGTTAATCAACCATTGAGCCAACAAATTAAGCTGAAACATCTTTCTCGAGAATGTCAAGAAGTCAAAGATACAAATCGTAAGATATGCCCCGACAGCATAAAATGTGCCATTATTTTTTATTGGCATGACGTACTTTTTAACATGCCGTCACTGCGATACAAAGCGACCATCGCTTCAAATTTTAGTGCCAATTTTAAAAGCAAGTCGAAGTATGGTGAGGGCATGTCATTTTTCTCATGAATGTCAATATGCCTCATTTACACATGACTGCCATCCGCGACCATTATAGTCATCGTGCTAATTTACTATGAGTAAGCAGTATTCTGAATGAAAGATTTTTTATCATCTCTATTCCAATAAAATGGTGTAACATTGACAATTCTATTCATCGTCAGGACACATTTTTTTTTCATTTAATGAATTGAGACATTTTTCCAATCACAGTTAACTCCTGTATTCGTCGTCCTGTTCATGTTCTTCACAAATTGTCAGTAACTACAAGAATATTTAATGACATTTACCGACCGGCATCACAATATGCCAATTACAAGGAGATGCGTCGACGATCTGTGAACGATCGAGATTGCAAAACTAGCGGCGAAAACATTGGGAAATTGGTTTTCCATCGTATGCACGAGTTTGCAGAAGTGGAACACCTTTGAATGTGACAATTTGTACGGAATGCTCCATATTAGATGACTATTTTTTTTTCTTTTTTTATGTTATAGGGATGCAAACGAACAAGAGGGTCATGATGGTAAGTGATCACCGCTGCCCATGGACATCAACAACCGTAAAAGATTATGAATGGATGCAATTAATGTGGTAAGGCATGTTTTTTGCATTTGTTAGAGCGATTGTCTAACTACGTATAGAACGTATTAAAATATTATTATGGTATAAATATAATATAAATATTTACGAGAATTAAGATGAAAATTACTTCACAATGTTTCAACTTTTATTAATGAGTAAGTAAAAAATACACTAGTCATATAATTTTTAAATATTTCTATTGATCAATACACACATAAAATTGTTACTATTGTTCACATAATATTGTCAACATCACTTTAAACAGGTTGTTGACCGCTGCTGTGATGTGCTTTATTCTAGGAAATGGAGCAACAATTGCACCATGTTACTATTTCGTATATCTCTGGCTCACAATGTAATTTGAGACTGTGTCGACTACATTAAGGATAATGACAAATCTTTAAAAAACAATATTTCATTTTCCACTTACGCAAGTGGGGAATAATATGTTGTGTTTGTAGCGTTTCTAAATAATATTATCAATGATATACCTATATTTTTTCCTGAAATTCAAACGCAACATAAATTCTCAGTGCTGCCATTACTATCTAGTAATGAAATAACTATACCTTTAATTAAATTTAACACAACGGAAATACTTAGTGCTGCCATTAAAATTTATTCGAAACGCTAAAACTTTCAGAGAAGGTCAACAATTTTGGGATCGAGTGTAATATTTTAATAACATGTGTGACAACGATTATTTCCACTTTCATTGCAAAATGAGAGAACATTTTATACGCATTGCTATATTCCAAGTAATACTAAGAAAATGGCCGTATCTAATGTGCGTTTTATCATTTGACATTAGAGAACCAGTAGGGCATAACGGGATTTTATACATTACGAAAAATACCTTGCGAAGACGTAAAAATACAATAGAAACATGAAATATGTAGTTTTGAATGAAATCTATTTCTGAACTTAAAATTATTGAAACATTCATTGCGTTAAAGGGACGTTTTCGATAGTTACAATATTGTAATTTAATCATAATCATAATCATAATCTTTATTTGCATAAAAACATGGTATACATCAAGATGTTAGTAAATCAAAATTGTTTTGGATATTAACTGTAGACTTCCTCTGTTAAGAACAAATTGCACTTATGCCAGAGAAAGTCACTGTGCATAAGCTTAATTTATTGTTACATAAAAATTAATATGCCTAATTGCAGGAACTTACATTATTAATAATTAGGTACATTATTTACTTCTAAGACTCGAAAAAGAAAATCACTGTATACAATGTATGCCATTAGCTGGGGAGTCTGTCGAATCGTAAATCATAATACAATGCCTTTTGGAATTTTTGTTTTTTGGTTCCGTTCTTGCGGTCTAGGGGTTTTACTAGGCCGTGGTCTCGAGGTCTCGGGTACGATTCTCGGATGAAGCTCGTGTCGGTTGTTCGAATACTGTTCGAGTTTGCGATCGCCGATTTTGCTAGCGTGGTGATTGTACAAAACAAAACCCATATTTGTAACGAACACAATACATGATTTAAAATGACTGAGGCCTTTGCCCTGCAGTGGGACATTACCAGACTGAATTTACTTCTTCAGTTCTATGACTGACACGTGTGTTGATAGGAAATAGCTTGATGCAAATATAGGATTTGATTATTCTTATCGTTATCGTTCAAGCCGGATGTTCCCGATTCTCTTTGATCAATGGTCAATTTCACACTTGGCAAATTGAATAAGTGCGAGGTAGGATCACCTGCATAGATATTAGGTGCCACGCGACTTCTTGTTATGACAATCCTCGTGATATGATTGATAACACATGGCAATGCCCGTGAAGTTTATAAGCACGTGGCTTTTAACGAGAGCTTAGATAGAGGAAGAGGGAAAAAATATTCCTAATTCACGTAGGCCTCAAAGATTCACTTGTGAGTCAACAATTATTTTCAAAAATTCAAAATATTTGCAGATTGATTTTACCACCGACTTCGAAAAGCTGTAATCAACCGAGAAGAAGCGACGAGAAACTGGATAGGTACCTACATGCTTTTTTCCTAACCGTTCAAGTCAAGCATGTCACTTTTCGATGGGCCATCGAAAAGTGACACTTACCTTTTCACTTAAAAATAAAAGATTCATAAGGTGCCACTATTATAGAAGATGGGAATGTTTACCAACTTTTTCATTTATTTTTGCAGATCGAAAAAAAATATGACATCACCAATCATCATCAACAGCCTCGCCATCGCAGTCCACTGCTGGACATAGGCCTCTCCACTTAGCCCGATCCTCGTCGACTCAAATTCTCAAAATCGAAAAAATATTATGAGTATAGAAGACAAGCGTAACGTAAGGTATTGAAACAATATTTAAAAATGCAACATAAAAGCTAAAAAGAAATCGTGATTTGAATATTGCGACAGAACGCAATTAGTTGCGAACACGATGCAACTTTGATGAAGTGATGTAAATCTAAAGGATAACGTGATTTTGACGTAGTCAGGTAAGTTCAAGTGGCTAGTTCTATGACAAAGAAATTTAAAGGTCACCAATTTCTATTGCAAATACATGAATATTCAAAGCGTACCACTAGTGTCCACTAGGGTTGCGAAAGCGAATGGCGGAAACTTGGACGTCGTATTCTAGTATTCTGTGCGTGCAAGTGAACTTGACACAATTGTCGTTGGGTTATTTATTACGTCTAATGTCATCATGTGTGCCACCAAGGTTTTACATGGGCTGCCTGGGGTATGGCACCATAAGAACCCTATAGCGTGTCACGTCTCACGTATACGGTTGCATTGACGAATCAATCATTTAACTATTTTAGTTTCAATGCTAGGTAGTACCTATTGCCTATTAATTTGTGTCTTTATTAAATTAACATTTAATCAAAATTTACATAATAACTTGCGATGATGGTGCAATCAACATTTAAGCAGTCAAATATCCAACAATAATACGACTAGCTATTCGAGCTATTTCTTGAGTTGGAATATGGAGGGAAATTATAGATGGGCTAAACTTACTTGATTATTTCAACCAAATTGAAGACGAAATAAAGAAGGGTCAAATTAAAAATACCGAGTGAAAAACATACATTATTCAAATGTTTTTGTAATTTGCTTAAAATTATCATCCAACGTATTTCTCACAATAACCAAGTACCTTATGAAAATACATGTAAAAGATATTAATTTACGTGGATGAAGCCATTCTTAAAATAGACTATAATGAATGGAATTTTACTATTACGTCGCGCAAAGTCATTGAGAAACTTTTACAACGCTGCTGTCTATCCATACTAATATTATAAATGGGAAAGTGTGTCTGTCTGTCTGTCTGTCTGTATGTTTGTCTTTCTTTCACGGCAAAACGGAGCGACGGATTGACGTGATTTTTTTAGTGGAGATAGTTGAAGGGATGGAGAGTAACATAGGCTACTTTTTGACCCATTCCAACCCTCCACTTCTCTAAAATGGGGGGTGGTAGTTTGTATGGAAAATCTATACTACTTATAAATAGACGCTTAAAATTTGGCATGCAGGTGCCTTAGTAAACTTGATGCTTAGTTGCAAAAGGATATTGCAAAATTCTCACGGGACGAACGGGAGTAAGCGGGAAAAAACATTTGTATCGTGAAATCCGATATCCACGTGGACGAAGTCGCGGGCGGCCGCTATCCATAATTCCATACTAAACCATACTATACTATACTATACTGTAATCCATACTTCTATACTATATACTATAATCCATACTAATATTATAAATGGGAAAGTGTGTCTGTCTGTCTGTCTGTCTGTCTGTCTGTCTGTCTGTCTGTATGTTTGTCTTTCTTTCACGGCAAAACGGAGCGACGGATTGACGTGATTTTTTTAGTGGAGATAGTTGAAGGGATGGAGAGTAACATAGGCTACTTTTTGACCCATTCCAACCCTCCACTTCTCTAAAATGGGGGGTGGTAGTTTGTATGGAAAATCTATACTACTTATAAATAGACGCTTAAAATTTGGCATGCAGGTGCCTTAGTAAACTTGATGCTTAGTTGCAAAAGGATATTGCAAAATTCTCACGGGACGAACGGGAGTAAGCGGGAAAAAACATTTGTATCGTGAAATCCGATATCCACGTGGACGAAGTCGCGGGCGGCCGCTATCCATAATTCCATACTAAACCATACTATACTATACTATATACTATACTATACTGTAATCCATACTTCTATACTATATACTATAATATGTATTATAAATACTATTACTATATACTATATTACTATATCCATACTAATATACTATAATAATATCCATACTGTGTGTCTGTCTGTCTGTCCGTCTGTATGTTTGTCTTTCTTTCACGGCAAAACGGAGCGACGGATGGACGTGATTTTTAAAGAGGAGATAGTTAAAGGGATGGTGATGTTTGTTACCTCATAACTTTTGCCTGGGTGAACTGATTTGAATGTTTTTGGTTTCATTTGAAAACTGGTGTTTTGGTCCCATAGCAATTTAGTCCCATTCTGACAGTGGCTTCCGTGAAAAAACTAAATAAGTCTGAAATTTACATTTAGTTTGTGATCAACAAATGCACAATAAATCGAATTCGATGGTTCTTTTTTATTTATTTATTGGAAAGGATGTTATTTAATGGCAGTTTGATAAGAGTTTGGTTAGGTTTTTTAAAATAGGATCCATGAAAAAGCGACGGAACTCTTCAAATCTTAGGAGCAAATTAACGATACTCGAAGGAATCTTTAATTGGCTAAGGGCCGTCCGTAAACGGCGCTGTCTTATATTAGTAGCACGGTTTCACATATTTCGGCAAATAAATCAATTATATACTATATATATATATATATATATATATATATATAATAGCGGCCGCCCGCGACTCCGTCCGCGTGGTTTTCGGTTTCTGCACACATAGGTATATACTATATATATACATATATACATAGGTATAGCCTAAAGCCTTCCCCGTCAAATGAACGTGTGTGTGTTAATATATGTTTGTTTTATATGTACTAGCGGCCGCCTGTAATAGTTCTACTAATTTAATTTTTTTACTGACTTTTGACCGACTGTATTTTTTTTATATTATTTTGTTGCCTCATAACTTTTGCCTGGGTAAACCGATTTGGATGTTTGTGGTTTTATTTGAAAGCTGGTGCTTCCGATTTGGTCCCATAGCAATCTGGTCCAGTTCTGACAGTGGCATCCGTGAAAAAACTGAAAGTCTGAAATTTACATTAACTACGTGCAACAAATTGACCGTCCGTAAAAGGCACTGTATCATGTGAGCAGCACAATATTAGGTCTACCCATATTAAGTTACCTTATTCTTAGATCAACAGGAAAAAGAAAACAAAAAAAAACCGATTTCATAACAAAATACCTATTACAAAACGAACTTAAGTGCACTTCAAAGTAAAAAATAATTTTCGGTGCCTGCCTAAAAACAAAAGAAAAAAGCACCAACTTCAGTTACTTTGTTTAAGGCAAATGGCAAATTCTTAACAGTATAATATTTTTCACTTTTAAGTGAATTTAAGTTTGTTTTTCAAAAACTTTTTCTTATCTAAATATATAAAAGGAGAAACTATATCATCGCACAGCCTAAACGGCTTAACGTAGGAGCTTGAAATTAGGAATGGACACAGCTTAGGTATCGTAGAGGTGCACTAAGAAAGGAATTCCCGACTGGAGACTGGAGTTAGCAGGAAAAAACATTAGAATGAAAAGTCGAAACTGCTCAAGTTAGACGCTTGAAATTAGGCATGCAGATAGCTTAGTAAATGTATAGCTTAGCTGCAACAGATTCCCACGGGAACGGGAGTAAGCGTATAACGTGTAAAAGTCCGTTTCGAGTTCTCCTCAGTGTCCAGAAAAGGAACATTGTGCGACCCCGAATTTAACGCGGGCGAAGCCGCGGGCGGCCGCTAGTTACTCCTATAGTAATTAGTGGAAATTGCCCGAAGCAAGCATGGAGCACGCACATACAAGGCACTCGTATTAGCACCTACAAGGTTTTGTAGTTATGTGTAGTGTTTACTACATCCATATAGGAGTAGGTACATGCCAGCCAAGAAAATGGTTTACCACCCCCTATTGCCAAACCATTCGCTCTCCAAAACAAAATATTTTTTTCCAAGAACAGGCAATGAGCACCTTAGAGCTTATAACCTTACTGTTTTATTTACTTATATATGCATGACACTTTCTCATAACTAGTGGACAATTTCCTTGTTTGACAATATAAAGCTTGAACACCTTAATGGTTATAAAAACGGCTTTATTGGTGTTTCAAAACAATGTGTGTCGAAGTAAGAAATCTGTGAAGATTACGAGTATATTACGTAGAAAGCTTATTGCTAGTTACCTTGATTCTTCCCCATGACGGACGATGAGGGTCTAGGGAGTGTCGCAGAGGTTTTAGTAGGAATGCCAGATGGAGAGCCCCACATAACCCGTCGTCCTACTACGACTGGTAAGCTTAAAGATGTCGAACCATTAAATAGGCGTTAAAAAAGGTAAGTTTTAGGATTTCTGGAGCTTGACAACTTGTGATATATTTTTGTTGATTTGGGTAAAAGGGTCAAAAAAGCTCACAATCCCGCACCTGTACCACAGGCATACCCACTATCATTCATTTCCATGCCTTTGCACAGAGCACAACATTTGTATGCACCTGTGCCTGTTATACAACTCAGTTCTTACCGCTCATATTAACACTAAGTACACTAACTGTGTAATATATCTTGTTTTATATCCTAGCAGCATGGATGTACCTGTGGTATTAAGTTGATTCGCGGAAAGCGTAACGGCCATTTGCCGTACTCGGTGCGAGTGCGCCTGCGCATTCGATTGCGCAATGATGGCGCCGTTTGACCGGAGAAATAGTATTTCCATCAAAAGAGACGTAAACATAAGTTTTGTACCGCATTTTTCTTGTTTATAACATGCAATAACTTTTAGTACACAACCATAATAATATTATGTTTTTTACAACGTTACTGATAGGTTAATTACTGATTAGTAAGCATATTTTTCTGTGTGCTTTTAACGTTTCATTTATAAATTAGCTCGGAGCGCTAGTTTCGTGGTCGTGTCGTATTATTTTGTATACTCCACTTACCTAAGAAAGTTAGTTTTCAGATTGTTGACATCACTTTATCTAGGACGTTTTTTTTATGAATTTTAAAACAAAAAAAAAACGGACGATTTGAATCCTCCTCCTTTTTTTGGAAATCGGTTAAAAATATAACACTTTCTTTGCGACCACCAACACATAATATGTTGTAATAGTTATACTTGTTAACGGATAATCCTATATATTTTTAACAGCATTGGGAACATAAATAAATAAAACAATGACTATCATTACAATAATATTTCCAATATTATTATATTTCTGTACCATAATAACGGCAATTAGTTATTATTGACTTCTAATAGGAAATGACGCGCAGTGTACGGTTACAGAAACCCGACACTGAAACCAAGCTTTCCTTTAGCACAAGCGTTTTCCCTGACAGATGTACGAGTATATCTGTCTTTGCTATTGACCGCAATGATAGGTTATGTGAAAATGTGTTGGCCGTCTTTTGTTTTCACCTCCAGAAACTAACTTTACGCTATGAATAATTAATATGACGCAAAGGCACAAACAATGCACAAAGCCTGGACAAATTATTGAGAAAACAAAAAGTATACATTCCTTATTGATTGAATTTCTGAAAATTTTTGAAAACATTACGAGTTATAAATCTGGAACATAATCAAAAATGTGCACAAAGAATTAGGAAATAAAACTTTATGTAGGCAATAAAAAAAAATAAACTAGGAAAACTTTTATTAATTAATAATTATCCCAGGCTTACGGAAGTGAGAGTTAGTGAGTACTTTGTTCGTATTTAAATGATGGCAATTAAACACAAAATTATTAACATTAAATTTAATAGCATTCCTTTTTGGTGCTCAACCCATTTAAGAAACTTATTAAATTCAAAAAGTCCGAAGCCGAAATCATGACATGGGAATGTATTATGATATTATGTAGGATTTTGGTAAGTTTTATTTTATTTTTAGTTTGCTGCTTTACTAGACACCATCATTAATTACGAAGATTTGTTATGGTTAAGTTTTTTAAGAAGACGACCATCGTCCTCAATTAAGAAGGAGCAAAGATTTGTGCAAGAGCTCGCTGGAGCTGAAAAAGAGAATCTGTCAATTTGGAATACTGGTGAATTTAGAGAGGCCTATGTCCAGCATTGGATCAATTTTATTTTCTACAATTAACCTTGCTCACTAATCATCGCTTGTATATCACTCGAAATTAATGCTCCATAGTGTGGTGGTCAGAGCGCTGTGCTCAAACCTCGGAGGGCGTGGGTTCGAATCCCGTAGGTAACACTTTCACTTTGTGTTTGTTTTGCCAGTTTGGTTGGGCCATTACAGGTTAGAATGACCTGATTTTCCGATGAGAATGATGATTTCGTGCTTCGGAAGGCACGTTAAGCCGTTGATCCTGAATATGATCCAAACTGCCTGGTTTCCCTTGTAAGGGTTACGGAGGTCAGACGACAGTCAGTCCATTGTAACCAGGCTCTATTCAGTAGCGTACCCTGAGCTCCAAGGCAAAGGCCAAGGATGCAACCGGGATAAGCGCTAGGATGATTTATATATCACTCGAAATAAAATTACTTCCGACACATTTCACATCTTTGAGATAATATTAATTATACATTCCATCTCGGAAGTAAGTACCCTTTTTCTTACTTAACTGTTGCAGACACTTGTAACTAAAGGCAAACAGTCAACTTTCACTGGGTCGTTAGCGTGATGGGTTCACACGATGCATTTTAGTTTGTAATGATTGTTTATAAATCGAATTATACAAGGTTTTTGTTTACACACTGAAATCAAACCTAAAAGTTCGTTTAATTTAAATACGAATTGATGTATGATTGCAATTATTAGAGTGAGTTAGGTATTCATAAATATACATTTGTATTATGTATGTGTATGTATTATGCATATCAGGAGGAACTTATTTATAAGGCTTCAAATGTTCAAATGTATTTTCAAACATAATCTTTTAATATAAACAGGAATGTAACCGTCTTCGTAAACGAAGTAAGAAATATGTTACTTAAATGTATCTTTTCACTTTGCAGGTCACATAGGTATTGTTAGTACCTAACAAAATGCACTCGTAAAAATAGCTGGCAAACGGAGCGAAGTAGATATCTTTCAGATCAATCGTCGATATTCCATTGAGTAGGTACATGTCTTGAATAGGAACAATGCAGCTTCCTTCCTAAGTCTAGCCTTGAATAAAACAGTGGTAAGATTATACGATATTAGACCAATTTAATTTAATACAATAACAATATGCTGCTAAAGCTTTTTGAAAAACAAATGTACACCGAGTAAAACAGATTCACAAGTAAGTTGCACTATTGTTGCACTATAATTCACAATAGTACAACAAATGATTCACTTCATATTTTAATCTCAGTACGCACGGAACATGAAAACAAAAACATCTGTTGTAACGAAAAGTTATTGACATCTCATACACCCGCTAAAATATCTGTCATGTGGTTAAATGAGGTAAAAAAACTTTTGCCGTGGGTCAAAAATTTGCATACCGCGTTGTCTTTGTTACAAAAAAAGTTGTAGCTTTCAAGTAAAACTAGTTTTGCATTGAATACCTGGAGGCCCAAAAACTTAACCATCAATCAATGCGAAATTCTAAGCTTTCCAAAAAGGACAACAAAAACTGGCGAGAACAGTTTCGTTCCGTAACGTATTAAGGTTCGTGTAATAATTCCTTAAGGGGAAGTGGAACGAAATGTTATGGCATGTCATGTCATAGTTCACCGGTGCACCGTCACGATGTAATACGTCACGGTGACGTAGAGGCAAGGACCGCGGGCGCAATGCAGGGGCGACGATGCCTCAAGAGAGGGGTCCGTTGATAAAAGAGTGCGCGCAGGCTTGCACACCAGTCGCGGCGGTCACCTCCAATCCAAAATGAGGACGCTGACTTTAACGGTGGGTGCAGTGTGTGTGATCGGAAATAGTGACATGGACGTTTTCCTAGATTTTCGGTGTTAGAAAGTGTTCGTTTAATTGTATAGGATGAAAGTGTTCGAAATAGATGATTTCAGCCATACGCGCGTTTTTTTTTAGCGAATGATAATAAGTGCATCGGTTTTTTTTAATCAATTAGATGATTGCAGTCAATATGCGTATTTTTTTTGCAAAAGATAATAAGTGCATCGGTTTTTTTTTTAAATTAATCAATTAGTTGATTTCAGTCAATATGCGGATTTTTTTGCAATAGATAATAAGTGCGTCGGTTTTTTTTTTAATTAATAAATTAGATAATTTCAGTCAATATGCGTATTTTTTTGCAAATAAAATAAGTGTCTCTGCTTTTTTCAGTCATCGTAAAATTAAATTTCACTTCAATTTATAAAAAAATGATATTCAAAACGTTAATATTATAATAATAATATTCTGCAGTATTTAAAAAAAAATCTTCTTAATTTCCTTTAGCATATCGGTCACTTGTTATCCGTTCCAATGTTATGATTATGATTTATTTGATGTTATTATTGTCATTTAAACGAAAAACATACGAGTCGAATTGAGAACACTCTTTTTTTAAGTCGGTTAAATAGAGGGCAGGTCAAACATACGTTTGACCCCAACTATAATTAATAACATTTAATAGAAAACTTCGTTGATTATACTTTTCCCTCTTTCTTTTGAATGACGTTTTTAATTTCTAATTGTTTAGCCACTAAAAGCTCTAGTTACGACACACTTTTTATCGTTTACTCTCGTGTTAACGAAAAGTGAAATGAACGCAAACAATAGTGCAATTAAGTGTAGTTGACTCCCACACATAGGTCGTACCTACTTAGTTAAAAATACCTCAATTTTTACTTCAAGTTGTTTGACTGTTTCTTTTTTGATTTCAGTTGTGGGTGGTGCTAGCATTTGCGGCATCGCTAGCCGTACCCATCAAAGATGCGGACAAGGAGACCGAACTGGTAAGAGAGAAGCGGTCGCCAGGAGGATGGCACTCTCCACCACCAGAAGGAGTCTGGAAAAAGAAGCTCACCTGGAAAGAAGAATGGAAACAGATTTGGAAGACGGAAAAGAAACTGGAATGGAAAACTGAATGGAAAAAAGAAAAAGTACCAGCCTGGAAAACTGAAAAAGTCCAGCAATGGAAAGAAGAACAAGTACCTGCTTGGAAAGTAGTCCAGAAACCAATCTGGAAGGAGGTGCAGGTTCCTGTTTGGAAGGAGGTGCAGGTTCCTGACTGGAAGAAAGTACAGAAACCAGTTTGGAAGGAAATCCAGGTCCCTGTAACCAAGACCGTACAAGTACCCGAATGGAAGCAATCTTACATCCCCGCGTGGGTTAAGGAGGGCGTTCCTGGTGAAAAATACTTGGGTAAGGACGACCACGGCTGGGAATACACTAGCCACGATCTGTGGAGGAAGAAAATGATCTGGAAGCCTGTATGGAAGAAAGTCTGGAAGACTGAACACAAACAGGAATGGGTAACTGAAAAGAAGCTGGAATGGAAAGAAGAGTGGAAACAAATCTGGAGGACTGAAAAGAAGCAGGCGTGGGTAACTGAGAAGAAACAAGAGTGGGTGGAAGAGAAAGTCCAAGTCTGGAAGACCGTTAAGAAGGAAGTTTGGGTGCCTGTCCAAAAGAAAATTTGGGTAGAAAAATGGAAGCAAATCCAAGTACCTGTCTGGAAGACCGTGGAAGTGCCGGCGTGGAAAAAGGTATGGAAACCCGTGTGGGAGAAGGTCTGGGTGCCAATACACCATGAACACCACGAGCACCACGGCTGGGATTAGATAGGTACACTCCATGACAGAAATTTGTATATATAGAAATAACATTTTTGGTCATAGTCATTTGTTAAATGTTGTTACCGAACGATACCAAGAGTTGTAAATATGTTAAAGTACGTAATACTCAGGATGCCAGTCAATCATACCGGATTGGTAAGTGCTTAAATAGTGTGGTAGGGAAAACGGGGCGTACGCGAAGGCGAATGCTTTTGGCTTTTGGCGAATGTTGAAATGTTAAATTTTTAATAGCGATTGCGAAATGTATTTGGCTTTGCGTGCGCCTTAGGAAGTGAACTTAATGAAAAAAAAACAAATGACAATTCTAAATTAAATTAATAAAACTGTTCACTTCCTAATTTTGAGACACCTTTGACAGTTCAATTGTAATATGGCTCGATTTTTCTGAGCCATTATTTTTTATATTTTATAGTATTCCATGATACAGCCTAGATAACTTTGAAATGAGTAATCTATCAAAGTGAAAAAGAAAGTTACCACAACGAGTATTTATTTTCAAAAATCATGTGATGCTCGTTATTTTTGTTTGTTGTACGATTAATAATTTATATCTCTTATTGTTACGCACCTTGTCAATTTTAACTTAACGTTGTCAGTAGAACTGCCTTCTATAGAAAACGGACAGAGGCGTAACTTTTCTAGGGCATACTTTGCAATCTGAAGTATATATATTTTTTTCCAAAATTTCAGAGTAAAATGATGATTAAAATAACTACCTAGTCGTTTGATAAAATCACGTCGATAAATTACTTATTTCAATGTTTAAAGAGGCTGCAAAGATTTTAGTTTAGCAATTAAAATGCTTACGTTTGTTCCTTGCAATAAACTAGTAGGCATTTTTGTATTGTTGTTTTTCTATTATTTAACATACTCCTAATAGAGAAACAATGTTCTATTAACAAATAGACCATTGTTTTTTCTATCAGAGAGGTCGTTTCGGACTAAAAATAACTGTCGATATTTTTTGAACTACTTTTTAATCAAACCACTGTTTTTTCAAATTCGAATGATATTCGATTTCAAATAAAAACATGTTACGTTAGACAATTATTATTGGTCCAAAAATGAGGCTCAAAAACGGGTGTGGACCTATGGAGGTGGGTTCACATCTCAGTTTTAGTTGAAAGTACAAGTTTGTTTTTATGTTTTATATTATGTTATTTTGTAGATTTTTAAAGAATATTACATATGAATAAGAAAAATTGTTGTTTTTTTATCCCCCTGTTCCGGGTAGGCATAAACAAACAATAGATGAGTACATAATAATCAGTGATTTTAGTAAATTGAATATATTTCATTGCAGAATAATAATTAGACCTTTATTTTTCTGCACAGAAAAAGCATCAGAATCTAAATTCACCAATAATCTTGCCATTAACATAGTTTTTGAGTCAATCGTAGTCAATTTAATTAAAGCTGAATTAGTAAGTTAATTTGTTATTTTAAACTCCAGAATGGGAAACTCATGATTTAAAAAAAATTGGTCTTTTCTATGAAATATTTTCAAATAATTTTGGAAAATTTTCTCTAAAGCTTCTAACTTTATTTTACTTTTCCAAAATCATAACAATACCTACCACACAATGAGATTAATTAAAATTATATAATCGACAGTACGTAAGTATTGAATTAAGCTACGATTCCAGCAAGTATTCAAATTCTCAAAACTCCGAAGAAGTATGTACCACAGAAGCAGCGGCTACCCAGACAAAACAGCGAATAAGAAATATGGTGAGACCTTTCTTTCGAGCTAGCGGGCTCTACGTAACCTCAATCCTTTTAACGACGACCGATTGGGTGTACCTACTGATAAAAATTGACTATAAGACGGACCCGTTGGTCTAGTGGTCAGAGACCATGGCTACAAAACCAAGGGGTGCGGGTTCGAATCCCGCCAGAAGCAAACAATTGTGTGATGAACATCGGCAATTGTACTCGAATCATGGATGTTTATAAAAGTATTTAAGTACCAAGTCTGTCTATCCGTTCCCTAGCTTCCACAGTACAAGGTTCTAGGTTAGTTTGGGGCTAGGCAGTTGGTGTGTTAGTCCAAAGATTTTTATTTCATTATTCTGAAAAGCTTGCAGTGTTGTGTCAAATCAATGTCTGAGCCACCATCGAGAAAATGCTTTAACACATGTTCTACACACATTATTTCTCTAAAAATAACGTTGACTTGGAATAAATCATTACTTTCTTCGTAATGATGGTCATTTGATAAAACTCAGTTAGAATTTTTGAACGAAAATAACTCAGGTAGTAAATTGTGCTAAGAAGATAATTTTAGTATCTCGATATTCATAATACACAACAATATTAATGGACTTTCCGCGAAAGTTCAATATCAGCGTAGTTATTTTCATTAGGTAATTTCTAAGAATTCTATTTGCGTAGATAAGTGGCTATCTTCTTAGAAGATTACTCTTCTACTCAACGATTGGAACATCAATAAATAATACTCCACTACATATTTTCTAAGGTTTCTCGTCATTTCATTGGAACATAGAATCTGCACGATGGTTTAGTGTACGAGTCCGCTTCCTATTCTCTTACTCTCTTAGTTTGTGACCATAAAACCATCACTGAACTGCATGCATTTTGAAGCCTGATTTCTAGACTGATGTGTGTATTTCGGTTTCCGCACTGACCTAGTGTTATATTATAGCTTAAAGCATTCCTCGAATAATGGACTATGCAACACAAAATATTTTTTCAATTCGAACCAGAAGTTAAAAAATTTAAATAAACTCCTCAGTTTTATTATATTTAGCCACCCGCGACTCCCACCACGTGGATTTCGGTTTCCAATAGCCTTAAGCCTTCCTCGTCAAATGGGCTATACAAAACAAAAATATTTTTTTCAAATTACACCAGTGGTTCTTGAGATTAACGTATTCAAACAAACGAACAAACTCTCCAGCTTTATTAATTAGTAGAGATTCATTTAATAGATTCCGATTCTTGCATTAGCCAAGCTATTTACAGTACAGGTCGAGAAGTTTCAAAGGTACGCTTAGTAGCCTTACATCGATTTTGACGATAAGACTATTTTAACTTGATAACCCTTCATAAGTCAAAAATATTAAAGTACTCGTATTGACCGAGGCGATGGTCAAAATTTCTCCATTGTGAAAAACGAGGCCATTCTTCCATGATTACCTGTCATTACATCACAGAATGACATGTCAATGGCAGTGACGGGGTGCGTGAGTGGAATGTGTCTTTAATTACGACGTGATGACAATGACTAAATTGTGATGATGTCTTGGTGATAGCAATTTGGTTAATGAACATTATTTTCTTTAGTTACACGTTGCTTATTTTTGACTTCGTTTATTGATGTAAGATTAATTTTCAGTTGTTACTTGGTTTGTATAGTTTGTTAGTTAGTTTTTAAACGTCGCGGGCTACTTACGTGATAAATGACCTATATAAATATTTTATCTCTCATAAAATATAGTGTAAAATAACAACATGAAGTTCTCGTTAGCCCATCGGCTATTTATCGTAAATATTTGTATGCTTTAAATAAAATTAAAATCAAGGATTTTAACGTAAGTACAGTTCTTGCAATCCGGGCAAGCGCTCTTAGTCCAGTAATTTTAGCAATTTTGATCCACGATCTGCGGAATAATTCCTAGTGAGCTGAATTTTTGCATACACCTTTATTATGATATTGTAATGATGATGTGAAAAATCGACATTGATATCGTGCCGACTAAAAAAGTTATAGGGGTCCAAACGTCACAAAAATCAGTTTTTCGCAAATATCTCGCGATCTATTGCTCAGAGGTCAATAATGGTGTCACAAAAGTTGTTCGTCGTAAAATTGTCTACAAAAAAGGTCTCTTGCATTTATCTGTAGAATTAACCGTTTTTGAAATAGAGACTAGAATGCACTCACATATGGTATTGTATACCGTACGCCGCTTACCAAGGCATAAACCCTATTGTTTGTTTTTTTCCCTTTTTTATTTGTGTGTTTTTTGTTAGTATGATGTTCTATATATAGAAATATAAAGGACTTGAAATACTAGTACAGTCAGGGAAATAGGAATATCAACTACAAAAAACTAAGTGGCATTTTTTTTTGTCACTTTATAACTCAAGAACGGGCTCACCGATCCAAACCAAATTTTCAGGGTTCATACAGACTATTTAGTAGATGGTTTATGTGAAGTTTGAACAAAATCGGTCGCTTCACTTCATACGTAGCGAAGCACGTACCGGGCCGCTAGTAATGATATAGATATGCTATGTCCAGTGACGTTTGGACACCTATAACTTTTTAAGCCGACACGATATCAATGTCGATTTTTCACATCTTCATCACAATATCATAATAAAGGCGTATACAAAAATTCAGCCCACTAGGATTTTTTTTCGCAGATCGTGGATCAAAATTGCTAAAATTCACATTGCATATCTATATCATTACTAGCGGCCCGGTACGTGCTTCGCTACGTATAAAGTGAAGCGACCGATTTTGTTCAAACTTCACATAAAACATACACTAAATAGTCTGTACAAAACCTGAAAATTTGGTTTGGATCGGTGAGCTCGTTCTTGAGTTATAAAGTGACAAAAAAATTGTCACTTAGTTTTTTAAAGTTGATATTCCTATTTTCCTGACTGCACTCGTATTACAAGACCTTTTTATTTCTATTTGTAGAATATCATACTAACAAAAAACACACAAACAAAAAAGGGAAAAAACCAAACAATAGGGTTTATGCCTTGGTATGCGCCGTACGGTATCAATACCATATGTGAGTGCATTCTTGTCTCTATTTCAAAAACGGATAATTCTACAGAAAAATGCAAGAGATCTTTTTTGTAGACAATTTTACGACGAACAACTTTTGTGAAACCATTATTGACCTCTGAGCAATAGATCGCGAGATATTTGAGAAAAACTGATTTTCGTGACGTTTGGACCCCTATAACTTTTTTAGCCGGCACGATATCAATGTCGATTTTTCACATCATCATTACAACATCATAATCAAGGTGTATACAAAAATTCAGCTCACTAGGAATTATTCCAAAGATAAAATCTAAAATTCCTGGACTATCTTACCTAGCTACCGAGACCGTTCATGGAACTGATGAATTTTTCCTTGTTAGGTGCTGGGTTAAATCCCCCGCCTGAGTTCAGATGTTTTTTTTGTGTTTGCAATATAAACAAAATTATATAACATTAAGGATGCAAATATTCAAAATAATAAATATTCAAAAAGGTAGTATATTCACTCTTACTAAAATCCCTTAGGCTTTCACTACGGTTTCCCTTCCTGCGGTTTCAGTCATCCCTACCAATATTTCCATTATGAACTTTATTGTGTGGCCATAAGTTGCCATTTGTAGTTTGCACGGTAAGTGCTTATCACTTAGAACGCTCCATGGAAAGCAGATAGAAATGTAACGCCACTTAAATTCAGGACGTGTTGACATTACTCAATAGATTGAGTACTTCGAGCGAGTTGTGTTTACGTGACTTCATACCTATTACTACGGTCTATCCGTATTAAGCAAATATTTAATGTTATATAATAAAAGAAATATGTTAAAATTGTATTAATTAATATTATAAGAGAAGCTTATATTTTCTTTCCTCACCTACCTCAAGTAAACTTCTTGAATACTACAGTAGAAATAAACAAAATTAATGTAAAAAAACCTTTTATATCCCATAAAAATATCAGTTTGGCAAGCTATGAATAAAACAGAGCATTATTTAAATAAAATCAATCGTTAATTGCACATACAATCAAAGAGAAAAGTGAAAAAAATAAGAAAAATAACTTATCTTTAGTGAAATGTTGATAGACACGGACAGTAAAGTACCGTCTGCATTTAAGTATCATACACAATACAAATAGAAGATTTTTTTATAGTAGTATACTGGCTCCACTCTTCCTGATGGTATTCACAAGAGGAGCCCTAATTCCTATGACAACGGATGCGGTACCAAAGTGGAATCCTATCGTTGGAATTGCGAACCGGCCCGTCAGCTACTTCTTCACGCTTCCTTTGTAAGAACCAAGGTTTTATGATTGAGGAAGCACGGAAAAATGAAAAGAAATCAGCTAATATCTTCCTTCAGAATGTTCAAGCACAATGTTGTTCTCGAACTTTTGTGCTGACACTTCTATGAACACAATGTTGATAGATACAAAAATAATCAAATCATTAACAAAGAAACTTTATTTCAACGTACATTAACTATCTTTCGCTGTCAGATTTTAAGATACAATAACAATTACACAGAACAATAGTTGGAAGCTTGATAGATAAGAGGCAAAGTTCATTATTAATATGATTAATGCCATTTTAATTTTCCTTCAAGGTAAAAATCATTTTACAAACACGGGAAACGTTGTTATTTGTGGCTATTGTGTTGTTATCTAGATATGAAAGATAACAATATCATATTTGCATGCGTACATTGTGTGATAATTCTGGTAGTGCCTGAGCGGCTATCGTTCGGTTTATTAGGATCAGTGTGAATTATAAACTCATAAGCTGCCGCGTTCCGAGAGAATACAACGCGGAAGATGGTCATAAAACTCTCAGTTTTTTTCAGTTGATTTAATATGGGATGTTTATCATGTTTACTTTAGGGTTAACAAAAGATTCTTCGGATTTTTTCCCTGAGATTAACTCTCAGTAGGAGAACTACTATTTAATACTAGCCTCGCCTGCGGTGTTACCTGCGCGTATTCCTTTTTGTAAATATCCCCCCATTCCTCCCACATTTCCGGGATCAAAAGTATGTTTACCGGGGATATTGTAGCTAACTAGTTTTACAGTTTACAAATCTTTCTTCTTTATAATACTAGTGTAGATATTAGTTTAGATAGTTGTACTTACTATGATCAAACTGGACTAAACGCGATATTTATTATGTTTATGTAGTACAAGATGAATTATATCCTTAGTTAGTGTTATGAAAAAGGTGAAAACAAAGGCGGATCTTAAAATTGTACATTGCTAATGAAATTGAACTCTCTTTCATGGATATTAAACCATAAAATGTAACATTAATAGTCACACCCCGCATTAATTACGAGCAGCTTTACTCACCTCATTTCTACATTAAGACGAAATGTGTGTGGTATATCTTAACAGTTTTAACTTGTCATATGCCTCTCGTATGGCGACGCAATACTTCTTGCTACTACATAGTTACGTGCCACTGACCTAAAGACATAGCGCATTGATTGACAGAAAGGTGGACCAATAACAAATGCAGGCAATAAAGGTTACATGCATGGGCGTACTCAGGGTAGGGCAGAGGGGGGTACAAAATGGTATAATGTTTACGCCTCTACTTTATCTCTTTCTCTAAGTACCTATGTTAGTTATTTAGCGACAAAAATGAGGAAAACTAAATTTTGGCTTTTGTTTGCAATACAATTTTTTTACACTCAGATATTTAAAATTACAAGTAGTTTAATAATTGTATTATTTACTAGTGCCCTCCGAGGAAACTACTTCCCGGACCGGGGTGAAATATAGCCTATTTAACTCAGGGTGAATGCAGCTTTTCATAGGAGAAAGAACTGTTGGAAATCGGTCCAGTAGTTTTTGAGTTTTTTCGTTACTACAAAAATACAAATTTTTCGTCTTTTTAATATTACTAGTAGTAATCTTAGCAGTTCAAACTTCTTCATATGCCTCGTACGCCGACGCAATACTTCTTGCTACTAGTTACGTGCCACTGACCTAAAGAAATAGCGCATTGATTGACAGAAAGGTGGACCAATAACAAATGTAGGCAATAAAGGTTACATGCATGGGCGTACCCAGGGCAGGGCGTGGGAGGGGGGGAGGAGATGTCCCCTCTGGATAATGTTGACGTCCCTTCTAAGTATGTTAACTAGCGACAAAAATAAATAAACAATTAGATTTTTTTGCAGAACAAAATTTTTACACGCAAGTATTTAAAATTACAAGTTGTGTAATTATTTTATTCTTTACCAACGGCCCGTCGCGCGGTTTCACCCGCGTCCCGAGGGAACTACGTCCCGTACCAGGATAAAATATAGCCTGGGTATGTGACTCAGGGTGAATGTAGCTTTCCAAAGGTCAAATATTTTTTAAAATCGGTCCAGTATTGGGTTTTGGTTTTATTCGATACATACAAAAATACAGATATGCAAATCTTTCCTCTTAAATAAGTTAGTATATAAATATAGATTAGCACTTAGCTTATAAAAATCTGATTTGCACCCTTGCCCAGAACCTGGTTACGCCCCTGGCCACATGTGTTGTCAGACCGCAAACAAGAGCGATCCTTACCCCGGTTCTGTCCAAATAGGTACTTTCACTGACCTACGTACAGGTACAGACTTCGCAAAAATTGCCGACCTTATGGTCATAGCAATAAGGTACATCTGTAATATCAAATATTCAGCCGCTATTACATGATATCTCAGATGCCATGTCACGAATGTCGTGTGCTCGGTGCTGTCGGCGAGTAATTGAATTTCCTGGACTCTTATAAGGCTCTATGGGTTCATTGCATAATTGCCGAGGATGAATCCATGGGTTCAAAAGTTATGCATGTTGAACTTTACTTTTTTACTATGGGAAAAGGTTGATACGGAAAAGACGAACCTATTAAAAGGTGTTTGGTACATGATTTCTATGTAACTTGAACCATTAAGGCTGCACACGCGACAGAAGCTTAAAAAATGGAGTATTTTTTCCTGTTTTCCCAACATTTTCCTTCATTACGCTGCTCCGTTTGATTGTAGCGTGATGAAAAGTATCCTATAATTTGCCCAGGAGTATAAAGAATAATTTGTACCAAGTTTCGCCAAAATCAGTCCAGTAGTTATTGTTTCTTTGAGGAACATCCTCATTCCTTGCAAGATCCTCATGCACTTGCAAGAGCAATCGTGGGCAAAGATGCCCACGTTCAAAGCCGGACTTCTGTTACCTATTCTATTTGTGGAGTCATCATTTAGTAATTTTCTGTCGATTAATAAGTGCTACTATGATGTCTTATAAATAAATACACACCAATTGCCTTGCCCCAAACTAAACTCGAAGCTTTTACTTTGGAAACTATGGATCGGATAGGTACTTAAATATTTTTTAAACGTCCAAGACAAGAATAATATTATTGCGATGCATACATAAATAAAACAACACAGATATGATGACATTTCTGAAATGTGGTCCAGGAAATGTGTTTTATTTGAATAATTAATGGATGCAACGAACAAATGTCAAAATGCATGTTGTCCATTATGTAACGAGAGCTTTGTTTCCGAACGCTTTCGGAGCGTCGATTTCAAATTCAACTTATACTACAAGAGGTGTTTACAAAAAGCGTGTGCAAAGTTTCGATGATTTACTATTTTAAAATGGAACACCAAATGAACTTTAAAAAGTCCAAATCTTTTAAAAATCCATGTACCTATTTTCTTTAATAGTCCAAAAATACGATCATGATTTCATTAATTCATGACAAATCCTGTACTATGGATGCTAGTGAACGGATAGACTTACTCAAATACACACTTTTATAGACATCCATGTCTCGAGTGCAAATGAAGATGTTCATTACACATACATTAGCGTCGAGCGGGATTTGAACCCGCAACCCTTGGTTTGATAATTTTTGTCATAGCCTCTTCTACTAAATCAGATACTGTGGGAGCTTGCTGTTTGCCGGGGCATCTTCAATCGCGGAGAAACTGTTCACAGGCGCCGTGAATAGAATCACCAGCAAGTGCGAGGTAGGTAGGTGGATTTTAAACATGGCCCAAGTTATGTGGTGCCGCGCGCGGACGAAGAGAGCCTACCAAAAGAAATAATAGTTAGCATTGAGTGATTAAGCATGATTGGGTTTAATTTTAGGTAACTGGGAATTTTACCGGCTCTTAGCCTCTAAAAAGGTGGGTTGTGAAGATGCTTGAATGATGAATCACAACATCTGCCAAGAGCATTGATTGCTAGTGCATGGCGTAGGTTCTAGGTTAGTAGGACTAAGCCTGATCTCGCCCCACACCTCAACATCAACAATCGAAAATCAAACCATAATCGAGATATCGTTAGAAGAACTAATTGATATGTGATATAAATTATAATTTATTATGTCTTGTACAAAGTTTAATAGAGTTCACATTTGAACAAGTCTGTTTTATATTATTATTTTTTTAATTATCTCAAGACAACACATTATGTATGTGACTTTCTGAATCCTCCAATATTTTGATATATTTTTCTAATTAAACATCTATCTCCATTTACATTCAGATAACAAATAATTAAAAAATAGTGAAGAAACGGACAACACAACGCTTATGTGAATACATAAGCTTATTTGAATTAATCAACATAGTTATTTCGCACTTGGGTAAGACGCGTGCAACATTTTTATAGTTGTTTTTGCTATCAAATAGATTATGCGGGTCAAATGTTTACCTGATGATCATGCGTAATGTCTTGGGGAAACGCGTTACACGAATTAAACATTATAACTGCACTGTGTGTTATCTCCAACACGTTACTTAACACGGAAGAAGTGTACGTGGAAATGTGTCTTTAAGATTTAGGGCGTTGCAATGTTTAAGATATTATACATTGATTTTAATCTTTAGCTACCTATGCCCTGACACAAGAAAAGTGTGGCATGCAGACACTGCAAAAAGAACGACGGTCACCTTAATAATTTGAGAGCGGGTCCAAAGTAGGTATATACGACATGACGTATAATATGACGATTGTCATTATTAACATTTTAGTTTTGAATTATTCTGAATAATTTGTGAATCCTCAATTAGGGAGAGCATGGAGTTTTAAAATCAGGGCATGCATTCCATTGCATTGAGGAGTTATTGATTTCCATGCGCAAAATTGTAATGATACTTATTATTTAAAATATCATGAAAAACTGATAGAATAGCGAATGTGACATGTGAGTTAACAATTACTAGCACATAGGAATGTATTTCTAAAAATCATTATCTTCGAAGAAAAGGATAACATATATCATAAGGAATAAATAAATACGTCGTTCTATGTATGGAAAGGTAGCACATACCTAGAATATAAAATGTAGGATTTTTTCCATACAAAGCAACACGACGTTATTTCGGCATAATGTGTAATTTATATGTATTTAAAATACATTCCAGTTGTAGTCAAGCCAAAGTTTAGTAGCGATTTTTTCCGCCTAGTGTGTTTCTATACAAAGGTTGTGAAAATGATCAAATTAGAGACGGCAAAGTGCCGGACCTTTGCAAGTGAAAGTTTCTCGTCTTAACAAAGACGGAAGATATGGAACTAGATAGCAAGGGTTTAATGAGGGACTCGTAACTCCGATGCAATCAGTACGCTGAGGTTCACAGTTCAATGCGAATTGTGGGTCCTCGACAACATGCCGGGTCTAGCCACAGCTACGGCGACGAGCGACGCGACGTGTGGTGCGGTGAAGCTGGCGACATGATTTGCGGCAATAGTCGCGCATCTCGTCGCCGATAGCTGTGGCATGCTTCATACAATTTCCTTTATTTGTTTTTTTCGCTCGCCACTTTCGCCGGCGCAAGACGCATCGCAAGTCGCATTGCTGTGGGCTGTGGCCAGGGTGTAATGCCGGCCAGGAATAGTACTACACCATCTCTTTCAAAACCGTGATGTGTATGTCGGCCTAATGTTATAATAGTACTACACCAAAACCACAACCGAAAAATGGTTGGGTTAGGTTGTATTTACGTATGTATGAAATGTGAGTAATCTGTCATCGTGAATCGTTTTTTTAAGGGTTGACTGGTAGACAATGCTTTTAGCGTTACGTCCGCCTTTTGTACCTTACTTACGAGTGTGGTCAAAAAAGTACTTGTAAATAAATAATCCCTCAAATTACTGAAAACACCCGGAAAAGTGTAAAATGTACACTAATATTATAAAGAGGAAAATTTTGTTTGTTTGGTTGTAATGAATATGCTCTAAAATCCTCCTTCCTCCCTTCCTGATTCTATAGGTTGTTCCGTTTTCATCATATGACGTTTTATTCTAAAAAAAGGTTGAATAAGTAAAAATGATGAGATTTTTACTTATTCAACCTTTTTTTAGGGTTGCGTACCTCAAAAGGAAAAAACGGAACCCTTATAGGATCACTTTGTTGTCCGTCTGTTTTATTCCCTACACAATACACAAAAATAATTATTTTTTTAGTTCCTTATTCACCCCAAAAACATTCTTAGGCGGGGCGTGAAGCGGCAGGCCTTCAGGGTGAGGATGACTGGCTCAATGGGTTCTTTGCGCTTTTGAGCCATTCAACCTTATATTTGGTCGTTACATCCACTTACCATCAGGTGGAAGAAGGTCATCCTGACTGCATCTCAAGTATTAAAAAAAACTACTGGACTGATTTTCAAAATTCTTACTCATTCGAGAGCAATTTAGCCCCGAGTAACATAGGCTATGTTCTGGAAAAAAATAGCGGTCTGTAGGTTTGTTGCAGCGATAACCGATATACACGCGACTGCTAGTAACATAATAAGGATAAGAAATGTTTATTGCCTCAAGCGTGTTACACAAAAAATATAATACTGCATGCGATAAAATAGGTAGGCAAGAAAGTACGAATTAAAATAAAACATTGACATCAAATTAATAAACACAAGACAACGAAGTCGTGTATATATTAAATACAACATTCATCAATGTTTCACATTTCACAACAAGAATCCGGGAAAGGTAATAAATATGGTACGCCACTGTTAACAGTAGCAAGTTTATCGGACCATCGGAGAGGCAGTGCCATTGTCTCAAACGGACTCGAACCCACGACCCCTTGCGCAATATTCAAGCTCCGTTGCGTAAGTCGAGAACGGACGCTTTTGTTTATGTTATAACAGGGTATTTTTGTATCACATAGTTCAATAAAAAAGAAAGTGATGCCATTTTAATTATACGTTAAATGAAAACAATGGGAATTTTAATGTTGAGGATGCGAAAAGGTTTAATAAATTTATCTGCTATGTTATTATAACTTATGACTTATAGTTAAGTAAAAAAAACTGAGGCTTCTTTAATTATAGCTAAAGAAAACGTAAATAAAACATCCATTTTAAGATGGGTATGTTTAGTAAAATTTTGTAAAAATTAATAGAAATGGAGCTTTAAACTTAGCTTCGGTATACATAAAATTGTGTAGATGAAGTTCAACACAATATAATATAAAGTCAAATCAATCTTAGTTCCGTGTAAAATATTAAAATCGTATAAAAAATATAATAAGTATATTATCTTGTATCCAAAATATTTGCTAACACTAATATAACCACTTTAAACTATATACCTATGTATTTACTCGGATTGTACGGACCTAGTGTATGAAAATACTTTTCGCTCTTAGCAGTTAGAAAATGTTCTTCAAACGCTTATAGTGTATCTATTAATTATCATGTGCTTTTTACAAGTGCAAGAGAACGAAATAAAATAAGTAAGTACCTATAAGATGGCTATAAGTTATGCATTCATACTTACCATGTATAATTGCAAAAAAGATCGTAGTTAAACAAAAGGCGACAAGAAACAAAAAAGCCCGTATATCACACTCGTAAAAGACTAGATTTATTGTATGACATAATTAAAAAGAACCATTAAACATTATACAAAGGTGTCTTTTCACATAATAAATTGCGATATCTCTCTAACGTGACTGAATTGTCAGGATGTAACAATTCAGTTTTGTCTAACAGGGAATACCTATTGTGAAAATTCAATTAAAACTTAGATAGGTACCAAGGTAATTAAAAAAGTTAGGATGTCTCTGCATGTTTTAACATTTTCTATCAAAACCTAAATCATACTACCTACAAAATGTAAAGATGAGAATTCAATCTTGAAAAAAGAGTTGTAAATTCAAAGATGTATCTACATCCAGCAAAAACCAATTTCTTATAGTTTATTAGTAACGTGTCCTGTCTTTTGTGTATAAGTACTTATAATAATAATACCCCTCCAGACGTCTTTTTTTCTTTTTCTGGCTGATTTCGCTGGCGGTGACTGAAGGCTACTTCTACAGCTTAACCGGGAGATTGTGAGAGCGGAAGGCTCACACTACACTTCCAGCCGTTTTACGCAGGATATACATGGGTAGGTATTATAGTGCACAAGTGAGTGCGCAAGCACATGTGCGTGCATTCCCTATACACGGGGGAGAGCTCAAGATGATTTTATTCGGTCACCCATCCGATGACCATCCGGTAAGCGCGCTTACCACTGCGCAATCGAGTGGACGATGGCAGATCCACACCACACAGTGGATAAACATCTTACAGGCCTTATGGTGGGTGCGAGGGTCCTAAATCCTAGTATGGATTTCTGAGACTTAGGTGATCCGTCTGGGACAAAAGAGTTCCTTTGTGGCAGCTCCTTTTCCCAAAACGGGCTCTCCATTGAGGCTCCATCTGAAGTTACTTAATGTATCCTTCTTATAAAATTATACTACATATTTCGTAGAGCAGTTAAAAACACAGGATGTTTTAATTAATTATTTCAATATTCAATTTACATCATAAATAAAAAAATACTCATAAAATACAGTAATATGAAGGCAAATAACTGTATGTGAGGTGCCATCTATAAAATAAGCTGAGAAACACGACACAAGGAGTCACCACGCGCCGAGCGCGGTAAAAATGCTTGTTCATAAAAAGCATTTATAATGTGAGCAACGATTCAACGTGTACCGATAGATGGCGCTAGAAGTCGTTCATATTTTTGTTTAATGCAAAATTGCAAAGTTATATCGCTTAAAGTAAAAATGCTTAATAGCTTAATTAAACTGTTCAAAAAGAATAATTTTTTGTTGTAGGTTCCCTTAATAATTTGGTGTGAAATACTCGTAACTATAGAATACCAGGCATCAGGCATTAAAAAAGTCGGTTAAAAAAAACATCCAAGATACGTAGGTACGTAAGAGCTCTTAGCTACTAAATCCGATCTAGGTAGGTAGGTATTAAAGATTACTATTTTATTTCTCTCTTATACCTATATTATTGTTAGAAAAAGAGATCGTCGTCGCGCAACACTTTCCACCAGGTGTGATTGAGGTCCCTTGCAAGCTAGGTATCTTAAATAAAAACCGGCCAAGAGCGTGTCGGACACGCCCATGAAAGGGTTCTGTAGCCAAAAGGCGGGCCGACCGCTTGTCACACCATTTAGTAAGGGCAACTGCACATCATAAGTTGGTGAGTTGTATAAAAATAACTATGTATGATACAGAGTTTGCTATAGTTTTCGTTGAAAGTACTTAGGTACTTCGAGGTATACAGCACATTTTTTTCAGAATTATTGTAATAGTATTTCAAATGTTAAGGGGGGTGACGCTCTAATTTTAACTTTGTATTGATATATCTCGAGACTGGGGGGTTTGATCCACATGGTATCAAGGCAATTTTTAACGATACCCCACAGGATGGGGTAAGTCGATTTTTTTTTTCGATTTTACTTTTCGCTGTATCGGAGGGTGGCTAAAAAATATTTTTTTTTGATTATTTTAAAAACCAATTCTTGAATTATCAATATACATCTCTCCACGAATTTTCGTGGCAATCGGTGCAGAAACGGCGTAGAACGAGCCAGGACAGACAGACAGACTGACATGACGAAACTATAAGGGTTCCTACAGACTACGGAACCCTAAATAATCAAAAGGACCCAATGTTGTAAAGAAGAAGCATTGCTGCCGAACTTTATTTTCTATCTTCCATTTAAAATACATGGCGGGCGTAATCCCGCCAAACTTTGGTCGCGTTTTTTAGTCTTGTGTGTTTCTACCTGTAATAAGTATTTTAAATTGAGTCTTACATCATTTATATGAATCACAAACCAGGAATCTACATAGGGATTATTGTTAAATATTAGATAGAAAAGATATTAAAGATATTAAAGTTATCTGCTGATAAAAAGGATTGGCTTTTATTGTGAATCATCGATTAATGAACATTTGTTCAAACGTTTCATTATCGAATGAAATGTGTTCTGCCTTCTTCCGTGTATTTTTCGTAGAATCCTTAAAGATGTGGGATTACATTAAATTGAATCATAATACGAGTAATTAGGTAGGGTCATTTCGCCTGTTTGCGTCCATTTAGTGCAGTTCCCAAGTTTGACGGCGAAAATAAAAATATTCGAGCACTAGTATCTATCTCAAAATTATTTAATAAGTTCATTATATAGTCTATTTTAAGATTAACTTTCAAATTTGCTTAAAACACTTTGTATTTATTCCAAAAAAATAAAAATATCGGAATTTGGCGTTTTACCCAGTTTGCGTCCACAAAATCTAAATTGCGTCCACCCATGGACCAGTTTGCGTCCACCAGCTTAGTAAAGGATAATAGGGGTGATATGAAGAAAAATGAAAAGAAAGATTGTACTCTATCAGTGTCTTTATTTAAGAATAAATATAAATATTAAAAATCAACATTGTTAACACTTAAAAAAAAATTCGCTACAATTATTGAACTTAAAATAAGATAACTATGTAGTAGGAACCTAACCAGTGCTGGCACCTTTAAAGATGAACATTATGAGTTCTGTTAAGGGGCCGTCCATTTATCATGTGATGTTTTTTTGACCACACCCCTCCCCCTTGGTGAGGTTTAAGACCCCCCCCACGCTACAACACTAGATGAACATAATTTTATTAAGAACTAGCGACCCGTCACGCGGTTTCACCAGCGTCCCGGGGGAACTACTTCCCGTACCGGGATAAAATATAGCCTATGTTACTCTGGGTGAATGTAGCTTTCCAACAGTGAAAGAATTTTTCAAATCTGCCAAGTAGTTTTGGAGCCTATTCAATTCATACAAACAAACAAACAAACAAAATATCAAACCTTTCCTCTTTATAATATTTGTATAGATGTCTTCACTTAAATTTTTGGATAAGTATAGCATATTTGCCAGAAACAAAATAAACATGATATACATACATATTACTACGCCCCCTCCCCCTTGTGACATTTCGTGATTTTTTAAGGACACCCTTCCACGGCAATGGATGGCTCCTTATTTTAATCTAAGATCAGTATTGATTAATAATAACGCGATTCCTGCTTTTCCTTCCTAATATTTTCTTCATGCAGCAGAAGGTATTGTTGCTGGAGTACCTACTGGGATTATCTTTTCCAGCATTGTAAAAAAATACTGGTCAGCTGGTCAGCACCAGGTGGTGTTCAAATTAATCAGTGGTTCCCTTTTGTGTAGTGGCTGAAAATGGTTGTAATTAAGACTCTGAGGGTATAAAGATGGTAGCGATACAGTTGGTGCTGATGATGAAGTCAAAGGAATTTCTGGAGTAAGCTCCTTCACGAGAGTTTCTTTTTCATCACTTAATATTGGAGTTTGATGCAATATCTTCTAATGGTAGAATTATTTTGTCGTCTAAGGACACCATAGAACCAACGTCGCAGTAACTACCAGAAAATCATAAAGTTGTTAGTGAAGACAAAATAAGATAATAATAAATTTTGTCCACTTGTCATTTAAGAATTTAAGCATTTAAATTATTACTACAAGAAAGTTAATTGTTTTTAACAAAAAAACATAGTGGACGCAAATTGGTCTATTGTGTTTATAGTGTGCGTCCACCCGGACGCAAAGTGGAAATTTTGAAAATTTGTTGTAGTAATTCGCGTCCACCTTATTTTATTAGTTAAATATAAAAAACATTAACAAATTCTTAATTAATATTATTTCTCATTTCATTATAAAAGTTTAAATCTATTTCAGTTTCCCAAAATACATATGAAACAATAAAATACTTACCATCGAACGCGCCGCTGCACACTATTTTTTTTCTTAAAATCCCGCGTTCGCGCACTTTTTGTGGAACAGCAAGGACAAATAATTTTTTCATTTTATTTTGGATTGACGTACGGACTTTTTGTTTATATGTGCTAGCCTATTAAACATGCAGGTATAAGAGGTATTGATTTTTCGTTTGATTGATGTAGCAGTTTACTTATTTTCGAGGATTTAAAAATAAAGTGGACGCGAACTGGGCGATGGACGCGAACCGGCGAACTTACCCTATGCCTTTTCGTATGCTTTTCGTACATATTTCTTCAAAAACAAAGTAATGAATTGATCGATCATTCCTACTACAGTTGTTGTATTTATCAGAATTCATTAACAATTCAATACGGTTATAATACCATCCTGATAATTGATAATTATGTCGTTTGACAATACATACATAGTTTGAGACTTTATCGATGATAAAATAATGTCAAGAATGATATCGGAATATTATTCTGATTAATTTCCTGGCAGTGTTACTTCATATAATGTTTTTTTTGTATCTTTTTAATTGATCAATTTCAATAGAATATTACAATGCGTGAGTCAGATCGTAATTTTTGTAGCTTGTTGGTTTTATTAAAAGCAAAATAATTAGATCACCTCGATCATTTAAATTAGGTATAGAGTAGTTTTTAGTTTGCATTTTTGTAGGTATCTCACATTTTTTTGTAATAATGACCCGGCTGTGATAGAGATAATTTAATTACTAACAAGGAAATGTACTTATTTGCCAAAAATTTATCCATACATTTGAAAATCTTGTGAAAGTTCTCAATTTTCTCGACTTTCGTTGGGTAGCTTTTCCAATGAGTTGTTAAGGCTCAGACATGTACGTTCTCATGCATACCTACGTATTACGGAAATCATCAGTAATTCAGCATCCACTCTACATTTCTTAGTAAATGTCAATTCGGATCAACCTAACGCGGACCAGACGTCCGATCTGACATTGTAAAGAAATCGTTAATAGGTACTTTCTTTCTTATTAACTGTAAGTACAAGTACAAATAAGCACATTTTCTTGTGGTCCGGGTAGACAGTGAAATATTATTAAAATTAAATTGTTAACCTTTGGTCCGAGTAAAATTTTACCGAATTGTCACATACTCACATTTTCGTAGCGGAAAGTCCCATTGGACAGTACCTACCACAAACTAACAATGAGACGCAGTCCAAGTTGTAAGTAGTCATTACAAAACTCAACTCGACCGTAATTTTATAGTACTTGTCGTATATTTTACGATTTGTTTCAATACTCAATCTTATCAAAATTACTCATTTTGAAGCCGTACCAAGTAAAATCTCAATTCTCGTTGACGTCTCTACTAAAGGTGTATAATATTCGAGGCTTGCACAGAAGATCAGCGTCGAAGCGTCACCTAGACCCTTCGGCATATGCTGAGTGCAAGCCTTTTCGGTGACACATTTTGCCTTTGTATAATTTCATATCCCATTTTAAAGTATTTTTGCGTTTACTTATTTTGTTTCATGTTTTTTATGTTATGTGCTTTTTATTGTTTTATCTGTGTCACTGTATAAACGTTATTCTATTCTATTCCTTTAGATCCACATCGGTTTCAGGGTTCTCCATTCAATCAGATCTCATGACCTTTATCAAATTATGTGTTTATGCGAATACATTCATCTCAATATTACCGTTTTCACACAATCTCACTGCATATGTCGTCACTGAACAAATACAGAAAAGATTCCATTTTTCTAGAAAGGTAGAGCTTAGTGGAACTTCCACTTAAATGAGCCGCTCATCTGCGGTAGTACCTCCACCTTACTGGAGACCACAGTGTGAGAGTACTTCTTAATTGTTGTGCTATGTTTCTGCTGGTGAGATCAATTTGGGAGGGTTTGGGGTCTTAAGGCCGGCAACGCAACAGCGATACTTTTGGTGTCGAGGATGTCCACGGGTGGCGGTGATTGCTTAACATCAGGCGACCAGATATCTCGCTGGTAGCCGCAACCATAAAAAAATTGAAACCATTCGATGTAGTAAACTGTCACTTTCGTTTTGAAAAATTACTAGGTAATTTGAATTTCATGAGACCATAATTCATCATTGTTCAACCACAATAGCTAGCCACATGCCAGAAAGAAATGTTGCCAAAGCGTTATAACGAGCAAATCTGACGTTGATCTGCGCTTCTTAAGTCAACACGATTATCTTTCTAAACGACACCAGTAATCATAAAATTGTCATGTGTTTTTCGTCACTGGTTCTTCAAAGAGACTCATCGCGAAATGAAAGACAAAGTAGCGCAGTGTCACTTATTCATAGTTTTTTCTCTTTCGGTTTTTTTAGTTCATTTAACACTCTTGAACAATGTCCCTTATATTAAAATTGTATTTAAAGGTAAATAGTTATTGTACAGTAAGTTTTATTATCCACGAATTTACTAGTCCTACACAAAGAACGAGAAAAAATAATATTATAGACGTATTAAAATTAGTACAATGTAGAGTGATGATTTTTTTATTTATTGTTAGCGGAATAGTGTTCGCAAGTTCTGTCGGTAGTTTCGCCGGTTCGTTTTCGGCGTAGGGATGATTGAAGACACGACCGCACGCCGCGAGGCCGATGCGGCATCTGCGCGCCGCGCAGGTGGCCTCGAATCCTCTGACAAGTGAAGTTATTGCCTCTCAGTGTTGCTAGTATGAATGGTTTGTACTCATACTGTAGGTATTTTGAGTAAAGAAAACCCAAAAGCACAAAAGTATAAATATCGGGATACTTTTAGTACATATCAGATTACGGTTATTTTTACACTATTTGGTAAGACACTGCATATACACTAAGGCTTAGCTGCAACGCAAGAGGTACTGCAAAAATACCTTCTTCAAGAATTGAGTTTAAAACTACTGTAAATATTTTTTTAAAGTCAAAAATGGTTAAAATGGAACTGTAGTACTATATAATTAAGCTGTCTTTATTGTTATTAAACATAATAAAAATTTATTGTCAAGAAGACGAAACTCAACCCACGCATTTACCAAATACATTTTAAAAATGGGTTATGTCTAATTTGCTGGTAAAACAAGTCGGTGGTTATTTTAGTACTAACAAAGCTATAGAATTTTAATCGTATTTTATGGAAATCTTGGAAGATTAGGGGTACGTGGCGACTTTTATCTATTTAATGATCAAAAAAGATTTTTACAGCGTTAAAAAATAAAACGCATTTCATGCTAATATCCCCAATCACTGATCGACATGCAAACCCTACAACGGATAAGAAAAGTAAAAAAAACAAGATAAGCAAAATGGCAACACCACTTAACAAACCGGGTCGGTAAAGCAGTTTAGCTCTATACTGCATCGTTGGGTTACGTTTCGTTTGTTCCTTGCCTTAAACTGTCATAATATATTAACCTCAATCGGTCAGTGAAGTAATGCACACTGATTAACGAAATGCATCGCCTGTGACACAAAAGACATAAGTGACATAAGTGGTAGAAGTGAAATCTTCCGTAGATATGTGATAGTAACCAACCCGGTAAGTAAATCAGTTTAAACGTCTTAATTATATTTTCGGCATGTCAAATTATATTATGTTTACATCGAAACATCTTACAGATGTAAACTTTATTCTTTTGTTTTGCTAACGGGTTTTTGAAGGCTTATTTTTAAGTCTGTTTTGCATTCGTTTTTATTTAAATTTTGCTTGAATTTTATTTTTATTGATTAATTAAAATTATTAGCATTTAACGTCTTTTCGTTACGTAAGAGGAACTCTGGTTTATTTATTTTATAATTTTGAATTACATTTGATGTTCACATTTAATTCATCGAAGATTGCATGGCGGCCAAGACAAGAAAGTACCTAGGACCCAATTTCGATTCAGTAAAAATAACAATGGTTTTGAAAATTTGTTACATCGGCTCGCAAGTGAATTAATTATCTTTTGTATATCACATATCACTATGATAATTTTGATAATTTTAATTAGGTACATTCAATATGGATAGTCGGATGTATAGTTTATCTAATGGAACTGTTATCTATCGATACTGGTGCGTATAGTTAAGTAATTTACGAGTATGTACCTATATGTGATGTGATTTTGTCCTTGTTTAGATTTAACTTATAAATAATAATAAGTTGGTGGAAGTTGGAGCTGAGCGTTGGGATGTGACGACCCCATCGCCTGTTGGTGGAAGTTGGAGCTCCTTGAGGAATTACAACTTTCACCAATGCAATCAGTATCCGCAGAACAGCTTGTGGCGAGATATTGGTGTGTGGCGACACCACGGACCCGAGACCTCTCGGGGGAACTTTACCATCTTCTCCTCCACCTCTGACTTGCCTTAATGGGCCGTCCAGAGTGGATCGCAGGAGCTATATGCTTGATGGGTGCTCAATCTGCGTAATAGCAGGGAGCGGCTGACCGACATAACGCGATCCAGAAACCGGTGCTCGCTGCCCACCTCTCTGCATCCTTAGCCAATAACGCCGGTGTTGCTCCCTTGCTGCCCGCGACCCTATTGCCCGCTTGCACTGTTAGCTGTTTTGAGGGTTCATCTAGGAGGCAAGTCACCGTCTGCCAGGAGAAAATCATTGAGACATATTGGATGGCAGTCGTCCGACGTCTTAACCAATAGCCCAGTCAATCAAACTACACTGAAAGATGAATTTAAAGAAAATCTAAATCCAGGTGATTTAGATTTTCTTTAAATTTTGCAATACATAGTTAACATTTGCCAAGGACTGTTTGTGACTAGATCTGTATTCAGTCAGAGATAGAACCGGGCAGATAAACCTTCTAATTTGGATCAAACGGTACAAAAAAATCGTCTGCGCTGGCTTTGGCCCCACGCATACTTCAAAGGTTCCAAAGAAAAGTTGGATGGATTGTGTGAAGGATGACATGAGTGAAAGAGGGTGGATGACTCCATGACGCATGCTCGGTCTGTATGGATGTTGATGAAGTTGACATTGCACCGTCCCGAATGATTATATGAATGCCGGAGAACTGCATACCATACATAGGATAGTAAATGCGGGCATTCTAAGTAAATATCAACACCCGACTCAAATACTACACGTATTGGTCTAGATATTTTCTCTCTCAGTATTTATCGTCTAGATATAGTTTCTATGTCTCTACTAGAATTTGGTTTTATATTTCGAAAACTATGTTTGGATTTCTTAGCGCAAGGAACGCCATGGAAGTACCACTAGCCATACATGTTCACAATTTGCGTTGCTTTCGTAGATTATTCGTATCGTAGTTTGACGACCGGTTTGACTAAATGGTTAACAAGTTAACTGCTACGCTAAATGGAGTACATAAAAGTTTATACGATTAATTTAAGATGTATTTATCCGAATAAAACTTACCAGGATTGCTCTATTGATTTCACAGTCATATGCAGGGCTTGCTTCTTTAGTTATAAAACATCATTATTATATTAAATATCGTCAATCATTGCCAATGATCAAAAACAATAGAACATGCGTACATTGTTGGCCTGTATTCTCAATAGCTAATCACACGTTGCTCCATTTTCATATTTACGAGGTCAAGTCCAGAAAGAGCGCATTCCTGAATTATCAAAGATTCATGATTCATATTACCTTTACGTTTGGGTATGAGTAACTCGTACATCGTTGCGCGGTGTTTAAAATAACTAAAGCGATGGTAAATCACTCCATTCTGATTTTGAAGAACACCGTTGTGTATATCACACTTGTTGCCGAGCAAAACCTTTTTGATAATCCTTTATGTTTTATACGTCTTTTGACATTATCGTATTGATTTTTCTATTATTCTATTGTCAGCCGTTTGTCACTGTTGTGGTTTCTTAATTTTATAATATGTTCCCGTTTTTCCTTTGCATTTCATTTAATTAGTTAGGATTCAGCCTCACCCCATTGCTCTCCGCTTCAACGCTTATGAAGATTTAACCTTCGTAATAATAAAGAATACGACTAAAGAGTTTATCCAAAAATTCAGGTCTTTATAAACGGAGAAACAAGAAAGATAATCAAACCGTCTGTAGACTTTATTATTGAAAGGCTTTTGTGGGACTCTGTGGCAGAAAAATACTAGTGCACGAAGAAACACATGGAGTAAACTTTCCCAATTCAATTAAAAGGTAGCGGTATTCTTAATCCAGGGTGATTTAGGGTCACGAACCACAAATTACATGACTTTGACTTAATCTTCAAATATTAAAATTCCCTACAATTATGGTCCTCCTTAAGCTGTATTCCTCAGTACTGAGTATCATGACCGTTGTATGAAATTAAACACACAACGAGTTTTTTAATGGGAATATTAATAATGAGATGGGTTTCCATTGCCTTCTTTACGAGTATATCACAACATACTATAACATCCTACTACTATTATAAAGGCGAAAGTTTGTAAGTGTGGATGTATGGATGTATGGATGTATGGATGTTTGTTACTCTTTCACGTAAAAACTACTGAATGGATTTGAATGAAACTTTACCAGAATATAGCTTATACATCTGAATAACACATAGGATGTTGGAAATCGAAATCCACGCGGACGGAGTCGCGGGCGGCCGCTAGTACATAATATAAAACAAAGTATTTTCGTTTTTTAATCAAAGAGTGTGATTTAAGAGGAAGATTTATGTGTGTAATGCATTCATCTTCTCTAGTAAACTTTAGTACCAGCATTTCACCCGTGCGAAGCCGGTGGATCGCTAGTACAGTTTTAACCACCAACATTATGTTACAAAATATCACTGGTCTGGAAAATGCGATGAAATACATACAAACAAACATTTTGCCCAGTTTCGTCTCAGAAACTTCCAACTGCAGAGTTAGTGCTCACATAATCCAAAGTATAGAAATACACTTGGCCGAAAAAAAGCTTCTGAATTTCGGCGTGACCGATGTTTGGCGGCAATGCATTTTCAAGACAAAACTACGCGACATTATTTCGGCATAGATTGTCATCTTCAATTTAAAATATGTGTATATTGCAGGCGCAGTCACGCTGAACTTCTGTCGCGTGTATTCCACCTAGTGTATTTCTATACAAAATGGATGATGACACACCATGCCGAAATAACGTCGCCAAATATAGAAAATAATGCATTGCCGACAAACTTCGGTCGCGTTTATTCCGCCTGGTGTGTTCCTACACATAAAGTTTGAACGCGAATGTTTTGCTGCGCGCGTACTAGTTTTCCTGGAAAATGTGTATTTTTCTCAGACACGTCGACGTGATGCCCCATTACAGTGTATAAATACAGTCTGACGTGTAGTAGTTTTACGATTCCGAATGCGTGCTATGGAAACATCTAAAACGTTACAATTTTCAGCTTGATTTATTGTAGTTTTTATATGTCGTCGTTTTCAAGAAGCAGTGGGTATAATTTTGGTCTGCTTCTTTACGTGTCGATGGCAAAAAAACTAAGATTAAAAAAGTATTTTTAGTAATCTTTGTCTATCTAAATCATAATGTTGTTATTTGATTAATAATTGCCGTAGTGCAGTCCTATGGGTCAAATGGTCTGGCTCCCCTTGTAAGGGTTACGTTACGGAGGTCAGACGGTAGTCGCTCCATTTTGATAACCAGGCTGCTCAATTCGGTATCATAGCCGTAGCGTACCCTGGGCTACCAGGCAATGGCCAAAGGATGCAACCGGGAGAGTCGCTGGGATGATAATGATGATCAATAATCTCCATGTGACTTTAAATTTTACCCGATTCAGTGATATCATTGTTTTGTGTTTCGCTTTAATATTTCTTGGTAAATATAAATATCTGCATAAATAAATATAGGCGTATCTTTATACACATTTTTATATGAATGAGTAAGCGAAATAGTATTCAATCTGTCAATTCATAGAAAGATAAGTAATTCAATATGTGCGAATGAGAAATCACATTAATGTACCCTTCATACGTTGTGAATCAACAGACTCTACCAATCTTTACTTACAAACTCTGCTCCTCCTTAATTCATATACCTCTATTCTCTACTCTCTATATTTATTATTGTGTTTTTGTATGAAATGGACTTCCATTTTATACAATACTAGCGGCCGCCCGCGACTCCGTCCGCGTAGATTTCGAATTCCAATAGCCTAAAGCCTTCCTCGGCAAATGGACTATCCAATACAGAATTTTTCAAATCGGTCCAGTATTTCCTGAGATTAGCGCGTTCAAACAAACAAACATACAAACAAACTCTTCAGCTTTATATATTACTAGCGGCCCGCCCCGGCTTCGCCCGTGGTACTTGTCCACTATTTAATGGATGATATTATACATAAAAACCTTCCTCATGAGTTACTCTATCTATTAAAAAAAACCGCATCAAAATCCGTTGCGTAGTTTTAAAGATTTAAGCGTTCATAGGGACATACAACATACAACATGACAGAAAAAGCGACTTTGTTTTATACTATGTAGTGATTAGTATTAGTATTAGTATAGATCTACTTACTTATTATACTTATCCTTGGAACCGTATCTGGCTTAGCTGCATCGCTAATTCAGATCTGAAACTAAATATTCTCATAACACAACTCCTCAGAATCTAAATATTTGAAAACACAAAAGGCGTTTGTTTAATACACATGCTATCTATGTATTAGCTTAACATAGTAATCGTGCTAACAGTATTTGTAGTTAAGCTAAACATACAAGGCGTGTACAAGAGATATGTATATAAGATACTATCGGCCGCCCGCGACTCCGTCCGCGTGGATTTCGATTTCCAATATCCTATGTGTTATTCTGATGTATAAGCTATATTGTAGTAAAGTTTCATTCAAAAACTAAATTACTATTTTGAAAAATAATATAAGCTTCTATGAAAATGCCATTATACTCGTAATAGACTTAGATTATAGGCAGATGCTATAATTTCAGTCTGTTATAGCCGGTTTTTGGTAGAGGAAGTCGATGGTGGTTACATAAATAAAAACAGATATAACATGTTCATGCCATATGGACAAAATTACCCAGTCATTACTGTTTCAATTCCATAGGACTAATATAGGATCCTAGCCCCAAACAAAGCTTGAAGTTTTTACTATGGATGCTAGGGAACGGAAAGACATACTTAAATACATTTATTATAAACATCCATGTTCATCCATCCCTGACGATGGTCATCACACAAACATTTGCCCCTAGCGGGATTCGAACCCGCGACCTTTGGTTTTGTAGCCAGGGTCTTTAGCCACTCGACCAACGGGTCTGTCAAAAAATATTAAAAAAATATAAATAAAGTAATCCTAGTTCGAAATCTTAGTTAAGCAATTTATATTAATTGTTTTGCTATGAATTTTGCATTAACCATTTTTTATTTTACCAGTTGTTTTAAATCATTTTTAGGACCATATGTGGTGTCAAACGACGCTGTCCAAGATACAAATGATCAATAGATGACGTGTTTTCAAAAGGGACATTAAGAGCGGGGATTTATTAAAATGGATTTGCCGTCTTTTTTGCTTTACACGTATTTCAAAGATAAAGTAGGTTATTAACATGTTTAATGTGCACTAACAACACCGTCAACGAGACCTAATTAGTCTAATGTATTTTGTGTTTTGGTCACCAACTGTGCCTATGGTAGTATAAAACTGCTGACAACGAGCTTATGTCATAGGAAGTCCTGTGAAAAAGAATAATTTCGCAAAACCGCAATCATAAATTATTTTCGAAGTCTTATTTAAAACACTCTACACCCATTTGTCGTCATAAAAATCAACAGATGATATTAAATGATATTCTTTGCTCAATCTTCTATGTTAGGACTCGTAAAGTGTAGAGGAAAACATGGCTCATTTCATCTTAAGAGCTCATAAATAAACTCTTCAATTAAAACTATTGTAAACAACCAGACGCCATAAGTGGCACCCCGAAGTTTATTCAATTGATTCTTTTCAAACATTTTTGTAATCATAATAAATATACTGAAAATTCTGTCGACGAAGTCCCATTTGCAAACAAATTCCCGTCAGATTCTCAGAATAACTGATTAATCTGTACGATTTCAAGCAGCCTTTTGGGATTACTTTTCAAATTCGTATTTGCCTAAACATGTGGTAAGTCGAAGTTGGTACAAACTTATTTACTGTTTTAGCAATATCCTGTCTGTGTCCTATATCCCATACCTATTACATTGAGAGTAAGTTCCTTCCAATCCTCTAGATCGGCGCCACGTGATTTCTCCTTCCATTCTGTACTATCTGCCGTCAAACCCTACACTCACTCCTTTCACGTCCAAATCTGCATGATATGGCAGTACAGCATCGTGAACTCACAATCAAAATTACTCGATTCATTCTCGATCTAATTGACCTTTTAAATCACTGTACTTGCACTTAGTAGAAATTTTCTCGATGCAGACGTCTCGAGTGCAAACGAGACAGCTATACGACATCATCAATGTACTTTGTCTGTTTTAAAGTATTTCAGAACAGCAATACATTTTTTTAACTGGCAATACATTAAACAGCTAAATTAAATTGTTAACTAGTTTGAACATCAAAGGAAGTCTGCTCATTATGCCTAAATTTAATCTTTCATTTCTGAAAGAACAGGCATTTTTATAAGCGCACTGTTTTTGCTTAACTGCTTTCCGTTTTTTCTCGTGGTAGTTTTTTTTTTTAAACAAAATGTTTTCAGAGCCCTTTAGACTCAATGTTCTGCCACAATACGAGTATACCTGGCATCAGTTCAGTAATTAGTTATTAATACGAAGATCATCGATCAATATAATATGAGCCTAAAGTGCTGTATCACATTTAGCGATATTACGTGTAAAAAATTATATTGAAATGAGACTAAAAAAATATCCTTTCAATAATATCCCTGGCTGTACGGGTATTTTCGTGAAGTTGGCGATATATCGGAAACAGTACACTTGAATTCAATAATTCTAAAGTGTGAAGCTATAGATAGGTGCCATAAGTGCGGTTAAATATGCAAGAGATGCTTTGCAGTGAAGTATACTTCAATGCAAAATAGGTCGCGTAGCCAACTAACTACGTTCGTGTAATTATCAACTAGTGTATAAAATATTTTGCCATGAAATCATGCAACGTGCTTATTAAATTTTGATCGCATTACGTAAGTGAGCCCATGTTTTGTTGAGCTCGTGCTGCCGAAATAATGGCGGTATGAACATATTTTAATAAACTAGGTGCTAGATAATTTTGCATATAATTTGTTGGTATCCGAGGGTATTTATGTATGCTAATATAATAAGGTAAATACTAACACTAATTTGAAATAGATGCATCAGGCCTAATATAATTATACTTATTTACTTATACATATAAACAGTTTGTTTTTTTGTTTGTTTGAACGCGCTCATCTCTGGAAGTACTGTACCAAATTGAACAAATATTTTTATGTTAGATAGCCCATTTGTCGAGGAAGGTTTGTATGTAACAGCGGTGTTTTAAACCACAGTCTTGAGCTGCAGTCTTGGTGTACAAAGCAACAATATAATGAATTAAAAATAAATATGTTTTTGCACCACACATTCGGTATAGATTTTGAACACAATAAGGTGCTAAAAGATTGATCTCAGAACTATTATTCCAAGTTAGAAAACCGCAACAAACGATTATGGTAACCAAAATAATCTATACTTATTAAGTATTCAATAACACATTGTACGAGGATGTCCCTATCTATTGTGAGAATTGAACTAAGTTTATAGAAGTAGTTTGCCGTTACGTTCCAACTATGTATAATTGTATACTCACTAATCCAAACATCACTGATAGCCTAGCCATAACAAGACCACAGAAGCACCTTGCTTTGTTATATGCAACAACATTAACAAAGCGTAGTATACACTAATATTTTGAAATTATTGAATTATGGCCATGTCGTATTCATGGGTCTTTCGTTGTTTCGCCCCACGTGTCATGCAGCGAGCGGACCGAATCGCTTCCGTTCCTTTTTTGAATTACCTATTTGGGACCACCCTGTCCAATTTGATTAATAATATTTTTTGTAGACTTCGCCGTTATTAAAAGTCGAATGGAGCTAAACACCTCTTTCAAACTCAATCCCATCGATGAGATGAAGATATATCTATACTAATATAATATAATAAAGCTTTGAAGAGTTTATTTGTTTGAACGCGCTACTGGTAGGTTCCAATTGAAAAAAATAATATTGTATTAGATAGCCCTTTGGTCCAAGAAGGTTTTAAGCAATAGTATTACAACATGTGAGTGGAAACCAAACTCCACTCGGACGGAGTCGCGGGCGGTTATTTTAGGTATATAAATTGTAGCTTTATCACGTTTGCTAATTTGGCCTTCCATTCTACTCTTATTAAACATACCAGAATAGCAAGACAATCAGTGTCAAGATTTGATTTTCCCAAGTTAGAGTTAGTTGGCTAATGCAATTATCGGACCAATTAGGCGGATCTACACGGAGAGCGATAGTGGCCTATTGGTAAGGACCGCGCCACACATACGTGAGGTTTGTGGTTCAAATCACACCTCTGGATTTTTTGAAAATCTATCTGTGGATTTGTGCCGTAAGCTCGGCGGTGAGGGTAAACACCGTGAAGAAACCTGCACATTCAGATAGTTTCTGACTATAGTTCAGTTAGATCTGAACGTGTAACCATGATCCAATCTGTCTGGTTTCCCTCTAAGGTTTACAAAGATCGGATGGCAGTCGCTTCACTGTAATAACCAGACTTGCCTAATCCTGGATCATAGTCAAAGCGGACCCCGCACAAAAACGGGACAAACGCCCATTAGGAACTTATATTATGTTTTGATTTCTACTGTTAAGATGTAATATTGGCCATCGCAAAAATAGCTTCCCGCATAGGCATAAATTACTTCTAATCTAATTCGTTTAGAAATCATTGAAAAGGTAATTTAAAAAGGCTCAACGTCTACATAGTATGTAGTTTTAAATTTTGAAGTGACCTAAATTACAGCGCTTTCACCTAGATAACAAACATAATTATTGGAAAATATACCCTTATTGCTTTCTAAATAAATAGGCTGCAATATTCAAAAATAAAGTAATGATCCATTGTTTTTACTTCCAAACGAAAACTAACATATGTACAAATATAAAATTCAGTATTCGATTGTAAAACGAAAACAAAACCTTTGTTTTACTTTACTGGTATTTTTGTTTTACCAACAACGCGTCGTTGTTTTTTTGTTTCATTCATTTTCTTTCATAATTACATTTGCGTAAAACGCGTACATTTAGTTTTTATAATTACAACATTTAAATGACATATTTTATTCATAATACGGGATACTGAAAAATCGTGCCAATTATTATATTTCTGTATAGCTTGAAACAGATGTTACTATTTATCAGCTTATTTACGTATAATAAATTAATTTTGCTGATCCCACCCGAGCTTTTGAGCGAGTTAATTGTGTTCATCCTCAGAAATAAATCAGGATACAAGTAAAAAGTTAAACAGTTTATATGGAAACCGATCATGTAATATTTTGCGTAGGTTGAAACAACATGATGAAAGGAAATACCTTGTTTAACAGCTCCAACGTTTTTGGTAATGTTTGAACAGTTAATTAACGAATAATCAGACATTATGTTATAAAAATCTGTTGAAAATAGATTTAGCGGTTTACGTTAACCAATGAAACGCCCTTGGATAAGTTCAGCTTGCGAAGTCATCATCATCCTACCGCCTCTCCCGGTTGCATCCTCGGCCATTGCCTCGGAGTTCAGAGTGCGCTGCGACTATTATCCTGAACTAGCGGCCGCCCGCAACTCCGTCCGCGTGGTATTCGGTTTCCGCACCTATGACTATTCAAGACAAAAATATTTTTTCAAATCGGATCAGTAGTTCCTGAGATTAGCGCTTTCAAACAAACAAACGAACAAACTTTTCAGCTTAATTATATGAGTTTACATTGACCAGCTTGTTTATTACAACATTAAATTCACACGACACTAATTTCATTGCTATGAAAAGCATTGATACAGGATCCGTACACAGGTAGGTAATTACGTTAGCTCTGTAGTCATCATCTAATTGATCTGGTTATCTGATAATTAATTCCAATACAGATCGAACGAAATAATCCTATTACAATTTACCAATACCATTGGCAGCAGGAGGATAATAATCACTACATAGTATAAAACAAAGTCGCTTTTTCTGTCCCTATGTCCCTTTGTATGCTTAAATCTTTGAAACTACGCAACGGATTTTGACGCGGTTTTTTTAATAGGTAGAGTGATTCAAGAGGAAGGTTTTTATGTATAATACATGCATAATATAGTTGAGAAACACTAATTAACTGAGTTGCACCCGTGCGAAGTCGGGGCGGGTCGCTAGAAGAATAATAATACTGAATCACCATGGCGATAAAATGGGACTTAGATTTTTATTATAATTGACAGTTTAATTTCAGAAAACTGTTGTTAAGACTTTATTATGCCGAGTATAAATGTGCGTTTGAAAAATTTATCTATACTAATATATAAAGCTGAAGAGTTTGTTTGTTTGTTTGTTTGTTTGTTTGTTTGTTTGTTTGTTTGTTTGAACGCGCTAATCTCAGGAACTACTGGTCCGATTTGAAAAATTCTTTTTGTGTTGGATAGCCTATTTGACGAGGAAAGTTATAGGCTATAGTATATAACTATTATTTTACTCCAAGGGGATGAAAAAGGGGATTAATGTTTATATGAAACTTTGTCAATTTTAAACCGATCGGGCTGGGACTTGCCATGCATAAAGCTACTACCTATGACATAAAGATTCCCTTAAAAAGGATTTTTATATGTTCCACCCCAAGGGGATGAAAAAGGGGATTAATGTATGTATGAAACTTTGTCAATTTTAAACCGATCGGGCTGGGACTTTGCATGCATAAAGCTACTATGACATAAAGATCCCTTTAAAAAGGATTTTTATATGTTCCACCCCATCTATACTAATATATAAAGCTGAAGAGTTTGTTTGTTTGTTTGTTTGTTTGTTTGTTTGTTTGTTTGTTTGTTTGAACGCGCTAATCTCAGGAACTACTGGTCCGATTTGAAAAATTCTTTTTGTGTTGGATAGCCTATTTGACGAGGAAAGTTATAGGCTATAGTATATAACTATTATTTTACTCCAAGGGGATGAAAAAGGGGATTAATGTTTATATGAAACTTTGTCAATTTTAAACCGATCGGGCTGGGACTTGCCATGCATAAAGCTACTACCTATGACATAAAGATTCCCTTAAAAAGGATTTTTATATGTTCCACCCCAAGGGGATGAAAAAGGGGATTAATGTATGTATGAAACTTTGTCAATTTTAAACCGATCGGGCTGGGACTTTGCATGCATAAAGCTACTATGACATAAAGATCCCTTTAAAAAGGATTTTTATATGTTCCACCCCAAGGGGATGAAAAAGGGGATTAATGTTTGTATGAAACATTGTCAATTTTAAACCGATCGGGCTGGAACTTGCCATGCATAAAGCTACTATGACATAAAGATCCCCTTAGAAAGGATTTTATATGTTCCACCCCAAGGGGATGAAAAAGGGGATTAATGTATGTATGAAACTTTGTCAATTTTAAACCGATCGGGCTGGGACTTTGCATGCATAAAGCTACTATGACATTAAGATCCCTTTAAAAAGGATTTTTATATGTTCCACCCCAAGGGGATGAAAAAGGGGATTAATGTTTGTATGAAACATTGTCAATTTTAAACCGATCGGGCTGGGACTTGCCATGCATAAAGCTACTATGACATAAAGATCCCCTTAGAAAGGATTTTATATGTTCCACCCCAAGGGGATGAAAAAGGGGATTAATTTTTGTATGAAACTTTGTCAATTTTAAACCGATCGGGCAGGGACTTGCCATGCATAAAGCTACTATGACATAAAGATCCCCTCAGAAAGGTTTTTTTATATGGTCCACCCCAAGGGGATGAAAACGGGGATTAATGTTTGTATGAAACTTTGTCAATTTTGAACCGATCGGGCTGGGACTTTGCATGCATAAAGCTACTATGACATAAAGATCCCCTTAGAAAGGATTTTTATATGCTCCACCCCAAGGGGATGAAAAAGGGGATTAATGTTTGTATGAAACTTTGTCAATTTTAAACCGATCGGGCTGGGACTTTGCATGCATAAAGCTACTATGACATAAAGATCCCTTTAAAAAGGATTTTTATATGTTCCACCCCAAGGGGATGAAAAAGGGGATTAATGTTTGTATGAAACATTGTCAATTTTAAACCGATCGGGCAGGGACTTGCCATGCATAAAGCTACTATGACATAAAGATTCCCTTAGAAAGGATTTTCATATGTTCCACCACAAGGGGATGAAAAAGGGGATTAATGTTTGTATGACACTTTGTCAATTTTAAACCGATCGGGCTGGAACTTGCCATGCATAAAGCTACTATGACATAAAGATCCCCTTAGAAAGGATTTTATATGTTCCACCCCAAGGGGATGAAAAAGGGGATTAATGTATGTATGAAACTTTGTCAATTTTAAACCGATCGGGCTTGGACTTTGCATGCATAAAGCTACTATGACATAAAGATCCCTTTAAAAAGGATTTTTATATGTTCCACCCCAAGGGGATGAAAAAGGGGATTAATGTTTGTATGAAACATTGTCAATTTTAAACCGATCGGGCTGGGACTTTGCATGCATAAAGCTACTATGACATAAAGATCCCTTTAAAAAGAATTTTTATATGTTCCACCCCAAGGGGATGAAAAAGGGGATTAATGTTTGTATGAAACATTGTCAATTTTAAACCGATCGGGCAGGGACTTGCCATGCATAAAGCTACTATGACATAAAGATCCCCTTAGAAAGGATTTTATATGTTCCACCCCAAGGGGATGAAAAAGGGGATTAATTTTTGTATGAAACTTTGTCAATTTTAAACCCATCGGGCAGGGACTTGCCATGCATGAAGCTACTATGACATAAAGATCCCCTCAGAAAGGTTTTTTAAATGGTCCACCCCAAGGGGATGAAAACGGGGATTAATGTTTGTATGAAACTTTGTCAATTTTGAACCGATCGGGCTGGGACTTTGCATGCATAAAGCTACTATGACATAAAGATCCCCTTAGAAAGGATTTTTATATGCTCCACCCCAAGGGGATGAAAAAGGGGATTAATGTTTGTATGAAACTTTGTCAATTTTAAACCGATCAGGCTGGGACTTGCCATGCATAAAGCTACTATGACATAAAGATTCCCTTAGAAAGGATTTTTATATGTTCCACCACAAGGGGATGAAAAAGGGGATTAATGTTTGTATGACACTTTGTCAATTTTAAACCGATCGGGCTGGAACTTGCCATGCATAAAGCTACTATGACATAAAGATCCCCTTAGAAAGGATTTTATATGTTCCACCCCAAGGGGATGAAAAAGGGGATTAATTTTTGTATGAAACTTTGTCAATTTTAAACCGATCGGGCTGGGACTTGCCATGCATAAAGCTACTATTACATAAAGATCCCCTTAGAAAGGATTTTTATATGTTCCATCCACCCCAAGTGGATGAAAAAGGAGATTAATGTTTGTATGAAACTTTGTCAATTTTAAACCGATCGGGCTGGGACTTGCCATGCATAAAGTAACTATGACATAAAGATTCCCTTAGAAAGGATTTTTATATGTTCCACCCCAAGGGGATGAAAAAGGGGATTAATGTTTGTATGGAACTTTATAGGTATAGTGTATGTTTGCGGAAACCGGAAACCACGCGGACGGAGTCGCGGGCGACCGCTAGTACTTAATATATAAAGCTGAAGAGTTTGTTTGTATGTTTGTTTGTTTGTTTGTTTGAACGCGCTAAACTCAGGAGCTACTGGTCCGATTTGAAAAATTATTTTTGTGTTGGATAGTCGATTTGACGAGGAAGGCTTTAGGCTATTGGAAATCGAAATCCACGCGAGCGGAGTCGCGGGCGGCCGCTAGTAAATTGATAAGAATTGGAGCAACAGTTCGCTCTGTGTTACGATTAGCTAAACACATTTTGACTTTTATTGAGAAGCAGGTCCATGTTTTGGTATGGCGTCTACTGTCAACTTCTTAAACATTACAATAAACAGATGGTAAACTGTTTCCACACTATAATACTGGCAAAAAAATCATTAGCAGGAGATCACTTCTTTTGGTAAGTAATTAGTATTTATTTGTTAAACAGTCTAAATGGTACGAGATTGCTCACAATAATAAAACTCTTGAAAGGAATTATAGGTTTTCATCAACGTCTATTGAAGTAACATAACGGCTCTTTAATGATAAGTACACTTCAACGAATGTAGTCGTTATTGCCTTTAATATTTTGTTTATTTTGTTAACAAAATTTTTTTTTTGAATAAAGATTTTTTTTAATTTTGATTTTTTTTAATTTCTTTGCCTGATACATATAATATGAGCAACGTTGAATTGTCTCGTTGTATTTACGTTTGTTATTTTATTGTGTCTTGACGAAGAGGAAAAAATATGATTTAAATGGCTGTAGGTAGATTTTGCGGTTATCCTGCCGTTTCTGTATTGAATGGCTTACAAAATATGCGCTTATCAAATGGAATAGCATTGTGACTAGTTCGTGAATACATTGTGTGCAGGAAAATTAAAATAAAGATAATTATGCTTCATGTTTGCCTTTTCTTGGAGGAAGCCATGTTAAAACACACATTTCGTAAAAGCGAAAAAAGCGTCTTTAACGTATCAGGAAAAATTCAAGATTTATCCTTTGTTTTTTTTATACGCAATAACAAGTAAGCTTAACTCATGTATAAAAAGAAATATGTAGAGGGATTTTTTATTCTAAAAATACTTCTTTAAATTTATGTTTAATACTTACTCTTTTATACGCTTGGTAATCAACGATTACCTACCCTTCAATACTTACTTGTAGTCACACTCAGTTTGCTAAAGTGAGTCATGATGTACTTTCATTCAATTTGAATGAAGGTAGCCCTAAATCCACATTGAGATTTGATCATCATATGCTTTTATTGCGGGTATTTTTAGTAAAACAAATATTCTTCTCATGTTCCGTGTTGATATATATGTATATGTATGTATGCCGCCGGAGGGCTCAATGTGCCAGTGGCAGTGTGGGTGAGCTGTATGTATGTATTACTATGAGCTGTATGTATGGAAGTGTGTATGTTTGCGTTACAGCCAATGCTCGAGGCTCCAGAATTCTTAGACAAACCTCAAACTAAGCTCTGGTCAGAAGAGAAGCTTTAGTTAAAGTATAAACAACCGAAGCTTTTCGGCCCTTAAAAAAGAAATAAATCTTATTTCATTCTTCCATTTAAAAAAATTAAAGCCGTGAACTGTTTAATTTTAAGGAAAACACTTTAAATCAAAGGCCGAAATTAACATTTAATTTGAATGCCAGCCCGCAGGTTTCGTTCAATCCTAGGATAAACCAGTCATTCCGCGAAACGTCCGCATATCGACCTTTGACCATTCCATGTATTAATAAAGTAAACACGCTCGCGGTTCGAACCTGCGGGCCTTTCGTTTGATCCCTGCGGTCATGTCAGACGGCTGTCAGAACACGACACTGAGGAAATTGGCAGTGCATCTGCGTTTGCTAGGTTAATTATGCAAATAATATTCTGGGACAGACATTGGACATTGTGGAGATTCGCCTTCAAATAGTTTAAATGTTAACCTATATTTTGGCGGGTTTTTAATTAATGATGAACACTGTCGTTGTAATAAGCAACAAAGTAGCACAAACGCTATCATATCATGAATCTTGTGCTCTTGAACTTACTTAGCTCTGAACTTAAGTCAATGCATATCGTCAGAATACAATAATAAATGATTATGTAGTTGGCAATGTCCCAGATTGAAGAAAACGAAGTCTCGAATTTAGTGTACATATTTGGTTTATTTTTCATCAATTCAAGAATAAACCTACTGATAGAGCCAGTTGATATTTAAGTGGCTTTTGCTCTACAAACAGACATTAATGTCGACGTGAGTATGTATTACTACAATCATACGATATCTGAATCAATCGAATAAATATGTAAATAAATCCCTTGGACTAAAACAGCAGTTGCCTAGCCCCAAACTAAGCTGGAATCTTGCACTATGGAAGCTAGGGACCGGATAAACATACTTAAATACTTTTTATTCATACAAATAGACTTGAACATAATATATATAAGACCCAGACCAGGACAAACAGACATGTTCAATGTTCATGCACACAAATGTCTGTCCAGTGCCGGGATCTAACCTCTTGGTCTTATAGTTAACTTCTTAACCACCACCAAAAGGGGCGTTAAATATACATACATGGAATAAAATATCGTCTCCGTATAGCAAAACTGGTGTCAGGACGTCCATAACCATACATCGTTACATAATAATCAATCATGAGGAGAGGAAGCGGCCAGTAAAGCAGGAAAGTGTATTAGCAGAGGTGGCTTCGCCCTTAATATAATATCCAGGGGAAATTAATGACTCGAGGCGGTGAACGAGTACCTTCCGAACGAACCGGAGACTCGTATCGTAACTGAGTTTTGTATGCAACGCTCTTGTCTGGGAAGATGTTAATAGTTTTTTAGACTGGTTAAGTGTGACGGTGGGTATAGACGAATAGTAGTTGTTAAACCAAGAGGCCGCAGGATCGATCCTCTATACAAATATATTATAATACAAATATATTATGTGTACGTGAACATGTTTACATCTTTAAACTGGGGTCTGTCTGATATTAGAAACACTTTAAACTCTCTAAGCTGTAAAAATGGCCATGGAGTTAAAACAACGAGATTCATCAAAGAGTGGTAAATTAAATTATTGTAAAGTATATAAGTAAAGTATCAGCCTATTAATGTTTCACTGTATACCAAAGGCCTCCATCATTTGAAATCAGTTTTGGCTTAATCACCACGCTTGCCAAATGTTGGTGATCACAAACCCGGGCTGTGTTCGGAAAAACCTTCACAAATTGGCCCGACTCGGAAATCGAACACAGGACCTCGAGACTACTGAGTACCGGACCATTGAGGCGTTCGGAAATATTTGTGTTTTTAGGGTTCTGTAGCCAAATGGCAAAAAACGGAACCCTTATAGATTCGTCATGTCTGTCTGTCCGCCAGTCTGTCACAGACACTTTTTTCCGAAACTATAAGTACTATACTATTGAAACTTGGTGAGTAGATGTATTCTGTGAACCGCAACAAGGTTTTCACACGGAATAAGAAAAAAAAAATGGGGTGTCCCCATAGTTAGAACTGAAACTGAAAATATTTTTTTTCATTGAACATATACGTGTGAGGTATCTATGGATAGGTCTTTAAAAATTATATTGAGGTTTCTAAGCTCATTTTTTTCTAAAGTGAATACTGTGCGTGGCAGACTCTTCCAAAGTGGAAAATGTGTGTCCCCCCCCCCCTCTAACTTCTAAAATAAGAGGATGATAAATCTCAAATTAATATTTAATGTACATTACCGTAAAAACTACCAATGAAAAATGGTTTGAATGAATACCAGTCAGTAGTTTTTTTAATACGTCCAAATGATTACGGAACCCTTAGTGCGCGAGTCCGACTCGCACTTGGCCGATTTTTTAAAACTGTTTACCAAACATTTTAGAAAAATTGGAAAAATCGCGGCATTTGACATTGACATAACAATATTCTACGTTTCAAAACAATCGATGTTCGGATGTTTTAAAAATGTTTCGTGTTATTAATACCCGAAAGCCGATAGTTAAACACGAACTGTAGCTGAAGTTACAATTAGTAAACCATTCAGTTTTATAAACGCTGCACTTATGCTATCAACTAAATCACAGAACATTTAATATATTTTTTCCGAGAAATAAATGGCAGTAGGCATTTGTGACAAATAATTGTTACAACCTTGATCCTTATTTTTCCCTTTATTTTACGAAATAACAGTCAAATAATCGATTTTTTATCATCTTTCCTATAAGTCCATAAACAATTGTGCATATTAACCTTGCGGTTGGCTTCCGTTGTCATGGCAACCAGGGCTTCTTTGTTGCTTACCATCATGCAGGCAGGAGCCAAAATACCATGCCAATATAAAAGAAAGTCAGTTTTCGGCATAACAGCATTAAAATACTACATATAATATGTTTTTAGTTATAAATGCTTCATGCTACCGTACGTACCGTATACATTTGTGGATTGATTACCTGCAGATTACCGATACTCCACGACTAACCTGTTTAGCGATTTCGGTTACAGTTCGATAGGGTGCCGAAATCCCAATAGATGCTTTCACTTCGAGCTATCAAGGATGGAATTCGCTGGATGTAATCGGATAATCGCATGAAAGCAGAGAGATATCCTACCCACAGTTTACAGCACAGGATTAAACTTGCTACCTGCAAGCGTCATTACCGAACATACAAGTATATTGCCCATATAAAGTGTCGGTTTAAAACTTTTTAATGATTGGGTAAACTTTTTTACTTAAGTCAAGACTATTAAAATTGTAAGTTTCTAAACATACAATTGAAGCGAGTGTACCGATACTTTTAATGACAAGTTATATAAAGCACTTTGTTAATCATTCGTACCCAAGTATAAGATATAAATTAAACCTTATAAGTTTTTATTATTAGTGTACACGCTTCCAAACTACAATTTGGTTGAATTAACTTAAAGTATAATTATGAATGGGCGTAAAAACAAATACAAAGTTATGATTACTTTATTGTACACTATTTAATAAGTAAACATTCTATTCAGTTCGATTTCAGTGTTAGCTTTGATTAATAAATCAGAGCCAATTGTACAAATTAATTCACGAGGTGGAAGGCTAAAATGTAAGATTTCAAAGAGACCCTTATAAAATAACGAAAGATTGAGCAATATACCTAACTTAGTAGTCCACTTTGAGCATCCAATTTTCGAGCACCCACAATTTGAGCACCTGGCCTAGTTTTATTTGAGAACCTTCAAACTACATAATTAGCTTGCCAAAAATACCAAATAGGCCTACCAAAATTATCGCTCAAACGGATTTTTTATTTATTTATTTATTATTTATTTACTTTCATTAAAACAGCACAAAATACCAGTTAAATGAAATAAAGGTAGGTTACAAAATATCACAAATTGAAATAATACTGTCACAAACTCACACATTTACATCTTCGCCTCTCAATAACGGAAACACTCAAACAATAGCTGCGACCATCCATCCGCTAACAAGTCACATTCGGGATTGTCAGGAGAGAAGCGTGTTTTCTTGCGGGCCGGTATGGTGATGCCAACGGATAGGATACCACTTTGGTACCGCATACGTTATCATGGCATTAAGAGCCCTTTTTTGCCTACCATCAGGCAGATTGAAGCCAATATACTGCAGCTGCTATACAAAAAAGTAATAAATATAAATAAAAACTAGTAAGTAAAAGAGGCTAAAAATTAGGCGCGCAAAGTGGACTACCTCCTATCGTATAGTCTCAGTACAAGGCTGTATAATCCGCTTAGCAACCACCCCTTAGCAGATTGAAAGTACCTGTCTGCTCACCGCATCTGTACAGGAACTTATTAATTCACGAACTACAAATCAGCCGAAGATAAGAATGATTCGATTCGAATGGTTAGTTAATTGGTACAAACGGTTTTATGGCTAAGAGTAAAATAGATCAGATAAATGAATTTGCACATTGGTCTAACCTTATTCAATATAGTATATACAGTCAATCATTAAAATCCGAAATTATGTGAGGGCATGTTATGTGAAGCGACGGTCGCTTCAGTTAGTAAGTTTAGTAACCAACGTGTCACATCAATCAGAGTAATGCTACTGTTTTCGTGTGTTAGGGCATATCTATCGATTTTAAAACGCTTATTCAATACAGTGCCACGTCACCAGTCACGTGCCTTTTACCTTAGAAGAACCGTTGAGAGTACTGTTGAGATGAGATAAAACAATAATTAATATAATGATGACACTAAATTGAATATCAAAAGCTAAGGGGTTAGACTAACAATTAGGATTATTCCGGTTAGCCACCCTGTTTTGTCCCCTTGGTTGAGACCGAATGGGCAAAAAGAGCGATCTGTCCGCTTATAGCGATAAGGTCGAACATTAATAAATGCTCACCATAAATAATATAAATGAATGTCTAACAACTCGCACATATTGATCTCCATGATAAGCTTAAGCACTTGTGTTACTGATATCAGAACCAATACCTGTGGGGTTTCACCGCATTTTCCAATGATGCATAAAATTCAGTTATTTTAAAATATTCCATGATGATAACACAAGCGAAAAATTAGCCACGGTTCGTCTGCATATTACACGGATGAATCACAACACAAAGTATCAGCCCTTTCATGTCCCACTGTAGGAAAAAGGCCTCCATCATTCGAAAAAAATATCGTTACAATGATTAAAACGCTTGCCAAATGCGGATTTTTGCCCATTTTTTTTTTAATATGACAAAGCCCCCGGACTTTGGATCCCATTGAAAGTACCAATGACGTCAATGGAATTCAAGAAGTACCTTTTTAGCAGTTCACATAAGTCTCAATAGTGTAAAATTATATTTGTAGGTATGATAAGTGTTCTGAATTTCAAAGTTCTTTGAAATAGCCAATTGCAGCCAAGACATAATATCTGGGCTTATACATACTGTTCGTATAATACTATACATAGTTTTATTTCGTACCAGCGACTACCAGCGACTGCGTCCAAGTGGATTTTGGTTTCCGCACACAAAGTGTATAGGCTTAAAGCCTTCCTCGACAAATGGACCAATAGTTCCTGAGATTAGCGCGTTCAAACAAACAAACTCTTTTGCTCTGTTATATGAGTATAGATTTAATTTAATAACAGATATAATTTTGAATATATCCGCATTCAACGTACGTTTAATGGTAACGGTTCTTCTACAATATATGGTGACATTAAACGCCCTTCCTCGTATAGTATACTCTGTTTTGCATGCAAACAGTTGCCAGCTTGTTATTATACACAATACCATCACAGCGCGTATATCGACAGTAGGTAAAACATAGCGCTGTATAAACATAACGCATCATCTTTAAAACCACTGATACCAGAGTTTTGAATCGGTTTCATAGTATAACCGATGGCAAAATTGTCACATTATGTATTAGGTGAATGATGTTTAGTGATAAAAAGTAAGTGGTCTATATTTAAATCCCTACCAATATTATAAGTGCGAAACTAACTCTGTCTACGCTTTCCCGCTTATACCTCTCAACCGATTTTGAGAAAATTTAGCACAGACAATCTTTAGACACTGAGAAAGGCTACCCTCTATTGCGAAAAAGGGGTCTGAAATCCCCGCGGACGAAGTTGTGGGCGGCCGCTAGTAAGTTAAAATGTAAGTGTAGTTAATCAAAACATTGATCGCAGCTGTGATTGTCAGGCAGTAGTTAAAGGCGAATTTTAGAATATTTTTCCCCCTATGTACTCGATGTCTGTCTTAGTTGTTTGTATGAGTATGTATTTATAAAAGCAAGTTACTTCACTGATATACAGTTTACTGTGCCAATCTCTATCGTCGCCTTGCAGACACAACAATGAGCTTCATTTATTTGTTGTATAACGCTTATCAATAAGAGTCGTTTGAACGGTTTTCCTACTTCATCGGGCCTTGTAGGTGAATACAATGACTCTTTACTGACAAATAAAGATCTAAAATCATATATGGGAGCCAGACAAGGGAAGAATAATAATAAAATGGCGTTTTTGGGCGTTTTTGGTTAAGGTTACCTTTGGTCCTGGTTACAGCAAAGCTCTTGTCTAATACCTACCACAATCAAGACGAAATTATATTTTATCGTGACTGAATCTTTTTCCCTACACATATTAGTCAACTTGTGGTTTAGGAACTAATAGTTAACTCAATTACGAGCTGATTGGTGCAATGGTCGAAAAGTCGGCTATTACACCAAAGGTCGCGGGTTCGATCCCCGCACGGTACAAACATTTGTGCGCATGAACATGTCTCTTTGTATCGGTCTGGCTGGTTTTATTTATTTATTACTAGCTGCCCGCCCCGGCTTCGCCCGTGGTACTTACTTACATCTATTATACATACAAACCTTCCTTAAGAATCACTCTATCTATTAAAAAAACCGCGTCAAAATCCGTTGCGTAGTTTTAAAGATCTAAGCATACATACGGACATACAGCGAAAGCGACTTTGTTTTATACTATGTAATTCTATTGATGATATTAATTCATAGTCTAAAACCACACAACTTTCCTTTTTGTATTATTACTAAGTACAACTGTAGAAATAAGTAAAGACAAAAATCTGGTAATGTATGAAGTTGCAACCGGTTGGCATATAAATAGCCACGAATGGTACATCTGCCCGATTTGAATAAAGGGCATATAAACAGGTGCATTACAATAATAATTTTAATTATTGGTATGCAAGTTTACCACTGTTATTAAAGGTTAAATTATTTTTCAAATCCGAGTGGTTTGAAATGTTTCGTGGGGTAGAAAAACTCTAGATGCATTCAACGGAAATTGTTTTAAGCTATTGGCAAACCCCATTTTTTAACTTTTTAAAAAATTATGATCTAGAACAATATTTGAGAATCAAAGCAGCCTATTCTAAGTACCAATTGCTGACAAAACTACGAGTAGGTATGATGTAACAGTAACAGTTAGTAAGTAAATTATCTACTTGATTAAACTTAAGTTAACTTAACTATGACTATTTTTTGTAACGAAAACGTAAATATACACTTCATCAGCCTCCTAGTGTTTTTCTAAGGGGTATTACAGTGGAGCGACTGCCATCAGAGTTCAGACCTTCGTAACCCTTAGAGGGGAACCAGACAGATTGGCTCATGGTTACACACACAGATCTAACTGAACTAAAGTCAGAAACTATCTAAATGTGCAGGTTTTTTTACGGTGTTTTACCTCACCGCAAAGCTAATATAAATTGCACAAATCCACGTTTAGATTTTCGAAAAATCCAAAGGAATTCGAACCAAGGAACTCACGTAGGTTAGGCGCGGTCCTAACCACTAGGCTACCATTGTTCTTTAATATCTTAACACTTATGAACATTTATAGTAGAGGCATAGATTTGTACTTGTCACATAGAACTATCGACATTTTGCTATAATGTTAAACGTATAACATACAAGTACCACAAATATTAACACAACAACGATACCTCTGGTGTCGCGGATGTCCATGGGCGGCGGTGATTGCTTACCATCAGGCGACCCGCTAGCTCGTTTGCAGCCTCTGACATAAAAAAAAAATAAAAAAATATTTGTCACTTTCTTGTAACTTTTCCTTTGATACAAACCTATTGACGCCTTTTAAATGAAACAAATATCTACAAAAGAATCTCTGTTGAACAGGTTCTGGTGAAGTTATTGTGTAAAGTAAGTAACTTAGGTAAGAGTTTTTTAAAGCCTTAAAGATTGTTTTAAAGCTATTGACATACGAGAACGTTTTCATATTGTTGTGTTCAATCGAGAAGTTTGCATGAATCTATTGTCATACTTTTGTTTCGAAACGAGTGGGTGTATCGTTGTTATGTGAATTTATTAGTAATATTTTTCATAAACATACTTTCAATTTTAATCATTATCTCTTCTTCGAAAACATAGTCAGTATAGCAACAATACTCACCACGTAAATCGGCTTTTTAGTTTTCATTATATACCTATTATTTATTTCATGTACCTATTTAAAATTATTAAGGACACAATTTCACTAAGATGAGACTGCTTGGAATGAATAACGCTCTACGTACCGTTACAGAAGTCATTTTTTTTTAGGTTGGTAATAAACAATAAGTATTAGGTATTTATTTTGTATGTTTTGAAGACCCGCTTGTGGTAATGGACAAGATGTTGCCAATTACGCAAGAGGTCGCGGGTTCGATTACCGCACAGGACAAATATTTGTGTGCATGAACACGTCTGTTTGTCCTGGTCTGGGTGTTACATACATATTTATATCTATTTAAGTATATTTGTAATACCACTGTTGACTCCGATGTCTGTAGGTAATACAAGTGCTTAAGCTTCTTAACATGGAGTCAGATCAATGTATGTGATGTTGAAAAATTATTTATTTATTTATTTGTATGTAACATATACATTACCTTAGAAATCACCTACGATACCTAATAAAATCGATATCGCGTTCGTTACTTTGTTTCTTGCATGTTTTGAAATCTCCGTGGAGTCGCCACATCATTTCGTCATGGAATGATTGTGTTGTTTCCCTGTTCAAAATTCATTGTTGCTTATCTGATGTACCTACCTCGGTAATTCCCCGTGGATTTAGTAAGTACAACATTTTCCTTGTTAAATCTACGTTTTTGGTTGGAGGAAGACACATTGTATGTTTTAATGTGACTTAAGTCTTTATTTAGTGTTAGGTACATTTAAATAAAGCCATTTAAAAACGTGAAGTCAACCAGTAGTCAAAAATATTTCTTTATCAGTAGTTAAATATATGTAAGAAAATATTTCTTCGAGATATCAACTCGTATATCCTACTACTATTATAAAGGCGAAAGTTTGTAAGTATGGATGTATGGATGTTTGTTACTCTTTCACGTAAAAACTACTGAATGGATTTGTATGTATGTTTGGCATAATTTGTCGTGACTTGCATATAACATGATGTAAGAACCATCTAGACCGGCATCTAGATGGTTCTATCACACATGTTTAAAAGGCAAATACCTACACGTTATCCAAACTGAGATGTAGTTCACCTTGGCTTCTATTCTACGACACACGAATTCTTGCGGGCCCTTACTGGTTCCTTAAGTGTGTATGTAATGTTCTGGTATTGGGTACGCCGGTCATGTCAACTAATAGTCCGTTTAAATTGAAAGTAGCCAACACTTTTATAGGCATGTACTATAAAATCATTAGAACGCAGACTATTTTATGTTTCAAAAAATGTTTAATGAACATTTAATGGTAAAAATTCAATTATGAGAGTGCTGCATCTTCCTTATCCGATATATTGGATAAAAACGCAAAATCGAAACTTCGCCAGTCATTATTAGGGTAAGACTAATTTGTTATCCTGCCAAAGGCAATTTGACATTATTAGGTACCTACGTCCTGGCAATGATGCGTGAAGTATCGTGATTCTCACAGAACATACATGAATTCAGTCACAACTTTATCTCATAAGGGTTGACAGATATCAAATCCTTCTAAAAAAGAGAGTAAAAAATATATAATTGTCACATTAAGTACTTATTTTTTTCATGGGATGCTACTATGAAAAATAGTCGTGTTCAACAAATATCATCAGACATCTTCAACATCATCTCTCGTATTATCAAGCGCTATCAAGCAATATCAAGCTGGCTTCTCAATCATTGTACCTTACAGCAATCGTTACCTAGCGAACCTGTTAAGACTCGAGTAAAAGTCAATTAGTGATTAACCCTGTGAATTGAATTCCAGCGACTCGACTACTAACCCATATTTTATTTCTTATAATCTTAATCATCGATTCATCGACGTTAATACATTGAATTAATATTTATACTCGGTTGTCGCTAGAATCAATGATATCAGTGTATATTATGTAAGCAATAAGTATTGGCTAATCGCTATATCTAACAATAACATAACAGTTTGTGGATTGTACGATTGTACATACCTCACTATTGAAACTGATACTTATAACTTTTTTTTTGTGATAAAAGTTTACATATGAAATATAACCTTTTTACCATTGTTTTTACAAAAGTGAACTAAACAAAATTTGTTAAATTTTTGTAATAAATATTTCATAACATCACATACTTACCTACATTGATCTGACCCCGTGTTAAGTAGCTTAGGCACTTGTGTTACAGACATCAGAATCAACAGTGGTATTACAAATATACATACTTAAATAGATACATATAACACCCAGACCAGGACAAACAGACATGTTCATGCACACAAATGTTTGTCCTGTGCGGGGATCGAACCCGCGACCTCTTGCGTGCAACATCTTGACCATTACACCAAGCGGGTCGTCACTGTATTACGGTCGGTCGGTACTGTAATGTAAAATATGAAACGTTATTCCATTTAACTTTTAGGAAAGTCATATACTCACTTTGTTATTGTTAAATGCGTTTGTATGCATAGTTGCATAGCTTGTGATCATAGAACAGACTACATTATCTATTTTGTTTGTGATTGAGTGCCAATGTGCACTTGGCTAAAGAGTCCTCAAGACAATTACGAATTATTGAAGCGTTGCATTGGTTGAAATGGACATCGGGAGCATTATCAATACAGTTTTATGAAACTATGTCTTATCACATAACAAGACTATCCGATCGTTTATCCGATGGAAAGAAGCACTTCTATCACTTCTGAGTTCCGCCCATGACAGTTGCAACGAAAATAAATCAATGTCTTGCAATTGGGTATTTGACTGCATACGAAATAAATAATGACATTCCAACATTAAAGATGAAATCAAAAATTAAGCACAATTATTTATCCCACAGTTACTTTTGAGCTTTTAACAAATTATTACACCTAATAGGCTAGTTGCCTCATATCACCATTTATAAAATCACTTTTAATTTGAATATTATTCCGTACAAGGGTCCAAAATATGTAAACTTCATTAAATATAAATATAGGATTGCTGCAAAAATTCAACTTAAACCCGATACATTTTTACTTTTTTTTTCTCTTGATTGAAAACACCGTCCGCCATGATTCTACGTCACCAATAGTGTAAACAACACAAATTCAAACGACAGTTTCGACAGGTTATTCGTGGTCTTTTATTTAAACGCGTTGATTGTTGTTTATGTCACTATTAAAATATTATACACTTTACATCTATTGAAAACAAACCTGCTCAAATAGATACTTTGATGGTTGCATAATGTTTTGCTTCAAATTCTGATTCGCAAATTCTCATCACTGAGTACTTTAATCCACAACTTCTTATTGATGAATTCTTACATTCACGCACGGTACAATAGTGGTAATTCATAAATGCATCATGTAATCTCTACGAAGACATGGTTTTAATTCCGATAAACACTTTTTGGTTATGTCACGCGAATTTTGACAAGAGCAGTGACGCCACGGCACAGACCATCATGGCGGACGGCGTTTACGGTAGTATAGTGAAATAAATAATTTAAAATTCAAATGGAGTTGGATAGGTGCTTCAAAAAAATTTCATATTTTTTTATGTTGTAATATAATCGTAATGAACCCTTCTATCAAATAATAAAAATAGTGGCAACTAGCCTATTGAAACTAAAAGAGTATTGATTTGACAATACACAAATGTGACGTCACAATTCTGTATTACATACAATTTTTCCTATAAGTTTACGTTTTTGACATTTAATAAAAGAAGGTGATTTGACCTGTCAGTCAAATACCGGATTCCTTGCGCTCATTACACGAGAAGACGGTTTGAAGGTAATCTTACACTGTAGTGATTTCCCTTGAAGCTGATGAATACCGGTCGTATAAAGGAAAAGAGGAGCAGGAGCGATCCCCGTTGATATGAACCGATACAACGCAAGAAGCCACTAAAGCCTCACTATATTATACAAGCGTCCATGCATATGGCACAAATTGGGCAGTCTGCAGAGCATTTGTGGCAGAAACTACGCGCTATACCCACGTCCCTCAGTCATGAGAATACAACTAAGAATAGGTAGGTCAAGGGGAGGTCCCTTTGAGAGCTAATCGAGAGAAAATCGAGAGCTAATGGTTCGAATCCCGGGGTTAGTGTCGATGTTGATTGTGATGATCTTCGGCATTTATGCCTTGTGACTTTTTACGGAAGTAAATAAAATAAATAAATATTTCACAACATCACATACATTGATCTGACCCCGGGTTAAGTAGCTTAAGCACTTGTGTTACAGACATCAGAATCAACAAATGTACTTAAATGGATACATATAACACCCAGACCAGGACAAACAGACATGTTCATGCACACAAATGTTTGTCCTGTGCGGGGATCGAACCCGCGATCTCTTGCGTAATAGGCAACATCTTGACCATTACACCAATCGGTCGTCAAATAAGTATTTAAATATATTTGTTATTAAACATTGGATACTCTAACCCTTTTTTACGTGCATCTATACGTCATACGTGTTGTCTATCCGTTCTTCCGAATTCATTTCAGAGCTAAAAGCTTAGTTTGATTCTAGGCAAAATGTGTTAAAATCGGAAGTCTAGCTAGCTAGGATGGATTCAATTTATTTGTGAGGTAGTCGGTGATACAGATTAATCAAAATTGGATTCCGGACAGTGGCCCCTGACGAGTGCGTCAGATTAAATCTGCCCTAATAATACGAGGAGCTAGCAGTTCACTATGTTGCATTCGGGATTCAATTTCATTGACGGAAAAAAGTTTTGACGTGCAAAAGAATTTACTAAGTGAATCAAAAGGCTGGATAAATTATTTCATTTCGTTTCATTGATACATTTCTAGCAGTTTCGTTATAATTTCAACCTTATGGAGGGCCCGCTGGTCTAGTGGTCAGAGACCCTGGCTTCAAAACCAGAGGTCGCGGGTTCGAATCCTGCTGGGGAAAATGTTTGTGTGATGAACAACGGCATTTGTACTCGAGTCACATGGATGGTTGTGAGAGTATTTAAGTGTGTCTATCCGTTCCCTAGCATCCATAGTATAAGCTTCGAGCTTAGTTTAGGGCTAGGAAAATGGGTGTGTTAGCCCAAGAAATTTTATATATATTATTTATTTATTTATCCTACTCTGGGAGAGTGAGATAAAAAATAAAAAAGTAAAAAAATCCTGGCGTTAATTCCGGTAACATCCATTGTGAATTGTGAACAGGGTACGCTGCGTATATGATCCTGATTTGATGAGCCTGGTAAGATGTTCTCCTAACTTAAGTATCATATTCGGGGTCAAGCAACCGGATTAACGTGCGTATCGTAGAACGGAATTCACATTCGTGTTCTAATTCTCTTTGAAGTGTACAATTGTTAAGCAGTAAAAAGTTAACTGGTACTATTTGGTAAACATAAAGGTAGTTTATAACAACGTTTTACTATAATGCAATTGGAGACTCTAAAACTGTTTTCGTTTGTTACAGGAAAGGTGGCGAGGAAAATATCTCATAGGAATCAAAACAGAAAGCAACGTAAGTATATGATATTTTGGCATTCACAGAAACAGTATAGACAATTATTTTTATTAATTTTATGATAAAGCTCGGTGGGTCAATGGTTAACGCGCTCGGTCTGCGATCGTCGAGTTAAAGCAACTTTCGCAAGGGCCGGCCTTTGGATGGGTGACCAAAAGTTTTCATCTATAGTTACTCTAAACTTCGAAAGACATGTTTAGACGTCGTTTATAACCTGAGGTACAATTCACTTATTGCAAATGCCATAATCTCACGGCTGTGTAATTGGTGACAATACTAAATTAGTACTTAATTACTACTGTCACCGATTTTACAGTCGCTACGAAAATGACATTTGCGCTTATAAGTGAATTGCACCTTTGCACTTGGACTGAGTTTTGTTTTAAGGTCCGACGTATCCATCTATAGAGAGAGATGGCCTGTGCTGTGCCCCACCAGTGGGGTCCTGTTTGAGTTTGATTCATCCAATGACGTTTCATCCCAATTTTTCACTCATCCTAAACTAGTCTTCCTTGTTCATCCTACTAAATAATTGTAGTTTATTTGCATAGATACTTATGTAACAAAACCGACTTCAAAAAAATCGTGAACCCAAAAATAAACTAAAAATTAAAAAATAATTCCTAATATCTATTACCTAATACTAATTTTCCTAAACTATGTCAAAGTAATCTTAAACAAACTACCTGAAGTCGGTGCTTTTTCTCTTCTGCTTTTTTGGGCAGGCACCGACTTCAGTTAGTTTGTTTAAGATTACTTTGACATAGTTTAGGAAAATTATAGTATTAGGTAATAGATATTAGGAATTATTTTTTAATTTTTAGTTTATTTTTGGGTTCACGATTTTTTTGAAGTCGGTTTAATTTTTTTTTAAAAAGTCAGTTTATTTCATGATTTTTAGTTGTGTTAAAATGTTGTGAACTTAATTATTAATAGGAAGTTAGTTGTTGTTGAAAGTAAATGAAAGTGTGGATAAATTACTTGTTCTCGCGAGAAGGCCCAGCGAGACTTCTCAGCGAGATTTCTCGCCGTGGGTCTGGATGTAATATACACAAGTATCACGTTAGCCCTACATACATTCGATCGACCAATTGCAGTTCTGCCTTCCAACTCCTAACCGTTAAGGAGTACTGTAGCTTCATCATCAGCACAGTAGCATTAGATGTTGATTCAAGCATACCTCACAAGCAACATTTAAGCCCTACATACTACTAAATAGTTTCCATCGACCAATTGCAGTTCTGCCTTCCAACTCCTAACCGTTAAGGAGTACTGTAGCATCATCATCAGGACAGCAGCATCAAATGTTGACACCCTGAAGCATATACCTGAGTAAGACATGATTACGTAACAAAAACACCATACGAGCATACAATTTTCGATGATTGCCCTCGATTTCTCCTGGATTCCATCATCAGATCCTGGACTGGTGAAAATGGAACCACCCCAGAACTGAACTCTATCCAACAAAAAAAAATTTTTTGTAATCCGTCCATAATTGACGAAATTATCGATGAACATACATAAAAAAAAAAAAAAAAAAAAAAAAAAAATATTATACATACAGACGAATTGAGAACCTCCTCCTTTTTTGAAGTCGGTTAAAAACTGATAATCGATTTTATCGAAAAGCATTTGTTTTATAAGAAAACCTTATTTCAAAGCTATTTATTGCAACGCGTGCAATGTCACTGGGAATGCACATTGCACGGCTGACCCAGATACCGAGAAAGGGCACGTTTTGTTTACATCACTTTCTCCAGTTAATATCACTTACTGGCTGATATGGATGGAAGACGCTGGATAAAGTTAATTGTTTTCGACTTTTTAGATTGGCTTTTTAGATTAACCATGATCCTATCTGTGGTTCCTCTCTATGATTTACGAAGGACTGATGGCAGTTGCTTCACTGTAATAACCAGACTCGAAAAATCCTGGATCATGGTCAAAGCGGACCCCGCACAGAAACGGGATAAACGGTATAAAGAAAAAGATATGTTTATATAGTAATATCTAACGATTTAAAGATATGAGAATAAACAAACAATATTGTATGTTTTACGCCAGTATTACTTACTAACTAACGCCTCGATGGTCTAGTGGTTTAAGTAACGGGCCGTGATCTCGAGGTCCTGGCTTCGATTCCTATGTCGGGCAAAATTTGTGTTGATTTTTCTGAACACAGCCCGGGTTTGTGATCGCCAACCCGCATTTGGCAAGCGTGGTGATTAAGCCAAAACCCATCTTTGTAAAGAAAACATGATTTCAAATGATGGAAACCTTTGCGCTGCAGTGGGATATTAATAGACTGGTACTTAATTGCTAAATAAGCTACTTTTCAAGCATTGCAACAATTTGATCTTCAATACATTGACATGGTCATAAAAGGCTTTGTTATTAAGATACCTATTCGAACCAAGCTTAGTACTAGCTTTTGTCAGAAATTACAGGGATACTGATATTATGTGGCCCAGACAAGGTTACAATGATAAGACAATATGAAACCATACTCCATCATTTGGTAGCCTTTTCTTGCGGGGGTGCCATTACAATACCTACATGTTAAGTTGACATGTCCCTTTATACGTGTAATTTTAGCTTTTGAACCCTTATTTTCTTTACATTGTGATATTGTTGACTGTAGAGAGTTCTTTGCGATCGAAAACAAAAGACCTGTCTAGATTGACATAATTCTTTATAACAATGGAAGGATCCATTTTCTTTTTATGTTTAAGATGATGTCAACCGTCTCATAGTTAAATGACACCAGTGGACAGAATATTTGTTACTTTCAATGGAAAAGTCAGTTAGATGGAAACTTAAACGACGAGATGAAAGTATAATGAAGTATTTTGGTCCTTTGCGGACAAAACTAATAATAAAAAGCCATAAATGTATCACTTGCATACTCTTTGTATTCACAAGGAAGGTTTAAGTTTTTTTGATTAATCTTAATATAATCCCAATTTAAAAGAATTATGGTTTTTTTAAGACTACACCAATTGCCTAGCCCCAAACGACGTTCGAAGCTTGTACTATTGATGCTATGTAACGGATAAACATATGTACTTAAATACTTTTATAAATGTCCATGACTCGAGTACAAATGCCAATGTTCATCACACTAGCATCTGCCTCTAGCATGATTCGAACCCGCGACCCTTGCTTTTATAGCAAGGGTCTCTGACCACTAGACCAACGGGCCTGTCAAAAAATAAATAAATATTACATTAATCAATCATGTTTAGGTAATTTATAAGCAAGAACATGATGATAATTGAAGATGTAAGAATATGAAAAATTATTCTTCATATAGCTATAACTTTATTTATTGATACTTTTTATTAAAAAAATATTCCCATTAACAAGAATTCGGCCTACTCGTACAAAAATTAAACCGTACAGTATTTATACACAAACAAATACGAAAAGCAAAAAACCAACGGTCAAACTTATTCCGCCTCCATGTTTCGAAATCCCGTGGAAACGTTAATTAAAAATACGTCTGTCAAATTCCCAGCTTACCGGAGTTCTGTTGGAATGGAAAATGTTCAGAAGAATCTCCACATTGATTCTGATATTCGTAGAACGTGCATTTATTAAAATTATTTCGTTTTAAAGTTATGTTATTTTATTGGCGATGAGTTGATGAATTACAAATTGCAATCCTTTTTAACGGTTAATGAACAGACAATGCCTAGATCAGTAATTGATTAATTGGTAAATTATGTCTAGTGGTTTCAATATTGCGCCGTGGCCTCGAGGTCTTAGGTTCGTATCCCAGGTACGACATAATTTGTGTTGATTTTTGCGAACATGAATGATGTGTGACTACCCACTAAAAACCAAGTACTTCCTGACGGTCGCCGTGTAGGTATGTGCCCATTGGGTAGCTACGAGTATACATATATTACCGTTCAGAGAGCAGGCGCAGGACCAACAGCTTAATGTGCCTTCCGAAGCACGGAGGAGCTCGAGATGATTTTTTTCGGTCACCCATCCGATGACTGGCATCTGCGAACGTTGCCTAACTTTAGCAATCGCAGGCCGAGTGTTCTAACTACTGCGCCATCGAGCTCCACAGATGACAGATTCCTGTCCCACCGAATTATGAGAGTAAAGGAATAGGGAGTGCACCTGTGCTTGCGTACTCACTTCTGCACTATAATATATCCTGCGTACCTGGTTGATCGTAAGTTCGACCGCCATGGCCAAATATGGCCGGAGGGTATTACAAATATTAGTGTTGGACTACCAATATATGGGGAACTCGCCCCGTAAGGGTATTTCAAGACTCAAGACATATTTTCTAGTTAAACTACGCAGAGTTGCTCAATGGCGTCGTTCATTCAGATTTGACATTAATTTGCATAGACGTACGTGAACACAGAATGGCCGCGACCCTAGGTCATTGCGAGTTTCAAGTAACTTGTGTTCCCTAGTACTGAATACTCATACGTATGATAAGTATACGTCATACTTGTGAATAGCCTTTTTTGGGGGCTGGTATCCTGGTAACCAGAATAGGTATATTAGAAAAACTATGTGAATCTGTGAGTAAAACCATCTATATTTCCACTTCTACATCTACACTATTATCTACACTGCTAAAATATTCTAGATGGGGAGTAAAAGAAAGTGATTCCAAATTCGCGTAATTAGAAAGACGTATTCTCAGCTTCTAGAAATAAGTGCTAGTATGGTTATTGTAGGGCTATTTGACTTCCAGAAGTGGACTGCGATAGGCTGATGACGATGAAGATGATGATGGTTATTATTGTACATTTATTATGTTAATGCTCTTACACCTAGCAAAAACTATATTGAATAGGTATGCAATCGTCTATTTCATTACTTGTATCATACAGAGAATCACCCATTAAGATTTAAGGGGTAATAAAAGACACATAGTTTAGCCTTGGCGTCATCATCCTTGACGTCATTATTATCAATCAGTTAAGATTAATCATGTTTTTCTTGAATAAATGTGGCCAGGGTAAAGCCAAAATATCATTTAGTAGATATGTTACGACAATATATTTGTTTTGGATAAAAATGGCTTTAGTAGGTTGGCAAATTGTTGATAAAAGAGGTTCCCGGCGACTGACCCCGCAACAAACTGGAAACGCGGTGCCACTTGCCGGATTCATTTAATTCTTTTATTTTCCTCCGGCGACTGGAACCACTAACTAAAGCGTGAAAAGTAAGGATTAAAATTAGAAAAAGAAATCAGTATTTCGGTTTTCTAAATATTATTGTTTTGTAACTTCCTGATATGACTCGTAGTACCCTAATGAAATTAGTAGGTAAATATAACGCCGATACTATTACTCTTATCACTAATAGGTAATAAAATACCGTGACAATCAATGACTCTAATCAATTAGCGTTCTCGATTGTAATAAGCAAATTAAAAACACGACGGAAAAGAAGAAAGTCCACCCGAATTCTGTACACATTAGAGCGTAACAGGCACAGTAAAACACGGTATTGAATGGGTAATCAATCTGCGTCGCCACAAGGCCGTCTGACTGTCGTCCAACGCCATAGGTATCTGTCTATATGTCTGTATATGCCATGCGAGACATAATAGGGTATCCATATGACAGTATATGCCATGCGAGACAAAAATGTTCATGGACTCTGAAATACCTTCTTTTTCTCGCAGGAGAATACATATAGTTCAAATATCACAGGTGTGTACACTTGTCAAAGTAAAAATAGGCGACCTAATCGTAATATTATCCAACATCTACTTTTATAAATCGCCAATTTCCACCTATACACAATACTCGTAAATTAATTTACATTAACGTGCCGTATCGTACAGGTTTAGCTAGGTTTGCAGCCATGTGTTACTCAAATATAAATGCGTACTACCTACCCAAACTCACCTCTTGCGAATTCCTTCGCATTTGCAGATGAAAAGATGTGACCGATACAATCCTGGGTACTACTTGTCCTGACTGAATCCGACCAGGCGCATAAAATACCGACATCTAAATTAAAAAATATACTTATCTGCTCTTATTCGGAACTTATCATATATTACAACTGGCCATGTAAGCCTATTTTTTTCTAATGATGATGAATGATCCATATTTGAAAAGGACAAAGAACTAGCATAGACTTAATACGAGGTATAATGCCTACGATGTGTACCTAATGACGGCCGCTTGGTGTAGTGGTCAAGAAGTTGACTATAAGACCAAGAGGTTGCGGGTTTGATTCACGCACAGGACAAACATTTGTGTACATTAACATGTCTGTTTGTCCTGGTCTGAGTGTAATATGGATCTATTTAAGTATATTTGTAATACCACTGTTGATTCTGATATCTGTCACACAATTACGAGAAGTCTTTATTTTGCGAATGGCAATTAATATCAGCGATAATAAGAGACATGATGATTTCTTGATGGAGAAGTCATTCTCCATTGGAGATCGACTTTCTGGAGTTTGTCAGCGCACTAACCTAGATTAAGACCCGGAAAACATCGTTCCCGATTTCCTAGGCTAATTGTAAATGTCTTCAGACCGATTATCCCACGGGGGCCGGCCTAGGAAGCTACTTACAAGCTACAATGAGGTAATTACTAGTACCATTCTGTTTAACATGCTCAACCTGTCCCAGTTGCAGTTCACAATTCTAAGACATCTTTATTCCACTATTTTCTCGTTGTTAAGCTGAATGTAATTGATTATTTACTAAGTCAGTTTGTTTTAACTTGCTACGCGTCTAAACTGTCACGCGATGGGCTTTATTTCCAATAGGAGTTTTATTCTCTACATCTGATTTTGTTTTACTGTTATAAAAGGCTGATATAACTTATAGAGTAACTAATATAAGTCCCTACACAATTGGGAGATGTTGTGAACGCATTATGTCAACAAACTTTAGTTAAAATAATTTCAAAGATCGAGACCATACTGTCTGTTAAATAATAGTTGTAATATTAATGGTTACTAATTTGACAGACAGAATTTTCAATAGTTTTGTCAGTTCACACGTGGGCCAAAATAAACTAAACAACGACGAGCGCAACAGTTTCACCAAGTTTAGTTTAAATAGTGATAGGCCTAAACAAGCATGTGAAATGCCACTAATAGAATTCGTTCCGGAATAACATATGTAGTGTTATACCAAAAACTCAGAATGGAAAGCTCTAAAATCAGAGGTGTTCATCGTGTGCCACTTGGAGAAATGTTGACTTATTACCTCAGAATAGACCAGAATATGTGCAACTTACTACCCGACTGTTCAGGGCTGTCTTTCACCAATTAGGGGACACATGAGCCTTTAAACCTCTGGTTTGTTTATACTGCAGGTTCTGGGGGCCCTAAGTGCAGGGTCTGGGGGCTCCGATCGATTGTGGGGCCCTGGGCACGTGCCCATTGTGCCCAGTGGGAAAGTGGGGTCTGCCTAGCCATCTAGCCAACTGAAGTTGTATAAAGTCCAATGTTTATTTCGAGCTGTTACGGTTCTAGTCGACTCGAGTGTTTTTCATCTACTAGGTATTTACCTTATTTTCCCAGTATTTATAGCGTAGTACGACCTAGTTTGAAATTGTCCTTTGTTCAATGAAGCACTGTAGCGCAGTTTCACAATCAAGTCATTTTTAATTTACCGCAGAAAATGTTGCGTAAATAATATGGTTTCTAACTTTCTGCTATTTTTTAAAACTAGTGCTTACAAAATATGTTTATTATTATTTTGTTATACTTGACTGTTTTCTTCTATTTTTGCAACGTTTCTGGATACTTTAACTATTGGAGAATTTATGTACGTGCCTAGAATTTTAATAAGGCGAACGACTATCAGTACGGTATAGTTATTTTTTTTTAAACGATTCATTTAATGGAACGGAAAATGGAAAAAATATGATTATATGAGTATCTTTATAAAAAAACTAATGTCTTGAGAGCGAAGAATTCGTAAAATCGTGCAGTAAATGTTACCTTTATTGAATTTTACAATTTGCTTTCTACGAAATAAAAATCTGCTTTCTCATAATATTATGTAGCTTTATTTCGGTGAACAAAAAATATTAAAAGTACTAGCGACCGCCCGCGACTCCGTCCGCGTGGATTTCGATTTCCAATAGGTATCCTATGTGTTATTCTGATGTATAAGCTATATTGTGGTAAAGTTTCATTCAAATCCATTCAGTAGTTTTTACGTGAAAGAGTAACAAACATCCATACATGCATACATCCATACATCCACACATACAAACTTTTGCCTTTATAATAGTAGTAGGATATCCAGTATACTCGCAGCTGTTTCATAATATAACAGACAAAATAGTCACTTCTTCTCAATATTATTAGAGTGCATTTTATGATTGCTACTTAACATTGTTACTCCTTTAATCCTGCATCCATATTAAGCATTTCGCAATTTGCAAATTATGATGACGTGTGCATTTTTAGGCTGTGCAAATTTTATTTCTGTAGTGTTGACTGCAGTATTCAAATTAGCAGGATGCGAAGCCGAGGCAGAGTGCACTTTGTAGTTCCCGTCCGTTATCTGTTTTAGATATCATCAGAACAAGCATACGAAATAGACGGCTATTGTCGTGGTGAATATTAAGAAGACTTATTTGCAGCATTCGTTTGTTAATTTCGGATCTCTGGATGAACGGAAATATGCGCTCAAAATTTACTCTTTGTGTTTGATGTGTCCACTTTGGAACTGATTAACTGGAGCAAATGTTGATAAACCAGCAGGACCGTCATCTAAAAAGACCGGACACATAGAATCTACAATGCACTAAAAGATAATTATCTTTATCTGAAAGCCCAAGAGACATCACATCAGTCTAGCTGAGTCAATGTAAGGATTTAGATTAATTGACTTTGTAATAAGCTTTTTCCCCTTTTAGGTATTGCGAACATGACCTAAAAGAGAAAAAGAAAATGAAATTAAAATATGATAAAGACCCAACTTCTTGAAAAAAATATTATTATTTAATTTTACCAAAATACTTCTTATATGTATATTTGTTTCTTTCAGTAACCTTACTTCTTTGCAACACGCAAGTATATTTTATTGTCTCCATTGTTTGTCTAAAATGCACAATATTCCATTAGTACGAGTATAAAAGGTGGTAACAATTTATTTTCAACAAATTAGTGGGACAAATATTTATAGTATGTGCTTTTCCGCAATTTACAAAATCGTCTTTCGTTTCAACCCCACTGTTTATACAGTGTTAATTAATTCACCATACCGTGGCTTGACGACTTGTAAAATCTCAAACAGGTTGCTTTTGAGTCCATCGGAGCATATTACGCTAATTTGCCTTTTCCTAACTCAAAGAGGGTATCGCAAATTACTACCCTCAGTGGCTAGATAGTCGACCCGAAAAGGACTTAGTCGGGGGAAAGCAAACAGACAGAATACATTTCAGTCTTTCGGTTAAAAGACTTAATATTATTATGACCTTAAAATAATTTGTCAAAAATAATCCCATATACTCGTACATCAATCTTTAGAAGGGTAGCACTTTTGATATAAAAATTAATGTAGACATCAAATAACGGAGTAAGAGAGTAAGTAAAATGAAGTGTCTCAATACTTAAAGACTTTTTTGCGATCAGCAGATTCCCCCATTATAAAAAAACTATCTATATTCATATATTTAATGTGCTCATTATAAACCTGATAGGGATCATAAAAAGAATCGTGTCGAAGATGTTATTTTTAGCAATATTTTTATCTGTTATCCAGTTCAGGAAAACAATTCAGGGTCTGTTTTTGAGATAAAAGCTTGAGTAAAAGTAAATATTCCACCGCTGTGCTCAATGGAAGAAAATCTCGCCGACAAAGAAGCATGTAATCAAATACGCAATCCGTGAGGAAAATGTTGTTGACTTAACTTTGTGCAAATTTCTCTAAAGTGTGTTACTTTATACACAGTACTACATGCTATAGTTCTATAATTAATTGACAAATAAATTAGTAGATACTTTTTTTATTATTCTGATTAGAATCCGAAGATTTGAGTTGATCCGAACGAAGTACAAGATAATAGAAATATGTAATAATTTATTTGATAAATCCAAAATTGTTATTTTGTGCTTAGTAACCAATTTAACTTGAATGCAGCATTTGGTCAAATTTGAATCTACCAGGCGTTTAGTTGAACGGAAGCAAATAAACAAGTAGCTCTGCAAATCGGAACCTCACAAATTCAATGTTTATTCACGTTTGATGTAACACATTACGATAGTTCTGAGCGAAGCACATTTGCTGTTTGATGAACGATTAATTAAAACAGTAGCAGGGAACATTTCCCCATGCAACTATATAGTCAAGCACATAGATTTTAATCATAAGATGGCCTCGCCATACTTTGAACTACCCTGATACATCCCCTGTAATGTGAAGCGACGGTCGCCTACATCACTAGCGGATTTAGGTGTCCGCACACATAGTGTTATACAATAGTCTGAAGCATTACTCATCAAAAAAACTATTAAACGAAAAAAAATCAAACCAGTATTTCACGTATTGTCACGTTCAAACAAACAAATAAACAAACTCTATTTATTATATTAGTACAAATTGTCTTTTTAAGAAATCAACGTAGGTACGTCAAGCGGGCCAAACAATGCCACAATTTTCAGGAGTTGGAGCGTATCGAAAAATTCAAATAAAGCTCAAATCCATATTCCCTTTTTGTAAATTTTTATGTGATTCTTATACATAGTTTTACACAATAATGTAACGTTTCGAAATCACTATAATTGGACTAATAGACAAAGCTTAATTTTGCTTTGATTCGAAGTTAAAGCTCAGTGGCTAGCGCACTCGTCCAATAAATTCCCCAATAAAGTTCCTGGTTAATTTTCCCTCTGACATGGCAAACATTGGCATGTCAATAAGCAGCACAAATATTATGGACGCTAATGAAACGATAATGAGGGGTTCGCAAACTGATTCATAGTGGAGTGGACTACAAAGGATTGCTCTAATAGAAACAAGTTTTATTAAAAATAATATCAATGATAAGTTAGTAAAATGAAATATCAGCATTCATAAGAGACTAGCTTTCCGACCGCGGCATCGCCCGCGTGGTATTCGTTTATATTGCGGTATATTTTTGTGTTCCCTCGGGTTTTTTTCCGGGATAAAAAGTACCCTATTATTAAATTCGGATTCCCAAAATTTTGTGAGAGCGGAACAAACAAACAAACAAACTCACTTTCCGACTTATATAAGTAAGGATAATGGTTTAAATCTTCGGAGTTGAGAACACATTTTGCACTCTTTACATACTAGTAGATAAGTAAAGATAAAAAAGTTGACTATTACAAGTACACTAAAAGGCCGCGGGTTTGATATCCGTTTAAAATTTGCGTGTATGAATATTCATTTTTACAGGTCTGAGTGATTATATGTATCTATTTCAGTATATCATCAGTTCTTATCAGTTCTGATGGATTAAGATAAACGTAAAAAATAATTTAATATTTACGTATGTTTTTTTTCTTCGACCTCCGAGAACTTTGCCTTGACTTGTTCAGTACAATATCGCAAGAATTCAAGTTTTGGCAGTCGTCTGCTCGCATTAACGAGATTGTGAGTTACCATCGCAAAAGCTTAACAACAAACGTTATTCTTTGAATTTGGAATATTTTCATCTCCCGGTATTTTAAATGTTTTTAAGATTACAACTATCTTACCTTTTTGGCATAAGCTTGTGTCAGGTATATCTTCGTTCTCCTTTAGAAGTTTCGCTTTGTTTTTTTTTCTATATTTGGGTTAACGGACTCATATAAAAACCGTCACTAGTAACAGTAGTAGTTACATACGGTATTCTTAAAAGGTCATTTTGCAAATCTCATCGGAAATATATTGTTTATTTCATCTTCATTTCTTTCTAATCCATCAAACTAAAAGGATAACTATGTAACTTTAAATCAACTTTGCAATTCATTCCAAATGCGCAACAGATCTCAATAACAAACCAGCATCGCCTCCCGTTTTTCCGTTTCATTTATTTCAATACGAGTAAATTAATCAACTACGAACTGCGTTTTCAGAGGAAGACGACTGATGTTCTGGGCGGGTCGTTTACTAACAGTTAAGGGCGTTCGACAGGTAAGAGTTGAGACGCATAGGGTTATGCAATGCGAGCGAGTGCAGGGGATGCAGTGGGCGGCGTTGAGGCACACTCTGGAGGCGGGCGCGTCCCTATTTCAGGAGCGGACGCTTCGCCGGAGCAGCACTTGACTCCTCGGCTGCAAACGCAGCGGACGCGACCCGAACCAGTCATTCGCCTCTGCACTCCCTATCTTTCTTTCCCCAGTTTTCTTTTCTCCCAGTCACAGTTTGTACGATGCGAGTGACTGGGCGCGGGTCGCGGAGTCCCCATTAACGTAGTTTAAATGTAGTTTTTCGGTACGTTTAAGTAAGCAGTTAAATCTTAAGATTGAAGTTGTAAAATGCTTATCGTAATTGATTTTCGGGCTAATTTTAGTAGTTTTTTTTAAATCTTTAGATTAATCGGCACAAGCTAATCATGAAACGATATAGGCGGTACAATATACAAGTGACGAGAAGTAAAAATTTAAGATCCGGAAGCCGAATGCTTAGGTAAGGTCTTTCTATTTATACTTTTTGTATGGGTATAATGATTCTGTTGGCAACATATGCGATATAATGTGAATGTTAATCCCTTATATTATATTTTCTCCATTTATGTTAAGTTTATTAAAATTTGTATTAATTATATTTATGAATAGCTCTGCTGTTTTCAAGTTTAAGTACGTTCGGTATTCCATATATCAAATCATCCTTAATAATTTTTTTATTTAAATGGCATACTATTTTTTTATTTTTTTTATTGTTTAATGCATAAATGCTGAGCGAATATGTGTATTTTCAGAAAGAAATAAAATACACAAATTGTAAAATTGGCATGGTTTTTATCGAGACTATTTACTACTGTATTATCATGGAAACATTATCAAAACTCTTATTAGTGTGGTACCATTTTATTACTCCCATAAAATGCAGGTAATCGGCGCTGCAATTTTTATGACGCTGTTTTGCGAATAAAATGATAGACATTTCTAAAGAACAATTTATACTGTTTTATTTCTGGCAAATTACGTTTTTTCCTTGAAAAATTTTGTTTTAATCCAATAGTATTTATTTAATATTTAATAAATTTATTTATTATTTCATACTTAATATTTAATATTTAAAGTTAAAATTGAAGCTGCAAGTATAAATTAAAATAACTTTACATAAATCGTTAAGAGACATTGTAAAGCGGTAGTAGAAATTGTTGACTCAACAGGTTTCTTAGGACCATCGGCGCTCGAAGGACGGGTCGAACATAAGCCGCCCAGCGGCGGCTGGCAGCGATCCGTCCTTATGCGAGCGAGAAGGGAAACCGATGGGGCTTAGTGGGTAGTGGGCGCAGTCTTTTTATGCGCCCGAGTCCCACACACGGCCGCAGGCTACGCTGGCCAGCGGTGTCATGGTGCGTCAATGCATTCCCCATCGAAAAAAAAAAAAAAAAAGGACCATCTTGAAGCATAAGCGTCAGCGTATTAAGACGCTTTTTGTTATATATTTTCTTACAACTTCTAAAAAACGCTTAGGAAACTTAAATAACTTAAGACGTGTCTTCATTGTTTTGACGAAAACTTACGCCAATAAAGGCAAACGACAAAAGTACAAATTAAATTCTTTATACTTGTTAGAAAGTATTTCTCAGCTTTCAATGTATACTGCCCTTCACTATAATTATTTTAATTCAAATGCGCAGTAAACAATTTTATAGCTGCGAGTGCAGTTCTCCTCGTTTACAGGAATCAGCATAAAGACACTTGATACCAAAACTTAAATAAATCTAAGGGAAAATCCAATACTTTACCAAACCATAACTTCTTTGAGTAAGTTTTGTTCTCGGCGGTTGAACTCTGGTTTAGTTAATCGTTTCTATGGATTCTTACTTATTCTTCATACTCCGTCAGTGCAGAAAAATTCCCTGCAGTTTTTTTTAATCGACCTACCCAAGCAATAAACTTGGGGATCGACAAATCAAAATTTTAGAGTAAAGAAGAATTACTTTTCTTCTCAAATATCTTTTCGACGAGTTAGGCATTTTTATCATTGCCTCTTCCTTGAGTCGTATTTCTCATAACTGAGGGTCCTGATCATTGTATGAAATGAAATACACGACAACTCTCTTGGCAATTTTAATTGAGTGGTTTGCCATTGCCTTCACTGAATTCCATTTCGCAAATTAGTTCGTGGTGTGCAGGTTTCCTCACGATGTTTTCCTTCACTGTACCGCTGGTATGAAATTACGCACATAGATTTTTGATAACCCAGAGGCGCGTGCCTCACCGGATGTTAACCGCCGACCTCACGCATGTGAAGCGGCGCTCGTACCACTAGGCTACCGAGTTATATTTATTATCATTAAGAGAATACCTTAAAAGTAAAATGAAAGTATATGTCTTAGTCAAATACTAGTTTCTATCCGCGGCTTTGCTTTGCGTTATCAAGATTCCTGTTTTATCCCATGGGAGCATTCAATCGGGATACAAAATATCCTATCACCTACGTCAGCCCATACCTGCATGTATACTAAATTTCATCAAATCCGATCAGTAGTTTCAGCGTGATTGACTGACAAACATCCAAACAAACAAACTTTCACATTTAGGTATAATATGAGTATGATTATATACTGAATGAATATACTGCAAATATTTTAAGGGCGAAATTTTTTAGTGGAAATGTAAAACATTTTGTAAGTAAAAATCAATGATAATACGATAGTTTCCGAGAAAATCAATTGAGTGGATAATTGAAGAAAGTACAAATTTTGTCTTATGCACGACAGCTGGTCATGTCTTATCAGTGTAATACAATAACTACGCTCGTCCTGCCCCATAAGCAACGTGGTGGAGGGGGGGGGGATGAAAAGAGCATGTTGGCCAATGCAGGATATGCCAAATTTGGTAGGCATTAAAATTGACTTTTTTTATCCGAATGTATATACATTGCCACTAAAAAATTCGCCCCTAAAATATTTGCAGTATATTTTGTTATACCATATATATCCTGCGGACCCATCGTATCCTGAATGATTTAACATAAGGTTTGTTCCACAGAAACATGCTGAGTCCAGCGAGCGGGTTGGGCCGTCTGTTCGGCGTGTGTTTCTACGCGCCTCGCAAGAAGTTCACATACCTGGTCATGCTGATAGCTATTGCCGTCGCATTCGTCGTACTGACCAGCATAGCATGTAAGTGATTTTTTAGTACGCATTTGTTTAATTTATCTTCTCTCTCCGTGTTGTAGTGGTTAGAGCGCTGTGCTTAAACCCCGGAGGTCGTGGTTTCTAATACTGCAGTAAACATTTTCACGTGTTTGTTTTCCCAGTTTGGTTAGGTCATTGCAGGCTTAAATCACCTGATTGTCCGATAAAAATAATGATTCCGTGCTTCGGAAGGCACGTTAAATCGTTGGTCCCGAATAAGATCCAAACTCAATCAATCACGACATGATATAAGAATGTACACACTTCTTGTTACCTAGTACTCTCTTTTCGACAGTGCCATTCTAAATTAGCGAGGACGCATCTCTTTTAGCTCTTCCCTACTGTTAAAACCCTCATAGATTTAAATCGTTAAATACACCTTTGCCATACTTCGATCCTCTCTCTCTACGCAATGTGAAGCGACGGTTGCTTCTCATTGCGTAGTAACCTTAGTAACTATTGTACGTCGCTTCAAGGAAAATATTGACGCAGTTTTCTGGTAACAAGCACATCTAACAACTTCAATCAATGGGAACCCTAATGTCAATGTCATAGATTGTCAACGTTTCAACCCTCAGGTTTCTTCGGGTCCTTTCGCATCATTGGTTCGTTTTCCCTTCGCTTCATTCGGTTAAAATTGGCCGGGGTGAGCGCGGCCTGCCACTGTATTTATTGAAGCCTTTTCATGCCCAAAGCGGACGGCTGATTGACACGGCAACCGTATTGCTGGCGACATTAAAACGAGAAGCAAAATGTGACGTCATTTTTCTGATTGACTTTCATGGAGCGTCTGTGGTCGCACTTTTTATATCCGCGCTGGTCCTTTTTTTTCTTTTACGCAGGAGAACGCTTTTACGCGCCATAGCGTACAGGTCAGCTAAACCTGCAGCCGTGTGTGGAGCTCAAAACTTTATGTCGCACTACACACTAAACTCCAGCGGTTTCCTTCTTACCCGAGCAGGAAGAGACCGGCACCCGCCTTGGGAGGCAATTGACCGGTCCATCCCCGGGTTTTCCGCGGTAGTCCTGGACTCAAATAAGAAAATTGACTGTGCTTTTCATTTTTGATGAAACAAACTGGAGTCTGGGAACGAACTATGAGAGTGATGGAATAGGGATTTTATTTGAACAATATCCGAAATGAAAAGGAGGGTATCAGTATACAGCCCCGATACGACTGTCCAATACACGAATGCTCATGTTGATGCAATTGTCCAATTCACGAATAGTGATGATGCGATTGTCCAAATACATGAATGCTGGTGATGATCCACTTGTTCAATTAATGAATAGTGATGTTGATACGATTGTCCAATACACGGATGCATTTTCGCTATAAGAATCAAACCTCTTATCTTAAAGGTCAAACAGTACCATCACTCTCTTTAAAATGTGCATATGTTTACATACCTATTACAAATCTCTCCGTAACTTCAGGACAGAATTTATCCCACGTTTCACTAATTTAAGCAACTAATGAAGTGTGAACAACGTTCCGAGAGCTTCGACGAATAATGTTACGTGTAGTGTTTACCTTTTTGACATAATTCCTCTTGATTTACCGGTCCTTTGATATTTGCATTGTATGTATTATCTATGTGCATTGGACGATCAAAGCCGGCATGCTTATTTGATACTAGGGGCCGTCCGCGACTCCGTCCGCGTGGATTTCGATTTCCAATATCCTAAGTGTTATTCTGATGTATAAGCTATATTGAGGTAAAGTTTCATTCAAATCCATTCAGCAGTTTTTACGTGAAAGAGTAACAAACACCCATACATCCACACATCCATACATCCATACATACAAACTTTCGCCTTTATAATAGAAGTAGGATTATCATTATAACACAAATCACTATGTATCTTTGACGAACAAAGCCTGCAATATGATTTGAAACTCGCAATTAGGTTTACTTTAGTTTCGTTTTATTATTTACACTGATACTTTTCAAACGAGATTCAACGTTACGGTAATGTAAGAAATATACAATATACTACATAATTAATAACGCGTTTTAAAACTTCAAACATTTGATATTCAAATGAAAATTGGTTGCAATTTCAATTGCGTCGTATCGATTGTATTTGAGTATAGACACGATTAAGAGAATCGTTAAAACCTTGTATACTCGTAGAATAGAAGTGGGGTTTATCGAAATTACCACAGAATTAGAAAGCAACAGAGTAGTCAAATGCCCACGTACATGGTTAATACATATAAGTGTAAGGGGAGAAGATTGGCTCCGTGGTGTAGTGGTTAGAGCGCTCGCAAGCCTCGGAGGTCGTGGATTCGAATCTCGCCGTGATCACTTTCACTTTATGCTGGTTTTCCCAGTTTGGTTAAGGCATTGAGGGCTTAAATCACCTGATTGTTAAAAATTATGATTCCGTGCTTCGGAAGGCACTTTAAGCCGTTGGTCCTGACTATGATTCTAATTGCCAGGTTTCCCTTGTAAGGGTTACGGAGGAGAGCCGATAGTTCCTCTATTGTACCATCCTGGTCAGTTTAGTGTCATAATCGTGGTGTGCGGAAACCAAATTCCACTTGGACGGAGTCGCAGGCCGTTGCTTGTCAATAAAAATATACAAATGTCCCTGGCGCCTCTCGATACGCCCAGAAGCACTAGTTTTAAACAAATTAGCTTCAGAACTGGACCGTATACTTTCCGCTCTACGTACTTTCCAGCCAAGCTTTAAATGACATTATACGATGTATGATGTAGACGGTAAAAGTAGACTTACCTATTATTATGTCTTTACCGTCATGTCTTACGATTCTTTCGAGTCAATTTTGTTGGAATATACCATGATTTTGTATCTGATACGAATATTATCGTCGAAGTCACAACCTAATATTTTTAAACCCTCATGATGTTCTAAGTTTTAACAGCCTCTTGTTGTGGTAGAGCGCTAGGCTTAGAAACCGCGGAGGTCGTGGGTTCGAATCCCGCAGGGAATACCACCGTGTGTTAGGTTTTCTCAATTTGGTTAGGACATTGCAGGCTCATATCACCGCCCACCTGGCGGCTGGCAGCGACCCGTCCTGATGCGAGCAAAAGGGAAAACTGGAGGAGTTTAGTGGGTGGTGGGCGCTTATTTTGTGCGCCCGAGCCCCACACACGGTCGCGGGCTTAGCTAGGCCGCGGCGACATATTGCGTCAAAGCACAAAAAAAAGGCTTGAGCCACCTGATTGTCCGATAAGAATGATGATTCTGTGCTTCAAATGGCACGTTCAGCCTATGATCCAAATTGTCTGGTTTCGCTTGTGTGGCTTACGGAGGCCAGACGTTAGTTATCAATGTTCCCAGAAAATTTTCATTTTCTAAAGGGGTCAATTACAATGCATCCGTACAATTCAACGTCAAATGGATGACACAAAGTCTAAAAAAGGACTGCAAATTAATAATTGTTGCAACAAAAAGTTATATTAAAAATTGACAGTACTTATTAAATAATTCATTTTAAGATCTTTTCCCTTGAGAGAGTGGTGTGTCACGAAATGAAACGGCGTCTCAATTTAAAATTGAAACGTTTAAATCTCTAGTGCCATCATAGATGTTAACCGCACAGTATTGAAGAGATAATTTTGCTAAATAATTCCAACCAACTACCTTATGCTTCTTAAAAAGGTTTAAAGAGCAACGAATTTAAACTTCTCTTAAATCTTGACGAAGGATTTAATTACAGATAACTGATTAAAGTTTTAATAACACTTAAAAACTTTTTGTGTAACAGTTTTGCCAAAGCGAAGGCGATGCTATAGAAATCGCCTCGAATCGGAAATTGAAAGCTCAACGTTCAACTGAAAGATAATTGAAACGAAACTATCAAGTTGGCTTTGAGTGATATCTTTCAATTTGCAGCAATTTGCCAACACGAACAGGAAGTTTTTGTTAAATCTTTAAAGTTCTGCAAAGTAAATTCTTAATTTAATAATGATATTGATCAATAAATGAATTTCACCAAATTTTTTTTTGTCGTCCCAAATTTGCTTATGTTTTAGAACTGAAAACACTATAATGGAGTATGTACTAATTAAATTGTAATTGCACAATGGCCGCGAAACCTCGAGTTCTGGTCTAAAGCCCTCCGATCCCTCAAAGTAAAGGTAACAATGGATGGAGTGGAAACTGCAAGCAACTTTGTTACGTACAACAATGCCGGTACATTCTCTAATTACTAACTTTCGTTGAAAACATTCTGTTATATTCGTGATTCACACACGGTCTTGCAGAAACAGTCTGGAATGATTGTAGGATTGTATGGGGAACGATAATTATTTGACTAACGTATAGTTTGCATTTCAAACGGCAAGATTAACGGAACGACTCCGTGTAGCGTAGGGGCCATGCAAATTACATACGTATGTCAAGCACCATTGAAGCTATAATTGAAAAGCTATACAATTAAAAGTCCTAAATGAAATGTAGTATTTACTGACTAGGCTTTTAAGGAACCATTCTAATTTGTCGAAGTTCCCGAAGACATATGCTGCAAGTTACGGAGTGCTATTCCTATTATAATTAATTTCTATTGTTCGTGTGTCCTCCTTCCTATAACATGGATTTCTTCAAGAGAAGCGTGAAGAAGTTTCTTACGGGCCGGTATGGCGACGCTAACTGATGAGATACCATTTTGGTACCACATTCGTTGTTATGGCAGATAGGACTCCTTTTGCTCGCCATCAGGCAGAGAGGAGCAGCTAGGACAAAGAAGAAGAACAGGCTAAGCTTTATAGTTCTCGATTTGTATCGTAAATGTACAATACACATTTATTGTGTATTTGTTCTACGAATGTCAGCTTCACGAGCAATATATTAGTAAAGTTCTAAGCCATTTCACCGTTCGAAATTCAATATATTTGCTACTACCTGCTGCTACGAAATAAAAAGCATGGGCTCTCTACCGTCCGTTTTCTTAGCATTAGAAAGAACAAAAAATTTTGTATTTTAATATAGGCGCATTTTATAACAAGCAATAAATGGTCCCTACATGTCAGTTGTTTCGTTTCATAGTTTTTCATTTATTTCCGTTTTTAAATTCGGTAACAATCATACTGATATCTTCTATGTTATCCCATTTGGCACATCATTTATCAAAATATTTATGGTGTATTTTTACTTGTTTGAAAGTACCAGCCCCGAAAACTTCCTAGCTTATAGGAAATGAATTATTTTCTCTAATTAATTTAAAGGTAATCACTTACTTTCAATAAGTATGTCTATATGGGTTGGCCATTTGCTTTGCAACACAATTTGCAAATAGACATCGGTCTGGGGCAGAAATAGTTTACACACAGCGTTTGAGCACTAAAATACTTCTTAATCATGGGAACTGTTTTGGAGAGCCTAATGGATATTGGAATACCTCGGTGGTCTAGTGGTTTAAGTACCGGGGTCTCAAAGTACTGGGTTCGATTATCGTGTCGGGAATTACAAAACAGCCCGGGTTTGTGATTGATCATAAATCAGCACTTAATCGCGTTCCGCTTTTATGTATAACTGATACTCACAGCTAGTTACGACAGATTTAAACTTATTATAGAAACACACTAGGCCGAAAAAACGCGACCAAAGTGCTGTGGGATTGCGCCCGCGATTTATTTTAAAGGAAGGATGACACAGTGTGCCGAAACGACGCGTAATATTGTATAGCAAATTAATTGCGGCACAACATCCGTCGCGTCTTTTTCCGCTAAGTGTGTTCCTAAACTTAATTTTCACTTGCAATCATTAAAATCAGATGACGGTAAACTATTTGTTTTATCAAGCCGTTATGCTAATCACTTTACTAATAACAAGTCTTGCACAACCTGCTCATTGTTCAAGTTTATTTTATGATGACAGCGTTAAAGTGGTGGTAATAATTCAATTACCTTCTAGTATGTCCACGCTTTAGGGTGAGACTTCACCAAAGCGGACATGTGACGTACGCAGCCAATAGGACTTTGGTCTTAACACGTGACCGTCTCAGCATTGTAATTCTATTGAATACTTACTGCACATCTCCGCTCCGCTTCACAAATCTCCGCTTTGATGGAGGCTCAGGGGGGCGATTCACTAAGCGCAAATGTCATAATCTCACGGTTGTATCATCGTTGACAGTAGAAATTTAGTACTAATTGAGTACTGTCAACAATGACACAGCCGTGAGATTATGACATTCGCGCTTAGTGAATTCCACCTCTGTATTAGCGTGTCGTTGGAACGTTCCCACGTTAAGCGGACCTATATCACAGCCTGCACTGGAGTTACTGTGCGGAAACTGGCTTGCTGACACACTTGTTTTTTGCACCGGTTAACCATTACTTCACGGAGTTTTACATTTGCATTGTTCTCGGGACTAACCACTTCACGCGGAGCAATTGGCCTCTGATCGGGTTGCTTTTGTTCAGACGAGGTTTCACTTTAGCACCTAATTTTTGATTGCAATATATTAGAGCCCCAAGACAGTATGTCCTAGCACACTATCAGCACCTTTTAATATTTTAAGCCAACATATTAATTAGCTCTCCCAAAAATATCTATCATCATCATATGCTCTAAGTGGACAGAAGTTCAAGTTGCAAGAGCTCAAAAATTAGATGCTCATAATATAGACTAACTACCTCCTTTGAAAATAGATGACTACCTCTTTTCATTTGTTCCAACATGAGAAATTACCACACAATTTACGTGAATCGTTTTTCATTATTTTAAATTGCAACAAGACCTCTTCGAAGTTAAGATGTTTATTTGTAAGAATTGTCTATTATTTCAAATGAACATTGACATTGATTTCCTATTGCGTCAATAAAAACTCCAATTATGATCAATCATTGATCATAAAACATTCGCGGAAGTACATGAACTATGCAACACTAGATTTATGAAATCTATTAAGATTTTTTAGCGAATATTAGATGCAATATTTTTTTTTGGAAGAAACACCCCAATTTCCAAAGACCGCGTGTATAACTAAACAATGTGGCCAGCCAGACTGAGTATTAGACATAGTTATTTTGGATAAAAAAAATCATAACTATGTTTGCCAGTTCTTTTTGTCTATCTACCCAGTATATAATGCTAAATTGATTTAAAGGACATACGAAAATTGGATTACTATTATAACTCTTGCCTTTCAAAACGTCTTGGTGCATTATCGATTTGGAACATCTTGAACCGGATCAATAATAGAATCTAGGATGAGGATGAGCAATCTATTCCTAGCATTTGCTGCGAAGTCATAGCTTATTCAGGAGTCTCTCCAATAGATACTATTCCAAAATAGGAATCGATTTAAATTGATTCATAGTTAAAATACTATTTAGATACCGTGATAATTGAACACGTAAAAATAGAAGCACTTTTGACTTCGAGTATACAGACTGATTGACACATTAAAATAAGAATCTTAAATTTACCCTAAAGATCGATGCAATATAAGTAGAGGGTGCAAATTTTACAGATTTTAGTCGGTTCGATTATCGGGAGCGGCAAGCGAATTTTCAAAAATCATTGACTGCTGTTTTAAAAAAAAAAGGAATGTTTCCTTAGAGAAAATATAACTACTATCTACAGTATAAAGAGTACTTCGCTTTAGGTGGCATGACAAAATCCACCCTGTAAAGCTACATAGTTCAGCCAGTGTACGAATGACCAAACCATTCGTAATTAAACATGGATGCATTTTGGCGTAAATTTTATAGCCTGCTGACAACGATGGACTTCTGTAACAGTCAAATAGACAATTAGTATTAGCGGGTTTGATTTGAAATGATTTGGTTTGGTATTAATTGTTTGTTTCTGGCACGGATATTTGTGGAAATAAGAGTAGGTTTATTATAATAGTGGTAACTGAGTTTTGATTAAAATTTATTTATAATTAAAATTCTACCTAAAGGAGACCGAAACCGTTACATACAATCTTGGGCCTGAATGTAAAAAGATAAAAATAGTGTCAATTGATAGAGTAAGACTTATCTGACCATTACTAGAAATTCTGTGAGTTTTGTCAATCGGAGAGCAAAGATATTGAGGAATTTAAAAAAGTGAGGTTATGAAATAACCTATACCTAACAGCTGATGCCTACAGTACAGTAACATAATATAAACTACTATTGTATTGTAAAGATAAATTGCATTATAAAAAAAACTGTTATTGTTAGAGGTAAACTGATACTGGCTACATTTATCCCGAAAAATACAAGTTTCTTGGGGAATCAGCGAAGCAAGGGTGGGTCGCTAGTTTATTATATTATTATATATTGAATTCATTTATTTTGTAGAAGAATTAGGAAAGTCATAGGTAGGTAAAAAGGTAAGGAGTTAAGGGGAGTTTGTTTAAAAATAAAAAGATTAATATTTTGTATTATTTTATCCTTCTTATAATACAATTGAATAATATCATCCAAGAGTTGAGCAGGTGGTAAATATAGTCTTGGTACCGAGCCCAGCTCATGTACCGTATTATGCACATGACATGCGCCCAGCAGCCTACAGTTCGTCTGCCTACAATACGGCCTAGGGTATTACAGCGGCTACTTAGTTGCTATCCAATGATTCACACAGCGATCCGTAGCGTCACTTTCCAATCCAAAAGCCGGCAGTGTAATCCAAAATAACAGGTCCAAGTCAGAAGTGTAAGCAAGATCTTCCGTATCCAGTATGGAGGTAAAGTTCCGCAGGGTCAATCAGAATCCGTAAAAACAAAGCCGTGGTTGTTTTGAAAATAAAAATCAGTCGGAAAAGCTCACGAAACGTAAAAGTACAAGACGAGAGATACGAAACGATTGATTTGAAACAGCAGCTGTCAATGTCGTTATTTTCGTTGTCATGTCAACAGTGCATAGACTAAAAAAAGTAGCTTTTTCAATTAATATCGATATGAATCGATAATAATTATTTTGGAAATTATTATTTAGATTTTTTACAGCTAGTCGATATTTTATTTGTTATTATAGCTCATTATATTTAAAAATAATAAACACAATTACATTTTTTGAACTACCCGCTAATAATTGTACATGTGTAAACTCATTCGCTTTAATCGATTTTGAATGTAATCGATACTGAAATATGTTTATTATCTTATTTTTCATATTTCTTCGCTTTAAGAAAGAAAATTGAGATAGTTTTTTGTAATTTATGAATGGAAATTAAAGAGCAATTTTTTAAGCCATAGCTCAACTTGTTACATTTCAAGCCCACAAGTCCCGGTCTCCTTTCAGCTCTTACTTTTTCGTATGTTTATGATATGTTATCCCAGCAAAATTTGGATCTTTGTAAAAAAATGATGCTTCGTAGACTCAAACAGAACATTATTCTTTTTTGTAATGGTAATGTTTTTTTTTTCACTTTCTGGTTCTCTCTGAGTTCCATTGTTAATTACAATTAATTACAATCAGCACAAAAGACCACAATACAAAAGAGTCCAATAAAGTTTTTAACATTATAAGCACATATCAACGGGTGGGTGGGTGCAAATCCTTCAAATATGAAAAGGATTTTTATAGCATCTGAATACCTCATTATTTTACCCAGGAGCAGTAATTGAATCTGAAATGTACGTTCAATGATTTTGCAGATTTTAATTTAATATCACGTCTCATTAGTGGTTAGAGGTTTTGTTTCACTACATTTTGTTGATAAACAAATACCTACAGTGTTTCATCACTATCATAATATACTGAAAATGATGAAACTGTAACTTTAGATGACATTGTTACTGCAGTTTTGTAATTCAAACCACATGAGTTTAATTTATATTTTCAATTAAATTGTTTGTTTATTTTATAACTTTTTCATTGAATGTGTTAACCCTTTCTACAAAGTTCTTAAATCCGTTTAATGTTTTAACTACAAACGAAGTGGGCGTGAAACAACCTGAGTGTAAAAACTGAATAAAGGAAATTGTTATTGTATAAACCTCTTTCGTTCATTTGACACATGACAGCAGGGAGCGTATTCTTTTTAATTATTCTTTTGTTTTTCTATATGTCAAATTGTATTGATTTTTCTCTGTTGTAAATAGACGCTCATATTGTTTATACCAATTTGGTGTTTTATTATAACAATCACCCGGCCCAGGTATTTATTTGCATTGGTGGGCGTCGAGGGGCGTCAGGGGATTGTCCATTGGTCCTTCGGTTGCCGAATATTAGCGGCAGGATAACAGTCGGCACTAAGTTAATGTGCTATTTGAAGAGTTGGTCGTCGTGGATAGTGCATGTATATTGCAAACGCGGCGAGGGTTGGTGGCTGAACAAAGCGTCAGTCACTCAGCGTGCAGTTGACGCTGAAGGAAGAGGAGCCGCTGGTGCAGTACGGTGGCGCTATTGAGGAGAACGCGGCGTGTGGTGCAGGGCGTGGTGGCAGGTCATCTGGTGGACGCGGTGGCGAGCTACATCTTGCAGCGTCGTGTTACTTCATATTGAAGACAACATCGCAGTGTTTGTGAGTGTGTGTGTTCGCTGGGCAACTGTGAGTACGTTCTGATTAATCATATTTAGGAAGAATAATTTGCTGAACGGAAAAAGTTTGAACTTTATTTAGTGTTATAAATTAATTGTAAAATAATTAGGTAGGATTTTAGTTGTTATTCTGAATTCTAGGTTGTATATTGTATTTGTTGTATTTATTAATGTTCATAATGGAGTCATTAATTGTGTATCAGTTAGATGTTTATACTCGCTTGGATAGGGCTAATGTAAAGTTTAAGAAAGCTCCTAGGGATAGCATTACGAAAGATTTTCTGGAGAGTAAATTAGAGCTGTTAGAACAACTATGGTTTGATTTTTCTGCTGGACACCGAGAAATATTGCGTTCCGGACTTAGTTCGGAAAAGTTAGCAGAAACAAACTATTTTAAAAACGATGTTTATAGTAGTGCAGAGGATATTTATCTGGAGTATAAATTGGAACTTAAAAATATTTTAAAATCTTATGATAATAATTCGAGTCATTGTAGTAACACACTTAATAATTTAAAATTACCTAAAATAAATATTCCCACATTTTCCGGGAAATATTCAGAATGGAATACATTTAAAGATTTATACACCTCGCTAATTCATTGTAATTCGGAATTAAATAATGCACAGAAGTTGTTATATTTGAAGGGATTTTTAAGCGGGGAACCTGAACAGTTATTGTCAAACATACCGACAACTGACAGTAATTATACAAGATGTTGGAATTTATTGGAGGAACGCTATGACAATAAACGTCACATAAGTCATCAAATTATGAAGCGGCTACTTAGTCAGAGAAATATTGTTAACGAGTCGGCTAGTACCTTAAAGGAACTTATGGATACAACTAATGACTGTTTAGCTTCTTTAACTAACATTGGTATTAATGTCGAAAGCTGGGACATAATTTTAATACATATTTTGTCTCTTAAATTGGACCCGGAGTCGAGGAGACAGTGGGAATTTTCTGTGACGGATTGCCACTCGTCTGACGAGTTGCCTAGTTACAGACAATTTCAGGATTTTATAACGAAACGATATCGTGCATTGGAGTTTCTCGATTCCAAGTCCAATAATAATGTAAATAATAATAATGTAAATATTCACAAAACAAGGTCTATGCACATTGCTATTGTTAAGTGTCCTTACTGTTTTGAAGCACATAAACTAAATGTATGTAAAAAGTTTATTAGTGATTCCTTGGAATCAAGGCGTAGTTTTGTTCTTAGTAATTATATTTGCTTTTGTTGTTTGGGGAGCAGCCACTCCGCTCGTAACTGCCAAAGTAAGGGAAAATGTCGTGTTTGTAGGAAGCGACATCACACTTTGTTACATCCTAGGGCCCAAAGTGTGCCGGATGTACATACTATTAATAGGAAAAATATTAAGCCACAAAGTCTTAAATCATCTTCTAGTGTGCAAAATGTTGATCAGGTGGTTTCTTGTTTTTCCGCGGAGAAATATAAAGTTAGTCAGGTACTACTACCTACGGCACTCGTAGGCACCTGCGCGGAAAATGGCGTAGAGCACGTGGTCCGTGCTATGCTGGATCAAGGTTCGCAATCGTCATTCGTGACCGAATCGACAGTTCAACGATTAGGGTTAAAGAAAGTTCCTGTCCAGAGTGTTATATCTGGTGTAGGTGGAGACAATAGTTTGGTCTCCAAGGCTATGGTAAAAATTGAAATTAAATCTCGTGTAAACTCAAATGCAGTCATCACAGTGGAGGCTTTTGTATTACCATCTATTACCACACTTTTGCCTTCTGAAAAGCTGAAGGTGGGGGAATGGAAGGAGCTAAATACAATCAAACTCGCGGATCCTAGTTATCTTACGCCAGGTGGGGTAGATTTATTGTTAGGTGCAGAGGTGTACAGTCTAATAGTTAAGGATGGTTTGATGAAGAGTCCTCTTGGTGCATTAGTCGCACAGGCAACGTCCCTCGGCTGGATAATATCAGGTGCTGTTGAGTCGGCGTCTGGTTCACCTGGAACTGTAAATGCATTACATAGTTATGTTCGGAAGTCAAATGTAAAGTGCAATAAAAGTCTTAATAATAAAACATACTTACATCATCCCCAAACGGTGGGCGATGGCATGGTACTTTAGTTTCTTACTTACCTTGAAGTTATAGATAGTAATTTGATTTCCATTCGTTAGATAGGTTAGTTGTTTATATGGTGGTCCAGAGGCCATCAGATGTTACACTGGAAGGTTTAGGTGGTCAATTAGTTATTTTTATTAGTTATTATTATATTAAACAATCTGCAACTTGTACATTTTATTAAGAGATGGAATTAAGAACTTACCTGAATTAGTGTGCATATATTCATGGACATTTCATAATTTTAGTATTTGCACTCTTGCAAGGTATCGGCACTCAAAACACATTCCGAAGTAATGTGTCGGGTTAGACTTAGGGTGACAATGTTCTTACTGATCGTTTTACGGCGGTGTGGTTGCTAGTGCTACTCATCAACCAAGGTTTGTCATTTTAAAGTTTATATTTTTTATTTTATGTGACCGATTTTTGTGTATATGTATGTTTGTTCATTTTCTATCTCTGATTGTTGTGTTATATTATTTAAATGTCTTTACAAGTTGTGTTTTGTTTTATGTGTTTGTTTGTATTTTGTCTCTCCCTGTTGTCATGTGCTCAGGCCAGGTTTGCCCATGGTGGGCGATATATTGTTAAGAACAAGCTCTACTTGTTCTTGGTGGGCGATTATGTATAAACCTCTTTCGTTCATTTGACACATGACAGCAGGGAGCGTATTCTTTTTAATTATTCTTTTGTTTTTCTATATGTCAAATTGTATTGATTTTTCTCTGTTGTAAATAGACGCTCATATTGTTTATACCAATTTGGTGTTTTATTATAACAATCACCCGGCCCAGGTATTTATTAGCATTGGTGGGCGTCGAGGGGCGTCAGGGGATTGTCCAGTTATAACAGGCTACAAGAGAAAATTACCGGTCATCAATGGAAAGGCGTCAATAATAAATGTGGTGAATGAAGGTGTCAACGGTCATTTGGACGTTATTTTATTAACAACGTGTTACCAGCCAGGTGTTATGCTAATAAATATTAAATCATTTACAATCGACACTTAAATCGTATTAATTTATTGTAGGCCTTTGATTATCACTTCAATTTATAGATTGTGCAATACTGTACATATTATTATAACACCTCTATGATGAAGTGGTGTTATTACCGGGTCTTAGTCATGAGATCCTAGGTTCGACTACCGGGTCGGGAAAATTTTTGTCGGATTTTCCGTACACAGCCCGGGTTTGTGATTACCAATCAGGAGATTATGAATACCAATTTGGCAAGAGTGGTGATTGAGCAGAAACCCGTCTTTAGAACGAACATGAATTCAAATGATGGACTGCATGTTATTAGAAACGTTATTACGAGTAATATCATTCGGCATACGAAGATATACCTTTCCGGAAATAATAGAAAACAATACAAAGTTTCTATTATTCACAAGCCTAATAAAAAGAACAATGGGTGACGCCAAAAGAGCAACTGAAGCAATTAAACATTGTTTTGCTTTTTTCCGGATTTAAAAGGACGTTTATTTCAACGAAGCCATACTTCAAAAGGTGACAGTTTTTTTTGGGCCCACCGACAATCGGTAACGTTTAAGAGAAAGAGAACTACGATAAAAAAATATGTGTTTTTTTATGAATTTTGCAATTGAAGTGAATTTCAAACGAAACCGGAGTCATAAAACCAAAATAAAAAGCCTTATTTTGATTATATCCGTGAACTATCTGTCCCAAGAATAGTCAACAATGGCTGACATACAGATAGCTGAAGGAAAAAAAGGTTTTTATCAATAGAATTAAAATAAAACTCTTGAAATCGAACATAAAGGAGACGCAATTTACTTTTGGAATAATTTTTATGCCTACTTTTATCTAAGGCGGTGATTGGTAGTGATTTTTAATCATTTAATTAATGAAATAAAATAATTCGAATAAATAATTCAAAAAAATCCGTATAACGGAACGCATTTGCTAGTCTATTGCCGGATATTGATTTTGATATAAACTGAATACAAATGTCAGAAACCTCCCGTCTGTCAACTGTTATTAATGGTTATACTATAATAATATAAAAAAAGCTGAAGTTTGTTGGTTTGGACACGCTACTATCAGGAACTACTGATCCGAATTGAAAAAAATATTTTTGCGTTGGATAATCCATTAGTCGAGGCAGTCTTCAACTTAAAAATGTTTAGCTTTAGTTTAACACTATGTATGCGAAAACCTAATTCCACGCGGACGGAGTCGCAGGCGGCCACTAGTAATAATAAATTGTTTATACTTCAGATACATAGGTAAACATAATGGAAAATCGCCCTTATGTATAAGTATTTACGGTTCAGGCGTTGAACGTCAAGAAAGCAAAATGACTGATTTCCTTGAGGTTAATATATATTTTCACATCTTGTTTCTAACGATTCCGGTTAAAACATGGAAAAGTAATGTTACCACTATAATCTGGAGATTCTAAGGAGTAAATTGATACCTATGTCGTAAATAAACGCTAAAATTTTAGGTGGGCCTAACTCTCCATACAAAAACGATTGACTCCTTTCGCAAAAGCTGTCTCACTGTAAAGCTGCGACTCGAGCGAAGCGAAGCGAAGCGAAGCGAGAGAGTAATGCAGAGTAAAGCCGTTGTCCAATGTCCATTGACGCGTGGTGAGGCACCGAGCGGGGCGCAAAGGGAAAATAATTTGCAACTGAGTTGCGGACTTTGTGTGTCACACTTCTCCTATGTTGCGCGGATGCCGGTACACTGAATTTGTTTTTTTCCACTCTTGTACTTCGCTTACGCTAGTCGCTTGCTTTTGCATTAATTATATATTAATTAGATAGCCCTAGGAGAGGCCTATGTCCAGCAGCGGACTGCGATAGGCTGATGATGAATTTTTTAAGTATTACATCTTTCGCCAGTGCTCTCAAGTAAACATTTTTATTTCATAAGATACCGCTTCTTCGGTCTAACTTACCTTACCTTTGATTGCTGTGCAATGTTATACAAGGTAATAGACGACGGCTTTGACCGCTTAATAATAAGTGTTTACCACGCAAACGTTACAAAGGTATTTCCCTGCGATATGAAAAATGTCTTGCTATTTTCATAGAGTTATTCATACGATGTAAAATTATGTGATAATAACGGCGATATTGTATAAATCTACTTAAAATGAATTGAAGACTAACAAAGGCTAGAGCTGTCTGTCTGCTAATAAATTATGTACTCGTTTCTATTATTGTGACTGTCAAGATGGACAAACAAACAGTTTTATGTATGTAGTTGTGGTCTCATAGGCTAAGTAATTTACTGTAATTAACAATGGGCCGAACGATAGTTAATGATTTCGTTTTAATTCATTAGCACAGTCAGTGACTAACAACGAGCATAAAGCCAAAATGTTTTTGACTATACATATGTAAAGATCACTAGGTGAACAAATACTTTATTTTAGGGTCCCACAAGGGTGTTACCCGGGGATAGTCTGGTCAATCGCAGTGGAGATCGCTCTCCGCTGTCGTACGAAAGAAACCGCAGGTTTCCACAGAGTCGAGTGCAGGTTTTGCTATCGAAAAAATAAAGGGTTCTGTTTAATTTCTTTGGGCTAACGATGACAAAAAAATGTATATTTCAAACGGATACAGACATTTAAACTATGGTTTGAACTGAAATTATTAAGGGAATAAACATGGCCACAAAAAACATAATTAGCTCACAGTACCAACCATAACATTGGTATACCTACATTTCCAGTGGGCATTTCACAAACGTATAATAAAAAGATTTCAATTGAACTTTTTTTTGTCGCATACCTACAATTCAAGTAATCCTTTGTCCTCAAGTCTTAAAATGAAACACTTATTCAAATAATAAAATGAATTATTTAGGAATGCAATGTTAAATTCTAATTTCACAACAGTAAAATTTTCCTTCATTTGTGCCAAGACCTCGAGCTGCTTAGGTCAAGGACCAATGCTTAATAGGTTAATTCAGTTTGGCTTATTAAAATTTCATCTATTTTATAAAGTGAAACTAATCTTATACTATAGTGGTTTCTTTTACATTTAAGCGGGCATGTGATTCACTTGATGTTATTTGATCATCGCTGCCCTTGGACATCAACAACCCCACAAAGGTCGCTGATGCATTACCTGCTTTTAAAACCAAATACCCTCCCGACTGAACGCTGGAAACCTTGCTCACTAGCAGAAACTATAACGTTAAATATAGGACTCAAACACAATGAATAGAAAAAGTCAGATTTTCTATGTAAGTTGTCAATAGTCAAGTTTTGCTTAAATATTGTTTGGATGCACGCACACCCAAACTTTGCCTCCATATAGATTTCGTCACGGAATATTTTCTGTATTCCGTAGATATAGTTGTTTCCTCCATACTGTAATGTATTGATGCACAAACACATAGATCTACAACGCGCATGCGGGTAAACATTTGATAAGTATACTATTAAATATTTACCCGCATCTAGCAAAGCGGTACAAGCTTATCTTAGCTTTGAAGCTAGACAGCGCGGTGTGAATAATGAATGAATTATTTTCCGTTTTAACTTTCCCTTTGGTTCGTCTAAACTAGGGTTTCTCAAATTAACGAAAACACGAATCTCTGTTACATTTTCAGGTGACAGCATACCTCTAAATAATTAAAGTACCCCCCTAATAAGAATATAATACCAGCTTGTAGACCCCTGTTGCTAGAAACTCAAACTAGAGGTTAAATTCTCGGTCATGACCACAGACGGATGACGAATCCATCCAGCCAACTTTATCATTATCAATATCAAGCCGTCATACTTAAATCATGTCGCGTACCCCCTGCAACCGAATGGCGTACTTATTGGTTGTTAAAGAAATATAGTTTTTATTATTTATTATTACTTTGGGAAACCCTGGGCTAAACTGAAATGTATTGTCCACAGCACAACTCCCTCGGGAAGAACAGATGGAGGAGCGTATTGCCGACATGCAATCAAGACTGCACTTTTTAGAGTCCCTTTACCGAACTCGACAAGAAGACTTGATAATTTTAGAGGTAAGCTGTTAAAATAAAGTAAGCCAAGGAAAAGTTTGATTAAGTAAAACAGACGTTAACGCAATAATGATACGGAAAAACAGTTGACAAACAATGAATACACCGAAAAACAGATCATCTGCAAAATCGTATTGGGAAAATTGAACTTCCTAAAAGCATATACCAAAACGGTTAAGGTGAGCAATAGTGGTACTCTTGAAATACTCTATACGAACTCAGCCAGGAGTGTTTCTGGGCAAAAGTTCAGGAGTTTCAATTGGCTTAAACACGGAACACACAAGAGTAAGCTCAGATATCTTCTTTGATCACCTGTTGTTAAACTTCATCACAACAATGAGTGTTGTAGCATCCTTTTTCCGTGTTCCGACAGAATGTTATCCCGAAACAACAAAAAAATTATTTCTACCATGTAAAATTTTAGAACAAAGTATAAGGTTTATAAAATGACGTAAGTAATAATTTTGTAAGCCAGCTTACTTCAGAACTCGTCTGTAGTAAGCAGGCTTACTAAATATGTAGAGGCGATTTCCCGTTCAAATAATATAGCAAATATCCATTAGCCTTCAAATTCGAAGTGTCTTCTTGAAAATAATTCACCCTCCGTAGACTAGACTTGTTACGTTGCACCGATGCTGCCGTCGGGGAAGTACTTAAATAAGTTTTGGAGGGCTTCATTTATGCGAGGAAAGAAGAAAGCGTAAGAAAATCTGTACTGATATTAATATCCATCGAGTAGGATTGGAGTGATTTCAAAATAACGGCTGATATTTCATAATATAAAAGAATTACTTATCAGATGCGCTCACTACAATAAAATTATTTAATTTGCGAGACTTCTGATTGGTTTATTGGTAATGTATAGTTAAGTAGTGATAAGTGTATCACGATACATTATCAGAAAAAAAGTATCAGCCTATTAATGTACCACTGCAGGGCAAAGGCCTCCATCATTTGAAATCATGTTTTCGTTACAAAGATGGGTTTTGGTTATCAGAATCTTACCCAAATATTATATACTTCCCAATTTAAGTAAATAACTATTTTCTTTCATTTTAATAGGGTAAGGTGACAAAGCATAGTGGTGAGCAACAATCTCAAGACCTTGGCATGCCCACCATGACGCCGGAGGTGATGAGTTTGCTGAAGAACATCACTGGTAAGTGACTTTTCTTCATCATCAAACTAGCAATTATCCCCGTTGCATGCTCGGCCTCGATGCCTAGGGTACGCTACGGCTATGATCCTGAATGACAGCCTGGCTATCTCATTGGTAAGTGACTTTTCTTGACACATAAAGTGCACGTCCATCTTTAGTTCGGTAAATAAGTTTGCGAGAGATAAGTTGTAGAGGGCGTGGGAATACGAATTACAGTGATGGCCTAACATATTAGGGCCTTTGCATGTATGATAATTTGGAGGCGATTAAGGCTGCTAGATTTACAAGAATCTACATACTCTGAGAAACTCTTAGGTGTCGGGGATCGCTTAACATGAAGCCAGCCTTTGATGCTGCCTTTGAAGTGTCACAACTATTGTACTGTAAAAGAACTCACGAGTTAACACTAACATTTTCGTATTCGAGTTTAACTCACCGGAATAACTCGTCTACGTTACAAAGTCGCATTCCATTGATAGGAGCGTGAGCTTCGACATTCTTAGATGTATGCTTTGAAAGTGAGGAATTTGCTTCTAGCTTCCAAGTTTCCTAACGCAAAAGAAGGTTTTTAAATGCCTGTGAATATACTTCTTCTATGAATACGTGTTACATATTCACTGGATTCATTCTTACGTGGTGCATTCTTTCTGCAACAAATTTTTATTTCGTAATAAAATATATCTTTGGGTTTCTTCAAAACTACAGCGCATTTTTGAGCTTTCAAATGATGTGAAATTGATACATATGACTTTGTGTCTATATGTACCAAAGTGTTGCTCTATATGTCTTTTCTATTACCCTGCCATTTAACAATTTTATTGGTATAAAATATTCCACATTTCCTAGTGCTACATTTTCACAAAATTCACACCAGTACCTTTTACGATTTCATACTCCTTACCGTCGAAAAGGTTGCACAATGAAATGTGTATTTCCATGCAAACTTTTCCATGTCGTCTGGAGACTTGTTGGGTCGAATCAAGGTTTATAATAAGCCTTTCTGAGTCCATTGTGGCGGGGAAACTTCACACCCGATGCACAGAAAGGGATAACTATCGAATGCAATATGTTTTCACGTCGATATTCTAACTGCACAAGCTGGGAGTCGTGAATACAATTTCCGAGGAACAAGTTAGTAGTAAACAGATGCTTCCGAGAAGAAAGTCAACAAAGTAGGAATCTTCACCCTCTATCACTGGTTTTTAAATTGCTTGTTATATTTTCACGGCGTTCGATTGTTAACGGGGGTTTTTAAAGATCATTGGTTGCAATAATACATAGTTGGTTCTCTAGTCTTTTCTCTATCAATATATGTAAAGTTACCAAAACTTATTTTATAAAACAGCGTGTTTTTTTATTGTAATCCGATGGTAGCTAAGATTGTAAAGATAGAAGGAGATAGAATTGATGAAAATCTGACAAGTTTGTAATTAAATTACTCATTCTCTTCCATGCGGTTGCTAAATGGGTATAATAGTATCTGCCTACTAATGTCCCACTGCAGGGCAAAGGATTTAGTTAAAAGAGTGAAATCAAATCAAGTTTAAAAGAGTATCTGAAGGTTTAAAAAAACAGACTTAAGAAGGACAGGTTCATCTAAGGCAGTATTTTACTTCTCGCAATCGTGTTATGAAAGACTGCAAGTTTTATACAAACATTATTATTTCGGCTGTAAGCCCACATCAAACTATTTCTCATTGTCTATTTTGTTATTATATTTGCGCAGCGATTGTTTTCCTATAAATATAATAAAATATAAGTACAAAGTGCATACCTTGATAAAGTACGAGTGATATAATAACAGATTTTTTAAAATATTCGTCGAATTTTCTAATTCTCACATATCATAATATTGTGTAATATTTTTGTTATCTACAATCTTTTATATTTTTTACTATTAATTTTCTTCGTATAAATCATTATTTTATCAATGATACGAGTACATTTATTAAGCATGAACTTTGTAAGATTTACCCGCACTGCTTGGCAACACAACCTTACCCTTCCCTCTGTATATGAATATCATCATCATCAGCCTATCGCAGTCCACTGCTGGACATAGGCCTCTCCTAGGGCTCTCCATTTAGCCCGATCCTCGGCGGATGATCTTCCTGCTCCTGTATATGAATAAATATGTGTTTATTTTCTTTTTGTTTATGGATACTTGTCTTGTCAATGTACAATGAATGTGCAATGCGATTAACTAAATTGTAATGCGCTTCGCGAATTCTTTTTATTTTTATTGGATTGGGTTTTATACTGCATTAATCCATGCAACTTCATTGCAAGAATTTTATTTTTTGATGTGGAATAATTCTTAATCATAAATTTTATTCGTCACACACTTGAGAATGTTCAATACATTGTAAATTAATTCGTCAAGAGTAAAATATGCAAATAACATTATTTGTATCTGAAAAATACTTCTATGTGTAATTTTACGTGTTTCAAGCACTCCTAATCAAAGAAAGACTGTTTAATACACTTTAATCAATTTCGCCTTTGACGTCGAAAAACCTGTAAAGAACGGAAAACATCATATCCTAAATAATGGTGGTTGCATAGCATTGTTTTAAAGACGTCATGTAAAAAACCTACCACACTCAAAGCGGGCTCGACTAGTTTTCATATCCTTTGTTTTCAGACTTACGAGAGTAAAAACAATTAGTACTCCGTCGAATAACTAACCGTTCTTGAATTAAAAATGTCAGCAACTCTGTGTGCGGAAAACATTTTTCTGTCTGAGTGCGGACTGCTAGTATTGTTATGATACTCGAAATAAAAAACAAACAAAGTGAATGTTTGTGCATTTGTTTTATTGGTGCAATATCCGGGGAACTACAGTTTATTGTTTTAATTTTAGTTTTTTTTAATCAATGATACGAGTTTTCGTTAGAAATAACCATGGACCCTGGGCTGCAAGGCATTTGCTAAGGAAGCAACTGGGATATACAATAAGATTATGATTATGATGATGTCCATTGTTGGGAGCGGTAGATCTTAGTGGACCATAAAGCCACTCGTCATTATTTATTTATTAAATGCCTTGACTAACAGTATATAAGGTATACATAATATTATTTACCATTAGGTATAGTTGGGGCTATATTTATCCAATAATGACAAAACTTAATGGCTTATTTCGTCGCTCACACTTTCGCAATTACGTGGATAAAACAATCAGCATCCTGTCATTTAACTACCGATATTGATAAAAATATCGGCAAACCTGCGCGGTTAAATTCCGATATAACGTTGAAATAACGTTTTCGAGAGAAATTAATTCCCAGGCCTTCCGTCTAAATAGATCCTTTGGTGAACCCAATCTACTGTAGTTTGATTGACGTGAACATTCATAGAGCGACATGTAATATTTCCGAACGGTAGTGCTCTCATTTCACTGAATGATGGATATGTGAAATGATTTAGCCATTTAGCCGCTTCAGTGACAAAAATTGATACGTATATTTTTGAAGTAAGTTTATTAATCTTCCGTCCGTCAATTCCAGATATCAGTTAAAATAATTGATGTACGAATTACCAAGGCCGTATTTTGCTATCTACTTATATCTTGGTAATACTAATTGTTATCAATTTATTGTATTGTACCAGTACTTAGATTAGATTTTATAGGTAATTCACTTGCAATAATCATGCAGTCATGTTGTTTGGTTTGTAATCATGGGCGTCAACATTAATAAGGACTCATTGTTTTATAAGTTCGATTTCACCATCACGACAAAATCAAATATCGAATTCTGTAGACGCCATACACTGTACTATAGAAAAATAAAATTGGGTATTGTTTTGACAATGCGTGGGAGCGCGAAATGTGCGCGGGTGGTATGTTTTAGAAAACTTTATATGCATGTAGGTATAAGCGCCACTTGTTTATATTATCAGCCCCAATTGAGCATGAAAGTTTTACTTTTCAGAGTATTCATTCAAACTTAATAAGCCTACCTAATTGTGAATAAGTTAATTATTGGTCCTTTAAGCTTAAACAATTCAACAGGAACGAAAGCGGCGTCGGGAATCCACCCGAAGTATCTGGACAGTCTTCGCCTCCCGTTCGTGTACCAGCTGCTTCCACACCTGATGGCTGACCCGAACAGTTTGAAGCCAGCATACCACATGACTGGAGGGAGGCTGTTTGCAGACATAGTTGTGGGTATACCGACTGTGAAGAGAGATAAGGAGAGCTATCTTATGATCACATTGACGGTGAGTAAGTTTAGTTCATATTATTAAATAGCGACCCGCGACTACGTCCCCGTGGATATCGGTTTCCGCACACATAGTATTATATTATAGCTTAATGGCATCCTCGGTATGACAGATGAGCACTGGGCCAAGACATGTACGGCGTGGCTTCCTAAAAACCTAAAAAGACGACGCGGAAGACCTAGAAAAAGATGGCGCGACGACCTTGACATCTACAGAAAAGACTGGCCAGAGTTTGCCTTGGACCGTGTAAACTGGAAATCGGAGGGGGAGGCCTTTGCCCTGCAGTGGGACGATATGGGCTAATATAATAAAAAGGCATCCTCGACAAATGGACCAACACAAAAACTTTTTTTTTCAAATCGGACTATTAGTTTCTGAGATTAGTGCCTTCAAACAAACAAACAAATTCTTCAGCTTTATTATATAAGTGTAAATCTGTATCGGCATCACTTATTTGAAAGCATCAACTGATAAGCTAGGCCTTGTGTAACGGATTATTAATAGTCTTTTTAACAGTAAACTATATCCCAACTAATATTATAAATGCGAAAGTAACTCTGTCTGTCTGTCTGTCTGTTACGCTTTCCCGCTTAAACCTCGCAACCGATTTTGATGAAATTTGGTACAGACAATCTTTAGACCCTGAGACAGAACATAGGCTACTTTTTATTTCGAAAAAAAGAAATCCACGCGGACGGAGTCGCGGGCGGCCGCTAGTACATTAATAAACATCCATGACTCAAGTACAAATGCCAATGTTCATCACATAAAAATTTGCCCCTAGCGGAATGCGAACCCTTGGTTTTGTAGCCAGGGTCTCTAGCCACTCTACCAACGGGCCTGTCATCCTGAGATATAATACAATATAATTTTATTTTATAAATTTTACAGCACTTAGTAAACGGGATGAGGGAAGAGGACGCAAATTCGACCCTCATAGTGATAATGGTGGGAGAAACCGACTTGGAATACGTCATCAATACAGCCAGACAAGTGGAAATAATGTAAGGAAAATAATATTTATTTCACTATAAAGTAAGTGATTGACGTTAAGACGTGTTTCGGTGAACGGTTCAGATGGATTCACAGCTTTTGTTGTATTTTATTGTAAAAAAAGAATATTTCTGTAATTTCATCATTGTACACTGGTTTTCGTATAAAAGTGAATAAGATGTAAAAGTAGTTCCTGATACAAGAAACGTACAAAAGAGATTTGAAAGAAACAATACTATTATTTTTGGTGTTGATGTTCACACAAAGAAAACTTTAATAACCAGTTACAAAATCATTTCTTAGTACTCAGTAAGACTTCACAACTTGTGTTAAGTTGCGCAAAATCCCATTTTAATAAAAAAAATTAAGCATTTGCGAAGTTTAATTTTCATATATTTATTATTTCATATTGTAGGTTCCCAAAACAGGTGGAAAACGGCCTCATAGAAGTCATTTCACCAAGTCCGTCGTACTACCCGAACTTTGAGACCCTTCCCGCAACCTTAGGGGACTCTATAAAGCGGGTAAAATGGCGGACGAAGCAAAATCTAGACACGGCGTATTTGATGGCGTACGCGCAGTCGAAGGGCACTTTCTACTTAATGTTGGAAGATGACGTCATAGCCAAGAACAACTATATGAAGGTGAGGAAACATTTCTATAAAAATTTTGCAAACTCTGATCGGATATAAGAAAAGACGGAACGAAAAAGCAAAGTGAAGCCGAAAACGGATTCATTCATACACAATAACATGCGCACAAGGGGCGAGCTAAGTAGAACTTACACTTGAATGGGCCGCTTGTCTGGAGGAGTACCTTTACCTTACAGAAGTGATGTAGAACTTCTAACTGTTGAGCTATGTTACTGAAGCAGATTCTCTAGATCTCAATTGGAGAAGGCAGGGTTTAATAGGCAAACAACCCATCAGAGACCTTTACTGGGCTTCGATCCGGCTCAAAGGACCAAAACGTACGGGGAGTAAGAGCCCGTAGGGTTGAAAGAAATGACAACACATTTTTTTAGAGCTTTGGCAACAACTGCAATAATTTAATTATTATCATAAATCGTATTCTTGAGACATTAGCTAATAACAAAGAGTTCTGCACAGAGTTGTTGATGAGATCACGTGCTTGTTTGACTCCCTGAAAAATAAATCAAATACATATTTGTACCGAGCCTTGTATAGATAGGTATATCTATACAAGGCGTGGTATGAACATAAACACGTATACTGGCTTCACTTTGTCGTTCACAGTGCTCCATCTTTCCTTTTTCTTTGGTTTGAGTTTGAAACCAGCCTAGCGTACCGTCTATATTTAAAATATATATAGTGTGTTGATAAGAATGCTGAGTCAATATCTTCCACAAAATGGTAACATGTCATATCATTATTCTATTGAAAATCATCGCTATGATGAACAAACATTTAACTGTAATTGTTTTACGGTATTAGATAATATTATCTGCAGATAAAGCGCTTATTAGTGTCCTTTAAAGACACAACAGATAGCTTTAACAATACTAGATTAACTATTCAAGCAGATAAGGTTATCTTTTTTGTAGTTAAGTGTTGCAGTTTCTAGAGTCGTCTCTATCCAGGTCGATACAATTGCATTGTAGCGAAGTTGTTTTATGATGCACAATTATACTTTAAGAGCCAAACGCTAGTTGCGAATAAATTGCTTGCGAATCTTTGCGATATCTACTCCTTTTGTATCTATTAAAGAACAATGGCGAACCTCCATACAACATTTTTCAAGTATATTTTTTATGCGTCTTGATTTGAAAAAAATACGATAATATACAGCTTCGGTTCCTCAACAAATTGATTTAAGTTACACGATTGTCGTAAGTCTGGAGATTGAGATATTCCAGTTTGAAGTTTTTGAGGTTATGCGAGAAAAAATAAGACGTTAGTGAACTCAAGCAAAATATTATCAGTATTTCATACCCAATAAACTACAGATACCTACTATAAACAGAGTTTCAAGAAGCCAGAAGTTATCTTTGACCAGGCAATATCACTTTTTATTCATCACAGATTAATATCATTTGCTGGGTGTTTGCTGGGTTAAAAGTTGAGAAATAACGTATATAGATCAATATGAATCAATGAATAAATGTTTTTTGATTCTATCATTAATTGATGAATTAATTACTCCGTGCTTAAGCACGACCCCTTATGGGTTAAATCTATACATACTTATATAATAAAGCTGAACAGTTTGTTTGTTTGTTTGTTTGATTGATTGAACGCGCTCATATCTGGAACTACAGGTCCAATTTATAAAAATCTTTTTGTGGATAGTCCATGTGACGAGGAAGGCTTTAAGCTATAGTATATACCTATGTGTGCAGAAACCGAAAACCAAGCGGACGGGGTCGCGGGCGACCGCTAGTTAAAAGTAAAACAACATCAATTGCTATTATTTATTTTAATATTCTTAGTCTTTACTCAATTCAATATTGAGGAGCCACATAAAAGGCAGACATTTGTATGTCCTCTAGTACTTGTTCCAGCTTTATCATCACAAGACATTTCACTTGCTAAATTATGATTAACTGCAGCCATGGTAAAATCTCTGCAAGCTTCCCAGAAATATTCGTCTACCAAAATCTATAAAAAAAGGTAAAATACTATGTTTACAATGATTTCTTATAAAATATATAAGTATCTGAACGGCAACGGTTCTTATGAATGTTCTAATAGGTAATAAGATTATGGACATAAATTGCTATGTCAAATAGTTTAAAGACACAACATTTATTTAGTCCAATACTTACTAAGCAGAATAACATTTATAATAATTATATGAACATCCAAGACTCGGGAACACAAATGCTCGTGCTCATCACACTAAACAATGTCCCTACTGGGATTTGAACCACGAACCTCTTGGTGCAGAAGGTTCTGTAGTGCACAAAGTACTTACAGTTGTATGTTTTTATAATTTTCAGTTTTACAAAACTTCCCAACGTTTGTGATCAAACTCAATACACAAACAGAATGCAAAATCGTTGTTCCAAGTCCACAACAAAATGATAATAGCAGAATTTCGGAATCCTTTGGCAAACACTAGTCGGCAGACCCGCGAGGAAGATCCCAAGAGTCCAGAAGCAGTCCAACACGTAAAAATTGAAAGAATAATACGATCGAGCATAAATAAGCCCGTTATTCAATTGTAATATCACAAATGACAATAAAATGACAAGGCAAAATGGCCGGCAAACTGACATTGTATAACAATAATAACGTTTAGCTTCTTTTAAAATTAACATTTTTCCCGAGACTTAGTCAGAACTAGATAAAAATCTGAAAAATCTTACGATTTTTCAATAGATCATTTCGTATTAAAGACATTTTAAGACGCTTAATTTATACCTCAACAAAAGTTTCGCCATTGTTCTTTCATAATAATGCTTTAAGCGGTTCAGTTGAAATAGCTTATCGCATTATTATCGAATGTTCATTGATGTCAATGCGAATGTTATTATATTTTTTCAAATATTTGTATTGAGATTTTGATTCTGCTTTTGGTTAAACAAAACTAATGTGTCGTATGCTGGTTGTTAACGGCATCTTTAAGGCACAAAAGATGTTTAAGATTCACTAAAGGTGCGTTTCTTCATAAGCTGCGCGGAGCTGAGCAGAGACGTATAAAAATTTACCAATCCGAATCGGAGCGAAGATGAGATGTGTATTTTGAGCAATGTGATTGATCAATTTTTACACGTCTCTGCTCAGCTCCGCGCAGCTCAGCTTATGAGGAAACGCTCCCTAACGCCTTAAAATTTGGAACTCTTAAAACATATTTTTTTCCCAAAAGTCTAATCAAATTCGTATATACGAGGGCTGCCTTTTAAGTTTTGTCGTTTGAAGATAAAAACAAAACTACAACATTTTTGTCGTTGTTATTATTTTAAAGAGTATTTATTACGTAGATTAGTGCAGTTTTCCATTTGCTCGAGTTAGTTTTTTAAGTATTAATTTCACTCTAAAGTGAGGATGTTTAATTATGCTAACTTGAAGAATCAACTGCTCCTTCACCAGACTAGAATCTTTGACCACAAAGTTTTTTTTTTAATTTTAGGTATTGTAAAGGATTCTTTAGGGTTTAGGTTAGGTCTGTACCAGGTTAGGTCAATTTATTTTATGTTTTTATTCTTCAATTGCTGAAGCATATGTCGAACGCTGTTTGAGCTCGCATTGTCATAGTGTTAGCTGACGCGTCGCTCAGGGTGAGATTTCTTAAGTTTGGAGATGACTTCTGGTAAACAAACTATTGTATACTATTCTTCATTAACCGTTCCACGAACACCAAGTTCAATCTTCGCAACATGGCGAGTTTTTTGCGACGATCGCGGCCACCATCTTCTTTGTAATGCTTCGAGAGCGAACAACTTCGGTCAGCTTCGCCTTGTTTTGAAAGGTACATATTCTTGAATGTTGTTTGGAATCAGGATTGTAAGCATAGACCCATGATTCTTCATCACTGATGATATCGTAGACGAGATTTGACTCTGCCCAATCTACCCTTGGAAGAATTTTCTTACACCATTTGCCGCGACCCACCTTTTGATCGTGGGAAAGCAAATGGGAGATCAAACGGGAAACTAGCCTTCTCACACCAAACTCTTAATGAAAAATCTTACGAATAGTTTCCCTGAGATGCCGAATAAAGCCTCTTTCTCTCGATATGTTACATGACGATCTTTGAAAAGTAGTTCTCTCACGGCAACGATGTTAACTTCAGTGAAGGCAAATTTTGGACGTTCTTCACGAGATTTGTCACTGAGACTAGAGTTTTCACGTTGGAATTCTAAATACCAGTTTTTGATAGTCTGCAGACATGGAGCTTCCTTGTGGTATACAGATCATAGTACTTCGAAACACTAAAGTCGTGTCAGGTCACTTCGAAAGTTGTAGAAAATTATAGCACAGGTATTTTCCTTAGTAAGAAGCATTCTTGTACGCGACCTGCCAGGTTTAGAACGATGTTGCGACTAAACAAAAGCATTAATCCTTACACTTTTAAATGTTTTTACGTTCTTAAATAAAGCAATTTTGAATATTCAACAGTTCCAAATTCAAAATTGGCGGGAAATATTTAAACGACAGAACTTAAAAGGCAGCCTTTGTACAAGTGCTATTGTTCAAAAGCATCGGTTCCAAACCACACTCTCTTTGTAGGAAATAAAGCAGTACACAGCTTCGGTAACGGTCACCAACCCCAACTGGTTCTTCATAGAATACTGCCAAGTGGGGGGCATTGGGAAGCTGTTCAAGTCCTCCGATCTGATCCACTTCATCACCTACGTCCAGCTGTTTTACAACAACATGCCTATCGATTGGCTGCTTGAAAGCTATCTCGTGGATAAGATTTGCACCATCGAGAAAGAAGGCGTAAGTTTTTGTTTCGTGAAGTGTTTTCGTGTTTAGTTCAATTTTTGCGTCGACTTGTTGATAACTTTAATTTAAGATTATACCTCATATTAATGCAAATCATAGATGCTCCTAATGCCCCGTTTGAGTGTCTCCACCAAAACGTTAGTCAAAAAATTGACAGTTCCGGCGGCAGGAGTACATGTATCTGCTATCTTGATCTATCACACGTGACGTGATTCATAATAAGAGAAAATTATAGCATAACTGTCAAATTATTCGTTGCATCTTTTGATATTTATTAATGTTAATTATTGTTAATATTAATAAACGACCATTTTACTTTAAACAATATAAAATCAAATTACAGAAAGCCTGTGCCCGAGCTCGCCTTGAGATCCGACCACGTTACAAGACCTCGCTGTTCCAACACATTGGATTGTATTCGTCTCTTAAGGGCAAAATACAGAAAATCAAGGTAAGTCGATAATTCTTATCGATTCTCAATGAATGATTAAAACATCGAGTGAATGCACTATTACTATTGTTTGATATTACGGACCAAGACTGACGCTAAATAGTTATATAGCTGGAAGGATAATTTGTTTTCTAGTTCCTACAATCAAGACAATTTGTTTTCTTTACGGCGCACATCAAGGTAGCGTTCTCAATTTAATTAAATAGCAAATGCTCCTGTGTTTCCGTGTCCACCACACATACATACGTATGTTCTTTATTGTATCTTGCGTATCTTTCTTTATCGCTGCAATTAGTCGCTTTATGTAGAACACAATGACTACTCGTTTTTTATATATGCAGTCAACATTACTAGATGCCATTGAATATTCGGAGGGCTACAAAAGTTTTCATTGCAATTTGAAAGTAGCGCAAAGCCAATCTTACTCTTACTCGTAAAGAAATGTTGAATTTCGGAACGTTTTAGAACCTTATTTGCATTTCAGAGACCTTAACTTGGGAATGTGAATTTTAGCTTGCAGTTAAAATTATTATCTGGTCTATTTGAATATAATAATCCCGAATTGGAAGAATGTTCCACTTACAAACAATTATGCTGTAATTGTTAAACCATGACCGCTTCAATTTGCTTTTACCATTAATATCCTTAACATAGCAATTTTATAAATAGTGTCTGCGACATGATGCTGATGAGAGATGTTTTCTAAATTCACACATTCAAAATTCTGTAGGTTGACGATAAACCCCGTTTAGGTTCCCATACCTAAACAGGATCCTTCGTTACAGGATGCACATTTCGGAGCAGTGCCAACATTCTACCCTCACAAGAACCCACCAGTTGAAAGTCTTCGCACTACAATCGAAGAACATTCTGACCACACCCTGAGGAGGGCTTACGACGGAATCACATTCTTCTGGGGCATAAAGCCCAAAAAGGGAGCAGTTGTAGAAATATGGTTTGAAAAACCTATCGCACTCGAAAAGTAAGTTAAATTTTCGTCCTGAGTTTCTTTGAGACTTCTTATACTGTGGTCACATTGGTTTACCATCTTCTTTTCTATTTTAGGTACACCTTCCGTAGTGGAAATGTAGAGCATGTCTCTGATAAGTTCTACGATACTACTATAGAAATCCTTCAAGCCAACAAAAGCAATTTCACCATGATAGGAGCATTTGACGAGTTCGGCCTAGCTGAGGCGGAACTGAAGAAGGACCTGGGACCACTCAGTGCCATCAGGCTTCACGTAAACAAAGAAAGCCAGTACTGGGTTATCCTCAGTGAGGTAAGTTATGTAGTTGATTTTTTGTGGCGGATTTATTGTACTTAAAACAGGATTTACTCAAATAGGAGAAGTCTTTTGATATATGATCGAATTCTCACAATTATGCAGCAGAAATGAAAGTCTTCATGTACCGCTCAATCGCTCCGCGGATCGGCTCTCCTAATTTTGTGGCACCAGGACTAACTTCCATTGTGGGATAGAACAATCCCTACCCAAAAATAAGTTTTGTCAGCCTATTCCAGTAGCAGAAGGTCGTCCTCTGCCTCTCCTATTTTCAGGATCAAAATATTTATAAATAATTCATCAATTTACAGATCGAGCTGAAGCCATTAGAGCAAGTGACAGTCAGATGACAGAAGTCAAAGTTGCCAACGAAGTATCACTTAAAGAGGGGGAAGAAACGCCAAAGGCGTCCACATTAGTACTAGCTTACAGACTGTATGCTAAGCTAGACGCCGACACAATTGAGGAAGAGCTTTGAAATCTGACCCAAACTTGCCTCGCCCATGCCTCGCGTGTGCCTTTAAGTTACATTGTAAATTGACTGAAATTCACACAAGATGCCTAGACGAATAGAAGGATGGGTTAGTTTAAAGGGGTTATTGTACATTTGTCACAATTGAGTTGCAAAAATAAATTGAAGTCCATATAACGGCTTACTGGTAAAAACAATAGAGTTATACGTATTGTTTTGTTTATGCTGTATTTATAGATGAAATAACATTCGAGAGAAAAAAAAGTATTTTTAGAGCATATTAGCCTTAGTTCAAACAATCTAAATGGAATTAAAATTCAACAGCCTCCTGAAGGTGGTCGCGGCGAGGATGGACACGGACAGTGTCATTATGCGACACTGGACTCGGGTCCAACTCGCTTAAGAAATAAAAATTAATTATAATAATTATTTACTACCATAGTTTTTAAGAATAATAACATCTATGGATGGATATGTTTCCAAAATAAACGCTTTTTATTTATTTATTAAAATTAAGGATTTTGAACTTTTAAATCCCAGTTATCTCAATGTCATCATCATTTGCGTTGTTTTACCAGTAAGCAAAATATAAACTAAACGTGCATTTTAGGTGACGTATGAACTGTGTGGTAACTGCACAATAACCCGTTTAATGTGTGAATGTGTTTGTCGGGAGTATATACTTATAGAAAATGAGTATTGGGTTTAAGCTTGGGTGTCAAGTAGCAATTTCGGTGTTCGGATGTATAATGTCTAGTCTTCATACGGCAAATTTACGTATTACCATTTTATAAGTCTATGAAATGAAATAATACTAAAAAATATAACTGGTGTTAGTTAAACATTTTGTAAATATGACTTCTAACTTGTTTTAAAATGTTTTGTACAGATTATTTTGACTTATCAAAATGGCGTTATAAAAGTGGTAATACTGAATCGTGGTAGGTACCTAAAGTATTCTACTATCATCGTTTACTTGCGTGTTGTGACACATTAGTGGATGATTAAGATCTTATTATTAAGAACGACATGAAATCGCACAATTAGATTTATCTACAAACTAGAATCGTACGTCGTATAAACGGTATGTACTATTTATTTATATTTATTCAAAGTTAACTAGTCCTCAAGTGTAAATATGATTCACAATTTTTTTTACTGAAACACACCCCTTAGACAAAGGTTTTTTTTCGCCTGTACATTATTTCAGTGTCCTCGTTCTAGTCGAAATTCACCTAATAAAGTATCATTGGCTCCAATTTGAGTTTCATGCTGATTCAAAGTGGACAGATTTTTTTCTTTTATTATTTCAACTCCTTTAAATGGCTACAAATGCCTAAATGGGCTGACTCAATCTAGATATGAAAAGCTTCTTTAGTTACATTTGATTGTTCAAATAATTTTAATGAATAGACTAATATTTAACAATAAAAAATACGGCAACAAGGATTTGACAACGTAGGTTATTGAAATAATTAATTGGATGTGTGACGAAAATCGGTGTGATTGTGTTTTATGTCAACATACCTTTTGTTACAAAAAAGCCAAAAATCAAAAAAGTGGATGTTTGTAAATGTTAATTTTAGGGATGTTAAACTGTTGTTATGTAGTTTTGGTAGTACTACTGTTAACTACTGGTTCTAGGACTTGCGCTTTTTTATTCGGTTCTAAAAATGTTTTCTTCTTATGAAACCCTTTTCTTGCATTTCGATAGAAAGATTTTATGTTTTCGCTAGAGAAAAGCCAAAGTATTCAGATCAAAGACGGAAACCAACGAATTGTTTAGTTACTTTATTTTCGATTTCGTATTTGTTTGCTTAATGTTGCTGTTGGGTTGCGAAATTAGTCTTTTCGTAAAATGTGTGTACTGGTGAAGCGAAAAATTCCTACTTTTCAGCGCAATTGACATCAACCTGTAACACTACCTCAACTGAAAATGGCCTTATCCAGCTGTTCTTGTGCGCTAATTTTTCAAATTCACTTTCGTGTGACATTTTACGAATTGACTAAATTTGCAATACGACAGCAATTTACAAAAGTTATTTTTATATTTTTTGACCCAACATTTTTTCTTTTGTTGTTTGACACTGCCTTGGTCTAATTTAACCCACCATTCAAGGCTTGATAGCATAAGGGTTGGTACTTACTTAAAAGAAGACACCTAATGATTGACCCTTTTAACGGCAGGTACGTATCTTCTAATACGGAATAATAATTCTGTAACTGAACTTTATTTTGTCGTATACGACTTTCACAATAGTAATACAGTTATTATAACTGTATGTAAAACTCTAGACTAAACTATTGATATAACACAGCTCGATTCAGATATTCTATACAAGCCAACTTATAACTTTGATACACATAATCAATGCGAAAAAAAATACATTGATGACAAGATTATACAGTAGCTTGTATTGGAATATATTGATAATTATTGGCAATACGTTACTTTAAGATACTTTTGAATTTTAAATCTCATACTTGTGACCATTGCTATGCAACCTTTAAAAACATAGAACTTACCTACGAGTTCTTACCTACTGGTCGGATTTATTAAGTCAATTTTTCAAATGCCGTGTATTTTCTCTCCTTCTTTTAGGACATGTTATTTCATTTTTCCTTATACCGTGTGTGCCTGCCTAATTTAGTTTTTGCATAATTTATCTTGGTTATACTTTCAAATTATTGTGTTAAGTAATTCATTCCAATTATTATCAAGCGAGATGTTCATTTTGTACATTTGTATCTGTAAAGCATTTGTAAACTGAGTTTACCTTTGATGATAATATTATAATTTCAAAATCGTCATCGGTTTGATTCTGAAACTAGATCTTTTGCGTTCTACGGAAATCTTTATGTCAATCTGTTAGCTGTCTCATTTTAAAAAAGTAAAATTAAATATTGCTTCATCCGGAATGTAAATGATTGGTAAATATTTTTCATAGCTATAGTTGTAAGAGTATATTAAGATGTAAATGCATGTAAATATGCCAAGTTGTTAACTAATTCTTAATACAGGGGAGGTTAAAAGTAATTTAGCATTTAAGCGTTACATTCTTTTTTGGTCCAAATTCTGAGTTCTTAATTTACGTCCTTCGTATCCTATTTGACGATTGGATTTGTATGTTAACTAAAAAGCGCTTTGTTTATTCCGAATTGAGTTTTGCATTGTTTCGGTTACGATTTATCAGGTCATGGAGGAAAGATTTTTCTAGGATAAGTTACAGGCTTAAATGACATAAAATTGATGCATCGAGTCGAGGAACTAGGGATTGGACTAAAGAGGGATTTAATAATTTTGATTATTTGAACAGGCTGTTTGATCTCCATGCTAAGACTTGAGTTTAATCAGCTCTTTTGATATTCTTCTTGAATACCGGTAGGTACTATTTGGATAACATTTCATCATAAAGCAATTAGGGTACGGTGAAAACTGGTATCACGTTGTGCAGAAAATAAATTTAATTTACAGCAAAAATTCAAAATTCTTAGACTTGTACTTCCATGTCTATGAAATTCCAATTCTGATAAACAGGGACTGTTTAATCCATTTGCAAAAAAAAAATAGTTCCGAACTGGATCTTTTTCATCAAATTTAAACTTAAAGTCTGTGGGTTTACAGATTAAATTAAAGCAATTGTTTCACAAAATTTTTCTACAATTTCTATATTATACTAAACATTTTTTAAATTATTTTTATTTATTCGTTTTGTTAACATAAAGAGACTTTCATTTGACGTGATAGAGCAGTTTAAGCCGCACCTAAAATAGATAAAATAAATGTCTTATGATCTGTATATATAGAAGATATATTCAAACACGTCAAAACTTCCATAACCATTCATAGCTGTAAATAATAATTAATTATTGTGTTATTCGCATTTTATCATTAACTACTATTACTTTTCTGTTAGGTAAAGGAATACATAGAAATGAGACATTTGTTGGTTAGCATAATAAGCTTCGTCAGTTTGATTACTATAGCAAGAAAGAAAAAGATTATATTTATTGGGTGTCACAAAACTAATTAAATACAACCATTATTATCACAGCATTCAACCAAAAAACAATATTGCGACACAGAAAGCATCTACTTATGTAATTTTTATTTATTTATTTTATTCAAATTATGTGTAATTGATCACAACTGAAATTCAAAATCTCTTATTTACTTGAAACGTTGAATGTCTTACTAATCATATAGAACAGTTATTTTATCAACATCTGAACTTTTATTGTGAATTTATGTGTTCATTTGTTTTAGTTAAAATTTGAATAAGTTGCTTAAATGAGGTAGATATCTTATTTTATTTTACATTATTTTTGTTCAATAACTCTGCATTCGTTCTATCTACTTAAAACTGAAGATATTTTATGTTTACTTTTTAATGTCTTATTTGTATAATTAAATAGGTATTCTAGTTTTGGTTCACAAATTATTATTTAGGTATAATAAAGGCATATTATCTCAATAAATAAATTAAATTCTAAGTTCCCGTAAATTATGTAATTAAAATGCTTTTGTATACGTTTTAATTTACGTACATTATTATTAACTTGTTTTTTATTTAAGTTTTTATGTAATGATGATACTGTAAATATTTGGGGAGTTATTGTTTTTTAGTAGTTAATGTATAAATTTTATTGTTACATCTGTTAAAATTAGAGTGCGTTACTCTATTGTTGATGACCTGAGAGATTATCTAGACTATTGAAAAAAAACTGAAAAAAAAAGATTTAAAAAAATGTAGGTAGGTAGGGGAGGTAGGGGAGGGATGGGCACTTTTTCACTATTTATTACATAAAAAACAGATTTATTGATATAATCAACTTTTATTGCCAATTCTTATTGCACCACATATTTGGCTAGATATAACTAAAGAGATTTCTTTAAAATCACAATCAGTTTCAACATAACGAGACATTTTGTAAACTAAGTCAAAAGTGCCCAATGCTCCCTTTGGTAGGGAGGCTTGGGCATACCCTCAGGGAGGCTTGGGCCTGGCATATAAATCACTTTATATCCATAACGGCATTAAAACATTTGTTATCAAATTAACTATTTATTAAACTATATCAATAATCGAAACCAATAATAAAAGTTAACAAATAAAAAACATCTTAAACAGTATCTTAAAACTAGATCTAGGGATTTCATATTTATCAGCAGTAGTTTTTATTTTTGCACCATATGATACTTCTTCTATGGCTCGTAATATTAAATCTTTAGGAATTTCCCGTCGCAATTCTTTCTTTTTGAATGTAAACAGCATCTTTCTGTAATTTAAAGTAAACCTTAAATATTAGCTCTACTCCTCCTATACTGAACATAGTAGGAGGGAGCATTGGGCATGCCCAAACCACCCGCGCGCCAAATGCCCATTGCTCCCTCCGTATACATTTTCGACATAGGTTACCGGTATATTTTTGAATCTACATATTTAGGCTTGAATTTCAGTTTAATTCATAGATTAGTAAATAAACCATAGATAAATAATAGAAAATACACATACCTTTAAATAGTTTTCTCTTTATTACAATCCGAAATCGCAGCAAAATATTTAATTTTACGATCGTAAAACTTCAAACGTGTTTGTGCTCGACAATTTACAGAAAAGCCAGATAGCCTATGGATGAACAGTGTAACCAGTCGGTAAAGTAAACTACAAAATCAAGAAAAAAATAAAATCTATGATCAAATCAGAATAAAAAGGGGGTGCCCATGTCTCCCAACTGCCCTTCCCTCCCCTACCTCCCCTACATTTATTTTTTTACTTAAGTAATTTATTTATCACTTCTTTATACACTTTTTATAATTGAGTTTTTACGTACATTTCTATTTTTTTTATAATACTTTTGTTTTAATATTTTTTATATATTTTTTACTATTTTTCGTTTGTATTACGAGTAAATGAGCACTTTGCATTACGTCACTTTTGGTAGTGGTGTGTGATTCCTATTAAAATGTAAGTTAGGTAATGGGAAAGTTGGCTTAGTATTATCATGTAAGGATAAATTAGAACGTTTGTTCTTCCCTTTTCACTGGATAGACACGTGACACAGCAATTCCAACGGCTTGGTAATTGGCAATTTATAATGTGCCTTTATTCGTAAGATCTCGAAGGTTGTATGGTTAGTGATCCGACTCTTAATCTAAATAATGAAAAACTAAAGTTAAAAAGATCTTTAACACAACTCAAAGCAATAAACAATTAGATCTTTAAATAATTCAGGTTTATTCTCTTCGTCCACACATACATTTTGACGAGCCGTTTGGTTCCGTTTGGTTTAGAGGTCAAGAAGTTGACTATAAGACCAAGAGAATCCCCCCACAGGACAAACATTTGTGTGCATGAATATGTCTGTTTGTTCAGGTCTGGGTTGTTATACTCGTTCTATTCAAGTACATATTATTCGTAATACCACTGTTGATTCTGATATCTGCAACAGAAGTGCTAAAGCTATTTAACACGGAGTCAGATCAATGTTATTATTATTATCCAATACAAGGTTGTAGTAAGCGGGAACTATAGCCCTTTGTGATACTGATACAGAACCGAGTCTTCCAACTTTGAACAAGGTAAATATACCAAATGGGACAGTATCATAGCTTACCATAACACTTATGTTTCAAAATACTATTTCCAGTATTCTCGCCATTTGCAGCTCTCTGTTTGTTCGCTTCATTCCAGTTCCGAAACTGGACTTAAACAACAACAAAAGTATTTATTATTAAATCCTGGACATTGTCACAATTTCGGCAAATTTGAAGTAATTTATTGTCATGTGGTTGACGAAACTTTTGAATAATCTGACACTAGCAGCAATTAATCAAATCACCATCCTTTACCTTGGTTGCTTCCTTGGCAATTGCCTCGGGGCCCAGTTGGTCTAGCCAAGTTGCCACTTTGACTATTTGTCACTTTCGCTATCGTCACAACTTATATCTCCATCCCACTCACACAGATACTTCGAGTGCGGGATGGCAATATTTGTCAAAGCGTGTGGCAACTTGGCTAGACCACTTGGGGTCCTTACACTAACTAAAGACTACACACAAAATAATATAACACTTACAGCAATAAATAAAAGCCAACAATTAACTGCCAAGTACTAGGGAATAGGGAAAAGAAACGTTCAGAGTTGGTTGAATTTCAACAAAAATGGTGCGTGTTTCAAGCAATGGTTAACTAGTTTTAGGGAAACGAATTACTAAATGACATAAGGCTAGTGTTTGGGTCGGGCTTCCATACAAAACAGTCTGATTATTTTGAACAGGACGGGACAAAGAGTTTTGGAGACAAATTCGGAGAAATATTCTAAATTCAATACGTTTACAAAATTGTGGACATTTTCAGAAATATGGTCCATATAATAGAACTGGGGATAAAGATTTGGATTTGACACTCCTTGTTCCGAAGGAAACTCATTTGCAACTAGTACTAGAATTTCAGGACAAAATGCTTGTAACATTGTTATTACATATTATAGTTTGTTGAGGTAGTTTATGTGACCACAACTAGGTTATTTGACCGCATCTTGGTTATTTGTCCATCACCAGGTTATATGGCCACAATTAGGTTATATGATCACCACCAGGTTATTTGACCACAATATATGTGTAGCAGAGGCTGAAACGACCCTTGTTGTTACAGTTGATCCCGTTGTTGAATAGTTGATTTACATAATAAAACACAGTTACACCACACAGTCTAACATCTGAGCGGGGTGGCATCTAGTGGAGTTTTGTAGGTCTGGGTAAACTAACAAGTTGCCATCTTGACTATTCTTGAACTTCGTTATCGTTTCGACTAGTATTTCCATCTAGAAGCGATAGCGAACGTCATATATACACAAATAGGAGGCCCTGTTATGCAATGATGGCTCGACTCCAATACCGACTGATATTTGGATAAAGGCTTCATAGAAATGGGGCTGACTCAGCCAAGCATTGAGGAGATAGTACAAAACCCACGTAATGCCAAAATGTATAGATCAGTTGTTACTCTGTATTTTTAGTGTAAACTAACAATACAGAGTTACATCAATGACGAAACAAGTTAACATAACATCATAATGAAAGTTAGTGGTACCAGGTATGACAAGTTTAGATAAATAAGACACCAAGAGTGTATTGCTAGTACGAATGGGGAATATTGCCTTATACCTACGCACATTTAAGTAATTGTCTAAATGTAAAACGTATATAGACATGGCTCTTTTGTGTACACTATAGTCCATTTCAGCTAAGATGATCTCTTTGACTGGTTTACTTTTTATACGGAATTAAACTTTATTTCAAGGCGATAAGCTCCAGAAGCTGTTTTTATGATTTTCCACGTAGGATTTTTATGCTTTAGAATACCTACTGTAGATTTTGTCAACTGTCACGGGGATCATCTTAGATGAAATTAACTACAATCGCCAGTATAAGTCGCCCAGTTTTTATATTTACAGTTGTTTTCAACATAATTTCAATCCCACTTACGTGATTGTGTTTATTTTAACCATTAATCGTATTTTTTTTCTTTCTTCATTAGCACTGATACTGGCGACGATAGTACTAGAAACTTATGGTAAATGCTCAAAAAAATGAAACATGATTAGCTTGTGCCGATGTAATATAATAGAATGTAGGTATGACATAATTATTAAATTATACCAACCTCAGAAATTCTGGGATACCAACTTACTTACTGTAGTTTTAAACGTCATTTGTATACTATAGTATAGTATATGTGTAGCCTTAAGTATAAGATTGGTTTATTTATTGTTATAGTATAATTTAGGATTTAATATTTGAGCTTTTTTACTTTTACTTTTCAGATGCATTTATTTGTAATATAACTTACTTATTCGTTGAAACTGTATGTTTTATTATTAGTCTTTGGTGTTCTAGCTTAAGTTCTTAAGTGTTATTCAAGTAAATATAAATTGGCCCTGGTAAGGGTTTTTGAATGGTCTACCAGTAGGGTTTCTAAATATTTATATAACGCAGTTACCGACTTATCCTGCACTATAACGCCATTGCAAAGAATACTGGAAACTTTACAAAATTATACCAGCTATCAGCATGACCTCGCACCAACAGATTTATAAAGACAACCAAATCAGTCGCACAGAATAAGATCTAACAAGAATCTGCTAAGCGACATACGAATAAGACAGACATAATTATGGAAATGAGAGGTCAGCTTATATTTGTTTGAAAACAAAATAAATGAAAGGCAAAATAGTGAGGCTAAGTTAAGGAACTCGTTTAGTGAAATATTGTGATCCGATATCTATGACATTTGAAGGTATTCTGTACGAAAATTAATCTCGAACCCATCATTGAAATCAAAATTTAATCGTCATTTCAATACGAATACTTATGATTTTTATACGGATTATCCGTTACTTTGAGATGATTCTTAGTTCTTTGGCGCCTTGTGTTTCAGCAGCGGCCGGGTGATTTTCGGATTCGGATTCGTTGACAGATATTTTTCTTATCGTATTTGACAGGCCTGTTGGTCGAGTGGCTAGAGACCCCGGCTACAAAACCGAAGGTCGCGTGTTCGAATCCCGCTAGGGGCAAATGTTTGTGTGATGAACATCGGCATTTGTACTCGAGTCATGGATGTTTATAAAAGTATTTAAGTATGTCTATCCGTTCCCTGGCATTCATAGTACAAGCTTCGAGCTTAGTTTGGGGCTAGGCAAGGCTCTGTTAAACACCACAGAACATATAAATCTGTGCTGTGGTCACGGTCGCCACAATGGCTTAGTTATCCCGTTCAAGCTGAAGTTAAACGACCCGGTGTCTGACTGAATCGGGTAAACCGCAAATTCAGCCATTCTAAGTGCAGCAGGGACACACTATGCGGAAAAAACGCGACCAGAGTTCGGCCGAAGTTCATTTTCTCTACAATTTTTAAAATACGTTGCGTAAGTAACCCCGCCGAACTACGGTCGCGTTTTTTCGACCTAGTGGATTTCTCTACTAAAACTTCGGTTCGTAATTGATTTTACCTTCAACTGACATAAAAATTGGATCATTGTACATAATAAATTATGAGTAAGGACAGCGCCCAAGAGTTTTAGAGATCGTACTTAATATTATAAACCATAAAATGGTTATCTAAAATGACTGAGCTTAGCACAACTAGACTTATTGGCTCTTGGGCTTGCAAGGGAATAGTCATATAAATCGATGTATTAATATATGACGTTATATAACATTATATTAAGACGTGGGAATAAAATAGAGGTCAAGGCATTCGAAGCTCTTTTTGGTAATTAAATGTAAGATTTTCATTGAAACTACACACTTGCTCAAATCATAATCAGTTATGCCGTTTTCATCTCACAGTTTAGACCAGTAAACAGTGTGTGCTCAATCAAATCAGGCCAACATATTAAATTGCCATGAATAAGTGTTGTAACACACTAAGCGGAAAAAACGCGACGTATGTTTGGCCGAAGTTCATTTTCAATTTAAAATTTCGCGATGTAATTTTTACATGGCGCGTTTTTTCCGCCTAGTGCGTTTCTTTGCTAAGAGTTAAACTTGAGACTCCTGTATTAAGTTATTATTCTAGAGTTCGCTATGGACTTCCCATTTTATAAGAAATGATCTCATAATGTAGTTAAAGTGACAAACAGATAGCATTATGCGATTAATTTAGAGTAACAAAAACAAATGTATTATTACAACTTGCAAGAATCTAAACTAATATAATAAAACTGATGAGTTCGTTTGTTTGTTATTTTGAACGCGTTCATTTCAGAAAGTTCTGGTTCGAATTGAAAAAATATTTTGGTGTTGGATAGTCCATATGTCGAGGAAGGCTTTAAGCTATAGTTAAGCACTATATGTGCGGAAAAAATAATCCTCGCGGACGGATATGCGGGCGGTCGCCGCTAGTAAAAAATTTAAAAGTAAATTCCACTAAGAGACAAACTCCTCATGATTAATTGCAAAATGTTGTCTGTGTCCTTCATATTTTATTTATTTTTTGCATTAATCTTATTCTAAGGTTTTGAGCTTTTGGTGATAATTGTGAACTGTCTTACAGTTCTGGTCTAAAAGGCCATGGGTATGTTGGTTTACAAACTGAAAGGTATGCAGGGTTTCCAACTTACTTGTAAGCTACGTAAAGTTTATAACATTGTATAATTTGGTCTTACGATTTTGTTAACATTTACCATTTAATTAAACCAAAATAATGTCTATCCATTTAAATACTTTAAGCTTAACTTTCTATTGTTAATTCGTCGTATGAACGAATGTATAATTTTGTCTTCTCCGACATTAACTACTTAATAGGTTAAGTCCATGTAATGAGTGTTCAATAAAAATATAATGAAATAAATCAAAGCTTTTTCCTTCTCATTTTACCCCAGTAAGGGTTGTTCCACACCATAACTACGTAATAATAGGTGAGTTAAGAAACACACTAAGTGTAGGTAGGAACACACTAGACTGAAATTACGCGACCGAAGTAGCGGCAGAATGCATTGCCACCAAACTTTTTTTTCTTTTTTACTGTCGGGAAATGCTTTGACGCATACCCTCATACATACACATGCCTTCCTGGAAGTGCCAGACTACCCACTAAAACCCGACAGGTCCCCCTGGTCGCGTTTTAGTGGGGGTGAGCCTGAGACCCAAGTAGGGACTACCCACACACACCCCCTCGCGATGGCACCAAACTTCGGTCACGTAATTTCAGCCAAGGTAGGTAGGAAGTTCGTTCCTTCCGTACTTAAGCCGAATAAACGCGACAAAAGTTCGGCGTGATTACCTACCTTAATTTTTTTAATGACCAAAGCCACACCACTCCGAAATTACGCCGCGTAGGTAATATCGTATAGAAAATGTATTGCAGCTGCAGGCGTAGTGACGCCCACCCACCCAACTTCGGTCGCGTATTTTCAGCCTGGTGTGTTTTTAACGGTTTTATTTTTACACTGTGATACCATTGATATACAAAATGTATATCAATGTGTGATACCTACTTATCAGGCAATACAGAATCATTATGCGAATTCCAACATTTATTAATTTGTTCAACTGCTATCAAAAATTGAATGTTCCTTGCATTCCCTCATAGCCATAATATATATATTCTCTTATTATAAAATTTATTGTTATTCAAAATGAAATTTGGTTTTTAAAAAACAAGTTACTGTAGCGCTATCTACAACCGTTATTACGAACGAAATACTCCTGCATCTAGCACGGAAGAAATTATTTCCAAAACCATCTATGAACTTAAAATTAAACTATGAATCCATTTCAAATAAATAATACTTACCTTTGGTATTATTTATTAAAGTTTAATCAAAACACAAACTTTAAGAAGGTAAAAGTACCTAAACAATTACTTATAATTGTTTGGTCACTAAAAATATAAATCGGTGAAAATATTTACTACGCCCTCTATGATTTTATAACGTTACTTAATAGTTAGGCAATTGCAACGTCATCTGTGAATGAATTGTGAAACTAGATTCGTTGTATTACAGTGACATCTATTAAAATATCTGGACAATAAATATTTACTCCTCTTGCTGCTCAGTTCTTATGAGAGCCATGCTAGATGTCGCGAAGCGATCATATTTTTGGTAATAAGTAGAGCTGATATGCAAAGATTCTGAGATCTGGCAAGAATCTCATATAAAAATGAAAATGTGTTGACTACTGAGAATGTGGTAATTTCTGTTAATTGATTTTATTTTATCATTTATTTTTTTAAAACAATATTTTTGTTTATTTTTATTTTTACTTTAATAAGACAGTTTTACGGGATTTATGAACGTCATACGTCACGCATATAAATGACATGGTGAAATTTATATTTACAATGAAAGAATTAAGCCGCGCGTCGGACTAAATTGTAAAATGTTACGAACGTAAATCTGAAGCTAACCCGACTCCGCCTAGGAAGTTCACGGTGAAACTAAGCCGTAATGCGAGCGGACGGATACAAACACCATTAGGTAACAAGTTGCAGGTTTATTTCCAATTCCTTGGTGAAAGAGAATCTTTTAGTACCTACCTACTGATACCTACAAGTGCTGTGAGAAGTAAGCGCTTTGAAGACCGGGATAGAAGTTACCATATTAAAAGAAATTTGTAAACCTAACAGTTTAGAAGAGTAATTTAAATTGCCTTACATTTGGGAACTACATGTAGTGTGCATTGTTAAATTGAATTTAATTTAAGGCAGGTAAATTTAAGAAGGTGGGCTACTCACACTCTTCCGAGGTAATATAAAAGTTTAATTTCACTGATCTCCACTTCTAAGTATTTTTCTATACGATAACGCCTACTTGAAATACATAGCAAAGTTGCAGTTCCACTATGTTTTTGTATGTAATTTTGGTAATGACATTTCTTTTTAATTTTATTCATCTACCGTCAGCGTCTACCTTTGTGAAATATAATATTAATCTAAAGCACTTTAGTAAACTCAAGTGATATTAACGACATTATTACTACTTAATACTTCAAAGTTTTTGGAAACATTGTCAATAATAAAATAGGTAGGTAGTGCGAATTATTACTTTGAATTATAGGCTTAGAAGTTTCCTGTGACTGTGGCAGATGTACTTCTCATACGAAATTCAACTTTATTTCGCCACATTATATACTGTGTGAATAATAATGTCCAGAGATACATATTTACTTATTTATGTCCAGAGATTTCAAGGCAATAAGTTCCAAGAGGTGTTTTATGATTTTTCGTAGGGTCTTATTATTTAGGAAGAGTGTCGTTTTTCCTCTGCAAGAAAACTGCTTCTGCGGGATCATCTTAGCTGAAAAGAACTATAGCAAAGTGGCCCAGATACAAAATGCAAGCTGATTATAAGGATGCAGCTAAGTTGTGAACTAATTTAATTTTCTCTTCTCATTAGACGATGCCTCGCTATCCAGCTTCGATGTACTACAGCCGTTACGAACCCCAACCTCAAACGTTTGTAGTCAGCAAACGGTATATGTACTTAGTGCTCATTTTGTCAGGACTTGTCGGAATATTCTTCTACAGAACTGGTGATTACTTTTTCAATTTCATTTCCTATTTTAATCTACCCTTATGATTAGACCGGCCGTTCTCGACCATTGCGAGTGATCTTACGATCAGCCAGGTACGCAGGATATAATATTATTGTGACAAATAAGTGCACAAACACAGATACAATATCTACCCATTCCCTCACTTTCGTAACTCATTGGTCGGTGGGACAGCAATCTGACACGACCGTGAAGAGATCAAGCGCAGTTAAAGCACGAAAAAACTCGATATAAAATTATTTGATCTTCTAAATGACTGGCATCAGCTTATAACTGCATGGATTATTTAAATAAATAAAAAATAAAACCAGGTACGTAGAGTGATCAGGGTTAGAACCAACCGAAGCAAGGAGGAACTCGAGATGTAAACTATTGGTCAGCCATCCGATGAATGGCTTTTGCGAGCGTTGCTTAACTTTAGCAAACGCAGACCGAGCGCGCTCACCACTGCCCCATCTAGGTCTTTGTCTTCTATCCGTGTCTTCTACGCACTTAAATAATTAATTTAGTTTTATATTATTTATACATTTAAAGTCATAAATGTAAAAAGTAAATATCAATACTTCCTTTTATATTCCAGGTCAATTAATACGCTTCCGCGTTGAATTGAATCAGGCACGGTTTCTTTGTCGTGCTTGTGAGGAGAAATTGAAGAATATGAAAGTAGGTGAACGATTAATTTCGTACTGAGCTAAACATAAAACTAATTACCCAGTCGTATTGTAAGATAATATTGTCATAGTCAATCTGTTATAAAAATTGAGTAGGTATAATGATTAAATTCTCAACGGACCTCGCATAGAAACGGTATAAACGCTAGGAAGAAGAAGAAGAATCATTTTATTCTTAGGTAGTTTGTTTCCTTTGATTTGACTCCAAAACCATTGTCAATATTTCAATAATTTTATTATTCTTGCTGGTAATTACATCTGAAACAGCATTAAAATGTTTTCTCGTTTGGTCGCTAAATGCAGTTTCATAATGAAGAAAATTTAAAAAGACGTATTAACTTGTGTACTGTTGCCTCGGAGACCCAAGGAACACCACTTAGTGAACTTTCCTTCGCTTTATTTAATTCCGTCTTGAATACTACACGATTTTCAACTCCACTTAATTTCTCCCTTCCAGTTTTAGCAACTACACTTTCAAGTTCCGTAATTTATATTATATTTTTACATTATATCCTTTGCTGTTACAGGAGAAGGCGACAGAGAACAATACTATTGGAAAACATTGGAATAAAGCAATTAACTCGTCTCATATATTTTTTTTACTAGAACAAATGAAAGGTGAACATTCTTTAAAATTAGCTTACTACTACTACTAAGCTTTACTCACACTCGCATTCTTAGGTGTGTCTGTGTATGCACGGGAGATTGGTCATTTATACCTAAAAATATGGGAATTATATAGTCAAAAGTCAAAGTAGTTTATTTTGCAAGCGCAATTCTTTTGCATGTCATATCTTTTTCTACCTACTACTACTTCCACTACCTACTAACTTCTACCACTACACCTTTTCTTCAGGCACTAAAGCTGCGACTGGCTTCGACAATCTGACGCCATTGTCATCTTCAAGCTTAATCTTGTCACCTCTGAGGGAGGATACTCACAGACTTATCCCGGCTTACCACATGAACAGTGATCGGAAAATGCTAGACATTGTTATAGGACTTCCTCATGTCAAGCGGGATAAGAGGGACTATTTGTATGATACCTTAAAGGTAAAAAAATATTTCTCCTTCTCCTTAAACCTCCTTAAGCGGTTTAAAGATAAATACAAAAACAGTCATACACATCAATTACCTTAGCACAAAATAAGTCAGGACAGTTTTCTAAGGGTGCTGTGAAAAATTTAAGGCTTAAGTAAAGTAAGGAATTAAGAGAGCGAGAAATGTGTCACGATATGAAGACATTGCTTCCCTGTTCTATCGCTCTTGTACCTAGCTTAAGACATTGTATCTCTGCTACTCATCGTATAATGTTACACTTAGTTTTGCTTCCAAGGGAACTGCCACTTCACAAGTTGATCACAGCAACCTAAATTTATTTTTTTTCTTCTTAGGATTTGATAAACGGAATCACGGAAGAAGATAAAAATTCTACTCTCATTATAGTCATGGTTGCCGAAACTGATCTTCATTATGTGCTCCACACAGCTTGGAATATAGAGAAAAAGTAAGTTGCAAAATGCAAGCAAAGAGCATCCCGGCTGCATTGGCGGAATAATTCGGTTTGATGAATTTCTCAAACTCTGAGTACGTCAAGTTCCAAAAAGTACTAAGAAACTCAAGCAAATGCTCGGACTAGCGTAAACGGGAGGGTTGCTCCAACATTGACGTGTAGCAAATGGTGTTAAATTGAAGGCACACATAACTTTGACCTCAAAAGTTAAACTTGCCTATATAAACTTTGGAATTGTTTAGTACTAACGTCATGGTATGAGAGAAAGAGATTTAAAAAATCAAAAATAGTTCAGGACTTTCTTGTGTCTTTATGATTTGACCTACCATTATAATCAAAACATTTGTGTTTTGATGTTACGAAATTCTCTGACTCAAACCGTTAGGTTATAGGATTATTTTTCTGAATTCCCTTTTGGACAAAGTAACAACTCTTCAAGTCTAATAACCCGGAACTAAAAAGGATATATGAAGACAATTTGCAATTGTTTTTCAAAGACAGTGCTTGATATACAGAAAGAAATAAAATTGAATAACCTATATAAAACAAAGAGTGCATAAAACACAGAGTATCCATTAGAAGTGTTCACGGAACCAAGTTTAGAACAATCCGACGTTGCTTCAGAATGCTAACAAAGTGTGCACTGCGGAGCTTTGGGGTTATTACCGCCCTTGTTCATCCTGCTAGGTTGATGAGTTATAACAAAAGTAGCTCACATACTCAGTACAAAGCCCTGTGTTCCCCAGAGCAAGAAGTTCATGCGTAAACCCATTGCTCTAGTAACGTAAAGAGGTCAGCTGGACAATTTAGAAGGGGAGTTTGCTTACTGTTTTTATGAGAGTGCGGTCAGGTACACATACGGGTCTCTCAGCCATTGTTAAACATTAACGGTCAGAGTTCCATTTGCACGTCGTTGTATTCATGGCATAATATTCTTTCTTCATGTGCGCTTCAGAGTTGCGACTATCTAGGTTTGAAAATAAAATCTGCCATCAAAATTTCGTCAATTCAGTTCAAAAATATCACACACAAAGGAGTCAATCGTTTTTGTATGGAGAGTTAGGCCCACATAAAACTTTAGCGTTTATTTACGAAATGGGTATCAATTTATTCCTTATTATCTCCAGATTATAGTGGTAACATTACTTTTTCATATTTTAACCGGAATCGTTAGAAATCAGATGTGAAAATATGTATTAACCTCATAAACTAATCTGTCATTTTACTTTCCTGACGTTCAACGCCTGAACCGTAATTACTTGCACATAAGGGCGATTTTCCATTATGTTTTCCTATGTATCTGAAGTAAAAGCAATTTATTATGACTAGTGGCCGCCTGTGGCTCTGTCTGCGTGGAATAAGTTTTTCGCACAACGATCTTAAACTATAGCTTAACATTTTTTAGTTCAAGCCTGCCTCGACTAATGGATAATCCAACGCAAAAATATTTTTTCAATTCGAACCAGCTGTTCCTGATAGTAGCGTGTTCAAACAAACAAACAAACTACAGCTTTTTTATATTATATAGTAAAACCATTCATGACAGTTGACAGACGGAAGGTTTCTGACATTTGTATTCAGTTTTTAAATAAAATCAAAATCCGGCAATAGACTAGCACTTGCGTTCCGTTATACGGATTTTTTTGTTTTGTTTATTCGAATTATTTTATTTAATTATTTAAATGATTAAAAATCACTAAGAATCACCGCCTTAGATAAAAATAGGCATGAAAACCGTTCCAGGAGTAAATTGCGTCTCCTTTATGTTCGATTTCAAGTGTTTTATTTTAATTCTATTGATAAAAACCTTTTTTCCTTCAGTTATCTGTATGTCAGCCATTGTTTACTAATCTTTGGACAGATAGTTTACGGATATAATCAAAATAAGGCTTTTTATTTTGGTTTTCTGACTCCGGTTTCGTTTGAAATTCACTTCAATTGCAAAATTCATTAAAAAAATATACATTTTTAACGTAGTTCTCTTCCTCTTAAACGTTACCGATTGTTGGTGGGCCCATAAAAAATGGTCTCCTTTTCACCCATTACCCGGAACTGTGGATGAAGCAAAATCGTTGTGTTTAAACACAGTTTTCATGTAGATACATATGTACGTAATATTTTCAAACACACACGGAATACACCACACAATTGAAAAAGGTAAACAAACCCTTTTAAAACAAAGTAAGTCCACACACCGCGTTTTGCTAAATCTGAAAGGAACGACATTAAATGGTTAGCAAAAAAAGGAAAACTCTCGTTTGTTGTTATAATATCTAGAGGAAATAAAAAAGGAAGCACCGTAACTATTGTTAATGAATCGCATCCAAAAAAATTCTAGAACTTGAAGAAGTAATTTGGCTGACCATAAGGTTTAGGTTATAAGGAAAACCATTAAACTTTTGCTAAGAATTCAGGATACAATTTAGAGGTTTTAACTTTTTAACTGCTTTCTTGCAACTCTACATAACTAGTTATGTGAGTTTTAATTTCATGTCGCATGATTTTACTTATTTCTTTACGGCTACAATTATAATGACTTGTCTAATGGTATTTTTTCTAGATTTCCACAGCAAGTGAGTAGCGGTCTTATACAAGTGATATCTCCAACTGCGTCATATTATGTAAATTTAGAAAATCTGCCTACAACTCTGGGCGATTCCCCCAAGAGGGTGAAATGGAGATCCAAACAAGTACTAGATGTTTTATACCTGATGGCATATGGTCATACAAAGGGCGCTTACTACTTGATGATGGAAGATGACGTGCATGCCACCAAGAATTATATGCGGGTGAGAAGTGATACATTTTACCATAACGCTTCTTCAGCATCATCATCATTATCTACAAGGCATACATTGCGATCCTCGGCACCTCGCATTTAGCTCCTAAGCAGTAGCGTTTTAAGGGTAGGGTGCGGTAGAGCGACGGCACAGGGCGCCGGATAAAAAGGGGGCCACCAGGCTCCTGAACTAACTTTATAGTTTAAAGTTTACTTACTCGTAGAAGTCGCCATAGAAATCTCGGCCAGGGCACTGGTAGAGTTAAAACCGCCATTTCTCCTAAGTACATATGTAACGGCCATCTTAAGCAAATTGTCACTCCACCTGACCCGAGGGCCTACACTTCATTAACTGAGACACCTGCTAAGACTAATGATACCTTCATGCTAACCAACATCATCATCAAGTGACAGCAAATCATTGGTTAACCCAAAAGAAAGATGACCTAAACGAAGTTTTTTTGATATAATTTTAACTCAAACCGGATTTATTTACATCTTAATATACATATCTGAATCAAATTGAACCGCAAAATATCATTTGATCCAGCAAGCAATTAAGAGAATACCTCGCACCATAGCTCAAGCAGATATTAATCTGAAATATCACGGTGAATTCTAATTACGTCAGATTCTCGATCGCAATTAAGGGACTTGAACAAATTGCCCTGCGTCTGGGTTTCAACATGGATTTAAATCGTTAGATAGATTAGATATGCTCCAACACCAAAAACCTGAGGCATTATTTTGATTGACTTAAAGCACTTTTGGTTACTTATTTACCACGGGATTAGGAGCGATTGTCGCTTCATATTATAACTTTTTTTCGAGCGGCTCGATGTATGGCGAAGGCACATCTAATTCTTCGAAATCTATGGGTTTCAAGATGTTATTCTGAACAGTGCGGTCGAAGTTTAAACTTGTCAGACTGTCTATTTGACCTTAATTAGTTGCAATAGGTGAATGAATTGACCCAACTGCAACGACAGGATAGCAAATATCGACTATTAATAAAAGAGGGAAAGCTTTTACAACAATCTATCAATAGGTACAGTTCAAAATTGTATTCTAGCAAACTTGTGTCCATGAACATATACGTACATACTTCTTCTTCCTAGCGTTTTATCCCGTTTCTATGCGGGGTCCGCTTTGTCCATGATCCAGGATTTGGCGCGTCTGGTAATTACAGTGAAGCGACTGCCATCAGACCTTCGTAACCCCCAATGATGAGTGAGTCAGAGTAACTGAACTAAAGTCAGAATCTATCTGAATGCGCAGGTTTCCTCACGGTGTTTTCCCTCACCGCCGAGCTAATGGCACAAATCCACACATAGATTCCGAAAAATCCAGAGGTGTGGGCCCGGATTCGAACCACGGACCTCACGTATGTGAGGCGCCGTCCGTACCACTAGGCCACCATCGCTCTAAACATATACGTACATACGTAGGTAATAATATATGAAAGTATTTCTACATACATTAACAAGCAAACGAAATTGCCTATCATTAAAGCTTTTATTGCAACGTTATTTTGCACTTTGTCCAAATTAACACGCCACTTTTCGCCCATTTGCGGGAAATCGATTTGCCGAAAGTGACATAATTATTTACAGATAGTAAATAATTATTTAACTTTCCAGTGACCAGATGGCCAGGAATAAATTGTTTTTTACTGGAAACGCGTGTCAACTTCGCGTGGTAATCAGAATGAGATAAGTTGTAGAGTAAATAATGTATAGGACCCTTGTTTTAAATCGAATCCTGCTGCCATTGGTCATTTGATTTTTGTTTAATGGCAATCATGCAACATTTGGACATTGTGCCACAGTGCCACTATACACGTTAGGTCATCTCAATACTTCTGAAATATATTTGTCTAATAGGACATGCTATTTGTTCACGTGTCAGACAATTAAAGCTGCAACTCCCAACAACGACCTTTAAAAAAAACTACTTCTGGCTTTCCACAGCGCCTATTTCGTAAAACACTATAGTCGTAAAGGTTTACTAAGTTCAAAAGGGCTTTGCAATTCGAGCGTTATTTAAATAAATAATAAATAAATTCATTGGACTAACACACCAATTGCCTAGCCCCAAACTAAGCTCGAAGCTTGTAATATGGATGCTAGGGAACGGATAGACATACTAAAATACATTTATAAACATCCATGACTCGAGTACAAATGCCGATGTTCATCACACAAACATTTGCCCCTAGCGGGATTCCAACCCGCGACCTTTGGTTTTGTAGCCAGGGTCTCTAGCCACTCGACCAACGGGTCTGTCAAATGTATTTGAGCAACTGGAATGTCTAAAGTATATTTTTTTCATTCTTTTTTGCACTACAAAAGAAGCGTACAAGAGGTGGGGTTATGCCTCATGGTTCTACCTAACTATAAGTAGGTAAATGACGGGATTTTTTTCTTTCTTACAGCATATGAAGACATTCATATCATTCTGCACATCGAAGGAGCCGGATTGGATGTTGATCGAATTCTCCGATTACTTCGGTTCTCTTGGCAAGCTGTTCAGGTCATCACAAGTCGGCCATTTTCTAATGTTCATACAACTGTTCTATTACAATTTGCCGCTAGATTTCCTCATCCAGAGCTATGTGTGGAGCAAAACTTGCGATATAACCAAACATTCAGTAAGTGCAGTTAAAAGTTTGTATCTTCTAGCAGGAATTAATGAATTTCATTTGAGTTTTATTGAATAGCTTATAATAAAAATCTTGGTAACTGTTTATTGTTATTTATGAAACGGGAGAAATATTTAAATAAGGATCGGTAAAGGTGTTTAAATAATGTAAAAGATTGAAAAGTCAGTACCTAACTATCAACTGGTTTAAGTAATAATAGGGGGTAGTCAGACCCCCTTATTTCCTTTTTGTTTATATCGAAACAATATCAGTTCAAATGGTGTGTACCTCACACACCATTTTCTTAAATGCCTTTGATATTGTATAAAAGTTATCTTCGGTTGCAGAAAGATTGCCACAAGACAATGTTGAAAGTCCGCAAGTGGTACCCCGAGCCTCTGTTCAAGCATATGGGAGTGTACTCATCACTGCCAGGCAAAATCGGAAAAGTGAAGGTAATTGACAACTCAACAAATATAAATATCTACATGTCTATAAGATTGTTATGTGTTATTGTGTTCGTTTTATTATCAAGTTTGCCATTCAAATTGAGTTAAATTGCTCGTTATTTATTAAATACTGCTCTAAATATTATCCTTTATGTAGGCATATGAAATATCATGTCAATATGTTTTTGAAGAAAACATACAAATCATTAAATTGATGCGGTAATGATGATTATTTTATTTTGTCCGCCCCAGTCTCAGTCAGATGTCTAATGTCATATTTATTTTGACGTTACTGAAACTGACATATTTCTTGATAATACGTAGTATAGCAGAACAAAATCGCAATACTTGAAAATATTCGCATTGACGGAAATCGGCTTCAGACTGGCTCTTCGAATATACGGTTGCAATGCAACACGCTATTTCCCGTACAAGTATCACTTCCGTTGTCGTCATGAAAACCTGTATCTCTGGGAATACTTTCTAAGGTTGCTGTGGATTTTGTTACAGGATCCCGACTTGGTGAAAGGAAGGAAATTCTTCCCGCATGTAAATCCTCCATTGAAGCATATACGATGCGATATAGAGGAGCTTCCGTTCTATTCCTTAAGGAAAGCGTATCTTGGCGAAGGCATGTTTATTGGGATAAGCCCGAAGAGTGGGAATGTGATCGAATTTTGGTTTCAAAAACCAACGCATCTTGAAAGGTAGGCTACTAAAACTTTTAAATGCAAGAATGTGCTATTTATTTGTTATCGGGCAATTATTTCACTCTTTTGGGTCGTGAGGCGACAAACTGTTATGTGGGGCTCCAGCAACAAAATCTGACTTCCCACTGTGACTTACCAGTTCGCGATGAGCAATATGTAGTTGGAAGTGGGACCACTATAAAGATTTTTGGCAAAGCAGTCAGTCATCAGTTTTAAGCAAGTTTTTATAGCACATTAAGGTCTCATTGACCATTTGCGGTTCACAGGTTCAAGTTCCAAAGCGGAAACTTTGAGCGCCACTACGACATATTTGTTAACACCGACGTAGAAGTATCTCTTGTGGGTTCAACAAACTTCACTAAAGTTGGTTCGTTCGATGAACTGGGTTACGCTGGAGGTGTTCTTCAAAACTTTGGGCCAATTGTGTGTATAAGGTTAAGAGTTATCCACTTTGATTGGGGTGTTTCGAAGAGCGTTGTCTTGAGTGAAGTAAGTACTTTCCATTCACATTATGAATACTAATTTTAACACTAGTACTTATGTCATTGACGTCACATACTTGTACTACTACAAAGCAAGGATAAATTATATCAAAAATATTCCTTATCTATCGATTACATACTATCCTTCCAATTACATCACATATACCGCTGCCTATGGGCATCGACAACCGCACATGGTCGCAGATGCGTTGCCTGCCTTTCAGACCCCATTCTCTCCCCAACTAACACAATTTAAAATTCTATGATCATGAACTTTAGGTACTCGCTTGTACTACAAAACATGAAAAGGTTACCCGTAGTCTTACTAGCAGGACCACCGGCTATAAATCAATCAATTCAGCAATTTCAGCTTTACAAGGACAATAAACAAACACGAACAACATGTCACTAATTTTTTACTCTGAACTTCTTGATATTGTGTTGTAATCATAATATCTATACGAGTAAGTATTCTTTTGTGGACAGATTGAGCTGACTCCAGTTGTGAAGTGATCTTGAAAAGCACCTTAATAAATCGTCTTATTTATGTATAGTATTTTTATGATTTACCGCTTCCTACAATTAAATTAAATTTTTCGTCTTATTTTTGATTTGGTTTTGATGATTTACTGCTTCTTACATAACATTTTTGCAATGCACTGGGGACGAAGAGGTCGAATAAAAGTCAATTTTAGTGGTTTATTCATATTAATATACATAATATCAGGTAATTAAGTGATTGTCTGTTCACCTTTTTGTATAATCATATGTATGTATGGTTACAAGATTATTTTAACAGTCACGGGTAAGAACACATTTGTGTTATCATCGAAGCATTACCTGACTGATCAATCAATGCCTTATCACCGGATCATAACAATACAACAGCAATCAACAAACCTACTAAAAATTATGTCACTGTTACGGTTTGTGATATCTTTTAAGTCTATACGATGATGTTTACATAAGAACTGCTTGACTTTTTCTATTAGACCAAATTACGTAACTAAAGAACCACGAATCTTTAATTGATTGACGTAATCTCTTACAAAACCATTTTACATCCAATGATTAGCACAAAGGCGAGCATTAATAAAAAAATCAGTCTAATAGAGAGGACACATATCCGGAATACCAGTCGTATTATTATGTTGAATGAACTTTAATGGAAATATGGAAAGAAAATTAAGAATCAGGTTGGGTCCTGTCCTGACCCTTTGTCTTATTGATGAGATAATTTGGCTAATGTTAGTTGTCAATGCTATTTTTGATTGACCAGTGCCAATTGTCTTGTTACATGGAACATATCTTACACACAACACTATAAAAAAATAACTAAAGATAACATGCTCCTGTTAAACTTCTAGTTAGTGAGATAAGTTGGTGTTCCTGGTACCACCAAATTTCGAATCAGCGACTGAAAAAAGATTTAGGCAATATTTGAGAGCCCGCTCTACTGAATCGACATGAGGGGGTGGCATCAAAGGCTTCGTAATTTAGAAATGGATCGGGGTACGGCTGGAGGTAAATGTTTGACAGGCAAGACAATTAGATTGAGTGACTGCGAAATAAATACCAGGTCCATGACAGGGCAAAATGCTACCGGAGATACGCGGAGATTTGTTTTTGACATATTTTATATATGTATATACCCTCTTCCTTTGATTTGTGACGGATCTGTCAAAAAATAAGTATATCAAATCCGTGAAACTGATATTCTGGTAGTAGTCCTCTATTAAAATTATATTAACTTCAATGTATAGTCCAGTAATTTTAGCAATTTTGATCCACGATCTGCGGAATAATTCCTAGTGAGCTGAATTTATGTATACACCTTTATTATGATATTGTAATGATGATGTGAAAAATCGACATTGATATCGTGCCGGCTAAAAAAGTTATAGGGGTCCAAACGTCACGAAAATCAGTTTTTCGCAAATATCTCGCGATCTATTGCTCAGAGGCCAATAATGGTTTCATAAAAGTTGTCCGTCGTAAAATTGTCTACAAAAAAGGTCTCTTGCAATTTTCTGTAGAATTAACCGTTTTTGAAATAGAGACTAGAATGCACTCACATATGGTATTGTATACCTAGGGCTGCCATCTCAAAAATGTGGAAAACAGGACAAGAGGCGACATAACCCCGGATTTTAGAGTCCGAAAGCCGGACACCATAGCTTCAGCTTAATGAAATCGTCTCGGTTGGTGTTGCGGTTTTTTTTTTTTTTTTTTTTTTTTTTTTTTTTTTTTTTTTTTTTTTTTTTTTTTTTTTGCTCTGTCGTGTTATACCTTCCCCGGACGTCGGTGTCTTTCCCCAGACGTCTGTCTGTACCGTGCCCGGACGCACCCCGGACGCCCTCCAAACTAGGACAAATCCGGGGAAACCCGGACGGATGGCAGCCCTATGTATACCGTACGCCGCATACCAAGGCATAAACCCTATTGTTTGTTTTTTTCCCTTTTTTGTTTGTGTGTTTTTTGTTAGTATGATGATCTACATATAGAAATATAAAGGACTTATAATACTAGTACAGTCAGGAAAACAGGAATATCAACTATAAAAAACTAAGTGGCAATTTTTTTTGTCACTTTATAACTCAAGAACGGGCTCACCAATCCAAACCAAATTTTCAGGGTTTATACAAACTATTTAGGAGATGTTTTATGTGAAGTTTGAACAAAATCGGTCGTTCACTTTATACGTAGCGAAGCACGTACCGGGCCGCTAGTAATGATATAGATATGCTATGTCCAGTGACGTTTGGACCCCTATAACTTTTTTAGCCGGCAGGATATCAATGTCGATTTTTCACATCTTCATCACAATATCATAATAAAGGCGTATACAAAAATTCAGCCCACTAGGATTTTTTTCGCAGATCGTGGATCAAAATTGCTAAAATTCACATTGCATATCTATATCATTTCTAGCGGCCCGGTACGTGCTACGTATAAATTGAACGACCGATTTTGTTTAAACTTCACATAAAACATATACTAAATAGTTTGTACAAACCCTGAAAATTTGGTTCGGATCGATGAGCCCGTTCTTGAGTTATAAAGTGATAAAAAAAATTGCCACTTAGTTTTTTATAGTTGATATTCCTGTTTTCCTGACTGTACTAGTATTACAAGTCCTATATATTTCTATATGTAGATCATCATACTAACAAAAAACACACAAACAAAAAAGGGAAAAAAACAAACAATAGGGTTTATGCCTTGGTATGCGGCGTACGGTATACAATACCATATGTGAGTGCGTTCTAGTCTCTATTTCAAAAACGGTTAATTCTACAGAAAATTGCAAGAGACCTTTTTTGTAGACAATTTTACGACGAACAACTTTTATGAAACCATTATTGACCTCTGAGCAATAGATCGCGAGATATTTGCGAAAAACTGATTTTTTTGACGTTTGGACCCCTACAACTTTTTTAGCCGGCACGATATCAATGTCGATTTTTCACATCATCATTACAATATCACAATAAAGGTGTATACAAAAATTCAGCTCACTAGGAATTATTCCGCAGATAAAATCTAAAATTCCTGGACTAGTAAGTAAATAGCAGAAGATAGGAATCCATCGGTACTGTTTGTGACATTTTGGGATAAGTTTCTTTTACTTTTTGAAATATACTGCTGCCGCAATTTCAACAGACATTCTTACTGAGAAATACAATTTCCGTTCTAGCAAGTTTAGTTTTAAATTGATAAAGTTACTTCAGAAGGAAGTTCAATATCTCGCATATAAATCAAAATGATATAAACATCGTATTATAAACAAATCGGAAGGTGATGCAAGAGTAGAGATTTTGTCACATAATCAAACGATGACTGGAAACTGTGAATAACATGAACGAATTACTTTCTTCAGTTTTTAAACGGAAATTATTTTTCTAAGTGATTCAGCTGAAACTGGAAGATACTTTTAGACATCTGCTATCAAATTGCAACAGTTTCTTCAACACATATCTCCGCATTCACTTACATCTGCAACTATAATTCTAAGCTGTTGATCACCGCCGCGGCACAATCAAGGCTTTGAATGGTGCGGCGGATGGCGTCGCTCCGTCCACATGGTCCAATGGTGGTAGCGGTTCTCCTGGTGCCGGGAGGAAGGAGAACCTCTGCAGCAAGGTTGTGGTGAATATGAAGATGTTGCATTTAGCCAGCACGTCCCCCATGCATCGGTGCTTGAAGAGACCGAAGGGGAAGTAGTGGTCCGGCAACTTGACCTGCCCATCGCATAAGAACCTTTCGGGCTTGAAGGCGTAAGGATCGGGGTAGAGCTCCTCGTCCATCAGAATGTTTGTGTAGTTGGAGACTATCATCGTATCCTGGAAAGAACAGAAGGTATATCATTAAACTTATTAGAACCAACTTATCTTTTATCATAGTCAAAATTTTCACAACTAGAATCAATAATCAAATCTTTGCTCCACGGAGGAATTAGACTGATTTGATCATCACTCTAAGGCTCTGTCATGATATTAACTTAAGTATTAATGGACCTATTTTGAACGGTCCACAAAACTATTATTCGCGTTTTGTTTTTTACACAAAGTATTTCATGTTTTATACAATAGCTATTTAAACAACATTAGTTAGCCACGATGCAACTGTTGACTTAAAGAAACCTTAATAATGAATACCTGCTCAAACAAGAGAAAAAGTTTTTTAAAACAGCTTTACGTTTATCCAATGGACTGTGCCTACTTACTTGAAAAACATATTATTGAATAAAGCTTCCTTTAAAAACGCGGAAAGTATTTTTTCGTTGTTTATTTTCATTCGTATTGCAGAGATTTAACGCCTTTCTGTTTTACCGATTTATATAGAAATGCTGATGATAATTAAAATGTTGAAGATTCTGGGAACAGCTTTAATAAAAACCTTAGTAAATCAATTTAACAACGTTATCGGAAAAAAGCCTTACTATACCGTTCCTCCGGAAATTCGCGATATTAATACGCTGCTAGAGATGTATCGTAATTACTTCCCGTTTATTATATATCTTTTACGCTCATTTAAACGATGTTTTCTTGTTTAGAAGGTTCTTAGATCAGTATACCCTCTTGCGAGCATTGACTGTGGTCAACTAGAATATTTATTGAAATGCTAGAAAATGAATTCCACGAGGCACCGCGACTGGAAAATGTAGTAATAAAAATTTTGCTCACCTCAGGTATTATGTATCCTGCAAGGTTAGTATCCCGCAGAGCTCTGTGGGGCACGCTGAAAGTTCTTCCCATGAAGTGGCGCACACACTCGTGGACTATAGCGTAGTTGTATGGCATCCTGGAAAATTAAAGTCAGGATTACAGCTTCAATTTTCGAAAGATTATTATTGCACAAACAGTTAATACAATACGAAAAGTAGCGCAATTGAACTTGCAAAACTTGCACACGTCTTTAACGGTTATATAATTTCTAAATTTAAAATCATCTGACCCTCGGCTACTATAATAATTATGTACTCGTTTAAGCGTATTTTAAAAATGTTAAAAAAAATTGTTAAAAAATGGCGTAGGTACTACAAAGATACTTACTTGTCTCGGTCGTCTAAGCAAGGCATTCGATTTCTTCCGACAACCCTGTCTATTTCTTCTTGAGCCTTCCTTTGGACTTCTTGCTCTCGCACTAAGTAGCTGAACCCGAAGCTCATACTTTTGCTTGTAGTCTCTGTTCCCGCCATAAACATGTCCATACACATAGCCACCAGCTGTCCTTTAGAATAAGTGTTCACTTCTCCGTGCTCACGCAGTACCCTTATGTACACATCCATGAAATCCCGATCTTCTTTCTCCGCATCAAACCTCTCTTCATGTCTTTCTATCTCATCTCTTAAAAACTTCCAGATTCTCTTATGTGTCCTTACAAAATATCTGTAGCCAGACATGGTTGGAGCAATAATACTCAATATCGGAAAATGACTGAATGCTGTGCCGACCATGTCGATTGCAGAAAACAAATCATACAAGAGATCTTGAAGCACTTTCATCTGAGGCTCCTTAGGATTGTACCGGATTCCGGCCATCATTGTCCAAAGCGTATTCAGAATGTATGTGTTAAAGAAGTTGTGCATCTGTACAACGCCTTCTTTGTCACCAATGGTTTCCAGAACATCATTTACCATATGAGCCGCCTCGGAACAAGCGATGGTGCCCATGCCCTTTCTACCGAAACCGAATTCTTTCAAATGTTTCACTAGAAAGCGCCTCTGTTCCTTCCATAACTCGCCGTCTGTGAGTAGGACACCGCGTCTCTCTCCCCAGGTCCTGGTTTGGTAGAAGATGCCTTTTGGTCTTCCATCTAAGTCTTCATTGCAAAGCATCTCTTTGTTGGCCTCCAAGGTGTTTACCATAACTATTCTGTCTTTACCGATCTTGAGACCGAGAGCAGCGCCATCTTTGCAGTACACATTAGACAACTCTTTAACGGCTTTATACAAGTAACCAGTTTTTTCTCGTAATTTAGACACTTCAGCAGCACTGCCTAGTATTGGAATCCATTTCGGTCCAGGTGGGAACTTTTTCGGTTTTCGGGTATCCAGGTAGAGTAAAATGCAGACCACTAGCACTAAAGCTAGCGCTGCTAACCACATCTGAAACAAAATAAGTAAGGCCATTAATAACATTTCTAAAAATATAACATAAAGAAAACACTTACGGAGTAAATTTTAACGCTTAGCAAATGGCAATACTTTGTGATCATCCGAAATGTTATCCTATTGATTAAAAGCTACAGCAAAAATATTTGACTAAACATTTATTACAAACACATTTTTGAGTTCAATAACCAACTTTAAAGTAAAGGTTTTACTTATGCACAAAAAAGTTCAGATTATCGCTGTAACTCCTCTTTCTCTAACCTTACGCCTCAAATACTTAGTTCCTTACATGCATTTCGTCATTTATAAAACATTTTTCTGTAACAACTATCTTGTAACACATCGGTAACTATTGTGTTATTAAAAATTCTAGCCAATTTATTGCTTGAACGTGTAATATGGATGTAATATCCTCCTCGAAAAATGGTTGAATTGATTAAATTGTTAGTAGCGTTGAGCGGATTGTGATAGTTGGGCTCGTGTAATCCATTAGGGATAATTAGGGTATTTCTCGCGTTCCTAATTCAATGGTTGGTAGATTAACCTCTAAAGTGGATCATAATTTGCCGGTTAATTCAAATTAATTTGTAAGTGCCGTCTATTTTCTTACAAGATGTAGACTTTCCAGACCGTCTAGAAAATCGACACGGACTTCGACGGAATACACAGCTACACATCAATTAGTGCACCAATTGATATACTCGTAATCCCTTTTAAATATCATTTTAGACACTTTGAAAATATTAATACCACAATACAACTTAAGAACATATGAAACCATAGCAATTTGTAAGCTTAAAAGATTCTAGCGATGAAACCAATTATTTTTATCGATGAAAAATTTGTCGGTGCGCGGTATACCTCAACAAATTTAACTGTATATTCGCCTCGCCCCAGCATTTGCCTGAGGTGTTTCCTCACTGGGAGCATTTGCGTGTGATTTACTACCCCATTGACCCACAAAAGTTCGCGTGGAATCGTTTACTTCACTGACAAATATTAAAAAAATAATCAATGTTAACACACTTTGTATCATTACAAAGAACGCCTCGATTACCTAGTGGTTTAAGTACTGGGCCGTGGTGTTGAAGTCTTGAGTTACCCGATAGTTGACTATCGGGTCGGCCAGAATTAGTGTCGATTTTTCACTCCCTCCTCGGGTGATAAAGCCAAAATCCATCTTTGTAACGAAAACATCATTTCAAATAATGGAGGCCTTTGCCCTTTGGGACATTAATATGCTGATACTTTACAAAGACCGAGCTTTACAAAGTACGCATTCAATTCGTGAATGACAGAACCGCGAATGCTCCCGGTGAAGGAGAACCTTTAGTTTTTCACTCTCATTTGCAGGTCGTTTTCTGTTCCACATTGCATGCAGGTTACGGAAAATCTTTTAAAAATACGCGTCCATTTAGCCAGTGCTAATTTTAAATTTTCATTTTCACCGACGGCTACTGATTCAATTTCGTGTTATAACGCAATCGCTTATCGGGGTGAAATGCATTTAACAAAATAAGGTTCATAGACTCGACACTGGTTTTTAAAAAATAAGCCAATCAAAGCGACCCAAGCTTTTTGTATTTTGGTTTAAATCATGAAAATGCGTGATAATAAAGACATTCACCATATTGAGGTCATCAACCCGCTAAGCAGGCTCACTGTGAAAGGTTTTCAAGTTTGTCTTTTTTAAGAAAATTAAACTGATGAGGCTCTTGCCGCCTGAACTTTAGTGGTTACCAGAGACGGACGCCTGGAAGCGCCTAAGTCGAATCATATTTTATTCATAATTTCCTTTACACTCTTCACCATTCTCTATCACCATTTCACCACTACACTCTATGCAGTTTACCAGTTAATCAAAAACAGGATATATCTAGATATTCTCCGATACATTTTAAGTATTTTAACACGTGTTACGAGTCCACCGAACCAAATAATTAACATGGACTATCCGCATTCCGAGAGCGCGTTTCTCCAGCCGTTTGCGTTTCAACTTTTTATTTTGCAAACAAAAACCGATGAGGTCGTCATAGTCGGTCGTATCTCGTATCATAACCGTTACGTCCGAACGGCGTGGGCCAGCGCAAAATAACTATTCTGTTGCACAACTGTTACACAACCATTGGATAACTTTGTGCACGCATAGCTTTATGCGTTTAAAATTATTCATACTTTTTCAACCGAACCTAGTAAAAGCATTTGCGTGTGTTGTTGAAAAAAATATATAATCGCATTTCGTGATGCCCGGACCGGAGTAGCGATTATGAATTGAATTAGCGGGAATTAAGGTCGATTATGGTTTGAAAAGTTTTCACAACATGCGACAGTTCTGCTGACCGGTTTACTTATGACATAATAATAAGATTTCTATTCCTAAAGCATGGCTTAAAACTTTTTTTTGACCTTTTTTACTTTTTAACAAGTTTTAAAACAAATTAAAATTTAGTCGAAGAAAATATTGGTCACAGAATAAACAACATTATTTCGAAAAGCCTTGATATTGTTTATGTATCAATTTATGTATAAAAGACACTGAGAGAAAATTGTAAAAATAGTACAAAATCAAGACTTTCGCAAAACGTTTTAAGTCAAAAAACAAAATGATATAAAAAGTCGCCAAGCATATCTACTTAACATAACTTAAAGAATCAGTAATTTAAAAACGAATGACCAAGTCAATAAATTGAATGATTATAAGTATGTAAATCAAACACAACGGAATACACTTATCACGTTTAAAAAGCTTATCATTATCTCGATTGTATAAGCATTATAATTAAATTTCATTTAGCACTTTAAGCCTTTCAAAATTATAACGTTACAACAAACACATAGCGACGACAACTGTGTTTCTTCATTATTTTTTACCTTTCACCGTGAAAAAACCCGCCGTCCGTTAATTTACAAACAAATTGACACACATCTTTGATCTACAAAACTAATTTATTGACATTGGCATCCGTTTCATTTCGCAATCAAGCCACTTATCACAAAAGGTGAGAAGAGAAAGTCCAAATCACATTGCGTTAAAATCCAAATAAGTAACTAATCCCAAAGGGAATTCAAGGCAAGTCCAAATCACGTCGCTTTAAATTACAAAAAAACTTATCACAAAGGGGCAGATGGGAAAGTCCAAATCACATTGCGTGTAATTCAAAATATATAACTTATCACAAAGGGGGAGATGGGAATGTCCAAATCACATTGCGTTTAATTCCAAATATATAACTTATCACAAAGGGAGAGATGGGAACGTCCAGATACATTCCAAATCCAAATAAATACGAGTTATTTATCACAAAGGAAGTTAAGGGAAAGTCCATATCACATAATTACAAGTAAATATTCACCTTTGGTCGCCGCGTCTGAGCTGGCACCTCTCACTGAGCCGTGTCCGGAAGTGCTTGCTATAATATTGTAACCCCGCCAAGTTTGAGGAGCAAGTCTTCGCGCGAACGTTGCATAAGAGAGGTAAGCGCGATGTAAGTTGGCCGGTTTGAAGTTTGATACTACTGCTACTGACTGCGCAGATCTTCGGGACTAAATAAATAAAGATAATGGATTATTCACAACGTCCACCACCAACACATCCCCCACTAAAACTTAAAAAAATGTCGTAACGTGCACTGCACAGGTGGGGGAGATTGGGAACAAAAATAAATTAACAAAAAATATTAATAATAAAGTGAATATTTCCATAATTTATATAATGTTAAAAAAATAAGTATATTATAGTAAATAAATAAATAAAATACATACATTGTAATAACACACCCATTGCCTAGCCCCAAACTAAGCTCGAAGCTTGAACTATGGATGCTAGGGTACGCTTCATCTTCTTCTTCGTCCTAGCGATTTCTCAGCCTAGTGCCGGGGTCCGCTTTCCTGATTAACTTCTTCCACTTAGCCCGGTCTTTTGCATCCTCAGGAGTGAGATTGTCCTCTGCCATGTCGGCTGTCGGATTTCAAGCTGTGATTGATCACGTGATCAATCACAGCTTGAAATCCTAATGGCTACTTTCGACACAGCACACATCACACATTTAAGCTTTGGTGGAGTCTCACCCTAACACACCAATTGCCTAGCCCTAAACTATGTAAGCTTGAAACTTGTACTATGAATGCTAGGGAACGGAAAGGCATACTTAAATACTTTAATAACCGTCCATGAATCGAGTACAAATGTCAAAGCTCACCACACAAACATTTGCCCATAGCGGGATTCGAACCTGCGGCCATTGGTTTTGTAGCCAGGGTCTCTGACCACTAGACCAACGTGCATAAATTGAAGTTTTTACTTGCTGGGCAGACTTTAGAGACTAGACAAATTAAGGAATTTTTGAGAGATGTAAAGTAAAGTACAACTTCCACTACGAGTAGAATATGAACTTATCTTGTTCAGGATACAGTGTGATATGAGTATACGAATACAGACAATAGTCAAAACATTAGTTAATCCAATAGGTTAAAGGCTCCATGTTTACAAGTTTTAAATCAAAAGAAAAGATGAAATAATTGTAAGATGAAATTAAGAGAGAAATCACTGGAATTCTTGAATTTCACTATAATAAACTATTGAGACAGCTTAGATATAAACTGGCTTAATAGCTGATAGTAAGCTGTATCAAAAGGCTTTTCAATACTTCTTCACCTTGTTGGAAAATAACAAAGAACTTTTGTAAACATGTTGTTGTCAGTAAACATGTTGTTGTTTGTACTCAAAAAATTATAGTAAACCTTTTTTGTGTGGCAACACTTTCTACCACCAGTAGTCACCACCAGAGGCGACTGGGAATTTTCATTCCCATCTGCCACCGGTGCCAATCCTTGTGTGGTGGCGAGTGGAAGCAAACGTTAATAAATCGATGATGTTGCTTTTAAGACAATTCTCTCTTACAGTTTGAGTAACTACTCAAAGTGTTCTTAACTAAGAAGCAGATGTAAGAACAAACAGTATTAAAATAGTCACTTCTTAAAATGAGCTACCTGTTGTGCTTCTAGCGTAAAAAGGAGTTCCATAAAAACTACACGGCATTTTTTCTGAGGTGAATTTCGTATGAGATTTTAGACTTTCGCGTTGCATTACTATAATGATATTTATTGACGGGACTAAACTTCCTGACTGAGTCCGCTTGCGACCACGGTTGTTGTAACGCAGCCGAAACGTCAAGCAGTATAATATATGTTCTACATAATTAAAATCGCGTTTAGTCCCGTTAATAAATATCATTATGTGAATTTCGTACTTATACAATACAATATTATGTCGGTTAGATACCTGCCTCGTCCAAAAAGTAAATTTATAACTTTGATTGACTTGAACATAAAATCTTATAGAGAAACGGCCGTACGCGGCTCCGCTCGCGTGGATTTCGGTTCCAGCACTCAAAGTGTTATGCTATAACTTAGGGCCTTCCTCGGCAATAGGGGGCATGCCTGCGCGCGGAGTAGCTACCGCGCGCATTGCATAGGCTTCCCAAGCCATGTCTGTGGATCACCTCGTTTCCTGGGTGATCCTCCATAGGCGCCTCCCTGGCCTGATTTCATTAGGCCAGGCAGTACCCGGGGATGGATCGGTCTAGCGCCTAACAAGGCGGACACCGGTTTATCCCTGCTTAGGGTGCGAAGGAAACCGCAGGAGTTTAGTGGGTAGTGGGACGAACGTCTCTAGTTCCGAGCCCCACACACGGCTGCAGGCCTAGCTTAGCCTGTACGCTATGGCGCGTAAAAGAGTACTCAAAAAAAAAAAGGGCCTTCCTCGGCAAACACAAAATATTTTTCAATTCGAATCTTCGAAGAAGCAGACTAACAAACTCTTCAGCTTTATTATATTATATAAGTTTTAGATTTTCCCACGGAGTTATGTTCCCTTATAAGTTCAGTACTTACAGTTAATAATAATTCCAATAGCGGTGCACACTTCTATGGATTTTCCTTTACTTTGGTGAAATCTGCTTTAGACATTTTCTATAATCCAACGTGTGGCAAGATTGAAAAATTGTGTTCCGTGGAAATGAAATATTAGTCTTAGACTCTTCTCAAAGAACTTTAATCCCATTGAATGTTTAAAAAATGGAAGCATCAGCTGAAATTCATCATTTCAAACCTCAAAAACGTCCAAGCGCTTTGTTGTTTATTAAGATTAAATTAGCTGGAAAAATGGACAGCAATCAAGACTTTCTATGAAAATTAAACGACTATCGTATTAATGCATTCTTTGAACGATATCATTTCTAATAGCTTTTGACAAAAGAAGGTTTCCTGATTTTTCTTTATTTGTTTTAAACCTTCTGTTATTGGATATATAAATTTTAATAAATAAGGACAAATCGTCTTGTCTCCTGTACCAGGCTGGATTTGAACCTCCATCCCTCACAAGCATACTCGTAGCCCTCTATTTAGACGAGAACCAACCGGTTTAACGGCTTTTAATTTTAATATTTGCAGCGGCCTCCTTACAGCATTTTATTTTCAATCTTAAGACAGTTAATAGGACGATATCGTCAATAATTTTCCCTTCCCTATTCAATCAGAATTTCATTGGTAATGAGAATCACAAAGAATACTGCTTAATAGCTTCCTTTTCAAATTACTATGAAGTGTTAATTAACAATTCCTTTGTGGGTCTTGCGCACAATTTTTTCCGAATTTGTGAAAATAATGCAGCAGTAAAATCTTTTCATAAGGCGTTTAGGGTGCGTTTCCACATAAGCTGAGCTGCACGGAGCTGAGCAGAGACGTGTCAAAATTTACCAATCAGAATCGGAGCAGAGATGAGATGAGATTGGTCATTTTTTACACGTCTCTGCTCAGCTTCGCCCAGCTCAGCTTATGTGGAAACGCTCCCTTACTCCATGAGACATAAATAGCATACGAATACATCATGACGTGTGTTATAGAATGCCGTTGTTATGTGAATAGTGGTTCATCATCATTATCCTAGTCATGTCCCGTTTGTATCTTCGGCCATTGCCTCGAAGTCCAGTGTCCGTTTTCCTGCTCTTTCTGGTCCACTTCGCACGGTCTTGGGCAATCAGAGTAGTTAGACCATTGGCACACATGTCATCTTTCACGACGTTAAGCCAGCACTACTTGGGCCTGCCATTTTTTCCGGGATCCGGCTGTGGCGGCACCTTTGTTTCCCACGTAAGTAGACTGTTTCCGTAAAACATGGCCGTACCAGCGCAGGCAACACTCCAGGAGTTTATCTGCGTATAACGGACATACAGCAGCGCAGGGAGGTATTTTACTGTATCTGTTGTATAAATATTCGAAAATTTGCAACGTGATTGCAAACAGGGATTTTATTAAACCGAGGGTTTACGGTTTAATCTTTATTTTTGTTGCCACACCGTAAACGGGCTCTTTATTTTAAAAGCTTTTTATACTATTTTACTTCGCAAACTCATATAATAATAATAATACCCCTACGGCCGTATTTGGCCATGGCGGCCGACCTTACGATCAGCCAGGTACGCAGGATATATTATAGTGCACCAGTGAGTGCGCAAGCACAGGTGCACTCCATATTCCTTCACTCTCATAATTCGGTGGGACAGCAACCCGACACGACCGTAGAGAGACCAGGCGCAGGACCAACGGCTTAACGTCCTTCCGAAGCACGGAGGAGCTCGAGAGAAATTTTTGGGTCACCCATCCGATGACTGGCATCTGCAAACGATGCTTAACTTTGAACGAAGCAAACACAGGCCGAGTGCGCTAACCACTGCGCCATCGAGCTCCTCATATATCAATATATCACACGATATAGGGAGGGACTAGTAAAAAGTAAGGACTCCGCAGCACCGCGGTACTAAACGTAAAGCCAGAAACGTTTGTTGCATGTGTGTGCGTTACGTCAATGTCATCGGGAAATAACGTGAAGTGACGTAAATTTAATTGTCACACAACATGTCAGATAGCGTAATGACAGGTAGCCATGGCGACAGGCTTTCTATAGGCACCGTGCGTAGCGATGACTCTGCCATCTTGTGACTCATATTCGAACTGACCAAGCTAAATGTCAATCTCAATGTCGGTAATTCTACTGTCAAACCACGGAAAACACCGTGCCTTATTCTGCCATCTAGTAACTCGAATTCGAACTGACCAAGGTAAATGTCAAATTTTACTGTCAAACCACAGAAAAAAAATCGGGATTTTAGCGCCCTCTATAGTTTCTGCACGGTGCCTATTGAGAGTGCGAGCTTGTAGTTGCGAATACACTTGTTACGTACTTACTTTATACCTTACTGGACCTATCTAATCTATACCTTGTGATTAGTATCTACGCAAAGATTTTATCAAATGGTCAAATATATTTATAATGTTTTATTTGCGACATACTTACCGCCTATTTTATGTTACGTATCTAATTTGGTCTTTTGATAAAATCTGAGCGTTCCCTGTTATTAAAAAGATTTTGATAAGTAATAGTAGAAATAACAGCTAAACTTTCTTTACGATCGCGATGACGGCTTCTAAGACACAAACACAACTGAAACAACATTTCTAGCAAGTTTAACTGGTATAGCCAGCTGAACAAGAGTTATTCTAACTTTGTTGTTAGACTTGTTATCAACATCCATAGTGCTCACAATAACTAAGTAGACAGTAAACAATAATAGGTTTTGAGGATAAGATTGATTTTAAGACCGGTATTGAATAATGGTTGAAGAGTTGACTATTATAAGGGGTCGCGGCTTCGATCGATTTTCGTTCATAAATAGAGCGATCCATCAAATACACTAAACGTTTTATTTTTAGTTATTATTGTGGCCTCGAGATCCTGGGTTCGATGCCTGAGTCGGGCAAATTTTGTGTCGATTTTTCGATTACGCGCATTTGGCAATGTTAATAGTCTGGACTGATTAAAGCTTAACTTTAAAACGCACTTATATAATGTTACAATGTTTTGGTACGATACATTTTGTAATATTTTATCATTTGTCAGTTTATGTGGTAGATTTATCAGTCTAAAAATAATTCTCCGTTACTATCTGTAAGCTGCAACAAAAATACAAAATATAACTTAACCAATACCAATAAATCTAAATAGACCTCGAACTCTTAAATTTTCCGCTTAACTTTTCAAACCTTTCATCTTATAAAACGATTTTATTTCCTTTGCCGCTTTTCAAACAACTATTCATTTCTCATAAACTGTTACTGATGCCTAAGTGAGAAGGAAATCTTAGAAACGTTATTCAGTACGGTTCACCATTCAGAATGTTTTTACTTGGAAAAACTCAGTTACAGTTCGGAGTTTGGAAGTTGGCGGAGTAATTACATCCCGTGCCTTGGAAATACGTGCAGAGTTGGTCCTGTGCCTGTGTGTGACCGGGAATACGGAAGAAATGCAGCGTTGTCTGGGCACTCTCTTATGCACTGTCATAATAATATGCCTTCCTACCTGCGTATTTTAGGTACCTGATACCGTAAAAAAAATGCCGTCACGATCAAAACGGCATACCATAAGAATTTGTTTGTTTGTTTGAATGCGCTTATCTCAGGAACTACTGGTATTAAGCTTTTGTATAACACTATGTGTGCGGAAACCCAAATCGAGCGGTCGGAGTCGCAGGCGGCCGCTTAGTCTTACTCGTAAAAAATTTAGCGCCTATTGATAAACAAGAGCAAAATTTTGACAAGACACTCCGATAGGATTTATTTGATGAGGAGACATCCATTACTTCTTCTTTATGGATTTTACAGAGGTCAAATTTCTTAGGAGGCCTGTATTTTAACTTTTTACGTATCACTTGTGAAGTGTTCTAATAATATACGTACATCCTAATAGACCTGAATATACTTTATTTCATGAAAAGCAAGTTGGCAAACCCACTCAAAAGATTAAAAAATATAAGGTGCGTTATCTTTATGTATTCACAACTAGAGGTAAAGAAGTACTTAATTAATCTGTTTGGATGTGCCCTATAGCAGGTACTTCGTAACTAATTTATTATCATAGACGAGCTTAACTAACAGTAACAGTAATATATAAAGGGCTTTTTATAATTCCAAATGAATAGAAGCGGTAATCTGAAAGTTGGACTCTTTAACGCGGGCTCTTTGGGTACTGGGCATGAAGAGTTCTTAACGGCTGTACAGGATTTGGTCCCAGATATCCTGGCCATTAATGAGACATGGCTGAGGTTGGGGGAGGATGACAGAGCACCTAAACTACCAGGGTACAAGCTGCGACACTGTCCTAGACCAAAACATATCCGGGGAGGACGTGGGGGGGGTGTGGGCTTCTATATTAAAAGAGGAATCAATGCACGTACTTGTCAGTATCCAAGTACCTCTGCAGTTGAACAGATGTGGCTGAAAGTACGGCTATATAATTTAGAGATAGTGATAGGAACAGCTTATAGGCCTCCACGACAAGATCTAACGGAATTCCTGGATGCCTTGGCAGAGTCATTGGCATCTTTTGCTGGACATGACGGCCTCATCCTAGCTGGTGACTTCAATGTTAACCTACTGGAAGCCTCTACTAGTAGGACGAAGGAACTAAATCACTTCCTACATGGCTTCAACTTGACACAAGTCATAAACGAGCCCACTCACTTCACAGCTCACAGTAGTAGTTTAATTGATGTCATATGCACTGATGCACGGGTTCTGCAAGTTACAGTTAAGCACAAACCTGACTTGGGCGGGCACGCTATTATAGTAGCAGAATTTAAAATAAAGAAGGAGAAACCATCCCCCCAATGGATAACATTTAGGCCCTTAAAAAATATTGTGATGGACCTATTTAACCGAGACCTCAACTTAGTTGACTGGCAGCACTGGCACAGCCTGGGCAATGTGAGCACAATGGTTGAGGAATTCACCACCTGGATAGTCGCTTTCTTTGACTTGCATGCCCCTATCAAAACCCAAAAGTTCAAACACCCTCCGCATCCCTGGATCACTGATACTGTAAAGACTATGATGCATATGAGAGACCAGTATTATGAAAAATATAAGCGGAGCAAATCACAAGAGGCCAAGGACTGCTATAAAGCCATGAAAAGAGTTGTACTTGATGCTTTGGAGAGTGAGAAAAGATACTACTTTACAAAACACATAAACAGTAACATAAATGACTCCAGACGCCTATGGCAAAATCTCAAAAAATCCTTAATACCTAACAGGAAAGCAGTGACTGAGTTGCCACAGCACTTTGACAATCCTGATACTATTAATGAGCACTTTCTGGACATACCTGGTGACGGCCATGTGACAATATCTGAATTGTCATACTTCGAGCACCACAGGTACAGCTCATCCACATTTTCTCTGCAACCAGTAACAGAAGACACTGTATTAAAAGTTATAAGGGGACTTAAGTCAAATGCCCAGGGAAGTGACAAGGTGTCCTTAGAGATGCTACGACTGACCTTGCCCCAGACTTTAAATGTTATCACAACAATCATAAACTGTTCAATTGCTCAGTGCCGCTTTCCGGATGGTTGGAAGGTAGCTGTTGTTAAACCACTACCGAAAGCTTCCTCCCCAAATACTCTAAGTGACCTTCGCCCAATTAGTCTTCTTCCGTGTATATCAAAAGTGTTGGAGAAGGTAGTTTGCTCCCAGCTAACTCAGTATATCGAGGAAAACAATATATTCCCTTTGCGGCAGTCAGGTTTTCGGAGAGGCCACGGTGCTGCTACTGCTCTGGCCGATGTGGTGGACAATTTGTTGGTGGCGCAGGACCGAGGCCAGCTAAGTATGTTGCTGCTATTAGACTTTAGCAGGGCATTTGACTCCATAAATATTAATTTGTTGCTCTCCAAGATGGCCTACTATGGAATAGATGTGACTGCAATTAAATGGTTTCAAAGCTACTTGATGGGTCGGCAGCAATATGTGGAGCTGGTGAGTGCTGATGGCACCAGGATGCGGTCTGCATCAAGGCTGGTCTCCCGTGGGGTCCCTCAGGGTTCGGTATTGGGGCCTGTCCTATATGCTTTATATAGCGCAGACATTATTAGCAGCATAACCAACTGCCAGTACCATCTATATGCAGATGATCTGCAACTCTACTGTTCTTTTGTCCCAGCAGAGTATAATAGTGCAGTGGAGAAGGTGAATGAAGACCTGGGCAGGATAACGGAGTGGTGTGCGAGAAATTGCCTTACACTGAACCCCAAAAAGTCAAAACTCTTGGCAATCGGCTCACGGAAAAACCTTAGCAAACTTTCTAATACAACCCTCAAAGTATGTATAAATGGTGAAATTGTGGAAAGAGTTGACAAGGCCAGGAATCTGGGAGTGGTCTTTGATGGTCTCCTGAACTTTGAAGATCACATTGCAGAGTGTTCCCGAAACTGTTTCTATAGACTAAAGTTGTTGTATAAAATAAGGCCATACCTAAATGAAAAGTTGAGAATTATGCTCTGTGAGTCACTGGTTTTGTCCAAGCTTAACTATTGCGACACTGTATATGGGCCCTGCCTACTGAAAAGGACAGCCAAAATCATACAACGGGTGCAGAATGCATGTGTTCGCTACTGTGTTCACGTCCCACCCCGCTCACATGTAACCCCATTTATAAACGCGCAGAATATGCTGAAGATGGAGGCGAGGAGAAAATTACATTTAATAACATTAATGTTTGGTGTCATTGCGACAGGAAAGCCAATATACCTCTTTGAAAAATTGGAATGGGCTCAAAAACAAAGTAGGTATCCGAAAAGATCCTGCACCAACAGCTTGTCAACCTCCAATCATCGAACAGTCTCCTTTCGGGGATCCTTTCGGTTTGCAGCCTCGCGGTGTTGGAACGACCTGCCACCTCCGCTGCGTGACCTGAAAATTAAAGGAGCGTTTAGGAAAAAGCTCAAAAAGTATCTTTTAGATTGCCAGAAAAGCTCTTAGCTACATCCTACCTTCTGGTTTTTCACGTCGCTTAGTGTGGTTCGTCGCTCCCATGTGCCGCGTGAGGCTAGTACGTCACCATAATCCCTCTCTCCCGCTCCCACTTCGCGTCCTGTGTCCTGACGTTTATCCATCGACCCTTGTTTTAGGTTTAATTATTACCGACCGGCCTATACAATTTAAAGCCCAATATTTGCATGTGTAGTGTGTATTTAGGTTACGCTGTCGACGTGGCAAAATGTCACAAGTCAATGTGACGTTTAGTGTGGTCATCAATTAAATTATTATCTTATTTTTTTTTTTCTATAGACCTATGGATTAGTTATAGTTTTTTAATTTATTTTTTGTTATTTTTATGTGTTTTTCTTTTTATTATTTTTTATTTTATCCATATAAGTATGTATGTCTCTCCTCTTCATAAAATTGTTCACCTTTTTTCCCACTTAAACACTGTACCTATTATTTATTTATCAATATCTATATATGTACGTACATGAACTTAAACATTGCACTCTATTATACGCCACTCCAAACAGGTCCTGCCAGAACAACAGCGTTGCTGCGGCCGCTAAAGCCGCCGTAGTAACTAATGCTGAGGCTCGGACCTGATTGGCATAACACTCTTCACCTGTCTACACGACTTATTCTTCTATGTTAGTTTTTCTTTTTTTTTCTTTTATTTTTGTTATATCTACTGAACTATTTATTGAATTGTTGGTGTATATGTGTTTTGTCAATAAATGTATTTTCTTTCTTTCTATTTTCTAACTGGTGCACGTAATTATACACTCCCAGGAGAAGTCTTATTGAAATCAACAAGTTAAACAAAGTTCGGGGTTGGTAGATTTAATAAATGTTCACATGGTTTGCAACTGTGCAACATAAATTTATGTGAATTCAATAAGATTACTGGTTTGAACACTGGCACTAATGTCATTGACGTCACATACTTGTACTGCTACAAAGAATGGAAAGAGTGTAAGTGTAGGAATACACTACGCTGAAATTACGCAAATTAAGTTCGTCGGCAATGTATTTTCTTCTTTCATACAAAATTACGCCACGTAATTTTTACAATGTGTATCATCTTCTATCCTACTACAATTATAAAGGCGAAAGTTTGTAAGTATGGATGTATGGATGTTTGTTACTCTTTCACGTAAAAACTACTGAATGGATTTGAATAAAACTTTACCACAATATAGCTTATACATCAGAATAACACATAGGATATTGGAAATCGATTTCCACGCGGACGGAGTCGCGGGCGGCCGCTAGTTTAAAATACATTGCAGGCGTAGTCCCGCCGAGCTTCGGTCGTTAAGTGTGTTTTCTATACTAAGACTTACACTCTGTCTATATTATTATTGGATTTCATTGATTTTCCCAACCAACTGCCCAGATGGGCCTACAAGATTCTCCCGTTATTGAATATTCCAAATCCTGTTCTAGTATCAATACAACTGGGTTAGTGAGAAACCGCGTCCGAACGTGCTAAATCTGCCAGCGCTCTGTTTAATTAATCCGTGACCCGATAGATGCGGTGTAACTGAAACGATCAAAATGTTCTTGTTCCTCGTTTGGTATTATAGAGCAAGATCTCAGCTTTTGTTTATTCTCATTTGCTCGACTGTCGCACTAGTGAGCTCCCAGTCCTTACTTATTTTTTGTCGGAATGTATGTCTGGTAAGGAAAACTGCTGACAGAATGTTTTTCAGTTTAAGTATACATTTCAAATAATACCCAATATTCCTCAGGTCTCAGGCAATAAGTAAATTAAGTACAACTTTTGCGGACCTGTAGCACTTGATAGCTGAGAATAAGCCGTCGCTTGACCCAGCCTACCCTATGGAAAGATAGGGAGATCATGCTTTGAAGCGCCACGCGGGTCAAGGATTAATGGGTATCAATTAATGCTTTTATGGCCGACCGCGTGGCTTATTCCACTATTCCCCAAATCTGGAATCTAGTATGAAATATAGCTTTTTCGTACACCTTAACACAGTAACTCTACCTGGTAATGTAGGTAATATTGGCCTTGAGCCGCATTGACCGCAGAGCATTTGTCTCCAGTAGGTTTTTTGAATCTTGCTTGTTTGCAATCAATGCAATTTTCCGCTAGGTTACCTCTGGGTAAAACCGCAAATCTTTGTTTGTATAGGTCGAAAATCAGCTGTGTCATCGATTTCCTGCGATTCTATCATTACGTGATCAAATCGAAATTTTATTATAGTCACGTACAAGTCATTACATTTTGCATGCATGCTTTTTTACACTCACCTAGAGATTATTCTGTTACTAAGTTAGGTACTAACCTCATCACTTCCCTCCACATAAACTGAGGGAATCTCAAAATTTTTAAATTCGATTTCAAAGGCTAACTTTGGTTTTAGGCTATCTATGTAGACGGTATCTGATAAAATTATATTATAATTCAAAGTACCTAAATTATAAAGAAAGATTCAAAAACATAGTAAATTAATTGATTAAATATTGATTATTAAATGAAGAAGGTTGTCTCGCGCAAAATTGTGTTATGATTTTACAATTTCCTTTAAAATTTCTATTTAGCTTAATGAACGGAGTAATTGCCAGTAATTGCATCGTTGGATATTAATTTATAATGGAAGGCAAGCCAGCCACTGCTGTCAGAATTTGCAGTTAGTGCGGCCGCTCAAAGCGCCATCTAGTTAAATATTTAAGAGCTAATAACACTCTATCAATATATCTCGTAATTCGAATAAAACCCTTTTAAATTAATTAGTGCTTGAAGATTCAAGTAGGTGTCACTAGTGAGTATATTCACAAATGAACAAAGAAATTGGAATTACTCCGGGATAACAAAATAATTGTTATTTATAAACGTATAGTTTATTTGTTTACAACCTAGGTAGGTATTTAAAATTACTTATTTTTGAGAAAGTTTAGATAAGATTTGAGAAGCTGTCGCTAACACCAGTCTCCTCATCAAAGGTCACAGGTTCGATTGAAACCAAAGATGGTAATATCAAAATATAGTATTTCTAAGTTTTATTTAGCTAATCAACCTACCAGACTTAACTTTTTTAAGTACTTATTTTACTTCACATTGGTGCAATGCTGATTCCCGAATTTGATTACGACATACCTACCTAAACCTATATGAATCATTACCATTCTCTTCCTATGTATTAAAAATCAAAATGGAATTCGGTGTGTGTCAGTACTTTTAAAGTACAGGAAGCTCATCTAGGTATTAAGAGACAAACAAGCGGGAAGCCATACCTACCTTCTTTGTTATAATTAAGTGACTGTGATAAAGATATTGATGATGAGTAATTTACATTACCTACAAATTACTCCAAACGATAAATAAAGTTACGATAAGTAATGTAAACATCTGTAAAACCAGTTTAATACTCCAGTTACTCACGTAATGATTAATCTTTCCCACTATTCCCAAACTCAAACTCTTAAAAACCTATGATTTATTCAATTAGGCTACACTTATGAATCGTTAATTACAATAAAGTGTTGACTCTACCACCTATTCGGAAGGCAGTCCTTCCCTCATTTAATGTGTATTTCGAATATTTATTTCATTTCTAACGTCATAAAGTCGGAAGTCCCGATCTTGTAAGTATATTAAAAATATCTACAGATTTTCTCCGAGCATTTCTTAAGGTTTCCTACAAGACGCTGAACGTTTTCCAGAAAATAAACTCCTTACCGATGTCTGGCATTATGTCAGAAATGAAGATGCATTTCACTATTAAAGTAAGCAAATACTCTTATTTTCCATATGAGTTGTGAAGTCTCTGATATATAGTTTTCAACTTCGTGTTTTCATGCTATTTTCAATCCCTATGCCAAAAGAAAACTTTTTTTAAATAGGTAGGTAGGTAAGAGATTCATTCTGTGCTTATTTTCGGGGTATTTTCAGTATACAAAAATAAAGAATACGACGTGATTTAATTCCATAATAAATCATTGCCATAATATTATTATGTGTAAGCAGTCAAGCACCCCTTTTATTTATTTGTTTACTTAACAAAACAGTCGTAAAAAGCTACACACTTCACTCTCTACTGAACACAAATACGTAGTTGTTTTCATTTTTTTAATGTGAAATAAAAGCCGGCATGTACTACGCTTACAAGCTTACAAACCGTGGTGTAACCGTGTAACCGGTAACCGTAACACCCTGGCCACAGCCCACAGCGGTGCGACTTGCGATGCGTCTTGCGCCAGCGAAAGTGGCGAGCGAAAAAACCAAATAAAGGAAATTGTATGAAGCATGCCACAGCTACGGCGGCGAGATGCGCGGTGCGAACGCGCGGCGGCCATACCCACGACTAGGGCGGCCGTCGCCGGCCTCGCCGCGCCGCTCGCCGCTGTAGCTGTGGCTAGACCCTAACCCGTGGTGCCGGCATGAATGGACCACGCGACCACGGCCGAGTGCGCCGAGTAACGGTGGCTGCGTTTGCGCAGACCCGCGCATGCCTAAGCGACGCGATTGGCCCGTAGTGCCACAGACTAGCTGAAGTCTAGAGAATCCTGCGACTGAATTTTGATGTTGGAGCGAGGTAAGTGTTATTATTGGTCATTCTTGCTAGATATCCTGCGATATTTAAATCAAAGAGTGAGCTAAGGAAAGAAATGAAAATGAAAATGTTTGTCTTTAGTACCCGATACAATCCCTAACCAAGCTGAGGACTTAGGAGGATTGAGAACTTGAAAATACAGGGAGGGTTTATAGATTGTAGAGGCAGGTAACGCATCTGCGACTCTTGGAGTTATTGATGTCCACGGGCAGCGGCAATTCGCAGTATAGGTGCTTCCCCAGATAAACAGCTGCATGCCATATTTCAAGCGTCTAACTTAAGTAGTTAAGATTTTCCATACAAACTTCCACCCCCCATTTTAGGGAAGTGGGAGATTGGAATGGGTCAAAAGGTAGCCTATTTTTCACTGCATCCCTTCAACTATCTCCACTTAAAAAATAACGACAATTCGTCGCTCCGTTTTACCGTGAAAAAAAGACTAAAATACAGACTGACAGACACAATTTCCCATTTATAATATTAGTGTTTTGTATGGATGAAATTGAAAATCAAACGAACTTTTATAGGGTACTACGGTAGATAATATATTGGTGGAGTGACCCAAAATTAGTTTTAATTTTCGATAATAACATAAATCACTTAGGCAGTTTATTGAAATAACAATTTTTCGTTCTAATGCTCTTTATTTTAATATAAAAAACATGGCACTTGCTATAAAAGTCTAAAATCAATTTTGATGCTGTGAATAATTTCCATGACTATTCATAATATCAGCTTCAGAACTTTGAATGCTTGTGAGGAAGAGCTTTGAAAGTTGAATACGGTTGGAAATTTTATAGATTTATTTTAATGAAATGCATAGCACCAACTTTGAGCTTTGAGTTTTTAGATAAGAAATTCAGCCAAAGTGATGGTTGGTTCGGAGTAAATCAAATCGATTCAGCTTGCACATAAGACGACTCTTAGTTTTTTGACCGGAATTAGTTCGCTATTTGATTCATTAATTAATGTTGCTGTGGTGTATATGGTACTATTTATTTTTGCGATATCTTGTGTAATAATATCACTCACAGGTTTCCAAGAACAGTTAAGGCAAGAACCTATTATGATTTAAAGATCTATGTTTAATTTGGAAGCATATTGGTCTTAGGAGACAAGACCAAACTGCGTTACCGCTCGACCAAATCACAATTTTTATATGGTTTTTTATTATTAATATTTTTTTCTGAACTATTGCCTGTCCCCTTAATTGCGTTCAGTGTTTTATTAAATTACCTTATTAATATTATAATATGCTTAGAATTAATACTAATGAAACAAATATATGTAACTACGAGTAAAATGGAGCAATGTTTCATTTTATAAATGTATAAAATATTTACTTTAAAAGTCTTGACTATAAAAATATTTCATTTTGTTCAATTAAAAAAATAATACAATTTTGATTTATTTATGTGTAATACCTAACAGGTTGCAGCGAATACCGAAACTTTTTTAGTCCGCTTAAATGTTACTTCCGCGAGTCCAGTTTTTGCGTCAAAATAAACTTTAATCCTTTTGCATTCAGTTTTTGTGTGTTGTGTTTGGAAACAAGCGAATTCCTTCTGAAATTTCCGTTTATGTTATTAAAGCCGGTTTGCTGAATTTCCTGATAAAAGTGAAAATGTGTGTGAACTTGCTAAACCTGCAACGGGACACAAAAGAGAAATTGACATAGCTTCCCGTTCGCAAAATAATAGTTGTTGTAGGAGTTCTGGAGCCTTTTGTTTCTGTTTTGAACATTTGAGTTAACTTAACTTGGTTTTAGATAATGATGTAACCATTGCGTTTTGAAACACGACCCGCTTGGTGTAATGTTCAATATGTTGCCTATTACGCAAGAGGTCGCGGGTTCGATCCCCGCACAGGACAAACATTTGTGTGCATGAACATGTCTGTTTGTCCTGGTCTGGGTGTTATATTATGTATCTATTTAAGTATATTTGTAATACCACTGTTGATTCTGATGTCTGTAACACAAGTGCTTAAGCTACTTAACACGGGGTCAGATCAATGTATGTGATGTTGTGAAATATTTAAAAAATTAAAAAAATAAAAATAAAAAAAAAACATTAGTGAACCTGTGTTGGGTTATAGCTGTTTTATAGGCCAGAATGTTCATGCTAGCCTACCAAACAGTTATTGACCTTCTTAAGTAGAAATTTATTTATTTATTTACTTATTGACAGGCAGGCAGTGACAACACTGATGACAGCCTGCATCCCACTATTTCCACCTCGTGGGTTAACTTCTTCCAGTTAAATATTTGTCTAATCTGTTTTTAAATATATTTGTGTTCTGTGCGGAAACCACCTCTGCTGGCAACTTGTTCCAAGCATCAACCACTCTGTTACTGAAAAAGTGTTTGTGTGGATTGTTCAGAGACGGAGACTTTGACAGTTTACTTTGCAAAGAAAATCAGCTTTAAGAGGGGGTGTAAAAAATATCGCGTATTTTCAAATGCATTTTAAACCTTGAAAATGAACTCCAAATGATCTCGATTTTTAAAAATACGAAGTACCTATACAATTATTAATATAAACGAAGTGCAACATAGATTACGCTGACCCAGAATAGTATACGAGTATATTGATTGAAGTAACCTTGCCAAATTCACCCCTCTGAGGTAAACTAATCAATCTTTACAAATTGGATTATTTGTGGGTAGGATTGAACGTAAAGTATAACTCACATTATCAGTTAGGTCAGCACTTGACGTTTGACGTTGACAAATCTTAACAACAAATCTTACCGAATTCTTACTACATTACAATCCCTGATACCGAGGCCCAAATCAGGATAAAAGGACGAAAAAAGAGAAAGCTATATGGCACCTCTCTTTTGTTCATTAGTCTATGTACGAGGATACTCGCGGGGGCGGCGGGGAGGGGAGCAGCGAGGGACGCCGCGGCGAGTAAGTTAGTCGTACGCGTGCTCTCGCGGGTGAAATACGCGCGTTGTGACAAAAAATTCGATCGGCGTCACATGTAAGCGCAATGGATGTCCTGCCGAGCGGTAACCTATTCCGCGAGTTGCAGGATGTGACGGACACTGGATATTTCGAGTGGAAGCTGTCCCTGGAGGACTACTGGCAACAGGTAAGTGACTCATGCTGAGCGATGACGGCCCTACTCCGGTATGCAAGCGAACGAGCTGAGCGCATAAGTATTGTTTAACAATTTGGTGTCTCTCACTGTTGGGTGGCGACGCGCTTGCGTGAGCCCCCGCGGTCGATTTTCAATCTTAAACTGTGGACGTTCTTGGGGTGCGTTGGTTTCGAATTTTCGACTCGTTTTCAAACCCAACCGCCGAGGCAGGTCCCCGCTGTGCGCTGTGTACGAGGCTACGAGCCCGCGCGTCTAGTTTACGTTCTCGGTTTGGATTTGCTTACGCCACAACTAAAAATATCCTAGCAATGTTAAGAGGTTCAGACTTTATTGCTATCGTAACTGTTACTATACGGAGGAATCCGTTTAACCAAACGCATGTTCCAGCAAGTTTTTTAAGAGTGGAGGTACCTTTAACTTTTTAAAGTATTTCCCGAGTAAAACTTTGTTAAAATAAAAAGATACCTATTAAACCGCGGTGTCATAACTAATGTTGTTTTGTTATTTACAATGAAAGTGGGGAGACTATACAATTTTTATCATCGCGAACGTAATGCATTATTGGCAAGAGATAACATAGTATCTACCTACGTGGTGTATCAAAATTTTATATTTGTGTTTATCGAGCAAACATGTCAATGCTATCTGCCGGCATTTACCGACTCCTTGTATCAATAAAAACATAATCTGCTTTGGTAGGTACCTTCTCACTTAGAAATTCTATAAAATTTTACAAATCATAATTAAATCAATTGGACTTCTTAAAATTGCATAACATTTTGAAGTCTGTTTTTTTTCTCTGAGTTCTGGTTAATGGCCATCACTTAAGAATTTGGCAATTCGTTACCTAGATTGGTACCTAGAATAAATACCTTGGTACCTATGTACCGATCTTTACTATGACCCTTTTGATCACTTATCTCTCTATCTATTCATTTGGGCTTGTAGATAATTTGAATGAATATTACCGTGGTTCTAATAAGATTTTCTTCTAGGTTTTGATATCTTGTAGGAATAATGTGTTCCTAGTAAGGTCTTTTTTTTTGCTTTGTTTTCTACTTCTGTTGCATTAGCATAATACCTATCAACAAGGTATAGGTTTTGCCGTGAATTGCTAGTTCGCGATTATGTAGGCATCCCATGTCCCCTTTATACCTACCTAAGTTGTTCAAATATAAAAAACGAGCCAGGACAGACAGACAGACAGACAGACAGACAGACAGACAGACATGACGAAACTAGGTATAAGGGTTCCGTTTTTTGCCATTTGGCTACGGAACCCTAAAAACTACCTACCAAAGTTGTAATGAATAAAATAAAAATTCTGTCATAAGTTGCAAATTACGTAGGTACGGAATTCTCGTCCTTAGAAGGCGTTGTGTCTACTCTTAGCCTTAAAATAGCTTTACAAATCTGAATCATCTGTACTTGTCAGACTGGCTGTATTTAAATAGAGGCTTACTCGTATGTATCTTAGTTGAATAGGTAGGTATATATGTCTACTTTTACATACTGAACTTCATTGGCCTATATGTAGGTAGGTATTTGTATTATTGAAGACGAAGACGAAAATCACAATGATCTAAATCCAAGGATCATAAGGAGGCCTTATGGATTTAGATCATTGTGATTTTAAGTTTAATTCCCGTTTAACACCAGACTTCATCCACGAATTAAACTATATTCATAAAAAAAAATAACCATAAAATATTAGGCAACTCTTACAACACCGAAGACAAAATTTACTCAGAAATGAGGTATTTAATCATAACAAATATTACATAATATGATGATTTTTTAAGCTTTTAATAGAATTAAAAGGGATTTATCATGCTTTGATGGTATGCCTACGGGATCGATCACTTAACGTCCTAGCTCTCGGACATCAAATTAGCCGTATAAGGGTGAGACTCAGCCAAAGCGTAGATGTGTCGTAAGCCGCCAATAGGATTTCAATGCTGAGATTGGTCAAGTGTTAATGCCAAAATCCTATTGGTTGCTTACGGCACATCACGGCACCGGTTGCACATCTCCGCTTTGGTAGAGCCTCACCCTGCTATTAATTTATTAAGACAACTGGTACCTTCTTATCACTTTATATGACTACTTAAAAACTATAGTTTCCGTCTTACGATCACAATGCGAAGTGAGAATAGGCATAACAAAATAAGTTGAATGAAACTACCTATTTAGGTAACTCTAAATATTATATATAAGTTCTAGACTAGTAGTCCAGTCAAAATAGACAAAATTATGATTCAAAGGTGATGTCCAAAAAATTACCCAGATTCGACAGGAATGAAATGTATACCAGTGGATTGATATTGAAATATAATATAATATTACCAAGGGGGCAACGCTGAAATCGTTACAGTATAGGAGCTAGGAGCAAAATAAAATAAGGAAAAAATTCGTCGTTCGTCATGTTGTGGCTTAGTATGACGTCGTTTTAATATAGGTGTTTTATAATAAAACTGCCTAATAATTATCAGCAACACATTTCACAAGCAACAGCATCATAATTACTACGATATTCTCACCCCCAACATGGCTCTTGGCTCCTATACCATAACAATTATTTTTATATTTTCAATCTTTAGCCACAGAATTACCAATAATACACACAGTTCTGTAACGATTGAAGTATCTATGGGAAAGGGATTTTTTTTTTCAAAAAACAGAGTGTTTGTTATGTTGCGATTTAATATGATGTTGTTATTATGTTGCTTGTGAAAGATGATGATGATAATTATCACAAGTGATACAACATTAAAACAACGTCATATTAAGCCACAACATGACGTAAACTGTTTTTGTTATTGTTTTTTTCGATTTTTTTCCGTATTTTATTTTGCTTTTAGCTCCTATACTGTAACGATTTCAGGGTTGCCCCCTTGGTAACATTATATTACATTTCATTTCAATGCCAATCCACTGGTATACATTTCATTCCTGTCGATTCTGGGTTTTTGGTCCATACATTTATGGACATGTCCTTTGCATTAATTCCCAACAAGCCGGATTTTTGTGCAGGCCTTGGAAGTGACTTGCGACCTTTGACCTAAAAAAAAACAGATCACAAGCGGGATCGATGGGGACTTTTGACATATCATTTATAATGTGTTTTTAAGACCTGCACAAAAATAAAGCTCTTTGGGAATTAATGCAATTCCAGTTTTTTTGTTTGTTTTGACTGGGCTATGGTATTCTCTAGTTTCCTTAAAACTAGTCCATCTTAGATAACAGAAAGGGTGAACAACCCATGTGGGACTTACTATAATTAATACAAGCGGGCTGAAAATACACCGTAATCACATCCTGTTTTCATCGCTGTTTTATTTCCGTGAAATACTTTGAAAGCAGACATAATTGTAATTTTATTCTATGAGTCATGCCGATGTGTAGACGTAGGTAACTGTTTCTAATTTACCTGCTTCGCTAGTTCATGAAATAAACTGAAATGTCTGGCGGGAGAGTAACCTCATAAAGCAGGGTTTCTTAACCTGGGGACTATGGACCTCTTAGGGATCCGTAGCATGTGTGTCGGGGGCTCACAGTCGGTCAGTCAGTCTCAATATATGTATTGTTCGACGAAGTGTTGCATGGTGTATGATTAAGTTTCTTTTTGAAATGTAAATACCTAAAAGAAACCCTTACCTAATGAGTTCGGTGCCACTTGTTAAATTATGACTTATTTTAATTAAAAGATTCGATGTTTAATCTTGAATAGGACTTAGATAGTGAAGATTTTTTTAAATATTTGTAAGATATTATTTATGTTTTAGTTGTGGATGAAAATATACCTACAAGAGCACACGAGAAAGATTAGTTTTTAAGTTCAATAACAGTAGGCATTTAGTTAAATACGACTTTGTAGGAGTAAATAACTATAAATTCAAAAATCAAGTAAAATTGGAAGCATACTTTTTAACTATCTTATGAGAGACACGATAGTTATCATAGATCGTTCTCAACGAATAATGAGCTGGTCTGTAAAGCAGCTACAGATAAAAAGGTACGCACCAGATCAGCCAGCTACTGTCAGTCAACGCAAAATTAATTACCTTCCATTCATTCACTCAAAATATGTGAACATCGCGCTGGCTTCTGCGAAAATTGGGACCGTAAATTCAGTTCCATTTTGATTTCCAGGAATTCCTTTAGCACTAAATTGAATTTACAAACTCCCACTCAAATAATTATAATTGGTGTAATATACTTATTGCATTTTCGGCTCAATCACATTATACGAAGGCATTTACATGTAGGCCCATGTTAAAAAAAAATACGGGTAATTGAGACCACCAGGTCGATAAAATAGACAACGGTCATTGGTGGAAAATTAAAAAGTAAAGTATCTCATATTTTGATACTGCTTCTAATCTATTATTCCTCTATACAAAAATATGTGACCAAATAAATGTACGCACTCTACACTTTGGAATGCTCACATGCACTCCGTTGGACAGCTTACAAGTGACGGCATAAAGTGCCGAATCTTATCTGCTCTTATATTGTTCAAAATAGTTCACCTGGTGGTTCAAACGATCCATTATTTTTTTAGCACGGGCCTCTAGTGTCTATCTAGTCTAATTCGGATGCAAACGTAATGATAAATAACTCAATTTCTAGCCGCATAAAGCTATGTTATTTTTACTAGGTAATTTTACGTTTGTTAATAAATTGAATGGGTCACCAGTTAATACCATAAGTTGGGTCAAATTACTTTGAACATCAAACAAATCAACTTGGACTCCATCAAATATTGTAACAGCGTGAAGATCGAAACTAGTAGGTAAATAAATACTGTTTTGTAAGACACTTTTAACGGCATACCAGAGCAATGAAACACGATTGGCAGATACCTGCGATCTGAGTATCCTACAAATCGAATAGATTGCCATCAATTCAATTTCCATGTCCCAGAGGTGTCTAAGAAAATGAAAACAGCTTTGCACTTGCTAAAGATAAAGAAATGTAGAGTTTCGCATTTTTATACAGCATTGAATATTTGCTTCTTATTTTGAGACCTGTTGCATTTACTGTCATGAGTGCATAATATCAGTTGGTTCTACAGGAATACTTTAGTCCATTAACGATGTGACATTTTTTGATCACCCATCCGATGGCCGGTAAGGCGAAAGTTGCTTAACCTCAACAATCAAAGACGTTTTAACCACTGCACCACCGCGTTACTTAATACGAAAAATGATAGTGGAAAATGAGTTCATTCATTAAGTTAGGTATGTATCGAAATAGCTATACACCTAAGCCCCATGATTATCTCTCCCATCTTCGGAATGTAAAGTAAACACCTGTCCCATAAATCACCGATAGCACATTGCCTAAGTGACATGGAGCTGACTAAGAACAGGCGCAAGAAGTTTAGCTGTTGCCAAATACAGGAATTTAGATAATCCTGTGATTAGTGTTGCATGCTTAAGATAATTTCTCTAATTAACTTTCCCTAATTTATCTGTTATTTGTTATAATGTAGTTTGTGGAGCAGAAACGGATACAAAGGACCAAGCAGGTGGTCAAAAAAACAAAGATGTTTCACTTCTCGTCACAAATGTCTCCTTCGATGCATTATTCTTTTGATAAGATGACCTCACTAAGAGACCCTATGTGCACCGTTGAACACTCCATTAAGTCCCATGTCTCTGTGACAACGATTAAACTAATGTACAGCAATTAGTGTAGTTACGTCGACCATAGAGTAAGGTCACCCTAGTTTCGGTAACAATTGGTGAACCAACGCTTAATTGGTGCGATCAGTACAAAAATTGTCGACGGTCCGAAAATTTAATGTAGCGCGACGGATTATGCTAGGTTTTCGAGCATACAATGTTTCAGCTCCGCGTTTTAACTGTTTTATGTATGAAAGAAGAATATGAGTAATCTATACTAATATATAAAGCTGAAGAGTTTGTTTGTTTGTTTTTGTTTGAACGCGCTAATCTCAGGAACTACTGGTCCGATTTGAAAAATTCTTTTTGTGTTGGATAGTGTATTTGGCGAGGAAGGTTATAGGCTATAGTATATATCTATTATTTTATCCCAAGGGGATGAAAAAGGGGATTAATGTTTGTATGAAACTTTGTCAATTTTAAACCGATCGGGCTGGGACTTGGCATGCATGAAGCTACTATGACATAAATATCCCCTTAGAAAGGATTTTTATATGTTCCACCCCAAGGGGATGAAAAAGGGGATTAATGTTTGTATGAAACTTTGTCAATTTTAAACCGATAGGGCTGGGACTTGGCATGCATGAAGCTACTATGACATAAATATCCCCTTAGAAAGGATTTTTATATGTTCCACCCCAAGGGGATGAAAAAGGGGATTAATGTTTGTATGAAACTTTGTCAATTTTAAACCGATCGGGCTGGGACTTGGCATGCATGAAGCTACTATGACATAAATATCCCCTTAGAAAGGATTTTTATATGTTCCACCCCAAGGGGATGAAAAAGGGGATTAATGTTTGTATGAAACTTTGTCAATTTTAAACCGATAGGGCTGGGACTTGGCATGCATGAAGCTACTATGACATAAATATCCCCTTAGAAAGGATTTTTATATGTTCCACCCCAAGGTGATGAAAAAGGGGATTAATGTTTGTATGAAACTTTGTCAATTTTAAACCGATCGGGCTGGGACTTGGCATGCATAAAGCTACTATGACATAAAGATCCCCTTAGAAAGGATTTTTATGTGTTCCACCCCAAGGGGATGAAAAAGGGGATTAATGTTTGTATGAAACTTTGTCAATTTTAAACCGATCGGGCTGGGACTTGGCATGTATAAAGCTACTATGACATAAAGATCCCCTTAGAAAGGATTTTTATGTGTTCCACCCCATAGGGGATGAAAAAGGGGATTAATGTTTGTATGAAACTTTGTCAATTTTAAGCCGATCGGGCTGAGACTTGGCATGTATGAAGCTACTAACATAAAGATACCCTTAGAAAGGATTTTTATATGTTCCACCCCAAGGGGATGAAAAAGGGGATTAATGTTTGTATGAAACTTTGTCAATTTTAAACCGATTGGGCTGGGACTTGGCATGCATAAAGCTACTATGACATAAAGATCCCCTTAGAAAGGATTTTTATATGTTCCACCCCAAGAGGATGAAAAAGGGGATTAATGTTTGTATGGAACTTTATAGGTATAGTATATACCTACGTTTGCGGAAACCGGAAATCACGCGGACGGAGTCGCGGGCGGCCGCTAGTCGAATAATATTCGTAAATGAACCAACTCGTTTTTTTTTTTATTTGCTTATAACTAGTTTCTTTACTTATTCTTTATTAAAAGGAAGATAAAGTAGGTAGTACCTAGTTCCATATTTAAAACTAGAACCTTTACTTACCTTAATTATACAGGTCAACCTCTGCATAAGGCAAAAAAACTTAGTTGCGATGACATGCCTGATGATGCCTCTGACTTTAAGAATTTTATTTTTAGTTTTGTTAAGTTTAACTCATCATTCTAACGGTGATTTAAATTATGCATGCCATTGTTCTTTATTTTCACGCCATCAGTGATAAATACTTTTTACGGTCATTGTTAAAAATAATACTGTTTGTCGAGACTCTTCGATGAGCAATGGCTGAATTAGATCTGTTACGGTTCAATGAAGCCCGGACCTAGTTACAACGCAACATGAACTTTCAAGGCATAACGGAATTGAGGTATTTTACTTTCACAGTTAGGTACGGTCAAGTAGGGAGAATGACTACCCTAAGGTTCAAAATCATTCGCGCGTCAAAAAACTGCTAGGGTCAGCGGAGGAAAAACCCATGAGTGAAGTTTTATCTTTATTTGTACACTATCTTGCTCATTTGTAAAAGTGGCAGGCCAATTTTAATTGAACTGAGGTAAAAGTCATATTCATTCACAATCAAAAATTATGTTAAAATTCGATTGTAATCAAGTTATTATTAATGACAATTGGACATCAAGTTATAATATCAGCGGAAATCAGAACGTTGTACATAAAGTAACTTTCAAAATTAGTTGTTGTGCAGCTTAAACATGTTTTTTTTTCTAAAAACGGTGATTTAATAACTTAAGACCAAAGCATAAATAACTGCCGTTATTATCTCCTCCTGTGGGATATAAATCACGGATTTTATAAATACAGGAATTAGTTTAGCACTTACTAGAAACAGTGTAAATTAATAGCTGGAGTGAATGACTAACTGAAGTAATTTAAAGCAAGCGAGAATGAACTTGCTGTAAAGGAACAGCACTTCTATCTAGTAATTACATTTTTAGCTACCTTTTAGTCTATATTTTATAGCATACCCAATCATTAAAAAAAAGGCGTAACTGTCGAGTTTCTTGCGGCGTTTCTTCTCAACATATTAACGTTGTTGACTTGATAGGTTGTAAAGAATATTGAAGTGCAAAATAATTAATCGTCTGAATCAATTTGCAGAATAAAATTAATGTATTTTTATTGTGTCTCTCAAACATAAATGATAGAAACTAATTTCCAGTGGTATGATATCCTAAGATAAAAGTAGCTCTTTATCCATTAACACAATGTTCGTTTAGAATTGTATTTGATTTAAAAATATATATTGTAGATTAAATGTGCCCAGTAGTTTCGCAGCCTATTTATTAAGTTAATTAATTCCAACAAAGAAGAAGAAGAAGAAATAATCTCTCCGCTTTATAAGAATGTAAATAAGTATAGATGAGTCTAAAATGTGCGTAAGCAACCTAGTTATTGAAGGTCACACAGGTCATGCATTTTACAAACAACACAGTACGTACTGAAAACCCAAATAAAAATTGTAGTGTTATCAGAATCAGCTGGTTATGTCTATGTACATAAATCGATTGCGAAGTTGGTACCCAGATTGATAACGATTCTTATCGGGTCTGTTTCTTTGTAAATGCATCATTCTGATAAGATACCACCGGGCATCATAAATGACGAAAATACTACTTGTATACATACCAAACTTCAAATTGCCACAGGTTGGCAACTTTAATTCAAACAATTGTAAATTATGGGATATATCACAAAATTATATAAGATTTTAGACTTTCGCGTTGCATTACTATATTGATGTTATTTAACGGGACTAAAAGCGACATTTAATTATGTAGTACATTTACACTACTTACTGCTTGACGTTTCGGCTGCGTTACAACAACCGTGGTCGCAAGCAAACTAAGTAAACTACTAACGGCCAAGCAGTTAGTGGTATGTATGCATTACATAGTCCATATGGTATATGTTCCGTTAAATAATATCAATATTTCATAGAGTTGTTATGCTATTGCTATTTATAATAAAAATGAATGTAGAATGGTATACTTAAGAATACCAGAAAAGGACTTCAACCGCAGAAGTGTTTTGTGTACTCTAAAAAAAACCTGTTTGTCACACTGCACTGGGTGTAACAATATTGTATGACGGACTCAGAGGGCCTCTTGCCCCTTAACCCAGAACCGAAAAAGGACATTTAAAAAAAAAACAATATTGTGTGACTACAAGAATCGATAAAGTAGTTCGTCTGTTTATTAGCATTTATAACAACATTATCTTGAAAATACCTACATATCAGGTGTGATATTGTTACTAATATTCAATGTCACCTTTACTGTAGGTAAGTATAACGTATTTGTTAATCATCTGTCACAAATAAACGGTACAATTCTGTACAATTGTGATTTCTTTGCCTGTATATAATCTGAGGTGTAGAGTGTAGGTTTATGCATGAGATCTTAAAATATTAAAGTTTGATCGTCCGGGTTAGCATAAAACGTGTCGTCTTCAAGGACCTATAGAGGTTTATAGGTCCGTATTGGTCCTATGACCAAAGATACAAATAGCCCCACTGGTGGGTCTCCTAGTACTGATGTGTTTCCCAACAGTCATTAGTGGGTTCTCTGAATCGTGGTGTCTCCAAACACCCACTGTTTGCTTCGGGGCCTATGAAATAAATAGTTATTATTACTAGTTTTACGAAGTCCTCGGTAATTGACCACTTTAACATTACGCTTCTCAAAACTTCCATCGATCACAGCGAAAATAGGAACAAGAATTAAAAGGATACAAACCCGTAGGAATGCGGTAAATGACCGTTCATTATTTTTAGAGATGAGCCACATGCGTTAAGAAGAGGATGGGTAGAGGATAACATCGTCCCGAAAAATTATTTTCCTGGATACACTATTAACATGATCTAAATGTAACGGTTATTGTTTAATAACAATGATTACTGCTATTTTGGCTTTACCAAAACATATTTTATATTGTAACAAAAAAGTTTTTGTCTGTCAAAAACTACATTGTCTACAAAAATGTGACGACGGCACATTTAACTATTTCTGTCCTTTAGGAGTTCTAAGTTGAATTGTCAGTTTTACACCGAATTATTGTAAATGCTTTAACACAATGACAGTATCTATTAAGTAATCTTAAAGCATTATATTTTAATTCGCTGATATGAATTGTCAATATTTACAGTTTGCTTTTACGTAATTAATTTAAGTATGTATATTTTGTGACGCTATGAAAATTAAATACCCTTTTAAATTTTATTTTAAATAATGTTTAAAAACTTATCAAATATTATTAAGATATCAGTAATCGTCCAAAATGTTGCCGCGTGGAACACGAGCATTTCCCCTCTAAAATTAAGACGGTTATATAAAAAGTTATTTAATGCGCCCTCATAGCCCAGAGCTGAGCGATTGATGCGTCTCAGACGGATGCTCTAAATCCCTCTCAAGAATACCACATCGATCAGTTGTCGTACTGAATGAACGCATTCAGTCACGTGTCCGTGAAACTAAACATCTTTTTATTTTATTAAATTGGGTACAAATAGCGCTTTGTGGAGTTATTTAGCTGTTATGGTTAACCTACAAAAGTGTTTTATTTGTTAAATATGATCATGTCTAAAAACAAGCCATGAAAAGATTTAATCTCAGAAAGCATTTTGGCTAGTATGCGCTTTGAAAATAAACAACATGAAAAGGATTAAAATCGCCGACAGCTGAACGTACCGTTTTGAAGTTAAAATGTAGTTTTTAATAACCCCCGATTTTCTCCCGTTTTCAGTTATGTTTTTATTTGTATTAAGTCGCATAAACCTTTACCATTGATTCGTGTTCCGAATAACTTCACCAGTGTAAATAGCTCCGAACGGTTCTGTACGTAAATTCTGTGTTAATTTAAAGTGTGTTGATTCCCACATCAAAAGAATTGATGAGAGAGAACTAATCGCCATGAAAATTAAAAACATCTATGAAATGGAACGGTATTACGGTATGCAAATCTGTTTCCCACGAAACAAACGTTTAAAGTAATCATTAAAGAAATCAAACTTAAATATGTATAAATTTCCTTGGGCTAACACACCCATTGCTTAGTTCAAAAATAAGCCTTAAGCTATGGATTTAAAGGTTCCGAAATACCTACTACTTAAAAACTCTTATAAACTCCATCACTCGAGTGCTAATGCTGATGTCCATCGCATAAAAACATTTGCCCCCTTACGGGATTTGAATCCGCGACTCTCTTTTTATCTTAGGATACAGATTATAATTATTATGAATCTCCTTCTTTTTTTTAATTAAGGTACTTACTTTAAATCCAAAATCTACGTTATTGAATCTGCTACATTAAAAACACATTATAAAATCTGCATCATATTGAAGTAATACTATAGTTGTAAAAAACCCGTTAGCTACCGTTAAATAACCAAATTTTTGGTTAGCTACCGATAAAATGCAGTTGTTAAGGGTTAGTTATCTGACAGTGACAGCTAAAAAGGGTATAGTTTTTTCCTTTGTGAAGAGAAAATCGATATTCAAAAGATAAATAAAATTCATTTTAGATGTTATCCTACTACCTAATCCTACTAAGATTATAAATGCGAAAGTTTGTAAGAATAGATGGATGGATAGATGTCTGTTACTCTTTCACGCAAATACTACGAAACGTAAATGTTAAATAATATGTCGCTTTAATTTATAATTGCGTCTAATATACAATCTATTACTATTATTATTATACAAACACTTATTTACATCTAGCGGAATCTAGTGGAATTTAACCGTAAAATGCATAAAATACGGGTTATTAACCGTTTCTAACGAAAAATGCATATTTACCCGCACGGTTAAAATCGTTAATAACCGGCGTCGCATCTATAAGTAATACTAACTCCAATATGTTGCGTTGCAAAAATATTTTCATTTGAACGTTTGACTAACTCCACGAGATATGCGAGTGATGTGTGAGTCAGCAGTTTGTTTAGACGTTTGATCATAATCGCTCGATTCGACCTTGCGTTGTAGGTCAATACCTGAAATAACAGTTACAAATAGATGCATTGACGCGATATAATTTTCCCATACATCATCATAATGTTTTGGTTTGGTCCATTTCAATAAATCAATACGGAACAGTTTGTTTCTGAGATACTCTTTGACAAATTCAGAGGGAGAGAAAATATGAGTAGAAAAGAGGCCCTGGACCCTGGACTCCAAGGCAATGGCCGAGGAAGCGACCGGGACAAGCGCTAGGATGATGATGATGATACGGTACTTAAAAATAAATTTTGTTAGACGTCACTCATTAACGATCTCTTTTCGGTCCACTAAGAATGGCTCAAGGGCCCACCAGTGGTCCACGGACCATAGTTTAAGAGTGAGACTCCACCAAAGCTAACATGTGTGGCTGTAAAGCGGAGCTGTGTCGTAAGCCAATAGGATTTTGGCTTAACACGTGATCAGTCACAGCTTCGAATCCTATCGGCTACCGAAGTTACGACACAGCACACAAGCACATATTTAAACTTTGGTGGGTCTCATCCTAAGGACCACTGCTCTGGATAGTTTATTATCATATCATCGTCCTCAGCTCTTGCTCTCCACCCCTGGACTTAGGTCTCATGCCCATTGTCACTTATCTTAATCACGTTATTTGAAGAAATTTTCTTTTATTAACACACTAGCTGCCCGCCCCGGCTTCGCCCGTGGTACTTACTTACATGTATTATACATACAAACCTTCCTTAAGAATCACTCTATCTATTAAAAAAAACCGCGTCAAAATCCGTTGCGTAGTTTTTTTTTTTTAAAGATGTAAGCACACATACGGACATACAGCGACAGCGACTTTGTTTTATACTATGTATTGATTAAGATTGATGTAAAATTAAAATCAAATAATCGAACTGTTTTGAGTTTAATACGACTATTGTTTGCAAATTACGAATCCAATAACAGAGCAGTTATGGTTTTTGATTTAAATATAACTATTGTTTGTAAATCACGAATAGTTATGAAAGTGGTTTGGTATGAGCCAATTGGCAATATTATGGTAACACATGAGGTTTATTTTATTAATAGAACTAGTAACATTTGCATTATGAATATTGTATTACATACTTATTAATTATTTGAAAACTATTTGGTCTAAATGTTAACTTCTGAATGTAAATATGTATGTATTTACTTTCTTTTTCAAATATCCCCCCCTTACATCAACATTTCCGGGATCGAAAGTATCTTTATGTTCATCGGGGATTGTGCAGCTAGCCAACAGTAAAAACATTTTTGAGTTTATTCGGTACATACAAAAATACAAATCTTTCCTCTGATATGATTGTAGAAGTAGATTGTGTGATATTTATTTATTTATTTTATTTTGATAATTGTATGTATGAAATGAAAACCAATGCTTTCTTGGCAATCACTAAAAGGCGGCACAGCTAACGAGTGTTTTTCTTTCGGTATAACTCATGGTACCCACGTACCCACTATCATGGAAAAATGTGCCTCATTGCATCACAAGAGTGATTTAAACTTGCGTATATTATGCCCGTTGGCAGATCATGGTCAGTATCTGTTATTTTTCAGAAGCATAAGTTTAAATTGATTACGTCAGTTATCATAATCTTTTAGCGGAATAAAATGGTGCAGATTAAGTGTAGGAACACACTAGGCTGAAATTACTCGACCGAAATTCGGCGGCAATGCATTTTATATCAAAAATTACGCGACCTTATTCCGGCATAGTGTGTCAAATCATGAACTAGACGGAACGTAAATTCAGCGTATATTCTGTCGCGTTTTTACCGCATAGTGTGTGTGTGTGTATGAGTCAAGTTCAGCAATTGAGCACAATATCCTAAGTGCTCCAATGGCATAACTGGAGTCTGATTGTGACATCGGGAACACCCATCTAGGATAGCACGACTAGTTGGTCTTATCAGCTGGTCCAACTGAGGAAAACATGTCCTTTATAGTCATTCTAATGAAAATTACACAGCAAATCTATTTTAGGATCAAAACAAATTGAATTGATGACTGTCCGCGACTAAAGATTCTGTACAGTTTACAAGCCCGCCCTAATTTAACTGGAAGTTTCAACAAACTAATTGACTTTATTTAAGTTTCACTTAGTATTAATAGGAGCATGTTGCGTGAATATAAACAATGGATATTTTGAAACAATGGAGTGTATTTCACGCTTATTAACTGCCGATCCAACATAATTATTGGCTGAACAATGCACTTCAATGTATGTATGAAAATTTGGCGCTAAAAAGCAATATTTGGTTCCAGGAATACATGAATTGGAAAGCTCAATATCTTTGTTCATTTTATGTTTAACTATCGACCCGCCCCGACTTCGCACGGGTGCAACTAAGTTTATCAGCGTTTCTCTACTATATATATATTATGCTTGTAGTATACATAAAAACCTATTGAATCACTCTATCTATTGAAAAAACCGCATCAAATTACGTTGCCAAGTTTCAAAGATTTAAGCATATAAAGGGGCATCGGGACAGAGAAAGCGACTTTGTTTTAAACTATGTAGTGATAAATAGTCATTTAAGTGACAACAGAACATAAAATAAATATATTTAAAAAGAAATGAAATCTGTTGCGTGAATTTACCACGGAATGTTATCGGATTATTATTATCATAATCTGACTGAATATTATTTAAGTCTGCACACCTAATGTTTATACGTGATTTGTGATATCTCGATCTAGGTTAAGGCAACGTAAAAATAGCTATTGATTCTTATTAATTACATTACACAAAAAAATAAAAACAAAAGAAAGCAGATCATCCTTGTTTTCATGTGATCTTCTTTGTCATTTTTAGGGTTCGGTAGCCAAAATGGCAAAAAAACGGAACCCTTATAGATTCGTCATGTCTGTCTGTCTGTCTGTCTGTCTGTCTGTCCGCCAGTCTGTCACAGCCACTTTTTTCCGAAACTATAAGTACTATACTATTGAAACTTGATGAGGGGATGTATTCTGTGAACCGCAACAAGGTTTTCACACGAAAATAGAAAAAAAAATAAAAAAATGGGGGGTCCCCATAGTTAGAACTGAAACTGCAAAATTTTTTTTTCAATGAACATATACGTGTGGTGTATCTATGAATAGGTCTTTAAAAATTATATTGAGGTTTCTAAGCTCATTTTTTTCGGAAGTGAATACTTTGCGTGACAGACTCTTCCAAAGTGGAAAGTGTCCCCCCCCCCTCTAACTTCTAAAGTAAGAGGATGATAAATCTGAAATAAATATTTAATGTACATTACCATAAAAACTACCAACGAAAATTGGTTCGAACGAAATCTATTCAGTAGTTTTTTTAATACGTCAAAAATATAATTTTTACGGAACCCTCAGTGCGGGAGTCCGACTCGCACTTGGCCAATTTTTATTTCATAGACGAGTAATCAAAAATGAATTCTATATAAAAAAAATAGGAGAGTTGCGTGGTTGTAAAGTCAAGACTTCAAATAGTGATATGGGAATGAATGCCATTTTTTTGGAATGTGAGGCAAAACTTTTGCACTCACTAATGAAAAATAAAGGACAAATGACACTTCACGGATTCTGAGTGAAATGAAAAGTCCAAATTGTACACGTTTTTAGGTCACAGTCGTTCAGTGACTCACAATATCGTTTAAACATATCCCAACTCCAACGAGCAAGGTCAAGCGAACTCGAGTAGAAGCAGTTTACTTACATAATTGTACAAATTCTAACTGAACGAATAACTTTTCTCGTAAAGTATTTAAACAGAAGACGGCTCTTGATTACTTTCAATTTGAATCACTAAGAGATGTATTTTTTTCTTTTTCAACGAATCGCTTTATAAATATTTGTAGGAAACGGAATTCCAGCGTTTGAACAGCTAGCAGAAATTCCGAACTAGTAAAATCTAAATGAGAGAAAAATCATTATTTTTCTATAGACGATGTTAATTAATATTTCGTTGATTTAAGACTGTAAGTTCTAAACTTATATCGTACGTAATTTGTCACTTTAAAAATATGTGTGATTCGTCGCACAGAGGTTGTGGTTAAAGGAAATTAGTCACAAGTATTCGTTACGTCAATGAAATCGTGAAATCGATAGAAAATTAAAGATGCCGATCGAATTTCGCGTAATAATTCGTAGTGTTTTGTTTTACTGTAAGTGCAACAGCGATTTATTATGTTGTTGATGGAACGTCCGTTTAGACGCGTCTTGAGCCGAGGACCTTCAAAAAAAGCCCACCACCTCCTCAAAATCGTTTACCTATTATTATGATTCCCTGGTTATCTCAGATGTATGCGTTAAAGAAGTTACTTACCATCACTCATATAAAAAAACATTAGGTGTAACAAAAACATTGTGTCCACGTTATAGATGTTGTAAAAAACTGATCTTATAAGTTTTGAAGGCTTATTAAATTTCCCGTTTATTAACAAAGACCTTGTAACTTAGAGACTTTAGTTGATACAATCAAGGTTGTTAATTACACACTTTGTTTATTATCATTGGTTTTATTTAGCCTTAATTTATTTATTTGACCTGAAACAAATATTAAGCTACTAGCAACCATTATCAGACATTTAAAGGAGTATTTCACATGAATGAAATAAAAACAATTCTGGGTCATTTGGTAGTCGAGCTGCGGTGCACATTGACCGGATTTTAAATGTCATACAGGCAAGTTACAAGTTTTACGAGTTGGCGGTTACTTTCTTGTTTTTTGTAAACAGCAATGTTGTTGAAGTTAATGAATATCTCTCCAGAATCCAGATGTTGTTATTGTTCATTCGATTACTTTTATTACTAACTAGCGGCCGCCCGCGACTCCGTCCGCGTGGATTTCGATTTCCAATATCCTATGTGTTATTCTGATGTATAAGCTATATTGTGGTAAAGTTTCATTCAAATCCATTAAGTAGTTTTTACGTGAAAGAGTAACAATCATCCATACATCCATACATCCACACATACAAACTTTCGCCTTTATAATAGTAGTAGGATTCAGTTAATCCATCATCATCCTTGTGCCTCTCCCAGTTGGATTCTCGACCATTGGTAGCCAGGGTACGCTGCGACTATGATCCTGTATTGACCAGGCTGGTCATAAGAATAGCGCGATATAATAGCGAATACAATGTTGAGTAAAATATATCAAGAAACATATTATGGTATCAATGCCCTAGGGTGGGACTTCACCAAAGCTAAGATGTGTGCTGTGTCGTAAGTAGCCAATGGATTGAAAGCTGTGATTGATCACGTGTTAAGGCCAAAATCCTATTGGCTACTTACGATACATATCCGCTCCACAGCACACATCTTAGCTTTGGTGGAGTCTCACCCTTAGAAAAATGTTATTACCACAGTATTCATTTTGACAGAAACTTTCGTTACAAGTAAATAAGTACTAGAATCTTTTTCAAAGTGGTCCTTGCGTAACTTATGATTAATTTTAATCTTCTCAGTTAATGCTTTTCGTTTACTTAAAAGATAATAAAGATAATGGAGACTCCGTTTTCAAAATAACATGATATATTGCAAATACATTGAGATAATTTATTTATCAATATCCATCTAAAATCATAATAAAATGATTTAGTAACAGACGGAAAGTCATATTTGAGTCCGCTCTTTTACCATATATGGTCCCATAATAAACTCCCACAGGCAATCATTATATCACCATAATTAAATCAGGCAATAAATTGCAGTCAACACACATTAGATCCACTATTAAGTAGAAGTAATTAAAATATCAGCAGTGGTAACTAAAGTAGTACTTAAATACTTTTTAGAGCGCTGTGCTCAAACTTCGGAGGATGTGGGTTCGAATCTCGCGGAGAAAACTTATACTTTGTGTCTGCTTTCCTAATTTGGTTAGGACATTGCAGGCTTGAATCACCTGATTGTTCGATAAAAATGATGATTTAATCCGTTGCTCCCGACAGTGTTCAAAAATTGTCTGGTTTCCCTTGTTATGGTTATGGAGGTCAGACAGTCGTAATAACCAGGTTCGTCAAGTCAGGATGATAAGATGCAGTCAGGATAATCGCTAGGATGATGATGATGACTCCCATGTACTTACTTGTTGTCTCCGTAGAATATTTTTTTCGCAACAGCACGAAATGCTTCTGTATTCTAATATCGAGGCATTTTGCTAATTGGGTTATGGATAGTTTTTTAAATGACTTTAAGTCTTTATTTGCATTATGTTCTCATTTAAATCTTTGTATGGATTGTTGTTGTGTTAGCAATGCTAATAATGTTTTAAATGTTCAAAGTCGACTTAAAATTTACAAAAATAACTGCTAAATCAAGGTGAGACGAGGAAAGGTACAATTAGTGTGACCTATATGTAAATAAATACATTCATTTGACTAACACACCAATTGCCTAGCCTTTTTCTAAGCTCTAAGCTTGTACTATGGATGCTAGGGAACGGATAGACATAATAAGTTCTTTATGAAAATGCATACTCAAGTTAAACCGGGAATTTGTACAACAAGAATATAGACATATTATCACACAAACATTTGCCCCTAGCGGGATTCGAAACCCGTGGCCTCTGGGTTGTAGCCAGGTTCTCCGTCCACTAGACCAACGAAGGGCCTGTCAAATAATAAAACAACATTTTAATATTAACCTCGATTTATTATTTAAATGCAACAGCTATTGAGAATGTAACCCAATCTTTCGAGACTGCCACGGAAGTCTTAGTTAATTTCAAATTTTATAGTATTAACAAACAACCTGAGCGACAATTACGTCCTACGTTTCACTTTGTTTAGTGTTCGACGGCACGTTTCCACACATGAATAACTATTTATAAGTAACCGTAACGTAAATACTTGCAATGATTCATTTTAACACGAACCGTGAAGAAACAGTCACGATTGGTTAATAAACTTGAAAGGCTGTCTTATTCGAAATTGTGATTGGGACTTGTTGGGAACAAATCACTGCCAAAAGTGGCAATACTCCCATATCTTAACTTAAACCTAACAAAGTAAGTACTTTCCGAAACAAAAAATGTAAATGACGATGAGCAACGTAGTATTAATAAATAATTTTTTTTATAACTAAATTACGGCTTTCCCAGCGTAATCACGATTTCTATTTTTATCTCATGGGAACATTTAATAGGGATAATAAAAATTATCCTTTCACCTATGTCAGCCAATACCATGCCTGTATACCAAATTACATCAAAATCCGTTAGTAGTTTCAGCGTGATTGACAGACAAATATCCAAACGATCAAACTTTCACATATTTTATAATATGATTAGTATGACTCTTAAAATATGTTTATTTCCGATATATACCTATGTTTATTTATAGAGGTAACTTGTCAAAAGATACACTTGGACAGTAAACATGAATACAAATTACTTATCTGTATCATATCAGCAAAATGTAGGAATTGTACCCGTAGTTGTAGTGTTTACTCGGCATCACTGACTCATTTTATAAGAAAAATATTTATGGGTATAGTAGCGATAACGTTTTCATTTGTCTTATTAAGGAAAATATTAATATTGGGGAAATTCATCGATTTGCAGCAATCCAAAAACTTAGCACCCCGACGTATTTCACGAGACATAATACACGTTACGTTGTATTCGAGTATTTCTTGATAGAATGAATCATGTAAGTATTTATCATTCTATGAAGTCGACTAAAAGTGTTCAGTAAAAATAATTGGTCTTCAACGTACACAGTGCAGTTCAATTCAAAGTTGAAAAACACAAGTCAGAGTCAAGTCCAGAACATTTTTCATAACTCCATTTCCCTTGTTCCTCTTTTTACGGGACCGTAGTACACTCAACTTATTAAAGAAACATCATAATAATTATATATGTCATTTCTTTTGCCGAAGACGCCCGAATAGAGCGCCCGTTAATTAAAAAGAGTTCATAAGCTGAACAAAGTGTTTTCACAACACTCTTAAAAGCGAGACTGCAAAAAGGAATCCTTAAACTGTTGTATTTTTGTATTAAGAAAAATAAATAAATAGTAAATTCATTAGACTAACAAAACAATTGCCTGGCCGCTAACTAACCTCGAAGCCTTTACTATGGATGCTAGGGAGCGGATGGACATACTTAAATACTTTTTAAAAACATCCATGACTCGAGTACAAATGCCGATGTTCATCACACATACATTTGCCCCCAGCGGGATTCAAACCCGCGACCCTCGGGTTTGTAGCCGACTCTGACCTGTAGACCAACGGGCCTATCAAAGATGCTGCAATAGTTTTTGAGGACCTAATGTTTGTGCGCACAAAACATCAAAGATTTAAACACCAACACTTTAGAATTTACTTCTTGATATTTTTCATTCCGTTTTTTCATTCTACTAAATCCATGCAGCCGGCACACCTGCAAGTGAAGCACTATTTATCAATCTCTGAAAATTGGATAAAATGGATAAAAAATCAGGACATCGATTACATCGCCCTGCTTCTCGTAAAATTGTGCTGAGCTAAAAAGACTGCATGGATTTTCGATTAACTTAAATTCCTTCGGGTCTTCTTTCCTCTTTTCTATTCTGCATCGTCCTTTTGATATTTGAAATAGTGTTTGGTATGCAAAAGCGGATGTTTCATTGTAAATAATAAAAGAACAGACTGTTCCTACTAACATGGAATTCTTCTTCTTCTTTCTTCTTCTTAGCCTTTTTCAACCGCATGGGTGTAGGCCTCCTTCAGTTGATGCCACCTGCATCGATCTTGTGCGACCTCTATCCACTTCACTCCCGCTGTTCTTCGGATATCGTCATACCATCGCATTTGCGGCCTTCCTTGTGGGCGTTTCTCTCCCCACGGTCTCCACTCCACCAATGCCTTGCACCACGAGCCTTGCTTTCTGGCAACATGTCCTGCCCACTCCCACTTCAATTTTGCTACACGTTTTGTAACATTCGTGACTTTGCTTTGTGCTCTAAGCCATTCATTCCGTTTTCTGTCCCTCAGTGTAATACCCACCAGTTTTCTCTCAATTGCCCTCTGAGTCACTTGAAGTTTATTTAAACACTCTCTCGTGAAAACCCAGGTTTCAGCTCAACATGGAATTAACTGCTCCGAAATGATACAATTTAGTAATCAGGCCATTTTGGTCTTGACAAAGTAAACATTGATAGTTTAAATTTTTGTTAATCTTGGTAATTATTTTACTTTGTGAAGACCTGTAGAGGCAAACAAACAAATGAGTCACATGGTAAGTGATCACTGCCGCCAATGGACATCAACAACCTCACAAGTGTCGATGCGTTGTGTGCCTTTAAGACCTCATACCCTCCCCAATTGAACTCTGGCAACCTTACTTACCAGCAGAAACATAGCACGACACTTACGGAGTGCTATTTCACTTACAGAATCACTCAAGATGTCCTAACTAAATTAGGAATCCGCTCGCGAGCTTAATGCGTCACCATATCTTTCTATTGTTTCACCATGCACGGCTGGAAGAATGCATAATTTCCTTTTAATCCCGTGCAGTGGGGAATTAGCCCCAATCGAGTCAGACTGAACGCTTGACCCCGCTTATTAAGGCGTGCCTAAAGGGCGCGTCGAGTCAATGCGCCCGTATCGGACTTCTTTTTGTCATGTTTTACTATACTGATGTTTTATTTCAATTGTGTTTAAATGGTGGATATAATTTTGGGTAGCAATACGAGGAGGATATGATAGAAAGTTAATTGTCAATCGTTACTATATACGATTTGGTGATTAGACAACTACTGTGATTTTTTATTTTTAAACGGCAATTTGTAGTGTTTCCTCCGTCACTTTTCTCCAGCTGGGCATACAAGTCGAAGTGATAGTAGGTAAAAATATGTAGATATAACGTGCAAAAGAATTTTGATTTAAAACAAAATTGCAAAATTATCTACTTTGACCTTGACTTTGACTTTAACTTATCTTATCCACAAAAATAATCTAGTAAAGATTGAAAGGTTTGAAACCTGTGTGAATTTGAAGATAACGTGATTTTAACGATAGTTGCTTTCATTCCATAAGGTGGGGCACTAACCTTCTCATATTTAGTACAAGAGAAATCCATGCTAATCAATCTGCCCATATTATATCACTGTGTTTCCAGCCCGATATTCATGGAATTAGGTACACAAAATGTTATAGAGTTGATCTAGAAATTTGACAAATAAAATCTCTCGCGGGATAACATATGGATTTGGTATGAATTGTGAATGTGAGAGAAGCTGCGGCCATTACTCTTTCTGCGAATATCGTGATAATTTCCACACGAGTTATAAAGAAAAACGTATAAAACGTTTAAGAGCAAAACGCAATCTATTAAAGAATGTCAGGAGATTCTTGTTTCGTTCCGCATGTTCCGATCTTGCATAACCCCGGTTCCTTCGAGCGTGGCGTCAAAAGACATTTGCACTCCTTTCAAATAAGAGTGACAAGTTCCGTTGCGAATCCAACGCTGTACTTTTCTCATAGATTTAAATCGTAAGATATGCCGACATAAGAAAACTGTGGCAGTATATTTGTTTGAAATGACGTATGTTGAAACATGCTGTCACTTGCGATATTAAGCGATAGTCGCTTCGAATTTTAGTGCCAATTTTAAAGCGGGCGTTAGTTCGGCGAGGGCGTATCTAACAATTTAAATCTATGACTTTTCGCATATGGGTTGTATGAACGGATTTCTTCAATCGGAGTGTGGACGTAAATATATATTTTACGTGTTTAAACACACCTTGTTTGTTTTTATGACAAGATATTGTTTACTATGAAAGCCACCCACGTCGTACCGAAATAAAATTAATATGATTCCGCCATTGATCACTTGGGTGTTAACTTATGATAAAATCTATTGCAAAAACCCAAAAAATAACAAAAGTTTCATTGCTACAATGTTTCAAAAGCGGAAGACCTATGTTTCCTTCATAAATCTTCGCCGATTTAACACCAAACCAGACGTTTATATTGGTAAAACACTAGAAATAGACTAACACCGACACGAGTGATCCGGTTTCTACATACTTTTGTAGTCAAATAACAAATAAAGGACAAAGTTCCTCTTATCTATTTTTCTATCAGGATAGTACAAACCAAGCAAAAACCAGTTGTAGTAAAATTTCACACTTTTAGGGTTCGAAGAAATAGAGTAATTAAAATATATTTACATTAGAATATGCGTGGGAAACCAATGGGTTATTCCCACCCATACTAACGTATTTGAATATGCCTAATTGTACTCATGGAAACACACTAAGCGGAAAAAATTGGCCAAGTGCGAGTCGGACTCCCGCACTGAGGGTTCCGTACAAATTCTATTTTTGACGTATTAAAAAAACTACTGAATAGATTTCGTTCGAAATAATTTTCGTTGGTAGTTTTTATGGTAATGTACATTATATATTTATTTCAGATTTATCATCTTCTTACTTTAGAAGTTAGAGGGGGGGGGGACACACTTTTTTCCACTTTGGAAGAGTCTGTCACGCAAAGTATTCAGTTAAGAAAAAAATGAGCTTAGAAACCTCAATATAATTTTTAAAGACCTATCCATAGATACCCCACACGTATGTGTTCAATGAAAAAAAATATTTTCAGTTTCAGTTCTAACTATGGGGACCCCCCATTTTATTATATTTTTTTTTATTTTCGTGTGAAAACCTTGTTGCGGTTCACAGAATACATCTACTCACCAAGTTTCAATAGTATAGTACTTATAGTTTCGGAAAAAAGTGGCTGTGTCAGACTGGCGGACAGACAGACAGACAGACAGACAGACAGACATGACGAATCTATAAGGGTTCCGTTTTTTTTGCCATTTTGGCTACGGAACCCTAAAAACGCGAGGCGACGTAATTTCGGCAGTGTGTGTCATCTTCCATTTAAAATACATTGCGGGTGTTATCCCGCCGAACTGCGGTCGCGTTTTTTTGGTCTAGTGTGTTTCTATACATAGTGTTACTCTTACCTACTCTTACTTACTAATTGGGAAAAAATTGTGCGCAATTGAATGTGGCGGTTAGGACGAAATTAATACAAATATCTCACACAAGTCGATATCATATATTTCCTGTACGCTTCTGCATCATTATTTATACTCTCTTTTCATGTGAAGGACATTCGCTGATATATTTAGTGCAATGCGAGAGTTAAAGTTTTAGCACCGGAAATTAACGTTTGAGTGTCTTGTTTCTGTTAGAAATTATATTTTGGGGCTATTTCCATTGAAGTCTTGTAAGTTTCATCATTATACAAGTAAGTAAGTCAAGTTATTTTTTTATTCATATTGACGCGCAAAATGCATTTTTAACGAACCCAGTTACTCTGTCGAGTACTCGGTAATCGGTACTCGGCAAAAGTGTTATTCGGCGCATCTCTACTAATTATAAACTAAGTAAATAATGACTTTATAATATACATACCTTTGTATGGTTGTACTTGTATACGAGTACTCAGTTCAAATTGTCCATGCATTATGATTGTTGTACATATTTGCTATGCACATATTTTAATGTAATGCAGTAGTCTTGTTGGGTCTATCTACTCACTTGGAAATATGTGTAAGTGGCCGGTAGATTAAGGATGTGCAGTCCGGATACTAGCGCCGCGATTAGTTTTTTGTGAATAGTAATAAATTTAAGATATTTAGATAAAATAGCTAAAATAACATTCATAATTAATAAAAGTGGCCACTTTGAGTAATATTTTAGATTATGACTACTTAATGATGAACAATGTAATGAAAGTTTATTTAAAAAAATAATATGTTATCTTCAGTGCACTACATAGGTATATTTTATCGAGATATCTAAAATGTATAATATTTTAAGAAAAAGTAATCGTGGCGTTAGTGCGCGGACTGCACGCTCTTAAACGGATGACTCAGTCGACAATTATAACGGTACTAGCGGCCGCCCGCGACTTCGTCCGCGTGGATATCGGTTTTCATGATAAAAAAGTAGCCTATGTTACTCTCCATCCCTTAAACTATCTCCACTAAAAAAATCACGTCAATTCGTCGCTCCGTTTTGCCGTGAAAGAAGGACAAACATACAGACAGACAGACAGACACACTTTCCCATTTATAATATTATAGTATGGATTCCTAACCCCGTTTCTAACTTGTAGGGATATGTAAGTACTTGCATCCGATCTCTGTTTACTCGAAAGTATTTTTAACCTGACCTATGATTGTCTGGTTGTAAACGATTACGTATGAAGGTTTGCAAGAAGCTTGCATACCTTTTTACTTAAAACTTTTTTTTTACTGTAGAGGTAAAATACAGGTTACATGAATACTCATTGACAAAACTGTGATGAAACAATTGTGGTTCGCAATTTAAAGTGGTAATAACATGCAGATGTTATCGAGTAACGAGTCCCAACCGACGTCTGCACACGGTAAAAGCTTTCCAACCGACATTTTTATTCGCAGCCCAAAAACGGAAAAATGAGACTCTTGCGAAACGACTTCACAACTGCACTGCGCCGTCGAGACGGCGGCGAAAATAAACTACAGAAACTCAATTCAAAAAGTATATTTCTAGAAATTCAATCATATTCCAAAACGCTGTAGTGTCCTGCATCTAAAAAGCCGGAGAATAATAAATGTTTGACGGTCCTCCCTCGGCCGTAGTCTATGGTCTTCGAGCACCCGTTTCTGTGCACTTTGAAAGTGTAGTCTTCGAATATTTCGCTGACGCAATGAAGCTCCACGTGGCCAGCGTATTCTCCATCTCGAGACATCAGATGTCGGTAATCATTCGCGCTGTGCATGCCCATCCCGTAAGACGTATCGCCGATTATAAAGTCCTTGTACCGATGCCAATTTGCCACTATTCTGTCTACGACTCTCAAACGGATCTCTCTGTGCCGCTCCTGAGTTCCGTAAATACAGAACGACACGGATCGGAACATGCAATTACCGTCGCCGCGAATCGGTACGAGCCGACGAGCCATGTTGCCTTTCAATCGATTGTCAATCGATTCTTAGTAATTGAAACATCGATCATCGCCGCAATCCCTATTGGCACGTGTCAAACTGAATCCGGATAATGAATCGAATTTCCGCCCGTTGTGTCGGGATGTTAAATTAGAGACTGTTTTGTAAAAATATTAAATACTTTTTCGCGGCTTATTTTAAATTTTCAATAGTGAAAACGTTTAGAATACAAAGAAAAACCCTTTTAAATTTTGCTATAATTTTTTGACACTTACACTGACACCGCATTTATTTTTCCGCGATGTTTCCTTTCATTTTCTCTTTTGAGGGTTTATTTTAATTAAATGTCGGCCGTTGTTTTCTCATATCTCAATATGAAATATTTGTGATTCGTGAAATTATCGACTGAAATGAAGAGCTGTTGATACGGCAAGACGCAGGTGAGTCATAATCGTGAAAAAACTATGATCAAATCGTTAGAAATCGTAAGATGTTTAAATCATCATCAGAAAAAATTATACCGGTTTTACAATTATATTGAATTGAATTGCTGATGAAATTGCGATCACAAATCAAATCTCACATTCTGATAACTACATATTTTATCATTTTATTGCTAATCTAGTCTTACCAATAAAATATTGAAACTAATGACTGATGCGAAGACGGAAGGTGGATTTAAAGATTTGTATAAGTAAAGCAAATATTATCACATTATTTTCTTACATTCTTCATGATTCTCCCAAAGAGATGACTTTGGTTAATATCGTGCAAGGGCAGGTATCACTTAGGCTAGACCCAATAAGGAAAGGGGGTGTCTTGACGTCACAAATTACACTGATTCTTTCACCATAAAAAACTCAACTTTAATGAATGATTGAGTAGCGCAGCACTGATTAATATGGAGACTCCGATGGCAGAAAAGTGAGGCTTAATAATAATACCTTTCCGGCCGTTTTCGATCTTGGCGTCCGATCTTAAGATCAACCAGATACGCAGGATATTTATTGTGCACTAGTGTGTGCGCAAGCACAGGTACACTCCGCATTCCCTCACTCTCATAGTTCGATGGCACAGCAATCGGACACGACCGCAGAGAGATCAGGCGCAGTACCTTCTAACGTTCCTTCCGAAGCACGGGGAGCTCGAGATCAGATTTTTCGGTCACCCATCCGATGACTGGAATCTGCGAATTTTTTTTTACATAGCAATCGCAGGTCGAGCATGCTAATGACTCCGCCATCGAGCTCCTTAAAGTGAGGCTTGTCAAATGCATGAATACGAAAGAATTCGTTCCGCAACTTTTTTGGACATGATGTGTAAATCCGTAATACGCAAAAAAGATATCTAATTGTACCGAATATCGTATAAAAAAATAACCGCCAGCCACCAACGGTTACAACGACCTTCACCGGGTCAAAGCTTCGGTTGTAATGAATAATAGTATCGTCTACGTCTGACATTACCTGTTTGGAAGTTTCACACATTGACGAGATGGATCTCAACGGTGAAGGGACCAAGCTTTTAGTTTTCCCAGGACAAAAAAAACAAATTCTTTCTTTAATGGTCTCATTCGTTAGTAGCTATGATTCGTAGATCGTCAGGTTACATTTTAGTAATTTAAAGATTTGTGTAATAGTCTAGCTATTCCGTAGTGGATGGTGGGTCTTAGTTGAACTTGTATCTATTAATATGTACAAATTCAACAAAGACACAAAACTTCACTTTAAAAAAAAAGGAAAACTACGAATCATAGATTTTAATCGTGTTCTAAAAATGGCACCAAAATTTTAAGTAACACTCGCTTATCATCTCGATTATGGCATGTTGAAACGAAAACTTCTTGTCAAACAAAATAATGCCGCATTTTTTGACGCGTTGTATTTCTTACCATTTAAATCTATGCTAGGAAACATACAAAAATATGAACCTATGGTTACTCTACTGCTAAGCGATGTTTCGCGGTCTCAATCGTTCAAACGCATAACAGGTTTGTCTATTACGATAATTTGTAACGTTTTCTTTCTTTGGTGCTTACATAATCAGTAGGCAACCGATCGATTGTCAATGTCATGGTAATATCAAACCTAAGAGACCAATTTGGTGGAGTGTCAATTTGTAAGTTATAGTGAGGGTAGGTGATATGTTAATGATACTGGGTTAGCGATGACGATAGGCTTACCAGAGTTAGGTCGCTTGATACTGTTGCTATTCAAGTAAACCTATATTTACTGAGAGATACTCAATCTCAAAATATTCTTTATTTCATTGGGGTTCATGTAAGCACTTATGAATCGTCAAAACAAAATGTCCAATACAAATGAATCTACCACCTATCATCTGAAATAAACCATAATATGTATGTATGTCACAAGAAAAAGTTTAATGCAGGGGAAGTAGGTAGGTACACTTAATCATCCAGGCTTTCCTATTCTCTAGAAAAAGGTGTTCATAAAATCGAGTAACTGGAGCTGACTAATGTGTGAACAATACGTACAAAGCCAAGCAAGACGAGTTTTTTCTTTTGGGTAATTTTAAACTCTAACTTCTAACCCAATTAGTTGAACACTAGTTTTGTTACTTTTGTTCTCAGGTAAAAATGCTCCTGCTTCCAACAAGTAGGTAATTGGATTGTTCAATTCCATTTCCAAACGTGGGTTGGTTTGCGTAGTATTCTACCAAAAGTAGTTCCTCCTAATTTTTTTGGTTTTTCAATACAGAACCAATAATTGTTTTGAGGTTTGGACGTATCGCCCAACCGCCGGCACCAACAAACCAAGCTCAATTACACTTTGAAATCAATTCTGGCGGAACAACAAATTAATTGGGATTTTTATGTTGAGTTTTATCCTGCAGTTGTAACTGAGATTTAGGCCAAATTGCTGAATAACAAATCTTTAGTCCAAAAAAAAATTGTTCACCTTAAAGTCCCGATCGCGATTAGATAATGAGTCATTTTAAAATATTTTTATCCCTGAATACATAAAATATTTGAGATTGTGTCTGTTAAGCATATTTTGCGGTTTGAGCCCCGAATTACTTATTGCCTTGTCGAGCTATGTGAATTAAGTTCCATATTTTTTGAAGATATAGAAGTAATGTCCATATTTTGTGATATTTATAGAATTCCTCGGTAAACGACACAAGTGCAAGGCAAAATGCAAAAACATATTGTCAAATAAAATTAAGTATACAATTCACAAAATTGCTGTTTCTAAAACTACCTCGCGTAAGCTATTTTTGACAAGTTTAGGCCTCGAAGCGTAACAAAAACAAATACTGGTATGCAAACACTTGTATTACCTATTCAGCTTTTTAAAAAACGATGCCTCAGTTTCACTTTATTCACAAAAACACGGGAAACATCAAAAAGAAACTAATCCGTCGATGGCCGATCGGAGTTACGTTTTAATTCCTTTTAAGCTGGATATTTCCCTGGTCTTTTTATAAAAGTGGATAGAAGGTCGTAAAAACATTTGAAATGCCACGTTAGCAACATGTTATCTTTACATTTTCGTAATAGGAAAAAATGAACTAGCTTTCCTTGTCACTTTGTAGATATACCATGATTATTTGCTTAGATCTGTATTACGCAAAAGTCGCAACGGATTTTGGTATTCAAGAGAATATTTTATATGTACTCGTTTTTGTGTTTTTCTACCATTGTTCTCGTATAATACGAGTAAAGTATAGGAAAACAGACAGATCACACACTTTTGCGTAAGCACACATAAGTTCAAACACGAAAAAGTTTCGGTACTGTTTTAAACTCTATACCTTTACTTTGTACCAACCAAAAATAACAAACATCCGACCTTACACATTTATAATGAGAGTTTGCTATGAACATTTTCTCAAGAGGTCATCAAATTAGAGAAAATTGCAAAGGCAAAGAGAATACGGAACTTGTCTTTGCCACGTTGAACAAACCTTTTCTCGAAAGCAAAGACGCTTTTGTACATTATTTCGCAAACGGTCCTTTATTTTCACGGTAAAATGCCGAGAAATGCTATTTTAAAGTGATGGCTATTTTAATGTATAAACAGACGTAAATAAGTATTTTTTATGTGTCATATTTTCGCTAATGAGCCAGTCTACGCCATTATTAAGCAGTTAGATTTTTCGCTTGTTTCATTGTTAAAGTTGGCGGTTGAAAGGCGAATCGGTAACGAATTTCAATCGATTCATCGGTATTGAAGCTTACCAGTGAATTGTAATTCAGCTACTCATTTCGAATAGCTAACTGCTCCGTTTATTATGTTACAGCTTCACTTATGCAAGGATGATATTGCAATCGCGTGGGGATGTTAATACTCCAACTGGATGAGTTGTTTTGCGTTGATAATTCTTGAACCGTCTAAATTGTATGCTATGAGATATCATCCACTTCTAACCGTCTGCCTATCAATGTGATTACCATAAAAAATTAACGCAGCACCAAAAATAAGTCTGAGCGCGTTTCAATTCATAAACCGGTTGGAACAATAAAATGTTTATCGTGTTTTTTACTATTGATATGTCGAAATGAGATAGACTGAAGGGAGTGATGGCAAGAGTTTTATAGTTGAAGAATTTATGGAAAATATTAGTGAACGTTTAGAAAAAAGAACGAAAACCTAGGTCGCCGTCGATTGCTTATTACGAAATATCGCATGAAAAATATTATTAATTTGAGACCTGATGAAATTATTTAAAATCATTTGAGATGATAAGAGTGAGAGAGTTGGAAGCTTTGGAAAGTTTTTATCGTGTTTTGTATTTTAGAATTGAGAATTTTTGGGAAGTCCTCCAAGCGAATACTTGATATATGTATAGTGTTAAAATGCTAGTTGTTATGTTGTTCGTGTTTTTTTTTTAATTTATGAATAATAATTACTATTTTCATTTCGACTGGTAAAATTAAAATAGTATTTCTTACGTTTCAGGTATGTACAACCATTAATATCACCTAAAGGGATGGCATGGTCTCCGAAATATCTGGTAAGCACTCTATATAAATAACAAAAAGTTATTTCACAGTGATAGTTTTTATATAAATTGTTTTGACATGTTTTCATATCTAAACTTAGGATGTAAACTGGTATAATTGTAGAGCGTCATATTTTATCGTCCTTTTTAAAATTGGTTACGCCGAGTCACGAACGGGTTATGACGTCATCCGGCCTTTTGAAACGATGATCGCTACGACAATTGATGGGTTCAATAACCTTGAACATCTTATTTGATTTTTATTTAGTCTTTCACTGAGCTTATCTTATATTATCCGGATTACGTACAAAACGAAATGTGTAGATAAACACTCGTGAATTATGAAAATGTGAGGTTCTTCTATTCGTACATTTAGCTAGATGACGATGTTTTGTCGATACCTGTTAGGGAATCGATCTCGACTTCCCGAGGTTATATGTAGTTTCGATCATGTCAATAATAGTCGTCAATTACGCTACTAAATTCAATAGCCAAGTTTAGTGTTGATAAGGGTAAGATTCGCCTTTTACTGCTCTACTAATTACTACTGTTGTCCTGTAAAATCAAAAAATCCGATCTCTTTTTGAAATTGTATCCAATCAACTAACGCATTAAAATGAGAGTAGATAATTACACCATTTATCCCTCAGGTCCGATTTGGAGAGCGTCCAGTCGACTAAAAATCCATAGGGTTATCAGGGGATTGCGAAATGTATGCCAATATTTGTCTATGCGAGCGTGAAGGATTAATCTCTAGCAATTAGAACACGTTGTTCCACTAAGGGTTGGCTTAACCACCTTTGTCGTCTGATAGCTTTGAAGGACTTGTCCTTGATAGCTTTATCCGAAAGAAAAGCTGACGGATATTTCCACCACATGCAATCCACAAATAAGATATAAATGGTAAAATATTTATATTTATGGGAATATAAACGTTTTAAACTTTAATGACACACATAAGTATTAAAATATGTTCATACATTCATATTACCTGTGTATTAGCTTGTCATAATAAATGTAGATCATTGTTTACTGGCTCTTACCAGCGGCTTTCCCGCGTGTTATTATTAAGGTTCCTGTTTTTATCTAAAGGGAACATTTAATCGTGATACAAAGCATTCTATCATCTGCGTCACCCCATACTCTGGCTGTATACCAAATCTGTTCAGTAGTTCAGTGTGATTGACGGACAAACATTGAAACATCAGAACGTAGAAACAAAATTAATTAAATACGACAATAAAAGGAGTCAATCGTTTTTGTATGGAGAGTTAGGCCCACCTAAAATTTTAGCGTTTATTTACGACATAGGTATCAATTTATTCCTTAGAATCTCCAGATTATAGTGGTAACATTACTTTTCCATGTTTTAACCGGAATCGTTAGAAACAAGATGTGAAAATATATATTAACCTCAAACTAATCAGTCATTTTGCTTTCTTGACGTTCAACGCCTGAACCGTAAAGACTTATACATAAGGGCGATTTTCCATTATGTTTACCTATGTATCTGAAGTATAAACAATTTATTATTACTAGTGGCCACCTGCGACTCCGTCCGCGTGGAATTAGGTTTTCGCATACATAGTGTTAAACTAAAGCTAAACATTTTTAAGTTGAAGACTGCCTCGACTAATGGATTATCCAACGCAAAAATATTTTTTTCAATTCGGATCAGTAGTTCCTGATAGTAGCGTGTCCAAACCAACAAACTTCAGCTTTTTTTATATTATTATAGTATAACCATTAATGACAGTTGACAGACGGGAGGTTTCTGACATTTGTATTCAGTTTATATCAAAATCAATATCCGGCAATAGACTAGCAAATGCGTTCCGTTATACGGATTTTTTTGAATTGTTTATTCGAATTATTTTATTTCATTAATTAAAGCAGACGTGTTCACTAAGTGACAAAATATACAAACTATAATTAAAATATACATATGCAAAAGTGAACTCTAAAACAAAAACAATAAAGTGCAGTGTTACTAATTCGCTGAACTGTGTTTGTGATCTATCGGTTATACACTACTCATAGCGCGAACATAGAACAGGTGACATAGCCGACAGCGGTCCCGCTCGCACCTTGCCACGATGAGTCTGCATAGAACTCCGCCTACTACTACATTGATAAGCGGTAGCGGCAGCGTTGGCGGATCAACACCCAACCTGTCTTTCTATGATAGTGATGAATCTCACATCAACACACAGTCCAGAAAGAGGAAAGATCGTGGCGACGATCATGATTACAGAAGAGATTTACAAGATTTTCGAGTTGAAATAATGAATTTCTTTAACAAATTTGGAGAAAATCAAAACGAAAAACTAAATAAGATTTGTCAAGAAATAACAGAAATAAAGGATGAATTAAAGACCATAAAGTCTACGACAGAAAATTTATCAGCAAAGGTGATACAAATCGATAAAGAAGTAGAAACGATGAGAAACGAAAATTCCCAAACACAAGATAAAATTAAGGATATAAAAAACCAAATAACACATATCAAGCTAAGCTCTGAAAACACATTACAACAAAAATCGCCAATCCTTACCCACGAAGATATCATCCTCGAACTCAAAGACAGAACAGATCGACAGAAAAATATAATAATTGTGGGTATAAATGAAAAAGATGAAAAAAACGTTGCTACAAGGCGTAAGTATGAAAATGAAGTGGTTACAACAATTTTATCAGGATTAATAGAAAACTGTCCTAAACCATTGAGGCTTATGAGATTGGGCAAATATAATCCACAAAAAAATCGTCCTATAAAGGTTTGCTTCGACAACACTGATGTACCAAAATCACTCCTGCGAAACAAATCTAAGCTACCGGAGAACATCGCCATCTACTCAGACCTTACACCATCTCAAAAGTCGTATTTACAATCCCTAAAAGAACAAATAAAACAGAGAGAAAACAACGGAGAAAGTGAGCTCGTAATAAAGTATAAAAAAGGCGTACCTAAGATAATACAAAATAAACCTACCCCACCAAAAAACTGATCTTGCAACAGGGTGTTCCCACAGAAGTTAATCAATTAATAAACACTAACTACTGTCTGGTTAATAAATACCAAGATTTGCCGATAAATCCATCATCGTTAAGATTTTTTTACGCCAACCTTCGGAGTATTCGCACGCCAGGCAAGTTTGACGAGATAAAGTGCATCCTAAAAGCAATACCTAGGACTGTACATTTCTTGATCTTTGTGGAGACTTGGATCACATCTCACGAGGATGGAATCATATATAACCTACCGAATTATAACCATATTTTCAACTTTCGGCCGAACAGCAAAGGGGGTGGAGTCTCCTTATTTGTACATAAGTCAATCAAATATGAAGTTACAACGAACTTAGTACAAAACGGCAACCACTATCTTTGGTTAAAAATAGATAAATTGTCCTTAAGCATTGGAGCTGTCTATAAACCACCCGATTCAAACACCAAAGAATTTTTAGAGACATATTCTACACAACTCGAGAGCAGAAAAAGATCAGTGGTATTCGGAGATTTTAATATTAATATTCTCGAAAACAATAATGTCTCAAAACAATATTTAAATGCGATTAATTATTCAGGATATACAATGTTAAATAAAAAAACTAAAAAATATGGTACACGACTGACATCGAATACAAACACAATCCTGGATCATATATGCACTAATGTTAAAAATCATACATTCTGGTTTTCGATGACTGATTCATCACTGGCCGACCACAGGCAGTTGTTCTTGGATATTGCAAAATTGAATCCACAACCAAAAAAGTCCACTCAATATGAAGCTTTGGATTATAAGGGGCTGCGTAAAGAGGCATCCGAGACAAATTACTTAGACATAAATAACAAATTCACAGAACTAGAACAAAAAATAGGAACCACTATAAAGAACCATAAAACAATAAAAACCAAAATATTAAATACGCCTCGAAGCGATTGGATCAGTGGAAGTATTTTGGCTGCAATAAACAAAAGAAATCATTTGTGGCTTAATCTGAAGGAGAATCCGGAAAATATGAAGCTCAAACAACTTTTCCAAGAAATGCAGAAAAAAGTCAAGGATCATATAAAATCAGCGAAGAGGAATTATTACTATAAGCAATTTCAAAAATGTTTCAGCAATTCTAAAAAAATGTGGGATCTTTTAAATACCCTAGCTAGAAATAAATGTCATGATGATATTTCTGTCCCTAAGCTGCTTGTCGGTACTAATGTAATAGATGAAGGTGAAGAAGTCTGCGAAATATTTAATAACTTTTTCTCATCAGTAGGTTGCAACTTAGCTCATAAAATACCCAATGAATATCATATTGGCACATCCAACATCCTAATGTACGACAAGGATTACATACATAGTATTACATTATCGCAAATGTCACTATCTAACGTGAAAGAGATTTCAAAGGTCATCGATGGGTTGGACGGTAATTCCAGCATCGGGCTTGATGGCATCAGTACGAAAGCCATAAAGTGCATGAAAGAAAATATTGTTGAAGGTCTAACTCATTGCATAAATCACTGCCTAATGGAGGGTATTTTTCCTGATTCCTTGAAGATTGCCAAGGTTAGCCCGATCTATAAATCAGGTACCAAAACTGATCCCAGTTATTACCGTCCAATATCAGTCCTCCCTGTTTTGTCTAAGATATTCGAACGAGTCCTTTATAATCGGCTATTCGACTATCTTACTCAGAAAGGATTTTTGTGTGATCAACAATACGGATTTAGACCAAAATCAAATACTTTGACAGCAACCGTAGATATGGTGACCAGAATAAGATCAAGTATTGACAATAAAGAAATAGCACTGGGAATCTTTATTGATCTGAAAAAAGCTTTCGATACAATAAGCCACATTAAGTTAACCCAAAAATTAGAAAACATTGGTTTATCCGGCACCGCTCTAAAAATATTTCAATCATATCTCGAAAACCGTCTCCAAGTGGTAAAAATAGGAAAATTCCAAAGTAGCCCAAAAAACATTCACTTTGGCATTCCTCAGGGATCGATTCTAGGTCCATTGTTTTTTCTTATCTACATTAATAATATAAGCAATATCGGCTTAACAGGAAACCTAACACTATACGCAGATGATACCTGTCTCTTTTATTTTGGAAAATCTATCCATGAAATGGTTACTGAAGCTCAAAAGGATCTAGATAAACTCAACTGTTGGTTTATGCATAACTTACTTACTATAAATGTCTCTAAAACATCTTACATGATTTTTAGTCCGATTAACAAGAGCATACCAAACTTTGTCCCATTGACTATCAACAATGAAACAATTCACCGTTCGCACAACGAAAAGTATTTGGGGCTGTGGTTGGATGAAAAACTCACGTGGAAAACTCAAGTTGATCATGTAAATACTAAGTTAATGAGTGTATTGGCATCCTTGAGAAAGTCGTCCGACTGTATACCGCATAAAGTACGTATCATATTGTACAATGCATTGATAAGATCCAATATCCAATATTTGATTGAAATCTGGGGGTCAGCATCTAAAGCCACTCTACGCGATTTACAAATTACTCAAAACAAAATTATCAAAGTGTTATTTAACTTAAATTTTCGCATGCCAACTAACGTAGTCTATAAAAAAACAAAATTATTTAATATTGAAAAATTATATAAATACAACACGTGTATTTTGATGAAAAGAATTATATCTAATTCACTACATACAAACATTACTTTCAAAGAAAGAAAATACACGTATAATTTAAGAAAAAAAAAATAAACTTGTTTTACCGTTTACAAGAACTCTTAACTATGGCATAAAAAATCTCACCTACGCTGGTGTAAAATTATACAACGCGTTGCCCGATGAGATAATAGAGAGCCAAAGTATTACTGGTTTCAAAAAAAAATTAAAATTATATATTGAAAACCTACCTGATTAATCACTAAATACCTTACGCTCATCTAATAAGCATTTAATTATTTGCAACAATATTCGTATTTGCCAATTATTCATTCAAGTATTATCAATATTCCCCCATCGTAGCATAATTCAATATTCAACATTATTAACTCAATATTTATTTATTTAATATTCGTAGCATACCATATAATGAGATCACACAAATTATATTTTTTAAACATAAAGGATTTCAGTCATCATATCAATCACTAATAAAATAAATAAAAATTATTATGAAGTACACACGACTCAATGGATCTCTGTTTGAGAATTGTAAAAAGACGGGTAGATCGGCTCAACTTCCTATTTTATCGCTTGTTGACGGCAATTGAGACATTACTTAGTCGTTAATTTGTGAATGTATCGTGCGTTTGGCTTTGGTGTCCCATTTGGTTATGTACTGTTTGCCTACCTGAAACTGTATGTTGCTTAGTATCTAAATAAAAGTACCTAATACTGTATAAGAATTGTGTTCGTGTAATCAGCTTGAATTGTTATCAGTGCAGTGGGAAAGTAATATTGTACATCTTAACGCGCTGGGTGCGTACACTTTATTTTGTTAGCATATAAGTTAATAGCTTTTTAATCTCATTTTAAGTGAACATTGTATTTATTTTGTTCTTATGAGAAATAAAGATCTTTAAACCTAAACCTAAATGATTAAAAATCACTACCAATCACCGCCTTAGATAAAAGTAGGCATAAAAATTATTCCAAAAGTAAATTGCGTCTCCTTTATGTTCGATTTCAAGAGTTTTATTTTAATTCTATTGATAAAAACCTTTTTAGGGTTCCGTAGCCAAAATGGCAAAAAAACGGAACCCTTATAGATTCGTCATGTCTGTCTGTCTGTCTGTCTGTCTGTCTGTCTGTCTGTCCGCCAGTCTGTCACAGCCACTTTATTCCGAAACTATAAGTCCTATACTGTTGAAACTTAGTGAGTGGATGTAATCTGTGAACCGCAACAAGGTTTTCACACGAAAATAGAAAAAAAATAAAAAAAGTGGGGGGTCCCCATAGTCAGAACTGAAACTCGAAATATTTTTTTTCATTGAACATATACGTGTGGGGTATCTATAGATAGGTCTTTAAAAATTATATTAAGGTTTCTAATATCACTTTTTTCTAAAGTGAATACTTTGCGTGACAGACCCTTCCAAAGTGGAAAAAAGTGTGTCCCCCCCCCTCTAACTTCTAAAATAAGAGGATGATAAAACTGAAATAATTATATAATGTACATTACCATAAAAACTACCAACGAAAATTGGTTCGAACGAAATCTATTTAGTAGTTTTTTTAATACGTCAAAAATAGAATTTGTACGGAACCCTCAGTGCGGGAGTCCGACTCGCACTTGGCCAATTTTTTTCCTTCAGCTATCTGTATGTCAGCCATTGTTGACTATTCTTGGGACAGATAGTTCACGGATATAATCAAAATAAGGCTTTTTATTTTGGTTTTATGACTCCGGTTTCGTTTGAAATTCACTTCAATTGCAAAATTCATAAAAAAAACACATATTTTTTTATCGTAGTTCTCTTTCTCTTAAACGTTACCGATTGTCGGTGGGCCCAAAAAAAACTGTTTCCTTTAAAATGAAAAGAGGCATTTATTTTAATTATAAATATATATCATATAAGTTATGTTCATGTCTAATATACATGTTATGTTGTCCTTATCTGTTTGTATTGACACTATCTATTTGATATTAATGCTGTTGTAATCTATATCGTCAATCATTATGCGACAAATCTACTAACATAGTGCACACAACCTATTTAGTTCAAAATCGATCTATTAAACCTGCATATGTCAACAATAGTGTTAGAGTCCGGGAGCTGTGAATGGCTCAAAGGAACAATCACCTCGGAGATTGGACCAACCCGCGCGCGTATGAAATTCTGCATAGTAACATTGTGCATTAACCATCCAATATGGAGAGTGCAGTGGGCCTTTTGATTGAAATACAATGACAAAGTCTGTGCGCTGGGGAATATTGTGGACAGGGTTTTTTTTTGTTTTGGGCAGGGATTGCTGTGGTAAATAGGCAGGGTTGAGTTTAAGATTCTAAATAAACTCATAATTTCAGAATCTCATACTCTATAATAAATATTTCATTAGCATAAAATTTACGTGAAATTATGTCTAAACATTTCTTTAACCTTTGATCTGTGTACCATGTTCGCACAGATATTGGCATAGTCACAGACGTTTTAGCACAACTACAACAGCATAAATTTTGTAATTTTGCTGCCATGGTACACTTAGCATGTTTAGCACAAAATACTTGTTGTTGCCGATGGCCCACATACTTATATTATTATTATTTTTATTAAAACCTTTTTGTAACTTCTTTTAAGCTTTATATTTTTACTTCTTTTTCTATGTCTTTGTGACACTCCTTCTTCCTGTCAATTATATCTTACTCACCTCAAGAACCCTACTTTTATTTCTACATTTTGGTGTCAGAAGTTAATTTAAGTTCTCATAATGCTGACGAGAAGTAAAAAGCAAGGCGGAGGTATTACGAGTGACATCAGAAAAAGTGAAGGGTCTCAACATTCTCAACATTCGTCGAGATCATCTGCCACCGTGCAGGCCCGTATTTTGGAGGCGGAAGCACAGCACCTGAGGCGGATTACCGACCTGGAGCGTGCTGACCGCGAGCGCGCCCTCGCCGCCGAACGCGCAGTCGCCGAGGCGGAGCACCGGGCCCACATCGCCTCACTGGAGGCTTCCTGCAAAGGTGGCAGCCGGCGATCGAGCCGAAGCTCGAGCTCAGAGGCGGTTCAGCAATGGTTGAACCGCAACCCTGCACCTTCTGATTGCATTGAAATACCTTGCCCCTCAACCTTGCCTCAACCGTGCCTCAATGCGAATACTAATAGTGACCATTTCAGGACTATGCCCGCACACACTCATGCGCCACAAAGTGGTCACTTCGAGACCACTGCGCCTCAGGTTCCCGACGTTGGAGCGACGTGTGCGAGTAAGGGTAACGAAATATTGCAGTTGGCCGAAGCGGTGGCGAACGTCGCCGTGGCCGCAGCTTCACGACCAAAAGTAAGTAGCAGTTTAGCTTTACCTATTTTCGATGGAAAGCCTACGGATTGGCTAGTTTTTAGAAGGGTCTTTGAGACTACCAGCCCGTCTTATTCCCCGCCGGAAAACCTAGCCCGGATTGGTGCCGCTCTACGGGGACCTGCCCGCGATGCCGTGGCTGTTCTGCTGGCGGCCGCGCGGGACCCACTAGAGGTGATGCGTGCTTTAGAGGTCGAGTTCGCCAGACCAGAGCGCGTCATCCTGGCTGAGTTGGCAGCAGTCCGGTCCTTACCTAGGATCTCGCACAACGAGTCCGCAAGGGAGATCAACACGTTTGCGTGTAGAGTTCGACACTGTATTGAGGTAGTGCGCCTCCTAGAAGTGCAAGAATATTTAGCCTCCCCGGAGTTGTCAAACGAAATCGTTAGAAAGCTAACAAATTCGTTGCGATCTCGATGGACGGATTTTGCCTACTCTCGGGAAAGAGATCCCGTTAAAAGGTCCCGCCTCGAACTCTTGTCAGAGTTTCTTATGCACGAGGCCAACTTAAAATCAAAATATGATTATGTCGAAACTGTAAAACGAGATACCAAAGACTTTAACTTCAAGCCTGTTAGATGCCATGTCACAAATGAGACCTCTTCGCCCTCAGCATTTGAACATTCTAAAAAGGTTTGCACATTTTGTTTAGAAGTAGGTCATCTCATTTTACAGTGTAAAAATTTTGCAGCCATGTCTATTGATGAAAAGTGGAAATGGGTAACTGACCAAAAGGTGTGTTATGTATGTTTTGTTAAAGGCAAACACACTTATCGAAACTGCAAAAGGTTTTCATGCCGAGTCCCAGATTGTTTCAATAAGGGAACCCATCACACCTTACTCCATAGACATGCGCCTCCATTGACTGTGGCTCACTTGAGTAGCGGGACGGACGGCGTGAATGTTGTGTCGGATAATAGCGAGCGTGACGCGGAAATTACAGCCACCGGTGATGTCGCAGTAGCTTACAACTCTCCAGAAGCGTCACAACGCCCACTACTGAAAGTGGTGCCTGTCAACGTCTCGGGACCCAAAGGTACCGTCAGTACATTCGCCTTGCTTGACGATGGGTCCACTGCAACGCTGGTTGATGCTTCAATCACCGATGCAGTGGGCGCCATAGGTCAACGATCTCGTTTTCGAATAAATGCAGTAGGTGGATTGACAAGAGAGTCCGACGTTACTTTCGTGTCTTTAGAGGTTCAAGGGCTCCATTGTCATCAAAAATTCACATTATCGAATGTTCGTTCAATTCCTAATCTCAATCTAAGTAGCCAAACGATCAAAGCAAAGGATTTACATTCCTTTAACCACCTATCGGATTTAGTCGAAGAGTTAAGTTATGACGAAGCCAAACCGATGCTGCTGATTGGCATTGACAACTGGCACCTGATCGTTCCTTCCACGATCAGGCGCGGTGGTCGATCCCAACCAGTAGCAGCGTTAACTCACCTTGGTTGGGTCCTTTTTGGACGCATCAAATCAAAATCATCACCCGTGGAGTTTGTCAATCACTGCGATACAAATGACACGGACTCTTTGGATCGACAGTTAAACGAGTACTTTCGCATAGACTCGATAGGCATTTCCAAAAAGGAATATTTCTCCAATGATGATAAGCGAGCGATTGATATATTGAATCGAACCACTCGCCGGCTACCTACGGGCAGGTTCGAAACCGGTCTCATATGGCGAGCTGACATTGATAAGGTGCCGAACAGTCGCCAGCTTGCTCTTTCTCGCTTTGCGAGCTTAGAAAGGAAAATGAGGAAGGACAAAGTATATGCTGAAGCTTACTGTGAGAACATCCGGGCCATGATAACAAAAGGTTATGCTGAAATTTGCACCGCGCCTCCAAAGAGTGGAAACATAACTTGGTACCTTCCCCATTTTGGAGTGTTTCACCCACAGAAACGAAAGCTTCGCGTAGTCCACGATGCTGCAGCGATGTCATCCGGCGTGAGTTTGAATTCACTTTTGTTACCGGGTCCTGACTTACTGCAGCCTCTATTAGGTATTATTATGAAATTTAGAGAGGGAGCGGTAGCACTTACTGGTGACATTCGTGAAATGTTCCCACAAACTAAAATAAGGGTTGAAGATCGCGACGCTCAACGATTTTTATGGCGCGAGAATCCGTCGCAGCCCATTCATGAATTTCGAATGGCTTCTATGATTTTCGGCGCTACGTCGAGTCCATTCACTGCCATTTTCTTAAAAAATCGCAATGCTGAGGAGAACAGGTCACTTTCACCCGCTGCCGCGGACGCCATTATTCACGACCATTACATGGACGACTATTTGGGGAGTGTCGACTCTGTTGATCAGGCCGCTAAATTAGCCTCAGACATTGTCACAATACATTCAAAAGCTGGTTTGGAAATGAGATCTTGGGTGTCAAACCGTCCTGAAGCATTGTCGTCCATCTCTCCTGATTTGTGCGCGTCCGAGTCAGCTTCAACAAACGTCCGTATTTTGGGTATAACTTGGAATGTTGAGGCTGATTCCTTATCATTTACACGTCCATCATTAGAAGTCTTACCATCCAAATTAACTAAGCGCTCAGCTCTGGCGTACCTCATGCAAATTTACGATCCGTTAGGTTTTTTAACGCCCCTTGTAGTTAAGGGCAGAGCCATTTTCCAAGAAACTTGGAAGTGTCGAATCAGTTGGGACGAACATTTACCACTACCACTATCTACCAAATGGAATGCTTGGTATAATGAATTTTCTAATATTAAGTCATGCTCTATCCCTCGTCATTATTCATGCGGGCGTCAGGCCGAGTCAGCGGAGTTGCATGTATTTGCTGACGCAAGTGAAGTGGCATACGCTTGCGTCGCGTACTGGCGGTTTCGCAGTTCGGATGGCGACGTGTGGCTTAGCCTCATAGGTGGCAAAGCACGGTTAGCGCCAATTAAGCCGGTATCAATTCCGCGATTAGAACTACAGGCCGCTCTTATGGCCGCGCGCTTTGCTACCTATATCTTAGAAGCTCATAAGCGTAAGCCATCCAAATATTTTATTTGGACAGACAGTTTAACAGTCCTCAAGTGGCTACGTTCAAACGTCAGTTCGCTTAAAACTTTTGTTGCCCACCGCGTAGGTGAGATATTAGAATTAACTGACGTAGCGAACTGGCGTTACGTTCCAACCGGCCTTAATATAGCTGATGACGCTACCCGAGTAAATAGTAAGTGTAGTTTCACTTTGTCATCAAGATGGTTTTCTGGTCCACAATTTCTTGTTAAACCTCTATCCCAGTGGCCTTCAGAACCATCAGGTCATAACTCATTAGGCTTAAGCGAATTGAAACCATCATTTCTTCCATCAGAATCTCACACAGTAGCGTTCACCACATCATCCTCACCACTCATCCCACTCGTCGCGGAACCTTCTCGATTTAGTAAGTGGTTACGCTTATTAAGAGCCACTGCTCGCGCAATTCAATGCGCTAAAACATTTCGAGCGCTTTTAGGCCATGGTATCAGTCAAAATTCAAAATTTGTTTCTTCTGGTTCTGTGTCTACACCCCGTGGTAAATTCTGGATGTTGTCCGTAGACGACTTACAGCAAGCTGAACGACATCTCTTCATTCACTCTCAACTGAAAAGTCTCTTCGAAGAGTATACTGCTGTGAGCAGAGGTGGCCCACTCCCGAAAGGCAAGCTCCGTAATTTGGATATGTTCCTCGACGACCAAGGTGTAATGCGACTCAGAGGGAGGATCACTGCTGTCAAAGATGTTGCCATCGACAAGAACCCGATAGTGCTCTGTGGAAAGGACCATACGACAACACTGTTGATAAATCATTACCACGAAAAGTTGGCCCATGGTGGAAGCGACATTATCATCAATGAGCTTCGCCAGCGTTTCTACATCGTCGGGATCCGTTGCAGAGTAAAGGCTGTCGTAAGAAACTGTCTGCAGTGTGTGCTTCTCAAAAAGGCCCCTTCAAGCCCGCCAATGGGTGACCTTCCTTCGGAGCGCCTGAGCCATCACATCCGTCCTTTTACCCATACTGGCCTCGACTACTTTGGCCCAGTCACTGTAGCCATCGGAAGAAGAAGAGAGAAGAGATATGTAGCTCTATTCACATGTCTCTCGGTGCGCGCAGTACACCTCGAGATGGTCGGAAGCCTTAGTACCGATTCGGCAATAATGGCGTTGAGGCGGTTCATTGCGAGAAGAGGATGCCCACGGACCATATTCTCCGATAACGGGACCGCGTTCGTCGGAGCCAACCGAGAGCTGCAGAAGCTGTTTGGCGAGCCTGTACATGAGTTCGCGACAAACACCAACATCCGCTGGAAGTTTATACCGCCAGCCTCTCCATTTATGGGCGGGTGCTGGGAGCGCCTTGTACGGAGCGTGAAAACAGCCTTAAAGGCTACTCTAAAAGAAAGGACAACATCGGAGGAGATCTTGAACACTTTTTTATTAGAGGTAGAGTCGATTCTCAATTCGAGACCTCTAACTCATGTAGACACAGACCCAGACGTGGATGAAGCCATTACGCCATTCCACTTTATACTGGGCACACCCGCAGCATACTCCCCCCTTGCGCGAGTCGATGAATCTGATCTCACCCATCGTGTTAAGTGGCGCAAAGGTTTACGGTTTGCGGACCATTTTTGGGCAAGATGGGTCCGCGAATTTTTACCCACGCTGGTCCCGAGGGTCGCAACGGCTTCAACCCTGAACCCGCAAGTCGGAGACCTTGTGCTTATAGGCGATGGGAACCTCCCAAGGGGAGTGTGGCCGCGTGGTAGAATCACTCGGGTTTTGCCCGGTTTGGACGGAGTAGTTCGAGTGGCTGACGTAGCGACACCTCATGGGGTGCTACGTCGACCCATCAAAAAACTGGTGATTCTACCACCAAACCACTTTTAGCTTTATACATTTTTTGATTTCGTGTGTATCCACACCGGGGGGGAGGATGTTGCCGATGGCCCACATACTTATATTATTATTATTTTTATTAAAACCTTTTTGTAACTTCTTTTAAGCTTTATATTTTTACTTCTTTTTCTATGTCTTTGTGACACTCCTTCTTCCTGTCAATTATATCTTACTCACCTCAAGAACCCTACTTTTATTTCTACACTTGTATTAAAACCTGCATATGTCAACAATAGTGTGAAGTCCGGGAGCTGTGAATGGCTCAAAGGAACAATCACCTCAACTGATGCGCTCGGAGATTGGACCAACGCCCGCGTATGAAATTCTGCATAGTAACATTGTGCATTAACCATCCAATATGGAGAGTGCAGTGGGCCTTTTGATTGAAATACAATGACAAAATCTGTGCCGGCCGAAGAGGGGATATTGTGGACAGGGGTTTTTTTGTTTTGGGCGTAGATTCCTGTGGCATAGTGTAGTAATTCGTAATTTCCTCTCTTGTCTATTGAATAGTTTTAATCATTGTTACCATTATATCTGAGATTATGTAACTAAAACATAAACCACATCGAATCTTCGTTCATTTAATTGTCACTACGTCCATTCATCTATCTATTCGCACATTTTACCTAAGATGATCCCTGTGACAGATTGACTTTATAAATACGAAATTAAACTTCACTTCAAGGAAATAATTTTTACGAGCTGCTTTAATAATTTTCATAAGAACCATTTAAGTCTCTATACCCGAAAGCTCGTATTCCTTAAAAAAAAACAGCTCTTCATTACTAACATTTTTCATTATCACCCAGAAAAGCCATTAGCCACAAATCTACATTGTTAAAACAAAGCCACAATCTTCAAATGCTCAATAGCTACTCATTTCATCGCATAACTCATATAACCGCAGAATGGCGCTGCTATCGTATAATCAATATTCAAAGATGAGTCTTTGACAGGCGAGCTTTCCAACTAGTAATATTCGCAAGGGGATGGGGTCTGGTTTAATTACTCTGAAGATAACCTAACTAAATGCAGGCTGGATTGTAAAGTTAGACGGATGGACAGCCAGTGGAGCATTCCCATCAATCTGAGTTATAATTGGAGATAGTTCAACTTAGGGATGTGTTATAAGTTAACGAGAATCAGGATATTCATTTTCTCATCGCAAGTTACTTTACTAGTTATTTAACTGGTAATATTCGCAAGGGGATGCGGATAATTCGAAATTCAGTTTAGGCCTGTCTAATATATTATAATATCGTTAGATCATTATTGTACTATACTAGCTTTATCGTCCCCCTATTACGGAATTCACAAACCAACACAAACATTTTTTCAACACGGGATTTGAACCCAGCACTTCACGGCCAGATACTTGAACCCTGTTAGGTATTACAGTCAGTAATTATAATCAACTCGACGAGGAACATTTACTGAAAATATAATTCATGAATGTCATTTGATATGATGCTTTAAAATTGTCATTGTCGAGCACGGTCTCTACAACAAATATTTGTTTATTAACAAAATAATATTTAATTGAATGTCTATTTGGCGCGATTCCGCTTAACCGGGATTAAATCCAACCCAATGAATATAATAACATTTTATCAGGTAAATTCGCATTATTGCTAAATGTATTTTTAGCGTTAGCAGCTACGCAATGAAATGTTGTTTTAATTGAAAATTAAAATAAATAACTAGAAATTTGGTATAATTTGAGATATCGTTTCGATATAATAACATGGAATTATTTCCGGACTGCCATGCTCATGAAAAATCATATTTAGTTTCTTACTTTCCAAATCACATGTAGAATGTATTAAAGTATAACAAGGTCTAAGAAAACAATATCATTTTTGTCGCATTAAAATGTTATCTACCATATTTTTGTATAAGTGAGTTTTGAATACTCTTCCATTCTTCGTATAATATGTTTTAGGTAAGCTTAATTTATATTTGATGTTGGTTTTTTTATTATTTGACGGGTCCGTTGGCCTAGTGGTAAGAGGGCTTGGTTACAAAACTGAGGGTCGCGGTTTCGAATCTCTCTGCTAGGGGCAAATGGTTCTGTGATAAACATCGGCATTTGTACTCGATTCATGGATGTTTATAAAAGTATTTAAGTGTGTCTATTCGTTTCCTAGTAAGTACGAGCCTAGTCTGTGGCTAGGCTTTTGCTTTGTTTGGCCAATGAATTTATTTATTTATTTGTTTTATCATATGTAACACACATGAATAACATTAAACACTATAATGTGCATCGTCACCCCTGCCTTCACTAGACCGGCAGTCGCATCAGTCACTTGTCGTAATAGTGCACTATTGTCTCGAGACCGCGGGCAGCGGACCGGCGAGTCTGCTGATCACGTGACTCGACTGCTCTGATGCGTATTATCTGTCACTGCCTTAGCTAGACAAAGTCTCGAGCTATTCACAAATGCTTCACAAATGGCTGCAGGTTTAACAAGTAATGGTCCATCGTTTCCACAGTTAACACAGTACCAAAACGGGCTCCGTCCGGGACGGATTGGGTGTTGCGGGCAGCGGGTGCTCTTATGCGTGTTATCTGTCACTGTCTTAGCTAGACGAAGTCACGAGCTCTTCACAAATGGCTGCAGATCTAACTCGTAATAGCGCATCGATATTTTGAGTTATTAAAGAGGAATAAGGCTAGACTAACAGAGCAGCAGTACCAAAGTAGGGATTTCGGAGGCTTCGTTCGTGCTGCTTACCGTAATTCGGTTGCTCCGTCGGCCATTGCCTTATAGCCCAGGCCAGGGTCCGCTTCCCTGCTTTTCCGTATTCCGCAACCATTGTTTCCGCAAAAATTTGTGGTCAGACCATGAATAAGATAATGGACTTGTGTGAAAAACAACGTTACAACTGATGAAAATAAAATGTAAAAAATGTGGAACACAATTACGGTAACAAAACCACAAATCAAACTCACGACGATATCATCCGATCTAGCGAAAGTTAAACTCTGAATAGGCATTACGAATCAGACGGGAATCTAACACAAGCGTTCGTTACATGAATGTTTGCCCTGATTGGGGTTCATTTGAATCCTCTCAATACTGTTCGCTATTCGCCCTTTGTTGTCAATGAGATTTGTCATTGTCAATGGGACTTGCAAATGCGACTAGGGTGGTTAATAGAATATAAACGAATTTTGATGAGTTCCGCGTGGTAGTAAAATACTAATGGCTATCCGAGTTAACTCAATAAATGATTAGGTCTGAGTATAAAATATTATGAAACGATTAAACATTATTTCAACTATTTGAATTTTAATTCCGTCGTGTAGGTACATGAAATGTTCGTTTTAAATAGAAGTTGACATACTGTCTGTGCCGAAATTACGTTGCGTAATTTTGTACAGAAAATGTATTTCCCTCCGAACTTCGGTCGCATAATTTCAGCCGTAGTTTGTTCCTACACTTAAAAAGGCTTGTGTCTAGTTGTAGAATGCAAAAGGCTAAAATAATTCAATTTTTTTTCTGATAATGCTGTCACTTTAAATCGTAATTATTTTCGTTCAAAACATTTATCTACAGAAGCTAACAATCTGTTCTAAACAAAAAAAAGTGTTCCACATTGTGACTTTGATGTCAACTTTTCGGCTGCACTGCCCTGTCAGTTAAAATTACGCATTACGATAAACAGAAATTTGTCACGGCCCCTGGATATGAAATGTTCCGGCCCTAAAATACGGATGTAATTTTCGAAAAGTACACACCACGCAGCATTGACCATGCGTGAGAGTAACAAAACAATGGCCACACGTGTCACAAACTGTGGTGATAACTATTTCGAATACAGTTGTTACAAATACTAGAAATTATTTGTTTATGTTTATGTGATAGGGTGGCAAACGAATAAGTCGGTCACCGGATAGTTAGTGATCACCACTGCCCATGGACATCAACAACAGCACAGAGGTCGCAGTTGCATTGCCTGCCTTTTAAAACCCCATTCACTCTCCAACTGAGCTCTGGCGACCTTACTCACCAGCCGAAACATAGCACAACAGCTACGCAGTGCTACTTTACTGTGGTCGTCTGTAAAGTGGAAGTACTTCCCTAAAGGAGCAGCTCCTTCGAGTGGAAGTTCCGCAAAGCTCTACCTCTCAAAAAATGTAATTGGTTCTCTCTCAAAATATTACTGGTTCTGAGTATTACAAAGTATTCCTAAAATAGCAGCGGTATCTATTTTAATTTCGTTGAAGTCCTACTAGTGGGAAAATTGAAATTAAATCAAAAACAGCAAGGAAACACGCCTGCATAATAAAGAAGATGGCAGGGTTTCCAGGTAATTACATATTAGTAATGCATGTACTTGAGACCGGTGACAATTTACAGTAATTACCAGTTACACTAGCCACCGTTCCCTTTCTCTGAATCACAGAAATGTTTACACGTACTAACTTCTGCATGTTTAATGGAAAAATGTCAGGTATGCTGTGGTTTATATATATATATATATATATATATATATATATATGTTGAAATATATTATATATATATATATATATATATATATATATATATATATATATATATATATATATATATAATATATTTCAACATCAGCCTATTGCACTCCATTGCTGGACTTTGGCCACTCCCAAATTGAAGTTTAGCCTATAGTCAAGTTTACCTACTCACTTTAAATAGTTACCGTAAAATATAATTTCTCTACACTAATAACAAGTTCTGCACACTCTGCTGTCAATATTTTTTTTCATAGTCTAATAAAACATTGTGGTAAGGCTCCCCAAATTAAAAAAAAAACATCAAAATAATATGAAAACAATTCTTTTATTTTCCAAAATAATATTTCGAACCACTCCGTCCTCAAAAACGGCTCCTATGGAGATTTTTTTAATGTGGGTCGAAATGTGATTGTACGCGCATGTGATTACGTTGTTAGTATAAAAAAGCCATCAAAAACCTAAACCTGTAACTCCGATGATACAGGGGGGTGAAATAGCCGCGAAGCGCTTCGAGAAAAGTAGAGCCGTGCCCTCTTTGCTCGAGACTTGGCTGGGGCACTGCTGTGCTCCCAGATTAAGATCTTGCACCAATACACTTAGGTACATAGTCAATTCCAAAAATAAATGCATGTGAGTACTTCGTTGTTTCGCGTATCTTGTTTTGTTATGGGGATGCGTTGTGTTTGGAAAAACAACCGACGCAGTTGTCTTTACTTTGTATGACATAATGCATCCATTGAGTAATTCGGTCACCTATATATTGTACACCAGTTACTTTGGTACAGTAGTAATGATAAAAAAAGTTGTTTGGACATGTGGAAGATAAGCGTCTTGTCTTTAATCATTATTTCGAGGCGTTATAGGGTGACCTAGAGAAAGTTTTGATAGCGCTCTTTTAAATTGTTTAACATCGCGACCATAGTCAATAAGGATCGAGAAACCCCATTTCACTATTTCGAATTATACTCGGATTATATGTTTTATATTCACATATAGAACTACAATATATTTTTAAAACAATCACCCTGAAAACTAATTTCGCGAACACTACTTCGTTCCCGTCTGATATAGAAACTAAAAATACAAGAGCTGACTATTCCAATTCAAGCAGAAAATCAGGTCACTGCGACATTGTTACATTCCGACATCGACTGTACAGTACATATACAGATGCCCCTTGTGTCCTGAGACAAAAAGTACACACGGGAACTCGTCTGCTTTCACTTTCCTGTTAACAGATTCCCCCTCAGGATAAACAACAGCAGTGCGTACGAATATCACCCTTATTGCGGGCGAGTAGAGTCCGTTCGTTCATCACAACATTAATGAAGAAAGTTTTTAGGGTTCCGTAGCCAAAATGGCAAAAAATCGGAACCCTTATAGATTCGTCATGTCTGTCTGTCTGTCTGTCTGTCTGTCCGCCAGTCTGTCACAGCCACTTTATTCCGAAACTATAAGTACTATACTGTTGAAACTTAGTGAGTGGATGTATTCTGTGAACCGCAACAAGGTTTACAAACGAAAATAGAAAAAAATAAAAAAAAGTGGGGGGTCCCCATAGTCAGAACTGACACTCGAAATATTTTTTTTCATTGTACATATACGTGTGGGGTATCAATGGATAGGTCTTTAAAAAATATATTAAGGTTTCTAATATCACTTTTTTCTTAAGTGAATACTTTGCGTGACAGACCCTTTCAAAGTGGAAAAAAGTGTGTACCCCCCCTCTAACTTCTAAAATAAGAATATGATAAAACTGAAATAATTATATAATGTACATTACCATAAAAACTACCAACGAAAATTAGTTCGAACGAAATCTATTCAGTAGTTTTTTTAATACGTCAAAAATTTAATTTAAACGGAACCCTCAGTGCGGTAGTCCGACTCGCACTTGGCCAATTTTTGTTATTAATCAAGCTCATGTTTAATTAAAGAGGACCGTGCGATGTGTGGATAACGTGCAGGAGTTGATGCGAGTCAGTTGGCTGTATGCGTACGATCGGCGAGTGATTGATTTGTTCGAATCTTTTTTCTCTTTCTCGACAGTAAATGATTTTCTCGATGTGAGAACCATTCATCCGCAAGATTCATTCGATCAGGGAGTTGCGTGATACTCTTGAAGGATATGCTGAAGGATTAAATACAAAGCTTTGACCCCACGCATGCTTTAAAGGACTGCGTCCCTGTTGAACTGAGAACTTCCAACTTACCTACAGAATATTAGGAGAATATTGCCACTATATCATCAATTCCTGCCGAAAAGGACAAGAGAAATAGATGAAATGTAATATATACGGGGTTATAAAACCCGTTTTCCTCGTAGACCAACTGATATGCACAACTAGTTGTGTCATATAACATGAAATATATGCGGGGTTATGTATTGGTATCGAATCAGCTAGTTTCCGGAGTAACTCCAAGAGGGATTCGATTTGCCAAAGCGTCCGTATACGCTCTCGTCTTTAGGGAATTCGGAATTGCCGTCGATTTTGGCCTTGTATTTGTCAATGGGGATTGAGTCCTTGCGTTCGAAAAATGACAAAATTGATGCCGAATTCGTTATTATTGGAATTTCGACTTCAGAAAGAACTGCTTTTGTTTTATTCAGTTTTATTATAGCTTTTGCTTGGCGCAATAGTAAGAGGAAAATAATATTTATTCGTTGAAGTCAATCTGAGCGTTGTTTGAATGTTAAGTGTGCTTTTGGGGAAAGACCATCAGTGGCTGCAACAGCTAGATACTTCATCATCATCATCTTCTTAGTGCTTTTCTCGGTTGCATATTCGGCCATTGACTTCGAGCCCACGTTGCGCATTGACTTTGGTCCTGAATTGTCAAGCCGTGTAATTAAATTGGAGCGACTGTCATCGGACCTCTGCAACCAACCACACTTATGAAACCAGACAATTTAGATTACAGTCGGGACCAACAGTTTAACGTGCCTTTTGAAGCACGGAATCATCATTCTTATCGGACAATCAGTAGGTCCTAGCCTACATGTCCTAACATACGATAAAAAACCTACACAAAGTGGTGTTGTACTTTTGATTCCAGTGCTCTAACCAATACACCACGAAAGCATTTAAAAGCTTAATACATACTTCAGAGTGCATAAATTGACTATTATTCCTACGAGCTACGTCCAGACGTACACACCAAAACCGGCCGATGGTGATGACATATAAATCATAAGTTCTAACGAGGTCCAGACTTCCTGTTTATATTTCACTACAAATATCGGTTGTCAATCGTAAATCGCACACTCAACCTTGTTGACTATAAACATATCCCTGTCCAATACAAATAACCGTTGTGCTCGCTTCACTCGTCTTATTGGATGCATTGGAACGTCGTCAGTTCCATGCATTTAATGGGAACCGTATAGCGGTCTGATAATATTCGCCTTCCTTCCCTTTGATTCTGTATGATAATAAACCCCTCCGGTCATGGCGGCCGATCATAAAATCAGGATATTATAGTGCAGAAGTGAGTGCACAAGCACTTACTATTCCCTCACTCTCATAGTTCAATGGGGCAGCAATCTGACACGACCGTAGACATATCAGGGGCAGGAATAAGAAACAGCTCGAAAAAAAAAAGAAAAAAAAAACGGTCACCCATCCGATGGCTGACCTCTGTGAAAGTTGCTTAACCTTAACAATCACAGGTCGAGCTCGCTAACCACTGCGCTATGGCGCTCCTGTTTAGCGCAGGCCGAGCTAGTTTCAATCGAGGTTCTGATTAGATATAATTCCACTGTACTCACTCGATGAGTAAATACTCGTGGGCGTTTGAAATGAACCGTTGGATTTCTCGAGCGAAACGAACATTTGATCTATTGGCTCGGGCAACGAGATTGCTCTAAAGGTGCAAGTAGCAGGATGCACGCTGTGAAGTTTTAGTTCTAGGTTATTGAGCTACCAACAAACAACTCGATTAAAAAATTCGGTCACCCATCTGATGACTGACCTCTGCGAAAGTTGCTTAACCTTAACAATCGCAGGTCGAGCTCGTGAATCACTGCGGAATCGAGCTCCCGTTTTAGTATAATTCGAGGCTTGTTACTCGATAAGTATATACTCGTGGGCGTTTGAAATGTACCGTTGGATTTCTCGAGCGAAACGAACATTCGATCTATTGGCTCGGGCAACGCGATTGCTCTAAAGGTGCAAGTAGCAGGATGCACGCTGTGAAGTTTTAGTTCCAGGTCATTGAGTTTGTGAACCGCTGAGCTTGGTGCATCGCTGTGATGCTTGTTAAATTGTTAAATAGTAATTCAAAGTCTATAGTTGCCATCTTTTAGAATAACGAAGCGCTTTTTGATGGCTATTGAAATCTTAAGTTTCACGGTGAAACGTCATCGATATGATATTTTAAGTTGATTTCATGTGTTCAGTTAGCCATCTTTTGCTACAGTTAAAATGTTAAACTGACCATAACGTTTGACCTAATAAGCATAAAATAAATAAATATGAATAAATATTTCACAACATCACATACATTGATCTGACCCCGTGTTAAGTAGCTTAAGCACTTGTGTTACAGACGTCAGAATCAACAGTGGTATTACAAATATACTTAAATAGATACATACAACACCCAGACCAGGACAAACAGACATGTTCATATTGTTCATGCACACAAATGTTTGTCCTGTGCGGGGATCGAACCCGCGACCTCTTGCGTAATAGGCAACAATTTGACCATTACACCAAGCACGACCCGCTTGGTGTAAACGGCGGGGCGGCATGTTCATTATTAATTAATTATTATTTCAAAAATGAGTGAGCACTAAACTCTAATCGCCACCTTTCTCTGACTTTAACAAACGTTCTGCCATACTGAGCCCATACCATAATACATTAATACTTCTGTTTTCTACTGATCAGTCTCTTCTATTAACTTTATTATATTACAATTCAGTACAATGCTTAGGAGTGTGCCGTCAAAATATTTACGGTTCCGTTGTCAACCATAAATATTATCAAGGCCCGACACACCTTTGCCATCGGAAAATAAGGGCGGGCCACTAATTACTGATTACACAGAAATGCCGGCTACATAATGATGTCTTACTATTTGTTTAAATATTTGGCAAGCGTGGTGATTATGCTAGTATCTGTCATTAAGATAGTGGCATGAGTTTGTATAGGATCACACTAAGCCGAAAAAACGCGGCCGAAGTTCGGCGCGATTACTCCTTAACAGTGTTTTAAATGGAGGATGACTCACCATGCCGATATTACGTCGCGTATTATTGTAGAGAAACTTAACTTCGACTGAACTTCGGTCGCGTTTGTGTCTACACTTAAGACAACTAGGGGAGATATAAATATTTTCCTTCGACCTCTTCCATACAAAACCGCGAAGCTATTCAACTTAATCCTCTACCAATTGCGCACTGGTGCTATATTTAATTATATATGTAGATGTTAAAAGTAGGCATACGTAGGTAATCATTTTGTACTGCCAGCCGAAGCATATTTACTTAATTTCCATAAATCTCATTCAGTTTACACATTCGAACGGTTTCATTCGATCGTTGCAGCTTAATAAATGCGATTTCGAGATTAAAAACTTATTTTGTAACAATGAATTTTCGGCTTACAGAATAAAATAAACGTTGGACGATATAATGTGTATTTTAAGCGGGTCGGTTCTTTTATTGCTGCTGAAAATAATAAGGGAATGAATTAATGTATAGATGGCAATCAGAGTGGGATTCACTTGATGGCTACAGTTGCCCATAGTTATCTGCAAGACGAGTTATTGGCTGGAGATTTCGTGTAATGGAGAAAGGGTTGACTATGAACCATTATTTTGTACGTTCATTATACTTGAATGTATAAGTCTTCAACATGCCTATGATTGGATTGATAAAGATGAGTCATGGGATAAGTAATCAAATGCTGACTGTCATTTGTCTTAAAAGCATTCAGAAATTGGTCTTAAGAGCAAATTAGTCTTAAGCAGAGACTTATTCAATCTGTTAGAAAGACTATAGACAAACTAAGTGGCTCATCATATGATATCATAAGTACGAGAATACCATGGCACACCCATACTATGGGTGTAAAATATCACAGCGAAACTCGCCCATGAATAACTACCGTATGTTTACCGACGCAATAACCCTTTATTACGACGACGACGTGTCAACTCAGTCCAATCACTTATTCAGTGTCGGTTAATCGAAGGGGTCAAGTCGAAGCAAGGTTAAGTTAAATTTGATTACTCCTGCATCGGGGGCTGATTCACCAATCGGGCAATGAATCGTTAACCACTTGTCCAGGCATTTGTCAGAAGCTCTCTTCACAAGGATGAGAAGGACGGCAAGGAGGCAAAAATCAGGAGCCTCACGGCCGGGAGCGTCGCGGGCGTACAAATTTTGACCATCGGGACCCTCCCAGCCGGGTAAATCGCGGATTGGGAGGGCAACGGCCAGGTCTGGGTTTTAGTGGGTAGGGTGACAAAGATCTCCATCCAAAGTCGACTGAACTTGGCTACTCAGCAGCTGTTATGGAAGGTAAAACCGTTATCCTAATTCAAAAAAAATTGGTCCATATTAAAAGACTAAGAATCCATACTGAAGGTTAAACGTCTCTCAAAATGTCTGATCGAATTGAATGTAAATGACATTTGCCTTACCTTTTGGTTTAAACTTGCGTCACGAAAATGTTCTTCCTTCTACCCAGTAACCCACCATTTTGGGGGGCTAACGTGCATGCAGCATAGTTCTGCAATAGACTGATCATGATGACAGTGGCGAATGGTTAGTGTGAGAAAAATCCATACTTTAACGTCCTATAATATAATGTATGTATACGTATGTACAAAACAAGTGTCGGCATAATAACATTTGTTTATTTAACTGCTCATTGACCACATGGACTGAATTTGTTTTTGTTGTCAAAGTATTGTTAGTTTTGATATTAATTTTGATGTCATTATCAGTCAATATTCAATATCAGGTGAAATATTATCTGTATCCACGATCTCAAATCACATTTGGTTCTGGGATATAATTTGATGAGCATTTAAATGCACGTGTGAATTAATAACCACACCAATATTTGTGCTGAAGTTAAATCGAAAAGCCAGATTTGATTTCAATTATTGTGAAAATTGAATTTTGCGGTTAAAAGCATTTCGTTACATTGTGGTTCCAGAACATGATTGTCCAGTCAAATTGGTAACCAGACAAAGTTGTGTAAATACACCATAATCGTATAGTAGGTGACTAAGAATTAATCGTTATCTTTGTAAACTGCGTATTTTTTCTGCTTTAAGAGTCATACCTGTATGTTCTTTCATTTTTTTTCTTCTGCTAGTTTTTCACAACGTGATGTCAATTAGTAGCTCTTTCATTCGAAACCAATGACTTTGCTAGAGAATATGAGGTATCAATGGACCAAACAAAGCACGAGAACCAGTCTGTCCTACCACATGGGGAGAGGGAGTCCGCAACGATTAAGTAGGTAGTGGGACAAAGTCGAGCCCAACACACGGCTGCAGTACTTACTAGCCTGTTGTTATGCTCATAAATGTGTCTATAGAGAAAAAAAAAGTTGACAATGGTCCTACGACAAATATGTACTACTCTACTGTATCGACTCGATCGGCTCACTTCTCGTTCTCGTATATAACATCATTGTAATATAGTGAAGATGTCGAAGTATATCTATTCTATGTTAGACATTACGTATGCGTACCGTGCCCTCGTCATATAACTGAACTGATTGATATACAATTTCATATGAAAGATACTCACCCTTCGAAGGCAATATCTTATTCTGAAAATCGTTTCGGTCCCATGAGCGATAGAGAGTTTTAGAGGTCGTATTACACACTTTTAGCTGTCTTTGTCTGTCTTATACATATATCGAGTTAACTAAATAAGTATCAATCCAAAAAAGAGACTTGGGGATCGAACCTAAGGCCTTGATTCTGATAAACCTCTTAGCATGATATACCTTGGGAATTAAGTGATACAATTTTGACAGTAACATGTAAACTATGTTGATTAAAATTTTTCTGACTTTGGTTGCGATTTGTTGTTTTATTGACTCTGTCAGTTCCTTAACAATATATTGACTCACTGTTGGTTCCCTCACTGTTGTTTCGCCCAGTGTTCTGCGCCTGACATGCAAATCGAACGGTCACAAGTGCTCCCCGACTGTGAGTCCCACGTCATTCATATTCATCAACACCGCATGCGACCACGATTCCAGTTAGATTCGAATCACTGCGCTGTGTTTAGGCTAAGTGTTCAACCCACTGGGATCTTATAGGTTTTCACGGGTAGAAGTGACGGTGGCATACTAATTGCTAAGTGTATGCGAAGTAGTTTGATTATTCTTGATGAGAATGTCTTTGGATTTGTGTTTTTATCATGACTGTTTAATATTAGTTATATTCCTTGTCCTAGAGTAAACTCTTTTCTTCGTAAGAAAGAGTCGCTGATCTAGGTGAATTGATTCAACTGATGATTATTTTTGGAAAGTTAATCGTTTCAAAAATATTCATCAGTTAATAAGCAATATCTTTTAAATTATGTTATGTTTCTACTACGAGGACCGTTGAAAGGACAGTCATTAAATTTCACAGGTATTGTGAAAGAAATATTCGAATTTACTCGTATAATGAGAGAGCAAAAGAATTTACAATTAATAATAATTACAACGAAAACTCTTTTGCTACTAAGCTGGTGCAACTAGTGTTAAAAGTATATATATCGCTCTTTGTAAGTCGAAGTATAAGATACCAAGACAGCCATAGTTATCTTTATCAAATGCATTCCAGACGACAATTATGTTTGCGTAATTGCCTTTCCGTTTAGTTCGGTAAGTACTTTCTTATCTTCACTACGAGCTACATTTGATGGAAGTGAGTCAACATTTCTAGTCTACACTTACACTTTGTCATGTTATTTCACGCAAAATAGATGTTTTGTTGTCTAGTTCTTTGCTCAATCGTGCTTAATTGCCAGCTCTGGTTTGCATGTTACTGACCGTATAAATACAAAGCGATACTTATTCATCGACGATTGTTCAGTTCGGTCCATACAATCAGAAAGACGAAATATTAAGGACCAACTTCTGCAGTATAAAATTGTAAAAAAAGTTTTCTTTTTGCTGTATCCTATATTGGTGATATTTAAATACATATACTATAAAACAAAGTCTTTACCCGACATCTGGCTGTTCCTATGTATGCATAAATCTTTAAAACTACGCAACGGATATTGATGCGGTTTTCGTAATAGACGGAGTGATTCTTAAGAAATTTTAAAATGTGTAACTCATTCATAATATTGCTAAGGAACACTGATAAATTTAATTGCACCCGTGCGAAGCCGGAGCGGGTCGCTAGTAAATAAATAAAAAACAAAGAGTTCTTTATTAATCGAAATCTTGAGTGCACTTGGCAAACGAACTTGCAGGTATGCGATGCAGTTTTCCTGCTATACCGCTGCTCACTGCACCGAATTGCACTCCCACTTCGATTCGGTATTTTTTCCCTCCGCATCTGCAATTCCGGTTTCGGAGTAGGTACCTATATGGCAGCGCTGCGGACCCGATCCTCTTTGTTTATTAACGATATTTCGCTGCTACCTTTTCCGGGGTGTACATTTGCCACAAAGTAAATTCGACACAGTTTAGAACGTGCCATATTGTTGAAAGTTAATTCGGAAGTAATATTAAAATGCAGCACATATTCGTACATTGCTGAACTTTTCCGTTGAAAGTGTTGTCAGCATGTCGGTTTAATAAATGAAGAAGTTTTTATCGTACATGAAACTTATTGGACTATACCTAAAAAAACCTGTATCTGTATCAAAGTACTTCTTAATTTTTTAAACTTTTGTGTACTTTTTTAAATAAATAAGCCATAATTTCCAATGTAAGTTATTCTAAATTGTGACGAATCATTTTTGTGTCAAATGTTCTTTTCCCGCCAGACCTACCTTTATATTATTCTGTCACATCAGCGTTAAGAAAAAGGAAATAAAAATCCTACCCCTCCCACCAATGTGTGATCAGACAAACAATTTTCTGTGACGAATTAACTTTGTGGCAAGTGTACGTTAAACCCTTTTCCGCCCAGTATTTCTAGCCAGTATTTCGCGGTGAAATGAAGTTGCGATACGAAGTACGACTGAGCTAGAGGCTTCTGGAAATTGAATATGAAGTTCGTTGGTAGTATGCGCACATAGGTCGTGGAATTCTGTTTCGGAGAAATAGTCCAGTAATTTTAGCAATTTTGATCCACGATCTGCGGAATAATTCCTAGTGAGCTGAATTTTTGTATACACCTTTATTATGATATTGTAATGATGATGTGAAAAATCGACATTGATATCGTGCCGGCTAAAAAAGTTATAGGGGTCCAAACGTCACGAAAATCAGTTTTTCGCAAATATCTCGCGATCTATTGCTCAGAGGTCAATAATGGTTTCGTAAAAGTTGTTCGTCGTAAAATTGTCTACAAAAAAGGTCCAATGCATTTTTCTGTAGAATTAACCGTTTTTGAAATAGAGACTAGAACGCACTCACATATGGTATTGTATACCGTACGTCACATACCAAGGCATAAACCCTATTGTTTCTTTTTTTCCCTTTTTTGTTTGTGTGTTTTTTGTTAGTATAATCATCTACATATAGAAATATAAAGGACTTGTAATACTATCACAGTCAGGAAAATAGGAATATCAACTATAAAAAACTAAGTGGCAATTTTTTTTGTCACTTTATAACTCAAGAACGGGCTCATCGATCCAAACCAAATTATAAGGGTTTGTACAAACTACTTAGTAGATGGTTTATGTGAAGTTTCAACAAAATCGGTCATTCACTTTATACGTAGCGAAGCACGTTCCGGGCCGCTAGTAATGATATAGATATGCAATGTCCAGTGACGTTTGGACCCCTATAACTTTTTTAGCCGGCACGATATCAATGTCTATTTTTCACATCTTCATCACAATATCATAATAAAGGCGTATACAAAAATTCAGCCCACTAGGATTTTTTTCGCAGATCGTGGATCAAAATTGCTAAAATTCACATTGCATATCTATATCATTACTAGCGGCCCGGAACGTGCTTCACTACGTATAAAGTGAATGACCGATTTTGTTCAAACTTCACATAAACCATCTACTAAGTAGTTTGTACAAACCCTTAAAATTTGGTTTGGATCGATGAGCCCGTTCTTGAGTTATAAAGTGACAAAAAAAATTGCCACTTAGTTTTTTATAGTTGATATTCCTATTTTCCTGACTGTGATAGTATTACAAGTCCTTTATATTTCTATATGTAGATCATTATACTAACAAAAAACACACAAACAAAAAAGGGAAAAAAACAAACAATAGGGTTTATGCCTTGGTATGTGACGTACGGTATACAATACCATATGTGAGTGCGTTCTAGTCTGTATTTCAAAAACGGTTAATTTTACAGAAAAATGCATTGGACCTTTTTTGTAGACAATTTTACGACGAACAACTTTTACGAAACCATTATTGACCTCTGAGCAATAGATCGCGAGATATTTGCGAAAAACTGATTTTAGTGACGTTTGGACCCCTATAACTTTTTAAGCCGGCACGATATCAATGTCGATTTTTCACATTATCATTACAATATCATAATAAAGGTGTATACAAAAATTCAGCTCACTAGGAATTATTCCGCAGATAAAATCTAAAATTACTGGACTAAAAGTCTTTTGCAGAAAAGCCGGGGGCATCGCGTTTTCCAGGACGGAATAGGAATATGTTTTGGTGCAATAAGTTAATATCGCGATGTTGTTGCCCGCATGTTATACACTAGCGGCCATACGATTTCGGTTTCCGCACACATAGTGTTATGGGTAATGCTATATCTTAAAGCCTATAGCTTAAAGCTGGTCAAAAGGACTATCAAAAAAAATTTTTTTTTTCAATTTCAACCTGGTTTGCGCGTTTACACAAACAAACAAACCCTTCAGCTTTGTTGAATTAGTATGAATAAGGATTAATCTTATGCATTCGCAAACCTGAATAGAGGATAACATAGATCCAAACTCAATCATGGCATGCGAGACATACCTATGACATTGCACACTTGTGAAGAACATTGATAACTAACTACTACGTAAGCGTACTACGTACGTACCTCGATGGAATAACCACACAATTTTTTGAATAGTGATATATTCTTAATGATTTTGGCGGGATCAGGGAATCCAGGCAAACTCATTGGTTTTTTGCGGTAGGAACCGCAACCAACATCGAATATGGAAGTGAGTAAAGAAATAAGACTCCCATCGCCCTAGAAAAGGGGAGATTTTCACTATAAACCTTCCTCTTTCTCGCCTGTTGGCAGTAAATCCTCCATTATCCAGCCACTTCGTCTAGATTTAGTCTATAAATATTGTCGGCTGGATCAGAATTTAATTTAAAATATCAGTCTTGAAAGCGATCGTTGCAAGGCGGAAGAAATAAAATCATGGTTTTGTCACGGAATCATGACTGGTAATTTAAAATTTTGCTTTGGCTTAAGATATAAATAAATAAATATTTCATAACATCACGTGCATTGATCTGACTCCGAGTTAAGTAGCTTAAGCAGTTGTGTTACAGACATCAGAATCAACAGTGGTATTACAAATATCCTAAAATAGATACAGATTACGATGTGGTTGTTTATGTCGTGTGAAGGTTTAAAGATTAAAGTAACATTCTGTGGAACCGGAAGAAGAAGAAGATGCGAGCGCTTTACTTGATTTTCTGCCCACGATCGTCAAATCATCATCATCAACCTAGCGACTCTCTCGGTTGCTTCTTTAGCAATTGCCACGAATGCTCATCTCACAAACATTTGCCCCTAGCGGGATTCTAACCCTCGACCACTGACTTTGTAACCAGGGTCTCTGCCCACTAGACCAACGGGCCTGTAATTTATTTATTAGAAACTAGCGGCCGCCCGCGACTCCGTCCGCGTGGATTTCGATTTTCAATATCCTATGTGTTATTCTGATGTAAAATCTATTTTGTGGTAAAGTTTCATTCAAATCCATTCAGTAGTTTTTACGTGAAAGAGTAACAAACATCCATACATCCATACTTACAAACTTTCGCCTTTATAATAGTAGTAGGATAATCGCTCGTTGGATGGTTCGTGATTGTATAATAAATGTTAGCACATTTATCTACTAATATAACTGCCAGAGTGAATATTTAAAAACCTAAGAGTTATGCATTTACGATGTTTTTGTGAAACTCCGCGCCGCCCATTGAAGGCTTCTATTCAATTTTTTTGCTTTTATACCCTAACAAATGGTGCCTTCCGTCTGTGGGCAAATATTGCGGGGCTTCGTACTGGCATGTTTTATGCGATAATTTACATGTACATGAATATAACTTACATGTTTATCCTGATTTAAACACCACGTGTATGCATTAGAGTGTACAAGTCAATTTGATATACTCGTGTTTTTGTTTTGGACAGGAATGCAAAAAATTGAACCATTAACATTAGTGAAACAGATATGTTTGACTCTCAAATCCATACTAATATTATAAATGGGAAAGTGTGTCTGTCTGTCTGTCTGTCTGTATGTTTGTCTTTCTTTCACGGCAAAACGGAGCGACGGATTGACGTGATTTTTTTAGCGGAGATAGTTGAAGGGATGGAGAGTAACATAGGCTACTTTTTGACCCATTCCAACACCCCACTTCTCTAAAATGGGGGCTGGAAGTTTGTATGGAAAATCTATATCTATATATATAAAAATACTATTATTAGATAGACGCTTAAAATTTGGCATGCAGGTCCCTTAGTAAACTTGATGCTTAGTTGCAAAAGGATATTGCAAAATTCTCACGGGAACGGGAGTAAGCGGGAAAAAACATTTGTATCGTGAAATCCGATATCCACGCGGACAAAGTCGCGGGCGGCCGCTGTCCATAATTCCATACTAATCCATACTATATACTATAATATTATAAATACTATTACTATATACTATATTCATACTAATATATATATTTATATATATGTATAAATATATATTATATATTTTATTATTTTTATATATATCCATACTTAATATTATAAATGGGAAAGTGTGTCTGTCTGTCTGTCTGTCTGTCTGTCTGTCTGTCTGTCTGTCTGTGTCTGTCTGTCTGTCTGTATGTTTGTCTTTCTTTCACGGCAAAACGGAGCGACGGATTGACGTGATTTTTTTAGTGGAGATAGTTGAAGGGATGGAGAGTAACATAGGCTACTTTTTGACCCATTCCAACCCTCCACTTCTCTAAAATGGGGGGTGGTAGTTTGTATGGAAAATCTATACTACTTATAAATAGACGCTTAAAATTTGGCATGCAGGTGCCTTAGTAAACTTGATGCTTAGTTGCAAAAGGATATTGCAAAATTCTCACGGGAACGGGAGTAAGCGGGAAAAAACATTTGTATCGTGAAATCCGATATCCACGTGGACGAAGTCGCGGGCGGCCGCTATCCATAATTCCATACTAAACCATACTATACTATACTATATACTACACTATACTGTAATCCATACTTCTATACTATATACTATAATATGTATTATAAATACTATTACTATATACTATATTACTATATCCATACTAATATACCATAATAATATCCATACTGTGTGTCTGTCTGTCTGTCCGTCTGTATGTTTGTCTTTCTTTCACGGCAAAACGGAGCGACGGATGGACGTGATTTTTAAAGAGGAGATAGTTAAAGGGATGGTGATGTTTGTTACCTCATAACTTTTGCCTGGGTGAACTGATTTGAATGTTTTTGGTTTCATTTGAAAACTGGTGTTTTGGTCCCATAGCAATTTAGTCCCATTCTGACAGTGGCTTCCGTGAAAAAACTAAATAAGTCTGAAATTTACATTTAGTTTGTGATCAACAAATGCACAATAAATCGAATTCGATGGTTCTTTTTTATTTATTTCTTGGAAAGGATGTTATTTAATGGCAGTTTGATAAGAGTTTGGTTAGGTTTTTTATAAAAGGATCCATGAAAAAGCGACGGAACTCTTCAAATCTTAGGAGCAAATTAACGATACTCGAAGGAATCTTTAATTGGCTAAGGGCCGTCCGTAAACGGCGCTGTCTTATATTAGTAGCACGGTTTCACATATTTCGGCAAATAAATCAATTATATACTATATATATATATATATACTAGCGGCCGCCCGCGACTCCGTCCGCGTGGTTTTCGGTTTCTGCACACATAGGTATATACTATATATATACATATTATTATATACATAGGTATAGCCTAAAGCCTTCCCCGTCAAATGAACGTGTGTGTGTTAATATATGTTTGTTTTATATGTACTAGCGGCCGCCTGTAATAGTTCTACTAATATAATTTTTTTACTGACTTTTGACCGACTGTATTTTTTTTATATTATTTTGTTGCCTCATAACTTTTGCCTGGGTAAACCGATTTGGATGTTTGTGGTTTTATTTGAAAGCTGGTGCTTCCGATTTGGTCCCATAGCAATCTGGTCCAGTTCTGACAGTGGCATCCGTGAAAAAACTGAAAGTCTGAAATTTACATTAACTACGTGCAACAAATTGACCGTCCGTAAAAGGCACTGTATCATGTGAGCAGCACAATATTAGGTCTACCCATATTTAGTTACCTTATTCAGATCAACAGGAAAAAAAAAACCAAAAAAAAAACGATTTCATAACAAAATACCTATTACAAAACGAACTTAAGTGCACTTCAAAGTAAAAAATAATTTTCGGTGCCTGCCTAAAAACAAAAGAAAAAAGCACCAACTTCAGTTACTTTGTTTAAGGCAAATGGCAAATTCTTAACAGTATAATATTTTTCACTTTTAAGTGAATTTAAGTTTGTTTTTCAAAAACTTTTTCTTATCTAAATATATAAAAGGAGAAACTATATCATCGCACAGCCTAAACGGCTTAACGTAGGAGCTTGAAATTAGGAATTGACATAGCTTAGGTATCGTAGAGGTGCACTAAGAAAGGAATTCCCGACTGGAGACTGGAGTTAGCAGGAAAAAACATTAGAATGAAAAGTCGAAACTGCTCAAGTTAGACGCTTGAAATTAGGCATGCAGATAGCTTAGTAAATGTATAGCTTAGCTGCAACAGATTCCCACGGGAACGGGAGTAAGCGTATAACGTGTAAAAGTCCGTTTCGAGTTCTCCTCAGTGTCCAGAAAAGGAACATTGTGCGACCCCGAATTTAACGCGGGCGAAGCCGCGGGCGGCTGCTAGTTTGTTTATAAAAGTAAAAAAAAACGTTCAACAGGACAAGTTAGTAGCAAACTTTCATTTAAATTACTTTAATGACTCTCAGTAATTGCCTTAAATAATCCGTTTAAGCTGTAAAATGTGTATGGAGGAAGAAAATATAATTTCGTCTTAATGAGCGTAAACGGTTCAGCTCTCTGAGCAAATCTCTATTTATAAAAATGAAACCTATTTGCTTTGGTCACTGCACAAAGCTTAAAAGGCTAACGAGTAGTCAAAGTAGGTCCTCAAGTCTTAGTCGTTTATGAATGGAAATAAAGAGAAAATTGCGTGAAAAATAAAAATGATGAGTTTGAAGTAGTTCTAAGTAGAGTAAGCCAGATTTCAAATATATTTTTGATGTAAAATAATAGAAAATTCATTGATTTTATCAATCTACAACGCACCTAAAGATTTACAATAAAATATTTGGCTTTTAATTGGAAGACATACAGATGTTATTATTATTATTTGTCTGTTAAAACAAAGACAATGCAAATACAAATTTTAAATTTGAAACATTACCTAAAATTCTCTAGCGCAGTACACGCAACACCAGAGAAATCAAAACAACATGGCGGATTAAAACCACCAAAAGAAAAAATTTTTTCCTTTCAGTATTTAAACAGTGATCTCCGGGTGACAAATAAAAGCCAAGTGCAAAAAAAAAACGAGGCAGCTCATCTGTAACAATAAAAACCATGCAAATTAAAATCTTACACCCGAAAAATTACCGAAACTTCCATAAGCGCAGTAAACATACATACTCCAGAGAAATCAAAACCATCATGGCGGCTTCAACCGCCAAAGAGGAAAAATTTCGGCCAGTATTTTAACAATGTAAATACGATATCTCCTCGTGACAAATGAAAGCCGAGTGTAAGCAAAGACGGGGCAGCGTGCGGATTCTCCATGGACCGAGAAAATCGATCCTTGACCTCTTTACAGCCCGACCCGCACCCGAACGGGTGTTATTTAAGTCCATGTTAATGCATAGGCGAGAGCGTCGAATAGAATTGGACTTGTTTCGTGTTGTGTTGTATACGTGGCGTAGGTGACATGGCAAAATAAAAACATCAGCCTGAAGAAAGAAAAAAGACTTCCTTGTAGCACTATACGAGCAAAGTGGTGTAAAAAAAGTTAAATCATCTCTTCATAACCTAAAAATGTTGTTGAAGAGGGTATGGGGTTTTAAAGGCTGACAATGCATTAGCAACCCTTGTGGGGTGGTGGATGTCCATAAGCAGCGGCGGATCACTTTTCTGTTGCTCATTTGCATTAGTGTAAAATCATAACTCTTTCATGCATACTTGTACGCTCCATTTGAAACGAACTATTTGATTCGATCATAGGCCGACAGTGCATAAAATATCACCAAAGGGTTTTGTCATAAGGACGCTCTAGCAACATTCTGTAGTGAAACCTGTTACCCTTTGAAATAAGATCTTATTCGCTTGACCCCATGACTTATCCCCAGGTAAAGTCAGCCAATTAGAGCTGGCCAGCCCCACCGTATCGTAGGTGACGTCACTCTCGTACCTAGAGCGGGGCTCTGCTTACAAATGTATGACGCGACTGGCCGCTTGTTGCCAAATAAGGACATTACAAAGTTAATAATTTGGTCGATGAATCTTCCCAGGCTTACTATGAAATCTGGTTCTTAATGTCATTGGTTGTTTAGTGCACTACAATCATGTTTGTTGGTTTAGATATACTATTCATCTTTGACTGTCGCGGTTTAGAAATCTTTACTATAATTAAGTTGAAGAGTTCGTTTATTTTAACACGCTTATATCAGGAACTGCTGGTTCGAATTGAATTCACTAGGAAGTCTTTAAACTATAGTTTAACAATATGTGTGCGTAATCCGAAATCCAAGCGGACGGACTCGCGGACTTACTCGCGTGCGGCCGCTAGGGCTGCATAATCGATATCAATAAAATTGACCTTTTTAATTAGTGCAGTATATTTTAAAATAGCTTATAGAAAGAGAGAAGCCCTAATCGCAACGTCAATCGCCAAAGGATGCCGCAGCACGGTATCCTCTTGGCATGACTAAACGGGCCCGCAAGATACCTCTTCACGCTTCGCTCAAAGGAATCCATGTTGTTCTTATAGTTAAAGGACGATGTTAATGGCAATGCTCCCCGTAAGTAGCTTACCTTAAAAGGCATGCTCTGGCTGTAAATTAAGACGAAACGTGTAACATAATATTCCCGGTAGAAGCTTTAGAGCTTGGGTGCCGGAGCAGCGAATTTCAGCAATGTTAATATGCTTGTACACATGGCGGTGTTACTAAGTGTCGATTACCGCTAACACATTTTCAACTTTATGCTCTTAGTTCAAGATCTAATAATGATTGAGAAAATTTGAGGTTTTGAACGTGCAACTTTGCTGACTCCTACAAGATAAGTCGTGACGCCACGGAATAGGTAAAGATTTTACTTGAACACAATTTCATCTTTAGAACACGTTCTTGCTCAAATCGTCCATGCTACGGCATGGACGATTTGAGCAAGAACGTGTTGCGAACACAATATTTATCTATTGACACGCTTGCAACCGGAAATTTGAAAGTGCGAGAGAGTAGTATCGGTAATACGTGATTTTATGCTCTCTGCATTTCAACTTTTCTGTTGAATTTTCTTAGTCATTTTGTGCAGTATGATATTTTCTGTTGGATAAATCTGCAGTTTTGGAAACGTATAAGTTGAACGGTACTGAAGTAAATAATAAAAACGTTCAAATTAACTTATTGAGATCTCTTCCTTTTGTACGAGGTTCTCGGTTGCAATGTAATTATTTATTCTCAGTCTTAGTTCCAGCAAAAGTTGTGAATAATACCCTTGTTATTACGACAGATATCCTATCCCTAACTTGGCCTATCCACTCAAAGTTAAGTGAAGTTTGACCTCTTCCAGCGCAAGCAATTTAAAGACGGATAAACTAACTTTAGATTGCTGCAATACTAGGAGATAAGATTTAAAACTGAGAAATAAAATGAAGAAAACACATAATAAATAGGTAATGAAATTGAAACTTTACTACCCACTAAAGTGCAGTTTCCTTCTTGTAGAGATTCTTCTGGCGTCCCCAAAAGAATGCCTGGTCCATTCCCGATTACTCCCTATCCTTAGTGATCAGTTCATAAAGACGCACCAAGCACTTAAAACACTTGGTCTAATAAATAAATTGTAGTTTCATGTTAAAGTACTCAAGTCAATTAAATATTTTCTAAGAAAATACTCTTAAAGAAAAGGTTTTGCGTTGTGTGTAGGAATGTAAAAAGTTCCAGCGTAGGAGAGGCTTATTCTCTAAGCTTTTGTTATTGTGTTTCACGAGGATTGCCCCCGCGTTCGTTAGGAAAGCTCGTTTCTTTTCACTGTCTCGATATAAGGATAGAAAGGAAAATTTTGTAAATTATTACGAAACTCATAATCCGCATTGCAAGGGATGTTTTCTCCGAAACGTGGAAATAGCGATTCAGACAACAGTTTATATAATAATAACATCATTATTAAAATTATAAACAAAGAAAAATTCACGAGATCTTAGGTGGCTCAGGCGGGAATTGCAATCCGTGCCTAGAAGAAGCGCTGAGTTCGATTCCCGCCTTTTCTATGTTTATAATCTCAAAAAAATATAGATTAAATAAAGGAACGACTCAACTTCTCATATTGTTCTACATTATGACTTACTTTCGCTTATTTATTTCATTCAAAAATTCTCAAAAATCCTACGTGTTGTTTCAAAGATCTTCGTTTTAAAATTTTGTACCTTTTCGTTAAATAGTAATATTATTTACGTACGTATTAGTACATAAACAGGGACATACCGCGGTAATCAACTTCTTTCTAACATATTCGTGTACTACAAATTTTACTCACCAACAAACATCTGCCGTGTGACCTTATAGGTCAAGAGTCTCCGAATTAAGTAATTTAGCCTAATGCGGTCAGGTGGCAGCGAGAGCAATTAGTTTTAATAAGTCGCCTTAGCTTCAAAGGTGTTGATTGAAACTGGGGAAAAAATTGACTCTTATTGAAAGGTCATACTAGTTGTCGGTCATTGAACTTATGTTTGTTTGACATATGTATCTGTCACCATCATTATCGATCTGTTCCAGTACTTTTGGACGTAGGATTCCCCCGGGTAGTGGATTATGACCATAGTATAATATTTTAATTTTTTTGTGGTAAGAGTGCCGATTTAAAATCTGTCGACCCTTATGAAGGAAGAGTTTTGGCCGAAGAGTGTCATGTTCCGGCGCTTCAGAGGTCGGTTACCGGACACCAGATTGTGTCACACGTCGCCGAATAAAACAATACTTGTTGTATAAAATACATTAAATTTTTTTTTACATACAATAAATGTATTATATTTTTATTTTTATGTTAGCTTTTAAAGTACATATATATGTATGGGCCTGCGTTGCCTGACAACAAATAAATAATAAACAAAATAAATAGTCACTACCCTGGGCAGGCTGGTTCGTGACCGTAGTATGTAGAACAATAATACACAAGATATCCTGCTGCCCATCCCCCAACATGTCCCTTGGTTGCTTTATACGACAGGGAAAATAATGTTGTAATACTATTCTAAGTCTACACTGCAGGCACTTATGACAGTTGCAATACTAAACAATAACAAAGCAATTAATGTGTGGCACTGCCCTGCCCCCGTTGCACGAGAAGCTAGTTGTAAATTCATTTATCTTAGCCTGTAGTAAAGTTGTAGTGCTCCACTATTACTAAACCGATGTTTGGTTATAGTCAGACAAGTCTGAAGTTTTAGTTTAGATGACCATTAGAATGGATTGTATCGAACAATCGTCTACAATAGCATAAATAACTTCTAATTCAAAGTAGTTAGTATTGTACAACTGCACAAAATGCAGTCGAAGTTAGATTCGACAGCAGAAAGTCAACATTATTTGATCTTGCTAGCAATTAAACCCGAACTTGAATTGAAATGAAATGAAATTATTTATTTAGTAATTTTATTTACTCAGGAAATTATTTTGCATTCTGCAGTAAAAACTTTACTAGTACTCTACACTCAATGCCAATTAAATGTACATGTATAACTCGAAATAAGATGTATGTACGAGTATCTAATCAATCTAAAAACTATCTAGGTAGACTTTTGGTAATAAGAGTTTTACAATTTCATTTGAAGATGATCACACGATAATGTGTACCAGTAAATGGGAACCAATGACCAATCACAGCGATAACGTATAGAAATAAAGACACACTTAACAATAAAAGGAAAACTAATAATAAGTAGGTACCATCGGAACGGCTGACCCAAGAGATATACAACTGAACTGAATAATTCATAGGCGCGAGTAGCACCTGAATGGATCAATCACTCAGTTGGCACTGGGAAAGTTTGTCTGAGCGGGATCGATAATATCTGACAAATTCGAGAGAGAACTGATCGGATTTCACTTCGTCCCTTTTTGGCGTTGGAATGTATTCTGACACAGTTGTTGGGGCAGATTTTTGTGATGGAACGAATATTATTTATCCTACAATGGATTTATTAGTTACAGGTGATTGAATGGTTCAAAAGGTTGTTAGGCTGTGAAATGCTATTGTTTTCGTTCGTGACTGTGAAAAGTTTAGTCCATCGCGAACCCAGAAATTCGGCAATTCATTTCTTTGCCGAACTATTAAGCAATGGTATACGTTGCCATCGTGCGTGTTTTCTCCTTCCATATAACCCGGATTCTTTCAAGAGAAGCGTGAAGAAGTATCTTGCGTCCCTATATTACCATTTTGGTACCATATCCGTCGTCACGGCAGTTAAGGCTCCTCTTTTGCTTACCATCAGAAATAAAAGTTTACTATCTTTCGGCGGTCGTTGGCTTAACCTTTTTTATTTGTAATGTTTGCTTTGGTACCAATTTTTATTTTATTTCACCTAATTTTTATTGAAAAATAACCTAATGTTGAATGCCTTGCCGATTTGAAGGCTTCGTCAACCATACTCTTATCATATAGATCTCTCTAGGAAATTGACAAGTCTAAAGTCACGTCAGATTACTCTATCTAGTAGGGGTGTTTGTAATTTACATTCATTATTTAACTTTAGTTTGCTTTGTATAATAATAAGTATTAAGACAAAATTATATTTTTTATAAAAATATATAAAAAAATAATTTTGGGTTGTAACAATTTTTTTTTGTTTGTTTTCAGGTATGTTTACAGACCACAATGAATTCAGCTCACGGTAAAATGTTTTTAAAATCGCACAAATTTGTTTCAATTGAAACGGTTGGAAACCTTTAAAAAATTGGACGCTACAAGAAAACCTGTTTTTTATTATTTTTAAGTTAATTTTTTTTTTGTTCCTCAAGTACCTACCAAGTTTATAAGAGTCATAAAGTCTTCATTTCTTCTCTAAACGAATTAAGCTTCAATTACCAAAGCAATAATCACGCTTAAAACTACACAAAACCAACAAGGAAATGTCCTTTGATTATACATATTGCAGTGTATTTAAACCAATGTGCAAGCCTGAGTCAGGGTCTAAAAATAGGTATATCTGTGGAGGCGTGGGAAGAAGATATTTAGTCGTTGGTGCATTTTTTATACTGTTTAGTCGGAAGAAGTCGGTCGAGTCGAGGCTGCCGTGTACAATTGAGGCATATAATAATAAAATAAATGGTCTTGTTTGAATGGGTGTTAATCCTACAGGTTTATAATATGTTTTATTTTATGTGATTTTATAATGATAATGACTGAATTTTTCACTATGACGGCAATCACCCAAAGAATTTGTGAGTATATGCAGATTTTAAAGCGACTAGAAGACAAACAGAATGATAGTATTTCTACCATTCTTTAATGATTTTCCACGATAAAACTCCACGATAAAACTTAAAACTATTTTTGTCAAACTAGCAAATCCGTCAAAAACTTCCGCTATGGTGTACCAATTGAATTATAATACAGAGGAAGTCGTTAGAGATTTACACAATTTGAACTGATCGCTAACCATTACGACCCTCTTGCTCGTTTGCCTCCCTCTAACATTATAAAAACAACCTCCCATCATTGCTCGTTTTATGGGCAATTAAATATTCTTTCTCACAGTAGCCGGTAATAAATATTTTTAATTCTTGGAAATTAAAACATCGATTATGCAAAAGGCGCTTTTCTATGTTTCCTTATTATGCGGCTTCACGTTTAGTAGAAATATATCTGCCTCATTATTATTTCACGGTAAATATCCGTTGTAGACGTACTTGTCTCGAAAGTTCTCGTTTTCTACCTTCCTCATGAATCAGTACCCTAGTTAAGAGTTAGGAGTTACAATGGCAAAGTTCAAGAAGTTTCGGTATCTTTATCTGAGTCACAGAATACTAACCACTTCTACCTTGTGTATTTTCTGTACCTTTTTGGGGCCTTAGCATACAAGCTTACAAAACCTGCAGCCGTGTGTGGGGCTGAGACCTTGTGTTTGTCCCACTACCCACTTTACTCCAGTGGTTTCCTTCGTACCCGATAAGTCACATATGCCTTTATAGAATAAATAATTATTCTGTACCTGCTATACTCTTAATGTTAATCTTTGACAAAATCTTGCGGATTATCCAGTAAGAACACACTAAAACAAGAGTCGTATAACATTTTTGATTTTGATTTAAACTTTCGAAACCAACTTAAGTTAAAGCTTTGTTTATTAAAGTTTGAGTGATTAACTGATTACCAATCGTCGACTTTCTAAGAAGGAAATGGTATCTGATCTCCGTGAAGAAATGAAACGCCAAGAATAGCTCCGTGGCAATAAATTCGTTAGTGTAATAGCCAATTGAAATTCAAGACAGGGAGGGATCTTGGTATAGTCGACTTCGTTTGCTGTCGCCGGTAACAATGCGACAGGCCGATTATGTTACAGTACAGGTAGGCTAGCCAAGATGCCACTTTGACGATTATTTGCCAACGCTATCTTCGCGACTTATATTGGCATCCCGCACACGAACGATCTGTGGGATGATAGTTCGTGTGCGGGATGGCAATAATAAGTCGCTTTGAAAGGGTTGGCGAATTATCGTCCAAGTGGCATCTTGGCTAGCCTATCTGATCTCTGGTGCCGTGATTCTACTGCAAGTTTTGCAGTATCTTGAAAAACAAGCGGTTTTAAGTCGTCCACTTTAAACTTCGTATTTTCTTTTACGTCGATACTGCGAATTTTATACTAGGTCTTAAGGAAAGTTTTGTCGTCTGAGTAATTTTAAGTGCGGGAAACATTATGTTTTTCAGTCGAAATTGGTGACTAAGAAATTATGTATGTTGCTGAATAAAGTTAGCATAGTATAAGATTTAAATTATATTTAAAAGAAATGCGAAATTTGCTGGTCTGACAGTTTCAGAATTATTTTAAATAAAGACATTCGCTAGGCTCTTACCAAGAGAGGAAACCGGTCCCTCTCTTCACGCGGATTTGAAGGAAACCACAGGGATTTTGAGGGTAGTACGCCTGTAAATAAATGTTTTGGAAATGCTCTTAAACACATCTCTTATACATATATCTTATCTAAATTCACCGTGTCTGCTGAAATTCAAACATCATAGACCAAGACGCTTAAGTCTCATCCAGTAGTTGAGTCAAAGTGCGCAACTATAGAATTTGCCCAGAACATACGTAGAAACTACTGAACTATCGTAAACACATGGGCCAGTTCTACAAGTTTATGCAAGTTAAGCTAAAACTTGGTCTTAAATCGCATTCCGTAACTTTATATTTACTAATCGAGTTAGCCGTTTCATGGTTTTCCGAACAGATGTGCTTAAGATCTTGCTTGTCATTTTGTGTCTTATTATCTATCACCCTTGATTTTACCAGAGGTGCCCGCAACTTCGTGCGAGTGGATTTCGATTTCCGCATGTACAGTCTTTTACAAAGAGTAGCTTAACGCGGTTTTTAGATAAATGGACTACCCAGAACAAACAAAACATCAGTATTAATCAGTAGTTCCTGAGATAAGCGCGTGCAGCTTCGGAAGGCATGTTTAGCCGTTGGTTTTGAGTCTGATCTCTCTCCGGTCGTATCAGGTTGCTGTCCCACCGAACTATAGAAATGAGAAATTAGGGAGTTCACATGTGCTTGCGCACTCAAATGTGCATTTTAATATATGCTGCGAGCTTGGCTGATCGTAAGACCAGCCGCCATGGTCGAAAAAGGCCGGAAGGGTATTATTATTGCAGCTTCAATACAATGTGGTTTGGTTGTCAATTACAATAGTCTTGATATCAGCATAGCCAGTAAACGAGAGGCTGAAATTATAATTATTAACTCAGTAATATTCTCCATAATTTTCCGGTTGTGATGTTTTGTTTGTATTACAGCGATAAATGTTATTGTTATTCATTTCGACAGGACAATGAATATTAAATGTCATTGCGGTGTTACGAGTGTATTACTCAGCTCGCTCAATATTTTAGGGTCAATATTCATTTCATGGATGGACATTTTATTAGGTTAGACGTCCCCTTTCAGGGTGGGGGAAAAAGATAGGGTTATGTGGAAGCGAAACATTTCGAGCGGGATGCAAAGAGGTAGTTTCATAAGAAGTCTACGTATGTAAATTTATGTGAAAAATGTGTGACTGTTATCTAAGCGTAGACTTACTCGTGGTAGTCAGCTTTATTATTTTTTCCAATTTGACAGGTTTTGCTGTCATTTATGTCTAATGAAATAAATACGAGTAGGTACACTGTTTTTAGCCATTACAAGGTATCAGCCTATTAATGTCCCAAAATCCCAATGCAGGGCAAAGGCCTTCATCATTTGAAAGATTTTTTTTGTTTCAAAGATGGGTCAATCACCACGCTTGCCAAACGCAGATTGGTGATCACAAACCCTGGCTTTGTTCGGAACAACCGACAAAAATTTGCCCAACCCGGGAATCGATCCCAGGATCTCGAGACCGCGGTCCGGGCTTGCTAGAACTAACTTACAAATTGTGTTACTTTGCATGTTGAGTTTTTGGAAATGAATCTACCAGTAAATGCAATAGCCCTGATAGTCTGTGCTTGACATGCATGCCCCTCGATTTTGATGTTAAACCAATGAGGGCAAATTAATTTTCAATCAGCGTATTGGGGAGAGGGCTCGTTTGTGTAGTCCAAAAGCACTACCATGCCAATCAATGTTCATAGCACAGCATAATTAAATTAAAAATAATCAACAAAGAGAATTACTTTATTAAGCTTAATGTACAAAGGAAATCAAAACTATCTTTGTATATTATGCCCGATTAATTTGTGCACTTTTGTCGGTGCTTTTTAGTAATTGATCATGGAATAAACAATTAATAAGTTTATAAAACTCTTTCACCCACACTAAACGGCTCAGAATCTTAGGCAAGCTCTCATCTCATCGCCTTCCTCATTCCTGCGATAATGTTGATGATTTGAGGGCTTGTTAAAATCTTTTTGTTGGTCAAGGGTCAAAAATTATGGTAATCTTCATTATAAGAGGTTAATTCATTATCTTTGAGACTATTATGAGATGACTTCGCAAGAAAAAAAGGATTTTCCAAGGGGATGAAATAAGTGATGAAAGTTTGTATGAAACTTTGTCACCGAAGGCTGCTTGTATTGTAATAAATAACAACAATAATTTTCTTGTTACTATTGTATAAGTAAATTCCTGTTAAGATTATGTATCTACGATAATAAGGAAAGTGCATAGCATCACGTAATGCACTTAAATGTCCTAATACAATTTATAACAGCGAATTTTAAGTGTTCTTTGATAAAAACATTCAGGCTGAGTTATCAGCTGATATGACTATCTGTTTTGACGTCAGTTTTATTTGTAAACGTTATTAATTTGTAAGTAGGGAGGGATTCGACTGCAAAAGTTATTGTATCATATTAAAATAAAAAAAGTTGGGAAATTATTCCTTCTGACGTAATTTTAAGGAACAATTAGTTAAGGGAGAGACGAACTTCTTAGCTATCCATGGATTCTCCGTGCGGGTGCCGGGTCCATCGCGTGGAACAGAGAGGAATGTCAGTCGGCGCCTGGGACTTGCGACCCAGCGTGTAGGTTTAAGGGGCCCCTTTATAGTATACTAACGATCACCTCCACCGATGACATTCCTCTCCCTTCCCAACCATATTTGGTACGAGCCGAGTAAAGCGGCTTTAGTTGCTCTTTCCAGAAAGGAGCTAATATTAGATCTTGGTAATCCTAAATCCTTCAGTAGGTTGTAGAGAGATTTCGCTGGTATACCTCTCGCACCCACTTCCACAGCATACAACCGTGCTATATAACCATTTTTAGTAATTTCGTTGGTTAGGTCATATACACTAAAGTTATATACTTTCAGTACTAATTTTCACTTAATATTATTTTCTCTCAAGGTTCTCGCATCGGCAAATGACTGGCAGGCTTCCATAAACCTTACAAAGTATTTTAGTGTGCTAATTACTCTTATAAAGTCTACTGATGGGAAAAATAAAGACGAACTAATACTCGCCATTTCTTACTCGAAGCTTTATTACGCTATTTTGTACTTTATTCCACGACCCTTTAATTTCAAATTTGATTGAAATAAGAAGGTGATTACGTCGCTTACGCATGGAAGGCAGTTTCGGGACAATTCTAATTTTCCTTTTTTCATTTGTTTTATTTCCATGTGGTGGGTGGACGGGGAACTTTTTACGTGAACGCAATTCTTTTTTGGATGCCGTACAGCCCTTGGTTTTGCAGTTACGGGGAATTGTTGTACTTTGAATGCCGTTGTCGAATTTTTGCGTACACCGAGATTTATTTTTCGGACATCCGTCTTGTAACGTCGAGTTTGACGGCTTTCATGTTGAAATTCCTTTGCAAATTCAACAGGTTTTAACGAACCGATGAATGGCTTTAGGGAACGCTTGAATGAATGCTTTTTCGTACATAAATGTGTAAGCAACGTAACATTATTAGGTATTTTTTATTTATTTATGTTCATCACTTTATGAGTTATACATACCAATTAATAGCAATATCATCATCAGCCTTCTATATAAGCTATTGACCAAAATCATCAATAAATAAAGGTGTTTAAAATATAAAAAGTACTTTTTCTCCAATTTGACAATTGCTGGTCTAAAATTGATCCCTAACCACAAAATGATAGATAAATAAATAAATAAATAAATATTTCACAACATCACATACATTGATCTGACCCCGTGTTAAGTAGCTTAAGCATTTGTGTTACAGACATCAGAATCAACAGTGGTATTACAAATATACTTAAATAGATACATATAACACCCAGACCAGGACAAACAGACATGTTCATGCACACAAATGTTTGTCCTGTGCGGGGATCGAACCCGCGACCTCTTGCGTAATAGGCAACATCTTGACCATTACACCAAGCGGGTCGTCTGATAGATAACCAAACTATATTCGCAAGTTTGCAGTCTGATATCACAAAGTTGTTTAACTATGCATTGCGTGGCATTGCAATCTAATCAGCATATTCATCGAAACTCGGTGGAGAAGTTTAGTTTGTCCTAGACAAGTTTAGCAATAACCTCTTTGTTTCTCTCGCATGCGTCAAGATACAGAAAATTACCATCAACGATGCTCTTAGAACATTTTCCGAACAAACTTAAATCATTAAAAGTTGGAATTAAATTATTGTTGTTAAATTAAGAAAAAATAGGTTTTAAAATGACGATGTTTATACTAGTGCATAATTGGGGATGTCATGTGTTCAAAATATTTGAGGTATAGAGCTTTGTTTGCAAGTAACGGATGTATCAAAAGTACTTTGTACTTTGATGGTTATGGTCATTGATGATCACTTTCAACAATGCGGCTAGTATGTCGTCCTAAAATATAACTATGAGTTATTTTTTTAATACAACATGTTTTATACCATCACGTAGGTACATTGAACTGACTCTAGTTTACAAACTAAATATACTTTAAAAAATACATATAACACCCAGACAACGACAAGTTAACACCACAATTTAACACAAAACAGGATTTTTCCTAATTAATTTACACTAGCGGCTGCCCGCGACTCCGTCCGCGTGGATTTCGCTTTCCAATATCCTATGTGTTATTCTGATGTATAAGCTATATTGTGGTAAAGTTTCATTCAAATCCATTCAGTAGTTTTTACGTGAAAGAGTAACAAACATCCATACATCCATACATCCACACACACAAACTTTCGCCTTTATAATAGTAGTAGGATATTAAGGGTTTTAACTACCCGTGCTAGTAGCGTATACCGTGACAAAAACCAGCGGGGCACACAAAAGATGTTATCAGCAGGTACAGATTAGATAACAAGTCAGACCGCGACGTCGGTGCCATTGACAGGTAAATGGGAGCAAACAGCGAACCGGATTGGAGCGGAAAAACAATTTTCACCGGGACTCGTTTGAGTGGAGCGGAGGTGACCGCAGTTGGTAAGCGCGAGTGAGGAAATTCGATATTCCATTTGTCGTTTCGTTTCACTTGTATTGACAATACGGTTAGCTTGGAAATTGAAGAATAAAAACGGTTGATTTAGCTTAGTATTTTATTTTGAAAACAAGAGCGTGTCGGACACGCCCATGAAAGGGTTCCGTAGCTAAAAGATGGCCTGACCGATTAAGACAACATTTAGTAAGGGCAACTGCACGTCATAAGTTGGTCGAGTTTTATAAAGATAACTATGTATGATACAGAGTTCGCTATAGTTTTCGTTGAAAGTACTTAATTGGAGGTATACAGGACATTTTTTTCAGAATTATTGTAATAGTATTTCTAAAGTTAAGGGGGGGGGGGACGCTCTAATTTTAACTTTGTATTAATATATCTCGAGACTGGGGTGTTTGATCCACATGCTTTCAAGGCAAGTTTTATTGTATTTAAAAATACCTGTTTAACGATACCCTACACGATGGGTTAAGTCGAATTTTTTTTTTAGAATTAACTTTTCGCTGTATGGGAGGGGGGGTAAAAAATGATTATTTTTCGATAATTTTAAAAACCAATTCTTGAATTATCGCAATACATCTCTCCACCAATTTTCGTGGCAATCGGTTCAGAAACGGCGGAGAACGAACCAGGACAGACAGACAGACAGACAGACATGACGAAACTATAAGGGTTCCGTTTTTGCCATTTGGCTACGGAACCCTAAAAAGATCTTCATTAGCCAGTCTACTGCTGAACCTAGTCCTCGTCTAAGTAAATGGTTTTTTAACTAATGTAGACCACTTGGGCAGGTTGGTTGGAGACCGCAGTATTGTGAACAATAACCATAGAAGGGTGCCCCGCTTAATTTATCATGTCCCAGAGTCGTTTCTTACCCACTTACGGGAAAAAACATATTCGTTATGGTTATTGATGATATGAAGACTAAATTAAACATTATGAGCTTAGTTATCCGTAGCTTGCTTTCAAGGCAACAAAGCAATACTTGTTAAACGCTAATCTGTAACGTCGTTTTCTCTGGCAAATCTCCAAAAATACTGGAGAGACCGCCACGGAACTTTCATTGACTTGAATCGTAATAAAAGCAGAAAAAACAGAAAAAATTAGACAAAATAAAATAAAATATGTCAAACAAAATTCCCAAAAGACTTTAAACATTCGATCTCTCCTCATGCTTAAGTAATTTCAATCTAAAATAACAGAGTAATCACGTTTCACTTGCAGCAATCAATTCATTAGATACAGTCTGCGTTATATTAAAATAATAAAAGAAAGTTGAAAAACCGTTGACACAGCTATAGAGGGCGTCTCGGCTACAATGACCTCTTGTACTTGTGCATCTGAGGTCAAGCTATGTCTGAGATCTGTCTGGGAGCCGAGGTTGGGACTTCAACTTTGTCTTATACAACCCTAAACGTCTTTTAACGATCGTAGGTGGTTTATAAAAATAAACGAGTGTTAGAGAGTATTTTAAATAATCTTTTTATAAGAGTATTGATTCTTTATTGTAAGCATAACAAGACTTTTGTTATTATTATATTTCATCTGGACACGTTTGCATAATTTTCTATCATAGAATTCATAACGTTTTATTGAAAGAGGTACCGTATTGAGGACGGAAAATCAACTTACTACAATACATTTGAATCATATCGCAATAAGATTTTTAAACTCGAATAGGTATTAGAAAGTACCAAAATTAAATCATGTACCTACATGATTTAATTTTGGTACTTTCTGATCGTTATAATGTTCGTGTAATAGTTATCGGAAAGCCTGAAAATATAAATGTTTTGCTAAATATAACTGGAAAATATGGCATGTAAACGATAAAATCCGCCTAGAATGGTAGGTCACCATAACGTTTTGATTCCGCGAACAATCCATCGACAAACTTTTAATATTGGCACTGTAAATATCACTTCGTTGATTTTCATGTTTGAACTACGGGGATTTTTTATTATTTAAACTGTAACATATTATTTTTGAACAGAACAATAAAAAGTTTGAATTTAAATGCCTCTCAGGCCTCAACTGTAATGGATTTATTCTTTCAAATAACAGTATATTCAATTACAGTCAAGTGCTCACGATAATATTTTATTATGCAAATTTTATTTTCTTGCGCAAACGAAATGTATTAGGTTTAGGAGAATTGAAAAGTAATATGTACTCAATATTCTGCTGTTTTATTGGTGAGTACTTTAGGTCTAGGTACTAATTTTAAAATTTCAAATCATAATTATATTAGTTCCAATTTATGACAAAGTATTTCTGCGTTAACATGATGTTACATTTTCAGTTTCTTTTTTGATAAGAGCTTGTAGTTTGGATGTTGCTTTTGATAAAAACACAGATTCCGTCGATGAGAATTTCAAAAAATCTACTAGAGTTTTAAATGAAACTGAAATTTTAGTAAAAAAATACATTGGAACCAGCACCAGGTTGATTCCACGCGATGAATATATTAAAACAATTACAAATGTTTCATTGGAACAGTTGGATAATATTAAACATGTTCTAATGGAATGTTATAATTTAAACGCAGAAAATGTAATAAAAATAGACAAGGCCTTTAATAATTCTGCAGAAGCATTTAATTATCTTCTTTATCTGAAACTTGAAAGTATTGAGAATGTAAACATGACTCAAATATCACCACAACGTTTAATAGATTTGTCGAATGCAGTTATAAAACAGTTAATTGACTATATTCTTGACAACGTTAAATATTCCTTATCTACACCGACTGGTTGGGACAAACAAACTTTAAGAGATAAAATCATGAGACAAGTACTAAAAGCCAGTTCTTCTGCGATTGAAATACATGTTTGTGCTATGGCTTCAGTTTGTAAAGAAAAGGAGATGTATACAGATTACGTAATTGAATGGTTAAGACTATTTATGAATGAACAAGATTATGTGTTACAAGAATTATTTAATAGCATACCTGTAATGCTACATAAATATAGAGATAATATCAAAATGAGTCCTCAATTTGGAAAAAATGTCAAATTTGCTTCGGAAATAAATGCAATGAGACAAAGAGATATACTAGATTACACCGATGAAGTAATAACAAATCCAAATGTGTTTGATGTATTACCAGATCCATTGGTCAAATGTGCATTGCTGCTTATTGATATGTTCAATGCAATAAACCGAGAGTATGAACTTAATGAAGAAAACACTGAACAGTTAGATTCGATTTCCAAAATGTTCTCCGTTTGGAGTGGTCGTGTGACCGATGTTAAAGGAATATTGGAAGGTGTTTTGAAAAATATGCTGCAAAATTTTAAGACATGGCCAAAAAAGACGCAAGACGAAATTAATAATATCTGGTTTTCTATTATATTTTTGTAATTTTAACAGTACCCTGTAAAATATCTTGTTTTAATGGATCTAATTTCTTTTAGCTTTTAAGACAATAAATTCCTTGCCTACCTAGTAATGTCGTATAACCCACATTGGATAAAATCAACACTTTGATAAGCAATACCATAACTAATAGGAATAATGTTTTTCTATGTCTTATTACTAAGTCCGTTAAAGTAAACTTTCTAAATGCGGTCTCTAAACTCAACATCCTGTTTCCAAACTTTGCTCGTGAAATATCAAATAGAAGTCACGGTAGGGAACATGGGCACTGCGCAGGCTTCATTTGTAGCCGCCTGGAGAGTTAACGGGCGATCGAACAAAAACAAAGGTCCAAGGAAATTGGACGGCAACGCGCCACGACAAATTAAAGGCTCCCCTCCCTGCGGAAATCTGCAGTGTAGTGTTGCTTCGAAAATTTGTTAGTTTAGCTTGATAAATAACTTAGTTACTTGCTTGGTATAAAGTAAATTGTACTTGACAATTACATTCGTTTCTAAGAAAGCTTACCAGCCGAACTACTGTATGAAACAATGAGGAAGAAAGTTTTCATACTTAAAAGATTGTGACAGCTTGTGTTTTTACTTTACTGAGGATCGAGGAAATTTAATGACCGATGTAATAGTGAATTTAAGTTTTGAAACGTATTAAGTATCCTTTATTTAATAAATTTTTCCTCAAAGTCATAGTCATATAGTTATTGGTTCTAGAGCAATGTAAAAAAATGCTAAATTTCATAGTAGAAAATGTACAAATCGCCTTGCAGTTAATTTATTTCACGATATTCATTGGCCTTAAAATAATAAAGGAGATGTATAAAACAATCGTTTAATAGACAACAGTAGGTACATTGTTCTCTCTTCTCTTTACGATTGACTATAAAAGTACCGTTGAGTACTTACGCTTTTCCCAGTGAGCCATTAGCACAGGTGAAACTAAGGGAAAAACTTGAAACAGCAATGCAGTTTTTCCCCACACGCCCAGTCTATTGATAAATGCGGTTGTAAATACAGCTGGAAGACAAACACAAATATTATGATTTACTAGTACCATTCGCTTCATCAGTTTTATATTCATCCTTAACAGCTGGCAAAGTGTCAAATCGAGATGATGGAAAACTTCCAAACATATTTGCTTATTTGATCTAATATATTCACTAACATTCTTACTTTTTAGCAATCTTACTACTTACTACCAAATTCTCTTGTAAATTAAAGACAGGTGCATATTTCCCCTCAACCTCAAAATTAGTCACCATTATTTTCGATTAGTTCGAAACCCATAAACATAATTTTTGTTACTATACATAGATGATTGAGTGTAACTTAATTTGCGATGCTACTATCCTGTCGGTACTATATCTGCGTTCATTGTTTAAACTCAACAATGGCTTGAAAACGAAGCGATGTGACGCGAAAACATTCCATCGACGTCCACACTCGCCATTGTATTGATACGTGACTGCTTTGCATGGATCAATTCATGCGAACATCGACCTTATCCTGTACAACATAAGGCGACGTCAAGGGCTCCAAATGTTATGTTTAGCTCTACGATTGTTTGTGAACGACTGTTTCAGCGATGGATGTGTGTGGCGTTACCAATTTTGTTCAATGATTTCTGTTTTATGTTACACTTAATGGGATTTACATACACTTGACGAGGGGCCGGGTAGGCTTAATTATTTATGTAAACATTTATGTTACTTTCAAAACAAAAACTACGCTCACTTTCAGTTTTTGTAAAGGAAGATCTGGTTTGTTTTGTTTTTATGAACCTTGAGCTAAAATAGAACTGTTGTTCGTATGCCATAGACTCTTGCCGATCGCATGTGATGCTCTTATATAAAAGTGCTGCAAACGAAATTTCTCACGATTTAAGGGAATGTCTGAACCAGAAAATCAGAAATATTGTCCTTCGGTTTTCCACGAACCCTTTTGCGGGCGAGACATTTCAGAAAATATTTCGACTGTCCCTTCCACTAAAAGCATCTCTTTTTAAACCATTTAACGCACTTAGAATATACAACGACCGGAACAGTGCAATTCAATTACCGAGATAATGTAAATAAGACCCGTTTTATTAGTATAAATGCCTATAATTATCAAGTGAAATAGTTCAAAGACGTAAATTTAAAAATAAAGTCGCAAGTTCTTTCAAATGATGTTTGTATTTAAATATAACGTCCGTTTAACAGACAAAATGGAGAGCAAACACAATTTATTTTGAAGACAAGAGTCAGCAAATAGTCCTTTTACGATTACAGTCGAGCTACAAAAGGTATTTCAAACTTTCAAGTTTCAAGGTCCATCGGACACCTATGAGTCAGGTTCGCTAAATTATTCTAAAATTAGTATATAGGTATACAAGAATACCTGTCTGCATTCAAACTTGAAGCGTGGCATTCCAATACGGGTGAGTTACGTCATCTTTAACCGCCAATTGCGATAAAGTCGACAATCGCGTGGCAGGATAAACGATTAACACGAAACGATTTGAAGGGATGTTTTTTTGATATTTGCGAGGTTTTTGGTTTGAAAAAAAGAAGACTTTGGAAGTGGTTATTAAATTGTTCATAAGGTTTGGAATGATCTAGTACCTACATGCAACGATAGTAAGTCTTAGCGAGCACAAGTTCATTAAAATAAAATTATTGAAGTCAACTCTCATAAGAAAATTAAAACAATTGCATTATTTAATGGATTTAATAAAGTTAAAAACAGCTATAAAACACCGAAGTGAAATTGACTCATGACGGCTGATTTTAAATTATTTATTGCCTGAAGTCGTGAAATTATTATCGTGTTTATATTCTGCGGTGCAGAGAAAATAATAGAATAATGTACATAAGTAAATTAAAATGGACGCGAAATGATAAAAAAAGCGAAATAAAAATGAGCGACTAAACTTCCAAATTCAAATTCAGTTGTCAGAATTAACAAGCGCTTATGGATGACAGATGTTAACCTAAATTCATATTACAATCGTGCACACGAGTCACCAGAGGTGGAGTGGTGTCAATTTAGAATGACCACTGACGGGCAATGCGTTTTGAATAATGTAATCCACTTCGGGCACCTAATTTTTGATTACCCGCAACATGAGCACCTAGCCTTATCTTTGAGCACTTTTTTGATATTTTAGCAAGACAATTATATTGCCAAAATATCAAAAATGCCTGCCAAAAATTTCAATCGTTGCTCAATTAAACCAGGCCAAGTGCTTTAGTTGCCTGTCTTAGCTTTTAATGAATCTCAGAGTCAGACGTCACTACTTATGGCAGAGAGGGAGTATCACGGAGATTTTTGTCTGGTTCCCTACCGTCACTCTCAATGGGTGTGGAGCAGTATTTTCTCAGGTTTAGACAAAGAGGCCGGAACGCACTTGTGAACCCTCTGGTGTTGCGGGTATCAATAGGCGAAGCAGATGCTTACCATTTGGCAAACCGATTGGTCGATTTCCACCTATATAAAAAAACAACACCCTCCCCCCCCCCGTTAGGTGTGAAGGCGTGTAAAACGACTTCCTTAGCGTAAAAATAGTTGCTGATGTTGCGGGTGCTCAAAGTGGACTGCTTGTTTTTATTGGCGTGACAAGACGCGTTGGAATGCCATTCATGGTAGCAATTACGCTGGGCTGTGACAGGTATTATAATACTGTTTTACTATACGATGTTTGATCATTCAATATTACCATTTTTATCACGTATACTTCGTACAGTGGTGAGCATGCTTGCTTAGGCTATTGCACTACGTGTATTTATTTATACACACTATTTAAAAAAATTCGTACATTATTGTACGAATTTTTTTTTCAAGTAAACATAATAATAAATAAACCAATATTAAGAAAGAAATAACTGGATATAAAAAAATATAAGGAACAACGTTTCATAATTTTTTTGCTGCTTTTTACAATAAGTAATACTTATATGTTTTTGAGAGATCTGCGGCAATAAAATTTGGTACCTATGATGTAAAAGCGACCTTCTCTACAATAGTTGATACTGAGTATAATACCTACCTAATCCAGAATATCCACTCAGATAATAATAAAAACAAATACAGAACTCTCGCTTTAAATTTAAGTTAACTCAACGAAATTGAAAGTCGAGTAAATTCGCTCCGCTTAACGTTCCCTCGAGATATTTTACTACCTCGGATACTTTGAAACTTAACTTTGTTCGTAGACAAATAAACTGCGTAGACTGAATGTTTATTTACAAAGGTGTTTGCTTAGGTACATTATAATTCTCAAGGTCCTGTAAAAAAAGGGTTTTCTATTCATGTGAGAATCGCTTCCTATAAAAGTGGATCCTTATGAAATAACATTCATGATAAAGGTTAATGTGTAACTGTGTTATTTTCCATTTTTTCTGGTATCCATCCATCAGTCTTCATTTGAAATATAAGCTATATTTGCTTTGTAAGAGTCTGGATACAGTTTTTTTCGACCCAACAAATGTTAATGAACCCAGGTACCTATAACCGCCTAAGCTCTCATCTACAAACAAAGATAACAAGAGAAAAAATTACAGCACTCTCGTACAGCTCTTGCATAACTTTAAGCCATTTGTCGCCCTTTTCGGTTTGTCTTTGGCCCATTATTCAACCACTTAGTCTGAAGTGTAAGTAAGATTTGACGCTAAAGAGAAATAGACCCAGTTACATTTTGAGTTTAAGAATTTAGTTTGTTTAAATAATTTCAAGTTTTGTACCATTATTAGAATTTTACTTTACTACGTGATCAATTAAGTTTATGTTAAGAATAAAGTTCATTTTATCATATCTACAGTTAAACTTAATTCTCACCGGTTTTTTGTTGCTCACTAATTACATACATTGATCTGACTCCGTGATAAGTAGCCTAAGCACTTGTGTTACATATATAACAACCAGACCAGAACAAACAGACATGTTTATGCACCCAAATGTATGTCCTGTGCGCTGATCGAACCTGCGACTAAGAGTCTAACAGTCAACTTCTTGATCACTAAGTGTTTCGTATCGGCATGAATACAAAGTTTAACATTATGTCGATATTAAGTATCAAAAGTTTATTCGAAATAGTGACTGCACAATGAAATTGTATTTTAAAAACCGACTTCAAAAAAACACAAACGACAAAAACTTTAACCAGAAAAAACCTACATAACTAAAAAGCGATAAATAACCTCATTTATCTGCTTGATGCTTATTATATTTATGCAATTATTTAAATATTGACGACTTAATACCTACTACTTTAACAAAGTCATCTTTAACTATTTAAATATTTACAGTTATCACTTAATTTTGAAGTCGGACTGGTGAAAATGGGACCACCTCAGAAGTATCCCTATCAAACAAAAAAAGAAATTTTGAAATCCGTCTATAATTGACGAAAATATCGTTGAACATACATAAAAAAAATAAAAAAATATACAGACGAATTGAGAACCTCCTCCTTTTTTGAAGTCGGTTAAAAATAGTATTAAATACCTTGGCGGTTAAAATTCCATTTCACAATGTGTCTATTTCTATCGGGTTTCGCTCTTTTATTGAACGTAAAAGGCATGCCTGAGCGACCAAATGTTGGATTTATTGCTTTTGTGAAATGTAAGGTGAATAGATTTTGTACACAATAGCTATCTTTACTTTCCAATAAAATGTATTTAATAGCTTGAAGACATTCAAATGTGGCTCCAGCCTATCATAAATCGAAAATATAAATGGTATTATCTGAATTTTTTATTACGCTTTCAGAAGATTGCGTCAGGTTAGATTAGTTTTACCCCAACCCTTTGTTTAAGGGCAGTTGTTAAGACATTTATGTCAATTTTAAGTTTGTGCAAGGTAGAAAAGTGGGGCAAATATTGATTGTATTGTTATTATTGGTTGGAAAGTAGAAAAAAGTTTATGATAGACATAGTTAGTAAACTGTCTGAAAGCATTGGAAGTAGATTATTTATTTACAAGTAATGCTTTGTTTTCATACTTGAATGGATATGTCGTAAAACTGGTGCTGCCGTGAAAAAGAATACAAAGTTACATTTGCATTTTGTTTTATTAAATAAACCGTCGGCACGTTATTTTAATTGCTATCTGGCGGTTATGCGGGCTGGGTAAAAATTAAACCCGTTGATCGTGCAAAAATAAAATAAATACACGGTACGTAATGTAGTACGGTTGACGGAATATAGGTGAATTTAGATGGGAGAAAATATTTTAAAACGTAAACAATGTAGTTAGTAAAACATGTTCGTTTTATCTAGCGTATTGTGGTTAGAACGTATTTCATTTCTCTGAAGAAAAAGAGATTTCATCGTTTTTTTATTTTTTTTGTAAGTTGAACTTAGGTTTTGGCTAATATGAGTATTTCAGGTAACCATTGAAAGAAAAGCGTTTTCAGAAAAAACTATAATGAAAATTCTTAGGTTAAAAAACTCTTAAGTGTTTAAGTTTTGAGGCTATATTTGAAAATGTCGATGACTCCTTCCTTGCTACTACGCTTGAATCTAAGATGACGGGAAAATCGTATACGCGGTTCGGATTTATCCTACTTTTACATGACTATTACCAACCAACTACAAACTCGTACAGCCTACTAGCTTTCCCTGTTTGCCTGGATGGAGCCAATCCGCTGACGGATAACTGCGCTGGGATATTCGCAAATATCCAGCGCAGTTATAACGCGGATTGTGCGGGATATTCCGAAATATCCGGCAGAGGTGTCAGAACGTGCATACGCGTGAACAAATTGGCTGGTTTTCCGTGAGAAAATCAGAGGTAATTCAACCATTCTCAACTGGCTAGTTTTGGTGGTGGAATGTTCGGGATTCACTGGGGAAAACAGTTTTTCGTATTAATGGAAATGTTCGTGAAGATTGAGTTTGGGAAACTTGGACATCTGTCCACTTATATGTCCTTACGATACAATTATGGTTATGAGAGTAATACCGTGGTTTTTAAAACATGGTGTTTCTCTCAATAAGCGTGTTGTACTAACCTAAACAGGTATTAAAATATTATTGTGAAAAATTGTTTTTGTTTCTAACCAATTTAAACTTAATGATATCATAAAACTCAATAGGACAAAAAAAAACCGTATTAATTTCTCCATGCTTTTACATGGAGGATAGCACTCTGTCTATAGCGCCACTGTGGCATAAAAATCGATTATTGTTTTAACAATTATTAAATTAAGACTTTCAAATATTGGGACCTAACTTTTATAAAACAAAACTTCCGTACTGTAACATCCATAGACGCCAAGCGTAAAGTGGACCATACCAGTCCAAGGTATGGACTGTGGGGAAGAGGTATTTCACGGATTAGCATTTCACGCGGCTGCTCGATGGAATGGAGCAAAGCCGCTGATGGATATTCGGAAATATCCGGGAACGGATATTTTTGCTTATCCGTCACGATTTCTATCTCAGCAAGGTATCTCTGCAGAAATAGAATCGGTGGCGCTACGAACGGTAGATATTATTTTCAAATTAGCTTTAATAAACATATTGGGGTATTATAATAGAGCCATAAAAAATGTGACACTATTTTCGTATATTTTTAACATTGTTCCAACTGTTTGTTTGATTATGTCTCATTTATTTTTTGTAAAAATAATTTTCTGATTTACCTGAATTAAAGTTGAAAGAAAATTGTTTAAAGCATTAAATGAATAATACAGATGTTTGTCTAACTACCTATAGGTACAACCATACTGTAACATCAAAAGGCGACGTTGAAAGCGTAAAGCGGACCATACCAGTCTAAGGTATGGACTGTGGGGAAGAGGTATTTCACGGATTAGCATTTCACGCGGCTGCTCGATGGAATGGAGCAAAGCCGCTGACGGATATTCGGAAATATCCGGGAACGAGATAACGCGATCCTACTCTTGCAGAGAATTTGAGGCGCCACGAGCGATTTAAGGTAAACTAACGCAAAATACTTTTGGTAGGTAATCGTTTTTCAATTTGGTTCGAGCAAACATCACTATTATTTATTTTGGATTGAACCGGAATGAAAATCACACAGAATCACTTGTATTGTTTCAATACCGAAATTAAATATTTGTAATTAATCTTCGCCGATAATGGAATCGTTCAAACGTTAAATTAAAGTGTTAATACAATATTAAATTAATTAAGTCGAATAGTCGATCTTAATGATATTTGATTAACACGATTTGCAATTTAGAATACATTTTTGATAAAAAATACAGCCGTTTAGGCCGGATAATATTGTTTACATCCCAACTAATATTATAAATGCGAAAGTAACTCTGTCTGTCTGTCTGTCTGTCTGTCTGTCTGTCTGTCTGTCTGTCTGTCTGTCTGTCTGTCTGTCTGTCTGTCTGTCTGTTACGCTTTCCCGCTTAAACCTCGCAACCGATTTTGATGAAATTTGGTACAGACAATCTTTAGACCCTGAGACAGAACATAGGCTACTTTTTATTTCGAAAAAAAGAAATCCACGCGGACGGAGTCGCGGGCGGCCGCTAGTTTTGTATAAACGGCGTCTCTTGACCTAAGTTTTACACCATTACAATAGTCTACGCTTTTTTAACCTCCTTGATGTTTTCGCGGCTTTAACTGTTAATTTCGTTGCCTATTAAGTCATCAATGAAAGATTTTAATATCCCCGTAAATAATTTTGTAAATTCAACAAAGCATGAATTGCAAATTCCCTTTTGACGGCAGTCGATTTCATCAATAAAAGATAAATTCTAGCGGAAGAGCACTTCAATGGGAATTCCATTTGTTTTATTTCCACGCGATAGTTCATAGAATACGCAATTTTTTGCACGAAAAATTATGAATGGAGTGATTTCACGTATTCACTGGCTCAAAAATAAATTGTAAAAGGCAAAACAATAGTAGAGGAATCATTCGAAAACAAATATGGAAAATTTGTTCTATTGTCACTGTAGGATTGTGATGTTCCAGTTCGGTAGAACAAATGAAGTAAAAGCTATTTTTAGTTGATTTTAATTCAATCATTTTATTATGAGATATAATAATTTTTAGTATGAAATCATCGCAATAAGTAGGTATGACGTAATTTTCGATTGAGTTAAGCCAAGCAACTAACATCGTTGACGAAATATTTAATTTTGATACCAGCTGCCGCCCGCGACTCCTTCCGCGTGGATAGCGGTTTCCGCACACATACTGCTATAATATCGATACCTTAAATCTCAAATGGCGTAAGCGCCAAATTGGTCAAAATGACTTTTGAATGCAGTTTTATTCAGTTTTTTTTTCTCTATCGATCTGTATATTTAAAATCCTGAAATTCGCAAAAAAATGGTCATTACGACCCGATGTTTTTTATAGATTTGAACACGTTTTATAAGGTAAAGAGGTCGTAAGCAGCTATAAATTTAATGCATGAACAACGTCAGGGCGTAACGAGATATTTTAATACATTAATATGGCGTATCACACATAGCCAACTTTATTTGGTGGTTACGCCCTTAGAAATTATTGTAAAGTGAAAAAAAAAGTAAAAACACACGGGGGTAAGGGACATCATTTTTCGGTTTCGGCGTTTACACCACACACAATTTTTATTATTGATAGGCGTTTACACCCTATAAAAAACACGATTTTTTTGAGATTAAGGTCGTATCTCCCATAAATTCATACAAAAAAATACGAAATAAGGGGTATTTTCTACATCTTTTATTGAATTTGGTACATTAAACGAGTAAGAGGATTTTAGGGAACAAAATAAAATCTAAAAAAAGCCAAGGCCGAGAGAATAAGAAGGCCTAATTCGATTAAGTAGTGGTAGAAAAACGACCCTTATTCTTAGCAACAATGATTTCTACTTATATTAATATAATATTTACGTAATAATCAACTTTAAAATTCAATTAAAGTCCTAATGGAGTTAGAAAAGATTACAAAAATTGTATAATTTTAAGAATCAATGAATCAAGTAGCTACGTTCAAAAAGTAAGAGATTTTAGAAAGCCTTAATTTAAAATAATCAGTCAAAAAAATTAAATTGAAACTATCAAAAACAATCAAACATAAAAAACAGTATTTTTCTGTGTCTGTAACTCCGTCCTCTATATCAGTGCCTGGTAATACATCTGGCACATCTTCTGCTGTTGGTAATCGCGGGTGATATTCTTCATGATATGTTTTTGGGATAATGCCGTCTGTGCACAATTTTAATAATAATTTAGGAAATCAGAGTGAGCTGATACGATGACATTATAAGGTCGTGGTGTCTTTCTTGCTGATTAAAAGTATGTCGGCCATTGCGATGGGAGGTAAGAGCCCATCGCAATGGTCGTGGCGTAGCTACTTGATTCAATGATTCTTAAATTAATACAATTTTTGTAATCTTTTCTAACTCCATTAGGACTTTAATTGAATTATAAAGTTGATTATTACGTAAATATTATATTAATATAAGTAGAGTTGCTAAGAATAAGGGTCGTTTTTCTACAACTACACTGCTTAATCGAATTAGGCCTTCTTATTATCTCGGCCTTGGCTTTTTTTAGATTTTATTTTGTTTCCTAAAATCCTCTTACCCGTTTAATGTACCTAATTCAATAAAAGAAGTAGAAAATACCCCTTATTTTATATTTTTTTATGAATTTAATGGGAGATACGACCTTAATCTCAAAAAAATCGTGGTTTTTATAGGGTGTAAACGCCTTTTTGTCATATTTTCAGAAGTCGTAACCGACTTCTATTTTTTAAAATATAAGATTTAGGTGCAAATAGTTCTAACTGAAGCCTTCATCTCAAAATTCTAAGAAATTTGATGTAAAAAACATTTTTATAGTACCTATTAAAATATATAAAGTTATGATTTAAACAAAAAAATTTTTTTTGTTTTTTTGCTCTCCTGAAAAGTTGTGTTTTGGTGGTTACGCCATTTGAGATTTAAGGTATCGTATGGCTTAAAGCCCCCCTCGACAATAGAACACTTACCGATTTTTCCAATTCGAACCAGTAGTACCTGAGATTAGCGCGTTCAAACAAACTAACAAACGCTTCAGCTTTACTTTATTAGTCTAGATAGATTTTCTCCCTATAGAGTATAGGTTACCCTTATTATATTATAGGGAGTGACTATTCGATCGTGTGTAATATTTTGGAGGGGCCGACTCTCTACCTCTGTCGCACGTGCCGTATCTAATAATATACATGTACAAACATGACAGCTTTATTCACCCCTTCTTGTTTTAGGGTGTGGAAAATACGATAATATTTTTATAAAATGTAGGTCAACACATTGGATCAATGTGTACCGTAATCTTTATTTATCGATTCATAAAATAGGCCATACTCTTTTGTTTCTATTTCAGCATTTACTGTTGGAATATTTCTTGTATTTCTGTGAAAATGAAGTCATATCCTTGGATCATGATTGCCAACAAAAAGACATCAACTTCACCAGCCTGTTGTAGTCTACTGCCGGGTGTAGGCCTCTTCCTGATTGAGGGCTGCGCCCAAAGATGTTCCGCTTGATAGGTGCGTTGCTGGAATCTCGCCGTTGCTGTGGCTGGTTCGAAAACCCGCCACAGCAACAGCGAGATTCGTCCCGCAAGAGGTAAATGTTTGTGTGTTGAACATAGGCGTTTTTCTAGTACAAATGCTTATGTTTATCACACTCATCTTATGAGATGTGTATACGTTTATAAAACGAATTTAAGTATGTCTGTAAAAAGTATTCAAGCTTCGAGCTTAGTTTAGGGCTAGCCCTAAACAAGAAATTTCGAGTAAGAAATTTCTATATTTGTTCTTAGCCGGTATGACACGGCAACCAAACGTGTTAATGATAAAAGTATGTTAAACCCTGGTCTATATATCGCTCGGCAACAATATAAACAGAGTTCTCAGTAAATGTAACAGTAGTCTCGACTTTCATTAGACATTTCTGTACAGAAACGAGAGTTACTCGCACTCGTCCATATTAAATGGAATAATTAACACCGTAGGGAATAACGACGGTTCTACGTTTGTTGAATAAACCTGCTGTTACGTTTATAGAGGCTTGTTGGCACAATAATTTTCTTGGTTATTGAGGATTTACATATTATTAACAATATGAAATGTTCTTGTACCGATAAATTCTAGACCTATCCAGTCATATTCTAAAGCACTTTAAAAAATCTAATACGCTTCGGACGCATATGACGAAAATGTATTCTACATCAAAAAATAAATACCTTTTTTTTAATATATGTCCATGTTTACATTTTGCTGGTAAACTCCCTACTCCTTTACTCCTGGGAGAATAAAATTAGTCCTTAGGACTTGGAATTTTCACCTCCGTGTATAATGTTAATAGGTAGGTATATTTAATTTAAACATCCTGTAACGCGTTTCGGTCGTGGAATGTCTTCTGACATATTTCAAAGATAGAGAACACCAAATTTTTGGCATAGTTTTCATGTCAAAAAGGATAGTGTTTTGTTTGGTTTTATCAAAAGGCCTTAAAAACATGTAGTAATAGCGGCCGCCCGTGACTTCGTCCCTATGATTTTTGGTTTCTTCACAGATAGTGTTATATTATAGCTTAGCCTTCCTCGAAAAGTTGACTATCCAAAACAAAAATATTTTTTCATCTCGAACCAGTAGTCCCTGGGATTAGCGTCTTCAAACGAACAAACAAACTATTTCACTTTGTAATATTTGTATGGTTAAGGGTTCTTCATCCTGTACCATGCTAGTTGTGAAATTTACTCGACGAAAAGCTTTATTGGGAATCTACTGCAGTAAAGTGAAGTTAGTATTCTACGCTGCAGTTTACAGTCAACTTTAGGTCCAACGCTGTCGATTTTCTCTGCACCTGCACAGAGTTTGATTGGAATCCATCCCCTGTCCGCATTCGTGTCTGCAAAAAAGAATTCGCTCGATTTAGTCTATCAAAACCGGCGCTGCCGAAAATGATTGCGACTCAACCGCATCGTCATGTTTGAAAATAGAAGTAAAAATGAAAACCTCGTTACGCTGCGGTGTGAGCTTTACCCCGATAGCGAAGCGTGCTTTATCGACTGTTTAGCACTGACACACATTTCCAGAATCAGCCAGCGGACCGAATGCACCTTACGATTAAAGACATAAAGTTCGATATCGCGGAAAACTGATAGGAACGCTGGAGGACGGAAACCTTCCCCCGAGTTTTGCAATACACGGTTTTATCCCTTAAGCCGAAAGGTGATATTGGCGTGCAGGTTGACGCTTCGTCCAGAGTTCCGAGTAAAATTAATACCATATGGGTTTATCTCTGTTGCCGGCGATCTATGTATTAGAATTTTCCCCGCTTTGCTGACATCGGTTTAACCTGGGTTCAACGTTGCTTGCAGGTCAGTAATTGCGTTGTTTGACTACAGGTATTTTTACTCCAAATATGTAGTTATTCAAACCTTTTGGAACAATCATCTATTTCCCTTAGGTGGTATGATCCGGATTTTTTTTGTGCTGAGTTTGGTCCAGAATGACTCATGAAGAAGAAGCTTTTATAAAATGAAAAAAATATAGATAAATATTTTGAGATATTGGTATGGGTCAGTTGCTATTTGACACGACTTAACTTATAAACATTATAGTCAGTATGATTTATGACAGTAAGTCGCTGTTGAAGTTCTTTACGATCTGTATTGGAGTGAAATGCTTGACCTGATTTCAGTTTGATGCTTTGTTTATTTGATGTAGTAACTTAATTTAAGGAAAATTGTTGGGATTGTGATAGTCTGACGTAATAAATGGTTAATTAACGAACGTTGAGAGCAGGTGTTGGAGGATAATGTTGTTAAAACTAGTGAGGAGGGTTGCCCTCCCATTAATTTGATTTTCGGCAGTACAATAATTAAGTTATCGCCAATATATTTTGTACGTTATTTAAGTAATCCAGAGCACGTTTGGTCAGAGCCATGCGAATATCTTAGAGTTTGAGTTTTCATAGAATCAAATCAGTTATCTGTTGTCTAAAGCTTTGTATTAAACTAGCAGCGGCCCGCGACCTCGCCCGCGTGGCCTAATTAATCATTATTTTTTTTAAATCCAGAATTCTTAAAGGATACCAACATATTTGGATGCCATATTTCAGCCCGATCCGTCCAGTGGTTTGAGCTGCGCGTTGATAAATCACTATGTCAGTCAGTCACCTTTGATTACCTAATAAATATTTAGATGATATATCCACCATTAATATTGTTTAGATTATGACCTACTAGCAACGAGGGCAGTGACTGTATTAACTACCGACCTATTAATTTAAACTGCCCCGTATGAAGCGTTCAATATTATGGTTGTATTTCGTCATCCGGATAATGCTAGGGTGAAACGCAGTTCCTAACAAGCTTGCGTTGTTAATTTTATACCTAGTATTAAATAATATAATTTTTCCATAACATTGTTTAAAGTGTGACCTACTTCCCTTCTAGCCGCTTTGCCATGGAAGCAGTGACTGTATTAAATACCTATTAAGTTATACTGGCCTGTATGGAGGAGCAGTCCACTTTGATCACCTATAAATATTATTGGCTTGTCAAAAATATCAAACATACTGACTCAAAATATAAATCGGTGATCATAGTGGATTAGACCAGGTGGTCATGTTGCGGGTGCTCAAGCAATGGGTGCTCTAAAGTGGACTTCACCTATAATGAGCGTCGTGTTTCGTCCGTCTAAATAACTCTGGGGTGGAACGGTTGGTTTCCTACAAATTGTAATCCCGCGTTGTTATTTTTTAAAGCTAGCTTTAAAGAAAACCCCTGGTTATTGTAAAGTGTGTCCTACTACCTACTGTGCTACGGAGGCATTAGCTGTATTAGATATTTACCTAATTTATATTGCCCCGTATGGAGAGGTATTCCACTTTGAGCTCCCGCAACTTGAACATATGGTCTAGTGCACTTTGAGGACCCACTCGTAAAGTTTTGGCCTGCTAAAATTATCAATTAACCTACCTATATCAATATCAATAACCTATAAATATCAATCGGCGCCAAAAAAAATCTAGGTCGAGTGTTCAAAAAATGGGTGGTCTAAAGCGGACTACACCTTTATGGAGCGTCAATGTGGTTGTGTTTCGTCGTCCAGATAATACAGGGGTGGTACGCTTGGTGCCCTACAAGCCCGCGTTGTTATTTTTGGACCGCTTTTTTCGGATGAGATGACTCTCGGCTCGGTAGAGCGGAACTTGCCGGTTAAACTCCTGTTTAAGTTTGAGCGTAACGAACATTTGTTAGTACGGGAGGGAGGGAGAATAATTTTACGTTAGTATAGAAAGACACTAGGCGGATAAAACGCGAGCGAGGTTCGGCGTACGCTTGCAATGTACTTTAAATTGCAGATGGGACCCTATGACGAAATTACGTCCCATAATTTTGTATAGAAAATGCATTGCCGCCGAACGTCGGTCGTGTTTTTTCCGTTTAGCGCGTTGTTACACTTAAACTAATACGGAGTATTTTCTTTTTGTGTTCAAAATATATTATTAGCTTACAGCGCAATCTTTGATCTGACTGAGTGACAATATCCTTTGCATTTACCTACGTTACGAAAGCCAAAACCAAAGTTATTTAAAAAATATCAAGGAGTAAACACAAAGTAATTTTAAGCATTAGACATTTTTTTAGCACAACTAGAAAAAACAAACATTAGTACTGGTGATAGAACTACCCTATATTGACAACACGAATATTTGTGTTTAACTTTTGCTGAAATGAAATATTCATTCGCGCACACATATTACAGCGTCAAAAAACATGTACGGACGGAGTTTTACATATCAGCAGTGTAAACAAAAAAGTGAGGATTTGTCAGTTGTTTTTGCGTATATTTAAAAGCTTGCAACATTTCTCCTACACATATTTTATGAGAGCTTTGTAAAGAACTCACGAAATATTAAATTATTTCATGTTTCAGCCCGCGGCGGCTGCCAGTTTCCATTCACTTGAAATGTCTGATTTGGTGAAAAATAAACTGATGTAAACTTTAAATTGCTTGCAGCGAAGTATTGGACGTAGAGCCAACAAAAAACCGCAGATATGACGGACGCCGTTATGGCGGTCTTATGCATTATTAAATAAAATCTATTGTTATGTGGAAATTTACTTTTCAATACACGTGAAAAATTTCGAGTCAGGGAAAGCTATTTTTTACACTTAAAGTATATAACCCAATAAAAACCGTTTATTTTTACTCGGTTATTAATTATTATTAATTTAGCTGTCTCCGATAGGATTTTGATTGGCTTGATAGATTGCTCAAACTTACTTAATATTATGTAGTTGCCGAGGAGTTCACCAGACTGAATGCAGAATACTCGGAAAGGCCTATGTCTATCAGTAAACTAAGATAGGCGAATGATAATGAACTGATGGATGGAAATATTGTATAAAGTTCAACTAGGCCGCCCGCTACTCCGTCCGCGTGGATTTCGCACACCTGATATTATACTATTGTCGAAGGCCGGCATCGACAAATAGACTATCCATAACATTTTTAAATTAGAACCAGTAGCTCCTAAGGTAAGCGCGTTCTAATAAACAAACAAACTCTCCAGCCTTATTTCATTTGTATGTATAGATAATGAAGTTTTTCTTCCATCTCTAGTCGCTATTCTGTAGATCCTAGTGTTTCTTAGCCGTGTGCTTGTTATCAAACTAATATAACCATTATTTTCTTTGCAGGTACAATCGAAGTCGGATCCTGAACACACCGCGCCCAAGCGACAAGAAATAGGTCGGCTTCTGAACTCGTATTGATAACGCGTTGCGATTGCGATATGTAATAAAATAACTATTGTTTACGTTTTAATACGCAGGTACCTATTGATATTTCCTTTTGTGATAACTGCTTCGACGAAGGTGTTGTGAAGTATTTTAGTTTTTGATTTTAGGTTAAGCATTGCGTTGACGATTTTCCGAGTTAAATTAGTGGACAGTTGTAGAAGTGTAATGGTTCAGCTTTGAAAAAAAAACATACTTGTCATTTTTACTGCGAGTACATTTAAAAGTAACAACTCAGACATTTTGTGTTGTACATGTTATAACCTAGATATATTATAACAATGTAATGAAGGGTTGTCAGCGTTCTCCTGCGAAAAAATAATAATAAGGGTAGACAGACAAAATCTGGCACAATGATCGACATGCGTATAAATTGACTTACCGTATCAATGTAGGCTCTGGGGTGTAGGCATTACTTGGTTATTTATAGTGTAAGAGGAGCTCGATGGTGCCTTGTTCGGCCTGCGATTGCAAAGTCAAGCAACTTTCGCAGAGGCCAGCCATCGGATGGGTGACCGAAAAATTGCATCTCCAACTACTCCGAGCTCCGGAAGTTTATTAAAACCTCTCATACTAAGGTTTTAGAAACACGCTCACTCAAAACAGCTCGACTACACTTACGGGCAGACATAGTGGGTCAGATAATGCTATTCAGTTCGTTATGGAAGCGTTCCCTCACCACTACCACGGTCGGTAAGTGAATTATTCTTTGATCCTGTTTGATAGTAAAGTGTGCGAGCGCCGCTAACGAACGTTGGCTGGTTTCGTATATGTAATATAATCAGCACATAGCTGTGTAAAGGGATGGTCTCGCAGCGCTCTATGTTTAGGTTTTGAACGGACTTGGAATAACAAGCTTCTTTGATCTACAATATCGCAAGGTAGTTTGACTTTGAACAAAAATATATCTGAAGACATTGATCTGCAAGATGATATGTATAATGCCAGGTGTCGCGGTTCTATTCTATTTTTTTAATAAAAAGACTGGTATACCTTAAGATAACATATGCTCATTACTTTAATTTGAGATCGTCTTGCGAAGCGTTTTTTGTGTGGTTCAATATGTCTCGCGTACATAAAATCATTTCAATTCTTCAAATTGATACTTACTTACAGTTTGTTTGTTTGACATGTATCTACATCCTATACAATTACACAAGAATCGTACGTACTAAATTTATATAGTCTAGAGAAAACCAATAACTTTGTCGTCGAAGTTGAATCGCGCTCGGAGCCCTTAGGCGGTTACTTAAAGTTGGTGATAAGAGTTTTCTCGCCTTACATTGTCCGGGCAACCTTTTTAAAGGCATTATAACTTTATCTTGAGGATATTGAGGGCACCAACGTTAAATGTTTCGATCGAAGGGTGTCTGAGAAGTAGCCAATAGGATCTCATTTCTGAGATGGCCACGTTTTTAAAGCCCAAACCCTATTGGCTGCTTACTGCACTTATGAGCTTTGGACTCTCACCCATAAAACATGTTCACGAGAATCATGTTCCTCCCAGAGTATATCCATAGTTGGTACTTGGCTTATGATCCTAATTTGATCAAGATGATTATTATAATGGAGTGACTGCCGTCCGATCCCCTCAATCCTTAGAAGGGAACCAGACAATATCAAACTATGTTCACGTAGTTTTTTTTCAAGGGTCGCAGATGCATTGCCTGCCTTTAAGACCCCATACCCATCCCAACGGGCATTCTCTGTGGTCTAATGTTAAATATCTCATTCAAACTGATAGCAGACATCTCATTGAAAGCAGTCAAATATAATATGATGATTCTAAACTCGCCGAAATCACATTAAGTGCTTTAATAATCTTGCGTATATTTAACACCTCCGGTGGAATTAATTTCGTTGACACCAATTCACGGGAATTTCGCCGCAGTTATTTGCAAGCATTTTCGATGCTGCTGAATGAAATAACGGTGAATAATTATTTTAATGAAACCAATCAGTGTCCACTAACATAATTTGTTGATCTAATGTCGTTATTAATGAATAATTTGTCCGCAACCCTTTGTTAAAATTGCACGTTGAATTTAAATTACGTGCCGGTAATTTGAAATGGTGATGTTAAATAGTTTGTACGGGAATTTGCAGTTTGCAGTTATAAATTTATACTTTCGCGTTGCATTATACATAATTAGACAACATTAGAACAGGGCTACGCGAAATTATCTTTAAAGTACTTGCGTATCGATTTCAATGGATATTTTAAGTTTTAAGTAGAGCTCTACCGGCTCATCTCTCCATGTCATCCTTATGAGTAATCGTTGCCATTGACGGAATGATTCAGACCTAAAGTGTGTAATTTACTTATGAATATTTAATGTTATGTTATAACTAGAAAAAAATGTCTGTTTAATTTTCTCTGAAAACTGTTTTTTAAGGCATTTAGGCTTCATTTTTAGAGTATTTTCGAAAACTAAAACCTGTGGTATCGCTGGTTTCATTGTGAAACAAGAGTCCTATTGAGCTATGGCGCGTAAACGAATTCTTGCGTCAAAACAGAATAACATCAGTTACGAAAACCGTGGCACGCTAACAACCTACTATATGCCGTACTAATTATCCGCCGTAACTTACCGCCGGAATACTAGCTTCAATTATCACGTGCATCGAACACAGCGTCATTGTGCATTGTATATAAGTACATGAGTAGGTATTGTACTTGCAAGCGATGAGTAACCGATGACTCACGTTGATAGCGAGAGTGACCCTACCATAGAGTACTTGTATTGTGTACTACAGTTGATGCCTACAGCATTTGTGTTTCTCAGAGCAACAATAGTTGGCGGAGGATGGGCAAACCACGTTACTTACATAGGATCTCCCGCTGTCGAGTCATGGTTTATCAGATAGACAATTCTGATTTAGTTACTTATGTATTTTTTTCTTACAAAACAGATTTTCTCCGCCCTGAATAGTAACACATGGGGGTGGGTCTGGGGTTTTATAGGCAGGCAACGCATCTGTGATCCTTGTGCGGTTGTTGATGTCCATTGGCAGCGGTGATCACTTACCATCAGGTGACACGCTTGTTCGTTAGCCTTTCTATAACATAAAAAAGCAATTTTGTATGTTACTTAAGTAGATTACACGCTTGAGTTTAAGATGCCTTAAATTTATTCAATAAATAGACAAAACATAGGCTTCTTACTATCTATTAAAAGTTTTCTAATACTGATTTCAACAGAACTGCATAAAATTATATAATAATGATCTTACAAAATAGTTTTGACTGATAATTATAACTTATCCCGACCGCCAATGCATTACGCATTGAATCTTCTGGTGCAATAATTCGATTGCGGAGACGGTTGACGTTAAGTAAATTATTATTAATTAACGTCTGTTCAGTGGTTAGTTGAAATGTTGAATTGACAGCTCTGATGGAATTTAAGTTCTCTGGTGCAAATTATTTCTCATTATCGAAGAGCGCTTCAATTCCGCTGAGTTAGAGTTCACTTTTGTTTAGTTTTTACTAGCGGAATGATATTGTATTTCTTAATTTATTATATCGAACTAAGCATACATAAGTGTAAGCGGGAAGGGACTTTGTATATATTTTTGTATTCATAGCGATTGAACTAGAATATTTATCTGATCAAGTAGAACAGAAATAAACTGACTAGTGCGTAATACATGCACAGCCCCTACATTTTGAAAACGCCGTGAGATTTTTTTACTATTGTTTTCCGATTTTATTATACCTTTGAGAGAGAAAATGCCGGCATGAAACTATTATATTTAATAAATTCTTTATGTACGATACAAAACGTGCATTTTCTATACGAGTGCAATGAGAATGTCCTTTCACAAGAACTTTTAAACAAAAGCGTTCTGGATTTCCATAAAAAGAAAAATGACAGTGCAGTGGTATTGTTCCGGCTGAAATTAGCATCCCACTTAATAGGAAGCTCTATAGGGAATTTCTAAATGTTTTTTTTAAATCTATTAGGTACCTACTCATTCAATAGATACCTTGTATGGTAAATACTACTTATGTAGTATACTCATTCCCGTTTAGTTATTTTGCTGCTAATCATACATTAAAACCAATAGATATGACCTCGCCATATTTAGAACCTTTCCGAAATTGGCACTAAAATTTGAAGCGACTGCCGCTTCATGTTCATGTCGACAGCATGTTGAAACATACATCATGTCAAAAAAAATAGGCCACATTTTTCTGCCAAGGCATATCTATCTAACGGATAGGATTTAAATCTTTTCGAATACATCAAATGTCAATTAGTTTTGACTGACGGTTCTGTATACGCTCTTGAATTTCATTATTCTGTGTGCCGATAAAAACACGCGATAATTATACTAACAACTTGGAATTCAAACAAATACTTGTTAATGCGCCAAGCTATTGATAAAGTAATAAACATGACTAGATTGTAATAATTATTGCCATAATATAGAACTAATAAAGCCGATTTGGTTTTAATAGTGTATAATTTGTTTCCATTCTGACGGAGAAAAAATAACTTAGCCAGGGGATATAAAGTTAATATCTGTAAATATTTCTATACACCAATAAATAATGTTGAATATTACTCGATAAAAACTACTACAATTCAATTTATTTCTCAATGTATTAAGATTAAAAAGTGTATGACAAACTCGGTCCGTAACAAAAGTACCATCTGCTATGGAAACATAAATCTTAAAGAAATACGCTCGAAGTTCGTTCTTTATAACTACATCGCGGACTCGTATAGCCGTACGATTATCTGTTCAGAAGTTTTAACGACCTTTATGTAACCGTGGATTACTGCCGCCAAGTGCAACCAGATATGACCTGTCAACTACGAAGAATAATATTCAAATGTGCACTCGAGAGGAAGTTGGACGTTTGACTGCTTCAAAACAATAATAAAAAATAGTTGGGGAGGGTATGGGGTTAAGGCCGGCAACACATCAACGATACCTCTGGTGTCGCGGATGTCCATGGGCGGCGGTGATTGCCTACCATCAGGCGACCAGCCAGCTCGTTTGCCGCCTCTGGCAAAAAAAAATTATAATAAGTTGATTTGACTATCACAACAATTGCCTGGATCCAAACTAAGTTCAAAGCTTGTACTATGGATGCTAGGGAACGAATAGTCATACTTAAATACTTTTATTAACATCCATGACTCGAGTACAAATGCCGATGCTCATCACACAAACATTTGACCCTAGCGGAATTCGAATCCGCGACTCTTGGTTTTGTAGCCAGTCAATGACCATTAGACCAACGGGCCCGTCAAATGTTATTGAACTAATTTAAAATCGGAAGAAACCGTGTAAGCTTTTGAATTATGAGATAAAAAAGTGTTGTTTTGACTAGTTATCTGTGTCGTGATTTGGTCGGTACTTCATGAAATTTTCTGTACTGTCGGTTTTGATATTAACTAATACTCGTAGTAAGGAATTTGATTAGCCAGTTAACTGGCTATTGTCGCAAAAATTCAACTGGCTATTGTCACCAAAGCATGTTCATAAAACATTTTACAAGCACGTTCCCTAACCGTTTGAGATTCAAGGCGCCTCGAATGAAGAATGGTGATGCATAATAGTCATTTGTCTGTCAAAGTGTGCGCGGAACGCAAAAACTCTTCGACGATTTGTCAAAAACATAATTATGTTATGCTTTGTAACTTTAGCGTACGTTTTTGTCGTGGAATATAGTAGGTAATGTAATTACCTGCTTTTGGTTTCGATAACTCGCAAAATCCTTTAATTGCAAAATTCTGTATACATAAAAAACACGCAAAAAACACTTGTATTAAAAAGACAATATTGTAAAGGTAAAACATTCCAAACATTTTTATTATCTTCATCAAAATACATTCTTACGTTTTTACCACGATTACTGTAGTAACACACTAAGCGGAAAAACGCGACCGAAGTTCATTTTTTCTATAAAATATAAAGCGCCGAATTTCGGCAAGGTGTAACATGCTCCATCTTAAATAGGTACCGTTGCAGGCGTAATCCCGCCGAACATCGGTCGCGCTTTTTCGCCCTAGTGTGTTACTTACTATGCTTAGGTAGTGGTTAAACCTACAGTGCAGAATGTCTGATCACGTTACACGACCCTTTCGTGTTTGATGTCGGAGACTCGAGATTCTCGACGAGTTTAAGCGGCTTTTATACTGTGTAGTTATTAATCATTAAAATTGTTGACATACCAACTTGGTGAATGTTGATAGTTACCTTTTATGTGCAGGAAAAGTTGACGTACTCTTCATTTGTTTTGTAGGTTAGGTCCTTGACATCTTGGCACTAACCGTTAATGTTACAGACGAAAAGTTGACATTTTAATTATGAAGAAATTAAGGATGGTCTCATTTCGTAACAGGTCAGTCGTCTGGCATTGAAATAAAGTTTAAAGTTAAGTTTTACTTTTACAAACTCAACTTTTGAACTATTGAAATTCCCGAGAATCTGCCTCTTTAAGATATGACTTTAATAGAAATTAATAGCTTTTAAGTTACACGGAGAGAAAGGTTCTCGATTTCTGATTTGATAACATTTCACATCGTCGGCATCCCCACTAATATTATAAATGCAAAAGTAACTATTGATGTTTATGTGACTTCTAATAAGCTTTCTCGCTTAAATCACTCAACCGATTTTGATGAAATTTGGCACATACAATCTTTAGACCCTGAAAAGGAAAATAGGCTACCTTTAATTGCGAAAAAAAGTTAACTGTAACCCACGCGGACGAAGTCGCAGGCGGCCGCTATTGGTAAATAAAATTCCATGTAAATTATCACTTCTGACATCTGTCAGCGGCGTTAATTCGAATTGAAATTGCTGTTTCTCACTGTGAGTGTTTATTTAATCGGTAGTAATTGTATTTTCCCTTCGGTGGTGATGTCCTTCCACGCGGTTTCATTAATTGCTTCCGAATTCCCGTTTATTTAAATTCGGCAAGATAATTGTTACCAAGCAGACTCATAATTAAATTGCTTCTCTGCAATCGATTGAATAACGATTTTATACTTTACGAGCCGGTAAACAGTTTTAATTGAGGTAGAACTAAACTCGCATAAACTCTGTGCCACAGTGATACTTCACTGTATGAAGTGTTATTGCTGGTGAGTAAGGTCGCCAGAGCTCTGTCTTAAAGGCAGGCAGCGCATCTGAGACCCTTAAGTAGTTGTTGATGTCCGTGAGGCAGCGGTGATTACTTACCATCAGGTGAGCTTTTTGTTCGATTACCTCCCAATAACATATTTCTTCAATATAATTATATAGTTTGTGTTATATAATGTGTTTGAACGTAAATCAAATACAAAACGTTAAAAATTTGTAAAAGCCCTTGTAGAATATTTTTAACCTCAATCCATCACGAAATTCCTTCATCAAAAGCAATATCGCATAAGTATTGAGATCAATGAGAAATAAACCATATCAGAAATACCCGATAAGTCGGGAGTTGTGAATGTCGGTCTCTAAATCCAGCAGTAGGAATTGAATTAATCGCTTCTGCAAAGTAAGGTTAACGGGTCCCGTTTTAATCCCCAATGCCGGGGGAATAATGTCTGTCTCGTGGGGAATGACTCTTTGAAACGATTACTGCAACATTGTAAATATCTTGTTCTTTTATCTCAATGTTGCAGTTCTTTGGAAACTCTAATATAGAAAACTTGGCAAGTTAATAGGTATTATTCGTTTGTTGCAGTACTAATCTATACTCTATACTTGCTTACTAATATAATAAAGCTGAAGAGTTTGTTTGTTTGAACGCAAATCTCAGGAACTACTGATCTGATATGAAAGAATATTTTTGTGTTCGATAGTCCATTTGTTTTTATAGGCAGGCAACGCATCTGCGACCCTTGTGCAGTTGTTGATGTCCATGGGCAGCGGTGACTACTTACCATCAGGTGACCCGCTTGTTAGTTTGCCTCTCTACCTTTGACGAGTTTATTGCCGATTCTTCTCGGCAGAAACTGCCTTCCAAATCGGTGGTCAAGTCATTATTACTGTATTTTTTATGACGATTCATAAGTGCTTATATTAACCCTATTTGAATAAAGAATATTTTGATTTATTACCAAATAAAAAAAGTCAACGTATACCCTGTCTGTATACCGAATTTCCATACTATTAGTATTATTTTAGAAACAAATTATTTTCAATCAACGTATTTTCAAATTAACGCTTTTGTAACATTTCTTCCATAAATGCAAACATATCAAGCTATGGATGTATTGAAGCATTTAATCTGTGCACTGAAGTAGAGTGCTAAGGCACTTTGCTTATACGTTGCGGCACATTATAGTTTGTGTAAAGTTTGCAACACATAACAGTCTGCAGTTATTATAAAATTCCGCTGTGGTTTTTACGTTGACCTGTACAATTAGGTCACGTAATACAGTCAGCGTCTGATAGTAGTGACACTTAGGGTTCTCAAATAAACGCAACCATTCAAAATATCAATGAAAATAAAGTTTCCGCATTGTTGTCAACAGATCTATAATAGATCAAAAAGACCCGTCATTTAGATCGGTTCAGTCCAACCGCCATAAATATAGTAACAGTCATCGCGCCAATGGTATCCAAGCATAAGTAACCAATCGTAATATCGGTATAAACAAAGTTTCATATTGTTGTCAACATTCTAATTGTTCAAAAAGTTGACACATTCAAAACCTCATATTATAGTTCTAGTACCTAAATATGGTAGCAGTCGTCGCGCTAATGGTATCGAATCATACTAAGTGTTCAAAAAATGTGATTTGCGATATGTTTGTAACCATATTTATGATCTTTGTGACATGTGCAATATGTCAACTTTTTGAACTAATATAATGTTGACAACAATATTAGGTTACTTTCTTTGTACCGGTATTACTGACTATTTGGTTACGTCTATTTATTTGAGTACCCTGAGTGTTACTATTCATCTGAAGCTGACTGTACATCGCGTAATGCTTTGGCCATCACGTGAGCATTCCCGATAGATTTGCCGCTTGACCTCAAAACAGTTTTATTGGGACGGGTTTGTTTTACTTAGGAAATATTGCTGGTTGGAATATTATATTTAGATCGCAAGAAAATAGAAGACAATATAAACGGTTTCTGCCTGCGAGTATATGAATGGATTTAGGTATGTTAAATTATTTATAAATATACTTATACTGGTTTTGCGTTAAATAGGTAACTAAATAATGGAAACGTCATAATCAAACTTTAAGAGCATTGCTCTTTTCGGTGAAACAATCTCCTAATAGGTATTATTCATTGATTATTATGTGTATACATCGCACTAATAGTATAAATGTGTAGGTTTGATTCCTGTTTTTCCCATGGGATATTTTAATCGGAATAAAAAGTATCCGTTCAGTAGTTTCAGTGTGTTTGACGGACAAACATCTAAACAAACTATCTTTCTTTCATATTTATAATATTGTATCCAAACTGAATCAGTGCTTGAGCCCTAACAGACCAGATCCAAATGTGCCACAGTTACTCACCCCCTTCTTCACAGGTAATTCACAAAATTGTATCACCTAAGAAGAAAGGGGTGATACACGACTACATAGAACTAAACAGATCGATCCTCGTTTCGATGGAAACACCCTCTTTACGCACCCTTGCTCCAATCAGGTTAGATCGTGTCTGCGACAATGACTGTACGTACCATAGATATAAATCGTTAGGTTTGCCCTCACCATACTTCGAAATTGGATCTAAAATAAGAGCGACAGTCACCCGTTTTAATCTATGGTCAAAGTGGTGGCTGGCTCTTATTTTAGTGCCAATTTCGAAGTAGGCGAAGGCAAATCTAACGATTTAAATCTATGGTACGTAGAGTCAAGCCCTGTCATTTAACTAGGCGGTAGTTTTAAGTAGTTTGTAAGTAAGTTAGGTTACTTTATCATCACTTTGTTAAGTTTTTTTTTATTTTATCAAAGTAAATAATATGTTAATCTATTTAGGTAACTGTAAAATTATATACGTTTAAAAAAACTGAACTAAAAACTTTGATAATCTGAACATGGAAACGTTAAGACGATAATTAAAAAGTGTTATATAATAATATGTAAACGTTTATTTCATAATCTATAAGTATCCATTATTTTGATGACGGCCCCTTAATTGTTCGCATTAAAAATATGAACCCTCACGTATCATAATGAAACACGACTATATTCGTCTCGACAGGAATATAGCTGATACGAATACGAATTACAATAACATAATTATTAATATCAATTGTTCAGTCAGTTGGATGTGAAAGACAAAGACGTCATTAAAATTAAATCTCATACATATTCCGACACGTGACTGCGTCTTGAAAACCGAATATAATTACAGAACAGTTTTTCATCATTCTGGGGAGATAGTCCACTCGAGCTAGCTTTGATATACCTATTGATATTTTATGAGACATATTTGATATTTTTGTCACGCAAATGATATGAATAGATGCCCAAAGACAGGCCCGTTGGTCTAGTTGTCCCTGGCTACAAAATCGAAGGTCGCTGATTCGAACCCTGCTAGAGGCGAATGCTTGTGTGATGAACATTTGCTCGAGCCATATGGATGTTTAAAAAGTATTTAAGTATCATTTGATACGAAGATATTATTTATTAATTTATTATTTTATAATAAGTGTACTATGCCATGTGCTTTTCTAGGTACCTCTACTGGGTGCCCGAACTTCTTAAGATAAATATTCTTCGTTTGATCGGTCCCCAACCGTAGGTACTTAATGATGGCAATAAAAGTCTTGAAGAATGAAAGACTTCGCAAGATTTTTTTCAGTGCCTATTTCGTCGACCCTTTTTACGATGAATCGTAACTTATTGGCTACCTCAAGGTCAAATCTATCAAGTCTTACTTTCAAGAGAAGAAGAAATGGGAAAGACTGACTTGTACATTAAAGAGACAGGATCATTTTATAATCGTTTTCGCAGATCCCGTTTATTTTTTTGTGCGTCGTATGGATGCACGATTGCTCCATTGGATTAATCGTGCAATGAACATAGTCATTATGGCAGAAACGCTGCAATAAATGCTGAATGACCTGGTTGATTCTTCTGCACGCATCGGCCTACGGATGGACGTGTACAAAACCAAGGTCATGTTCAATACACATGTTCTACCGGTGAGCGAGTTTATTACTGCTTAAATCAAAATGATGAGGACGCAACTTGCAATAAAATTCTAAACTTGCGCCTGCTTGCAATTTCCACCCGTGTGGAAACATTACTTGTTCAAACCACGGTAACTCTGCTCGGAACTGCCGATTAAGTTGCACTTATTTCCTCAAAAATCAAAGTCTTGTGGACGCTACTTGCAATAAACTTCTGCAACTTGCTCCTGGTTGCAACCACACTTGTCCTAATTGTCGGAAAAGACTAAAATTTAATCACAGAATTGGCCACGTGTTTTCAGTAAGTGGCACCAGACCTTCTAGCTTTCCGTCGTAGAAGAGTTCAATCAATCAATCAATCAAAATATTCTTTATTCAATTGGGCTTAATATAAGCACTTATGAATCGTCATACAAAAATACAGTAGTAAGGACTCGACCACCGATTCGGAAGGCAGTATTCTGCCGAGAAGAATCGGCAAGAAACTCGGACAGTTGCTCTTTTTAAACGCCATAATTTTTACAATAATGCATCAAATAGCTGTCACTGAGTCATACAGTCTACTGTAAATATAAATTAAAAATCAAATTAAAATTCTAATTTATTCGGGACTGGTTGCGTCCTAGTAGACCAGTCCCCAAAGGTGGCACCTGTTCACAAGTATGACGTATGTGTCAGCCATCACCTCACTCAACCATCTTAGAGGGAATGAAATGACCCGCCACATAGCGCCACCACCCCAGGGACATTTAAGTGAGCATGACTACTAAGACTCAAGCAGTCCAACCGTCAGAGAGTAAAATATTGAAGAAACTAAAAACAATAAAAATTATATATATAGGGGTAACTGTAGGACAGAGTGTTGGCACATTAACATAATAAATTTAAATAAACAATTTCAACAATTAATTATTAATTATAAAATAAATATGCAACAATACCAAAGTAAATTAGATACATTTTTAAGGCTACATTGGATAATTAACATTATAGAAATATATATACATAAACAAGTAAGCACAAATGGCAAGACGGCCAGCACCACCAATATCTACAGCTCTCCATCACTCAGGTAATCTTCAACTCTATAATACCCTTTCATCATTAACCGAGATTTTATATGAGACTTAAACTGATGTAAGGGTAAGTTAACAAGTTTTGGAGGGAGTTTATTAAATAATTTAATACTTAATCCTACAAACGAATTTCCAATCTTTTGAAGTCTAATCTTAGGGATAGCAAGCTTATGTTTATTTCTTGTGTTAAATCTATGACAATCCGACTTTTTTGAGAACTGTTCGATGTTTTTGCGAACATACATGACACAATCAAGGATGAATTGAGATGGAACAGTCAATATATTTATCTCCTTAAATACTTCCCTTAAAGAATCCCTAGTTTTGAGGCCATAAATAGCACGGATAGCTCTCTTCTGCAGTATAAATATGTTGTTGATGTCAGAAGCCGAACCCCACAAAAGCAACCCGTACGACATGATACTGTGGAAGTAACTAAAGTAAACTAACCTAGCTGTTTCTACATCAGTCAGATTTCTAATTTTCCTCACTGCATACGCAGCTGAACTAAGTCGCCCTGCTATAGCAGTAAGATGAGGGCCCCACTGCAATTTAGAATCGAGTGTTATTCCCAGAAACACTGTTGAGTTGACAATCTCGACAGGTTCCCCATTAATGGCAATAGTAGGAATAACGTGTCGCACATTAGGCATTGTAAATTGCACACATTTCGTTTTCTTAGTATTTAATAATAAATTGTTAACTGTAAACCATTGAACAATGAGCGAGACCGAGTTACTCACATCGTCGAATACATTTTTATGTCTGTCAACTTTGAATATTAAAGAGGTGTCATCTGCGAATAAAACAGTTTCGCAAAGGTTTTCTGAATAATAAGGAAGATCATTTATATAAATTAAAAAAAGCAAAGGGCCTAATATCGAGCCCTGGGGGACGCCCATAATTAGAGGAGCTCCTGTTGAGTCTACCTCATTGATATTTACTCTTTGAATTCTGTCTGATAGATACGACTGTATCAGATTCAGCGAGTCGACAGTAATACCATAATGCCGCAACTTCATCAACAATGTCTGATGATCAACGCAGTCGAATGCCTTCGACAAATCGCAAAAGATACCTATAGCATCTTGCTTATTTTCCCAGGCGTCAAAAATGTGTTTTAACAGCGCCACTCCCGCGTCTGTGGTGGATTTCCCTCTGGTGAACCCATACTGATTAGCATGTAATAACTTATTCAATTTAAAATGAAGCAACAGCTGATTGAATATAATTTTTTCAAATATTTTACTTAATGTTGGCAAAATCGAAATTGGTCTGTAATTGGAAGGGTCACTTTTTTCTCCTGATTTGAATAGTGGTATTATTTTACTATGCTTCATTAAATTTGGAAATTGACCATTATCAACACATTGATTAACACTTAAGGACGCGCGCTTCAATTTGCAACACAAATAGTCGCTACCGGGTCCAGCGGACCCAGAAAATATTATGTGTTTATTCTAAAACTTCTCAATGAAAGTCGTTGATGTTTATAAATATCGTAAATAATGTCCAAAATAAAAACAAATCTTAAGTCAAATACTAATATTTATTGTTTTACTTAATCAAACAATCAGCACAAAAATAAAACGAATTTTGGCATAGTTTTATGACTAATGTTAAACAAGAAGCTGTAAATTCTGTAAAGATATATGTTTTACAAAATCTTTTTTACTTTTATGTACTGCTATAATGTATGCGATTAATTTTCATTGGAACTCGCAAAATCAACTTTCAAAATCAACTTTTATTATTTAGTGTATAATAATTTTCCATCACAGTTTTGCATATACCTTTATAAAATTAACCTATAAAAATTAGCACAAATTTGTTCCATATGTTCTCCATAAACTGTCGTATTACAGTTAACACAGAAAATCTTGGTTTTCCTGCCTTTCTTCCAGTTACAGAGACCGCAACGTACTTTTCATCCACCCGTTGGCCCTTCCCGTACGCGGGATGTTTCTGTTGGTTCTACTTCTGGTAATATGTGTTGGATACGGGTTTTGATATGCTGTGATCAGATTCTCTAATTTGTGTAGTCTCAAATTCTGGTTGCTCGCCATTTTCTACGAAATTAGGTAACAAAAGTAATAAACAAACATAAATAAAATGATGAAAAAAACACTTACGTATTTAGTCGCTACCGGGTCCAACGGACCCATACACACCTTTCAGGCCCGTAGTACTCGCATGCAGTGCGCCAACTGATATCCAAGATGACGATCTATCGCCTCATTCTGTCGTCGAAAGGTACTAAGAGCGGCATCGTCACAAACTAAGTATTTTTGAAGTATTTCAACAAAATGCAAGGCACTGGGTCCATTGGACCCAGTAGCGCGTCCTTAAGTGTTAAATATACCGGCTAAAAATGGCGCCATGGAGTGAATGATATTTTTTATTATGTCTAGTGAAATTCCCCATAAGTCCTCTGTTCTTTTCATGCTTAAACCTTTGAAAGTTGTTAAAATTGTGGTAGGGTTGACATGTGTAAAACTAAAGCTGGTTGTACACTCACTTACACTAGACATGAGAAGGGATTGAGCAAGCTGTGGGCTAGAGTTTAATTTACTTGTAGTTGTGACTGGTATATGAGAGAAAAAAGTTTCGATCCGAACTCAAGTGAGTAGATGCAAATGTAGTTTTGCCGCAATGTTTCGAATAGGAATGAGTTGTGGTCATGCATTGCCGCTGAGTAAGTAGAAAGTCTAGTTTGGTTAAGTAAATTTGTTTTTTAAACCCATTCGTATATCAAACATCTGGTGAAAAGCCAGTAAGTGAATTTATTTCTATCTTTATTCGAGAGATATTGTGTTCCTTTCAGATCATACCAGTTGGTGGCAATTTGTTTCATAGTTTTACGAGTATTTGTTTATATTAGCAATAGCTTCACGCTACCGAAACTCTTCAACCGTTTTCTTATATTTGAGGTTACATTTTCAACGCCTCACTCACTTCGAGTTCCACATTATAGCAGCGGAGGACATTTTACAAAAAAGTTTCCGAGCAAAATGCCGTTCCAATTTCGTCGCAAATTCGGTAACTACTAGCAAAATTGACACAAGAAGGCGAACCTAGGAAAAAGCCTTCTAGCAAGATTGTTCGTTACTTTCCCCGCCTAGTTTCCGTCGCCGAATAGTTTCAAACTCAAAGTGAATTACTGTATAGCCGTGAACGTTGGAGTTAGTATTGACTAGTATAACTAAGAGTCGCCAGTTCATTTGTTGCCGAACGTCAAATGAACCGCTATTGATCTGAATCACAGAAGGCCGAAGCTTTTAGACGTAATATCAAATTCCTGTTCGACATTGAAATTGAATGGCGGTATTGTATGTGCTACACAATGAGGAGATCTTTGATGACATATTACAGAAAATAGTGGTGACGCCGTAGAAATCACTAAAACGCTGACCGAAATATTTTTGTGCATATTTTTTTTGATATCTTTTTGGAACATAATGTATCTAAGAAAATGTTTTAGATTTCGGTTTACCATCTTCAGATTTCAGACATAGGTCAAATATAGAGCAATCGAAATCGATTGTCCCTGAGAGTTTCGGGTGAGACAGGCATATATGTATTTTAGGAACTTACCTTATCAGTTATTCCTAAAGGGAAACAATTTTTAATCGTTTGTTGTTTTTAACGTTATAGGGTATGGGCGTGTGATAAGAAGAGAGGAAACCCATGTTACGTAACGATCGATGAATACGATGGTGAACGGGGTGCAAGGAAGAGGTAGACCAAAGAAAAAATGGATGGATTGAGTGAAGGATGACATTAGTGAAAAAGGTGTGGATGACTCGTTGACGAATAATAGGCCTGTATGCAAGAAGTCAACGTATTGCGCAGACCCCAGATAGACTGGAAACAGTGCAGGCAATTGATGTTTATCACCGTTTAATGATATTAATTATACATCTCACACCGTGTTCTCGGTGTTGTCATACTCGGTGATTCAGGAAGTTAAATTACATTTCCATTCACGTCGATGCACACAGAACTTATCATAACTCCGTAACCTGTTATCTAGCAACTAATAATTTGTCGCGTCTATACGCTATCCTGTTGGCTTATAGACAAGTTGCCACGATGAGCGCTCTCAATCTTCGTTATCGTTTAGATAAAGTTGCCGTTTCGCACATGCAGTATCTGTGCGAGCGATATGGAAATATAAGTCAAAATTAATATCAAAATGTTCTTGATTAATATAGCCTATATAGAAGCGCTTATTAATTGTCAAAATTTCTACAAAAAATGACTCGACCACCGATTCGCAAGGCAGTTACTGGCAAGAAGAATCGGCAAGAAACTCGACTAACTACTACTAGTCGAGACGATAGCGAAGTTCTACAATGCTGAAAGTGGCAACTTATCTAAGTACGCTGTTGTGAATACATCCGAAGTAGAGAGTAACTCTTCGTCTGAAGCTTTTAACCACGAAACTGCACCTTAATTTGCCAGTGGTGGAAAGTTAACTAAGAACTATAAAATCACTATTTCATAGTTAGTTCATACTAGTTACTGTCAACCAGTGTAACAGTCGGTATAACTAGTACGACAAGTTAAATTTTTAATTGACGATTAGTCGGGGTTCGAGTTATGAAAGTTTGGTGCTAATTAATACAAGTTACGAAGGGTCGCATTGTAACAAGATGCTTGTTTATAAACAAGTATTCAAATCCGAGCTGAATGTGTTTTCTATTTGGGGTTAGTTTAATGAGTACGAAAGATCGGCATTGGATAACAACAGTTGTTTTGTTTAGCACATTCGTTTCGCAGTAACAAAATTATTTTCGCAATAATAAAAAAATACGCGACAGAAGTTCGACGGCAATGCATTTGATTTACAAAATTACGCGACGTTATTTCGGTATAATGTGTCATCTTCAATTTCAAGTACATTGCAGGCGTAGTCACGTCGAACTACGGTCGCTTTATTGCCTAGTGTGTTTCTATACTAAGAGTATAAAATTGTAGTGTTATGTAACGCCTGAAGATAGATTTTAATAGGACAGGTCAATCGATATTTCAACTGTTTTCAGATTTTTATTTTTACTCTACAGTATTGATAGACATAGACTAACTAAATCGATAGTAATAGACAACGTTCAGACCAGTAGTCGGCGGCTCACTTAGTAGAAACTTCACTATAGTGAATTTTAAATGCGAAAACTAACAATTTTGAAAGCCCTGAAAGCAAACGTTCAACATCTGAATGGAACATTCACTTTCAATTTCATTGGAAAAACGTCATCAAAAAGGTTGACCACATCTGCGATGGACGTAAACAACATTCAACACAAGGTCTGGTCGCAGGTAATTATCACCAAATTGAGTGCAGATCACGCGAGCTGAGAACTCACTTATTCAACGTGCAAATATGTCATTTTAGGTTAACTAGTGTAGTGCTAACATGTCATTTTAGGTTAACTAGTGTAGTGCGAATAATGTAATTCTATGGCTAACTAGTGTAGTTTCAGTAGTAAGTTCGCATAGGTTAACTAGTGTAGTTTCAGTAGTAAGTTCGCATAGGTTAACTAGTGTAGTTTCAGTAGTAAGTTCGCATAGGTTAACTAGTGTAGTTTTAGTAAGGTCGTAGTGGTTTATGTCATAATAATTACTGGTGGTTATGATTCAAATTATGTCTGATATTTATTATAGTTTATAGAGAGGGTTTTCAACACAACTTACCCCGGTTGCTTCTTCGGCCATTGCCTCGGGGCAAAGGGATTTTATCTGAGATAGAACGCGTACTCTCTTCGAGAAAGCCCTTAATTCCACCTCTCTGATTTTTTATTTTTCCCATAATTTAGTTATTACTTCAAAGCATTACTTTTTGTGAGATGAGGTTCAATAATACACGCGTAATCCCATTTACACAAAATACCAAATAACTACTAGCGTCTCCTTAAAAAAATAGCAAACCGTGCCCTTAATGAGAGAAAAAATCTAAAATTCCATCTTTCTGATTTGTTATTTTTCCAAGAACGTTGTAAAGTTAGTCTAGAAATGTTAACCTCAAGCCGTCTGAGCTGGGTTGACCTTACACGGTCGAGATCGTCTGAAGGTTGCCGCCCTTGGGGTCGGTGACCTTGCTGAAAAGTCGGGAAGTGCGTGACCGACAGAAAACGTCAGCTTTTACCTAATTACCTACCTACACTATACAGGTAGACTATGGGGCTATCGAATAGCTGTGTTACTAGAGGCCATCCCGGCTTCGCATTGTGGGATTGCCTATTTGTATGGTCTATTTGTTTTATACCTCAAATTTCTTGGACTAACACACCAATTAACTAAACTCAAAGCTTGTACTATGGATGCTAGGAAACGGATATATGTACATACTTAAACTCTTTTTCATTTATAAAAATTAACTTAAATATATACATACTCACAATAACGGTTCGAACTCAGGACCTCGAGATTACGACACGACATTTTAAACCACTAGACCGGGTCAAAAACGTTTTCGTAGTTATAAAGATTTAAGCATAGTCTTTACGATAATACAATACCGTGATAATACAAAAGTAAGGTGAATTTTTCCAAAGTATTTTTTTAGACTCATTACATCGTTACCGAATAATATTATGCCATGTCGTCATCTACATCCAATGATAATAAATTATGGTTGATTTACGCATTGTGGCGGAATCATCTATCAACGGAGACAAACGATTTCAGCTCCAACGGCTAATTTAGATTGTGGTGGAATAAATAATGAGATTTAAATAAATTTACATTCACAGAAAATATTTGTCTGTTTCATCTGATATAAATTATGACTGCTTTTTGACAGGAGACTCGATTAACAAGCAAGCAAAATAAAATAATTAAAAAACCCTTATACCCACATGAGAGAAAAAATCTCGTATTCGTGGCGTAGGCAATCTCCCGCTTCCCTATATCTTAGCGCCATCTATAATTCCTATTGTTAAACTTATAGTTAATGAGGCAATATCATTGTTATCGTATTGAAGTCCACAATTTGATGTAGGCCGCCAAGGGTTTTGCCTTCCGTCATTACGTTGGTAAGGTTGTTGACCTTAGTCAGGTTATCAATAATTTAAAACGATTCAAAATTGTACTAAACACAAATAGCTCAGCAAATCTGTTTTTTAAAAATAAAAAATAATGTTAGTGATTTCTTTGAAAACGTTTAGGTAATGAGTGCAAGGCTGTGTCCACTGGATTTAATGTGATCGATATGGAGCTTATAAGCAGTACTGATCTGCATAGAGTATAAGATCATCTGCGTGACTCGGTATATGCAATCTGTACTAATATTATAAAGCTGTCTTTCGTTAATGCACACGTAAACACTAAGGTAAGGAGAGCAATGAATGCCGCGAATACTGTATAAAAACTGAGTATATTTGGAGTAATGATGAACTAAAATACTATGTTTACATACATACTACAATACGTATGAACTCAGTTGGGCTATCAGACAGAAGCATTCTAGCCTCAATGCCAGTCAAGGTCGTTCACACCCACAATACCCGTACATTACTCTATTATCCTAAACGCAGTGTACGGTTTGGAACACGCAGTCATAATATGAGGAGAGAAAAATACTGCTGCTAACAATTCAATTTCTTGGTTTCAATTAATTCGAACATTTTCTTTATATTTCACATACCTATAATGTTTAACAGAGAAAAAGAAATGGTTCATCAGTTATTCAATGACAAGACACACTTTGGGTCGTTGAGCCATATTAGTTAGTTAGTTATTAAATGAAATCAATCGATCGTTGAAAAATAGCTCCTGAATTATAAAAGCAGCTGGTGAAACTGCCACCAAATCAAATCAAATGAAATTTATTGTTACTAGGTATAAAATGATAAATACTTCGTGCTGAGAGGTTCACACATACATTAAGAAATTGACACAGGAAACTTTATTAAACATGTCGAACTAAATATACGGAACTGTACAAATGTTTAAATAACTATTCAATCTATCATGAGGTCTTATAGCAAACTCTATGCAGTACGACCACGAAATACGAATAGAGATGAAAAGTATAATATATCTAAAGTCAAACGTAAAAGCATTGCAACAACAGATTCCAATAAACCCGGAACAGTTGTTTATTGTTTGGCAAACAAACTGGCACAAGCGTCTGATATACACCAAACACTATGGCTAGGCAATCTATCTATCTAGCGATCTAAAAAGCAAACAGCAATATACTCACCTCCACGGACTAGTAAAAAAGAAAGGTCGTAGAAATTTCCTCGGATGCGTAGAATTTTTTACATTTAATCAACGAGTACTCGTAGAATGCAAAGTTAATTCTCACAAGTATGAGAGTAAATTTTGAAATAAATTTAACGTTGTATTTACGATTCAATATAATCTATATTTACAACATCGTTCAATTGAACTAGAATATTTACGTACCACAAAGCTAGAAGGTCGCACTTCAAAGCGAAGATGGTGCCATGGTTGGTCCAAATCTTGGATATAATTGACTTTGAGTATTCCTCTTGAAATACATACTATAATAGCGCAGAAAAATTTAGTAACCTAACAGAAAGTTTAGAATAACATTTGTAGATTTTATTTTTTAATCATTTCTATACCTATAACATAATAAATGTGTACCTAATATGTTATCCTATTGAAAAACTAAACTAAATAAAATATTGCTTATAATATGGGTGCGCGCAGTAAAGGAAATTATACAAAATAATAATATTGTGTACATTCCTCATTACCAAAATGTTAAATGAGCTCGATGAAAATCCCCCTTTTGAATTGAACACTAATTTAATTACAATTTATTAAATACTCTACAAATCGAGGTTACGTCATTTATGTAATCGTGAAATAGTAAATAATAATTAATAACATCCACGGTCGGAAACCTGTTCTGAATATCTGCTATAAAATAATGTATTTTTGATTCAAAAGCGCAATTGTATAAGTGGCAATGTATAATTTCAACCTATAAAGGGAATGTGGAATAATGATTAAATCGTCCTTTGATAAATTAAATTGGATTTGCTATTTTCAAACGCATTAAGTGGATAATGCCAATTCACAATGGAGTGGTGCCGTAAAGGGAATGAAATAGGCGGTGATAGCCGAGTCTTTGACAAAATAATTACCAGGCAAGCGAAAATAAATCTACGTACGTAGGTATCTACAATTAGCGAATTTCCTTGACAAATACACCAAACGGGTCGTCGATTATTATTATAACTATAACTAAGTTTCATTATTGTTCTCTACGGTTACGCGTTCTGATAAAAATGTTATTTATTCAATCGTGCCATTAAAAGGGAACTCGATAGGTATACAAAATATTGCTTATAAAAAGCGTTATTCTCATCTTACCTGCCTTTAAGAAAATTAAAAGCTTAGTTTCTTAAGGATAATAACGGGGAAGATGAAAGGAAAGAAAAAACGGGGAGTTCATACAAATACTTAGTTTGAAAAAGCTGTTTATAAAAGGGGGAGCTAATTTGCTCTTTTTTCCCCTCCACCTAGATGCGAAAGGAAATAAGGATTATCTACAGCATTAGACATATCGTTAGCTGTAGGGTTCATTAGGAACAAATCCAGATGGTTTCGTTCACGCACATTTCTTCTTCCGAAGAATGACTGACGTGAAAATAATCTCGTACAAGGTCAATTGGATTGGGAAAACTATGTATGTTTTTTCATAATAGCAGCTTCGCCCGGGTGGATTTCACGGAGATATAATAATATTATATTTGTTATTGTTTATATCTTGGATAAAAAGGAGTTGTTTGTGGTATCAATGTATTATTTTAGTTTTCTGTGAAACGTGTTGGCCAATAAGAGATCACTACTATATATTTTATTATAGCAAAATTTCATTTTTAAAATATTTATTTTAATGTAACCACGGAAACCTAGTTCTTATTGGCAAACCAAAACACACACAGTGCAACTTAAGTCTCTGTTACATTACTTTAATTTAATGCTGTCGGATTTAGAAATAACAACCGAAATACTAAACCTAATAAAACCTTATTTGTATGTCGCCTTCACCCCTACATATACGAGACGAATAAATATGTTCGCGTATTTCCGAGAGCTCGTATTCTCTGACGGGGAAGGCATGTTTAATGTTCAAAGAGATAATTTCATAACACCGTGTTTTCCCAGCGAGATCATTAATATAAAACTTTGTATGTGGAAGCTGAACAACGTAGACCTACTTAGTAACTGGGTGAAGAGTTAAAGGTTGCGACCAGGGGCGGCGTTAGGGTAAGGCGAGGCCGGGCGACCGCCCAGGGGCGCCGGACGAAAAGGGGCGCCGCGCCGCAGGCCGCGGCGCCCTTTTTCGTCCGGCGCCTCTTTCTGATTTTCTATAATTTACTACAGGCGCCCCCTTATAGTTCCCTCGCTCATTGAGTAAGGCCTACTGGGCGAAAAAAGACAAGAACCGTGAATGATATTTTTTTTGATTTCAAGTTGCCTCACTGGCAGCATGAATTGAAAGAGAACTCAACATAAAAAATATGATGGTAAAACAGAACAACATACCAATTATTAAATATCAAGTTATGTATTTTATTAGGTAAGATGACGTACATAACATACATTCGCGGACATTACCGCTCGGTTATTTAAGAAAATTTTTGCTTGAGCAAGTTTATGAAACTGCCCTCGACGAGCCTATTGTTTCTCCCACTCACAATAACACGTGTATATGTAATAACTCCTGATCCAAATTGGTTTGAACGCGCTAATCTCAGGAACTACTAGTTTAATTGACAAAACTTTTAAGACTTTTGTGAGAGATAGTCCACTTACCATTTGTCAAGGAAGGCTTTAAGCTTTAGTATAACACTGTGTGCGGAAACCGAAATCCACGCGGACGGAGTCGCGGGCGACCGCTAGTATACCTACTTATAATAAAACAGATTCCTGAAAAACCTGACCTTGACAAACTCTGTAGTGATCTCCAATTTTAATTAACTGTGGATTCTAAATCATATATCGATGGTTATATGTTGTGTGATGAACTCATAAGCCTGAAATCCTTTTTGCCTGATCAGAATGTAGCTTTCCCTGTTTATGTTTTAAATTTTATTAAAGACTAGCGGCCACCAGCGTCTCCGTCCGCGTAGGTTTCGGTTTCCGCACACAGTGTTACTAAAGATAGCTTAAAGCCTACCTTGACAAATGGTAAGTGGACTATCCAACACAAAATATTATTTTGTCAATTCGAACCAGTAGTTCCTGAGAACAGCGCGTTCAAACCAATCTGGATCAGGTGTTGCACGTGTTATTGTGGGTCAGCCATAAAAGATAGACATACTGTTAGGGTATATTTTTTAGAAAATTTTATGTAGAATAGTTCCTTCATACATGATTTCTATGTGACTTTAACCATTAGGGCTGCACACGCGACGAAAGCTTAAAAAAAAACCGGCCAAGAGCGTGTCGGACACGCCCGTGAAAGGGTTCCGTAGCCATAAGATGGGCCAACCGCTTGACACACCATTTAGTAAGGGCAACTGCACTTCATAAGTTGGTCGAGCTGTATAAAAATAACTATGTATGATACAGAGTTCGCTATAGTTTTCGTTGAAAGTACTTACTTGGAGGTTTATAGAACATTTTTTTCAGAATTTTTGAAATAGTGTTTCAAAAGTTAAGGGGGGGGGGACGCTCTAATTTTAACTTTGTATTAATATATCTCGAGACTGGGGTGTTTGATCCACATGGTTTCAAGGCAATTTTTGTTGTATTTAGAAATACCTTTTTAACGATACCCCACACGATGGGGTAAGGCGAAGTTTTTTTTTCGAATTTACTTTTCGTTGTATGGGAGAGGGTTAAAAAATAATTATTTTTCACTGATTTTAAAAACCAATTCTTGAATTATCAATACACATCTCTCCACCAATTTTCGTGGCAATCGGTGCAGAAATGGCGGAGAACGAGCCAGGACAGACAGACAGACAGACATGACGAAACTATAAGGGTTCCGTTTTTTGCCATTTGGCTATGGAACCCTAAAAATGGGGTAATTTCTCCCGCTTTCCCAACATTTCCCTTCACTACGCTGCTCCTATTAATCGTAGCGTGATGATAAGTATCCTATAATATGCCCAGGAGTATGAAGAACTAGCGGCCGCCCGCGACTCCGTCCGCGTGGATTTCGATTTCGAATATCCTATGTGTTATTCTGATGTATAAGCTATATTGTGGTAAAGTTTCATTCAAATCCATTCGGTAGTTTTTACGTGAAAGAGTAACAAACATCCATACATCCATACATCCACACATACAAACTTTCGCCTTTATAATAGTAGTAGGATAATTGTACCAAGTTTCGTCAAAATCCGTCCAGTAGTTTTTGTTTGTATAAGGAACATACAGACATACAGACAGACAAAAATTTTACTGATTGCGTTTTTGGCATCAGTATCGATCACTTATCACCCCCTGATAGTTATTTTGAAAATAGATTTAATGTACAGAATTGACATCTCTACAGATTTATTGTAAATTAGATAGAACGTTTTTTTTAAATGATGGTTATTTTATTGTACCTATTGCCTTTCTTCGTACCTATGTACCTAGGTAATTGAATTGTAGTTAGGGGGCGCCGAAGAAATCTCGCCCAAGGGCGCTTGTAGTGCTAAAACCGGCACTGGTTGCGACCCGTATACCACGCAGTTGTGAGTTAACCATGGAAAGCGTTTGTTAAGAGTCCGTGTTTAACCGAAGAAGTGGTGTGATCTATCGAATGTTTGAAAATTTTTGATTGATAAAATATCATTACAAACAAAATTGAAATTATTTCACTTCATTATTTTAATGTAAATCCCAACTAAGTCTGTCTGTTTATTACGCTTTCTCACTTAAACCTCTCAATCGGTTTTGATGAAAATTGGCAAAAGAACATAGGCTACCTTTTATTGCGAAAAAAGGATCTGTGATCCACGCGGACGAAGACGCGCGCTTGTACTAAATATAACTAACTAAGTATCATGCTATGGACAGTACAGAAAAAAGTCAATAAAAATAGCTATCTTAGTCTCAACTGAAATTCAATAGAAAAGCCTGCTTAAAATATGTATTTTGTGCTGCCGATTCAGTCGATATTAAGTACAAGCCATGTTACCACATATGTAGGTATGTAATGTATGTACATTAAATCGTTGTTCTAACGAGTTATTTGCGCAACACAAACTATGCTTTGGTAGGTACTTAGGAGATGCCTCATTTTCTATTATGGAAATACTTGGCTTCAACGCGCAAACATTTTGACATTTAAGTTATGATCCACAAAAATATTAGTATTGAAAGAAACTAGGCGGAAAAAACGTGACTACGCCTCCAATGTATTTTAAATGGAAGATGACACATTATGTCGAAATTACGTTGCGTAATTTTGTATACAAAATGCATTGCCACCGAACCTCGTTCGCGTAATTCTTTTGTGTTCCTACACTTAGTATAGATAAGCCAAGGCGACCTTAAAATAGCTGAAGGATATTAAATTCACATTCAATTCAATCAAGCATTATTTACTCCTCACCACAGGTACAGTAATCAAGAATCTATTACACTGCTGTAGGCTACTTTCCTACTTACACTACCATTATTTACTCGTAGTAATAAATATTGTCCTGATTGCTTGCTCTAGTTCGCTTTCTGTTTCAATTGAGTTTGTTAGATTTGTCCGGGCTTTCAAGAGGTAGTTTTATTTCTTAGAAGTGATATTAAAAGTAACTTTGTTTATTTTTTACCTTTATTTTATCAACTGTTATGTTTAATAATAATATATCGGTTTCTGTAATGTTAAGTTCCATTGTAGTGTAATGGAACAAAGTTTAATTTCACAATTTAATCTGAACGATAACAAATTGTTGGTGCTTAAATACGTACGCACAAGTTTAAAGTAATGCATATTAAAATAATACTTATGAATGTAAAGTAGTGCATATTAGAATTATACTAACCAAACAGGTAAAAATATGTTTTTGATAGTATCAGCCTATTAATGCCCCACTGCAGGGCAAAGGCCTCCATCGTTTGAAATCATGTTTTCGTTACAAAGATGGGTTTAGGCTTAATCACCACGCCTGCCGAATGCGGGTTGGCGATCACAAAACCGGGCTGTGTTCAGAAAAATCAGCACAAAGTTTTGCCCGTCCCGGGAATTGAAACCAGATAGTGTGAAAAACAAATACATGCATGAAATAATGCACTTTTATCTTTTTCCGAAAATAAACATTTTTGAAATCGGTCCAATATTTGTAAAATAATCTGTTTGCAAACTATGTTTTCAACAAAATGACGTGTACACTACTCGTACTACCAAGAGCTGGTAATTAAATCGACTTAATTAAAACAAAAGCGGCATTATAAACGCCACGGGGTGCCAGTTAAACAAACAACATTGACATAATTTAAATTACTACGAGTAAAGTATCACCACCGCAAGCGTATCGTAAAGTTGTTTGATCTCATTTTCCATAAAGGAAAATGAAATTAATGGACCAGTTACACGCTTTATCCACGGTGTTACAAAAGTTTTTAATGGAATTAAAACCTGGTGGCCGTCGCTTTCCTTTTAGTAAAGTTCTTTTTTTTATGTCAGGTCGCCAAATGCTGCTATTAACTTTGTTTTAATTATCTTTCTCGTCTTTAATAGAGGTGTTATTTGTTCCATAAAAATTACGGTTGACAGAATAACAAATGAGGAATATTTATTGAAGGACTAAGATGTTATTAGTAAAAAGTGTTAGCCTATTAAAGTCCAACTGCAGAGAAAAGGCCTCCAACATTCGAATGCTGATTTGGGCTCAGGCTTAATCTTCTCGCTTGCCAAATGCGGATTGGGCCAACATTATATCATGATAGTACTAGCAGGTATCATGAATAGTTCAGGCTTCCATAGACTTTGTAAGGCTTACTTAGACTCTTTTGATTGGCTCAATGCATTGTGATGATAGTTATCATTCATTGAGTCGACTTTTTGAACCATTGGAATGTTGACAACTTTGTTTGTACCGATATTTTTGACTATATGCTTGCGTCTATTTTTGTATTTGAGTACTCAGAGTGTCACTCGATCTTTCTCGAGCTTTCTCGTTTGCTGCCTCTAAAAAAATTAGTATAATGTTGTATGTAAAACAACGCTTGGTGTATCACCCCTTTATTCGGTGTGAACCGTTTATTATTTTCGTCCTCTTCGTGACTGGTATGACACTTGTAACCTATCGAATGTGCAGGGTTGCCAGGTGAAAGGCGGAAGGTGGATTCAATATGTATACAGATATCCAAAATGCTTTTATTGTATTTACAGAAAGATACGAGTACATAGTAGGTCGTTGTTTTCATCTGTATTAAACTACATCTACAACTAAGTCCACTGATAACGCACAACCTTTAAAAATTATCTGGCAGGTCCACAGGGAAAAACTGTCGAGAAGAACCAACTTGTGCGGTTTAAACAACAGTAGTTTAAAATTGCCACGATCTAAAAATAATGTATGAGAACTATTTAATATTTTTACCTGGAAAATACAGTTAAGACTTTAGGCCCTAAATGCCTAAACTTTAGGCATCAGGAACTAAATAAACAAATGAGAAAGTACAGAGAAAAAAAAGGCGGCGGCCGCAATCTTGAAAACAATATATCGCTGTCATGTAAAAAACGTTGCACAACAGAATTACATTTGAAATTAACAGTTTTAGCTCTGGAAACGGTCATGTTAACTACAATCAGTGTTTTGCATATCAATGCACAACCAGACAACCCTATTTCCATATCAGGCCGAAATCATGCGGTGACTCACCGACAGAAATAATACCATACAACCGCTTTGTATAGACGGCACACCCGTCACTCTTAATTATCTTGGAATAACGATCATATTTGCACAAGTGCTTCGCCGAGAGGTGTACTATGATGCAATCTAATACTATTTTAAGCGGCGTTTACTTTGACTTTGTTTTGAGGTTTTTAGTTCATGTTTGTATTAAGGATATTTTTATGTACAAAAAAAAAGGATTTTCGATTTTAAGTGCGTGCATTTTATGTATGCATAATAGAAATAAATGCAATAAATATTGTTTGTTTATGACTCTAATGTAGTAGAGTAAACTTCGTAATGCAAAGGGCCAAAATGGTAAACATCGATAACTTCCCGTGGATACGAGATAATAATGTATAAATTTAAATATCTTACAACATTGATCTGACTCCGCGTTAAGTAGCTTAAGCACTTGTGTAACAGACATAAGAATCAACAGTGGTATATAAATATACATAATATAACAGCCAGACCAGGACAAACAGCCATGTTCTTGCACACGAATGTTTTCTCTGTGCGGGGATCGAACCCAGGACCTCTTGGTCCAATAGTCAACTTCTAGACCACAACAATCTTAATTTGATTCTTCTTTTAAATATTATATCATAAAAATTTACTGTAACGACAAATAAATAAAATTGTATAAAATGTTTACCATTTTGTCACTTTTCACTGGAAAAGTCCTATCAAACGGTATGCCTTTTATTCTGAGAGCAAAAGATGGTATAAAGCGCGATCCTTGGTATTGGTCGAGAATCTGTGCATTGATCCTCGAAAACTATTCATACGCCGGGATATTTCAGTACAAAGCAGTACTTGGAAAGTGGGAACTTGCAAAAGAACTAAATCCGTGGGAGGATTTTATCACTTTTCGATTGAACTGCACTTATTTTCTAACTTATAAGCTGATGTTTATATACAACTAACAACCGATCGCGACTTCGTCTGCATGGATTTCAGATCCCCTTTTTCGCAATGAAATCCCCTTTTTAAAGATCTAAAGGTTGTCGGTACCAAATTTCATCAAAATGGGTAAAGAGTTAAACCTCTAGAAAGTGGGAAAGCTTAACAGACAGATAGATAGACAGACAGAGTTACTTGCGCATTTATTGTATTAAATAGGAGGGATAATAATCGGTAGATATGTATATTGAAATTGTTCTGTTATTAATTTAGCAGACGTATAAACGTAATGTCAAATTATAGCATTTCGCTGATGTGTGTTAAATTATCGAATATTTTACTCCGGAATGCGAGCGTACATTACAAACAGTTCGTATCATTATTTAAAGCTGCCTAGTATTCCAATAATCAAATAACAGTCAATACGATGCTCTATCGAGAATCCAGTGATCACGCCACTTGCAATATTCGGTAACATTAGGTATTGTTCAATTGTAATCGACAACAGAGCAACCGAGTTATTGGGAATTCCGAAAATGGTCCAGCACATTCACTTTGCACATTTCACACGGACAATTGACGAAGTGTTTCTGACTGTTGCTCGCCAATCCTGATTCTCTGAGGCATCCCGTCTACAACACGTTAGATACACAGGGTATACTAGTGTACGTGTGTTCAAAAACTTATTCCAAGAATCATATCGTAAAGTCAATATCTAAAAGTCAATAAGAGGATATTTTGACAATACCTTTTTAAAAATCTTACATTATTTTTTTGACGAACCGCTTGGTTCCGTGGTCAAGAAGTTACTTACGAAGAGGTCGTGAGTTCGATAACTTGCCAGTTGAGATTGTTACCTACCAACCTATTCTTTTGCGTGTGTAACAAGGTACTTGGGTTATTTCTGTGGGGCGAAAGAAGTGGTTCGTTTATAGTATTAGTAAAAATCATATACCACCTGCGTTTTCCAACTTGCTTGCCTGAAGTTAAAGTTCCACTTCTCAATACCTTAAATCCGCTCTACTAACACTTAGGTGATAATCACGTGATCGTCTCTTATGAATACCTAACTTGGCTATAGTGTCTTCGTCATGTGACGTGGTTTCTCGCGTCATCGAAATGTTCTCAAATGCTAGTCTATCTTTTAACTTTGACGACCCGCTTGGTGTAATGGTCAAGAAGAGATCGCGGGTTCGATCCCCGCACAGGATTAACGTTTGTGTGCTTGAACATGCATGTTTGTCCTGGTCAAAAAGAAAACAAACATATTAAAAGGCAATGAAATTATTTGCCGGAATCCTCATTCTGTTTTTGTGTTTAATTTTAAACAATTTACACGTGTGCCGGTTATGAAGAAAAATACTTAGGAAAAGATTTGATCTTGTACTAAATAAAAATATTCACTACACATACACACATGTTATTTGAATTCTCCTCAACTTAAGTATTAATATCCCGGTCTCTCAACAAGTACTAAGTGATTGATCACGACTCGACCGATTTCGTGTTGGATGTAGGTAGTTTCACTGTTGCCGTATGTACATACTTGTAATTTTATGTCGAAGGACATTATCGTGACTTTCATGATGAACAAAATATCCAAAAAAGTTGAAAAAACATTTTGGATTTTCACCAGCCGAACTGCTCATAAGAAAAAAAATCAGAAATTGGCCAAATGTCATGATTTTTATGTATTTCGTACTTGACAAAACAATGCATATACATATTAAGTCGTAAGTTAATGTTACACTTATTCTACTTCCTATATGCGTTGTCAGACTGTATCTTTATCAAATTCTTCATTTTCACCTCTTGTTTGGTTTTTACTATATCAAATTACTTCGTCAATGGACTCTAGAAAATGATCCCAATCGAACCGATGCAACCTTGTATCTCACAAAAGCGTTCTGTTCTATTTGTTCAATAAACAGTTAAATTATCACTAGTTTAGCCGTAAACGCTGCAAATCATCCGCCTCATTGTCTATTCATGGATATTTCCCGCTACGATTGTTTCTGGCTGTTTAGAATTAGTGCTGGGTCATCCATGTGACAACGCATCCAAAAACTAACAAACGGGGTTGGCGCAGCGACCTAAAACGAGAATAACTACTAATATTAAACATGGATTTAATTCATCTAAATCTTGTCATTTACAAATTAGTCCAATAAAAATGTAGATAAGATTCTCTAAATTAAAAAAAAATGCGATTTTTTAATGTGAAAGATCACGCTCCATGAAGACCAGACTGATCTGTTTTATTGTTAAAACTTCGCAAAATTATGTTTGTTGATATTATGGGACTTTTGTTGGAAAACCGTCAATTATACTAAAATGTTTAAGTATTATTAAATACAAAAGCGAAACATCATCTTAAGCTTACCTCTCAGTTACATCATGGTTCTCAAATTACGTCACCGAGTGGGAGCAAACGAGTTTTTTACAAAAATTCCGCTGCTAAAAGTAATGATGTTGTTTTATTTCAGAGCCATGTTTTGTTTTCTTTTTCCAGCCTAATTGGTTAATTAGCTACCTAATCTGTTGTATTTTTTCCAAGAGAATGGAATTATCCAAGTTCCATAAAAACAGTCACATATTTCGAGGGCTAATCTAATATTATATACCCAGTCTTGAATCAATCACCTGAGTGTCCAATAGAACAATGATGATTCCGTGCTTCGGAAGGCGCTAAGTTGGTCCTGTCTTTGATCCAAATTGTCTGGTTTCCCTTGTAAGTTTTGAGGAGGTCAGACGACAGTGGCTCCATTGTAATAACCAGGCTAGTTAATTATGGATCATATACGTAGCGGACTCAAGACTTCGAAGGCCAGGCCGAGAATTCAACGGTGGAGAGACGCTAGGATGATAATGGTGACTAAACGAGCATTCTTTGTTGCTTGCCTTACAGCCAGCCACACTTCTAGTTGTTATTATTTATTTTGTTAATACTTAGTTGAGATAGCAAAATAACTTGAACTTTTTACGGTTTATTTTTGTTTATACATAAAAAAAATCATTTTTTGTGAATTGTAGACTTATATTATTGAAACAATACAAATATTTATCTCCTATCGTAATACGACTAATCAACAAACTGTCGTCAATAAAAATACATTGAGTTGTAAAACAGGGACCGCGTATAGTCAATGCATGTTTACATTAATTATCCGTATCTCACAGGAATACACGATAAACACGTTTTGGTAAGCGTCGGTACTAACAAGCGCAATTTGTAATGCAAATAGTTCCGCACAGATTCGTTAAATATGCCCACGTGATATTTCAACCCGCTCTTACACAGGCAATGTTTTGTGAAGCGATAGTTGCTTCTCCTTGCGTAGAAACCTTAGTAACCATGTACGTCACATGAACAATAATAATGCCACAGTATTCAGTTGTCGGGGCATATTTAACGATTTAAGTCTATGGTACAGACTTGGTTCATCGCTTGAGCAAATCAAAAAGTATTTTTTACGAGAATTTATCTACGACCTCCATTTTTAAAGTCGGTCAAATGTACTGTTTGTGTTAACGACGTGAAAATCGATTAGTCGCTGAAATGTTTTGTGTTTTTTACGCATTGTTTTTAAGTGTTTATTTCATGGGCCATTCTAAAGAATGTCTTGAAATTTAACACGGCCGTTTATGAAATTGAAGTTATTTTAGTTTCACTTCAGTTAGTTCATATTTTTATTTTGTAAAGTGTAACGTTCAATTTTATATCTTGGTATCTTATAATGTTTAAGATTTGATTTATGGACTACTAGTGGCCGCCCGCGACTCCGTCCGCGTGGATTTCTTTTTTTCGAAATAAAAAGTAGCCTATGTTCTGTCTGAGGATCTAAAGATTGTCTGTACCAAATTTCATCAAAATCGGTTGCGAGGTTTAAGCGGGAAAGCGTAACAGACAGACAGACAGAGTTACTTTCGCATTTATAATATTAGTTGGGATTATATAAATACAGGATGACATAAATCTCATTCTTTAGAAACTACTGTATCCGACGACGATTATTGTTTACGAGTTATTCAATCCTTAGTAAATCGAATAGCTTGAAAAGGAATTAAATTAATGGAGAGTACAAGTTGAAATGTAATACAATTACTCCATTACTTTGTAGTAACACTAACTGTCCAGGAATGCGTTAGCTCTGGTATAATGGATTAACTACCCGCAAGATTTGGTCTATCCACTTAGCACGACTAGGAACATTAGACGGTCAAGCATCATAGACTCTTATGTCAAAGCAATAAAGTTTATATTTGAGTGTGATTGTGTGCATTGTAGTGTTCGTGATTGTACATTAGAACGTCAATCACACCTCAATAATTCATGCCAGATCTATAGTATCATTAGCGCTTTGCTAATAATATCACATGCATAGCTTAAACGATGAGTAGATGTCAATACTTTAGTTAAAACATTCTGATTACTAAAAGGTTCCTTTCTATCGTGATGAGAACATAGTCATTTGAAAATAGCCCATAAACTATGTACTTACGAATAATTTATTCCGAAGTGTTATTTTTCTCAAGTTTCACAGCTACTAACTGAATGTCATGGTTTTGCTAATATTCCTCAATTCGTATTATCTATACTAATATATTAAAGCTGAAGAGTTTGTTTGATTGTTTTGTATGTTTGTTTGTCTCGATCTAACTACCGGTCTGTTTTAAAAAAAATTGTTGGATAGTCCATCCGACGAGGAAGGCTTTAGGCTAGTGAAAATCTAAATCCACGCGGACGGAGTCGCGGGCGGCCGCTAGCTTCTAATTGAATTTTCGTGATTGACCTTACAGAAGGCATCAGTGAAGTAGCACCTTATAACTGTAGTATATCATTGGCGGCGATGATCAATAGAATCAGGTGAACATCCTGCATGTTTACCTCCTTATTACATAAAAATACTATAAGTCCAATCCAATTCTAATTCAGTTACAGAAAAATATCTCGTTTTCCACACGAAGTTACTAGTACCTAGTGACAATAAGTCACAAAATGGCGGGACTGGGTCATTTCATTGTGCGCTTCGTATGACAAAACGTTTTTGTCTACTGTGTTCGGTTTCGTGGGTGAAGCAACGGTGAACGAACCGGAGGTCAGGTTGCGAGGGTAGGAGGAAAATGTCATCAGTTCAGTAGCGTTTGAATAGTAATGACACTGAATCATTGGAGAAAATACTGTTTTTGGGCGTTTAACAGGCAAAAGTGTGGCAAGTCCTGATCTATACTAGTATATTAAAGCTGAAGAGTTTGTTTGATTGTTTGTTTGAACGCGCTTATCCAGTTGTCGAGGAACGCTTTAAGCTATTTATATAAAATTATGTGTGCGGCAACCGAAATCCACGGGGACGAAGTCGCGGGCGGCCGCTAGTAAGCTACATAAATTATAATATTCGTTACTCGAAACTTAGTATCAATCATTATAGTTTTGATGGGACAAAGTTCCACATTACCTTTTTGCCATTAGCACCAGCCCCACAGGGTCCCTAGAATGTTTATAAAGCAAGTTAAATCTAGCATTTCACAGGTTTAAGCAGGATTCAAACCCGCTCTTTCGCTATCCGGACAATTTCACTGTGAGAGAGTCCGGCTAATCTGATGCGATAATCGAAATCGAATTTAACGTTTATTTGTTTTAACTATTCGGAGAATTCTGATTAGTTTATAGTACTGTTAGCTTTCACAAATGGACTTAAACGAAAATATACATTTGCAATTAAATACCATAACAAATGTTTATTATTGATAAATTAATAATAAAAGTAACAAATTCTTTCGTTTTTATTGTAGTATCAATTCAGTATATCAGACTCTCTATAAATTTTAAATAGGGCTATTTTTTATCGCTTTATTTGTTTTATTGAAGCTCGTTTTTGAGCCGCATGTTGTGGAAATTTATTTTGTACAAATCTGAAAAATCTGAATTTTTCATTAGGTGTCTTGAGCGGTTTTACCTTTTGTCTTTTCTGTGCTTAATATTTGTATTAAGCACAGAAAAGTTGTGTATGTTTGCATAATGTATGTTTTTGGTGACGTTTTGCATTAAAGAATCAACTACAAAATATGTTGTCGGTTAAATTAAATACCATGCAGATAGTTTCATAACTTCGAATGATAATATAAAATTCCCCACTGTTAATATTAAATAATGCTTGAGTCCTTTGTATAAAGTTTTATAATGGAGTTATGTTTTTCACATTTTCGCTGAAGTTGAGTCGCAAACGAGTGAAAAAGTTTGTTGGTTTTTAGATTAAAATGTTTTGCTGTCTTTGTGTACGTACTTTTATTCAAGCACAGTAAAAAAGGACAAGTAGTTTGTTATTAAAAGGTCTGTTGTCCTGCTATGCAATTCACTAAGCGACACTCGAACGATGCGCTCACGGCTGAAATCACGGCGGTGTCAGCCTTAACATCGTTCGATGTTTTAGGCTCGTATTAATAAATCGCGCTCAACTCTGAGATCGAACTTGAGCGCGAACTTGAGGTGCTGTTTTATTAGAAAATGACATGAGAAGTTCGCACTCAAGATCGATCTCGGAGTTGAGTGCGATTTTTTAATATGAGCCGTATCGTGCAGCTTTTAAATAGTTCTTACTGAATACCAAAAGTACTGTCACCGATTACACGGCCGCTGCGACCAAGGCTTTTATGACATTTGCGCTTATTGAATTGTACCTCTGTTGTAGTAGCAGCCACTATTCCTCCTTATGTCATCGCCAAAAAAGTTTATCACTCTATCTATTATTAAAACCTTTTAGAGCCCAGATGCAACGTCAGTTGTTCAGCTTTGAAGTAGGTATATCGGAATGGATTGTGGTATTGTTATTCTACGGAAGGGCCTGGATGTTTACTCTGCATCGTTTCTAATACATCTTGGCTTGGATCGTCGGCGTTTTCCTTAACCATGGAAAAATACGAGAAACTAAGAAAGGCAGTTGTGAAAGTCATCCGTGCGACGGAAGGCGACAACAAGTAGGGTGACCATTCCTTTTGCGGTCGATAACTTATGTAGGTGACGAGAAAAACGGAACTGAAGTGTCCAAGTCTGGCCCGGAAAGTGGATAGCGTAGGAAGGGACGGTTTTATAACTGTTTGTTGTTGCAAAAAAGTGCTCTAATATCGTCTTCATGATCGTAACATGTCTTCATTTAGCACTAACCCATGGCGGAGACATAGGTCTCCATTGGAATTATGTTATCTTTACAGAGATGAGTAAATCACCACGCTTGCCAAATGCAGTTTTGTGATCACAAACGGGAGCTGTGTGCGTAAAAACGGACACAATAGAAACCTCATCATCGTTATCTACATATGAATCAATCGCATTGATAAATGAATCGCAAAATGTGTTGGTAAGCGCATAACTCAACAACGAGTTGACCAATTTCGCCAATTCTTTTTTAAAATGTTCGTTGAAGTCTAAGGATGGTTCTTACGGCGTGAAAAAAATCGAATAATTGCCGGGAAGACCCTAAAAACAGCCCTGCCAGATTACATTTTTTTTTGACAGGACGAAGTCTGTCGGGTCAGTTAGTTATTAAAATAATTTCTAGATGCGTCAATTTAAATTATGTGAGTATCATATTCAGCCAAAAGACTAAGAGAGTAATGTTTATTTTACTTTTAATTACTTGCTAAAGGAATAATAAATTAGCTTCCTCATTTCTGGAGCACAAAAGGTCTTAAGCAAACAGAGAAATGTATAAAGCGAAAGATAATCATATCAAAATATTAAACTGGAATGTTTTTGTTGTTTTTCACAATGGAAAAGTGCGTATTGTTTGATGCTTATATTCTTTTGTTCCTTCCTTGCTCGTGCTGTGATGAATTATTTAGAATTCTTACTAGTTTTATAAAGGATGATGAATAGTATAACATTATATACAAGTTATAGAATAGGTTGCATTCAAATTTCAACAATATATTATATAGTAATAGAATAATAGAAACATAAGACTGACCTGATAAGAAAATCAAATATTCATATCTCGAATAATCCTTTGGCTATAATGTATGAGGATTATTCGTGACGAACTAAATTATTGAAACATACTTTTTAGCAAGACTTTCTTACTTTAAGACGGTGACACACTAAATAACCTCATCTTACTCACATTGAATTAATAAAAATATACAGTATTTAATTATATCAAATCATCATCATCATCATCCTCCTGCCCTTATCCCACACCAGGCGGGGTCGGCGCAACACGTCTTCTGCTTCCACTCACTCCTCTCAGCCGTCCACTCTACAAATAACGATGCAAGTTAAAGTTATTGTAAATATATTAAAGATTTTAATAGCTAGATATGCCATTAGCCATACTTCGACCCGCTCTGAAATGGGCACTAAAATATGAAGCGACAGTCGCACTTTGAGAATTTAAATCTATGGAAAATCTTTCACTATCCGGAACAATGGAACAGTTCCATAAACCAGCAAAACACGGTCCACGCGAAACTATGTTGCCGCCGAAATTGACAGACCAACTTCACAATTTACATATCAGTCGATTTACGATGGCACACCGCAATAGTGCGGTTGACGCGAAACTGCTGAACGATTCACATTTAGCAGCCTGTAGCAATCACTATTTCAATCGTTGGCAATCAAGCTTGGTTTCGTGTCACATTGACCACGAGATTTAGTTTGTTTTAACCAACTACATATCTCTATTCCTGACCATTGTATCATAGTAATAATACAATGTGTACAAGGGTAGACTTTGGATTGACTAACTTATTTCTTGCTTCTAGCTTCACAGTCTAATGACTAATTATTATTTTAATAGTGGTGAGATAACGTTGATGTTGATGAACAATTGAATAAAAAATAATTATAAAAAAAAATCTTGGGCCTTATCCTAAACTGAGCTTGAAGCTTGTATGTACTTAGGATGCTAGCGAACGGATGATCATACATAGATACTTTTTTATTTACAGATATACTTAAACATTAATTTAAAACCCCCAGACCAGGACAAACAGACATTTGCATGCACACAAATGTTTGTCCTGTGCGGGGCTCAAACCAGCGAAAAATTTTTCTTCGAAGTGTCTACTCTAAACGTAGTTGTAACACCCCAATGGTGTCATCATAATAATTCTACTGCTATGTTTCTTTAAGACTGATGCAAAGTTATGTTCAGATGATAAAATACAGAGCTGAAACATATCAAATCGTTCGTTTGGTTTGTATTGGTACTCTATTTTTCGTGCTATTTTTAAATCACTCACGGTATTGGTTCTAAATATTCAAGTCGTAGTTTCGCAACATTGTTGCCAGTGCTCCAGAAATGATAAGGTTTGAGAATGAACAAACACCTATTCCTGTACAATTTTGAATGGAATTTTTTTCAATTGCTCTTACACTCTTAAAAGTAGATGGTTTTTTTTCAAACTGTCGATTTCGACATTAAGAGAAGTAATAAATTTTTACGTTTTTTGTTAAGGCATGTAGGTACTTACACTACTTCTTCATGAAACAGTGAAGTTTGACAGTTTTTTTTTGTGTATTTATTTAGCTATGCGAATTATTTCTACTGCTTTGCGAGATAATGTTAATTTTGTTGCGAATGTTTCTTATTACTTTACAACAAGACAAATGACACAGGTTGAATTATTGCGTTCCTCTGCCAAAAAAGTACCTTTGGCGTTTGGGACCACTACTGCAGTCACTAGCGATCCCAATCGCCGAACAATCGGTCCTTTTAAGTACTTAACCACTTATTTTTTTTTTTGAAAACCAGTGTTTTGTCTTATTTTTGTTGACATCGTGATGTTTCCGGGTTACTAGGTAAAGAGAGTGCTTCGCAATATGGGACAACGGTTGACAAAAGGAAAAATGCACTACAAAGAAACTATTCGCTGGTGCATTCGATGCGTTCTCACAAAGTTCTGTATCAAAGCAGAAAAATATCTGTAACGACATTGTATGAAATTGAGAAGAAACTATTTGCTGAACAGCGATTTATTGTTGGATAGAGAAATTCTGAAAGTGTGTTCGGCTTTTACGAGTATCTTCGATAAACGAAGGCATTTTCTGCAAGATGGACGCAAGATGAGCAATGTTAAAATGTATCTACTACATTGATAACATCAAGTTAGTAGCGTCATTGTTCAGCATTTGACTGTAGAAAAAAATATTTATTTGATAATTAGATATTAATTGGCACACCTGATGTTTGCCGACTACTATGGTATATTGAACTAAATAATGGGGATCAAACACAAAACAAGCCTATTAAGTGGGTTCAATATACGAGAAGAGGTTTACGCGTACCAATTATTTAATCCTCTAGAAAATGTGGATATCTATTAGAGAGCAAATTAACCACGTTACGCTTAACCACGTTACGAGTATCTACAACTTAACCATCAATTTAACTCATTCTTTCAAACAAAAATGTAGCTTTACTAATTTACACTTCTATATGCCGCCTAAAGAATAGTAAACCTCTACAAGATTTTCATAAAATTATTTCATACACAAACCCGTGGCTGTGTCGATTCATCGCAGATATTAGATCTGTTCCCTATCACTTCACACGGCTTGTGAAAGACTCAAGCACAAGCGGAATACGACCTTATTCCATACAGTATAAGAACTGGGTGAAAGGGTGTAGCTAAATTTGTTTTACCTAGCGCATACCGTTATAAGGTACGAAGCCCTGAGTACAATTGGATTAATATCAGTGAAGACGGTACATATTATATTTTTTTAAATCCAAGAATTTCTTATAAACTTTTTGTTAATCTAAATATAACGTGCATTAATAATAATAATAATAGGATAGAAGGGATATTAATTTGAATGTTAAACTGACATATCAGGAGATAAAATCAATAGAATTCCTGATAAGTCCAAAGCTTTTGCAACAATGCTGAAGCCACTTGGGCCACATGACGAACGAAATGAGGCAGATTTCATTGTTTATTTGCAAGTTGCAAGCTATCGTCTTGATATCGTCAATCAACGAAAACTTGTGTATGACGTGCGGTCTCATGAACATATTCCCTTAGCCAAGCTAATATCACGACGTTGACAGTTTTCATTAGATATTAAAAAAAATGCATTTTAGTAGTTGACGAATATGTTTTCGCATTAATTTTCTTAATTCGAATAAAAACATCAATAAAATTGTAGACATTGCGCGTAGTTTTCTCACTGTACTTTTTCTACTGTGCCATAGTTCTGTTCTTTGTAACCTTGGAGAGAACGTTGAACTATAGAAAAGGCCCAGTCTTAGAATAGGGTCTTGTTTGGTTTTGTTTCATTAGCTTCTATTCGGAAACCATAATGGTATCACTTCAAAACGTTAAAGAAAAGATATTAAAATTTTTATTTTAATGACTATATTTAAACTGTATTTGTGATGGCATAGTGTTACTTTCATTAATTCTAGCTGTGGTATTGATAAGTTTCTCCACCTTATACCTAAATGACAAAAGCAAGTTACTCAGCAATCAATTCAAGAAAAGAGCGTAGGTACTCTCTTCTAAAATGCAGGCAACGTTCTTTTTACTCCTCTGGTGTTCCACCATCAGGCAATTCCGATGCTCGTCTGCTGCTTTCATAAAAAAAAGTGCTGCAAGACTGTCATTGGTTAACATTATATCAAGTCTAACCCTACCAAAACTATTAACAAAACGAATACCATGTTGTTCTTTCAAACAAACGACTTCTTGCATATTTATTTAAATATTTTTTTTATTAACAACCAGTGTTGGTTACTAACAGATAGGTTCATTGTTTTGTACAAGACGTGCAGACGTTCGTATATATCTATATTGAAGATTAAATTAAACTATTCATAGAATTTTGAACCTTATTTCAACTAAGCTGATATAATGCGTCGTCGTTATGAGCACATCCTTTCGAATGCGTGGGTAGCTATGAATTTCTTGTCTAGCATACCTAATGGCCTAATGTCATTAAATCATCGGTATTTCCACACACTGAATTGAAGTGATAGATGGGAATTGTGAACATTTGAATACCATTACTTCTATTGCTGGCATATTTGTTATAACATTTATGGTAAAACTGGTGATGGAAGTATTTCAACAGGAGAATTGCGTTGAATTGAGTGAAAATTTCCTCTAATTTTCTTTGTCGCAACTAGTTACTTGTTTGTCATTCTATTTTAAACTAATTTATACAAGAACTCTACTTCACATGTATATGATGTGTGTGATGTAAGATTTTACATTGAATAAGGCAAACAATTAATTTGGTTTAATATTGTAGCGTTCCAGACTGCAGCAAAATGAAAGATGTAATTATAATTTATTTGGTTTTAAGTTAAATGTAAATAAGATTTCCACCTTGATGCGAAAGAAAATACAGACCGCTTTGAATACATTCAGCATCTTGATTATGGCTGTTAAATCATAATGTTTATTACCTTTTTTACCCGATGTTTTTCTCAGGATTCTAAGAAATATTTCCGAGATTCCCGAAGTGCCGAGCGATATTAATAGTGTACATCATTATAGTACTTAAGTTAATAGAACTCTCGTGTTTTATTTTTCACTAAACGCTTTTGTTTTAATCTGTTTATTAATATACTATGTATTTATATTATAATATATTTGTTGCGACCTTTACTTGTTTACCTCATTTGACTCAACCCGCATTTGGCAAGCGTGGCATCAACGCCAAAGCACGACTTTGTAACGATTACATGGTCCTAAATGACGAGCATTTGCCCTGCAGTGGATATTGACGTACCTATGTTAACATTGGCACATGCATTCTTAATATTCGATAATGAAATTTGTTAAAATTATAAACTATTCTTCGCTATGCGACTGCATTTTAACATTCGCTGTGCGTCTATATTTTGACATATGCCAACCCCTCCGTAGGAGACGGGAGGCTTTTGGTCACAGAAACCCTTTCGAACTTCATTATTTATTTTGATGGGGCTTTCGGGGCCGGTACCTATGGTCCCAAACGATCCCATATAATTAGTAATTATTTTTATTGGTACGTTGGGACCACATTTGCATGCATAAAGTAAATGCCAACGTTATACTTCTGAATTGAAAACTTATTTATTTGTTTTGTGGTCCCAACGTACGAATCAAAATATGTACTAATTTTATAGGGTCCTATGGGACCACTGGTAGTGGTCCCGAAAGCCCAATCAAAATAATTAATTTCGAAAGGGGCTTCTGGGACCGCGGTCTCGGTCCCAAAAGCCTCCCGACTCCTGTAGTATTACACATGTTATGAAAACATTTGTCCTGCAGTGGGACATTGAAAGACTTTACAGAGACACAAACATTATTCATAATAATGTACATACCTAACTTAGATTAAAGATTGTGTACCAAATAGAAGCTTATTCTATTCTATTAAAAAACAAACTATTTATCGCTCTGCGTCTATGCTTTGTCTATCAACATTCCACTTAACTCATCCTTGGTATTCCAGACATGTTACGAGATGGAGAGGTATCTCCGAGAGGAGCCGCGGGGCAAGCGACGCGAGCCGTCGCACGAGGAGGAGTGGGCTATATCGGCCGCCTCGTCCCCCCCGTCCCCCCCTCGGTCACCCCCGTCTCCCCCGCCGAGGCTGTTCACCATCACCGCGGTGAAGAGCGAGCCGCCGAGCGATTCGGATGAACCGAGATGTGAAGGTGTGTATCTCTTTTTTTTATTGTACATATCACTTATTGGCTGGTTTGACCAGTCTCAAATGATTTTCTTATAGGGTAAACACGTGTAGAGTGATTAGTATATAATTAATTGCACCTACCCCAATTTTTAATTCCGAATCTATTTTAACATGGTGCCAGAAGTAGAGCGTAAACTCTAGTTTGATTAACACTAAAAATGTAAAAAATATGATTCCAGCAACTAATACAATTTGTGAACTATACCATTGTAAAGATCTTTCTGACAGAAAACCTATTTGAAACTTGTCTAAGAGTGGGTAAAATAACCTACAACAGTGTAATCAAGGTATATTATGCTTAATTTGTCTGATTGAGGTCCTGAGTTCGAATCCCAGGATTGACAGCAGAAAGTGGCACAGTTTTACAGTATAAAAAAACAATTCGAGTTATACAAAAATGTTTACAGATGCTATATGGTATTGAGGCTAAAATGAATTTTTAGTACACTTAAGGTCAATATTTTCCCAAAATTAAGTGCATTGTTCAAATATGTATTATTTAGCCCGCATACGCTAACTATACAGCGTAATCTCTACCAAAAAATCCTATAAAACACGCCCGAACTCAATTTACGTAACGCGTATATCCAAGTCACAAAGCCATAATTGGTCACACGGTGCCCATAAATCGTGGCGTTATATTTTAACAGTAGTTTTTGTATGAAAAGAGGTTAAATTGCCGGAACAGATGTGCCAATTGTAAAGCGGGTTGCCCGCGAGAGGCCGGCTCTGGCTGTGATGCCACAACTGATATCGTTCGGAAGCCCGGTGCCTGTCGCACGCAGCGAGAAGATCAGTGAAACTGATGAAATTAAAGGTAACACGCCAAGATTTGTATCGTTAGACGAGGTTTTAAAAAGCCCTAAAAGGCACGTTAAAAACAAAAGAAAGAGATGTCAAAAACAAAAGAATCCCAGTATGAAATTGGAAGGTACGCTTTGGTAGCAGGATAACAGACTTCATTAATGAGGTTTAAAAAAACGGCTTTTAATAAGATCTGTAGACAATTTTACCACTAAGTGAACACACTAGTGAAATTACGTGACCGTAATGCATTTTCTATACAAAATTATCTTCGGCGTAGTCACGCCGAACTTCGGTCGCTTTTTTTCGCCTAGTGTGTTTCTACACTAACAGATTTTAAAGGTAACATTTTCTATTCTGGTCTTCAGGGAATAACCCGTGTTACAATATAGAATATTAACATGATTTAAAATTACATATAGGAATAATCGGCCATTTTAATACTTATTCGATCAGTCAGCGAGTCATTGCTTGTCACAAAAATTGCTGAACATGAAAGTGCTAAACTAATGATCTCGTAGTAAATAAGTTCGAGTTCTTATGTAGTTAAATTTTTTTTGGGACTGTAAATCTAAAAAGGGTTTTACCCTTTCAGATCTGTTATGTAAAGTTAATATTCGAGTATTCCATCACAGATCAACACTTCTGGGAGATCTTAAAAGGATTACATAAATAGTTAATAATACCTCGTCTAACGAAATAGTCTTTGGTTACCTCGGTGTTGTGAGAAGATAAATGTTTGTTGAATGAAAACTGTTGCCGTATTTTTGTTTGCCGTCGTCGTTTTCTTATAATAATTAGGTAGGTATCATGACGATCTTGTTTCGTCACTCTGTCATTTTCTTGTGAACTCTACGTGTATTTTATATTATAATTGGGTATTTGACAGGTTGAATCAGCTTTAGTTTCCTCGAAATTAGGTACGCCACTTTGCGAAAATGCGCTGATAATTTTTAAAACTGTTTCGAATCCTTTGCAACAATATAGAGTCATCATAAATGCTTTGCTGCATAAAGAGGAAGGACATAGGATTACTGATGAAGTGATGAGTAATGACTAACTAAGTCTTCTTCCTACTAAAAGAAAAATTCCTGATTTAATTTGAAATCAGTCAACTACCCAATCATTTGATATCTTAACAATATCGTGTTTGATGGCATAGTGTTAACTTGAACATTTGAATTATTATCATCATTATCATCATCAGAACCGTACCGTTTTCGGTAACGGATTATTATCTATAGTAAGGCATGAATTCACAGACAGATAAATTGCACTCAAATATGATATTGCAAAGAATAAAGTAAAGTTACAAAGCGTCATTTTACGAAATATTTTGGAATGCAAAATTGTATTTTATTCTTTCTTGCCGTTGATGTCTGACGTCACACATGTCATTCGTTTTAATTTTCCTTCTTTCTTTTGCCTTCGATGTTAGTAGATATAATTGGTGTTATATGTCAGTTCAGATGAGCATGCAACGTTCAACATTCGTTTACCTATATGAGTATTGGAGAACACTGCGGTCTTTTCCTTTTAAAGACAAATCATCATCATAATCATCATCATCATCAGCTCATCAACGTCCTCACTGCAAGGGCAATGGCTTCCCCTGAATGGATAGGGAGAAAAGATGTTAAAACACTACGTGCCCCCAGTGCGGTTTATAATGGAGCGGCGACCAAAGGCTTAACATGCATTCTGAAGGAAAGAAGAGCTCAAGTTGAACATTTTGGTCACCCATCCGATGATCGGCCTTTGCGAGTTGCTTCACCTCAATAATAGCAGATAGAGCGCGTAAACTAATGCGTCGCCGAGCAAAGAGACCAATAAAAATGTTCTACTGTGAGGTCTTCTGATCAATCGAATCGAATCGACAAACATACTATTTTATATTACCTCTTGTACCTACTATTTGTTATTGTCTCGAGTGTAATCACCTGTGAAGATTCGGGTGTAATCAATGCTTTCGACTTCATTGCACGCGTGAACAATTTGATTATGTTATGACAGTAATTTATGTTCCATGATAATAAACAACAAAAACATTTTCATTATTGATGGAATTACTAGTATGCCTTTTTTATTTTTCTCCAAACAAGCTGTTAAAGAATACTTTCTGAAGAATAATTGCCGATTAAAAATGGCAAGGTCATTGGTAAGCTGTCCAACAGATTATAAAATAATTACATAATAACGGTAACCCCTCATAAAGGGTGTTTTATTTTAAGAATCGGTAGAGGGCGTAACCAAGATAATTCAAGGCTGAACGGCTCAAATTCTAATCTCTTAAATACACTTAATAAGCATTCATAGATCTTTTCCTGTTCCATGAACGTGTGAAAAATATTTATTATTAATCATGGTAGTGATTTATTTTTGTCTAACTATTGTTTTACCATCATCATTATTTACTTTATTTTTAATAATATTCTTCCTAATTCGTGTGTTACGAATAGTCTCATTAATTTTTATACTAATTATAGGCTATTTATTGATTTCTCGTAACGTACATCCATCACTATATATGTACGTTTATACGACCATTCACATGTCCTAGCGGAGTATCACCCATGTTTTTAGGTTTTTTAATATTAACGACTTTAAAATGCATGTTTGTCTGCAAGCTTTAAGTGTATCGTATCGATGTGCCGTAGTTCAGTTGTCTCTTTAGATAAATTGTTTTCTCGCTCGAAAAAGTTTCTTAGGACAATAAATTTCCTCAACACGAAATAAAGCTGCAATCTTGTTTCACTCCCTACAAAATCCGCCTTCAAATGTACAATGAACAATATTTTTCCAACGCATTCAATGTAGATGGCATCCGCTTAATGAATGAGAGATTGATCCACCATTATCAAAGGATTGTGGAATAATCCGCAGACAATTGAATATTGATGGAGCAGTGACAATGCCTTGGAGGGTTGATTGAAAATATTAAGTGCTATAGAGAGTTCATCAGACGTCCTTCACTGGACTTCACCCAGTCAGCACGGTTGAGTGTAGTTGTATTGTGTATGCGATTAGTTTCATTAACAAGCTCGTAAGTGTCAACCTCTCCCTTGATAATACGAGTTTTTCTTCGACTCAAACGCAAGTTAACGTGCAAGAGTTTTGTTTTCAAATCCAGCAATAGGTTCCGTCAAAATTCAGATCATATAACATTATGTATGTGTAAAGTTTGGGCATATTTTTACTTCTATTGTATTTCTGTGTCTTCAACCCTTGTCTAAGACTCTCTGATCTTTAAGAACTCTCATCGACATCAACAATAGCCTATCGCAATCCACTGCTAGACACAGGCCTCTAGCTCTCTCCTAGGGCACCTGATCCTCGGTGACTCTGATCTAAGAACTGACTAAGAACTCTGTCTTTTCTTATTTCGTTGTGTACATCATACATCTGTCTGATAGTCTTCTTCCAAGTCCCACATTTCAGAAGACCGGTTTCTTTGTACCCTTGCAACAAATATAAAACGTAGTCACCAACCCCATGTTTCCAGATGAGCCGCCAAGCCCTGCGCCCGCTCGACGCGCCCACCCGCCGCGGCATCACCCACACGCGCACGCGCATGCGACCGATCCGCGCCGCCGCGTGCACCGCTGCGAGTTCCCCGCCTGCGACAAGGTCTACACCAAGAGCTCGCATCTCAAGGCGCACAAGAGGACCCACACTGGTAAATATCAAACATTGTTACTGTAGGTATCTCTCTTGATCCAACATGGATCTTGGCATCACCCACACGCGCACGCGCACGCGACCGACCCGCGGCGCCGCGTGCACCGCTGCGAGTTCCCCGCCTGCGACAAGGTCTACACCAAGAGCTCGCATCTCAAGGCGCACAAGAGGACCCACACTGGTAAATATTTAACATCTCACTTGATCCAACACCGCTGCCGCCACTGCGAGCGTTTCTTCTCCCGCTCCGAGCACCTCGCGCTCCACGCCAAGCGCCACTCGTGTTCACTAAACCAGCCGCATGCCCTCAACCGAAACCGCAAGCGCACCTGCACGCGCATGCGACCGATCCGTCCGGCTGCGACAAGGTCTACACCAAGAGCTCGCATCTCAAGGCGCACAAGAGGACCCACACTGGTAAATATTTAACATCTCACTTGATCCAACACCGCTGCCGCCACTGCGAGCGTTTCTTCTCCCGCTCCGAGCACCTCGCGCTCCACGCCAAGCGCCACTCGTGTTCACTAAACCAGCCGCATGCCCTCAACCGAAACCGCAAGCGCACCTGCACGCGCATGCGACCGATCCGTCCGGCTGCGACAAGGTCTACACCAAGAGCTCGCATCTCAAGGGCACAAGAGGACCCACACTGGTAAATATCAAGCAGTGCTACATACTGATAAAACATCTCACTTGTTCCAACATGGATCTTGGCACCATTAGCCAGCGACCGACCCGCGCCGCCGCGTGCACCGCTGCGAGTTCCCCGCCTGCGACAAGGTCTACACCAAGAGCTCGCATCTCAAGGCGCACAAGAGGACCCATACTGGTAAATATCAAACATTGTTATTGTAAGTGTCCAACATGGATCTTGGCACCATTAGCCAGCGACCGACCCGCGCCGCCGCGTGCACCGCTGCGAGTTCTCTGCCTGCGACAAGGTCTCCCCAAGAGCTCGCATCTCAAGGCGCACAAGAGGACCCATACTGGTAAATATCAAGCAGTGCTACATACTGATAAAACATCTCACTTGATTCAACATGGATCTTGGCACCAATAGCCAGAGACCGACTCGCGCCACCGCGTGCACCGCTGCGAGTTCCCCGCCTGCGACAAGGTCTCACCAATAGCTCCCATTTCAAGGCGCACAAGAGGACCCATACTGGTAAATATCCAACATGCGCGGTACCACTAGCACGCGCACGCGACCGACCCGCGCCGCCGAGTGCATCGCTGCGAGTTCCCCGCCTGCGACAAGGTCTACACCAAGAGCTCGCATCTCAAGGCGCACAAGAGGACCCATACTGGTAAATATCCAAGATCTCACTTGATCCAACACCGCTGCCACTGCAAGCGGTGCCTCTCCCGCTTCGAACACCTCGCGCTTCATGCCAAGCGCCACGCGTTGCCACTAAACAGCCGCCTGCCCCCAAGCGAAGCCGCACGCGCACCAAGCAAGCACGCGACCGACCCGCGCCGTCGCGTGCACCACCGCCTGCAACAAGGTCTACACCAAGAGCTCGCATCTCAAGGCGCACAAGAGGACCCACACTGGTAAATATCCAACATCTCACTTGATCCAACGCCGCTACGGCCACTGGGAGCGGTACTTCTCTAGCACCGACCGCTTCGCGTTCCACGCCAAGCGCCACGCGTAGCAACTCACACTGGTAAATATAACATTCACTCTTTGATCTAAACCAGAGAACAACAAAATCTGCACTTGATCCAAGATGGTTCTAGACATAGTCCTTCTAGATGAGAGTGTCCCGCTTGCAACAACAAGTTCTTCTTAAAGTTCGAACCTGAAAATGAACTAAAGTCTGTAAGATTATTTTTCAAACATGTAGTAACCGTACTAGAAAAATTGTTACGCTTAGTTCTGTTTTTCGTTAAAAGTGTAAACAACATTAAAAACCATGTTTCGACTGTTTTCTTGCTATTTAAATTAACATAGAATGACAATAACAATAAGGTTGGGTGTTTCACCATTATCTTTAGTGTTTTGTTCCTCTTTAAATAACGTTACATTACACGCGTACCCAAAGGTCAACCAACTAAATAACTGCTCAGCCATTCATTAAATTGTTTTAGGTACATCAACCCTCAACTTAACCCGTTGCGTAATCGCATTAGACCGTTCGCGTGAGCGTACTAAGCTTAAAAACGTCGCATTCCAGGTGAAAAGCCGTACAAGTGCTCGTGGGAGGGCTGCGAGTGGCGGTTCGCGCGCTCCGACGAGCTGACGCGGCACTACCGCAAGCACACCGGCGCCAAGCCGTTCCGCTGCCGCCACTGCGAGCGGTGCTTCTCCCGCTCCGACCACCTCGCGCTCCACGCCAAGCGCCACGCGTAGCCACTAAACCAGCCGCCTGCCCCCAAGCGGAACCGCAAGCGCACCAAGCGCGACAAGAACTAGCGGTCCGCGGCCAGCGTCCATCACGTGCGTGAGAATTGCGAGTTGTGATCCGTGCGGAATTGAACGTTTTCGCGCCAGTGCCGACACGGGACGGGGCAGCGGTCTCGCGCGCCAAGCGTTGCAAGCCAAAGAATGCCGCTACACGACGTAGCCGAGTCAACACTCATGCACCTAATGCTTTAAAGTTATTTTTTATTATTTTTTAATTTGTATCAGAGGGGATGTTTATTGGAAAAGTTATATTTGGAAAAATCTCTTTTTGAATGTTTCGGCACCGGCCTCTTTATCGTTACGCTTCTTTGTTGCAATAAGAAAACGATTTATATTCGCCGTTGTTTATTACGTAATGTTTTGTAAGCTTTGTGTACAGAGAGGTTTTTTTATGTCGTTCGGTCGCAAAGCGGCCCAGCGCCGAGAGTTGTGCCATCGCGGGCGAGGGCGGGCCCGCGGATCCGCCGGGTCTGTCCCGCCAGCCTGCATTTCAAATCACGTGACATATTATTTATTGGTTCGCGAGATGTTCGGCAGATGAACCCACCGACGCCGAGCACAACCTTTAATTTTAGGCTTAGGATGTGCGTCGCGTTACCTGATGTTTTGTCGATGTTTCGAATCAGTTGCTTGCTTGCGCTTATTAGCTTGGAGTTACAACATAACATCACAACAATGTATGTACCTACGACAACTAAGATCTCACAGAGTAGGTATTGATTAAGTATTAAAATTTATATTTTTGTTTCTTTTTCGTGTATTTTTTGGCACATAAGAATTTACTTTGTATTTAGTTTATATTTGTTATGTATGAAAAAAATATTTATTTGCGGAAAGGAATAAGATGTATTCGAATATAAACAGGTATTTTTGAGATTTTTTTGTTTGTAAAAGATATCAAAGTTGATAGTGACTTTTTCGAAATATCGACGTAAAGTATGATTAATTTTTAAACGTTTATTTTTAAGATTGTATACTTCAAATATTTACTTTACTATTTTGTCTTACTCTTTCATTCCGATGCTTTTGAACTCTGCTGTGCAGTCTTAGCTCATATTATATTGTAAGGGCAAAGTCGTTTCTGTATAATACCTGCACAGTCGCGTTAATGTAGGTTATATTCTACCTCTGCGCGCTTATATGACTAAACTTAAGACTCGTACTTGACCCACACTCTAAAATTACTTAAAATCAATACCTTTTTATCCTTTCAACGTTCAACATTAAACAGATACATTTCATTTCGATAGAACATAACATATTCCTGTCTCGATCTAGTTCTTCATAGAAGAGGAATGAAACAGGAACGGTATGTTCAAATTGTGACTGTCATTACTGTCAGTTAATATGGAATTGCAAGTATTCGTAATACTGCCAATTGATGGGTGCAAGTGTCTTTAGTATGGGCCGATTCAAATGTTGAAGTAGCCACAGACAGACCTTTATATTCACGATAATACGTTAGAATAGGATAAGTGCGCATAGGTTATACCGAAAAGAAGTTGATTCTAAAACACAGTCGCTATTTAAGTCGAAATTTACTAAAGGTGGTTTTCCGGAGTGACGTACTCGAAACGCCTAATTAGCGAAACTAGATTTATGAATTACCACAGCTTGTGTATTGCAAAACTGCTCGATGTTGCATTAACTTTCTGTGTCGAAATGCCGTGTTGTGTCGAACCGAGCCGCGATTAAACAATGGGCATCACTAATGACGAGTTTATGTATGGAAATGGAAAATAGAATTTAGGTTATCGTTTGTAACACGCTTCATCATGAAAGCTGGCGTTCAATACAAACATGCGGAACCAACGGATCGGAAAGTAAGAAATTCAGCACGTGACAATAGACGAGATTTAGAGTCGCATAAACTGAGACTATCGTGATAGACTCTAATCGATTCCATCAGCTGAAAAACGTCGGACGTACCCAGCGTTAATAACATTGCAGAACGATATTACTTCTTCGATTTCGATTCAGCGCTGTTCATTGGTCGCCAGTTTTTTCTCCTTTTGCCACATCCATACTATTTTCTAAGTGTCTTAGCATTATTAGTTTATTAGAACTATTCGTCGTACAACTACTAAGTATCATATTCAACAGTTTAATTCTCATATAATACTGATTCCATTGTAGCTTTGTAAACAGATCTTATTAAATATAAGTAAATGTGAAACGATATAATTATACCGACTATTAATAATTAAGGATTTGAATATTTAAAATACATTTTTCTATACCAGTTTTAACGTGCATTCGCTATTAGTATTTTCCTTGCATTTGACTATTTTATTAGTATATCAGTTTAAACTATGATCATCGTCACCATACTAATACATTAATGCAGACTTTGTATATACAGGGTCTTGTGGTGATTTATCGTAGCGTTAAATAAACACGCTCAATTGTAAGCTAGCTTGAAGAGATTTACAACTTTTTTTAAATAGTAAATATCAATTTTTCATGTCACCTAAATATTTGGATGCCTTTTTGGGAATTAGGCGAGATAAGTACAACGACTGGATGAAACCAATAATAAAATAAACTGCCATAGTTTAAATATTAAAGATACATCGTGCCTGCGCCGTTTTGAATATGTGTAGTTGCGATGGCTGTTCTCACTAGTTCGATTGAATAGATCTTAAAAGAACATATCTCTTTATTTCAGCAAGCGTTTGAACTTTGAAAAAGTTACTTTCAAAAATGTAAAGTATTAGCCTATTAATGTCCCACTGCAGGGCAAAGGCCTCCATCATTTGAAATCATGTTTTCGTAACAAAGATGCGTTTTGGCTTAATCACCACGCTTGCGAAATGCGGGTTGGTGATCACAAACCCGGGCTGCTTTCAAGACTAAAATAATTACGCCAAAAGCAGAATAACGCTTGAAAATAAGTATAACTTTTTTTAAAATCAATTGGACTTAGTACTATACGTGGAAGCCTTCGTAAATTAAACCTGTAATACATAAAAAGGAAATTTCCAAAATTGGCAGATTAACCTTAACGCAAAGGATTTACAGGATTTCGGAAGTATGCCTTGCACAAAACCGAGAGTCACGGTTTCTAATCCCGCTAGGGTTAATGTTTGGGCATTGAACATCGGCATTTGTACTCAAGTCATGGATGTTTATAAAACTTTTTCGATCTGATCTCTTGCATCCATAGCATAAGCTTCAAGCTTAGTCCAAGTCTAGCCAATTTGTATGTTAGTTCAAGGATTAAGAAAATTCTGGAACCTGTTATCGAATAAGTGAGAACAGCAGTCGTGATATTGTGTAATTGTTGTGTGTTTCGTAATTTTGTATGTTACAATTTCCCGGGGGCCAATCGCAGTCTTCCGGAGTATATTAACAATGTCTAATGTGTACCATGTTCTCGGGAATTTTGAGAGTCAATGTGTTTAGATTTACCTGTTTCATTCATCACAATTAAGTGTTATGCGGTTCGTATCGATCGTTTATTTAGTATGGAAAACTAAAAAAAAAGAATTTTCACAATGTTATTTAAAAGTAAGGTTAATGTCGATTTTGATTGCACTCCTTTAACGGGAATTTTGAAATCGGTTAGTCGTTTTCATTTCATACAAATGGCAGTCAGTGGTATTAATACAAAGTACCATCCCGTTACGTTAAATGTTTTTTACACTGTTATAAAGTAAAACGGCGTAGTATTTAGTATTTTTTTTGCATGGTAGATTTTTTTATTAATATATCAGGTTGTGGATTTGACGCATTCTGATAGTTGCGTTAAATAAAATAAGAACTTCTTATAATACGTAAATTTAATCTATGAAAACAGATATATAAAATATTAGAACGTATATAAATCGAATTTAGATTCTATTATGAGAACGTAGATTAAAATTAAACGTCACAAAAGTAACTTAAAATTATAATTTAATTATCCTCGTTTAACGCTGAATTTTGTTGGACATTTTTTAAAAATAAATTTTAGGCTACTTCTTATTATGACATATTATATTAAAATCTATTTCAATGTATGGATGTACTGGAATACGTGAATAGTGAAACATAATAATAGTTATAAAAAAATATAAATGTGATTCATAAGTTTATCCAACATTTTAGTCGTACATGATATAGATGTAATATTGTAAATGTCTCTTAGATGAAGGCGTTTGGAGATGTGTGTAACGTATGTATGTATTTGTAATACCCTGCTTTAAAGGCATTAGGTGTGACTAGACACTATGTATATTACGAAGTATTTATTATCGTGCACAATGGCTGAAAATGGCATATATGTAGTCGAGTAGTTAAAAAAAATATACAATTAATTTTTATGTGAATAACATATACCTAACTGATAGACATTTAAATAAATTATACCCTAAATATTATATAGAGAAATATATGGTATATTTGCGGCTGTGTGTTTATGAATCAACATGTATACAGTTAAATGGACGTATAAACCTACTGAATTAGGAAGCACATTATAAAGGTAATAATGGCTTTATTAGCGCTCTTTTTAATCATGTACGTTACATTGCGTTAACTGTTATTTTACCTTGATTAGATCACTTCTTTCGGATGTTGGATAGTTTATAGCATTATGCAAGATATTTTGTCAATAAATCTGTGAAGCTGTTCAAGATATGTTCAATGTGAACCGAAAGACATAATCTGCCAGAGGTAAAATACCTGTGAACGGATAGTACTTTTACTTTTTTTATTTTTTGACTACAAAGATTTAGATTAAGGTTGATAAAATACTATATTATATTTTGCAATATTTTTATTATATACATATTTCGGTGCCTCATGTTAACTCTTCGTATGGTTAAGTTGCTACGATACATTGAAGTATTATAGTATTTATTTGTGCCTGATTTTTCGGTAAGCTTGTTATGTTAGCTTTGTCACTACATTCCAGAGTGCCACTTACTTCGGTCGGTTTATATACGAAGCTATTGCAAAGGTCGACGTCACGATTGGTTTTTTATTTGTTCAAAATACCCTCAAAATATTTTTATAAGTGATAAATAACAGCTTTGTAGAAACATCCCTTTTTTAAACCAATACCGTCAAATGATTATGTTAAAACAATGACTCATTTGACGATGGGGTTGTTACAAAATGATTTCTTGAAATTATGCCGAAAATTATTATTATTTGTAAAGGATGTTAATTTAAATAGGCCAGCTGAACATTTTATGTTTTACAAAATAATGTAGGCATTTGGCCATTTCTTTCGCAAATACGTTAAAATTGAAACTTTTTTACATATTTTCATATTGTTGTAAGAGATAAATTGAATTTAAATTGTTTTAATAGCTTTTATTCTCGTGACCTCGATCTTAGCGGTTATACTATCTCGTAGTTTTAAATACAAGGAGCAACGGCTTTTAAATTTCTTCCAATGGGTCGTGCGACTGTATATAAATTACATTTAAATACCTAGTTATTATTAATCATATATTTAAAAGAAAGAAAATAATAACGTTATTATTTATTATTTCTCGTTATCACGGGTACCCTAATTACCGATATGCGCAGTGTCAAATACATCTTCATTTGTTTTAGGAAAAAAAATATTTGATTTTTAACTGTATTTTGCTTGCCTTGTGTGTATTGCTTCTACACACATACAAACACACGTTCACAATTAGTAGTGAAGTCACTTGCCGTTTGGCGAAGTGACGACCTGCCTACCGAATTGCACATAGGTACGCACCGTAGTAAAAGATTTTTTTTTCTTTAATAAAACCAGTTGTCTTGTCTATCTTTTGATATGAGTAAATCAATGAAACAAACCTTTTAGGAAATAAGTTTAATGATAAATCAATGAAAACAAAATTGAATATGCATTAGAAAAAATACCAATTAGGCTTTCGAATATGCAAACTGCGTAAGTGATAAATTAGGGTTCCCGTCCTCCCGCCGCCACTAAAGAAGTGCGGTGTACTGGTCAATCCCCCAAAGGGGAAAAAGGCCCTCGAGCGTATATTGGGTAAGACATGGGGATTAATCCCCTTTAGATTTTAATCTAATAAAAGGTATTCTTTTAATTAATTTTTACCTCAGATTTTTACTCTTCATGAATATATTTTTCAAGTCTTATGTAGATACATAATGTAATAAATTACCGCAACGCTCACTCTCGAAGTTGTACTACCGGCTAGTTTATAACCATTAGTTCAATTAATCGTATGGTCTTGTGAGTATGTTGCCTTCTCCAATATACGCTCTGGGGCTAGCCCTAACGAGAAAGTATCCACTCGAGTAAAAATATAGGCGACTTTCCTACAAAAGAAATCATGGAATTGTCGACATCACGGGCGTAGCCAGGTTTTAGAATCGGGGGGGGTTCAAGAAAATAAAACGAATAAAAATACATAAAATAGCCGTTTCTTCATAAGAACAATATTTAATATGTAATAAACAGATTCAGAGAAAACTTCTGGAATGGAAGGAATCGTCGAAGACCTTTTTCAAGCAGGGGGACAATATAGGCTAAATAAAAAAATTACGTTCAGTTATACCTAGGTACACGTTATAGAATTAATCTTCTGTTCTTCTTTTTAAATATATTCCGCAAGTAGTTTTTAAGCCTTCTTAGACTTGAAAAAGACCTTTCTGGGGTAGCAGTGGAAAAAGGTAACGTAGCCAGTATTTGCAACAATGTGTAAATATTTGGATAGAGTTTTTGGTCGCAATTATCTAAGCATTCCAAAGCTGATTTTGGAGTAGGGGAGGTGAGAGTCATAGCTGCTTTCCACACTTCAAGTTCTGCTTTGACGACAGATGTACTCTTTTAAGGCAGCACTTCTGAATACATACAAAATGCCTCTTCAATTTCACAACCATTCGCAAAATTTGACGGTAACACACCAGACAGTGCCGATACTACTTTACAGTGTTTCGTAAATCTCTCAATTAATTGTTGAATTGTATGGTCGAGAAAAGGGATGAATAAATTTATTTTGTAATATGTGGATATATCCGACGCAGGAATGTTAGAGCGATTTAACTGCCTCCCGACGATACGTGGCATAAGCAGAATTCCACCATTTTCATCACCGCACGACGACGAGCGGCTCGGCGCGGTGCGCCCGTAGAGAATCCAATCCAAACCACATACTTTTGAGTGTAATTAATTAATATAGTTAAATTTTATCTTAACTTTTCGGGGGGGGTTTGAACCCCCAAAACCCTCCCCCTGGCTACGCCCGTGGTCGACATCTTACATATTTTTTAGTAAAAAAGTTAGATCTAATTGTTACAAATTTTGTCATAATGTAAAGCTTTGCCCAGTATAATCATGTTAACATTGGATTGGCCCACACGGCAATCTTTAGTATAAATTAATTGTCATTTTGTTAGCATGTTAGCGTGTTCCCAACAGGCATTTGTCTTTGAAATGGCTAACAGGAATTCATCACTTGACACTAGGGTTGCAATTTTTATAAAATATCTGTTATTTTGATATCTGTCATATAAGTCTCTGATATCTGATACTTATTTATCGTGTTTGATATCTGGTATTTTTCTAGTGGATATTTTCTCGATAGTGCGTTTAGACCGATTATTTTTCTGATGTGAATCGATGGTATTGTATGTTCTGCCCCACGCGTGGGATCGTGAGTTATGTAGCATATTGCATTTTATATTAATAAATTTTTCTTATATGTGGTTTTGCGTGTTTTATTTAATTACCATTTGGTTTTTGTAAACCGATAGTTTCTGGAAATATTTTGAATCATCAAAAAAACTTTTGTTAATAAACAAGAGGGCTATTTAAAAATTCTTTATAACTTCTTGCTATAAGCTGTACTATAAGTATTCTGTATAATGGTAAGTATTGAGGCATCACATAAGACCTTTTATCTGAGAATATAGTAGCCCCACCAATAAAATCTGTTTCTATTTAAAAGGTTTACAATCATTTTAATCTAATTAAACACGTTTTCAGTATTAAAATTTATTAGATCAAAAGTTTAACTAGAATCCTGCAATCTACCTAGACTTTGGTAAAAAAATGTACGTACTACAACGCCATCTGTTATTGTTAGCATGAATCAGAATATCACAGCCGTAACGCGCGTACTACCGGCGGCGTAGCGTATTTTACTTACCAAAAAAAGGGATTTTATTTTGTAGCTGTGAAAAAACCTTGAAAATTCAACTTTCATAACTTTTTTTTAAACAATTGCAAAGAAAATTTACCTGTGGAGACAAAAACACGATATATAGCAGTGTTTACCCCTTTTTGCATTGGTGAAATAAAAAGTTTATTATTTCTTACTGACATAAATTCACTTAGGTATATAAAATTGGGTACGAATCATGTACAAGTTAAAATTAATTTACATTGGTATTTAGCCAGAAACGCTTTCAATAGACTAAACTTCTACTTAAACTAAACTGTTTTTTGGAGGTTTTACACAAATAGCGCCATCTTTTGATGGCTTCTTGTAACATGTTGGTATCAAGACTTGATGTAACGCTTTACGTGAAGCAGCACAGGTTCAGTGAAGTTTTCAATTAATGCTACGAGATGTCACTTTAAATGTTATGTTAAAAACATAGATGGCGTGAATTGTTGATTTACACATCTTAGAGAATAATCATTTATTTTTAAAATTCAAGATACATGAAAAAACTTTTGAAGCAGAACGGTATAAATCGACTTAAGTTCTTGTAATCAAAAAAGTTTATGTACTAGCAGTCGTACTGACTTGATAGGATATAGAACGGACAGTAGTAATTTGAAATAAGCGCGGAAGAAACATTATCGTTATTTTTGAAAAACATACAGGTTATGAAACTAAATTCATTAATAATTAACTCATTAAAAATTGCATATATTTAAGATTCTGACGTATTTAAGTGTAGACGTTTCTCCAGTTCCTTGGGAAATTACTAGAACTTCATGCATACCGGTTATTACAGGTGTATAAAAGTAGGTACCTCTATAAATAGCCCCACATCATCCAGGTCCGAGAGTGAAGAGCCACAGGTTAATTATATCATCACGTACAAAGAGCTATCTCTGTTAAATCCATTACCGTCGTCGGCTTTTTCCAAAAGATAATGGCTTTTAGAATGTGCTCCATTAGAGAGGGATTGTTATACGTAACGTGATATATTCCTTTCAACAAGACGTGAACACTTTAGATAATGGATTGAGGGCTTAAAAGTAACAGAATCTTAATTTTAGCGCGGACTTTTAAGTAGGTCTACTATAACTTAGTGTGTTTAATGTTGCAGGTGCACAAAAACCATTTTACAAAACATGAACAAAATTGAATGCAATTAAAATGTAATCTTTGTTTTGACTTATTCTAATAATGTTAAGAAAAAGTAATTTTATAATATTTCATTGGATATTTGTAAAATTGATTGAAGTAAAAAATATACTTTTTTTCCACGTCCTAATGCTCATTGACTAAGAGGGCGCTACTGTGCCACAGTTTAAATCGGCTCCGCACAAAATCAAGAAATAAAATTATAAATCACGACTGTTCTCCATTGAAAGTGGTATAATATTGTAAAGTAAAGTGCACAACAAAAAGTAAATCGTGAAACTGTGTGTGAAAACTTGGAGATTCCAGCCAAACTAAGGAAACATCACCAAACGGATCACCTCAGTTACCCCGAAGGACAGCATTTTTCCAGAGCAATATAACACAATGGTATTGTTAAGATACGATTTTGTAAAACATAACCTAAGAATCGTGAATCATCACAATAAACCTGAACACATCCGATGACATAAAAGCGCCATCTATGGGCGAGTAGCTGAACTACGTCAAAACGAGAAAAAGTTATCAATACCTCGGCTTGCTAGTAGTTAGGACAACAAACACTAGAGGTCGCTGATTACATATTTTAAACAAGGATGGACGAACTTAAGAAAATGCTACAAAATATACAAAATGAATTGGCACAGCAAAAGCAAGATATAAAAAACATGGAGGATAATATAAAAGAGGCGATAAATAAAAACATTAATGAAAAATTTTATTGTTTTGAAACAAAAACTTATGAACTCGAACAGAAAATCGAACATCAGCAAAAAACAATAGATTTTATAGATAAACAAATGAGAAAGAAAAATTTAATCTTCTTTGGCGTCCCAGAAAAAGAAAACAATTACGAAGATCTACTAAAATCAATTCTAGAAATAATCAACACTCAGATGAGAATCGCTTGTCCAAAATCAGAGATTGAAACAGTTACTAGACTAGGGAAGAATAAAAATAAGACAAGACCAATAGTGGTCACAATAACAACAACAAGCAGAAAGTTAGAAATTTTAAAACAAAAGAAAAGTCTAGAGAATACAGGCATTTACATAAACGAGGACTACATACCAGCTGTTGTACAAAAAAGAAAGGAGCTCCAAGAGGAACTACAAATGAGACGCGCAGCAGGAGAGAAACTCATGCTACGTTACGACAAAATAGTGCAAATAAAATCTCCAGGCCAACATTCACATCGCACTAAAAATATCAACAGTAATAAAAGGTTTCTGTCAGAGTCTCCTGAAGCTGCAAATGCCGAAAAGCTACAAAACAATGAAAAGCAAACGACAAAACAAGTACTCAAGAAAAACAAGTTTCAGAATATAACAAGCTTCTTACAACCATTACAGCTTACCCCAGAGAATAAAGCCTCTTCAAGCCGAGATTATGAAGAACCTCAAAAAAACTAAGTTGCCGCCCCTCATCTCCACCTCTCCCAACACGGCTGGTCCCCGCGGGAGACGTAGACCAAAACCCTCCAGAGTTAAAATATTACACAGAATATACACATGACCCTTCAATAAAAAGAGCACACTCGATACAAAAAACGATAAAAACAAAAACCTTAAAAATTTGCATTCAGATCATTATCAACTACGGAAAAGTACCTTGAATTAAGCTATGCACTACAAAGAATTAAATGCGATGTTTTAGGACTCTCGGAAGTCCGAAGAATGGGCTGCGAAATAGAAGAGCACCCTGAATATATATTTTGCTTTATTGGACAAACCAAAGGACGACACGGAGTGGGCTTTCTTATTGCAAAGAAATATAAAAACAACATAATTGATTTTAAAGGAATCTCTGAAAGAGTAGCATTTCTACAAGTAAAATTTGAAAGCCTTTCAATATCAATAATACAAGCTTACGCACCCACAGAGAGATCATCTGAAGACGAAATCGACCAGTTCTACAGAGACATCGATTCGGCACTGGCACTAGCGAAAGAAAAAGTTATAGTAATGGGAGACTTCAATGCAAAAATAGGAAATCCAAAAATTAATTATTACCCTGTTTTGGGAAAATACTGTTACGGAATGAATAACAACAGAGGAGATCGTCTTATAAATTTTGCTTTTCAACATAGACTCTCGATAATGAACACATTTTTTAAGAAAAAAAATAACCGTAGGTGGACGTGGATATCACCAGATCAAAAAACAAGAAATGAAATCGACTTTGTGATGACTAATAACCCCAAGCTCATCACAAACGTTGAAGCACTGAATACACTGTTTCCTTCCGACCACAGGCTACTGAGAGCAACTGTAATGCTTAATTGCCCAAAAGTGAGCAGAAAATCCTTTAATACATCTCCCAATATTCCAAAAACTGACGCCGAGGTTACTAAGTACATCGCAAACCTGAAATCAAGCTTAGAAAATGAAACGGAAAAATACAACATACAAACCTATTATAACTTACTGGAGGAAAGTATTAAACAAAGCCTAAAAACATGTAAAGAATCAAAACCAAAAAAGTGCAAAATATTCAGTGAAGAAACAAACAGATTAATTGAAAGACGCTCCGAGCTTATAAACAAGAAAAATAAAAACAGGAATATGAAAGACGAACTCAGTAGACTTTTCAAGGAAACCAAAATATCAATCAAGGAAGACTACAGAAAACATAGACAAGAAATTATTACAAGGAATATTACCACTTTCAAAAGTACTAAAAAAGCCTATCGTGAATTAATAACTCACAAAACATGGATACAAAACCTAAAAGAAGGCTCGGAGGAAACAAGCTCGAGAAAAGACATCTTAAACCACGCAACAAACTTTTACATGGACTTATACAAGAAAAGAGACACGAAAGGAAGGTTAAATAAAGATAAATCCCAAGAAATCTCAACTAACAGCCTCAAACCAATAGAGCCCTTCGAGGTATATGAAGGAATTAAACGCTTAAAAGCTGAAAAGAGCCCCGGGCCGGACGGGATTAACAATGAAGCTCTCAAAATAGGAGCACCTGTTTTGACATTCCACCTTTCACAACTATTCAATATGGTACTAAATGAAGAAACCGTTCCAAGTCAATGGAGCAAGTCAGACATAATACTACTCTTCAAAAAGGGCAATCCACTTGAAATAGGCAACTACAGACCTATAAGTCTTCTGTCGAGTTTCTACAAACTTTTTGCATCTATAATCCTTAAAAGAATAACACAGGACATCGATAAAGCGCAACCAAAAGAACAAGCAGGATTTCGATCCGGGTTCAGCACAATGGATCATATACAGACTCTGGAGCAAATTATTGAAAAATATAGAGAGCACAATAGACCTTTGTATTTGGGATTTGTCGACTATAGTAAAGCCTTCGATAGCATCAGCCACCATTCGATCTGGAATGCATTACGACTTTCAAATGTAGACCAAAAATATATTAACATCTTAAAATATATTTATGCTAACAGTACTAGCAGAGTTAAGCTGGAAAAAAGAGGAAATGAAATAAAAATCGAACGCGGAGTGAGACAAGGCGACCCTCTATCACCAAAACTTTTTATTGCAGTACTCGAACATGTATTTCAAGGACTAGACTGGTGTGGGAAAGGTGTACAGATCAATGGACGATACCTAAACCATCTAAGATTTGCTGATGACATAGTAATTATAGCCGAAACATCGAGGGATTTGGAGGAAATGATGAGGTCACTGGATCAGAAAAGTTCAGACATTGGACTGGAAATGAACGCCAGTAAAACGAAATTAATGACCAACTATCATAAGTCACTTATTGAAATAAAAGGAAACCAAATGGAGTATGTAAACAACTACACATACCTGGGAAAACAAATCTCATTCAGCAAAACCAACAACGACGAAGAAGTAACAAGAAGAATTAATATAACGTGGAGAAAATTCTGGACACTGAAAGAGATCTTAAAAGGTAAATATAGTCTGAACTTAAAAAAGACAGTATTTGACACATGTCTCCTTCCATCTCTTCTGTATGGCTGCCAGACATGGGTATACACCAACAAGGTGAAGCAAAATATTAAAACTACCCAAACGGCCATGGAAAGAAGCATGTTAATGCTCAGAAAAATAGACAAAGTCAGAAACAAACTTATAAGACAAAAAACAAAACTTACTGATGCATTAACACATGCACTCAGATTAAAATGGAGATGGGCTGGACACATCGCACGCTATACAGATAGAAGATGGACAATCGAAACTACAAAATGGAAAGGCCCACAAGGAAAGAGGAATACTGGTAGACCCAAAAGACGGTGGGCTGATGACATAATCCAAGTAGCTGGAAACGACTGGATGAATAAAAGCAAAGACAGGGAATTGTGGAGAAATCTGGAGGAGGCCTTCACCCAAAGAGGGGTCCATATTTCATTACGGCAAGATTAGCATACTACTCGTGATAAATAATTTTACTAACACGATAACTAAGCAAAAACAACATTTGATGTGTAACTTGGAAATACGGAATAAATGGCTTTTTTATTTTTTTTTTTATTTATTTTTTTATTTATTTATTTAATGCTCATTGTACAAGCTGACATTTGAACTGTCAGGGCGAATCCGTCGGCAAACCGAACAACAAAAGCAAGTAGGTAATAGGTAGGTACTTGTACAAGCTCAAAAGCCAAGAGGTTTAAATAAAGTATAACATAAACCTACATCTGTATGTTGTCAAAGCGACTTGTCCAAACACATGTACAAAAAACCGGCCAAGAGCGTGTCGGACACGCCCATGAAAGGGTTCCGTAGCTAAACGATGGCCCGACCGCTTAAGACACCATTTAGTAAGGGCAACTGCACGTCATAAGCTGGTCGAGTTGTATAAAAATAACTATGTATGATACAGAGTTCGCTATAGTTTTCGTTGAAAGTACTTACTTGGAGGTATACAGGACATTTTTTTCAGAATTATTGTAATAGTATTTCAAAAGTTAAAGGGGGGGGGGGGGGACGCTCTAATTTTAACTTTGTATTAATATATCTCGAGACTGGGGTGTTTGATCCACATGGTTTCAAGGCAAGTTTTATTGTATTTGTGGGCCTGACAATTTCTTACCACTCTGCGCATGTGGTTGTCTAATTTCTTACATTTGTATTTATATGTTTTTTTTTGTTTTGTTTTTATATGACATGATTATTTTTTTATTATTTTGATGACATGTAAATAATGCTTTATACAATTTGTAATTATTTTTAAAAAAAGGCAAACTGTTGAGTTTCTTGCGGCACTTCTTCTCAGCAGGCCATTCACGTCGAAGTGCTGGTGATGGTAGGTAAAAAAATTGGCCAAGTGCGAGTCGGACTCCCGCACTGAGGGTTCCGTACAAATTCTATTTTTGACGTATTAAAAAAACTACTGAATAGATTTCGTTCGAACCAATTTTCGTTGGTAGTTTTTATGGTAATGTACATTATATATTTATTTCAGATTTATCATCATCTTACTTAAGAAGTTAGAGGGGGGGGGACACACTTTTTTCCACTTTGGAAGAGTCTGTCACGCAAAGTATTCACTTAAGAAAAAAATGAGCTTAGAAACCTCAATATAATTTTTAAAGACCTATCCATAGATACCCCACACGTATATGTTCAATGAAAGAAAATATTTTCAGTTCCAGTTCTAACTATGGGGACCCCCCATTTTTTTATTTTTTTTTTCTATTTTCGTGTGAGAACCTTGTTGCGGTTCACAGAATACATCTACTCACCAAGTTTCAATAGTATAGTACTTATAGTTTCGGAAAAAAGTGGCTGTGACAGACTGGCGGACAGACAGACAGACAGACAGACAGACAGACAGACAGACAGACATGACGAATCTATAAGGGTTCCGTTTTTTTGCCATTTTGGCTACGGAACCCTAAAAAGATTTGACGTGCAAAAGAATTTCTCTGTAAATCAAATTGCAAAATAAACTACTTTGACTTTGACTTTGACTTTGTATTTAAAAATACCTTTTTAACGATACCCCACACGATAGGGTAAGTCGAATTTTTTTTTTCGAATTTACTTTTCGCTGTATGGGAGGGGGGGCAAAAATAATTATTTTTCGATAATTTTAAAAACCAATTCTTGAATTATCACTATACATCTCTGCACCAATTTTCGTGGCAATCGGTTCAGAAACGGCGGAGAACGAGCCAGGACAGACAGACAGACAGACATGACGAAACTATAAGGGTTCCGTTTTTTGCCATTTGGCTACGGAACCCTAAAAACCGAACAAAGAAAATGAAGATACAAAAGTGGGACGATTTAGATCCATGACAACGCGTATTCAACATCTCCAGCCCGATACGGAGGGATGGGGCGAGAACGTGTCGCAATAAAAATACCGAAGCCAATAGATTGCAGTTTAAAAATTATTATTTTTTATCGATGGAAGGTATATCCAAGTATCATGATTCTCTAGGTATAGGATAGGGGGTGGGAAGTTGAGGTAAAGTGTTGGCGGAAACCTGATGAGTGAGTCAGCGTCTCTATCAAATGCCAAGTAACTTTCTGCGGTGTCAGTGGCAGGACACGTTCAAAGCGGAGCCTCAGCCAGTCCGAGCCATCCACGTCCCCGCCGTCCACCCTGGGCACTACTACAGCCGCGCCGCCGCGCGACTGCCAACATGAGCTGTAGTAGCAGAGGATGCAGGGCAAAGGGCGAATGTTCTGCGCCCCAAAACAGAACCAAATCACTAGGGAGGATACCCGAATCAAACCGAGTTAGCCTGTGAACTCCAAGGCGGCAGCCCCGTCAGCAGGCTAGGGCACAGTGGGCTAATCACCTACTTGCCCGAATACAAACGATTCAAGAAACTGATACAGAGCAAAACCGGACCGATCATTTACCGACAACCTTTGGCATGAAATTACGGACACGATTGGCTTTTTGGAACGTGCGAACGCTATCTGATGACAGCAGACTAGCGCAATTGGAGGTGGAGATGATCAAGTACAAGCTACACATACTCGGCCTTAGCGAAGTACGAAGAAATGGATTTGGGGAGCTGAAAACATCCAAGGGGCTTACTTTCCTTTACTCCGGTAAGGCAGATGAGGACGACATCCGTGAATACGGAGTGGGATTTCTCCTGTCTGACGTGGCGAAGAAAAGCCTCTTGGATTGGAAACCGATTTCGGACCGCATCATTACAGCTCGCTTCAACTCGAAGGCACGTAAGATCACCATAGTCCAGTGTTACGCCCCCACCAACGCTTCCACTGAAGAGGTAAAGGATGTCTTTTACAGCGCACTTCAAGATACCTTGACGAAGATACGCAAGCAGGACATCATAATCGTTATGGGAGACCTCAACGCTAAAGTGGGCAGCGACAACTCTGGCTGTGAGAAACACCTCGGCAAACATGGTCTTGGAACGATGAATGATAATGGTGAGCGGTTCCTCGAATTCTGCCAAAATAACAACCTGGCAATAGGAGGATCACTTTTCTTGCACAAGGGTATCCACAAATACACCTGGACATCACCCGACGGTGTCACTCGGAACCAAATTGACCACCTTGCCATAAGCTGCAGATGGCGAACATCATTGCTGGACGTCCGGAACAGGCGCGGCGCCGACATCGACAGTGACCACATGCTGATGGTCGCGGAACTTCGCCTCAAGGTGGCTAATGCCCGAAGATCATTAGGTAACGGCAGGTTGGGACGAAGGTACGACGTGCGCAAATTGGACACGCCCGACATTGCAAGAAAGTTCGCTGTCGAGTTGAGGAACCGCTTCTCCGTTTTGAAATCAGACACCGACACAGTAGACTCGGAGTGGAATCGCATCAAAATGGTCTATCAAGAAACCAGCTCCGACGTCTTAGGTCACCAAACGAAGAAGCGCGATGATTGGATCTCTCAGTCGACCTGGGATCTCATTGAGGCTCGTAAGGCGCTTCACCTAAAATGCTTGGAAACGCGCAGCGACGCAGAACGGGCCACCCTTAGGATCCAATATCGGCAAATGCGCAAACGCATCTATCGCAGCACCAGAAAAGATAGGCGGAAATGGGCTGACGACATGGCTGATCAGGCGCAACATGCTGCTGATACTGGAAACCTCAGGGAGTTGTATGATGCTACCAAAATCCTGGCTGGCAAGCGTGGCTACAAGAGCAGGCCTCTACGGGACAAACAGGGAAGACTCATCACAACATCTGAGGAACGACTCAGACGATGGCACGAGCACTTCGCCGATGTTTTCCGCGTATCGACCGCAGTACCACCTTACTCTCCTCGGAACACTTCAATGCCCCAACAACTGCTTGACATTGACACGACCCCACCGAGCAGAGAAGAAGTCCTGAAGGCAGTACAATCCCTAAAGAGAGGTAAAGCCCCCGGTCTCGACCTGATCACTTCAGAAATGCTAAAAGCGGACACATTCATCGCGGTCGAGATCCTAACACCTCTCTTGGAGAAAATCTGGAACACCGAAGAACTCCCGGATGATTGGAACAAGGGCCTCCTAATAACCGTGCCGAAGAAGGGTGACCTCAGTCAATGTCATAACTGGAGAGGAATTGCCTTGCTCTCTGTACCATCAAAGGTTCTCTGCAAGGTACTACTGGACAGACTGTCCAGAGCAGCTGAACCACTTCTCAGGAGAGAGCAGGCCGGCTTCAGACCAAACCGTTCCTGCACAGACCAGATCAACACACTCCGGATCATAGTGGAGGAAGCATCAGAATGGCAGCGTGAAGTTTACCTCACTTTCGTTGACTTCGAAAAAGCTTTCGACACTGTACGTTGGTCCAGAATCTGGTCCCGACTAGATGAGATTGGCGTCCCGCCCAAGATCAGGGACATTCTTATCTCCATCTACACGAACTACACATGCAAAGTGGAGCACGACGGACTCATCTCTGAGGACATCACCGTACATGCGGGAGTGAGGCAGGGCTGTCTCATATCGCCTCTACTATTTCTCATCGTCCTGGATGGCATTATGCAGAGAACAAACGTGGGAAAGCGGCGCGGTATAGAGTGGGGGTTGACCGACACCTTGGACGACCTAGACTACGCTGACGACCTGTGCCTGCTCAGCCACAAGCACGTCGACATGCAAGCCAAACTGGACGATTTACAGCGTGAGGCGATTCTCGACGGTCTCAAAGTTAACGCCCGGAAGACCCAGGAAATGCGTACCGAGGGAAGAAACTCGACTCCACTGTTACTAGGCTCGGAACCTATAGAGCGAGTGCAGAAGTTTACATACCTCGGCAGCATCGTGTCGGAAACTGGAGGAACAGAAGAGGACATCACTTCAAGGATAGCCAAAGCCCGGGCGACCTTCGCGCAACTACGACCTGTGTGGCAGTCCAGTAAGCTGACTCGGAGAGTGAAATTGAAAATATTTCGCTCCAACGTGAAGACTGTCCTGCTGTATGGGTGTGAGACGTGGAGGGTTACCAAAGTCATCACGCATCGCATCCAGGTCTTCGTCAACCGATGCCTTAAACAGATTCTTCAGGTTTTCTGGCCCGAAAAGATCTCAAACGAAGAACTGTGGGATCTCTGCTCCGAGTCGCCGATCGGTCTTCAAATAAAACGTCGCAAGTGGCGCTGGATTGGCCACACCCTAAGAAGAGCACCCGACCACATCCCAAGGCAAGCCCTGGAATGGACACCTCAAGGGAAAAGGAAACGCGGCCGACCTAAGCACACTTGGAGACGTTCGGTGGCCGAGGAGCTAAAGGCGATCGGGCTGACGTGGTCCGAGGCGAAGCGAATTGCCCAAGACAGAACGCGATGGCGAAGCACTGTAGAAGCCCTCTGCCCCACCTGGGGGCCATAGGACATTAAGTCAAGTAAGTCATGATTCTCTAGCCTTGTTTCACACTAAGCAGGGTCGTAACAACATGTTTATTCTGTCCAGTCTTTCCACACACCCCTATCTCTTATCAGAAGAGATTATCAGCTGTCAACTCCAAATTCACTCTTTTAGGATCGTATTAATAAATCGCTCTCAACTTGAGAACTTGAGATGCTGTTTTATATAAGAATGACATCAATAATTTATTAATACGAGCCTTATGCCCGTTTTCACCATCAACTCTTAAATTTAAAGTATCCCTTTAAAAAATTAAGGGGATCTTTATCTTTAATTTCGTTTTCACCATCAGTTAAGGGACACCTTAGGTCTTATGGGACCACTTAAAATTAGGTGCTCGAATTTCGATCCCGTAAAAGATAAGGGACACTTTGTTTATGTACTTGGCGCGTTAATTGTAGTTGTTGTCTTTGAAATGGAAGGCGAAATAAATGATTTTTTTAACCTTTGATGCAATTGAGACTATTGAAATGATTTCTTACCTGAGTTTATATATATTATATTCATGCCTTAAGTTTTGCTTCGTTGGTAGTCTCATCAGTTTTTTTTCAAAATAGTGTCTTTACAGCTCAAGAGAATCTTGACTTATTTCTCCTTTTCTACAAGAGAAAAGTTTTGTCCCCTTTTTCTTTTCTCAGCCATAGTAGACAACCAAGTAAATAAGCGCTACTAAGCGCTACTTCTAAAAACCAGCCAAAAGCGTGTCGGACACGCCCATGAAAGGGTTTCGAAGCCATAAGATGGGCCGACCGCTTGTCACACCATTTAGTAAGGGCAACTGCACGTCATAAGTTGGTCGAGTTGTATAAAAATAACTATGTATGATACAGAGTTCGCTATAGTTTTCGTTGAAAGTACTTACTTGAAGGTATACACCACATTTTTTTTCAGAATTATTGTAATAGTATTTCAAAAGTTAAGGGGGGGGACGCTCTAATTTTAACTTTGTATTAATATATCTCGAGACTGGGGGGTTTGATCTACATAGCTATACGATACCCCACACGATGGGGTAAGTCGATTTTTTTTTTCGAATTTACTTTTCGCTGTATGGGAAGTGGGGTAAAAAGTTATTATTTTTCGATAATTTTAAAAACCAATTCTTAAATTGTCAGTATACATCTCTCCACCAATTTTCGTGGCAATCAGTTTAGAAACGACGGAGAACGAGCCAGGACAGACAGACAGACAGTCAGACATGACGAAACTATAAGGGTTCCTAGTAGACTACGGAACCCTAAAAAACTGGGAGAAAATGACACTAATTAGCGCGAAAATACAACTTTCACAAAAGTTGCTCACAACTGTCACTGTCACTGTCAGTTTTTTTTAGGAACATGGTGTACAAGTGTGCAGCCTTAAATTAATAACAGAATTTCTTCGTTTAGGACTTATTTGTGTTATGAAACATTCATAACGATCCATAATAATATAATTATAGTATTAATTAATTTTTAACTACCCAATAACGAAAATATTCCGCAACAAAAACTGGTGACGCAGATTATCGGTAACGGTACGGCCCTAGCAAATTTTGAACGATCACATAACAAAGTAGCCCTTAGCTATGTGTTCCTTTGCATGGTGAAAATGAAGTTAGGTAGGGTACTGTTTTATGGGATCACTAAAATTAAGTAATACTTAGTTAAGGAATACATAAGGTACCTATTAATGGTGAAAACGGGCATAAATGTCTTTACTTTTACGCAATCCATCTTCTTATGACTATAGTCATATTCATTCATCATAATCTTGGGGATATGCATTTCTTCGCCTGTATTATACCTATGTGCATTTTTGTGCATCTCGATCTACCACGATACCGTCTCATTCTACCACGTGTATCCTTTAAATTTTGAAAGGCAATGCTGATAGACCAAGGACGCTACTGTACATAGGTTAATTTGACAGAAGCTTAATTTCCCTTTCAAAGCTGAAAGGCAGTTATCTCACCTCTGGTATACATTTTATTCATGACCTCTAATGGACGCCCCACGCTCTCAGAAGTTATAATGTTACAAAATCATCCAGAAAATTGGAAAATAGCTTTTAGGCACACTCGGCTCCGAGAAATTGCCAGTTTCCTTTGACTGCCTCCGGTTGCTCTCTTGGAAACGGAATTTGATGGATATTAATAAGAGAGTAATGTCAAGGGATTTCAAGAGCAGTTTTTTCATTTTGCTTTGTATAATGTGAAAGTAAAGTTCTACTGGCCGCTTTATTGAATCTGTCCGTAGTCGAATTATAAATTGTTTGCAATATAACTAGCTTGAAAAACTTGCCTCATGAATTTCGGAATTTAAGTTTCCTCTCTCGGATTATATATTTTTCCAGCCGCTCCGACACTATTTAGTCTCTCAAGCCAAGTGCAACCCAGATTTTCCTGGGAACTTTTCTCGACGGAATTTTAACGAGGTTTCATACTATAATTTGAACGTGCTTTTGTCGTTCTTTTTTTCAAATGTGATGTTTAAAAATCCAACACCTGTTTGAAAATGTGCATTTTAATAAGTGTTTTAAAGTTAAAAAAGAATGCAAATATGAGGTTAAGTTGGAATTCTTGTTTTTAAGAACGATTACAACAAACTATGTACTAGCAAAACCTACATAGTGATTAAATTATTCCGACATTCACTAAATGGGTCAATCAATCGAAAAATCACTTATTAGAGAACAAACAACATATTTGCTTACTCAGGACAAGCTACAAAGGCCCGCATTATGTGCACACAGGGAATTTGGTGTGTACCTGCGGGATAAAATTCCTGCAAAAACATCCTTGCCCTTAATTCGGAGAGATCCGAAGATATTTCCCGCGTGCCTTGCTCCGAGACCCCACAGTTTGGTCATCAATTTATTACGACCTGAGGGATAAGCCCTGTCTTTGGTCGGTACTTTTAATATTATTTTTAGTCGGTACATGGAAGAAAGATGGCCGGTTGTCATCGCGCTAGGAATTAGGGACGTGCCCTGTCAATGGATGTTATAGTAGGGTTCGATAAATGTGTTTTTTTGTAAGATAGCACTTAGATACGCATACCATTCAACTGATGTTTCGAGACCACTTCCACACGTGAAACATCGAGGATCCTGATTTATTTGAAGTTTCGCAAGAATTACGTTATCAACTGTTTACTGCCATGGAGAAGTATGTAAGTGAAACCCTGGTTCCCAATCTCCAAGAAAGGAATAAGTGGTAACAGGTATGGAAATTCAAAAGATAGAATCCTCAGGATACAGGACACTTTCTACCTCTAAACAAACAGCTTTAATCTAGGTAAGTTAAGTAAGTAATCTTAAGTTGTCTGTCTTCTATTAAACGTATTATCATAATTCACCGAAACCTGAATCACACAGTAATAACTAACACAAAGCAACCGGATTATTTCTCTTAATGATTTACACTCATCTGTGAGCATAATATCTTCTAAAATCCAAACAGCGATACTTCATCAAACAGTTAACAAAAAGTTTTCTCAAGCCATTTAACCGCACTAGTAAACTTGGGGTTGATACTCTGCTGGGAGACAGCGGTCTCCAACCGCGTGTGGTAAATACGCAACGCTTGTGATCAATAATACAGAAGCCTCGACAGTGCCCTAACTCAGGCTTCCCAGAGGATACCGCTCTCTTTGTTTATTAACTTTTTTGTTTTCTGTCTTATTTTGTTAAGTAATGTTTCTATTTTACGATTAGGTAGTAGAAAAGTCGGAAATATATAATAGTAAATGATTTCTCACAAATTGTTTCTACCGTGTCATTTTTTCGATGTAGGTATACTGAGATAAAAAAATACTTACATGAAATAGATTAATTTTCGATTCGATTTGTCCCTGAAACTTCCAGCTGTGTCATGATTAGACGTAGACATTTCAGTTGATCCAGGATAAAATAATTTTACTTTGCCGTCACATGTTCTGGCGTTTGAGATAGTAACGTTTTTTTTTCTTATAAATACTTAATTCCATAGATACAAACCACACAATAAATTGTACATATTACGCAACGTCCAATCAAAGATTTGTGATCAATTGCTACATTGTTCCAATAAAGAGATAACATTACTGAACACTAAACGAACGAAATCAACACAAAATCATATTATTATTTCTTCAAGTTCGAATATAATTAAAAATGTATCTACACTGATTTCAAGTTTTTGAAAGAGTGTTTGTAATTTTTAATGCAAGCTTTGTTCTTATTAGCATTTCAAAATTATGTTCGTTCATTGCATGAATTTAAGTTTTATAAATAAAAAAAGAACACAGATAAAATCTACAGAGATACAGCACCAGCTTTGATTAGTTTCGAGATCAATGGCACTCTCTTGAACCATCAAGGGCAATATTAGACCACTAAGGGCAGGTTCTCCATAATTTACGATTATACCACCTTAATGCCCTTTATAAAATACTAATAGTTGCCCTTCACTTAACGGTTAAAGTCTACTGTCGTTTTATTTTACCGAGGGGATTACGTGGGTGGGACTCGCCCCATCGGTGTTTACCGTCCCACACATCGAAATGGATAAGCCCCTGTTAAAATACCGATTAAAATCTGCCGCAGCTGTGCTTTGGCATAAGCTAAGGGTAAACGGCGGCCTTGCTTATATTTTTTAGTTAAAAGTTCGGAATCAACGTTGCAAAATAAACAGCAATTAGATTGTTGACCTCAGTTTCTGCTTTTTTTCTTCAGTTCTGACGGTTGGCCGTCAGTTTCCCATTCTGTTTTCTATTCAATGTGAGCCGAAACAGCTGTTCCACAGATGCAATCTCAGTACACTCACGTACATATATTTCACAAGATACTACTTTTTTCCCAATGCGTTGATGAGCTATGTTGCACGTAGCTTCTCATAACAATGACGATTTGTTAGTACAGAATCATTCGAGTAATAAAGGTTTCGTGGCAAATCTTAGTCCAATTCGAGAAATTGTGGGGGTAGGGCGATCTAAAAAGGTTGGAATTAGTCTGACCTCTCCCAATCTAGCGAATGTGAAAGACGATCATCACACAGCCACAGACAATTGCATATTCAAGGCTTTAGCTAGTATTCAAAAACTTGCTAAATTGCTGAAATTGGCGGGGAAGTTTTTCATTCAATTTTCGCGCAACTAAAAGGTTACGTCTGATGACTATATTCACTTGTAATAAGAACTTCATTAACGGAGATTATTTGTACTACTTTTACTGCCAGCAACGCAATCAAATCCCATTAGCATTATTTGGAACTCCACTAGCATATAAAAATATATTAATACCGGTCAAAGTCCCATAAAAACTATAACTTTGCGAAGCGTTTAGCAAAGGTCTAGCATAAACGGTCCGTATTACAACATCAAAACGGCCATTCCACCTACGGTCAATGCTGACATTTACTTAATTCCGACCATTCGCAGAGATAACGGAGCACTCTATAAACAAGCAGAAATGTTATAAGGCAATAGGAAACCGTGTCACGCGCGCTCCCGAGATTCCAACGATTACACAATTTATTGTCCTGTCAAACGTTCTTTTAACATGCCTATTTTGATGTTGCTTTTCAGAGGGCGGATGACAGATCGCGTTTTTAATGTTGCGCATTTGCATTAACGAGTTTGTATTCCTTAATGGAATGGAATAGATTGAAATTATTGGTACGAATTTTTTATTCCTTTTGTACACAAACGTGACAGGAACTATTTACTTTAGAACCCTTTTTTTACATCTATAGCCGTAAAACTTTTAGTTTTCATAAACACATAAGTAAGATTCACTTGTTAATAAATCTAAAAGAATTATTTATATTTTAAATGTTAAATTCAAAATTAGTAAATAAACTTTTATAACTTTGCGTGTAGTAGTATTAACTAAGTTATGTTTTTAAGTTTTTTGTAGTTTGCATTTTTAAGTACCTTCTTTAGTATTAGGCTTTACCTGTAAGAAAAGTTATATAGTTTTATAAATGAGCAAGTAGAAATTAATAAATAACTTTGATTCCATAGCAAAAGGAATATTTTTTTCACCTATCAGGTACATATATTGAAACGTCGTCGAATTTATATTCTACTAGCGGCCGCCCGCGGCTTCGCCCGCGTTAAATTTGGGGTCGCACAATGTTCCTTTTCTGGACACAGAGGAGAACTCGAAACGGACTTTTACACGTTATACTCGTACTCCCGTTCCCGTGGGAATCTGTTGCAGCTAAGCTATACATTTACTAAGTTATCTGCATGCCTAATTTCAAGCGTCTAACTTGAGCTGTTTTGACTTTTCATACTAATGTTTTTTCCTGCTAACTCCAGTCTCCAGTCGGGAATTCCTTTCTTAGTGCACCTCTACGGTACCTAAGCTACGTCCATTCCTAATTTCAAGTGCCTTCCTTAAGCCGTTTAGGCTGTGCGATGATATGCCAATCAGTCAGTTTCTCCTTTTATATATTAAGATAAGAAAAAGTTTTTGAAAAACTTAAATTCACTTGAAAACTTAAATTCACTTGAAAGTAAAAAATATTTTACTTTTAAGAATTTGCCATTTGTCTTAAACAAAGTAACTGAAGTTGGTGCTTTTTTCTTTTGTTTTTAGGCAGGCACCGAAAATTCTTTTTTACTTTGAAGTGCACTTAAGTTTTGTAATAGGTTTTCTGTTATGAAGTCGGTTTTTTTTTGTTATTTTTTATTTTCTGTTAATCTGAATAAGGTAACTAAATATGGGTAGACCTAATATTGTGCTGCTCATATGAGACAGTGCCTTTTACGGACGGTCAATTTGTTGAGCACGTACTTAATGTAAATTTCAGACTTTCAGTTTTTTCACGGATGCCACTGTCAGAACTGAACCAGATTGCTATGGGACCAAATTAGAAGCACCAGCTTTCAAATAAAACCACAAACATCCAAATCGGTTCACCCAGGCAAAAGTTATGAGGAAACAAATATATAAGGTGTAACAAAATATACTGCTATTTTAAGGGTGAATTGTTAAGTGGAAATGTAATAAATTTGTCTAGTATTTTTTTTTGTTAATACGCTAGTTTCCGAGAAAATCAACAAAATAAATTGAGTGAATAATTGGGATAAGTACAAAATTTGTCATATGCAAGACAGCTGGTCGTGTCTTATCAGTGTAATACAATTACTATACTTGCCTTGCCCCAAAAGCCAAGTGGTGGTAAAATATTTGCAGTATATTTTGTTACATCCTATATTACTATATTAAAAAAATACAGTCGGTCAGAAGTCAGCAAAAAAATTATATAAGTAGAACTATTAGTAAAATCACGCGGGCGGCCGCTAGTATATATATATATATATATATATATACATACATTTATTTGCCTAAATATGTGTTACCTAATGCGTGCTACTAATATGAGACAGCGCCGTTTACGGACGGCCCTTAGCCAATTAAAGATTCCTTCGATTATCGTTAATTTGCTCCTAAAATTTGAAGAGTTCCGTCGCTTTTCCATGGATCCTATTATGAAAACCTAACCAAACTCTTATCAAACTGCCATTAAATAACATTCTTTCCAATAAATAAATAAAGAATCGAAATCGATTTATTGTGCATTTGTTGAGCACAAACTAAATGTGAATTTCAGACTTATTTAGTTTTTTCATGGATGCGACTGTCAGAATGGGACAAAATTGCTATGGGACCAAAGCACCAGTTTTCAAATGAAATTAAAAACATCCAAATCAGTTCACCCAGGCAAAAGTTATGAGGTAACAAACATTTAAAAAAATACAAACGACTTGAGGACCTCCTCCTTTTTTTGAAGTCGGTTAAAAAGTAGCCTTAGTTACTCACCATCCCTTCAACAATCTCCTCTTTAAAAATCACGTCAATCCGTCGCTCCGTTTTGCCGTGAAAGAAAGACAAACATACAGACAGACAGACGTACAGACACACTTTCCCATTTTTATAATATAAAATATATATATAAAAATAATAAAATATATAATATATATTTATACATATATATAAATATATATATTAGTATGAATATAGTATATAGTAATAGTATTTATAATATTATAGTATATAGTATGGATTAGTATGGAATTATGGATAGGGGCCGCCCGCGACTTTGTCCGCGTGGATATCGGATTTCACGATACAAATGTTTTTTCCCGCTTACTCCCGTTCCCGTGAGAATTTTGCAATATCCTTTTGCAACTAAGCATCAAGTTTACTAAGGGACCTGCATGCCAAATTTTAAGCGTCTATCTAATAATAGTATTTTATAAATATAGATATATAGATTTTCCATACAAACTTCCAGCCCCCATTTTAGAGAAGTGGGGTGTTGGAATGGGTCAAAAAGTAGCCTATGTTACTCTCCATCCCTTCAACTATCTCCGCTAAAAAAATCACGTCAATCCGTCGCTCCGTTTTGCCGTGAAAGAAAGACAAACATACAGACAGACAGACAGACAGACACACTTTCCCATTTATAATATTAGTATGGATGATAGGGTAGATACGAGCACTGAGCTAATCTTAGATACGAATGTAATACGGCATCTAGCAATCGCCAACGTTCTGAAAAGATTTAATACTTCATGTCTCGAGTGAGGCTGGTATAAAATGTGGATGTGTGTGAGCGAAACGTTTTATGGCGATATTTGTGGCCACTTTTATGTGAATATGTGGAGATAAGCTTACTGGCACATATGCGATGGGGTGCTCCAATCGTCTGACATGAAAATCGATTCGGCGGGATCTTATGCTAGTTTTAATAACGCACTCAACTCTGAGCTCGAACTTAAGCACGAACTTGAGGTTCTGTTTTGTATGAAAATGACATATATAGTTCGCACTCAGGATCGAGCTCAGAGTTGAGTGCGATTTATTAAGAGCCTTAGATACTGGTGACGATTTATAGCCACTCTCATACGATTTTGTAGTAAACAACGGAGATTAAAATCGTCAGATATCACCCTCGCCTTACTTTGACCAGCTCTGAAATTGGCACTAAAATATTTAGCGACTATCGCTTCTTACCGCAGTGACAGCAACCTTGACGCGGTGGGTGGGTGGCTGGAAACTACTTAAATTTTCGAGTTACCCCTCCCATTCTAACCCACCAGTGGGTTAGAATGGTGGGTTAGCGGGTCATTGCCCAAGTTGACGGCGCTCTAAACGTATGTCATGTCAAAAAAATAGCCACAGTTTTTTGGTGAAGGGGCATATGTTGAGATTCAGATCGACGGTAAAAATCTGTCCTTCTTTTTTAAAAAAAGGAATTTAGTGACTTTGACGTTCAAAAAGAGAGTAAGTATTAAATCTACTTGTCTTCATGTATATTTTCTTGACTGAAGGACTAATGACTTGAAGGAAAAAAGTTTGTAGTGCGTGCAAGGAATTAAAAAGGAAAATTCGGTCATGAACTTTGGCACCAAGCCGCTTGTGGGGAAATGAAATGACTTGTTTTATCTCTTTCTGCACTCGGAAACGACGCTGTTGGTAACTTTAATGTATTTTTTTTCCTTTTTGTTGCCTTGTTTGTAAAAGGTATCAGAGATGACATCATATTTGTTTATTGATGGTTATTTATATTATGGAATAGCTGACCCGACAGACTTCGTCCTGTCAACAAAAATCGTAATCTGGCAGGGCTGTTTTTAGGGGTTTCCCGGCAATTATTCGATTTTTTTGTCGCCGTAATAACCATCCTTGGACTTCAACTAACATTTAAAAAAAAAATTGGTCAAATTGGTCCAGCTGTTGTTGAGTTATGCGCTTACCAACACATTTTGCGATTCATTTTTATATTATTGATAATTAATTCATCATAGACGGGGACCAATTTGGTCACCCAAACTATTGGATTTTCCTTTCGCAGTATATTTTTCTTCTAAGAAGTTCTCCAGAGAAACAAAAGATACAAGAGATTTATAAACTACCCACACTGCACTGACCAGATTTAATAGCAAAAATATTTTTAAAAGAAAACATAGGCACGCAAAAATTATGTTGGATTTTGATAAGGTATGTAGGTACCTTAAAATCATCATAATCTACATAGATTAATTTTTGCGATTAATGAATTTCATAATCTTTGCCACCTATTTGGAACGTTGTTTCTATCAAGTACATATTGATAGATTGAAATAACTTCAACCATTAGCCTTAAAGTGGCGAGAATAAATTTTCTTCTTATTCGTAATAGGAAGTGAACTAGAGCTTAGTAAATCGTAGACTGTAGAATGAATGTCCGATCATTTCAACTTCCACGCCATTTGCATTCAATGGCTGCCCGGTATGGCACACAGTAGGGTTGGCACGTACGATTGGCTTTATGGGTGAAAGGGTAATTACTAATATGGCCTTGAATGCTTTTGATGAATATTTTAGGGATGGGTTTGTTAGTTCTTTACTTTGGCTTTGCAAATCAAAATTTCAGAATAAATAAATAAGTTCATTGGACTAGCAATGCCTAGTCCCAAACCGAGCTCAAAGATTTTACTATGATGCTAGGGAACGGATAGACACACTTAGATAGTTTTATAAACATCCCAGACCAGAGTACATTGTTTTACGCCGGGAATATATATTTTTTGAGCAATATGTACCCTATTATTTAATCCGGACTTACAGTACATCATAATATTTTTAACAAAAAAATGTCTCTCTTAGACATCATAGTCGTACTTTAATATTACTAGTATCGCTTTATACGAATAACTGCTCTACTGGCAACCCTACATACTGCATGTTCCGGTTACAATCAGAGTCTGATTTGGTTCTCGCATTCGGCACGCTCTCGTTCCTGATATAAGGTTTTAGATAGCGGTGTCTTTATGAAATCCTGTGAAATACCTCCAACTTGAACAAAGTCATACTAAGGTCACATTAAGAGAAGTTTAACTAAATTGTCGCATTCACATTCTCGTAAAAGGTATTAAGTCGAATGAGCCGCTCGTCTGGGGAAGTACCTCCACCTTACAGAAGACCGCAGTGAAGTAGCACTTCGTAACTGTTGATCTATCGACTCATCCGTAGAACAAAGTCCGATGTGATCATAGAGCAAAAATGAGTTAAATACCTTAACAGTATAAGGATAACGAACTCTATCGACGTACATTTTTATTTTTTTTTCTATCTTATTTAGTTCCAGAGTTACAGAATCGAATAACGTTCCATGTGATAAACTTTCCGTAAAAAAACGCTTCATGTGACCAAGGGACAGTGGGGGCGGTGCGGATGCCACGTCTGTTGTTGAGACCGGCCGTTGTTCAGTGGAGGAAGGAAATTTACATTTCACGGGCTTAGGTTATCTTCGAAAAAATGAAATTAGAATATAGAATCAATTTGTCTCTTTATTCATACTTTTTGGCTCCGTTCCTATTTGTGGGTGATCGATTTTTATATAGGGCGTTTTTTGATGGAAAAGTTAAGTAACGTAATTTTCGTACGAAAATACATGCGTTGTAAGGCATATTCGCAGGATAACCACTATAACTGTAAAAATAAATTGTAAAAAGTAGAAGTCTTAACAGAACTTAGGACCATTTTATACGAAATTAATGGTACTTCTGAGTGTTGCATGTGAATGTAGAACACTTTTCTTCGGAATCTATGAGACGATTTGTTAGTCCGATGGTAAAATGGGACGTTATTACTGGAAGAACGGAATAAGATAAGACGTTGTTCAATTAAAAAAATCCTCAATTATTCAAATATTTGAATTAAACATTGTGTAATGAATTGCTAGGCAGGTATATAGTCTTGCCTTATTAGTAATAATACATTTTCTATTATTTTTATTGAGAATTTTGTTAAAACTTGACTCCACCATAGTCACCTTTGCCTACCTACTGATGAAGAAAAATCAGCTGAGAATATATAACTTTATACTTTCGCGTTGCGTTTTAATTATTTAACATTACAACGGGACTAAACGCGATATTATTTTTATATATTACTGAGTACTTTCTGCTTGACGTTTCGGCTGTGATGCTACAACCGTGGCGTGGTCACAAGCGAAAATAATATCGCGTTTAGTCCCGTTGTAATCCTACTACTATTATAAAGGCGAAAGTTTGTATGTATGGATGTATGGATGTTTGTTACTCTTTCACGTAAAAACTACTGAATGGATTTGAATGAAACTACCACAATATAGCTTATACATCAGAATAACACATAGGATATTGGAAATCGAAAACCACGCGGACGGAGTCGCGGCCGGCCGCTAGTGTTAAATAATGAGCTGATAGAATGGGAAAAAATCTGGATGGCCATGACGAGACCGAAAAAATTTCCTGCTACAGCTTAATATCCAACGCCATACCTGGCACACTAGGTGTGGATCATTACAGCAATCAACTTACGTTTTCCTTAGAAGTGACATCAAATTATGAAAATTCACCATTCATTCAGTTTTAGGATTAACATATTTTGTGCCACAGATCTACCCTGGTTTATATGGAACTGTCAGTACTAACTCCTAGATCCTCTCCTACTAGGATTAGGCATAGCAATGGGCATCCATTCTGTCTGTGATAGTTTATTCTGCCCTTATCATAGAGACTGTTTCTCTTTGTCTTGTTCTTCGTCATTAGGCACCACTAAATTCACCTCTGTCTTCGTATTGAAGCAGTAGCTCCGTGGCTCCTAAAACCACTAGAAAAAGGTAGAGACTAATAAATAATGGACAGACCCTAAACGCAAGTGATTTAAAAACCTAGGCAAACAAATGTTATGAAAAAGTCAAAATAGCGATGGGACCGTGTAGAAAATGCCATTTATTGTTACAAATGATTCGATACAATATCTCACCAACAGCGCCTAGACTGTTTCTGTTTTTGTGGAAAGAAACTGCATCATGAAGTTATTTGATAAAATTTTATAAATAAACAGGCTTTAAGGAATCTTTTTGAGAGAAAATATAAGTACATATATCAAACAATGTTTCAATATCTTGCCGTTTAAGCTCGTATCTTAAAGACTGCGTGGAAGAAGTACGATGGAAGTGCTTTATAAATGTATCTTATTATTTGTACGCTGACCTCCTTTGTATTTCACACATTCTTTAAGATACAAGCTGTTACGGCAAAAGTATATAAACTTAAGTGTAATAAATATTGTTTCACATACTTCAATGTTCTCGCAGTGAGATTGGTTGGTGCCTGTGACCATAATACTTTGAAATTTATTAGGAGATACTTGAGGCATATTTTCTTTTTGATTTTATCTGAAAACTTGATGATGATATCCCATAGCTTAACTCGATCTCCCAGTTGCCAAAAATTTACTGTACCAAGGTACTGTTGGTGAGATATTTAATTGGATCATTTGTAACGACTAACGGGATAAACGCTAGGAAGAAGAAGAAGATTTGTAACGACTAACGACATTGTATGATGGTCCCATCGTTTTTTCGATTATTTCGTTATGTTTCTTGAACCATTTGCGCTTACGGTCTGTTCATTACTTAGGGCGTCTCTGCATTTTTCTATTGGTTTTAGGGGCCACAGGTTTTCTACTTAAATGGTTTTCTAGTTAATTAGAGGTGCTAAATGACGACGAACAAATCACAAAAAAACTTTCTCCATAATATATCGCCAGAATTAACTATCACAGACTGAATAGGTATTATTAGGCAAGGATATTTGGAAGAGTTGGTACTGACAGTTCCATATTAACCGGGAAATATTTGTGATGTGGAACTTTTAAATCTTCAAACTGAATGGTGATTTTTCATACCAAATGAAAAATCACCATTCAGTTGGCAATAAATAAATGCACGGAGTTGATTTCTGTGAAGATCCTTGCCTAATGGGTTTGAAAACGCCAATTGCCTAGCAGCAAACTAAGCTCGAAGCTTGTACCATGGCAAGCTAGGGAACTGAAAGACATGCTTAAATATATTTTATTTATACAAATACATACACTTAAATGGATACATGTTCATGCCAACAAATCTTGGGATCGAACCCAACCCAACCTCTTGAGCACTACACCAAGCAGGTCACCGGGCTTCATAAAGTTCCTAATTCGTTTTTTTTAACGAATAAACCTTGTGTAAGCCCGAATAAAAGATTGTGTTGTGTTATGTTATGGCTAACATTACAAAAACACATTTCAAACCAGATAAGTATTCACATAGGACTTTAAAGTGATAAATTATTCAATCAAAAAACGCCCCAAGTTCATATAGAACGGCACTTAATTCGGACGTCTTCGTAAAACAACGTGTTATGTTCACCAAGGACTCCCGGTCTTCCGCTAGAAAATGTCCGATGTTGATATGGAACTCACAATTTCGTGAAATAAAAGCAATAGAAATATACACTAAAGAGCATTTAATTACGCTATTGCGCTATATAAACATATCTAAAATTCAAAATGATACGTCTTACCGTTTTTGATCGCAGCCCGAAAACAAAGATCTAAAACTTCTTTGCCCTCTACTGAAAACTAGCATTCCTGCAGATCGGACTTTGTTCTACGGATAAGTCGCTATGTTTCTGCTGGTGAGTAAGGTTGCCAGAGCTTAGTTGGGGAGGGTATGGGGTTAAGGCCGGCAACACATCAACGATACCTCTGGTCTCGCGGATGTTGCTTACCATCAGGCGACCCGCTAGCTCGTATGCCGCCTATGACATAAAAAAAAAGTTGGACACACTTTTCTTGGCCTAGTACAAGTGAGCGCCGATTGATATATTTGGCCGGCCTATTTGATACTTTTGGCATACCAATAGTAAAAATAGGTGCTCAAAGTGAACTAGACCAATAGCTCAAGTTATGAATCCTCCTAAATAGGGTCCTAAAACTGGACTACGTCCACGCTTTATAAAGCTACATACTTGTTATATTTTGTATTTGTACTACCGGGGATTAAAATACATGGAAATTATACGCTAAGTCTAACTTAAGTCTAAGTAACGCTCGATGGTCTAAAGGTTTAGGTACCGGGCCGTGATCTCGAGGTCCTGGGTTCGATCTATGCAACGAAAACAGGATTTCAAATGATGGAGGCCTTTGACCTGCAGTGGCAGTGAGACATTTATAAGAGGATACTTTATACTTAACTTTGCTTAACTCACCTACTTAGTCATAGTAAGTAATTAAGCTATGCATTTTGAAAGTGAGCTGAAACTTCAAACTATTTTCCCGGCTTGTGTCAGCAGAGGAAATTGTTTTCACCCATCATGCAAATTAGTGAGACGCCAAAAACTTCATACTGCTCTTGCAATAACAAAATGTATTCCTTGTGGAATATGCAGACTTGCAAAATGGTCGAAAAATTTTCAACTGATAAAATCTAAAGTGTATAAATGAAATTGTATATCAAACAACTGACCAAAAAAAACTTTCACCTACTATGGGCCCGTTGGTCTAGTGGTAGGAGATCCTGGCTACAAAACCAAGGGTCGGGGTTCAAATACCGCTTAGGCTAATATTTTTGGGATGCGGGTTCGCATCCCGCTATGGGAAATCAATATTTGTACTCGAGTCATGGATGTTTATAAATATTTAGGTTTAGCTATACCTTCCCTAGCATCCAGTGTACAAGCTTCGAGCTAAGTTTCGGGCTAGGCAATTTGTATTCCAGGGTACGCTGCGCCTATCGTCCAGATTTGACAAGCCTTGCTATAATATTTGACAACCCTCAAAAGGGAAACTAGTTTTTTAGACCACAGTCGGGGACGTCTTATTAACATACTATCCGAAATGAATCATCATTTTTATCTTCTTATCAGGCAATCAAAGTAACTCATAACATACCCAATCTTAGAAAACCCTCACTTAATTAAATTTTCCTCCGCGGGATTTGAAGCCAGGACCTTCCAAGTTTAAGAGTTTAGCGCTCTAACCACTACAGCAAGGAAGCAGTCACAGTAAAATAATGTTCTTAACCGATTACGTGGTCTCATGGACAGAATATACGAGAATATGTGTGTAGCACGCAGATAGATCTCCCAGACCACATTCAGGACATGCGGCGCATTGTAAATGAGGTCTATTAACATGGGCTTAAGCTGGCAAACAGACATGGTCACACAGACTGAGCCGGTATAACATTTTGCACAACTAGTTACAGAATTGGTTGGTCCTTCTCCGATCTGTTCCTAAGCCCAAATCATGCGAGGGTTTGATCAACAAGAATGTCCTTCATTACCAATGCTCAATAGTAGTCCTTCAATAGGAACACCAAAGCGTTCTTCACTGAATGATTGTGAATCACCGCTGTATGAGGCATTGAACCAATCAAACGAGTCTATGTAAGCCTAGCCGGAAGGGTTATTATTATAAAATGGTCGACACTCTGATTGTTTCACTATACAGAATCTCCGTAAGATTTCTCCTACGAAATCACCGTAAAATTTTTAGAAGAACGAACTTTGAGGAACTGAAGAGACAAACTTTCCGAGTAGTTCTTTAGGCAGTCAGCCGTCGCCTCCTGGGTAGTAGTTGTTTTGACTCATCATGCAAATTAATGGGACGCCGAAAACTTCGCCTTGCTAAGAGAAAAACTTTACAGACTAGCGCCTTTTCCGGGTAAATAACCGTTTTAATAATATTTATTTTCTTGGTGCAAATCGGGGGTGCTATGGATTTCTCGTTATTAAAATCTATACTAGTATCTAATATCTTAATACATACATACATACATTCATTGGACTAACACACCAATTGCCTAGCCCCAAACTAAGCTCGAAGCTTGTACTATGGAAGCTAGGGAACGGATAGACATACTTAAATACTATTATAAACATCCATGACTCGAGTATAAATGCCAATGTTCATCACACAAACATTTGCCCCTAGCGGGATTCGAACCCGCAACCCTTGGTTTTATAGCTAGGGTCACTAACCACTAGACCAACGGGCCGTCTATCTAATACTAATATAAAGCTGAAGAGTTTGTTTGTTTGTTTGAACGCGCTAATACTCAGTTCTCCGATATCAGTCGTACTCATGCTTCATGTCTTATATTTCGTTTCGGGAATGGTCAATACCTTTTTGTACTTGGAGACTGCATTAACGCATTTTTCGACCTAGATAGTTGAAAGAGTCTGTGTACTTGTTGTTTTTTAAGTCTGGAACTCATGGTGGCTTGTTTATGTAGTACACTCAACATCGGAATAACAGTAAAGCTCTCAAAAAATAATATTTTCGTGAAACACTTTAGGGATAACACCTCTCCAACGCGAATGAAAAATAAAGTTGCAAACATAAACGAAACTCGGGCGCCATAGTAGTAATTTAGTGAAAACAGCGCTTTAAAATGTTTGTGAAAACACGATTTTAGTTTTAGAAACGTTTCAGTGCGAATAAAAACTGGAATACTCGGAGGAGGTGGCTCTGACACTTGTTGAATGCATGTCAAACCACTGGAGGGTATGTCGAAATATATTATTTTTTCATCAAAGCGCTTATCCGGGTTACATCCATTGTGGACTCCCAGGGTACGTTGTGAATTTGGTCCTGATTTCATTAGCCTGGATATTGTTATACTGAAATAATAAAAGGACTAAAAGTTTCTGTTTGTAGTAGTTTTAAGTCTGCTTTCGCGGTGAAAAGGTTAGAGCGATGGGCTCTACAACCGCGGAGGTCGTGGGTTCGAATCCCTCGGGGAACATCGTCACTTCGTGTAAGTTTGGTAAAGAAAAACATATGCCAAATTACTTTTTGGCCAAGTATACCAGACATAGTGGGAGTAGTAATAAAATATCAAAGTAATTAAGTGTCCAAATAATTTCGGCTAAAGTCATGAAGGGATTGGGCTAGTTGCCAACATTTCGGTCTGCGCTTAACTTACGGTGGCTCGTTACGAGTGGCCTAGTTAACTTTTATCTAGTAAATTATATCTAATATTTTAATTAATGTTGTTTGTTTAATTGACTACAGTAACTATTGTTGGTCCAGATTTGTCTGTTGTGTAAACGACGTAACATGATGTAAATTGAGAAAATGTGCAAATATGTCATAAAAACAGAGAAGTAGAGCTTAATGGAACTTCCGCTCGAATGAGGAAGTACCTACACCATACAGAAGACCACATCGAAATATCACTTCGTAACTGTTGTGCTATGTTTCTGCTGGTGAGTAAGGTCACCAGTGCCCAGTTGGGGAGGGTATGGAGTCTTAAAGGCAGTCTTTGCGACCCTTATGCGGTTGTTGATGTCCGTTTGCCTCCCTATGACATAAAGAAAACATTACAGGTAGATGAAATGAAAAAAAATCAATATATCCCATTACAAACCTCTACAATTGTTTTGACTAACAAAACAATATAATTATGTAAATTATAAATAAAAAGCAATCGTCATTTAGTAGAGAAAACAGACAGTTAAATTGTTTCAATGTTTTTTTAACGAATATTGTATTCGTCGCGCCACTTTCAACACTAAAATCGCAATTGATCGTTAAAAATTCAGGAGTCAGGAGTTATTCACAGTTACTTTATAACCAGAATCGATCAACGAAATGTACATTTGCATATTTTCGTGACAAAAATATGCAAAGCTTCCCCGATCAATTGCATAAACGCAAAAAAAGGCAAAGGATTTTTTCATTTTCATCAGGCAAATCAGAAAAAAAGGAAGCCTAATCGTCCATAACGACAATGGTCTCCATTATTTAAAACTAGCGGGCGCCCGCGACTTCGTCCGCGTGGATATGGGTTTTCATGACACAAATGTTTTTTCCGGCTAACTCCAGTTCCCGTGGGAATTTTGCAATATCCTTTTGCAACTAAGCATCAAGTTTACTATGAAATGAAAAATTTTAAGCGTCTAACTTAAGTACATAGTTTAGATTTTCCATTCAAACTTACACCTCCCATTTTTGGGAAGTGGGGGGTTGAAATGGCTCAAAAGTAGCCTATATTACATACCTTATAAAAATCACGTCAATTCGTCGCTCCGTTTTGCCGTGAAAGAAAGACAAACATACAGACAGACACACTTTCCCATTTATAATATTAGTAATATGTTAGTATGGATGATGGATGATGTATCGGTTTATAATTAAGTATTTTGGCTTTATCACCACGCATGCCAAATGCGGATTTGACGTGGGATTTTGTAAGTAAATAAAACAAAACAAAGTGATTTTTCAAGAGCCCGAGATTAACTAGACTTAAAAGGGGCAAAACCTTATAAAATAGTGTTACATCTCTTACGGGTTTTTGCTATTTTCAGGGCTGCCAACATAGTCGTGTTAGTTAACAAGCTAACACTTGGATCAAGGCTTGAACAAATAAATGAAAGGATAATTAATGCAAAGTAAGTGAATTTTAGGTGTGGGAATTTATACTATATGGAAAATTGATTATTAGTCCAAGCAAAATTGACAGGCCCGTTGGTCGAGTGGCTAGAGACCCTGGCTACAAAACCAAGGGTCGCGGGTTCGAATCCCGCTAGGGGCAAATGTTTGTGTGATGAACATCGGCATTTGTACTCGAGTCATGGATGTTTATAAAAGTATTTAAGTATGTCTATCCGTTCCCTAGCTTCCATAGTACAAGCTTCGAGCTTAGTTTGGGGCTAGGCAATTGGTGTGTTAGTCCAAGGCATTTATTTATTTATTTATTTATTTATTTAAAATAAGTACATTAAACCCAAACGTCTACCTATATTGTTGTCAATATAGGTTATCTTTGTTATCAATGTAAGAATACATATTTTATAGATATTCAAATTATGTTTTTTTATCCAGAAAAGGACTACAAAGGCCGAAGATGATGATGCTTAAATTCTAAAATCTTTTAGACAGTTAAAGCAAGAAAGACTAAAGGCTGGAAGGCTGGTGGTTAACATCCATATACTCGTTCACAATAAACCACAGCCGAAGTCGAGTCTAACATAATCCACACAAATGTCAAGTCGAAACCCTACATCCCTACTAGTTAATCTTCATACACAGGGGCAATGAAAAACCCGGCCTAATGCGCAGTAAAGCACTAGTGATATATTATGGAGTTACTCGGAACGGGCATTAAAAGGAGTGAGTCCCAAACAACCCGCGGTGGATTAACGGGACGGTTGGGAAAGAAGTACCAACGTACCTGTTTAATCTCTGGTACCATCCGCCCCGTCGAAATATACATCTCGGTGGATAAGACATTATCTGTACCATCCGTCCCGTTTCACCGACGGCTCTGTTTCACCCGGGTCGTTGGCATTTTTTTTCCTATCCATTCCCTTACCGACCGGCCCAAATGGGGGGGTTGGGAAGTACGAGGTTTTTCACACTGATAGTTAATTTATTTTGCTTGCTAAAAATATTCAGAAGGCCAGCAAAATTATCAATCGTTACCCTAAGAAGACTAGACTGGGTCCTCCAGTTGCGGGTGCTCAAAACTTGGGTGTTCAAAGTGGAATACCTCGTCAGTACACGTCATACGAGCTCGTTTATTAGCAGAGTTGACTGTTTTACTAAATTACAGAGCATCATGGCACCGGCAAACTTTTAAACTGACTGGCGGCAGATTGGTTCAAGTTCACTTACTCATATTAATTACACATACAGTGTGTGGTGAACATTGTTGTACATATTTTATTAGGTTTTTAGATTTTTGTAATAAGACATGTTGATTTTCAATTCATCAATTACCTATACAAGGAAGCCTTTCCTTCAAGTAACATTCAAATTACCACACCTGCCTGTGATTACCCAATGAAACAATGAAATATGTTCTTTGGTATGTGGGGATATTGATACTCGTATAAAAAAATAAAAGGACGAAATTGATCTTGTGTCAAAAATAAAATGACACAATTGATCTTGTGTCAAGGGACTGTCTAATGACCGGTGATGTAAACATCCCTATACTGGGGTATTCAAAATGCGTGGATGGCCTAATGTGATCGGCTCGGAGGACCACCTGCCTGTGATTACGGAATGAGACAATTAAATATGTTCTTTGGTATGTGGGGATATTGATACTCGTATAAAAAAAATGTCAAAATTGATCTTGTGTCAAGGGACTGTCAAATGACTGGTGATGTTAACATCCCTATAAGCGGGTATTAAAAATGCGTGGATGGCCTAATATGATCGGCTCGCAGGACCACCTGTGATTACGGAATGAGACAATTAAATACCGCAGGCTTAGTGACAGGGTTAATGCGAGATTTATGGCCGCGGATGTAGGTATTATTTTTTAATGAAATTCCGCTTGGACTTTTACAATTTTACAACAGAGGTGTTTTTATGTTATGTGGTCTGTTGGGATTACCTTTTACTCGCAACACGTAAGAATGAGAGTTGAGTTGGACTAAAGAAATTCTATCTATTAAGCTTTTTAGATAGTATAAAAGCTTTCATGTATTTATATCTCGAGTATTAATATAAAAAAGTACCTACCTGCGGAAATACAATTGTTTAATGATGGATTTGATATACTTTCCTATCATTAAGAACTGTGATACTTTATTGATGATGATAACCATAAAGAAAAAAAAATCTGATTATTGTGCTCGTTAAAGAAAAAAAAAGCAGAACTTGCTGTCAACATTTCTTTACCTAAATTTGGTCCAGAATTGTTCACCAACCTTTATTAACATATAAAATATTAAATAAATTGTATGTGTCTTGTAATCAGGCAATCAAAATTAATTATTTAATCTAGATGAGAACCCTTTAACACAATTCCGTCCCTCTGAATTCACCACAATAAATTACTTACCTACTAGCAGTAAAGCCACATATTATTATCATGTACCCTGGGTGGGCATTAAAGTTCTCACCGGGTGTAGTGTAATGTGCCATATCTCATAACTAGCATAACTGGAATGGACTGTTAGTTTCACCTTTCGTTGTGACTATGAAATGTGGTAAGATAATAATTTGTAAATGGGATATAAGCGGAACAACCTTCCTGCAGAAACATTTTTTCATGAATGTTTTGTACACGATTTTTTTATGCCCGGATTTTATTAAAAACAAGCCTTCCGCCGCGGCTCTACCCGCGGTAATTATCATTTCCGGTATCAGAAGTGAGTTCCGTGCTTCGGAAGGCACGTTAAGCCGTTGGTCCTGCGCCTGATCTCTCTACGGTCGTGTCAGATTGCTGTCCCACCGAATTATGAGAGTGAAGGAATAGGGAGTGCACCTGTGCTTGCGCACTCACTTGTGCACTATAATATATCCTGCGTACCTGGCTGATCGTAAGATCGGCCGCCATGGCCGAATACGGCCGGAGGGTATTATTTTATTTTATTATCAGAAGTACCCTATGTTCACCGAGGATAGTGTAGCTGTGTAGCTAGCCAACAGTGAAATAATTATTGAAATTGGTCTAGTAGTTTTTGAGTTTATTTATTACATACAAAAATAAAAATCTTTCCGATTTATAATATTGGTGTAGATGTAGATTACAGGCGATAACTTACCGCCCCTCGCAAAAAAATATGGTGAAGATGATCATCATCACCATCATCATCATGTTTTGATGATGACCATTATCATCATCCTTTTGCAGTCAATAGCTGGTTTACCTTTCCCCCTGTTGGGTGTTCTACCCAAAATGCAAACGCTGAGCAAAACGGTTACCTTAATCAACAAATATGTCTCCGAATATTAATTGACACTAAAACTTGATTCTAAAAGTTCACTATAATCATAAAATATGCGATGATAAAAGTTGACTCATGTTTATTAGAAGTCCGTATTAATATCCTGAGCCCTTCCGTCTAGTTCCTGAGTAATATCCGGGAGAATATATGACTTTACGCATGAGGACTGCCGCGTTTTGCATTTAAACACGATAAAAATCGAGAATATTCCTCCACTTCTAGTATTAAAATTTGATTAAAATTAATATATGAATGATGTCCAACTCCGGTTGCATCCGATACTGATGCAAGTAGATACTAACAGTGATATAACAAATATTTAAAAAAACATGTTATTCTTAATATACGAACATACATATGTATAGTTTAATTTTATGCGTTCTTATTTTTTCTTTTTCTTTATTTTTTTATTAATAAATGAAAAAAAACCATCTGGCATCAGGCAGGACTCGAACTCGCATCTCTTGCATACGAGTATATGTTCATGCAGATCTGTACAAAGAGAAACGACAATAATTGTACTTAGCAAGGATCGAACGTGACGTCTCATGCTTTAATTCGTGTAATCAACTTCTGAACAACAACATAGAATCGGTCGAAAATAAATTCGTATAATACCACTATTTCTAATTGAAGACCCTATTAAATAGTATGACCCGTACATTTCATGAGTCGAAGTACTAGTAATTTTGCAAAGTTTGCTTCAAAGGCGTTTCTTGATTTTGCAGAGCTGTCAAAATCATCCGATCTACATTCGTGTTTTCGACAGAAGGTATCCAGATTTCCAATACACGCCATTTTGAATATCTAGTTGCGAGTGGATATTTCAACTGTAGAATATCGGTGAAAGATACATCTAAAGTTATCCTGTATAACAAAAAAATAATCCCATTTTAGATAAGTAGGTACTTGAAATTAAAAGTTCCCCGACTTCTAGTACGATTGGGCGTCGGTAATGGTACAAATAACCCTGATTTATCTCTCTGTCTAGTGCAATGGATTGCCCAAATGGTGACAATTTATGCCTCAAGCACCTTTAACAATTGATAAAAATGTAAGAACCCACAGTCCAAAAGAGCATACATACAGTATTACTGCATTTTTAACTACGTTTTCTGAAGTGCTACCTACAAAATAATACACATAGTATCATTTAACTAAACCTTGTTAAACCAGTACCCTACTTGAGACGGTAACGAATACTTGTGCCAAACACCAGTCTAGTTATTGCTTATAAATTGACGAGACCGTACCGTACTAATAAATCAGTCGCCATTGATAAATAGAACAGTTTGGGTTGTCATGGTCATAAATAATAGAACTGAACGCTCAAATAAGGAGCCATGACAGACAGTTCGATCGTAGAGATTAATTGTTACAACTTAGCAAGGACTACTGACGCTATTAATCGTCTCTGTTCTGTTGTGGTTCTGTATAGAGGTGTTGTTTTGGGGATACCAGAGCTTAGGGGGGTGATTTTTGCCTATGATGAGATGGTTGGTAACAACTTTATCCTTTGCATAGTTCATTGAGAGGAGTTATATTTTTCTCACTGTCCTTTACACTAACTTATTTTTGAGTCTGTGGTGAGTACGACCAAGAGGGCATTCGTTTGTGAATACGTACAAAGAGTTTTATGTAGACTCTAGGGCACACCTCGATGGTATACTGGTTTAAGTACCGGACAGTTTCGAGGCCCTGGGTTCGTTTCGTGGTTCGGGCAAAATTTTCGATTTTTCTGAACACAGCTCAGGTTTGTGATCACCAACCCGCAATTGGCAAGCGTGGTGGGTGATTAACCCAAAACCCACCTTCGTAAAGAAAAGATGATTTCAAATGATGGAGGTCTTTTCCCTGCAATGGGACATTCATAAGCTGATGATACTTTCTTTAAAACTTTAGGGAACAAAAATTTGTGATAAAATTTTCCTGTTTGAAAAAAAAAACCACAGTATAAAGCTTCAGGTAAATGAAGTCAGGTAGAATAAAAAGTTATCTCTACAAACTCGATTCTTTGTGTACAGCGGAAGTCAATTTCGTCCATAAGTTAATTCCGACGTTAATCAAATATTTAGCCAAAGGGTTTTGTTCCGTAGCCAAGCAATTTTTGCACAGCCGTCGGCCAAACCAATTTTCTATACAAAATCTCTTCCATGCGTGCAATTGCTCTGTCCAATAGACTTTCAGTTTTAAAACTCTATTTTCAGCTAGTTTTGTATAAAAATATTTTTAACCACTTTATAGATATGGCTTCTAAGTATTATGCTACTACTGCTCGTACTAATGTTATTTGAAAAACATATTTTGGCGTTGTAGCTTACGATGACAATTCATACAAAATTATGTATTATTTCTCCCAATAAAAGAGGGGTGTTTACTTTGAATTCATTTAAATTGTTTTAATGCGAAGCTACTTGTTTTGGCTTAGAATAAAGGAGAGTTCTGGCACATATATGTATATCCTTGATGTATGAATGAATAATAATACCCTCCGGCCGTATTAGGCCATGGCGGCCGATCTAACGATCAGCCATATTATAGTGCACAAGTCAGTGCGCAAGCACAGGTGCATTCCCTATTCCCTCACTTTCATAATTCGGTGGGACAGCAATCTGACACAACCGTAGAGAGATCAGGAACAACGGCTTTAAGTGCCTAACGAAGCACGGAGAAGCTCAAGATGAAATTTTTCGGTCACCCATCCGATGACTGGCATCCGCGAACGTTGCTTAACTTGAGCAACCGCAGGCCGAGTGCGCTAGCTACTGCGCCATCAACTCCTGTCTCGATGTATGAATAATGTAGTATTGTAGTGATGTAACAAACCGCTTATCCTATTGACTGATCTATTCCACATCGATCACTTCACGGTCCGGTCCTCGATTAAACGCATCATTTGTTCCCCAATCTGGTGCTGGCATTCACATACGGAATAACAAACTGCCGTGCTATGTGACACATGTATTCGATCAAAAGCAAAGTCCGTGCTATTTCGTGTTTGCGCATATTCGGGCCGTACTGACATTGCGCTATTTTAAAAATGTTTCACGATATTACGAGTTCTGACATATGGAAATATATGAAATTTTCTGAAGGCGAACTTCTCATTATCTTTGAAAAAAAAATCCTTATTGTAATGTTGTACATTATAAACTTTTAGACTCTTTCGTTGTACTGTCTTGCACTTATGAAAAGTTTTTAAAACAAGCAAGGTCCTTTTGTTTCCTTAATTTGTATTATGTAGGTACATTTTCATTTTACTATATTTTTTTTGTATTCTAGTATTGGCACGAGAAGGCGTGATTTTTAATAACAGCTTCATTCTAAATGTTGGTATAATGGCGTTACTGCTGCATATTATTGTACTAGCGGCCGCCCGCAACTCCGTCTGCGTGGTTTTAGTTTCCCCCCACACATAGGTAATTTATGACTATAGCCTAAAGCCTTTCTCGTCAAATGGACTATCAAAACAAAAATAGTTTCAAATCGGACCAGTTTAGTGAGATAAGCGCATTCAAACAAACAAACTCATCAACTTTGTTATATTCGTAGTGCTTTAACGGATCAGCATATAAAACAGCCAGCAATAAAACTAAGCTAGAATATTTCCTGAGACTCAAAGCTTCCGTCTTAGTAATAAAATAAACTTAGTTGTAATGTATTGTGCTAAAAGCAGGAACACTTACTTCCTATGCACCTGTTCCTTGGAATTAACAAGACTCCACGGAAGCTTACCTCTGCTTATTACTGGAGGAGGGGGACCTTCGTTTAAAGGGAGCTTGGAAATGTTATATTCTTGAAATTCAGCTTATATTTTAACTAGCGGCCGCCCGCGACTCCGTCCGCGTGGATTTCGATTTCCAATATCTTATGTGTTATTCTGATGTATAAGCTATATTGTGGTAAAGTTTCATTCAAATCCATTCAGTAGTTTTTACGTGAAAGAGTAACAAACATCCATACATCCATACTTACAAACTTTCGCCTTTATGATAGTACACATCATGACACAAACAAACAAACAAAGATGTATGGTAGTATACACCTTTGTTATTTGATTCATATATATAGTTGAATTTTATTGTATATTAATGTATATATATATATGTATTAGTTTTATATATATGCATATAGGTATATGTATAGTTTATGTAGTATATTATATGTTATAAGTAATAAACGTATATTTACTTCATTTTAATAGCACTACCTACCTACTATTCGCTTTCTGTTTGACCCTAAGGTTGACTGGTAGAGAATGCCATGAGGCATTAAGTCCGCCTTTTGTACAATTTTTATATCGTGCAATAAAGTTGAAATAAATAAATAAATAAATAGTAGTAGGATTAATATTTTGGATGGTTAAGAAGTTTATTTTATGTTTTTTTTCTACAATATGCATTTACGTGCCACAGAGACTTATGAGAGCTATGCCGTGTCAGTATCTTCAACCACACAGATGAGAATGGAACCGCAAAGATTTAGTTGGTAGTGGGACGAAGTCCAGAACTCCACACACGGCTGCAGGTGTAGTTGGCCTGCACTTGTAGCGCATTATGTTTCACAAA